>JAWZYV010009895.1:0-1369481 GCA_038373885.1 Cheiracanthium punctorium | reverse complement strand
TACTGTGCTTATGAACTTTTTATTAAGATCACTTTTACATAACTTTGTAATCGTGATCGATTATCTGAAAATCGGGGCAACAGCGGGGGTGGTGGGGGGAGAGCCAGTGGCGCAGAGAGGGAAGGAGAGCAGGGAAAAAATCCCCGGGTCCCACCTTGTGAAGGGGGCCTCCCTTTTGCTGTTTTATATATCAATTGCATATTGTAACTTTTGTAAAAAAATAGACCAAATACAAATTAAGTCACCAGAAGTTTCAAATACTGAGAGACTATGCCATGCAAAAATATTTTTAACGAACCAAATAGTTTCTCTATACTAGTGTCAAACCATTCAAAACAAAATGTTGGTATTTTTTAGAGCATGGATGTTTATGAGAGTATAATGCTTTTAAATTACTAAGTTTTAACTGTATTACTTTTCAATTACTATTCATTCTAAATTTCTTTAATAAATTTAATAACGAATAAACGATTGATGTAATAAGATCACAAAAGGGCTTCTGGGTAGCATAGGGACTCTGAAGATTTTATACCTGGGGCTCCGAATTGGCTGTCTGCGCCTCTGGGGGAACACATGTTTTTTCCCGGGTGACAAATATCGTAGATACGCCCAATTCGATCCCTGTTTATCATACACATTTTTTTTTCTTCTAATTTATAGATTCTGATTAAATTCTGCAAAACGAGAGAACCCGAGAAGGAGGGTGGACGGAAACGCGGAATTCATTCCGTTCCGTATTCCGTTACGGTCCCGGAACGATACCGACAGGATACGGCACTTCCTCACCTCCAGTTACAGCCGCCCCCTTTTCGTTCACACATCTCTGCATTTCGCACGTGATTTTCTCGCTAGCTGCAGAAAACGGCGAACGTGCAAGCGGCATACAAATAAGAGCTTTTAAAAGCGTTACAGAAGGTCTTACAACGGACTTTTAAAAACGTGCGAGCTGGAGCGATGGCGTGTTTACAATTCACATGCCAGTCGCAATTGTTGGAGCAAGTAGTGTGCAATTTTTTTTTTTTTTTTTTTCTCTCAGCTTTTATGTTTTAGTTTTCAAGGATTTGCTCGTGATTTACTCTGCTTTTTAATTTGGGAATTCGCATGTGTGCAGTAGGACTTTTATATGAAACCTTCTCTAATCAGTGTACTGATGGCCATTCTATGTATATTTAACCCGCGTCATAAGGACGCCATAATTACACTAAACAGCCACAGTTTAGCTCCGTCCCAAATGACTAAAATAAAATCTACACTATACATAGACATAAAAGAATTTAACTACAATATTTGCCGTTAACCCTTTAACGAGCGGTGGTGCACCTAATTCCAGGGTTTTCTCTGCTAGTCACAAAATATACGTTTAAACAGCCCCAATTATGAAAAAGTGCAG
The DNA here is from genome assembly GCA_038373885.1 of Cheiracanthium punctorium. Taxonomy (NCBI): domain Eukaryota; kingdom Metazoa; phylum Arthropoda; class Arachnida; order Araneae; family Cheiracanthiidae; genus Cheiracanthium; species Cheiracanthium punctorium. The sequence continues at coordinate 1,368,091 of JAWZYV010009895.1, read as the reverse complement.
CCGTTGCCATCCCTCGATCGTTATGGACATAACCACTTGCCTTTCCACGTTACAAAGACGCAGAGGTGAAGATGTTTCTTCTGTGTATCTACTGTTTGGGGGGGGGGGAGAGAATGTGTCCATTTGGGAATTTTTATCCAAAAAATTTTTACATCCAAAAGAAACTTAGTTAGCTAATCTCCGTTTTGTTATGACATAAATTAATTTAAGTTGGAAATCTGTTCTGAATTTGTGGAATCTGGCATGAATAAAGAATTTTACCGACTGTACAAAGTCCTAGTGATAACGATGCCTAACAATCCGCAGTCCTTCGCTGTGCGTCATACAAATATAACTTACCAGCAGAGTTCGTAACTACTTTGTATACATACAAACGGGGTGAGGAATAGAAGGCACATAGACTGGAAGCAAGCCAGCGCTGGAATTTGTTTTCGCATTTTAAAAGCGGGGTTAAGAACTGTCTTTTTAAACTGGATGGAATTCTGCGTTCCTTTAGTCTTTAGACGAAGCAGACAAATCAATATTACTTTCTAAATACTGCTATATTTTAGTACTCCATTGCGCTACAGTGTGGTGTAGCGAAGAAATCTTCCTATTAAGAATACTGGATGGAATTTATAACTCTTTTAGTGTGTTTTGTGTTACGGCAAACATACAAGAGGGGTATCCGCTTAAGAGAGGGTGCCTTGAGTGGAGCACTTTTAGAGGGTTTTTAAGATGTGTTCATATTACATCTCGAGAAAACTGCCCGGAACTCCAGACCGATAGATCAACAGCCGCGCGGTAGCCTAAAACACTTGACTTTCACACTTCAGTCACCTACCATATCCAGTGGCTTTTCCACTCCGCCATGGCGGAACTTAAAGCTCCTTTAGAGGAACACTCAAAATTCAGTAAGAATTTCCAAAGACCACCAGAGAGAAACTGTTTTAAAGTATCGTCAACCATTTCTAAAGACCCTCCAACCATTTTAGTTGAATGTTTCAGTGGCATTTTCTTATTCGTTTTATTTAACCCTTTGAGGCGCAACCCTTTCCCAATGCTGGAAAGAGGGCAGCCGTTGCCATCGCTCGACTTAACTACCAGCAAGATGGCGGACGATCGAAACGTTCATCGCGTGCCGCAGATCTAGAGACCCTTTTTTGACGATAGCTGGCTGTATGGCACAGCCAGCTGCGTCGTGGTAGTTAAGTCGAGCGATGGCAACGGCTTCCCTTTTTTCAGCATTGGGCAATCTGTCCAGCTGTTCTCGCATCCTTCCATTTTTCAACAGATGTCAGTGCTGTTAAAAAGAATCGTGACAATTTTTGTTACGGGAAATGACGTGCTAAAAAGTAAAGGATTCTCGCCAAGCTATGTCACCCACACCTATTTTTATAGAAATCCAATCTATTCTTCGTGACTGGCAACAGTCAAAACGTCAGAGTTTGGTGTTCCCAGAGCGGGAACCCTGCGCGTTAAAGTGTTAATCACTAAGAAGTATAATATATGAAGAAATACAGACGTCCCCAAAACGCTTTGTGTTGTAATCTTTTAGTATTGAGTTTTACTGAAATATACCGTTTGCTTTTATCTCCGCATGAAGAGAATGTATTGAAAACAGGTTTAGTAATAAAGAAAATATATACTAGGTGTACCGAAAAGTAATGTCCTTATTTTGCCCAGCCAACTACGTGAGTTTTTCAGCGTAGGTGCTGGATTGGAGAGCATTTTCCGTAATTCGTAAGTTATGGGGATAGGGGGACAAGACGTTTTTTCATGCACGCTGCCTGATCTCAGAGAAGAGCTATCCATAAAATTCTTGCTGTGAAATACAACACTCACAACTACCTAAAATGTCGATTTCAGAACATTTTGAATGTAATCTTCCAAAGAGCGTAAACGTGAGAAAAGGGGGAGGGTGGCCATTTTTACTGAAAGAAAAAAAATTATCTATAAAATTTTCGCTTTAAAATTTAATAAACATGAATCCTATGCTTAGGTGCTGCTTGTTTGTAATTCAGTTCCTGTTGAAAAATTATTTGTTTGAATTTTATATTAAAAAAAAATATACTTTGCTGTACATCTAGCGAAAAACAAAAGCTTAAATTTTTCAAAAAATCTAATTCGTTGTATTTCGAATAAATGTAAATATTTCTGATCTGTAAGTAAGATGAAATCATCCACTGGAAATGAAATAAATGTCAGGTCGTTGACACATGCTGTTTAAAAGACTTTGCCCCCACCAGAGAAGATGGTTACGATACTTTGAAGTCTTCAAAGAGCTCGCATTTAAAATATTATCCATAAATTGACTATATTATTAAATAATTTATGTATCAGTTCATTATGATTCTCACGAAAAGCATGAACATCAAATGACGCTTTAAACAAAGAAGTCACATGTCTTGGGCAAAGACAATTGGGCATTTCTGTTTTGATAGCATCAAGTTAGCATCAAATCTCGGTAACTGAACCATGGACGAACGTCTTTGGTGTTAGTAGTGCAAGAAAATACGCTTGCATCGTTTATCATAACTTTTTTTTTTTTTGCAAACTAACATAAATGCTGTTATAAATCCAACATATTAAATGTTAATGCCCGGGTTCGAACCCCGTCACGCGACCGTCGATCAAACTGTCTGGGAGTTTTGGTCGGTTTTCTCCAGATGTAACCTGCATCCGCGTTAGAACTCCTTAGAAAGTCGCCGACCAATGCACATCCAATCCTAGGCAGATACCCCTCGTGCAGGTTTGCCTTAATACACAAAATACAAATTAAATGTTAATAAATGCTTTTTAATTTTTCTCCTTTAAAGCTATTCCTTAGGTGAACGAACTCCATTGACGTCGACGTGGTATTAAAAAAAACCCTCACTTAATTATAAATTAATGAAAACGAGCTTTTCAACTTTAAAATGATTTCATTTATTTTTACCCTCTTACATGAATTGCTAAACCCTATATTTCATTTCTCATTCACGTTGCTGTGGTGATGAAACGACTGTTGCCACTCAGGGAAACGAATATTTATTCTCAATTTTACTTCTGTGTTTTTTTTTTTTTTTTTTTTTTTTTCCTGAAAGACAGATAAAAACAAGTTAAATCCTTTTCGTACTGATTTTATTGATGTCATTCATATTTTTAACCTATTTATTCGTATTTACATTTAAATAAATACAATTGCATTTGAAAAAAACCTATGAGCTGAACAGTATACAAATTCTGTTTACTTCTATCTGAAATCTCGGTTCACGTAACGAATTTGTAATGCTGCTGGTGTGCTTTTAATATCCCAAAAAGAAAAGAAAACAAACATATAAAGTGGTTCAAATTTTTAATGTTTTGCTTGAAAAAAAGGGAACATTTTGCTAGCGCCTAGAACTTGTGGGCACAGTGGGAGGATTCTAAGCCCCATGCCGGGAAGCAACGATGAACCTAACGTGGGGGGGGGGGTAGCTGTTGCCACATGTTTGCAACAATGGGAACAACTGGGTTTATGCTTATGTAATTATGAAAAACATGAATTAGTAGACCATATTTCAGTAAACAAACATTAGGATTATATCAGGAGATTTTCTCAAAGTTTCAAAACCTTTATTTTTATGCATTTCCTGTTATTTGATTTTCTTGCGAGCGCGGAAACTTAATTTCTACACACTAACTTTTCCTTTTTCTGTTTCCCATCATATCGATCCACATAAATCATAAGCATATAGATAATATTTTGAGTTTAGTAGTTTTTTAATTAACTTAATTAAAATCGTGAATATAATAAATGTTTTTTTTTAAATTATTGATTAAAATAATCTTTCCCCCCTTAAAATCATTCAATAAAATCATTTTTCTTTAAAAATATTTTATACTTGTTCCAATATCTTTTTTTAAATTTCAATAACCAGCGCTATATCAGTATTTCTCTGTGCGTGGAAAATATTTCAGCACGTAAGAGTCAACCACTTTTTATATTTCAGAATTGAAATAAAAGCAAAATTATAACAAAAAGCACTCAAAATAACTGGTGTTCAAAGCATAAAATAATTAAAAACTTTGCGGGGGGAAAAACATAAAAGTAACTTGTCAGGCCATTCCCAATCTCCTAGACTGTGAATGTCTTACATCTCCACTGAGGAAGATCGAAATTTTTTGCGGTCGAAACAGCTGTATGACTTGGCAAGTAACTTTTATGGTTTCCCCGCAAAGTGATTGATTATTTTATCTCAATTACATGTAACATCATTTTTCTGAAATTTAAAATTCGTTCAATATTTAGAAAAAGTTTTATACATCGAGGACAATACTTTCTCCTGATGAGAAAATATCCTCCGGATATGTATCTTCCCGGAAAAAAAAAAAAAACTGTTAATGATAGCTACACTATTTAAATTTCGGTACGGAGTATATCCCCTAGCAACGATATATAAATTTCAATGCTATACTGACGGCAATCTGAAAACGTATAAACAGAGAAACAAACTGGAATTCTATAAAGACTTTTTAATTGCTTTAGGAGGTGTTTTTAAAAACGTTTATTTTACTTCATTATATCATTATTTCGTTTTCTTTTCTGTTTTCCTTTCAAAAGAAAAACAAAATGAAAGCTATTCCTACAAAGAAAGGGAAACAAAATCTAAGTTTTTATCAAACAAAGGAGGTTGGGGGAAAAAAAGTTGCAATGTAATTAAAATAGTGAAAATGAACACAAGGAAAAACACTCCCACCTTAAACCAGTGTGAGCCATTGCTCTCAGCACCATCTCTGGGAAAGAAATGAAGGCGAAACATTAATCGATAAATGAGCGTATGTAATTACGCACGTAAATAAATAATTCAGACAACCATTTTGAGAAAATGATCACGTTTAAATTCAGAAGCGCTAAAGTTACGACTTTGGAAAGATGCAATAAAAACATTTCGTCTAAAGGTTACTTGAGCAAAAAGAAATGAAGCCTTCGATAAAAAAATAATTGCAATTTAAAATGCGAAATATCGATTTTTATGCCGCGTAGCAGATTTAATGAAATTAAGAAATGAATTATTAAACCATATTATAAAGTGAAAAATAAATGCATAAGCGGTGATCACTTTTGCGATGTTCCGAAAATTTGTTATTGCAAGAGATTTCATTTTTGTGACAAAATAAAACTTATTATTTTTTAAAAATACTTTAGAAAGTATTCAAACTCGCGAAACTACAAAAAGAAACATGTATGTTGTTAAGTTAGTTCCAAGTTTAACAAACATGACAAACATTTTACGGATTCGAAATCCATGAGCCAGAGCCGGCCCAAGGGGGGTGCGAATGTTGGCAATCGCCTAAGGCCCTGCGCTTAAAGAGGCGCCGCTCCTTGGCTCCTCTTGATGAAAATCGACAATTTCTTCGATCGAAACGTCTGTCTAGCTTGGCAAGTAATTTTTATGAGTGTTCTTTTACGAAGTTTTAATTATTTAATCCTTCAAACACCAGTTCTTTTGAGTTTTTTTTTTTTTTTTTTTTTTTTTGGTTGTTTTGTTTCGTTTGTTATACTCAGTAGCATTTTTGCAATAAATTACAACCCCCCAGATTTTTTAAAAAAATTTTTACTGTAGTTTTCCTTAATTTGTGCAATACTTCATTTGTCCGTTATCTAATCCATTTTAATTCAAAAGATTGGCTGCCGTCGCCATCATACTTCCTTCTTCCACTCAGTATAAAAACTCAGGACCCCCAAAAAACTTATTGCGTCTATTTACAATACCATTTGTAAATAGATGTAAATAAAGGTTGCACTCATTCCTGCATAATGTAAATAATTATCCAAAAATAAAAGTATTTCAAGTGTAACTGTGTATTATGTACTACAGAGAGGTATACATAGATGTAAGCAACTAAAGAGACTCCACAAATTTCTGTTGGGGAGGGGGGGGGGGTTCTGTCCGCCACTGAGATGGAGTACGTGCCCCTCTTCCCCAACTTTGTTCCCAGTTCTTTTCATCTAAAACATTTGTTGCCTAATTTAAATAGAAATTTCTCTTTTCTATTCTTCAATCCCCCCCTTCCTTTTACATTCCTCTCTCCTCCCAAAATTTCCAGTCATGCTACATTGACGCGTGCATAGGGTTAGTAATTTCACCTGATTCACCATGAGAAGTCAGAAAAAAAAATTTGGTTTCCCATTGCTTCCGCATGTCATAATGCTCAAGGGACAGGGAAAGGATAGTTTACAGAACGGAGATATGCTGATCTGGGGACCCAGATATCACTCTTGTCTGTTTTATGTCAATTTTGAATCCAACGTAATACGTCCATGTCTATATGGAGAGATCTGTGTAAGTACATATTATTTGGACTACCCAGGAAATGACCATGAATGAAGAATTAAAACTCAAAAGAATATTCAGAATAACATTTTTTTGGACTTTTTCCAGTTGATCCACATTATAGATCAGTTCTGGACTTCTTATGAATGTCTGTAAACACTGATGTTTTTACAGGCATTTTAAATTTTGTTGCATGACAGGTCAATACGTAAACCATATGTCGACCACAAAAAAATTCATGAACACAATAGCACGTATACACTTTTACGAATTTTTAGAGTGATCTGCTATTTAGGGGTTTAATTTAGACTAAAATTCATATTCTGCGAGTCAAATAGTTGAATTTTACATTTTGTTGCATGAAAATCTTTCAGCTTTCAGCTGGACCACGAGATTGGGAGTTTTGTGTTTCCCCATTGTTTAACATTGCTGACTTCAGGTTTGGGAACCTTTTTTTGGCACCAAATTTCACGATATTTCGTCAATAAGTCGCCAAGTTTGGCGACATGTTGTCAAATGGGACCTGTAATGTTTGTTTTCCTGCACTGGTATTGCGCAACAGCATTATTATTACGCAATCAAGGTGCGCTATTGATGGTGGAATTTTCTAGGAATGGAATTTTGTGGAATTTGCTCGAAAATTCGGACAGACTCTTTAAGAAGGGCAGATCATGCCCAAGCAGCTCAGTTCAGTTTTGATGAATGAATGCTCGCAGAGTTACTGCATTGAAAGCGAAGTCGCTCTGCGTTGATTTGCTGTGAGAAACAGTTTCTTTTGATTGTTATTCGAAGCTTATTTCGAAAGCTATCTGTGCGAAAGCTATATTTTTGCATGCTACGGAACAGTTAAAGGGTCCGCTCGAGTAATCTGCAGAATTTTTAACCTGTGGGAAGATTTTATTAGACTGTACAGTATCTGAGAGAGATTCTGTGATCAACTGACTGTTCAAAGTCGAGTTATGGCTCGTTAACCCTCTAATGCCCATAATAGCATGTATGCTACCATCCTTTAAACGGTATTCTTTTACTAGAAAAATGTTTCAATATGTAATTTTGAAGCCTTAAAACCATTAATTGTACCTTTAATTAATAATAGTAGTAGTTTGGGGTCCAAAGATGCCAGCCGAGCATTAATGTACGAAACATATTTTAGAAGCAACATGGATAAAGTCAACAAAGAAAGCATGTTTCCAATGATAAGATAGGAAACTTGGCTTTTGCTGTTTTAATAATATTTAATATGAAGAAAATTAATAATTGCCATTTATATGTAAAAAAAAATATATGAAACATTCATTTTTAATGTTTAGAAGAGTTTTAAAATCATGGTACTTTCATTGCAAACATATAAAAAATTATTATATTTACGTTATTTGACTTAAAAGAGCAACATTTCAAAGGGAAAAAAATAATATTTTGCTTGGGAATTTGTTATAGAGGGTTATAATTCCTGTGAACTGTGTAATGAAGATTATTCGTCGAATTTCTAGAACTAATAAAATTTGTGTTTCGTCCCACAAACTGCACTGATCACTATAACTTTCCATGTACACTGGACTTTTAAGCTAAGAACCCCAAAACTTTTCTGCAACTATATGATGGTCTCTAAGAGCAGAGCTCGATTTGGAGACTATCGGATCCTGGGCAATGTTAAAATTGAGTCCTGCTCCCCCTCCCCCCCCTATGTTACTCTTAATTTACTAAGTTACATGGGATGGAGGGGATACCCTCATCAGGGCCTTCTCTATTGTACTCCTCGGGCCTGCTACAGTGCTTTCCCCCCACGGCCCTACGTCACAAAACACGTCTGGCGTTCTCCACGTGCTGCTCACTTTAGCTAGGATTCAAGAATGTACTAGTCTCAAATTCAGTGCAACTAAGTATGTGTTAAAAGCATGTGATTAAAAGCTTCCAGTTTGTAGATATGGGTAATATTTGTAAATGACGAGCATTATTTTTTCAAATGTGTGGATATTTTCCCTAGTATTCAAGAATGTACTAATCTCAAGTTCAGTGAGTATGTGTTAAAAGCATGTGATTATAAAAGCTTCCAGAATGTGAATATATGGATAATATTTATCAGTGACGTGGATTCAAATGTGGATAATTTTGCTTAATATTACAAGGTAAGTGATCTTTACCTTAAAAAAAAATTAAGTGTAGTACAGTCTTTCTTTGACTTACTTAAGCTATCTTCGAAAGAATTAAGAATCATGCAACTTTTGAGCCGCTTTTAAAAATATCGAGTTATAAGTCTAGGGGAATCTTAAACATTCTAAAATTAGGTACTTTGAAATATGAACAAAAGAGAGGATGTAATGTCTTTCCCCCCCATTCCTGTGCTTAAGCTTTATTAATTCATTTGTTTCAATATATGTGTTTGTACGTTTATTATTCGAAAAAATAAAAACAAAAGGGTTATAATTTGATGCAGAGTCAATCATATATATCTTTTAGTGTTGTTTAATTAGAGCGTATGGTGAAAAATTCTATGTATTCCTATAATTCCTAATTGAATGTTATTTGCAACATTCAAATATAGTTCTCATACACAAAATTGCATTGTAAAACATGAAATTATAAATTACACTACTCATTTAATATGTTATCTTACTGTTTAATAATTTGTTATTTTATTCTTATACGTATCATGACTATTTAATCATTCTTATACACTTACTGTTAGCAACATTGCAAAGAAAACATTGGGAAAAGACATTCTGAATATCCCATTTTCTCTCACAGATTTTGATGCGTTAATATGTTGCTTTAAAAATTCTTCATTTTTTAAATGAAAAGAATTAGGACTGTTTTTTGAAGAAAAAATATTATTTCATGCCACTTGGTTTTGAAAGAAAATAAATCGCCTAAGTGACTTGAAATTTTCCAGAATGCCTCTTCACAAGCTTTACTACACAATATACTATAATATGCTTTTTTTGAAATTATTGATTAATAATATGCCCATTTAACTGAAACATAGTAAGTCAAATTTTTACTACATTTTTCTGCCTCAATCTGAGTATTTGCGAACAGTTTAAGCTGAAAGCTTTTTTAAAGAATGACTGCTGAAGGACAAAATATGTTTTCGTGTTACAATATTAATCAAATGTCACAAACTTTTCATCTTTTTTCAATTATTTTATTTTTACGTTATTCTAGAAAAATAACTTACAATATTTTTAAATACACTATGATTTAAAAAAAGTATGAAAAATGTTAATGCCACACTTAAATTTTCTAAGCTGTCTCAAAATATTGTTGAATAAGCTTTGTATTTTCTTATTTTGTATTGCGTCTTTAACCCATATACATATGCAACATTTTCTATGTTATTATACTACTAACTTTGTTCAAAAAAGTTTTCTTAAAATAGGAAAATACAAGAATTGCACTTAAATAAATGTATTCTACAACCAGTTATGACTTATACAAAAATAATAATTTTCGTTTAAAATTGTCAACTACACTAAAATAATTTATCTTAAGTTGGATTTCCAATATGAACTTTTCGAAGAACAAATTATGCTAATGTTCACTTTTAATAATTTCTTAAAAGGCAATGTATTTATATTTATTCAAATCGCTTGATTCAGTTAGCTTTTTTCAGAATTGGTATATTTACTAAAGAGTTTGCAATGGAAAATTACATATAGCGAGTGTTGAGGAAGTCGGAATCGGAAACATGATCAATAGTAAAGATTTCAAACCATCCATTTCGGTTATCTATACATAATTATTAAATTATTTCGAATTTAATTTAATAATGGTAAGCAATAAATATATTGTCAGAAAGAAGAAAACTATTTTTAAATCAAAAGGTTTCGCCAACAATTTCTATCATTTTTTCTATAAGAAAGTTGAAATAAACAAATAAAATAAAACGTATTATAATACTAACATTTTTCCCTTTTAGTCAATAAATTTGATACTGTTTTAAAAAGTATATTTTACCATTTTTTCGTAATTAAACAGTTTGAATTATCCCTCCGTTAAAGGTATTTGCTCAGTATTCCATATATCCAGTGGAACAAACCGGACCCTTTTCCAGACTCCTTCTTTTCAAGGAGCAGGCCCGGTGATTACAATATAGAAGGCCCTGCCCTCATCCCAATTTGACATCTCATCATAATATAATAATCTGGGGGAGGATCTGATGATTTTGGATTAGCTTCATGAAAACTGACTGCGTTTTCATATATTATTATTAAGAACTGCACTGTAAGTACTAATACATGGTATTAAATGTCTAATAAAAGATCAATTACTTAGACAATTCAGTGAAATAGTATAGCTTAAAGTAATGAAAAAACATTTAAATTTTCGAAAAGATCTAACTTGACAAAGATTTTAAATTTTTTTTTCAAGACGGGGCACAAACTTAAAACTGCCCCACCAAGTTATGTACCCATAGTGACACACTCGAGTCGACTAAAGGAAGTTTAATTTTTACCAGCATAAAGAATTTAATACATGGATTTGGGGGATCCTTTTCAGGCCAGGGAATCTGGGCAATGTCTTGACTTGTCCATGCGATTATAAGACTCCGTATAAGATGTGATATGGTTATCGACACGGGCGCCGACTTGTAAAAATTATTGGGGGGGCTCGTATCCTTACGGAGGTGGACGGGGGGACACAAAATCCTTCTCTCCGTCAGTATAATTAAGGGGTTCAGAAACTTTAGAATTGAGATTTCAAAATGTGCTTTTTTAACATAACACTTTCATGAAAATAAAAGGAATTCCATTTAATAAATTTTTCAAAAATTTTTTGAACTGATTTTTTAAATTAAGTATTTGAACAAGATCTCGAATCAGTCTTCAGTACACATATGGAAAAAGCAAATCTCCCTTCTGAAAGAACAACTGAATTTTAATTAAGTTAATAACAGCAAAACAAGTAAAATCTTTTTCGAAATGTATTTAATAATAATTTCATAGGAAAGAAAATGCATGCAGTCAAATGTGGAAAACTGTTCTGCAAAACATTACTCCAGCTAATATTTCAAAATACCCTAGAAGTACAAACGAGACGAAATACTAAAATCTGGATTATTTTATTTACTTGCAAACATTCATCAGAGATAATTTTTACTAATATAAAATAGTATTTTTTATTTTACTACATGATGAAATACCCATAAATTGAATCGACTTTAATTAAATGTCGTACTACTTTAAGACAGAAAAACTGATCACATTTAAATTACATTTTTTGACAACTTTTTACAGATTACATTTAAAATTATTTAAAAAAAACATAAACAAAGAAGTAATAAATACCTCCTTTCCATGTATTAAAACAAATCAAACAAATATACAAACCATCATACAAAGTTACAAGTCCTCTCTTCGACACATACATTTTAAACGGATTTCCGTGATTTGAATTGTAAAAACAAATAAATAAATAAAATATACTTTTAAATTCATTCTCATAGTATTTTCACAGCAGGAAAAAAATTAATTTTTCAATAATATCATCCTTGCTAACATTTAAAAATGATTTAACAAAGAAATCCAAGTGCCAGAATATATCAAAATTCAGAGTCTACACTATTTTAGGTCTTCATAAACATTTTAATACTGAAAACTTTCATTTTACATTAAACTAAGAATACTCATATAATCTTTCAATAACATTAAAAATGAAAAGAAATGTTGAAATGTGGTGTTATGGCCAACTATCTGCGCGAGGGATCTAGGCCGGGGGGGGGGGGCTTCGTGTGGAACTTGGCATAGAAAACTCGACATATAAAATCTGCATTGCACTTTAAATCACACTTCTTTTTGGAAAACCGTTCCAGATTACCTTAACAATTATGAAAACAAATTAAACCAGCACATAAGCAATTGGCAAATCAGAGACGCTCCTGGCTAAATGAGCACATAGTAATCATTTTATAAACTAAAACCATAATGAATTATGCTATTTGAAACATATTTTGATGATATTTGTGCAACAATATATGAAAATTTATTTTTATTCAGTACGGAGAAAAGTTGTATAAAATATAATCGTGCTTTAAATTTAAAAGTGGAATAACACAGAAACAGATATACAATGCCAAAATTATCACTCTAAATTATTGTAGATATTTACAGACAATTTTTAAGAATACTCAATAATATGAAAAATGGAAACAAAATGAATAAAATCTAATTCGAAATCATAGTCTACGCCATATTATTTTTAAAACATATATAAAAACTCCACTGCACTCTAAATCACCCTTCTATTTGGAAAATTGTTCCAGATTACCTTAACAATTATCAAAACAAATTAAACTAGCACACTAGCAATTGGTAAGTCAGAGACGCTTTGGCTAAATGGATACATAGTATTCATTTTATAAACTAAAACCATAACGCATTATGTTATTTGAAATTTATTCTGATGATATTTGTGCAACAATATACGAAAATTAATTTTTATTCAGAACGGAAAAAAGTTGTATAAAATATGATTGTGATGACTAGGGTACGAAGGGTATTTTGTTTATAAGCCTTCTTATGATTACCATAGCCCGTTCGTGTAAACATAGTGCTAAAAGTTCTCCTTATTGAATTTGCAAAATATACATCCATCTAATGCAAGGTATCACTGAAATGTGCACATAAAAATTCAAGCTAAATAGTCAGCTTCAAACTTTCTAGCACATATTCATTCAAATTTCAATTAAGAAGTGTACAATGCCAAAAAGTGTTTCTTGTGTACGAAGTCAATAATGAATCAGAATTATTTTCTCAGAGTTACATATACATATACTGTATAAATATTAACACTAAAATAGCTTTAATAATGTTTGATTATATTTTTTTTTCTTCTAAATTTTAACGCAGGCCTCTAAAATTGTAGGAGCCCACAGGTGAAAGCCTACTCAGCCTAATGGGTAATCCGGCCCTGTTTAGGTATAGTCCCTCTTTCCCCATGAAGCCCCCTCCTTCCTCCTCTATAATTTTTATGGTTTTGTAGCAGTTACACTAGTTTGATATTCCATAAATAGTAATTTACAAACATAGGTGCTTCATAGAGTGCTTTTACAGAAGAGGGAGGCTATTTGCAAGTGTGGGGTGGAGGTGGGGGTCGAATACGAGTATATGTATCACACGCCCAATTCACACATTTTTCTAAAACCATTTCTTGATTTTGATCGTTTTCTTTCATTGCGGGTTCGAGGCAACTACCCCATTCACCCTTACGTTAATTATGCTCGCTGTGACTCCCCTTTCCTTTGCCCTCTATGAATGAATGCACATATTTACAAAACGGCTGCATATTTTTCTGCCAAGGAACAACGACTGAGCACATAGTCAGAATATTGTGTGCATACTTCAGTGTTGTTATAAAATAAAGTAAATTAGTCAGAGACTAATGGTTTTCTAAAGAGGAATTCTCTTTCAGCAACACAATATGATATGTATGCACATGATCAAGGCCTCTCTGAATTTTGGGCCTTGTCCAAGCTCGGCTTGGGCCCTCGTTTTTTTTCTTGGCGAGATGGTTAATCTAGGCCCATGACCACTGTGACCCCCCTCTGGAACCGCCACTGGCACCATATGCAGCCAAGAGTAGCAAAATAATGAACCGAAATTCGCCTAAAACAACGAGTCTTCTTAAAGATTTCATGTTTTTCAAATGTTCGTTTCTAAATTTTCGTATTTATGTGTAAACTAACAAAAATTTTTGAAAATCGTAGGGGAGCTGGGAGACAGCTAAGTAGTGCTCCGCCCGCGTAGCCCTCCCCCCCCCTCTGATTACGCCCTTGATGGGGGATAGAGTTTTATATGTAAAGAGAGAAGATAAGAGCAAGCAATTATAAAATATAATCCAGAAGTTGTGCTGCTCGAAGATTTTTATGAAATCATTTTTTATTTAGCTCTGAACTGTAGCTAAATCAGAAACGTTAAGCGTACGATATTAGTTAAGTTTTGATAAAGCGTATAAAGAAATGAATACTGTCTATATCCGAAACTGTATTAAACATCAATTTTTCATCTATCTCACAAGGTTCTTCATGATTTAAAATCTTCAAACTTAAATTTGAGTATCAATTTTCTGCCTTGAATTGTTTTTAAGTCACATTTAAACGGTTTATTTTTAGCATCGAAACTTAATACTGCTGGGAAATGGGAATGTCACAATCGTTTGCAGTTTTGCACAATGGGAAAATCTCCCTTATGGTCAGACGTCTACAGAAGAGTCTGTATCTCACAATAGAACAAAAGTGAAAGCTTTTGCTGTACTGATTTAAAAAAGAAAGATTACATTACATGAGAACGACCCTTCTAAAAAAAACGCAGTCCTCTCCCTACTAGAAAGCAATTCCATCATCAATTGTGTCACGGTGTAAAATCTGAAGGGTTCTTGTGGGGGAAAACACCCGTTTCTTTTTGCCTAGCTATCTGATGGTCATTTGTTTGTGCTTGCGCTCTTGATAAAGAAGGTTGACATCCGTGCCTTACGGCATTACAGGCGCCCAACGTAATTCCTGAATCCCTGTGAAAGAAAAAGCGGAGTGGGAGACAGAAGAAGATAGCGATACATTCTCTATTTTTAGGATTCTTAAGTTTAACCGATTTGGAGGAAGAAATATGATTTGACACAAAAAAGTTGGAGTGAAGTTTTTGAAGGGGCTCAGCCCCCTGAATAAAAATATTGGGGGGGCTGAAGCCCCTTCAAGCCCCATGAAGTCGGCGCCTATGGTTATCGAATACTGCAAAATGACGTAAAATGGACGAGAATTTGACAAAACATGGTTGTTTCATGGTCAGTTCGCGTATATTACGTCTTCTGGGCAGTAGCGTAGCCAGGGGGTCTATTCTGCCACGTTCGTTTAAGCGAGCGTTCGGATTTGTGACGTATTTCGTAACGTATGCTAATATAAACATTCGGTAGGAAGTATCTGCACCTAAAGCTCCACCGTACCTTGCAGAATACCAACATACGTTAGCAGGATGCGAAAAACGTCATTTTGATGTCACATATCCGAACGTTCGCTTATACGAACGTGGCAGAATAGAGCCCCTGGATTTTATTTCGGGGGGGGGGGGAGGCTTGGTATCAAACTGTAAGATGAGTAAAGGGTCCCATTTTGGGGGGGAGGCTGCAGCCACCCCCTCTGGTACGCCTGTGCTTCTCGCAGTATTTTGGACAAGTTTGTGCTATCTGGAGTTTCCCGTTCTTCTTTTGTTGTGTCCTTCTACATCAAGTTCTGCAGTTATTCGTGTCGGATATATTTCGGAAACGGTTTTCCCCGGTGTCCACCGGCTATTTTAATTTTTTAATCTAACTTGCGGAAGTATAGGTGGCGTACATTCAATATCAATAAAAATAAAAATAAAAAACATATTGGGAAAGTTAAAGCTAAAAAATTTACAGACTATTGAAAGGTAATACAAACGCAATTCCGACGAAAGGTTTAGAAATATCTTCTTAAGCGATATTATACTTCTTGAGTAGAGATATCTAAAATGCGTTTTAGCCTGCTGAAAATATAGTACAAATAAGACCAGGGTGGGAAGTGTTTTACGATCAGACCATTCGATGTATTTTTCTTATTTGTGTCAATATTAGTAATTATTAGCAAGATGATGTATTTTTCTTTATTTATTTAAGGTTTATATAAAAAACATAACACGAAGTTGTCCAAAATATCTGCTAAAATGCCTTCGAAGTTCAAGAATTCGGACGAAAAATATTCTCCCCCCCCCCCCCAAAAAAAAATAACATAGAAATAATAAAGAACATAAAATATCTCGAAAGTCTTTATGAGACACATCTCTCTCCTTGCGTATTAATTAAAACTAAAATTTGAACCCTAAGGTAGTTTTTCATTTCTACTCAATCAATTAAATTAAAGAGTTAATCAATTAAGGACGTTTCGTCAGCATTGGATCACGAAAAACGGCATTGCAAAATAACGAACTTCGTAAAAATTTCAATTAACTTTTGCATGGAAATGTAATTTGAGAAGCCGAACAGCCTCGACTGCTGCAGAATCAAACTGCGATACCTCGGAATACTAATTAAGATCTGAACTTTACGTCTCGTGGTCCGACGCAAGTCTATGATTGGGTTTGAAACTTTGAATATCGCCCGAAGAAGTGCGTCTGCCAAATTTATAAAGTCGAACGTGACGTGACATACCGACAAAAGTTCTTATTAAAGAGTTGAAGTTTTATTAAATTATTTTCCCAATCTTTAGAAACTGGACCTTAGAAATGTTTTCCCCTTTGTATGATATTTGGGAAAATACTTAAATGAATCAGGCGCGTTGTCAGATAAAAATTTCGGAAAGGGCCAAAAAGTTGGAAATGGTAAAATATCACAAAAGAGATCGATTATTAACATCAAATTAACAAAAATATAAATTTCGAAAGCGGGGTGTCCCTCTCGAGCAGTTGCGTAGCCAAGGGGGCATGGGGGGTCACAACCCCCCATGAGGAACTTTTCGCCATACAAAATGTATATTCTTCGCTCCCTTATCACACACACGTATATCTATATGTGAGTTGCCGTAGTCGTAACCCCGCCCCCTATGAAAAATTTCTGGCTACGCCACTGCTCTCGACCTATCCATTTACAGCACGGGTTTGAATTTTGTGTTATGGCAAGCCTACATGAGAGGCATCTGCCTACGGGGGATGCCTAAGTCGGAATCTTAGACTTTTTAAGGGGTTTTAACGCTTACTTTACATCCTGAGAAAACCGACCAAAACTCCAGACCGTTAGATCGGCAGTTACTCGATTGATCCGAACCCGGGACCTTCACACTTCAGCAGTCTACCATGTTCAGTGTCTATCCACTCAGTCATGGCGGTACCTTTGCCATGCACGTTTCAAAGAAACACCTTCCATTTATGCGACTGCTTAACTACTGGTTAACTAGTTCGCCCCTATCGCTTCGAGTATTCCCGCGGCAGTAATTTCCTCTGCGTTCTCACCGCAGTGCCTCTCAGCCTTGCACTTGCATAATCGCTTTGTTGCGGCCGAGCATTCAGAGATTCATGCTCAGAAGCAGCAGTTGTTAAAGAAGGGGAGTCTTCTTCGCTGCGTCTTTTCAATCATGTGAACGAAAAGGTTAATCCTAAGCAAACTTCTTAACAATTCGACAGATTTCCAGATTCGAGTATGTTAAAAAAGGAGGGACAATCGCTCCAACGACCTCCTCTTCAATTCGGTCTTCAAATGAGAGAGAATTGTAGGAAAGTTAACTTTCCCGACGCGGTTTCATGAACAAAAATTAAACTTAACTGCTTCTCCCCAGCGGGAAAAAATAAGCATGCTTTTTGAAACTAACCCTTTGTATCTCAACAACTGAAATTTTAAAAATTTTTACTGCAGTACGCAGAAAAGATTTTATTTTACAATTTTGTAATTCGTGTAAAAGTTATTGGCCAAAATGTGTACACCAAAGTGAAACTGAAATGTTTGTGAACAGTTTAAACAGGGAATTTTTTAAACAATCATTAACATTTTTGTAAGGTTGACATAAGAAAATAAATAAATAATGCTGAAATAACCAATAGCACGAGTGCTGAAGGACAAAGGACAGTTTCTTGTTACAATATTGATTAATTATCACAAACTTTTCATATTTTTTAAAATTATTTTATACTCACGTTATTCTAGAAAAAAAATCAAATATTTTTTAATGCGTTATGATTAATTTATGCAGCTTTAATTGGTACGTTGCAGATCTACAACACGGTGACACGGGTTAAATTGGGGTGGCAAAGGGTTAAAAAACACGGGTGGCAAAGGGTTAAATTTGAGGAATAGCATTAGAGCTAACGAGAGCAGTTTCACCCACGTCATTTTCACTACGTCATACCTTAGCAAACAACTTTTTTTGGGTAAAACATTCTTTCATTTGAGAATGGTCATTGGCCGAAAAAGTGGCATTGTATCCCCAAATATCCGAGTGACCGAAAAAAAAAAAAAGTTTCAGTGACGTCACGTGGAAATACTCTTTTGATTAGAGTGACGCTCTTTTTCGAAAAGCGAGCAATTCGTAAAAGCAGGACAGGGAAATTTGGCTTACTTTTCGAAAGTGTTTCAGTGGAGGTTCTACGCTTATACTTTCGGAAAACATTTCCAGTATTGAAAAATAACTTGGCTTCAGAACAGATTCTCTCACTAAAGAAATAGATGTATTACACTAGGAGGATACATTAAAGATGTGTCTTAGCAAAAATCAATACTTCGATACTGATGTCATTCAGGAAATATTTAGGTCTATATCTAAAAATAGGGCAATAGTCTTGTATAATATATCTATAAAAAACACACAGACATCTATATAAATAGATAATATTTTTGTCTGTGCATTGCTTAAACCAAAATTTTGCGATATCTGTTAATCATAACGTGACCATTTATTTTTTTTTTTCAAAACGGGACATCTACTACTTTTTTTGGCAATAGTGTATTTATTTTATTCCTCAAAACGGGACATCTACTGTTTTAAGGTAATAGTGTAGGGAGACTGAATTTCAGTTCTGGGTATCTTTTAGTTGTTAAGAAAACGCGCAAAAAAGCTAGTGCTGATGTTAATTTAAAAATAAAATGGGAAAAGAAGTCTTTGCTAAAACACACATATACTATAAAAAATAGTGCAAGACGTACGTTTCGGGTGGTACAAGGGGTGGGCCCTTCTTCGACTTCAAAAACACCATCCGACACAAGGCAGGAAGGTCGGAAAGTGAGAAGAGTCAGAAAGTGAGATCGGGGCGTAGGGGAGGAATAAGCGAAAGAGGAACATGACTTTAAAAAAGAAATAAAAGTTAAATAAACTGAAATAGTTGACAAAAAAAAAAGAACATTAAAAGAACAAACACAAAACAATACATCCCTTCCCCCCCCCCATCGTTTTCTTTGCGTCGCGAGAGAGGAGGGAGGGAGTTTAGGTTTTTTTGTTTTTTTTTACAGACACTGCCGTTGGATCATTTTAGATTTTTTAGCGGCTTTTATTGAAATCGTCGTTACCGTGGGTTGCTATCTTTCTAAAAACGGGACATTGCAAGGGACATTTTCTAAAAATGGGACATTACGGTGTCCCAAAGCTGTGCTTGGGGACAACGGGACTGTCCCGTTCTAAACGGGACGTATGGTCACCTTAGTTTTTCATGTACTCAGGAAGCCAAACGACATTTAAAAAAAAATAAGTAAATAAATAAAAAGTTGCCTGTCTGTTCGTGATGCTGATCACGTGAAAATGGTAGAATCGAATGAAATTAAATTTAGAAACATCATATACAGTTGTCAAAATATAGGATTTAGATTAAAAAAAAAAAAAAAAAAAACGCTGTTTTTGAAATATGATAGAAAACGTGGCAAGTTTTTTTGATTGTGAGTATCACGTAAATTCGGTTTTACGGAATTGGTATGAAATGCTGCAGTATTAAAGAAAAGATCTTTGCTCGCTTAAAATATAGACGATGTTACAAAATTCTGATGATTTTTAGCGAATTCAGGCCGAAAGCTTTTGGATTTTGCAGGTGCTTTAAAAATAAGGCTCAAATGAATGACTTAAAACAATCTCATGCACACTTACTTAGCACTCAACATCACTTACATGTTGCCATGACTTTATAAAAGTGAGCGAATGTTCCATGTAGGGTTACATGAGGGAATTATAAGTCTCTCTTTTTTTTTGGGATAATTAATTTTCACTAACGTTATAGCATATTTTTTTTTTTACAAAACAGCTAAATTATGCCGAATCATCCATATACATTCTATTTTCTTATATCAAGTTCAAAAACAATGTAACTATGAAGCAAATAAGAGAAGAAAAAAAAAGATTTACTACTAAAAAAAAAAAAAAAATCTTCAAAAGATTGTCTCTGAAAATAATGATTTTTTAGAGATTCGTGTCAGCGAAATATTTTTGAAAAAGACAATTTGTTGGTGCTATTTTTTAATTGCAAAGTAGCATGAAAATAGTCTAGGCTTTTCATAAGTACATGTGCTTTTTCTTCATTATTTTAAAATTAATATTTAAAGTATGCTCATTTATCCTACAGTTTACAGGGGTAATTCTTAGTCAGTGATATTTTTTGATATTTTAGGTATATTTTTTATTTATTTTTGTATAAATAATAGTATTTACTATGCTACAATATTATATTGTACTTTAAATGTAACTTTCACACCCATCTGGCACGCAAATCAATCCCAGCTTTGAAAAGATACAAAATCAGAAATTAGACTCGAGTACTGAATTCCAAAATAGGAAGATAAATTAATACAAATTAGGCAGTTATAACAAATCAAACTTTTTTGGACCTTGTAACTGCGAGAAAGAAAGAAAGAAATCAAAGAGAAATCAAATGAAAAGAAGGAAAAGCAAACTTCAAAGCATAAAAACGTAGACATCAAGAGAAACCTTGCTCGCGAAGAAGTAAAGGGACAACCCAAGAAGAGAATCCACAAGAAGGTATAGACAGTCCCCCAAATGCAAAACGAGTTAATTTGGACCTGTTAAGTGAGAAAATCTAATGAAAACGAAACAATGATAGAAGAAGATGCAAAAAAGTCCCCCCCCCCCAAAAAAAAAAAAAAAAAAAAAAAAAAAAAACATAGGTTCCACTAGAAATTCATACTGTACTTGAAGAGCAGAAATATTTTGCTGTGTTACCAATAGTAAGAATTAGGTGAGTATGGTCGGTTACATAGGTGGGTAGTACAACAAAAATGTAAGTCAAAAGAGATGCCAGTGTGTGGATAGGTAAGAGGGATATCGCTTTATTTATTTATTTATTTATTTTTGTCAAATTGGGCTATATTAAATTATCTTCTCTAATTTAAATGACCTTCAGAGGCGAACTCTTGCTAGCTCGTACTTCTTTTCTTCTCTTGTTTTGTGTACTGGGCTTCCGTCCACCATTTTTCAATGGATCGCTACTTTTGAACTTTGAAAATTGAAGGGACAAGAACCCTTTAGATTTGGAAGTGAGGGAGCAGTTGACCTCCTTTGCGAGCCGCCTGTGGTCAGTTATGGTTATGGTTCGGTTTATTTAAGAGTACTAAAGCCCACCCGTTTAAAAAGGCAGTTATAGCGGTTACAATCTCACAACGAGCTAATTAATGTTTCATGATTCGTAAAATAGTATGTTACCTGAAAATGAATTGCTTCTTCCGAGACGCTCTGACTGTCCTATAGCAGGCCCGGATGCACCCATTGGGATCCCGGGAATTTTCCTGATGGGCCGGTCACTTTAATATATATTGTATGTATATATACACTTATGTATGATGTGTACGTGTGGTAGAAGAAAATGTAAGTGGGCATTTGACATGAATTTTCCGGGCCAGTGGGATGGGTTGTATCCGTCCATGTCCTATAGCAGGGGTGGCGAACCTTTAGGGATCAACGTGTCATTTTTTTCTAAAGAAATGTTTAAAGAGGCCATAGACGTGCCGTCAAATAATTTTGACTTACGATTATTGGGAAAAAATAATAAAACTAAATACTAACACCCAAAAACTCTTTATTTACTAACAAAAATATACGATTATACGTGCAATTCATATTAAAATATGTGTTATTTTTAATCAAAATGCAAATCGGTCGGCGGTGTGCCCAAAATATTGTGTCGCGTGCCATTGGTTCGCCACCCCTGTCCTATAGTATGCCTCACCTTATAAAATACAGGCGAATAACGTTGCGTAAAAGATAATATTACATTTGAAATAATTGATGCTCAGTGACGGCCTCTTTCAAGCCTCACTCCCATGGAAAATCTGAAAATGATTAACATTTACAATGGTGTTTTTATGCCTTGGCAATTTGAGCAACGCGATGATAAATGGAGAGACGCTGCTTTGCGCGAACCTCAGATCTATAACTTATCTTCATTATCTGGACCGCACCATTCATGTAGCTCCAACGCATTTCCTGTTGACTAGAAAAGGAATTATCTCAAATGGTTCCGCATATTGAAATGAAAATGTTTTTTGATTGTGTTTTAACGATATTTTGAGTATTGGTGTGAACGATCGCGAAAGGCCCAAATATTCGGTATTAAATTCAGACACCTCAGAAATGTGGAAAGAATTTTATTTCTACAGCTAACGTGCAAACGTGCACACATCTGTTTAAGCAGCGCAGTTTTGAATAGACTAAAAAAAAGAGGAGGTTATCAATTCGTCGAAATCTTATTTTTTGAGTATATTCAGCGATATTTTTACCACATAAATCGATTTCACTGATTTTTTATTTATTTATTTATTTTTTGAAACAAGGGGTACATTAGGAGTGGCCCCATATTAATTATTCATGTTCTTATGATATGACCAACGGCAAAATAACTAAACTGCCCAGTTTTTATTAGCACGTAAAGGATACTAGGGCAGATCTCATAGGTTACTAAATCTATGAATTTTTTCAATTGTATAATGAACCCTCTCGTCAGAAATCAATATACATGGTCATAAAGAAATTTTAAGAGTGACCCTACAAATGAAGGGATCGGTGTCTTTCTTAATAAGAGAGAGGACGCAACTTTGCTATCTGCCATGGGTTCTACTTTACCAAGGTACGCACACCACTGACTATCACACTGAAATATAAAACCTGAACCCACCCTCCCACTGAAAATTTTTCCTGCGTACCACCCAAACTGTGTACTACGAAAATATTTTATTTTACATGAGCACATAAAACAATTACAATGCATTATAATCTGTGGGCCGTAATCATCGAAGATCATCTGTATTGTCACCAAGAAAACAAAAAATTCAACATGTGTTAGACCAATAAACCAACAAAGTGAGTAAAAAAAAAATAAAATAGATACTCATCACAATTGACTATTTCCACTCTTTTTACGCGAGTCAGAAATGGAATATGACATAAATGCCCTATAATTTATAAATCATATCAGCTCCACAAAAGTACGAAGAGGGAAATCAATAACGGAAAGCCTTTATGTCACTTTCAAACTCTGTTAACAAAACTTGCCAATAAAGCAGAAGAAAATGACGGGAAAATGAGGATTTTGGCTGCGAATTCTGAGTAAATGAAAAAAAAAAAAAAACTTCAAGTATGTGATGGCCGGCAGAAATGGCTAATAAATAATCGGAAGACTCCATTTGCCTATTTTTTTTCCCTTTTGTGGGATAAAAATAAGGTATTTTTATGCACAATTGAAGAGCTGTCAGCCACTGAGGTTTTCAATTATGCTCTTGTTTTTCATAACTTTTTTTTTTAAAGTTTTCTCTACAAAAGTTTTTCTTTTCTTTTCTTTTTTTTTTTCAAATGGCGGGCACTTGTAGTTTATATGCACTGGGCACTATCAATGCCGGAATTACTGGTTCCTTTATAATGGAGGCGCCTACTAGGTGGACTAGCGTAGCCTCCTATGGAGAAACGGACGAAATTACACCTAAGCTCGTGCCGGGAATTGAACCCCGACCCGTGGTATGGTGGAATGGCTTTCTATCCACTACAGAACCGGTGAAGCTTATCTTCAAAGTAACTCTAAAAAAAAAAAAAGCCCCTCACATCCTCAAGTGCTTTCATTTCATTGACTTCATTGCTGCAATAAATGTGAGCAACATATGGATTTTTGTAATCATTAGTTTTCCATTCATTAAAACACTATGTAAATTAACAGATTTTTTCTCAATCGCTTAATGCAGCGGTTCTCAACCTTTTAAAGTCGCCCCCCCCCCAGTAAAGGCTAACTTGCGGTGGCGCCACCCCTCCCCCCTCAGCATACATTCAGTTTTTTAATCTTTAACAATGAACATTTAATCGAATTTTCTACAAAATAATGTTATCAGTAAAGTTTGAATGAACGTTTTAAGCGAAAATGGATATATTTTTAAGTAAAAATGAGAATAAATGATTTTTTTAAAAGCATGCATCACTACTTGCTCTTTGGTTTTTCTCGCGCCCCAACCCCTGCAAACTCTCTGCGTCCCCCTTGGGGGTCGCGCCCCACAGGTTGAGAAACGCTGGCTTAATGAAAGACAACCAAATTTAATTTGCCTGGAAAATTATAGATTATATCACGAAAATATCTGAACGTTTCGAAAATATCCCGTTTAATTTTTAGTTACCAATACGAATGAAAGATCTAACACGTAAATAAGAATAATCTTAAAAAGCTTTTTTTTTTTCCCTCTAAAGTTCTGTTGTACAGTACGAACGCTTTGGATGGTGCGAAAGGTCCATCCTTTTTCAGGCGCAAAAAACTCCACACATGCAGGAGATTGAGAACTGAGAGCAAACCCAGGGCAAAAAGTAAGAAATCAGAGAGAATAAAAATTGAAAAGGGTGAGAGAAATGAACAAAGAAGATAATGGGTTAAAAATAAAAATTAATAAATAATAAGTACTAAACATTTGCACTGTGACTTCGCAACATATATAAAGGTGTACTGATCTGAATTCAACTCTACATGTATTATCTATCGAATTCACCTTTAGGGGGCATCAGCCCCTCTCTCCGTGCGTGTTCCTATGGGTCCAACAAGAACCCCTATAATAAACAGATCGACTCGTTTCGGTTTGATGTTTCACGACAGCTGGCTGTGCGGCACAGCCAGCTGCGTCAAAAAAGGGTCTCTAGATCTGTGTCACGCGATGAACGTTTCGATCGTCCGCCATCTTGCTGGTAGTGAAGTCGAGCGATGTCAACGGCTGCCCCTTTTTCAGCATTAGGCAATCTATCCAGCTGTTTTCGCATTCTTCCATTTTTCAGCAGATGTCAGTGTTGTTAAAAATAATCGTGACCATTTTTTTACGGGAAATGACGTGCTAAAAAGTAAAAGATTCTCGTGGAGCTATGTCACCCGCAACTATTTTTATAGAAATCAAATCGATTCTTCGTGACTGGCAACAGTCAAAACGTCAGAGTTTGGTGTTCCCAGAGCGGGAACACTGCGCGATAAAGGGTTAAGAATATAGGAATGAAAATGAATGATTAGATTACAGAATTACGCTCACAGAAATGCAAAAATACGACTCTTTAAAACTATTTTAACTCTTACGTCACGCAATCCTGCATTAGTACTGGGATTCCAGTGGTCTCGTCCAGAGTCCGATCAAAGCAACTGTGGGCCCTGGGCAGAAGAAAAAAATTATGCCCCTTGCAATAGCCTACCCCTTAAAAAAATAGGATTGGTTTATGCTGAAAGTTTTAAATATCTTACCCCTTCCAAACACAAATTTTGTTTTAAATCTGAAATAAACGAATATAGTTACATGATGTCAAAGAAGTAGACAGTTAAATGTTATTTTTAAATGCTGTATCACAGTTGCTAACATGTACGGAATACAACCATTTTTTGTAAACGGACATTTTTGTAATTTTATTGTAAAATTATAAAAGTGTAAGATGTAAGATTTTTGGGCCCTAAAATCTGTGGGCCCTGGGCAGTTGCCCCATTTGCCCTGCCGGTAATATGGCACTGGTCTCGTCGACAATTACTAATGCAATTTTTTCTTTCTTTTCTCTACATTTGCTGGGAGCCTAGCATAAGAAAAAATTTTTTCGCTTTTCTTTGAACAGTTGACAGCTGCACATCAAACCATTACTAATATTGCATAAATATAAGGGGGGGGGGAGGTGAAGTATACACGTCGTTGACGGGTTATTATGAAATGCTGATTTCCAAAAAGCCTGAATTTACGTCAACATTGTAGGAGTACAAATAATGAGATTAGCATACTGGCAAAAGTATAGAAAGGAAAGTTATAACTTCTATGTATTGTTACAAAAAAGAAAAAAAAAATCAGGTTAGAAAGTAGCAGTATTAAGTGAAATTGTCAATAGGGAAAACATTTTCTAAATTATTTGAGTGGAATGAGCTTTAATGTCAAGACCTCCTGTAACTAAATTTTGTTTCATCACTGCAGATATTTTAATACACCTCCAGAAAGTTTTCGCATAATTTTCACAAAATCTAAGAAACCGAATAAACATTAAAAAAATGAACGAAATTTATTTAAGTTGAATTGGCAGCTAATATGTTACCTCCAGATGCGTTAAAGAGATCCTTCCTCAAAATAATAATAGTAATTTTGCAAAGCTTTTATTCATATAGTAGATATGAGTTTTATAACAAACTCCTGCTTTATACAATAGCTGGTTCTCAGGATACGGGGCCCCACCAGTGGCTGAACGCATAGTGCTCTCAACTGAGACGGAAAATGCCTGGTTCAAAACCAGGTCAGATCCGTCGACCCAGCCTTTCGGAGTTTTCTGTAGTTTCCTCCGAAACTTAGTGTAAATACGGGGTAGGACTCGTGAGAAAGAGCCCCACGGAGGGCAACCCCCCCTCTCGGCCTAGATCCCTAGTTTAGATGATCGGCATCGGCCGTAATCTCACTAATAAACAAACTCATTATATGAGAGCCATAATGTCGGATGATTCAGCTCCACTGTATAGTAGCCTTAGTTCCAGGAACGTATCCAGGAAAACAATTTGGGGGGGGGGTCCAAACGGTAAAAAAGCCTGAATTTTTTACAAAAAGACAATATCATTATCATTTTAGTAACAAAATTGAAAATTTCGGGGGGGGGGGGTTCCGGACCCCCTGGACCCACACGCCCCCTAAATACGTCCTTGTTCCCACAATACCTGGTGGTACTTGGGAAGTTTTGTTGCATTGTTTGCATACCCTCGAAACTAAATAGAACACTTTCATTGGATCTTTTTTTTTCTTTTTAAATTCAGAAAAATCTAAGATTTTTTCATTTTTCTTTCTCAAACGGCGTTTACAGGGATGAAAGTCCTCCCTTAAACATCTGGCACATGCGCGTTCTTTGTCCGTTTATTAAGATTTCCACAAAAGAGCGAAATGTAATAAGATAATTATCTCAGAACTTTTCCTGTTATCTGATTCCTGCAATATCATCGGAGAAAGAGCTCTTCAGCATGCTTCATTAAAAAGGTTAACGAGTGACGACTGCCATTTGCATTGCAAAGGATCGCTTGCTGTTTAGCATGCATCTTGAAGCGCTCGTGAGTTCGCATTTTGCTTTTCATAGGAGGCCGTTCTCATGGGGACTCCGGGGACACCGAATGATTTAAACAAAGCTATCATCTAATTTACTGTCAAAATTATTGTAGCTAATTTTTTACTCTGCTGCATAATTTATACATCCACGTTCACAGGGGCGTAGCCAGAAATTTTTCATTGGGGGGGGAGGTTACGACTACTACAACTCATATATATGTATACGTATGTGTGATAATGTAGTGAAGAATATACATTTTGTATGGCAAAAATTTCTCATGGGGGTGTTATGACCCCCCTAACCCCCCCCTTGGCTACGCCCCTGCACGTTCACTATCGTTTTCCCAGTTAGTTAACCATGGGCCGAAGAGCAGTGGTTCTAATTACAGTTACCAGATAGGCATTTTGGATATTTCTAGGGTGGGCTTTCTCCCTCCTACAGAAGGTCCAATCTCCTATTCTTTGGGCCGGGTTCGATACCGGCGTACCACTAAAGACCACCGTGTACATGCGGTGTACGTGCACGTTAAATCCGTGGTTCCGAGAGTCCTCTCGGCGGTCGCTAGCAGTTTCCGAGGGGTGCCAATATTTAGAAGTCCCCCCACCTTCTGATGAGGTTCCAAATTGTGGCGGGAAATTTCCGGAAGGACATATATGTAGCTCTAAGCGACACATGCCGTGACGCGAGCTGTCCTCTCCTGGCAAATAAATAAATAAATCTCCTATTCTCGAAAAAGAAAATCTAATTTTTCTTGTATGGGCTAACATTTTTCTACAGTGGCTTACCCTATAGATCACCGTCACCCAACCTATATAGATTTTGGTGTCTGTAGGGCTACCAAAAAACAAAAAAAAAAAAATCTTACACATTATGGCCTATAGACGCAAATTATTTGGAGTACATTAGCGTCTAAATACTGCATTCGGTTGAGCTGAATCGAATTTATTTAAACGCTTGGTAAAGATCAAATATTAGGAAAATCGATTGGAGTCACTCCAGATTTTTTGGGATTAGGATGTACTTTCGTTTAAGTTTCAGCAGCAGCAGATTCAGAAATGTTTTAAGGGGGAATTAGGCCAATGTGTTTAACGAATAATATAACAGGGATTTATTTTCAATGATAAGAACCTAACTTTTAACTTGTTCGTTCTCATCATCAGTGTAGCTTTCTAGCAGGGTCTTTGAGTGTTAATCTAGCGTCGTACGGCGTCTTTCATTGATGGCTGATGAGAAAGAACAAGTTAAATATAGTGTCAGTGGCGGGTTTAAATTATACCTAACTTGACAGATTTTCAGATTCACGGTTGCTCAAAGGACGATTTATGTTCGTCTTCAGCAGTCTCCAATGAACAGAAGGAGGGCGGGGGTTAACCCTTTAACGCACGGCGCTCTTGCTGTGAAAACACAACTCTGGCATTTTGACTGCTTTGATTCACGAAGAATAAATTTGATTTCAATTAAATACTCAAGGAGGACATCTAGCTAGACCGCCCAATGTCGAAATAGTGCAGCCATTGCACGATTTAACTACCAGCAAGATGGCGGTCGATCGAATCGCCCACTGCGTGCCACAGAGCTGAAGAACATTTTTGACACAGCCAGCTGTCCGCGCACAGCCGGCGAATAAAATCGTGCGGTAACAACGGCTGCACTTTTTCGACACTGGGAAATAGTTGCGCTTCAAAAGGTTAACCCTTTGAGGCGCAACCCTTTCCCAATGCTGAAAAAAGGGCAGCCGTTGCCATCGCTCGACTTAACTACCAGCAAGATGGCGGACGATCGAAACGTTCATCGCGTGCCACAGATCTAGAGACCCTTTTTTGACGACAGCTGGCTGTGCCAGCGCACAGCCAGTTGCGTCAAAAAAAGGATCTCTAGATCTGTGGCACGCGATGAACGTTTCGATCGTCCGCCATCTTGCTGGTACTTAACTGGAGCGATGGCAACGGCTGCCCTTTTTTCAGCATTGTGCAAACTATCCAGCTGTTCTCGCATTCTTATATTTTTGTGACAATTTTTTGACGGGAAATGACGTGCTAAAAAGTAAAGGATTCTCGTGGAGCTATGTCACCCGCAACTATTTTTATAGAAGTCAAATCTATTCTTCGTGACTGGCAGCAGTCAAAACGTCAGTGCTTGGTGTTCCCAGAGTGGGAACACTGCGCGTTAAAGGGTTAAAGTCGTACATCTGAGATTGAACGAACGAAGTCATTTTCTTTTGTGATAGGGAAATAAACTTGGTTGCAAAAACTTAAAAGGGCAATTGTGCATTCTTTATGGCAATTTTTATGATGTAATTACACACTCAGAAAGAGAGAATGGACTGAGAAATTCTCTTAAGAATGATCCGCAGCATTCCATATGAAGTGAGTTTTTTCTACCTTTTACTGAACGTTAACGCCCATTCATATTCAGCGAATAAGGAAAAAATAAATAAAAATTCTGATCACCGAAAAGGAGAGATTTTCCATGGCTGGGGTCAGTTTGATTGCTTTTTAATGGGCTAAATAGGGGCTCTGAAGGTCAGTAGAGTGAAGACGAGACCATGATCACCTTCTCATTATCAGTGATATCTCATGGCCTATCTCAGTGCCGGGAAAAAATAGTGCCAATTTAAATCGGTGAAACATATACGTGAATGGGCCACCCTACCACATGAAGTTCAAAGGCCAAGATAGAGATGGATCATCATACCATTACCCACATATGTCAGTTACTGTAAATTCTTAGAATAAATCTCAGGCCACTAATTTACAGACTTTGTTTTTTCTTTACAATGGCCGGTCAGGTTTAACTGCGACTAACAATGGATGCTACTAGAATTTTCCAATGGCCGACTACAGCAGAGCCATTGCTAAGACTTTTTTTAGGGGAGGGGGGGTATCGATAAACTGCCAAGTCAAATATCGATTTTTACCAATTTATTTATTTATTTATTTATTTTTTATCTCCTGTATTACCAACTTTTTACTTTTGCTGACTGAGCTTGCGTAATTTTGCCAGTGTACCAGAAATAGAAAGTAAATTATAGTTTTCGTTAAATTTTTTTTACCAAGTTGGCCAACTAGTTATCTAATTTTGCCAAGTTTAAAAGAACTTTACGAGTGTTGGGGGTCACCCCCCTCCCTTTAGCAAGAGCCCTGGCTTGACTGCTGCCGCTGAGAGGTCAAGATGATATTTTCATTACATTATGAGAGGACACATTATGATCACCTGGTTTGGCACTCCCAGATCTATCGTTTGAATACGGAGCACATTGTAATCACAGCAGATTTTATGCGCACCAGCTCCCTTTAGTGAACACGGTTACACGGTCCTCAGCAGCAGGGGCGTAGCCAGGGGGGGGGGGGATATCGGGATATATCCCCCCCCCGAAATTTTTGGATTAGTGATGAAATTCCGTCTATTTATACACATATAAGCTCATATCCCCCCCCGAAAATTTTTCCTGGCTACGCGCCTGCTCAGCAGGCTCAGTAGAGAGAGGTTGTACCCTTCCTGAACACTAGTTAAAACCTGCTTCACTTTCACTGTTTTGATGGAAAAAAGTTTTACCGATTGAGACACCACCGACCACTGATTACAGATAAAATTTTCAATTTCATTGTGCGTTTATTAATTGGTTAGTATGATTTACTTGCATGGTAAATTTTGTAATGAAATCAATCTGTATGCAAAATAAAGAATACATTTATTTTTTATTATTCTAATTCTCATGCACATATTTTCTTTTATTTTGTCTCGAAAAGTAGAAAAATCTCGAATCATTATGCAACTTTTATCATGCTAAGCCTTCCTTCTGCAAACCGTACTAAGCAAGATAAGCTTGTTTGAGAGGAGAGTCGACAAACAGACCCGGAATGCTGTAAGAGAAAGTCAAATCGTCTGTTTCAATCGTTAGTAAGTCGACTTTTACACATCCAGAAACACGTGATTATGACGCACAGCGGAAGGGGAGGGGGGGAGAATTTTAAAATCCTGCATTTTATATGTTTTGTGTTCTATAGATTAGATACGTGCCGTTTTCATTTTAAAATGAATGATAATCACTGCGATCGTACAAATGGTGCAAAATCTGGAATTTCCAGAAAAAAAAATGCGATTTTTAAATGAGGTAGAAATGAAAGGGAAAAGGATACATAATTTTCTAAAATATACGTGTAGTTTGCGTTTGGACCAAGGGCGCAGCCTCTCTGCGTGCTCCGGGGCTCAAGCACCCACAGAAAAAAACCCATGCCGGCTGAGCGGAGCATCCAGAAAATTTCAAGAATAGTTTAAATTACTTTAGTATAAAAAATCTGTTGAAAATTCTGAAAAAAATCAAAGTTTTTTTTTTTTTTCATAAAAGGAACCATCCATGAAATTACTTCATTATATTCTATTACTGCTTGTCACAATCACAACATAAACTTGAATAAAATCAATCACGAATGGAAGAAGGAATGTGAATGTTAAACTTCTATTTTTTATTTTTAGAATACTAAATTTATTCCATCTTGGCTTTATCCTTCTGGAGTCTTAGAGCATAAGTTTCGACAGAAAAATTTTGAGGTTTTTCGATCTCTGAATCAATTCTAAAATAAAATTATGCTGGTAGTCGGTCATGTATGTGAGTGCTTTATAGAACTTGAGTGCAATCGGAAAAAAAAAATCGACAGACACTAATCTGCTTTGTAATTTTAAACAAAGTTTGAATTTATCTAAGGGCTTGAGTAAATATCAGCTACGGAAACTTAAAAAAAAAAAAAAGTCCAATCACTACTTCCCTTTCCCCCCCAAAAAATAGTCTGTCCAGAGCATCCGACAAAAATTATGTAAATTCGGCATATACGGCTTATTTTTAAAAAGGCCGAGATGGCTCGGGGCCCCTTCGAAAGTGTAACTTGATAATTAAAAAACTGCTACTATTTTAAATATTTATATTAACTCTAGTAACAATAAATTGTTAAAATACTGAATAGCCCCCTTCCCCCTCCCCCGCCTCGAAACGGAAACCTGTATACGCTACTTAAGTCGGTGACTCTGGTTTGAACTACATTACGATGTACTTCAAGCAATGATTTCCATTGTCCATAGATCTTAATAAACTGGACAACAATAGTGAATTTTGTTTATTCATAAAAAATAAACTACGTATTATACAGCGATTCACGAGTTGTACAAATTGAAAGATCCGTTTTTCCATCGTATTTCATTTTAAGTCTTTCCTTTAAAAAAATCTATGAGAAATAAAAATGACATTTCCAGATACGGCTTTTTCCACCAGCCATTTTTTTTTTTTTTTCTCTGGAACGGAAAACTATTCTGGCCATGTTCGCTATCCGAAGGTCGGTTTTAATGCAGTATTGAGAGTTTTCACTCAGGCGAGCTCACTGTTTGGAAAAGTAATGCATAGTTTTATGAGCAACGGACAAAAAAAAACCTGGAAATGCATCATGTTCCACATTCTCCATACATTTATTCATCATGGCTGACATCATTTTGACCTATGCTGATGCTGCTTTAAAAGAGAAGGGGAAACGCGCGGATCTGTCATCCGCAATACGTAAGGATGCAGCCAGTATATAAGTAGATGTGACGTAACTGAATCGGTAAAAGGGGGAAAAGAGAGTTGCCATATCGGAAAAGAGAAAAAAAAAGAAATCACTGAACTAAATAGCCTGTTGCACGAGGAACTGTATTCAGTGTTGCTGATTTTGGAAATTTGTGGCTAAATCCAGAGACTTTCCATCGTATCTGGGAAATAAATTTTCTAGTAGTGAAATTATTATTTTTTTTTTAATATGGCCGGGCCCACTAATCATTCGCCACTTTTAAGACCTGGAGTATTGAACATTTTGTTATGGAGGGGAGTGTCAAACATTAGGCAGCCCGAGACCAGAATCGAACCAACACCCC
Source organism: Cheiracanthium punctorium (assembly GCA_038373885.1). Taxonomy (NCBI): domain Eukaryota; kingdom Metazoa; phylum Arthropoda; class Arachnida; order Araneae; family Cheiracanthiidae; genus Cheiracanthium; species Cheiracanthium punctorium. The sequence goes on along the minus strand of JAWZYV010009895.1, from coordinate 1,334,935 downwards.
ATTACAGGTAATGCCTTCGGTTTGCGCTCTGATGTCACAGATGTTCGGCTATTGCGCTCATTGTCAACACGTACATCATTTAACACGTTGGTCTGTAAATAGGAAAAAAAAAAAAACCTTAATAATTAATGCATCGACAGATGTTACAGTGTATGTGTTGTGTTGTGGGATTAAGGCCAATTATCTACACATGGGATCTAGGCGTAAGACAGACGTTACTATCGTAATTTTTGGTGTAGTTGTCTGCCGTTATAGAATAAATCATTGATTAGTCATTAATTGAAAAAGAATAGATATCATTTGTGGGTCTAAATTCTCAAAACGGTTGTGATTTTTCCGACAACAGAGAACGCTTTCTCCGCTAAAGAGATTCACGCATTTGAATCTTCAGATGGTCTGCCAACATTACTGCAAGAAATCATCTTCATGAAAATATTCTCATTCATGCGAAGAAAACGCGAAAATACATAAGCATTGAAAATCCGAAAACTTTTAAAGCCCCATAAAATTAATGCTCTATTTGTTTCATATTGTTGAATTGTCATTTTCCAAGTCGAAAAACCCTAAAGTTGACTGCAGTTTGGTTGCAATATTGATTTTAAAAGCATAAATGGTAACAATGGATTATGTAACTACGGAAACTGCAATGTTGAAAACAGACTATGGAATTAATCATTTCTTTTGATTCAACAAAGATAAAATGTATTGAGTGCCATTTCACTAATACAAATTAGAGTTATTTTGCAGCCAGAAAATTGCTTTTTAAATACACAGATCGTAAAATTTGATTGTCCCGGCATCCACTAATGCTCACACGCGTGCAAACGGGAATCCATATGGACAGAAAGCAGCATTATTTCTTGGATTCTGTTTCTGTCGGAATTCCGCGTCAGCTTTGCTCCGTGTGAAAAGAGGCCGCAACAGATTCCGTGATGCAGGCGATATCTAACGTCTCATTTTACATTGTTTGTTGTTTCGTACATTTGATGATTGAAAAAGAAAGAAAAAAATACATGGATAACGAATATTATCTTGCTATAATGAGCTTTCACTTTATAAATCTGATGCCTTTGATTCGTATACATGAAATTAAAAACATAAATATAGATTCTGATTTCAAAAGATTTTCCTAGGAAGAGAGAAATATAGAATTCACAATGTTAATTGAAGATTTAACCGTAGATGAGGAACTCTGTTTCGAATACATAAACTTTTTAAAAGAAAATCTCCTTTTTTTTCTGATTGCATAAAATTTTTCTACCACAATTAGAACACATTCCAACCTCTTATATACAAGCGCTTCAGCATAAAATCGCGACGCCTTGTTTTCTGCCTGGACCTAGACGAATTACTATTGGCTAGCACATGACGGAAAACTCAGGCTGAAACAGAAAAGGTCAACATTTTCAACACTTTTTTGCCACGATTCTGCTGATCAGAAAAGGAAAAAACCGACAGTTCATCGATTTTTGTGTCCGTCGCGTTTTCAGGCAATGGTGTCCAGGCCTAAGTCTCCTGGCAGAGAAAGCGTACTTGAAGTCGGATTATTTGACACCATTTTTTAACTACACTGGTGTCCAAAATTAAAGTTACAAAGTCGACGGTTATCTGGAAGAAGAGGATATTCACCATATGGTTATAGATGGTGTTGGGCCAGCGAGATCTCCAGACCTCAATGTCAATCCCATAAAGCACTTATGGCGTGCACAAGGAAGAGCCATTGCATGTCAGCAACCCCCTCCGAGGACCTTTTAGGAATTTAAATTGGAGCTTTTGGAAGGACGGAATTACTGCTACAGTCGTTCATCCATACCACATGAACAATGGAGCCTTCTGACGTAACGTCATCTGATTGATAGCGATCTGCACATTCTTTCTGCGCAGATTCTAATATTGTATCTAGAAAGATCTAATATTGTATCTAGAAACATCAGTTATAATTATCCTTAATCATTTGCATTTCAAAACATAGAGATGCTACTCGGAGTTGAAAGGTTTGGTTGACCTATTCAATCCACTGCAATCATCGAAAAACTTGAATTTAATATTTTTTTTAATGTTTAAAAAAAAATCCCCCATCGAAATACATTACGAGAACTCAAAGTGGTCACGCCAAAGTAAATAGGTTAAGTAATTTTTTTAAGTTAATTAACCCTTTGAACGTCTAAAAACCTATAAAGTTGCCTTAAAAAAAATAATAAACGTCTAGTAGTAAAAAGTATTAGTAAAAAATAATAAATAAATAAATGAATAAGAAAAGAACCATGAGAGAAAACTCTGAAAATGAAAAAAATGTTACTCCAAAAATACTGAGCAAGGAAATTTTTAAACTTCAAATTCAAATAAGAAATCTCCTTCAAAACAATGTGCAGCATAAAAAGTTGCTATTTCTATAAAGTAAGAAATAATTTCATATCTCATTCGCTAAAAATTTATTAGATACAATATGAACGTGGAGAAATCATCTTAAGATAAGAAGTATTTTTAGAAGAAACCTTCCTGACTGACTGATACAGACTGAGTAATACTGACGTCCAAATGATAAATTTGTTTTATCTGCTTATGCAACGGTTGCAAAAGCAAGCAGTATGTGCTATTTGCTTTCACTTACTATTCATCTTCCTAAAATGCTGTATTTTCAAAATTACTTTTTTTAGCATATGATATGCTGTTTTATACTGATTGAGGAAGCAAATTCGGTGCTCTAGTTCACGAACAAAGACGCGTGCCTGGATGCAACGATGGCCACGGAAGGGGAACGTTGAGTGTGAGTAATTTGTCAACATGACATTAACTCTCTGAAGCGCAACACTTTTCTCACAGAAGAACAATTAGATATACTGGACATCTGGGATGCGTTCGAGCTCAAACGCTGGAGCATTCAAAGACCCAAGCCGGGAAGCAACGATGGGTACAGAAGCAAAAAGCGCTGTCGTCGCGTCCTCGCAACGACGGGGGGCGAACAGGTTAAAGTCAATAAGACTAAAATATTTATTTTTAATACCTGTCCTTAGAACCTAAATTGATGAGCGTTTTTTCATTTGCGTAATGAACCCAGACGACATAAACCAATATAAATGGTTATTGTACAGAAATTTCAAAAATGACTATATACGAACGATGTCATCTGTGTCGTTCTTAACAGGAGAGCGGGCGCAGGTTTGTTGCCTGCCATGGACAACCCTCATTACAACACTAAAATATAAAACTTGAAAACCCCACCCCCAAATTTTTTCCTGGCACATCTCGGCGTGAAATGAAAAACTACTACATTTTCCTAAGGTCTTAGATGTCCGGAGTCCGATGAGTGAGCTGTCAGTTTAAAACTCCAGCGATTCATACTGGACAACTTGGTTAACTTTCAGAGTATTATTTCGGCATGACGTCACAGTTTCAGGATCGCCGGTTTCCGGATGAAACGGAAAATCCATAATAAAATTTAAAAAATAATTAGGAATGTTCTCTTAATAAACATAATTTTTCTGTTAAAATAGTTTTAAAGAACGTTCAAAATTTTCAATTTAAGTAAAATTCTTTAAATTTTAGAAACCTTTTATAAACTCATATTAAGTATAGTGAAACATAAATTTTCAATCAATATATTTAGATTCAAACAAATACCGCATTTAAAGTAATAAAGACAATAACACTTTCCTTAAAATTTACACTGAAATGTAATTAAGTTGAATAAAGCACCTGTTCTTCAAAGGTATGCAATTTTTTAAATAAATCATTATAAGAAATATTAGAAAAATCAAACTAATTTGATTGTTTTTTAACATTTAAATTTAAAACTAATGTTAATAAACGTAACAACTTTTCAAATGCACTTGATAGGGTTTTAAAAATATTTGCGAATTTTTATTATTATTTTTTTTCCTGGGAGATCCGAATTTTTCACTAAACTTAACTACGGTATTTTATAAAACTATTTTTTTTAAAAATTGATTTTTAGTACAGTAATACCTCGACATACACGAAACCGGTGTTACACGGTTTTCAAATCTCGTAGATTCGTGTTTTGTTTACTTTCAAAACCATTTCGGTTTACGATTTTAATAACATAATTTGTTAACATGGGTTTTATTAAACATTCTTTTTTTCTAAATTATTATTTTCTTTAGTCTAACACTTATTAAAAATAATCTGTATGTACATATTTATATGCGAAATTATACCCTGAATTGAACGAATTCGACTTGCGCTGTTATCATCCGGCCTAACCTAGAGCCTAAGTTCGGGGTATTACTGTATTTGAGTTAAACCTATACTTAAATAAATATGATGCGTACCGTAAATTAATGTATGCACTTTTTAATTTTCTTATTTTTTTAACATTAAGTTTAGCAAATAAATTTTTAACAGGTTTTTACTTAAAGGAATCTAAGTCTAAACATGGGATTCATATTTGTTACATTTCATAGCAAGAATTTAGCCGATTTTTTTTTTTTTTTTTTTTTTTTTTTTTTTTTTTTTTCTTTCAAGAAAAGAAATGGCTGTCTACCATTCTTAGAGAACGAATTTCAAAACATTCTGAAACTGATTTTTAGGTGTTCATGAGTGTTGTATTTTACAGCAAGAATGTTATGGATATATTTTTGTCCCCGTTGAGAGAGATATGGAAAAGAGCATTCTCTCCCCCTCACTCTCAAAGCAGGGGTGGCATTTCAGTTTTTCATTTGGGGTTGCGAGATTCGATGCATTAAAATCTAGAATATATGGAATAAATAAAATGTCTGCTAAATTTAGGGGTGCGACCGCGCCCCTATTTGCCGCCTCATAGATTTAAACTCTGGAAAATACTTCTAATCTAGCACTGAGATTAAAACCTCATATGCAATACACATTTCGTATTAATTTTAGTATTTTGCTTGGCAAAACTACTGACGTACGAAATGTAAAATACTAATATAAAATATTTGAAACTACACTTACAAGATTTAAAATGGGAAATAATTATTTGCAGAATTATTTTTTCTTATGAAACAAGCCCCCCCCCCCCCCCATCCTCCCTTCTCTTTCTCTTCTCACCAACGAAGTTTCTCTTTAGGATAACTTCGAAATCCCAATGTTCGAAATTTTCTCTCGGCAGCAATTCATTTAGCGGCCGGAGGAGCAAGATCAGACATGCGCTATTACAGAGGCGCATTAGCTGTGTTTGTCCGTCGCCGCAGATCAAAGTATTTCAGAAATTTCAGGTTGCCACATCGAGAGATTTATCGCCCTTTCACGCTTTTACTATCTGGCAATTTGTTTATGGAAGGGTTGGTTGCAGTTGCAGGTGAACTGGGAAAGAGGTTTAAGTTTTTCCTACGTGGATCTGGAGCGAAATTGCGTATTTAAATGTTTTCGTGTTATTGGATAACAAACAATATTGAGAAGTTTTATCGGCTAATGTGGGTTTTCAAGTTAGAAAAAATAAATAAACGGATTAAAAAATTCTAATCTTGAGCACTGGCATCGTCGTATTTTGATTATCTGATAAAAACATGGAACAAAAAATTAAAACTGTCTTATCTTATTTTTCCCTTTTTTGAGGCTTTCCCACAGTAGTTGAAAGCACCAAGAGTTCCAAAGGTGTTTCATCAGAAAAAAAAACAAAATGACTGGAAAACCCCAAATTAAACAATCTGAAATTTAAATCAAGAGCTTAGCTTCTAACTTTCCCCTCAATTAGGGCAATTTATCCGTTTACAAGTTATTTGGGAGGTGAAATTACAATAGTTGTTCTATTAATAGGGAGGAATAAAAAAAAATCATTAATTCAAACAAGTAATTAACAAACAGGGAATTGTTATTTCCTTGAACGAAGTCAAGGAAATGTTATTGTAATTGCGGGAAATTTTGGTATTCAGATTTTCACGGAAAAAAATTCAGACTGTTAGATCGATAGTCGCGCGAGAGGCCCGAACTCGTGTCCTTCACACTTCAGATGTATATGTTCAGTGTCTTTATCCACTCGGCCATGGTGAGGCTCTTTACATGTTAAACAAAATTCCTTAATAAGCCATTAAATAGCTGGGCAAATTAAGTGATTCATATTCATAACCCATTTCTCTCTCCTAGGATAATCAACTGCATCACAAATGTTAAAAGACATCATCTTCTTATTTCGTATTCATCAAATTCTTATTTCAAAACACCCTCCCAACTTCTGTAAATTTTTCCTCTGATTCTAACCACTCTCCTTATATCACAAAGATGTCGAATAGCTTTTTCTTTCTCTTTTTTTTTTTTTTTAATTGCCTAACTTTTTTAACACATGATATAACCAGACCATTTTATCAATTCAATTACGATCACTTAATAATGAAAGTCTTTTTTTTGTATTATTAATTTATTAATTATCATTTAATTTAAATCAAAATAATTATTGCATACTAGCTGAAGTACCCGTCCTCGACGGGTTAGTGAATGAAAATTTCCAAAAAGCAAGAACTTTCGTCAGCATTGTAGGAGTACACAGAATGGATGTAGTATGTTGCCAAAGTAAAGAAAGCGAAGTTATAATTTTTATGTATTGTTTAAATATTACAGGTTAGAGAGTAATTACGTAATATCAATTCATTCGCTTTAGTCGTAATTATGTGATGCGTGAACGAATATTTACGCATATTGAAATAATTTTCGCAAAATCTCAAAATTTAATCAACATTTTTGAAAAATTGGAAGCCTAGAATTTAAGTTGAGTGACAACCTATCATGTCACCCAAATTCGTTTCATTCCCTGCAGTCTTTATTTCGTGATGCTGGAACAAATTTTCAGCATTTTAAAACGATTTTCGCAAAATCTCAAAATGTAATCAAAATATTTTAAAAATTCAACGCCTATAAATTAAGATTAGCAACTACCTATCATATCACTCAATTTCGTATCATTCGTATTAGTCGTTATTACGTGATGTTTGAAGAAATATAAACGCATTTTGAGAGAATTTTCACAAAATCTCAAAATCAAATAAAAATGTTTAAAAAATTGGACTCCTATAGTTTATGTTGACGAACCATCTATCGTGTGACCAAATTTCATATCATTCGCTTTAGTCGTTATTACGTAATGCGGGAACGAAGATTCACTCAGTTTTAAACGATTTTCACAAAATCTCGAAATCTGATTGATTTTTTTTAATTAGATGCTTATAGTTTAAGGTGAGTGACCCAGTATCATTTCACCAAATATCATTTTTTACCTTTGCAGTTATTACGTTATGTGCGAAAACAAATTTACGCAGTTTGAAATGATTTTCGCAAAATTTCAAAATCCAATCAAGATTTTTTAAAAATTCGAAGCCTATGTTTTAAGTGATTATCTGATAAAAACATGGAACAAAAATTAAAACTGTCTTATCTTATTTTTCCTTTTTTGAGGCTTTCCCACAGTAGTTGAAAGCACCAAGAGTTCCAAAGGTGTTTCATCAGAAAAAAAACAAAATGACTGGAAAACCCAAATTAAACAATCTGAAATTTAAATCAAGAGCTTAGCTTCTAACTTTCCCTCAATTAGGGCAATTTATCCGTTTACAAGTTATTTGGAGGTGAAATTACAATAGTTGTTCTATTAATAGGGAGGAATAAAAAAAAATCATTAATTCAAACAAGTAATTAACAACAGGGATTGTTATTTCCTTGAACGAAGTCAAGGAAATGTTATTGTAATTGCGGAAATTTGGTATTCAGATTTTCACGGAAAAAAATTCAGACTGTTAGATCGATAGTCGCGCGAGAGGCCGAACTCGTGTCCTTCACACGTATATGTTCAGTGTCTTTATCCACTCGGCCATGGTTGAGGCTCTTTCCATGTTAAACAAAATTCCTTAATAAGCATTAAATAGCTGGCAAATTAAGTGATTCATATTCATAACCATTTCTCTCTCCTAGGATAATCAACTGCATCACAAATGTTAAAAGACATCATCAATTCTTATTTCAAAACACCCTCCAGTCCAACTTCTGTAAATTTTCCTCTGATTCTAACCACTCTCCTTATATCACAAAGATGTCGAATAGCTTTTTCTTTCTTTTTTTTTTTTTTTAATTGCCTAACTTTTTAACACATGATATAACCAGACCATTTTATCAATTCAATTACGATCACTTAATAATGAAAGTCTTTTTTTTTGTATTATTAATTTATTAATTATCGTTTAATTTAAATCAAAATAATTATTGCATATATTCACATTTCATTTTCTTTCTTTCTTTCGTTTATTTTAAAATTTATGTTTATTAATTACTTTTCAATCAAAGTTTAAAAAAAAAAGCTCAGTAAAAAATAGATACATCGGTATCTGTGCCACTGGAAATGACATGCGTTGTTGTTTTGACCACTCTGCCTTGATTTTGAAGTAGTGTGCAAGATAATGCAAATAGTGTTCAAAAACTCACGTTAATTAGCTCTGGTCATAATAACCGATGTGTTTATGATATTGACTAATACAATGAGCTTGGCCGGAGACTATGAAGTGGATAATATCTGACGAACATTGGATACTGTCATTAATAGTTGTAAGCCCGCTTATAAGATCGACTGTCAGCTTTCCATGAACTTGAACCTGTTAAAGCATAGGTGGCCAAACTTTTGCATGTAATGCGCCATTTTTATTTTTATTTTTTATTTATTTACGGACGATTTCAGATGCGCCGTACAACTAAAGTATTACTTCTTTACGTTCACGGGTAGAGTTAGAAAATATGAAATCACATAGGCGTAACTTACTAAGGGTAAGTGGGGACAATTGCCCCCTATAACTCCAGAAAATTCTGATATTACTTATTTGAAAATAGTGTTTTCGACACATAATTACCCCTCCCCCCCACACACACACACACAAGGTTGCAAAGAAACATTTTGCCCTCCCCCCCCCCCCCATCCTACCACCAATGTTACGTGCTAATTTAGGCCAATGTAAAGCGGCTAGTCATTAGTTTATGAGAGAAAAAGTAATAAGATATGAGCATAAATTTGTAATTGTCCTTATAAGGAAGGACTTTAGAATTAATTTTTTGTACTTGGTGGGCAGAGCCGTGCTTAGCGGGTGGCAAACTGGGCAACCGCCCAGCGCCGCAAAAAAACTGTTGAATTCATGGATATTAAGTAGTCAAATAAACTTCCTGACCTAGAACTGAAAACTGCACATCAGTCAGTATAGCAAAGAACAAATACAGATTTTTTAATTTCGTGTATAGCTCTCTCTTTCAAATTTACAGCATGGTAAGTATCTGAACGCAGCTTTTATATCATGGAAACGTATTGCATTAAAATCTTAACTAATTAATCAAATTTACTTAACCAGGCTCAGTAGCAGCAGGGGTTTCTTACTGCTGGGGAGAGGGGGAGCTGATCAAGATCCACTATTTAGTAAGTAGACAAATTTGAAAGATCTTCAATAATTTTTTGTCCGGGCCGATAAATATGTACCGCCCATGACCACCAAAGCCCTAAGCACGCCCCTGTTGGTAGGGGATCCCAGTTCGCTTTTTGGAGTGTACAAATGCCTTTTGATAAAGCATCATAAATTATAAGAAATGAAATATTTCTGAACAAAAAATTATTTTGAAAATCTTCAGTCTGCCTCAAAAAATTGAGTAGGAACAAAGATGCAACGCGCAAAGTTTGGCGCAGGAGTCCCGATTTGGCGACCAATGTGTTAAAAAGTTAACAACAGTTTATTTTCCTCTACGCGGGACAGGCCAAAACCAGAGTCAAAGGACGGAAAATTCGCGCTTTTATTCGACGACCGAAACAAGAAAAACCATTCATTTTCTAATTGCCCTTTTACCCGAGTACATTTATAAAGGAGGAAAAAATTAAAGAGGAGAGTAAAGAACACACGTAAAAGAATAAGGAAAATAATTTAAAAATATTTTATTCGGCGTTCCGGTTTCCATATTGAATATCATTTATTTTTCAGTGGTATCCGCTTGTGATAGAAACAACACCTACTTCTTAGCCTGCATCTTATTAATTGTTACTATGTGATCGTGTGCAGGTTGCTTGGTTTCAGAAAATAACATTTACCGATCAGAGTAGGTTTGCTTTTATGTGTGCGAGTGACACACATACAGAAATGTCATTATCAGCAGAAAATTATTTTCCTTCCCTGTGCATCATTGTCATTCAAAAACAGACTGCCAAAGTAAAATTAAATTGGGCCAAATTTGTAATGGATAAATTGGAATTGATGTTGGAGTGACATGTACATTCCATGAACGATTTCATGGATTATCCAATAGAAAATGTCCCTTATTTTATGACTTAATTTTTTTTTTTTTTTTTTTTTCTTGAACGAAGTTCCTTAACAGGGCTTGCGGTAGGAGTTGCCTGGTAGAAATCGTCACGTAAGGAAAAAGCGTTATGCACCCTCTCCAGACGTTCGGTTCTGTCCGACGTAGTTAGAATATTATCGTCTCGTCAAGCTCTGGCCGCCATACTTGCTTACATCATGTGTTAGTTAAATGTGACTTTTGCCTAATGCTCAGAGTATACTCCCATTAAATAAAATTATTTTTCAATGACTAACAATTTTATTAAAACTTTTTAATAATAAACTAACAGCGTACCCGTCCTTCGCACGTAGGAAATGAATCTTTTTCTTACTCATGTAATACGAATTAATCCCAGTCATGTGAACACTAAAAAATTGCGAAAGTTATTTGACTCGTGACGTCATGAATACAAACCGGCGATGAAATAATTTTGGTTAAGTCAAAGCTACAATACGGCTATCTGCTTTAGTAGATAGGCAGAGAGGACCCCAAGGGAGGCTCCAGTGAGGGGGCCATAGGGGCCATGGCCCCCTCCGAAATTTTGTTTTACAACTTTAGATTCGCATACTTCACGATTTCACGCGTTCAATTTGAATTTTGAACAATTTATAGACCTAAGTAAAAAGTTCGATGGCCCCCTCCGAGAATTCAGTCTGGAGCCGCCCTTGGAGGAGCCTTGTCGGAGATTTGTTAAAGCGGTTCTGGCGCCTGTTTATGTTATATCTGGAGAAAAACGCCCAAAATTCTGTTGGATCGACAGTCGCGCTATAGGTCGGAATTCAAGACTTCTCACTTCAGCTATCTCCTAAACCTGAGACGAATGGAACATGATGACGCAAAGGCTGTATCAGTGTCATTCGCGATCAAAACAGAAACTTCAGGGTTTGTAGAATGCACCCAGAACACTTCACTCTCAAAATACCTTACTTCTAAATCATATACTGTTTTTAGGTTTAAAGTTATAACATTAATACCACAGAAATAATATTACATGATGTGGACAAACTGTTTTATTTTATCGTGTAATTCGTAACACATTCGTAAAACATGAACAATGAATTAGCGCTGTCCAGCTGCAGGCGATCTTACTGAAATTGTACGCTTAACGGCAATGTCTTAAAACCTTGTTAATAACTTTGAAAAAAAAAAATTACCAAAAAGAAAAAAAAAAAAAACCTGCACAAAACATTCGATGCTGTGTGCACGTTTTGCTTTCAAAAATGCTCCCTGCTTCTGTGACGATCAAGGCGCTTTTATAAATTTAAACGTTATGTAACTTTTGAAAGATCTTATTACCCTTACTGAGCTCCTAATGTAAATCAAATTCTTTACATAAAACTGAAATCTATTTCACTTGCTAAATATATAACTTAAGAAGTAACAATAAATTCTCTTGCTATTGCATTTATTTTAAAAATAAAATATAAGTTATTAGACTCAGTATTTAAACGAAAGCAGAAGTCATTTCTAGAGTTCTCGGTCTTGTAAAACGAAACTGCACAAATAAGAAATAAACAGAAATCATCTATAGGGATGAATTCTAAGTACAACCCCTTATCCGGAAAGATTTTCAAATAGCATGTTTGTCTCGTGTCCAGGAACAGAAGATTGCACTAACCCCGGATTATGGGTGCCATTGCCCCCCCCTCCCCCCGAAGGGGTTGGACTTCTGCGTTGGTCCCTAATTTCGAACCAATTCCAGGGGCCAACCCCCTTGAAATCGGCACCCCTAGAGGTATCGTTTAAACCCTTGGAGGACATTGGATCCACCACAGATTTTACGTGCACAGATTTTACGTGCATAGCGTACACCCACTGCAGCCGAGTCGAGAGGGAGTTGACCTTCCCAAGCACTGGCCAAGCCGGATGCAGCTTCACTTGCCGTGTTCTTATGTGAACGGAGTTGAGAAATAATTATTATTAGTATTTGATAAACTAGAATTAGAAAGTGCATAAGAGTTTGCTATTTTATTTGACTTTAATTTTGCACAAACAGCAAAATTTATGATATTCTGCCAATGAAGTAATTGACTTTTATCTATTAACTGAAATTCCTTGCTCGTGCTCCGACTTAAATAATATCGCTCGGGCTCAGACGCGGGGTTTAAAAAATGAGCCCGAACTCATTTCTATCCGTTTCTATTTTCAGAAAGTGGTTTAGAAGGCTATTTTTTCGATCGCACGTGCGATCGAGGAAAGATCTGATGTTTTTTTCTGTAGCAATTTATAGTACAGTACGCTAGTTATGATGAACAAGAAAAACTCTTGAAAATATATAAAAATTTAAGTGTGCTTAATAATTTGTTTTTAATTTAATTTGTTAATGCGCTTATTTTTTAGTTTTTCCTTTGGGGATTCACACGCTCGTGCGCTGAAATAGAGGAGCCACCACTGGGTATGCATATTATAGGTCACAGTCTAATGGCCTCCACAGATTTTGGTATGTGTATAGCTGATAGCTTGTTCACAGGGTTACAAAAAGTAATTGCTTACAGCAAAAGAGCGCAAATCATTTGAAGTGAGCTAGTGTCTAAATGGTGCATTCGATTGTCATCAAATTAGGTATGCATATTATAGGTCATTGTCTTACATACTGCATAAATTTTAGCGAGAGTACGCCAAACAGTTTTTTACAGGGATACAAAAAAGTATTCTTATACATTGCGGCCTATCCACTCAAATCATTTTAAGTGCACTAGTGCCTGAACACTAGATTCGATTGAGTTGAGTGAAATTTATTTAAACTCTTGATACAAGACCACATTCAAAAGCAATTTTTTAATGCAGTAGTTTCTCTCTATAACGGAGTCTCTCTACAGCGAATTTCTCCCTACAACGACATTTTTTATCGGAACGTAAATCTAAGGCTTAAATAACATTAAAAATACTCTCCATATGACAAAGAGCTTGTCTCCCTATAACGATTTTTTTTTCAAATTCATCTTTGAGATTTTTTGTCAGTTTTGAAGAAAATTTCTAATTTTTGGACAGACTACTTAATGGAAGGGCTATAGATGACCTTTTCAATTTTTTAGAAGTGGATGCAGACATCTTAACTGCTTCTTATCCTACAGATGAAGAGATTTTGAAGAGTGAAATAGAGAAAAATGATGGCCAGGAAAGCGAAACCGATTCCGAAAATGAAGACGTTCTCAACCACAACCGCATCATACCGAAATGCCACAACCATTCGAAACCATTAAAAGGGGTTTACAGAGGGAAGAAAATGTGCCTGACTCTATTTTCAGCTCACTTTGGAAATATGAAAATTTTTATGAAAATCTAAAATCACGGAATGCAAAGCAATGCAAAATAACGAAATTTTTCGAGTAAAATAAACGTAAGTGTGCCACATATTTTATTCTCTAAATTAGTGAATTGTCTTTTTGAACATTTCATTTATTCAATGAAAAGTTAAAAAAAAGCCCATAAATTTAACAAATTTATAGTATATACTAATTTAATTTTAATTTAAAGTCACAGTTAAGTACGTTTAAGCATCGAATTAACAAAAAAGTTTGTAATATTTGCTGAAATAAATGTAAAAATACCTGAAATTTTCTCTATAGCGAATTTTTTAACTGGAACCAAGCGAGTTCGTGATATGGAGATTCTACTGTGATTGGATATTTCCTAGATCGAGGTTAAAATAAATTTCTGTATACAAATGATTTTTTAAAAAACTTGTAGCTTATTTTCGATAAGAATTAAATTAAAAATTAAATTGACATAAGAATTCAAATAACCCCAATAAATATATCACCTGAACATTTCATAAAGCTCGTTATTTGCTTGTGGGGTGGTTTTTATATTCTGCCTTAAGAGTGTAGCATTGGGGTTAACGGTTAACAAATGTTTACTCATCTTGTTGGTAAATTAATTCTGTTGGTTTATAAAAATAATAGAGAGGTGGCACAAAGTCAGTTTATAGAATTCTAGAATGTCGCATTCTCCATGAATTAAATATGAAATTATTTAAATAACTAAAATTTCGAAAATTACTAAAAATGTATTATTTTTTTTACTTTTTTTATGAAAATGATACAGAAGTAACACTGATTATTTACATTACGAAAAAAAGTTAATTTTTCAATGTCCTAACACATTTATCAACATTTTTTTTAAAAACTAGATCACCTTAAAAATGACATATTTTTAACTAGAAAATATTCGATTTATTTAGGTTAAAATAAAATTCTGCACAATCCGTTTATTAGATTTTGTAATTGACTTTCTCTAAAGAATTAAATAATCAATCAAAATAAGACCTCAATAGACATATCACGTGGACTTTTTATGTTTGCTTGTAAAGCCGGATTTTTCGTTGTCTTGCTTTTAAAAAGTTTAATATTGTGAGTTACAAAAGTATGTTGTTTTCACGCCTTTCTGTAGGCAATTAAACTCTTTGATGACTGGAAAAGAAAAAAAATGCAATTATTCTTTTGAAATATCATTACAAGTATTGTGTAAGATATCAGAATGGTTTATCTGTATAGTTCTCGAGCGAATTGTTTTTAAATCATTTTTATAGTTACTCGTGCTTTCAGAAAAATCATAAACAAACAGTTGATTTCTTTCACGAATGCAATTATTTGCCAATTTTTTTTTGTTTTGTAAAATTTATTTCAAACTACAATTATTTACTGCTCTATTACTACGCACATAAATATGCATATACATAATACTAGAAAGTTTAGAAATACTTCAGTTAAAACCAAAACATTTTTGCAGTTTGTTTGCTTTTACCTTTTCTCGAATCAGATTTACATAACTTCTAAGGGAATGCCATCCACCCAGAAAACAAACAAAGAAAACACTGCAGTAAGATGCATTAGAAAAACTGTATAATTCTTTTTTGAAAAACGGAAAGAAATAAATAAAAGCATTAAAAAAAAATTTTTTTTAGAAAATTTAAAAAATGAATGAATACATTTATTTCATGTATTCAGGGGAAGAACTTTAAGGCAAAGTTAATTACTATTATGGGTCAAAAATATTCAAATATTCTTGAACATTCTATTGGATGAGTACAGGGCAGTTTGCGTTTGTGCTCGCGAGCTGCCAAAATTAGTTGGGGGGGGCATTCTACTTAATTGTCTTTATTTCGCCGGTTATGTAATTATTTTGCACTGCATTATTGAAAGCTTGGTTTGAAGTGTTTTAATTTTTGTAGTTTTAACATTTTATTACGATCGTCATTGCCAGTAATTGTAACATAGTAAGTAGTAATCATATTTAACTTCATACTTATTTGCATCATATGAATTCATAGTTGAGTTTGCGTTCAATGAAGTTCAAATTTACTTCCTGTAAAATTATATAAATTAAAAAATCTATGCTTGTTTCTCTCCTTTTTTTTTTCCACAGAAAATTATTTCTGTGCTGTATTTGTGGCTTTAATTAATTTATTTACAGTCTAGAGAAGGCCATACAATAAAGGCACACAGGCTGGCAGATATCTAGAACCAGCCCTAGATGAGTGCTGACACTCATAGGCGTAATTTACTACGGGCAAGGGTTAGAAACTGCCCCCTTAAAAATTTCAAGAAAATTCAGATTATCCTCTATTTGAAAATATTTTCTACAATAAGAAACATAGCCCCTCCCAATGCTAATGTTACATGTCTATTTACAGTAGCGGATCCAGGGGGTATAAGGGGCTTCACTCCCCACCCCCAAAAACAATGCTAAAGAGTAACATTCTGCATTGTTATACGCTTTGAATACATAAAATGATCTTTTTATATAACTTATCCCCTCTCAAAAATTTTTACATTGGTTTGGACTAAAATTCTGCTTTGTTGTACATTTTGTTTGGATGAAATAAGTTTTTCCCAAAATTTAGCCCCTCGCAAAAAATTTCTGTATCCGCCGCAGCCTATTTGCGCTAATGCTGTCATGAGACTATTTTCAAATATAACCCTTTGCTTAAAAAAAAAAAAAAAAAAAAAAAAAAAAAAAAGTTTCCAAAAAGATCACAACAGAGAATTTTACAACTCAAAATGTGAACAAACAACTTCATTTCACAAACATCACTTAAAAAATGTGACATCTAAAATCTGATGTGCCTGATGTTTCTCTTTTCCAGCAGTGAAATCCAAGCAGTTCCCCCCGATTCATCCGCAGGTGGTTAAGGGCAGCAATACAACCGGGTAGGTAGGGGCTGCATCTGTAGAGTGGAGTGTTGTGTGTGTGAACGTCCTCCGGAAATTTATTTACTTCATTTCTCTTCGCAACCTGCTCCCCTCTCTTCTGATTATTCTGGAAAGGATGTATGGGGATCCTATCCTGACCTCCATTCTAGAACCCCCCCCCGCCGCCAAAATATAAAAAGTTCAGATTTTCCAAAGCCGTGGCAAGTGCCCCCCTTTTTATGCAGAGCCCCTATAGATACTGCAGAAGCCTTAGTACCAGTGCTTCCTGTGTGGCAGAGTGATTTTTATGTGTTGCGAGCACAACAGAGGCTCACCTCTTGCGTTTGCCCTGGTATTACGTATGCAGGAAGGGAGGGGTCCCCAACTTCCTAATTACTGCAATCACTGAGATTTACGCAAACAATAGACAGATTTATAAACGCTGCAATGAGGAACTCCGCAGTTGATTTTTCCGACTTCAAAGAAATTGCCCCGATTGCGACGCTAATGCCTCCAGGGCATGTCCCTTTGGCACCAAAAGCCTTGGACAAGGGGGCGTGAGTTCAACTTTCTGGAACATAAATTACTATTTCTAGAAGCATGGGTGTTGCCAGCTATGGGCAAGGGTGGACAAATGCCCACCCTTGAAAATCGTAAGGAAATCGCTCCATTATGAATAGATATAAAAAATTCAAAATCTGGTCTTTTTTTTTTTAAATCTGAAGCTAAGCAAACCATTAATTTTACTTAAATATGTCGAAGAGAAAAAATGTACAAAATTGTTAATATTAAAACAACTTTTTGAAAAATATTTTTGGAAAAACAAATAGAAAGAAATAGAATAGAAAAAGGGAAATATAACTAACGGAATAAGAATTGTAACCTACTTGGTTGCAGTGTACCGCTTACTCGTCCAAAATCTTTAGCATGAAGAGTCAGAAATCACCATTAACTTTCTCTCCATGATCACTTAGCATGCAAAGTCCTGATAATCTCTGATCAGTCATTGTTGATCTTATCCAGGACTTTCTACTACAGTACTGAAAAATCTTTCTACTGTGCAGGTAGTTGCTGCAAAGAGCTGTTTGCAAGCCTTTAGACACTGTAGGCAAGGACGTACCCAGGGGGTGGTCCAGGGGGTCCGGACCCCCCGAAATTTCAGTTTTTGTTAACAAAATAAGAATGATGACGTCTTTTTGTGAAAAATTATGCCTTTTTCACCGTTTGGACCCCCTCCGAAATTTCTTTCTGGGTACGTCCTTGACTGTAGGGGAGAACTTAGTACGATAGTTTAATGAATCAACCAGGTTTTTGTATCAATTTTTTTGTTACTGGCGGCGAAACCTCATTAATGCATCCAAATAATTGATATTCTAAAGCACGTTTCTGCTTCTGTTTTAATTTCTGGATTAGATTTGCAGACTTGGTGACTAACTGTGACGAATTTCGGGGAATGACCCGCTCTTCTGAAGATTAAACTAGTCTAAAATTCGCATCCTACGTCAACTAATTAAAATTTACATATTTTGCTTGAAAATCGGTTAACTATAACGCGAAATAGGGAGTTTTGTGTGTATCCATAGTTCAACATAGTTTTTTCTCGAATTCTCGCGAAATATTGACACTATCGCTCAGTTGACTTCAGTTTTGGAAACTTATTTTTGGTACCAAATTTGAAGATCTTTCGCCAAAAATTTGCCAAGCTGGATGAGACTTGGAGTGTTTTATCAACGGGGTTCGTAATGTTTGCTTCCTTGCATTAGGATTATGCATTATGTAAAATATAGTTTAAAAAACCAAAAAACACGCATTAGTGATAAATTGAACTAACTAAAAAGCGAAAAATAATTCTTAATATAGAAATAAATTAATGAACGAAAAATAGTATTACTGTGAAAAAAGCGTGGGGTGCTTTGTGCTATATTTTTTGTATCATTTTTGTACTCATCGTACCGATCGAATATTCTCAAGAACTGATATATGGAGCACCCCACGCTTTTTTCACAATAATACTATTTTTTTTCATTAATTTATTTCTATATTAAGAATTATTTTTCGCTTTTTAGTTAGTTCAATTTATCACTAATGCGTGTTTTTTGGTTTTTTAAACTATATTTTTATTTTTCACTTTTTAGTTCGATTTGCTATAAAAGCGTGTTTTTTATTTTTATTTTTTTAAACTGTATGTATTTAAAATTAATTTTAATTTTCAACATCTCTCATAAGACACTAAGTTGGAAAGTACAAACTGTGAGATAATTTATTTTCACTGTGCACCAGTGGCGTAGCCAGGATTTTATTTCGGGGGTGGGCTGGGAATCAAATTTAAAGCTAAAGTTTAATTGTAAGCTAAATATCAAATTGTAAGCTAAGTAAAAGGGCCCATTTCGGAGGGGGAGCAGTCCCCCGATTCCCTCTCTTGCTACGCCCCTGCTGTGCACCAAAGTATTAATCAGCCTGCAGTTAAATGCTACCTTCCTCACTAAAAAGGAAAAATAGGTCTCTAATCAACAAATAAAAGCGTGTTAAAAAGAATGGCCTTAACATGTTCTTGTACTCACTCAACTCTTCCATAATGTGATGGATCACAATATTTTGTAAAAATAAAAATATTGTTGAGCTCAGGATTCGAACCTGGGTTATTGCGGCTACAACGCAATGTACTAACCCCTATACGATCACGGCCACAGTAAAAATAATGTTTTCTTAAGATTGTAATCTTTGGAAGTGTTCTACTTTCAATCAGGATAAGAAATGAGGAAATTATTTAATCCTGGCGGTCCTGATCAGGATAATGAGATAAACTTATAAAATTATTGTATTGTCACCGGTTCTTCATAAATGTACAAGTTTGAATTAAATTTGTCCGTTTAAAGTGAGTCAAAATCGAGTCTAAAGGAGTCGGTTACAAACATACATACAGGTGAAGCTAATAAAAGCGTGTTAATTACTCAATTGCGTTTCTATTACGTAATCAAAGTTCGCGATTGATTGAGATTCCTCTAGAGATGGAATCTCTGGAATCTTCGTGCAACGTTGGCGTAAGGTGTAAAAAAAAGAGTAGGATCGTTCCAGAATTCAGAGCACTTGAGTCAGCTGCAGACGTTGATTCTGTTGAGAGCATAAGGCTCTGATCGTGTGCTTTTGTAAGCGATTTATCGCTTGTTTTGAGAGGCTTATTTTTGAAAGCTGTTTGGGCTTTCTCCCTTGTTGAATACAGAGGAACTGCTGATAATTTGTCTCGAGAATTTCCACTGAATTTTAGCCCGTGGAAGAATTTTTTTTGCGTGTAAAATACCGTATCTGAGAAAGTTTCTGTGCTACACTGGCAGTTATAAAACTTGTAACTGCTTATTTATTCCTGTGATTTATGTATAGATGATCGTTCATCGACTTTCTAATAAAATTTGTTGCGTCCTGTCAACTGGGCGGTTTACTAACTTTTCATCTACAATGTAATTTTAAGCTTCAAACCCGGAAATTAAGCAGAGTTTTCTACAATAATAATTTTGAGTGTACTTTCAGAACTACTGCGATTAAATGTGAATATTCTGTTTTAAATTTATCAATATACTAGCTGAAGTACCCGTTTTTCGCACGGGAATGAATGGCCTTTTTCATATTACGATTTGTGGTAATTACTATTCATTGTAATAAACAGATATAGAAAAATGGATATCGCGTTATATTGTGTCCAATAATCATGCATACCGAATTTCAAGGCAATCGTTTGTGCGGTGCAGAAGTCCATGCGGCGTAGCGCAATCTAGTGGCGAGTTTTAGCAAATTTGCTAAAACTCGCCACTAGATTGCGCTTAATCCGTTTAAACGGATACAGCGAAAATATTCTTCGCATTCAGATATCGATGTATACAAATTTTCATGACGATCGGCTGGACAGTCCTGAAGTTCATGTGTTGACGCGACATCTAACGCGAAACTCTTCCCCGTGTTCAAATATCTATGTATACCTATTTTCATAGCGATCATTTGCACAGTCAAGAAGTGATACACTGCAGGGCCATCTAGTGGTTAATTAAAGTAATGATTTGCTACAGCGCCGTCAAGTGGCGAGTTATAGCAAAATGGATAACGCCAAAATATTCTCATTGTTCAAATAGCTATGTATACTGATTTTCATAGCGACCGTTTGAATGGTCAAGAATTTGGCCTGCTGCAGCGTCATCTAGTGGCGAGTTAAAATAATAATGCATTGCAGTGTCATCTAGTGGTGAGTAACATCAAAAGGAACGCAGTTAGAATATATTCTTCGTGCTCAAATGTGTAAGTATAAAAAATTTTATGCCGATCGGTCGAACGGTATAGAAGTTGATGCGTTGCAGCGCCATTTAGCGGCAAGTTACAGCAAAATGGATAGTGAAAAATATTCTCCGTGTTCTAATATTCGCGTGTACCAAATTTCATCGAAATTGGTTGGACGATATTCGCATAGCAAACGGCTAAATGGAATAGAATTCGACGTTGTGCTGCGGCACCAAGTGGCAAGTTAGAGGAAAACGAATAGCATAAAAACCTTCTCCATGATAAAAGACTTAGGTGAACCAAATTTCATGGTGCAACGGTGCTCAACGGTGCTGGAGTTTTTCAACCTCATACACACGTACCAACATTCATTTTTATCTATAACCAGTGTCATTATATATACCAGTCTCAAATAAAATCGAGTTTCAAATCTAAGCCTCGCCAAAGTGCCAACATACGCCATTTTGCAAGAGTTTTTTCAGGAAATCATTCGAAGCATTGACTTAGCAGCAATCAATATGGGAAATGGTTTGACCGCCAAAAAGTAAAGCACGCATTTATTTAAAAAGTGGAATCCCTTAATACAGCCGAATTTTTTAAAATTATCAACTATAACGTGTTTTATTTATCGTTACTCCGATGTACTAAATGAGAAGATTTCAATTTTCTGAAATTTGGCGGAATTCCCCCAACTTAAATCAATGTACTCAATTGGCGAGAATTCTGAAGATAGATCGCTTGAAATCCCTTAATAACTGCATTATTTCTTCACGGATCATTAAAATTTAACGCTGTGTTCTAATAAAACCTTTGCACTTGTTTTTAAAAATCTATTTCCTTAAGCTCTCAATAAATTGCGCCAAGCCGAAAACTATGCAAACCGCTAGAACTCACTTTCTGGGCATTTGAGCCATTTTATTTTTTCGCCAAACTAAAGAATTTTACGTATTAGCCTCGGAAATCTTCAATTCTTATTGTTTTACGTGTAAAACACTTCATTCCTGCTCTGATTTCCCATGCACACGATATTATAATAAAAAAATAATAATCTTACAAATATAAACTAACAAAAAAAGATCATTATTATTCTTTTATTTTTACTTTGAGAATTTAAAACATTTTATTCGGCAAAATCGCCACACATGGCAACCACGATGCTTATTTCACGCTTTTTTGACTACAGGGGTTACAATTACGGAAAGCTTTTTGCGTGGAGAACATAAAAAAATCGCTTTTAAAGTGGACTATGATTTATTCTATATTATTTTACATATCTGTGCAAAATTTCAGGCTGATAGATCCATTTTTGTGGATTTGTATACGAATCAAATCCATAAACAAACAAACAAACAGAATTTCATTTTTATTTATAAGGATTCTCTAACAGAAAGCAAATAGATGTCAACAGACTGCAGAGTGTTGGCTACAGGCTCTATGTATGAGAAGTATTTCCTTTGATGCATATTGCTACTATGAGCTTTGGCGAGGTTGAAGCACAGTACAATTGATACACCTTTATTCGCGTATATTACTGAAAACTGTTTACTGTTGTGAATTTCAATATCTATTTTTGTAAATTTTCATACCAGATTTTGTAAAAGGCACTTTTTTCCTTAAAATAATTTACAAAAATAAACGAGGCAAACAAAGTGTACGATAAAGTGCCAATAAAGGGTCGTTTTAATCGACTGTATTTTTGCAAAGGGCCCTTTTGAAACGATTGTAATTTTGTAAATGGGCTGTTTTAATCAATTGTAATTTTATGAAGGGGGCCTTAAAACGTATTATACTACAGTGCAAAAGTGTCTCTCTTAAATTTTGCCCACTGTTCTAAAAAAATCCAGTCGGCGCCCATGTCTAGAAGTGCATCAAAACACTGGCGTAGCCAGGATTTTGTTTCGGGAGGGGCACAGAGAGTTTTGTCCAACTAATTAATTTTCTAATTATTAATTGTAATTAGAAATATTTTAATCATTAATTAATCTTAAATTAAAAAATATAATTAGTAGTTATAATTAGAAATAATATTTTAATTATAATTAAAAATAAGATTCTAATTGTTAATTCTAATTATAATATTACTTAATTAATAATTTCACAAAAATATCCTTAAATATATGTTTAAAGATGCTATTCAGTATTAATTTCGCGAGTTAATTAATAATTCTTCAATATAATTATCTCTGTAGATAGATGCTTATGTACCGGTTTGTCTGGCGATTATCTCAACCAGATAAGTTTTTTTTTTTTTTTTTTTTTAAATCCAGGCCCGTATCTTCTACTACAATAAGTCTTATTCTACAATATATATATATATATAAAGGAAGATACTGAAAAGAAAACTAAATACATGATTTTTAAATCTCAATAAACGACCGTATGAAAAAAATATTTGTATGTAAAATTTTCTTGTTATAAACAGGAAATGTATAATCTATCCCGGATTTTCAATCAGCTCATTTGCAGCTGCATATAACTAATACATACA
This sequence comes from Cheiracanthium punctorium, assembly GCA_038373885.1. NCBI lineage: Eukaryota > Metazoa > Arthropoda > Arachnida > Araneae > Cheiracanthiidae > Cheiracanthium > Cheiracanthium punctorium. The sequence goes on along the minus strand of JAWZYV010009895.1, from coordinate 1,311,784 downwards.
GGTTGATTCAAAATTAGTGTGACCAATTTTAAAAGCGTATAATTATTTATGGTAAATTTTAACTTACCACCAGTTTTATTTTAAAAATTAAACGTTTAAATTACCAATCGAACTACTTTTATCAGTGGAAGTAAATTTTGGCTCCAAATTAGATCCTCAAACCCGAAACGAAATTTTTAAGCTTTTGTAGAGTGTTTGCTCAATTTCTGTTATAAATAAAGCATTTAAAATTCAGAAAAGGCATTTTTCTAATGTATAACTATCTAAACTTTGAAAAGAAATAAAATTTGGCTGGCAATAAAGAGTTTCAGTGGGAAAATGTGGATGAAAGGAAGTCCTTGGTGAAAAAGAAAAAAAAAGAAGTTGAAAAGACTTATCGTTGTAGAAAATCCTCTTCCTCAAAGAACTTTAGAAAAGAAACTACAAGTATCGCAATCGACAATTTGTCGTCAGATAAAGAAAATTGCCTATAAAAATTGAAGAAACTAGTTTGTCATCAAATGTCTGCAAACACTGTAGAAAAACGAAGAAAACGTTCTTGGACTCTGTATTTAATGTTACGCAAAGGTAGATACAAGACATGGATAACATCTGATAAAGCGTTGTTTCGTCTGTAATTCACAACTGGCAAAAGGAGGTTCAATATATTTCACGCGAACAGAGTCGCAAAGACGCAGCTGTTTTGCAGAAGGCAAGTTGGACGTTAGGTACTGTGGTATGGATGGGAATGTCCTCTCAAGGCTTAATAAAACCATTTTTTGTAGAACCAAAGGTTAAAATTGATGTTAAATACTATCAGAATAAAATTCTGGAGCAGATTATCAAAGAAAGTAAACATCTTTACCCCGAAGAAAACTTTGTTTTACACGAAGATTCTGCACCAAGTCATACTGGAAGATCAACTGTCAAATGGCTGAAAGATTTGAAAAAGAAAAAAAAAAGCCATTTCTCCTGAAAAATGGCTACCATCATCCCTTGACTGTGCTAATTGCTATTATTCTTTTTATGGGATACTTGAAAGAACAATTAAATAGACGCAAGGTAAGAGCACTTTAAGCGCTTTAAAAAGCAATCAAAGAGGAAGTTGGAAAAATACCTCCAAAAATGGTCTAAAAAGCTCTTTTGGCTTGACCTAAACGTTTACGTAAAATGTACTATGCTAAAGGAAACCACATTGAAAATTTCGTGTAAATAACTTAATTCAATACATTTTTTTTATGCTCTGAAATTGGTCACGTTATTTTTGAATCAGCCTGTATTTTATAATGAAGATAACGCAAACACAAACCTATTATTATTTTTATAATTAACAGCCACAGAACAGCGACGCTAATTTAAAAAAATAAACCTTTAATTATAATGCACAGGCTGTACTAACTCAGTTTCTTATTAAATTAATAAGTCAAAATGTGCAGTTTTATGCAGTAACACATAATTAACCTAGAAAATCTTATGACTGGATTTTTTTTATTTATCTTTTTATTTTTTCAAAAAGCTTGTTTTTAATATAATGTTGCTCACAAATTTAAGATAGTCTAAATAATACAGACACAATATTAAAATAAGAAAGATATAGCTTGAAGAAAATCATCCAAAACTCTTGTTTCTGGAATAAAGTTGATCACTAGAATAAAATACCCTACACAATTCAAATAATATATTAAAATAGCAAAGATATGACTCAAGGAGAATCTTCCAAAACTTTGCCTTTCTGTATAAGGTTGGTGACAGGATTAGAATATTATACGTATACAATGCAGACACAATATTGAAATAACCCAAACATCACTTGAAAAAAAATTCCGAAACTCTACTCTATGGAATAAGGTTAATCACAAGATTAAAATTTTCTGCACTTTGTTAACAAAATACCTATTAAAACAACACAGACGTCACTAAAAGAAAATTTTCGAAAATTCTGGCTTTTGGAATTAAGTTGGTTCAAAATATATAGAATTTTTCTACTTACCCAGACAGCACAGACAACTTGCATCAAACTTGCAGCAAGCTTGATTTATCAAGTCAATAAACTTGAATTAAGCTTGAAAATTTCAAGCGTGTAAGCTTAATGCAAGCTTGAATCGAGTGTTTTAGTTTACACTTGCCCAGCTTGTATTAAGCTTGACATAGCAAGCTTAATTTCAAGATTAAAAAATTTTTCCTAAAAAAAAATTCCTAAATACACGGGGCGCTCGTCGGCGAACTCGCCTCGCATATTTTATTTTTCCACGCATTTTCCCCTCTACGCTGAAATTTCAAGTTATTTTAATCTGTTACCATCAAGCGTCCGCATCGAACTCGGTATCTAAGGGTTGGGAAGCCAGCGTCCTAACCACTCGACCAACCTGAGTTACGCTGATATGACTAAAGTTTGAAGTGACTGCTATGGTTATCACGCCGTTTTCCGGCGAGATCGATCAATGGCCGATGTGTTGATCTGTTTCTTTTATTTTTCCATGGGATGAATCAAAATTAAAATAATGTAATGTTAATGTATTAGTAGAGTCTCTAAATCATTAGAGACTCTACTAATAGGGAAATAAGCATAATATAAACTTAAAAGCAGCACACGTTTTAAAACTTTCACTATCGCGACACTTATGTTGGGCAAAACTGGCCAAAATCGAGACAAACGACTGATTTTGAAATCAGTTTCGTAGTATAATTGTATTTTATTTTGAAGAATTTCAATATTTGGAAATATAGAATCTTTTTTTTTTTTTTAATTCTATGGTCAAGTACATTTATGACTGATGATAAATTATTTGTTATGTGGATGTGGCTTTCCAAATCAAGCAGTAATCAAGTTCTATTCAATCTTGACAGTTCAAATGACTTCTCCAAGCTTGCTGCAAGCTTAAAATGAATTGAACTGTCAAGCTTGTATTAATACGTCAAATTAAAAGAAATGTCAAGCTTGATTTAAGCTTATGTGCTGTCTGGGAAGCAGTCTTAAAAAATATAATTAATTGCAATTTTTCGACTTGAATAAGTGTTGAGTTGTTAATTAAATCTCTTCAAAGTACATCTTACATAATATTGGGAAGATTAAATGGTAAAAATACACCGGATTTGATTTCTTTTTTAAAAAAAAGGGAGGGGGAAACAGACGCACAAAACTTTCCAGAACGGATAAGTTCGTAAAATTATTGAGGGGGAAAGGGTTGCAGTCATCGCTAGTTGGTGAGCCATAAGTCAGGGGGTTGGGCACTAGAGATGAGAGATGAGATGGACTCAACCCGAGCCTGGTTTGGGCTCGGGCTGAGAGTGCTTGTGAGAAATTTCTCTTTTATTGAACGCATTCCTTGTAAACGGATTTTAAAAAGTGATTCATGGGGGAAATAAACTAATTAATATTATTTGATAAACTTTAATATAACGAATTATGTAGTGCATTAATAATTCGCTGTTATATTTGTCTTTAATTTGCACAAACGGCAAATTTTTTGATATTCTACCAATGAAGTCATTGACTTTTATATACCTATTAGCTGAAATTTCGGGCTCGGGCTTCGGCACCCTACATAAGTACAAAGTTTTAACGTACAGTTTAAAAAACAAAAAAATGAAAATAGGTCTGTTTAATTGCTTAACTTAGAAGAAAAATATATTTAATAGAAAGTCACATTTTAATGAACAACTTAATGTCTTATTTTAGAATCAGAAAATAACGGTATTAAGCCCAGATTTTTCAGATTAATTTCAAAGCAAAATTGCTGTTCTCATAGGTTGCGGTTTTAAATGACAAAGGAAAGCACTTAGGAATATTTAATTTTTTTTTTAAACTGTGAGTAGTAAAAATATTAAGAAGAAAACATTACTGAGAGTAATTTTTATTTAAAAAATACAGACTTAGTGGACTGTTGATAGACCTTATTTAGTCGTGAGCCGGATATCCGGTGATTGCGATTCGGATATTCGATGATATTTCGGTTATTGATACATCAGCCGGATATCAAGTGCATCCCTAGATATTTCAAATATTCATTTATATTTTACCAGAGCCATATAAAATAGTATTTGTAAAGTTTTATAAAACTTTAGAACAGAAAAATGAATTGCAGATTTACCCTCTTGTCAATTGAAAGGGTGGGTATAAAGGAAACATTTCTTAAATTATACATATTAATGAAAATATGATAATACAAATTTTTCAACATACTTAAGAAGATATTATGTCGTATGTATTATGTCATCGTTTATATTATCATTTAAAAACACACAATGAAATATTGAGTATTTACTTTAGTTTCTTTTCTTGATGTGCTTTCTGAAGTTTTCTGCAAATATCTGTTCATCTATGGCTTTTTCCGTTTCCTGTAGATTTGAGTCTTCATTGTTAGCAGGCAAACTATGCATAATTTTTGGAATTTTATTAAAAATTCCTCCTATACTTCTACTCAACGGGCACTTTCTTGAGGCCATAATCTCTATTCGAACCCACCAACTGGACAGAGCAACGCACTAGTCAAAAACACGAGCTTCTGGACCTTGGGAATGTAGGGGAAAGTGCCAGCATGTGCCCCTCCTTGAAATTTTATCGTTAGTAGGAAGTAATATTTTTGTATACACCATACTTTAAAAATACCACAGGTGGCCATGAAAGCTGATAGCACTTGGGGATACATACTTCACAGGGTATAACGGTAACGAACTGAGGTTATAGGGAGGGGGAAATTTTTAGTATCCCGGGAGTAGGCTATTGCCCAGATGTATATTTTCTGTTGTGTAGGCGTGTCGAAAGTCACCTCGCGTTAGTGATTAAAGGCACTTTTTAACCTTTTTATTGACTTGTTTTTTAATTCGTTCTCAATGTGAAAGGATCTAGAAAACGTTTATCAGGAAGATTAGACAAATATCACACAACAAGGATTATGAGACGATCCATTTTTACAAATTGCAATATATATATAACAACTGAAAAAATTTCGGGGGGGGCACGGGCCCGGTGGGCCCCTCCCTGGCTACGCCAGTGCATCAAAAAATTACCATACCGAAACATAAAACTCCCCCCCCCCGTCTTTTCTAGACATCTTTTTCCTAGCTACGGCACTCTGTTTGCATCGTCTTGTGGCCCTGCCTTCAACACGTGGGTACGTGTCAAAATCAGTAATGCTTCTAATGGCACCATGTTTTGGGTGGCGCCTAAATCCGGGCCCGGGTTGACACAAACCCTAGTTTCGGCACTGACTATAAGCTTTACAAAACACTATTATTACAGGCTGTTTCAAGGCGCTCTATATCAGTTTTCTTTTGCAACAAATATATTTATTTTTCTGTCATCTAACCTCGAGCCCCAAAAGCAGTTTGTATGGACGAGGGTCAGTTGCACCCGCACCAACAGCTTATGAATCGAATCGAGGGGCGAGTTGCACCGGAATCCTTATCTTACTACCCCCTAGAAAATATGCTACCGCTGGCCCCCAAAACATCACTGGGTCCTGTCATCGCTGTAGGGGGGGGGGCTGGAAAATAAGCTGCCGCTGGCCCTTTGCGAGACCGCAGGGTTCCCCCATGATTGCCCCCTCCCTCCCCTCCATTTCGCGGGTGCAACTCGCCCGTAGATTAAATTCGTCAGCTGTGTAACTCGCCCTTTTCTCCTTTCGCCCAGTGCAACTAACCCATTCCCGTGAATATTGCCGAGCCTGAAATTCTCTACATTTCAATTAGGAATCTAAATTTTCATTTTCTTAATTTTTATTTACTTGTTCATATTAATAAAATATATTTTTTGGTAAAAATGGTAAACATTTCTTTTCAATAACATGAGGCCTGTCTTAAAGTTATTCCATTATTTATTTTTAATCTTTTTCACTACATAACTTCTAAAGCGTTTTGATCTGCGCGGCTGTTTCATCATCCACAAGATTTCCTCCTTAAAACAGTAGGTCACTGACAGCACGTGCGTGCGACGCAAAATAAAAATAACACATTCAATCGATCCAGCCAGGCTTCGAAGAGGCGGGAAACGGCGAATCTTGCATCATCTTCCCGTTGCGGCAGAACACCACACAGTATCGCCAATTTGGCGACCGCAGCACCGCCATGCAGTGACTCAGAGGCAAGGAGTCAAAAGTTGAAAGCATAGAGGGAGAACGCTTCCACGTGGCTTTAGTGACGTCGATATGGGAGACGTCACACACATAAGCAAGCGGTGGAGTGGAGATGAGTTGTTTTGAAATTTTTATTCTGTCATTGTTTGCTTGAAGGATCAATCAAACACAATTCATTCTGACTCATGTTTTCGGAAAAGAAAAAAAAGCATGTCAATCGTGTATAATCCCCATCTATCACCATTAAAATTCGGTATAAGAATATAAACGGAATTCCTAATTTAATGGTATTTAATTAAAATTGTGTGGTATTTCACCTTTTTTAATTTCTTCAGCAGTTATAACTGCTTTAATAGCTGTCAGAAATAAAATTATCTCTTAAAATACTTTGAATTTAGGCATATAGGGTGTGTCACAATTCCCTCCCTTGTTTGGAAGGCTTATAAAAAATATATATATTACCAATACAACAACAAAGTTGACTTTATTGGAGAAATAAATATTACAAGTTTTATTTCACTAAGTCCGATATGTGAACCTTTCGTGACAGCGAAGGAGTAATGCAATTTAGTTTGTCGATGGAGGCGGTTAGTTAGAAGATTGTGACAAGTGTGATACAAAACTTGTTATGTTTCCCCAGACACCACCGCAAATTTGCATCAGCCTTGCAGTAAATTTGATTTATCAAGTCAATAAACTTGCATTAAGCTTGATATTTCAAGCGTGTAAGCTTAATGCAAGTTAGCATCAAGTGTTCAAGTTTGCACTTGCCCAACTTGCATTAAGCTTGACATAGCAAGCTTGATTCAGACTTACTACACTCTAAAAAATTTTTCCTAATATTCCTCTAAATACATGGGGCGTCCGTCGGCGAACTCGCGCCATATATTTTATTTTTCCACACATTTTTCCCTCTACGCTGAAACCACAAGTAAATTTTGAATCTGCTTCCGTCCTAGCGTCCGCGACTGGGATCGATCTCGGAACCTAAGGTGTGAGAAGCAAGCGTCCTAACCACCATGCAAGTATTGTTCATGGCGATCTACATCTTTTATTTTTCCATGGGATTAATCAAAATTAAAATAATGTTATATGTGACTGAAAAAACACTCAAAATACTGGTGTTAAACGATAAAGTAAATAAAAAACTTTGTAAAAAACACACATAAGAAGTAAAAGGAAAAAGGATACGCGTTTCGTTCAAAAATTGTTTTGAACTTCTTCAGTCCAAGCTCTTCGACGTAAAGAACACAGGGAACTGAAAGGAGAAAAAAAAACAAGCAAGATGTTGCCACAAGGGGCAAAGAAAAGTCGAACAAAACCACGGAGAGGGAGAGAAAAAAAAATTAAAAAGGGGGATAGAAAGGAAAGGAAAGAAGCACAAAAAATACAGAAATAAAAAAGGAATAAAGAAAAATAATAAAAAAGGGAACACACAAGTACAAACACACACACAAAAAAGAGAAAACAGAACAAACAAACAAAAAACAAATAGCACACGATTTTTTTTTTTTTTTAATACTTTTTTTAAATAAAAACCACGAACAGGACAGCACAATAAATATATATATATATATTATTTTTTTTTTAAATAAAAACGAAAAAGAAAGACAGTAACACACGTACATACACATTAAAGAAACAGGGGGGGGGAAAGGGGGGGTTAGACGAAGAAAGTGAAAAGAACCTTACAACAGCAACTTCCAAGCAGAATGAACGAAAGGAACGGAAGAACCATCGTTCACAAGACGATCTAAGTGCTGGGTAATGGAAAAACCTTCCAAAAAATCCAGATGGGACAAAGACTGAGGAGTGCACAAAATCTTAGCCTTAGAAAACTGAAATCGATGATTGGAATTCCAACAATGTGAGGCAATAGAAGATTTGGAAAGATCGTGCTTAGAGACATATCTCTCATGCTCTTTGAGCCTAAATTTGAGAGCTCTTCTGGTCTGACCAATATAGCCCAAATCACAAGATTCACAAGGAATATAATAAACACCCCAACGGTTCTCAGTAGGAATAGGATCTTTAAGGGAAGAAAATTTAAGTTTATTAACAGGTTTAAAAATGACTTTGAAACCGAAATTTTTGAGAAGTTTAGAAATTTTGTAGCATAAAGGTGAAAAGAAAGGTAGTACAATTAATTCGTTGTGAAAATTAATAGTATTAGTAGAAGTATTAGGCTTATTAAATTTAGAAACAGCTTTATCAATAATAGAGGGGCTAAAACCACGAGAAACAGCTAAGGATTTTAAGTAACTAATTTCATTATTAAGAGAAGAAGAATCAGAGCAAATTTTGATAGCACGAAACACATAAGTGTAAAAAGCAGAAAGTTTTTGCTGGTAAGGATGATTAGATAGGGCATGAGGAGGTAAAGATATAGAAAAGGGCTTGCGGAAAACAGAAGTAGAGAAACCGTCAGGATTCCTAGAAACAAGAACATCCAAAAAAGGTAAAGAATTGTTGCACTCCTCTTCTAGAGTAAATTGGATACACGGATCAACAGAAATAACGATCAAAAGTAAATTAGAAATATCACAATTGGAATCCACTAGAACGAAAGTATCGTCAACATATCTGACCCAGCACGGAAAATTAAAGACCTTGAAGAGTTCAAAATAATGCATATAAATATCACATAAGAGAGGTGAGAGAGAATTACCCATAGCAAGACCCTCGGTTTGTTTATAGAAAGAGCCATTAAAAATGAAAGCAGTTTGTTTAATACAAACGCTTACTAAAGCTATAAACTCTTTAATCTATACTATAGTAAAGTACTTTACTATAGTAAACTCTCTTCTAACCAACTTGATACTTTGCGACATCTTATTGCTAATACTATCTCTTCAAATAATATGCATGCCAAATCTAACCTCTCTCGTTCTCAAAAAACTGCTCTCAAAGAACTTAATTCTAACCCTAATTTACTCATTACTAAAGCTGATAAAGGCGGCCAGACTGTTTTACTTGATAAATCTTCTTATGTTGATTGTATTAATAACATGCTAACCACTGGTCCATACACTAAATTAAATTCTGATCCTACTAACAGTCACCTTTCTGAAATTAAACACACTGTGAAGTCCTCTGTAATCTTAAATGCTCAAACTAAACGTTATGTTATTCCTTCTATTGCTAACTGTGCTCGTTTCTATGCCCTTCCTAAAATTCATAAACCTTCTCTTGCCTTTCGCCCCATTGTTTCTAACATTGGTACTGCTTCTTATAACCTTGCACGTTTCCTCTCGCATACTCTTTCACCTTTGACTGCTAGTAATACCCACACTGTTAAAAACTCTTATGATTTCGTTAACAAAGTTAAACTTCTTTCTCCTACTAATTGTAAAATGCTTTCTCTTGATGTTAAATCTTTATTCACTAATGTTCCTATCCAAGGTGCGATTGACTGTTTGGAAAAGCGTTTACGCGAGTTTCATTATTCTTCTATTGAGATTAAAGAGTTTATAGCTTTAGTAAGCGTTTGTATTAAACAAACTGCTTTCATTTTTAATGGCTCTTTCTATAAACAAACCGAGGGTCTTGCTATGGGTAATTCTCTCTCACCTCTCTTATGTGATACTAGCTGCGTGCCCGTTCTTCGCACGGTAAGAAACTAAAATTTTCTTTACATGTGTAATTCGAAATTATTCGTCATGTGGAATTTAAAAAAAAAGAACACAATTATTTGACTCTTAATGTAAAGTTTGTGTCATGAGTACTAACCTGATCATTGCAGTATAATGACTCAAAAAAATACGTCAGTGTCATTCACTATCAAAAAAGTGGAAAGCTTAATGGTTTGCAGAGAACTCCTGGCTTTCAAAATGTCTTATTTCTACATAATACTGTTTTTTAGGCTCACGTTGTAGCATTAAATACCTAAGACACTACATGAAATGGAGCACCATTTATTTCTTTCCGAACATGTACCATATAAGGAACGTATTGTAATCATGAAAAAATTCGACTTCGAGATTTTGGTGTATTTACACGTTTTGAGGTCTTCTGAATTCATTCATGCTATTTTCAAGAGATGTTTTTAAAATAGCTGCGCACCCGCTCTTCATACGGGAAGAAGGGAATATTTTACTACTAAAATCATATCTGCATGTGACAAAACAGAATTTCATTTTTAAAAAAGTTCAAGTAATCTCCTCTGTTGAAATTACTGCGGGATATATTAACGCAAATTAGAATTACTTTTCATTTAGTTGGTTGTAAGACAACCGTTGAAAAAGGATAAACACTTTTAATTTCATGAAATATTTATTAACGTGGTACATTGCGATTTATTCATATTATCTTTACAAATCTAATAATACTACCTATTACGTACATTAATACTATCTATACTCGCTTCTCCCTCTTCAAGGCTCCCTTAAAAGAAACAGCTTAGATTATTTGGCCTCAATGGGATCTTGTGATTCTGTGGCGATTCTTTGCAATTTACGCATTAGCATAAATAATAATCATTTCACATAATGGTTGCCATTAAGGAAACTCTCCATATATATTTAATTTATACATAGTTTTATAAGATTGGCGTATTTAGCGCCGCAAACCATTTCATCTTACTGTGGGGAGAAAATATCCAAGGGGTGCCATTTTAAATATCCAATAGCGATATCTTTTATATCCTCCATAGTCCTGTCTCCTGAAAAACATCAAACTGTGTAATCTCGAGGAGCTACTTATTCCCATTTTAATTGTGACAGGGCGTTAGAGTTGCAGAGTTTACAAATTTCACACATTTTTTTTAATTTATGACGTCACTGTTTGACTGCCGTAAAGGATACCCCGGTAGATTAATTTCGGAGTTACTTTCGATATTTCGCATAATTGTTTTCAAACGGTATCATTAAAACTTTGCGTGACCTTTATGGAGGAACGTAATTCAACGTTAAAATAAAACTATACTCGCAACCTGCATGCGTATGTTAGGCAACGCCTGCGCTAATTAAATGCCAAAAATAAAAATAATAAATAGAAAAATTTTAATATATCGCGCTTTGAAACGAACTTTGTAACTTTTAAAATGAACATTTTCAGCGCCGTGAAAACATTTCAATTTTTAAATAAGCACCGGATTAAAATACCACTTCTAATAATAATAATCGTGAATTTCTTAGTTTATTTCTACAGTAAATTTTAATCAAAATATCGTCTCCCTGTGTTGAAAATAGAGCTGGAATAAATGAGTTAAAATTATGGCGTAATTTTTAGGTATCTTAAAGCATTTGACGTCATAGATCCTCACTTGCGAATTGAAATTCTGATATCCCATTTAAAAACTCGATTGGTTGAAAAAACCGTTTTTTCTAATCCTTTCTGTGGCAACAGCCGAACATAAATTCTCGTGCCGTGATCGCAATGTAATGAATGGCGTAAGATCGCGTTGATGCTATTAAATTCTAAACATTAGGTTGCATTAAAATTCGTAAAAAATCATCTAATTTACATAATTTTTTCGTTTTTATTTTAAAAGAGGGAGAAAAGAATGTTTCACGATTTGTCAAAATATCTAAAAGTTATGACGGATAGAATTCAAGATGCGACAGTTTTAAAATTATTTTACGAAAAAAAATCGCGAAGCAGATGTTTAGTAAAAAAATTCCTAAAAATCGGTAAATCAGGTTAAGTATTCAGAACAAACTGTTTTTAAAAGAAAATTTTCTCCTCTATCCGATGATACAAATGCCGTTTTGCTGCGAGCGTAATTTCCGCCGTTATTACGAATTAGGTGAGAAAAAATGCCAAAAATCGCATAAAACATAAAATAAAAAAAAATCTAGGTCGAATTTTGAAAAAATCGCTTCGAGGTGCACAACTACATATTTACATCTTCCCGAATACCAAATTTGGTGTTTCTAGGTGTAGCCGTTTGTCCGTAACGCTGCAGACAGACACACACACACACCCACACACACACACACACACACAGACACCTTCTTTTATAATAAGTAGAGATTTATATGCATTATTTTGAAGAGAAACTCTTCAAGGTCTTTAATTTTCCGTGCTGGGTCAGATATGTTGACGATACTTTCGTTCTAGTGGATTCCAATTGTGATATTTCTAATTTACTTTTGATCGTTAATTCTGTTGATCCGTGTATCCAATTTACTCTAGAAGAGGAGTGCAACAATTCTTTACCTTTTTTGGATGTTCTTGTTTCTAGGAATCCTGACGGTTTCTCTACTTCTGTTTTCCGCAAGCCCTTTTCTATATCTTTACCTCCTCATGCCCTATCTAATCATCCTTACCAGCAAAAACTTTCTGCTTTTTACACTTATGTGTTTCGTGCTATCAAAATTTGCTCTGATTCTTCTTCTCTTAATAATGAAATTAGTTACTTAAAATCCTTAGCTGTTTCTCGTGGTTTTAGCCCCTCTATTATTGATAAAGCTGTTTCTAAATTTAATAAGCCTAATACTTCTACTAATACTATTAATTTTCACAACGAATTAATTGTACTACCTTTCTTTTCACCTTTATGCTACAAAATTTCTAAACTTCTCAAAAATTTCGGTTTCAAAGTCATTTTTAAGCCTGTTAATAAACTTAAATTTTCTTCCCTTAAAGATCCTATTCCTACTGAGAACCGTTGGGGTGTTTATTATATTCCTTGTGAATCTTGTGATTTGGGCTATATTGGTCAGACCAGAAGAGCTCTCAAATTTAGGCTCAAAGAGCATGAGAGATATGTCTCTAAGCACGATCTTTCCAAATCTTCTATTGCCTCACATTGTTGGAATTCCAATCATCGATTTCAGTTTTCTAAGGCTAAGATTTTGTGCACTCCTCAGTCTTTGTCCCATCTGGATTTTTTGGAAGGTTTTTCCATTACCCAGCACTTAGATCGTCTTGTGAACGATGGTTCTTCCGTTCCTTTCGTTCATTCTGCTTGGAAGTTGCTGTTGTAAGGTTCTTTTCACTTTCTTCGTCTAACCCCCCCCTTTTCCCCCCCCTGTTTCTTTAATGTGTATGTACGTGTGTTACTGTCTTTCTTTTTCGTTTTTATTTAAAAAAAAAAATAATATATATATTTTTTGTGCTGTCCTGTTCGTGGTTTTTATTTAAAAAACAGTATTAAAAAAAAAAAATCGTGTGCTATTTGTTTTTTGTTTGTTTGTTCTGTTTTCTCTTTTTTGTGTGTGTGTTTGTACTTGTGTGTTCCCTTTTTTATTATTTTTCTTTATTCCTTTTTTATTTCTGTATTTTTTGTGCTTCTTTCCTTTCCTTTCTATCCCCCTTTTTAATTTTTTTTTCTCCCCTCTCCGTGGTTTTGTTCGACTTTTCTTTGCCCCTTGTGGCAACATCTTGCTTGTTTTTTTTCTCCTTTCAGTTCCCTGTGTTCTTTACGTCGAGGAGCTTGGACTGAAGAAGTTCAAAACAATTTTTGAACGAAACGCGTATCCTTTTTCCTTTTACTTCTTATGTGTGTTTTTTACAAAGTTTTTTATTTACTTTAATGTTATATGTGATTTATAGACTCTACTAATAGGGAAATAAGCATAATATAAACTTAAAAGCAGCACACGTTTTAAAACTTTCAATATTGCAACACTCATGTAGGGCAATATTGGCCAAAATCGAGACAAACGACAGATTTTGAAATCAATTTTGTAGTACATTTGTATTTTATTTTGGAGAATTTCAAAATTTGGAAATATCGAATCTTTTTTTTTTAATTCTATGGTCAAGCACATTTATGACTGATGATAAATTATTTGTTATGTGGCTTTCCAAATCAAACAGTAATCAAGTTGTATTCAAGCTTGACAGTTCAAATGACTTAAATTCGGCGGGAAAATATTTGCTAACTCATTTCTTTGTAATCTCCAAGCTTGCTGCAATCTTAAAATGAATCGAACTGTCAAGCTTGTATTAATACGTCAAATTCAAAGAAAAGTCAAGCTTGATTTAAGTTTATGTGCTGTCTGGGTCCTTCCCCAGGAAAGTCAACTTTGTTGCTGTAATACTAATGCAATTTTTTATAACCCTTACAAACCCGCGAGGGAATTATGACACACCCTCAACAAGTTAAGTGTAGGGAGTGAAGAATTTGACTTTAAACTTGATATCTGCCGCATCACTAAACAAGGACGGATTATAGGGGGGGGGGGGCGACCGCCTCAGTTGAGAAAAAAAAAGTAAAGATGCTATTTTACTTCCATAAAATGGATGTATATGTCAATCTTTTAATTAACCGCTCTCCACCGGCAAACTAACTGCCCTCCCTCCACCCCCAAGAAAATTGCATTAATCCGGCGCTGTCACGAAAGATTTACATGTTGGATCTTTGTGAAATAAAACTTGTAACATTTCTTTCTCCAATAAAGTAAACTTTGTTGCTGTATTGGTAATATATATATATATTTTATAAGCCTTCGATAACCCAGAGGGAATTGTGACACACTGTACACTTATAATATAGAAATGTATAATTAATATGAGTTTTTCTTTCCTTTATTTTCTCTCAATAGGATACAGCGGTTGGGGTGGGGTGGGGGACTTAAAAAGCAAACTTGCATCGATCAGACGGATCGATGGTAACTTTTATGACCCCCCCCCCCTCTTTCCTTTCACCTCGAAAGGTAATCGAAGAGAAAGGAATTTTTGGGGGTACTTTGTCAATATTTTAATCAATATATTAAATTATTTTATCCTTATAGCCAGGAACGTGCTTTTAAAATAGCTTTAATTTTGCTACTTTCATAAAACTGTATTTGCTATGCCAAGAAATGTTAACTAATCGATATTTTGTATTATCTTATTAATAGACATAAATTTTAAGGAACACTCAACGTCTTATTTATTAATCCAGGAGACTTGGGGACTATTATAATTGAATTCGAAGAATAGCAAATAAGTCTCCAAATCCACCTAGTGTTGGGCAATTATTCAATATATATTACAAAAGAAATTTATTTTAAAAGAATTATTTCATTATATAGGAATTTATAATACATAAAGCCGAAAGATTATTAGGAGTCTTAATTTTCTGAGGCCACGAGCTATTGCCTAGCTCGTCCGGGGGTAAATGTCATAAAATTTAGAGAACAATACAGCATTTTTATTACTTTGCATTTCCTTTGCAATATTATCCTCATTCCTTTGCAATATTGCCTCCTTATTTACTTTGCAATATATTTGCATTTCCAGCAGTTAAGCAGTTCCAGCAAAGCAATGCACGCAAATGAAAGAAAACAAGTCCTCTTGGGTCTTAACATTTCGTCACCAAGATAAGCTTTAGCAAAAATATTGTCGTTTTTTTATTTCAATTTTTTTCGAAGGATAATATTGAAAAATGTCATTGCTGTAGCCCGAAACACGTATTGGACTCCCATCTTAACTCTTTACACTAGTTCGTAAAAAATACTGTCGTGAAAAATCATAAAAATAAAGAAAATAATAAGAAAATGAAAAAAAAAAAAATGGATTAAGTAACCGAACACAACAAGCCAAGAGAGAATTCTGAGGAGATAACGGCAAAAAAATCGGCTGTGAGCACAATAAAATTGTGCGAACGGAAGCGCCTCGCCTCTCCCGCAACTTTCTCGGCGTCTTGTATCAGAGACCGGTTGAGAGGGCTACTCGGTCGATCGCACATGCGAGCGACGAAAGACTATGCTGTAGAAACCTACGATACAGTGCGTTAGCTATAATAAACGCGTTTAATAATAGGGGGGGGGGGGATGGGCGAGAGTAAAACCCATGTTTTTAATTCACAAAAATCTACACACTTAAACCCAAAGAGCAAAAAAAAGATACATTGCGGAACGATCCGTTTCTATGGAAACCTACTGGAATTTCCGTCTTCGTTTATTGTTATATTCTGCTCCACTCTTGTGATCGAAAAACACTCCTAAAGGAGAAGCTCACTTTTGAAAACTGGCCCAAAAAATCGCTCCGACTGATCGAATTTCGCTCGTTTGGTTTAAGCGTGTAGAAGTGTTCTTAATATCTTTTTCTAAATTTAATTTGTTAATTTGTTTATTGTTTAGTTTTTCCTCTTGGGGTTCACCTGCTCATGTGCTCAAATGGAGGAGCCGCCACTGCGCAGAACTTTTTCTCGTTTTTGTCATTATTTTTCATTTATTCATGTTTCTTTTGGATCAGAAATTAGACGTCTCATTCCTTGTAACAGGCATGGACAAGTTCCTGGTTTAGGGTTTGTCTTTTCTTGCAGCATTGAAGTATGGAAAAAAAGCCCGCCAAAAAGACTTATCTGCCTCTAAGAACGGAAGTGAATAGGCAACTTACGCAAGTCACGCTTTGGGTGCGTTACATAACAACTTCTAAATGATAACCAGTTTTCTTTATTTCTTTCTCTGGCTTTTTTTTTTTTTTTCCTCCCCTCCAGCAGCGGATAGCATTGAATTGGCATCTTTGTTATAATCTGGATGATTACAGGTGCTTCAAATTAATATATTTAAAAAGACATTTAGGAAGAACGTGAATTTTATGGAGGTCATCTTTTGGGAGAAGCCGCAGAAAAAAGCACTAGCATTACACGTTCATTTATTTTTTCCGTTTATTTTCGCACGATTTATTAAGTTTTTTTTTCTCCTTTCTTTCATTTACATCATTATGTTTTCGCTTGAAAACCAGAAAAGGGGAAAATTAATTATACATTTGTAAAACATTTTTTGGGTTGTACTCTTGTTTTATTGTGATTCTGATGGCCACTTCAATCAGATCCCTCGACCAACATACCCATTCTAATTTTTTCCGAAAATTTTCTATCGAAGAAAGATTTTGAAAAAAAATTTGACTTCTCCTCTTCAGATATTTTGAGTATGTTCATGGGCGCTGGCAGCATAGGGCAAGGGGGAATATTTACGTAAATATTTAGTTAGTGTCATAGTAACCAAACTAAGTGAAATGTATATGAAAATTTTGCTTGCCCTTTTGGATAGCGTGACGCAAAAGATAAATTAAATTATTGAAATAAATTCATTTGAATACATTATATAGACTCAGTGAAAGTGTGATATATTTGACAGTGTATTTCATAATTAAAAGCATTGCTTAAATGCGTAAATCTTCTTTAGAAAATAAAACGAAAGTAACTGTAATGGAATTTAAAAACAAATCTTTAAAATTCCCAGCAGGGCGTCACTCAATATTTGATATCATTATTTTTAAGACCCATATTTAAAATTCATAGAGCTATAAAGTAAAATCCTGCATCACAAATTTTTAACCAGTTAAGGGTTTTTGCATGGGGATATCATTACTTTTTAAGGGTATGATCAGAAGATAATAAATTAGTTTCAAGGTCGAATTTCGGAAGTTTGCTTGACACTAAGTTATGTAAATAAATATACAAACCTGTTTTCATGCAGTATCAGAGTATTTGATTAAAAAGTCACAGCAAGTTCTTTTGTAACATGTAACAGAAAATTGACATATTTTTGTTAGAATTTTATAATAAGAGACATAATACTGATTATAATCCATAATCTTTTGAGTAATTTTCTATTTATAATTTGGGTCGAGTACAGATTAGTATCCCTGCCACCATCTTTGATTTTATTTCATAAATTTGCATTCAGTTTAATGCTAAACGTAAGTTAACTTTTTTACTATAATTATATAACTATTGGGACCCATCAGTGGCCGAGCGCATAGCGCTCTGAATTGGGAGACGGAAGGTGCCTGGTTCGAAACCACGTTGCGTCCGCCGACCTAATCGTTCGGAGTTTTCCGTGGTTTCCTCCAAAACAGCGTAAATACGGGTTAGGACCCCTTAGAAAGACCCCCACGGAGGGCACCCCACGTCTCGGCTTACGTGTAGCTAATCGACCGTAATTTTAGAATAACAACAACAATATATAACTATTGGTTCTATTGTTTTAATGCATTGTGATTCATTAATTTGTATTCAGTTTAACGATAACCGTAAGTTAAGTTTCTTTAAAATTATTAATTTAATAATCTCGTTCTTAATTAATGATAATCTAGTTACTCGTTCTATTATTTTAATGCAATGTTTGCTTTCAGTTTAAACATAAGTTAAATTTTTAACTATATTATGATACACTAAGTTTTTAACTAAGTTAATGATACATCTCAAAATTGTTGATTAAATTAATTAATGACTATAATCATTAATAAAATAGAAAATTACTCAAAAAAATTATTGTTTATAATTGGTTTTATGTCGCTTTTTAGAAAACTGACTTCATACTATGTTTGTTTGTTTTTTTATCAGTTGATAATTTCATTTTTTTAGAGAACGTTTAGATGAACTACCAGTTTAAGAATAAGGGTCTTGCGCGGTTGACTTTCTTAGTGCTTCTGAAGCGTATTTAAGTTACATCGTCAGAAAAAACGTCCAAAACTCCGAATTTTTAGATTATCAGCCATCCGGTAGACCAGAACCCTGGACCTTCATACTTCAGTTATCTTCCATCTTCAGTATCTTATCAACTCGGCTCGGGTGGGCACAATATCTTGTTTTAGATGCCATCTCCGGCCTTTAAATGTCTAATACAAAATATAGTGCATGTATAAATTTAGATTAATTAATCAAATTTCGATCTAAAAAGTATTGAACAAAATTTTAAATCTGGTATTTAAAGGAATACAAAATAAAAGTGAGAAAAACCTAAGATTTGGAAAAAAATATTGTTTTTTTTAAAATAATAATTCAATAATTTCAATAAATTTTATATATACATGAAGAGTAAAAGAATTATTATTAAAACTTGTTAGTATGTAAAACCACTATTTATTTTCCTTTGAGTACTAAATAGTTATTATTAATTAATTATGTGAGCTTTCTGAAGAGAAAAAAAATCATTGAAATATTAATTACATATTGAATTTTCCAAATAGAATTAATAATATTAGAAAAATAAAGACTTAATTTAATCAGAAATAGCTATCAAAATACTAGGGAAACGAAATACTTAAAGAAAAAGTTAGGAAGGAGTTTTACTAAAAAATACTTCAATTAATTATTTTTTTTAATTCAAAGTCTTAACTATTTTTAATTATTAATTATAGCAAAATAAATTACAGAAAAAATAAGTAAAGTATATAATAATCTGTTATTATTTTTTAAAATGAAATAAAACAAAAACGACAGTAACACAAAGCTCATCTCGCAAAAGTGCGACATCGGGTACACAACCTAAGTTATCTGATCAGAAAGAGGAAGCGCATCGTACCAGCTGTCTACGACCGAACTGGTTTAGGATATAAGGTAACTTGTACAAATCTTGTCACGGATCTACAGCACTGTATTCCTGCTCCCTGTCTTGTTTACCGCCTTTGAAACGCGATCATTTTCCGTATTTCCTTACGCGGGTTAAATAGTTCCCTCTTTGAACTGGATTAAATTAAAAAAACGAGTTTTCCTAGCTTAACCGGCGACGTCACTCATCGAATTTGGCACCGATTAAAATCATATATTAATTGTAAAAAATTCGTTAGAGTGGATTCCGAGATCCAGAAGAGAACAACAAAGAAATTGGAAAGTTAGCTGTATATATAAGTGCCGCGAAGTTTTACGGTTGGTTGGTTGGGGCTGGCTGCGTCACTAGTAGAACTGCCGTTCTACATGATTATTTTCAAAAATCCCTTTATGCACCTTGCAAACCTCAGGGGAATCGCAAACTACCAGTTGGGGACCATTGCATCGGATCCTTTTCTTGCTCTCTCGGATATTAAAGACGCTTTCTGGAGCTGAAAACTACAAAAATTCACTAAAAATCGAAGAAAGGATAAATATTCAGATTTTTAAAACCGAACATACCTTTTTAGATTTTTTTAAAAACCTGCTAACAAGGAGTAATGTTTAATAAATGAGAAACTGTGAGCAGCCCGAGCCTGAACACCTTAACCCTTTGAGGCGCAACCCTTTCCCAATGCTGAAAAAAGGGCAGCCGTTGCCATCGCTCGACTTAACTACCAGCAAGATGGCGGACGATCGAAACGTTCATCGCGTGCCACATATCTAGAGATCCTTTTTTGACGCAGCGGGCTGTCAGTCAGCTCTCTAGATATGCGGCACGCGATGAACGTTTCGATCGTCCGCCATTTTGCTGGTAGTTAAGTCGAGCAATGGCAACGGCTGCTCTTTTTTCAGCATTGGGTAATCTATCCAGCTGTTCTCGCATTCTTCCATTTTTCAGCAGATGTCAGTGCTGTTAAAAATAATCGTGACAATTTTTTTATGGGAAATGACGTGCTGAAAAGTAAAGGATTCTCGTGGAGCTATGTCACCCGCAACTATTTTTATAGAAATCAAATCTATTCTTCGTGACTGGCAACAATCAAAACGTCAGAGTTTGGTGTTCCCAGAGCGGGAACACTACGCGTTAAAGGGTTAATGAATCCGATCCTGGCTCGGGGAGAGCCCGTCTTATGTACACATACATACAAAAAACGAAAAAATCGGCCTCAGACATATGCATTACATTTATGACCTGATATCGACAAGAAGCGATAAAGAAATATGTAATTAAATAAAAAGCTTGTCAAAGTAAAATGGCGTAACTTTGGATGCCCGCCAGATTACTTTATTATTAACGATATCTTTATGCTGTGATATGTGCGCTGCTCCATTGTTTGCAAAATCGCAAGTTATCACACTTCCTCTACGTTTCAGTCTAAATTCACTGTATGCCGTTTATTTTGAGATAGAAAATGAAGAATATTCCTGCTTGCTTGGAAGTAACAAAACAATACGATGCATGCTTCTATGATATTGTTTTACGACATTTTCACCCTTTTTTTAGCAATTTTGGAAAGTCTCCCCTTATCAAGGTCGTACGTTACAATTCTCACATGCATGCCAGATTTCAAATTATTAGCTTCAGTAGTCTATCTGTGGATACATTGTCACGGTTTAAAGCGTATTTGAGATATTCGTATATTTCAAACAAAACAAAATTTACATATGTTTCTTAGAAATACGAATGAATGCTCCCCATCGAAAATAGTGTAGATTAGCATTTATAGTTCTACTACAACAGCACTCAAAAGAATTCTGATGCATTGCAGTCGTCTGTGGCAGTTTATTCATTCATCCATTTCAAGTAATACCATAGAGACGTTTATAACAGCTTACTATTCATTTAAAGGGTGGAAATAAAATTTAATGTTCTTTTACAGGTCTCGCAAAATTACACAGAATTACATCAACAGTGATGTACAGCTTTTTTGAGTTAATATCTCCAAAATCTCAAGTTTGCTCACAATACATCACCACACTTAGGGGGAGGGGGGAGACTTGTGTTGGAAAGTGTTTTATAAACCATGCGTTTGGCTTGATTTATCCATCTTGTTAACGAATGACATACAAATACCTTGGAGAATATGTAATACAAAAAATTGTTTGCAGTCCAGCTAATGCCAGTTATTTTCGGAAACTTTCTCCCCCTGGGATCATTAAAAATGTTCAGGTGCACGTGCGAGCTGCTTTATCTGAAGGTGGAAGAGATCTATATTTATGCATGAAGGGGCGGTTGTCTTTTGCTGCCCTTAAATTAAACAATGAAATTTTGAGAAAGGAAAGAAGCAGAGCACTTGTATTGATCTGTGTGTTCGTTAAGGCCGGCTCCACACGTTTGGCCGCCTGTGTGCAGTTATAATTGACCGACATTTCCAGCAAATAACAACAACAAAGTCATACAAATATGAAAATAATTTATTTTTTTTTCTCATGGAACAGTAAAGGAAAAACCTGCATAAAGAAAAATTATCATGTTCTTTTACACGAAGTATGTTTGGTGAACTTTACTGTGAGCAAATTGAACTATCAAATCATACATATCAAATTAGAGAAATTATAATTATGCATTAATATAAAAAATAACTGAATTAACATTTCAGTAATGCAGTGCAAAGATCGATGTAATAAAAGCAGCGTGTAGATTTTGACTGCCCCACTTTTTTTCGACCGTTTGTGTGCGGTGCACACCTTGCACACAAGGAAGAAACCTGTCCTGGACGTGCGCACATAGACAGCAAGTATATAAATGATTTGCAAATTTAACATATTTCAATTCCAAAGTTATTTACAAGTTTTAATTACAAAGTTATCCCAAATCATTAAAAAATACTTTAAATTATTCATATATTTTTGTTAAAGGAAATGTGCAAAATGCACATAGTATACGAGAAAGAACACTCTAAATGCTATACCTGGTGCAACTTAATATGCAGCAATACGAATTTTTTAATGTCATTCAGACTATTAAAAAACAAAAAGCTCAGGTACTCTTTTCTGCCGAAACTACAGCGGAATTTATATTGACGTAGGATTACTTATCGTTTGAACGAAATGATGAATGTAACAATCTTAATTTAATATACACGAAATATTTATTGCCGTGGTAGGTATATGCTTTAATCTATATTATATCAACAAATTTTCCGATAACCTGTTTCTTATTTAAATTCACAATGGTTCAGGAGAAACAAAATAGTTTATTTGTTTTAGTTTAATGAAAAATGTCAAATTGTGTGTAATATGGAGGAGCTACTTAAGAGTCACACAAATTGAGAGTGTGACATCATTTTGTGGCAGTGGTTATGAATCTGACGCATTTTTTAATTTATGAAATCAATTTCTTGGTTTAGTTCAGTTAGTTAGTTCACTCAGTTTTTTAAAAGAGTAATACTGAATCTTAGAACAATATTGAAAAAAAAAAGAAAAAAAAAAACATCTCAAACTCACAAAAAGTGTGTAAAACATTGTTACGGCTTCACACAAAAAAAGATACCTTTCCTTCTTTATCTGAAAGTCTACTCACAAAAACAAACGTGATAAACCGGGAGGGGGGGTGGGTGTATCACAAAAAAAATAATAATAATAAAAAAACAGGAACGAATGAAAGAAAATGAATAGCGTGTTAATTCAGAAAATGTTTTGGCCGATAACGTGATGCTTTATCGTGACTTGGTTCCTACGCTTTTTACCGACAAGATTTTCGTGCAAGGTTCTTCACATCATTTTTTATCGGGTGTAAGACTCTCAATTAAGCCGACAAAATCAGTTGTCGAGCTCAGTCAGTGTGTAGATGAAAATTCTTAGTGCTGTCTCCTGTAAAGCTGTCAAATTTACAGCTTTACTAAAACGGTGGGTTAATGTTGTTTTAAAAAAATGGTGCAACTTTTGGAATTTATTTATTTCTTTTTAATCATGCTCCCAACCGGTGGTTTGCGAATTGTATAAGAGCGTAAAAGTAATATACAAGGTCTATTCCAGAGGTTCCCAAACTGTGTGCCGCGAGCGTATGCCAGGGGTGCCGTGGAGGTAATCAGGAAAAGTGTTTTGGTGAGGTAGTATAATCAAATAATTTCCTCTGAACCGATATCCCACAAAAAAGTTAGCCAAGCCAATGACCAAGTGTGGGCAAAAATAAAAAGATTTCAATCAAGTTCGAGAGAGTTCAGTGTCCAGTATCCTCTCTTTTACAGATACTCCCTGAAGTGGGAAAGGGTGTCAAAATTCTATATCCCTTTCCCAAGAGAGTAAGTACTTTCTACTTTCTTGATAATTAGCCCTATAAACTACATAAAAAACTAATGAAAAATTCATCCAAACTGTTTTATTCTAACCTAACTGCTTTAAAGGTAACCTGCAGCGAAAGTTTTTAGCCTGACAAGGGTGCCGTGGCGAAAAAAGTTTGGGAAGCCCTGGTCTATTCGATAAAAATTGTATGAAAAACGCTGAACTTCAACTAAGTTTATTTTTCGTTATTTTTCTGTAGTGTCATAGGCAGGGCCTTGGTAACTTCTGAAGTTAGGGGGAAGCTCAATCTCATTTTGGGGCCCACTCCACTTTTTGTTACAGGAAAGTTTTCCAAATTTTACAAAATCACTGAAGCTACAATTGAAAATGTGGAACAGCAAATTTCTGGTTGAAGTTCCGCCTCTCACGCACATTGCTATGTAGAAGTATTGTAAGTTATATATGTTAATCAAAATTCTTCGATTTTTTAGTTGTTGAATTAGATTCAGTAGCGGATACAGGGAAGGGGCTAGGGGGCTTCAGCCCCCCCCCAAAAGAAATTGCTCAAGGGTAACATTCTGCTTTATTATACACTTTAAATAGCTAAAATGATCCTATTTTATTACTTAGCCCCTCCCAAAAGCCTAATATATTGGTTTAGACTAAAATTTTAATTTATAGTACATTTTAATTGGGTGAAATAAGCTTTTTAAAAATTTTAGCCCTTCCCAAAAAAAATTTCTGGATCCGCCACTGAATAGATTTATCATGGTACTACTGTGCACTTCAGAGAAATAATTAAACGTTATAAAAGTACATTATAACAAAGTTGGGCTAAATCTCCGTCAGATATTGAAGCAGTTTCCAAATAGAGGGTCAGGATGGTATGTATGGTTGTTAAAAAAACCTAAGCTTTTTCGCTAATCAGGCCCTGGTCAGAGGCCTGGCACGGCTGCCTCGCGAACGGGATGCTGGGAATCAATCAAGGGTAGCGATGGACGCGAGACGAAAAATAAGCGTCTCGCAAAATAGCCTAAAAGCTCTGTCTCGTCTCTCAAAAAGTCGTCTCGCGTCCATCCCTAATCAAGCGGGTCTAGTGGGAGGTCGACCTTTCGTGCGAGAAATATATTTCCACTACTTTGCCTGAAAAATATCTCTGTATTCGCCCTTGGAATCAGAGAAACCAGATGGCGGCACTCTTGCAGGTTTGTATAAGCGTGGAGCTGCGTAATGTTATTTGATTGCTGTTTACTGAAGGGTTGGGAGCGTTAAAGAAAGCTATCGGAATTCACCTTCGGTTGGCAATGCAATAAGCACCAACTTTGCACTGAAATTTTGTACTTTTTACTAAGCTTTCCTGATTATTTATTGAATGACTGTTGTATTAGTGAGCAACAACTACAAAAGGGGTTCGACAGTTTCTTTCAGATTTTTAGAAGGGGTTCATAAGACAAAAAGTTTGAGAACTACTGTTTTAAAGAATTTGCAGTACGGATTCGAACATTTTCGTGACGTCGTTTCACAAAATGTGCTGGATTTTTACGAACTATAAGCTGGGCTTAATTTCTAGCAAATTCATATGAACACGAGCTCTAATATTCTATACAGCTCATGCTCACACTCAGTGGGGTACTGTAAATCCCCGCGGCCCCTGCAATTCGGGACTTAGTAGTACATTCTATTACAATAATGATAACTCAAAGATGTTCCCATGTAATGGTATTGGACACATTTACATTATTTCACAGAACAGTGAAATGAAATGAAATAGTCTGAAATTAGCATGAAGAAATCTAAACAATACACAAGGCCGAAATGCGAAGGTCCCGGGTTCGGACCCATCAGGCGGCTGTCGATCTAACGGTCTGGAGTTTTGGTAGGTTTTCATCAGATGTAACGTGAATACACGTTAGAAACCCTTAGAAAGTCCTCCTACCAAGGCAACCCCCATCCTTGGCAGATCGCCCTAGCGTATAGCGTTGCCACAATCACACGAACCAAACCTGAACTATACACAGTAGAAAACCCAAAATCTCCTAGTCTGAGGACTCTTAAATCGGTACGAGGAGAAACGATTCCTGATTGGAATGTCTACCGAAATCGGTTTGTGTGTGAAAAGAGGGGAAATTTCGGGTGAATGTACTCGTACTGGTTGGCTCCGCAATATTCATGAGCTCTGCTGGGTTTTGCCTAACACAGTGACTCACACAAGTAATTGAACACCAATATCTTTTTAAAAAATATTTAGTTTTAAAATTGATAATATAAAATTTTATATTGCTTCTTGATGCAAATGATTTATTATGCATCTAATTAAAGTTTTACATATTTTTTTTAAATATTAAAATATAAAATAAACGTTTTAATAAATATATTTTTTAAAATATTAAAATATAATATTTAATTATGTATTATAAAGGAAAGAAAATTACTCACAAAAGCATAAGGAGTTCAAGTTAATGTAGCTTTTAAAAAATAATTGAAATAAAACTTTAATACTTTCTTGCATTGTTTTTGAGCTTTTAAAATTGAATTTCGTCTTTCGGAAATTGATTGAATTAATTTTTATGAATTCTGATCCTTTCAGAAAGCAATGATTTTCATTTACAGTACTGTACGTATATATTATACTAATGTGCAGCAAAGTACGCTTAGCCTGTAAAAATTTTCCCTTTTCATTTAATTAATTAAAAGCTCTTTTTCTCTACAAATAGCTTTTCTCCTATTTTCTTCATACATACAGTAATTATTTAAAATACATACTAGACATTTTTGTAATAGGACATTTTCGGATAATACTAGACATACGGACATACTAGACATTACTATAGTACTAGACATTTTCGGATAATAGGATTTTTTCCGGAAAAAATCCTATATTCGAACTTTTCACTCTAGTTCTTTTCAAATGTGCTGTATTGGGTTCAGATCTGTAGACAGAAGCGACATTTAATTTTTTCAGAACAATTATAAAGTAACGAAAGGAGTACTTAAAGCAATATGCTTCAGATCACTGCCCTTATAGAATTTGTAGCCACTTCTAAGACAAAGCATTATTGCCGATGGTTCCAAATTATTTTTCAACATGTCAGTATATCTAGTGATCCATTATATCATCTATAAATTTAATATTTCCTATTCCAGTTGATGACATGCGCCCCTAAACCATTACTCCTTCGCATACAATTTGGGTGTCCTGTCCAAGAGGCAAGAAAGAAATTCTAAATTAATGGAGAGAAAATAAAAACTGACTTTCATTTACAATGGGGATGAAAAAAATTAATTATCATTATTGGAGCAAAGTAATATTTGCAGCGAACGTGGTGGCGGAGTAATAATGGTCCGAGGGTGCATGTCACCAACTATTGAATTTATAGATGATATAATGGATCACCATAGCTATATTGACAGGTTGGAAAAGAATTTGGAACCGTCAGCAATAAAGCTTGGCCTTAGAGGTGGCTACAAATTCTATCAGGACAATGATGTGAAGCATACTGCTTTGCAAGTACTGGTTTGGGTACTTCATAATTGTTCTGAAAGAATTAAATGCCGCTTCAATCTACAGATCTCAACCCATTAGAGCACATTTGTAAATAATTAGAATCAAGAGTTCGAAAACATGCTATTTTTTTATTTTATGTTATAGTAGAAAATCCTGATACAAAATAAGTGAGACAAAACGGGATCAAAATTCATTAAAAATCGTCAAAAAGATTAAATTCAGTTTTAAAAGCTCAAAATAATCCAACAAAGTATTAAAGATTTATTACAATTATTTTTTTGGCCCCAACAGTTGCTGAGAGGTTCTGCTCTCGAAACTGGAAGGCGGGAGGTGTCAGGTTCAAAACCCCGTCGCGCCTGTCGACGTAGCCGTTCGGAGTTTTCCGTGGTTTTCTCTGAAACTTCGCGTGTATATGGGCTAGAATACCTTAGCTTAGAGATTCCCCCCCACGTAGGGCAATAAGTAAGTACCTCATCTGCAGTTCTGAAAGCATAGATCGGCAATTGTGAAGAGGACTGATCAACAAATGGTGGGCTTTTCCGGATTTTTCCCCAGCCTGAATCAAACTTGTACGATAGATTAAACAATTATATGTTATTGCCATTTTTTTTCTTTAAACTGTTAAAAAAAAGGAAACAGGTAGAATAAATAAATACATTTACTGACGACAAGGCCAAAACACACACAGGCACATACAGGGAGAGATCTAAACAAGCGAAGAGAAGAAATTTCCAGAACTGTTGGCAGATTGCCATGATGGAATTAAAGCACGGAGAGAGAGAAAATAGTTTATCTATTCCATCAAATTTTCTCTTTCACTTAGCTGTCCGACAGCAGTAGTATAAAAGGAAGACTTAACTTCAGAAGCACTATATAAATACTGTATAATTTCGATAACCTGGAACTCTTTTAGCCGAAATTCATTTATAAGCAACTTTTTGATCTTACTCCCATTTCTCATTTGTTGAATTGACTAATAAAGAAACTTTATAATAGAATTGAAAGCCAGATAATTAAACTGCGCCAAGCCGAACTTAACTTCATACCTCTGTAAAATTACTACATGCATACTATAAAAGACATTTTTAGGTAACTATGTACCAGAACTCGAAATAAGATTTTGAAGTTGGCAGCAAATACTGCCGTGAGGTTTCATGTACAGGCAGCAAAAATTATTCAGCTCACAGCAAAACCTTAAAGTTTTGTAATAAATTGAAAAAAACTACCATTTACAGTTATTTATTTTTTTAGGTTGGGGGGGGGCTTTGCTTTAAAATAAATAAACAAATCAAGAATGAATTCAGCCCGAACAAAAATAAATAAATAAATTCTTATAAATAAAAATCTGCGAGTTTGTTTGTTTGGATAAATCGCATACAAATCCACACCTAAGACTAATCGGCTTGAAATTTTGATCAAGTACGTAAAAAAATACAGGACGTCTATTTTAAAAATCTGAAAATCCACCGTTCCCCAATTTTTAGAGATTTTCCGGTATTTTCAGCTCTTTTGAATATCGAGAGTAAAAAATATAAATCATTTCAGTGACTCAAACTTTTGTATCGTATGCGAAATGACGTCATTTTGATATCACGTTAGGCTTTGAAGGAAAAATTGTAATTCCAGTTCGTTAGAAATAGCTTCTCGAGATTACCTAGTATAACTTTTTTTTTTTTTCCCCCACAAATGACTTTTTTTCAAAATGATTTCTTCTGCATACAGCAATAATACAAAAGGGGCTGTTCCTAGAAAAACGAAATCTTTCGAATACGAAAACTTCATCCATATGACAAAAATACTTTCAAAACGTGAATTTTATTTATGGATTTGCTTACGGTAATTTTTCGTGGAAAAATGGGGAAATCCGTGTTTCATATTCATCTATTCTTTCCTTTTCTGAGTTTAAGAACTCTAAGAATGAAAGATCCAATAAAAACTTCTAAAAAGCATTAAAACTGCCCTCTTGCAAACAAGAAAAAAATAACTGACCACAAAAGTACTATCTAATATCATTCGAAGAGTCTGCCGTCTCTGCAAGATCTAATGTAGCGTTTCCCAACTTTTTAATGTCGCCTCCCCCATCAAAGGCTCATATTTATACTAATACTGAAAGTTTATTAAGTAAATCAAACATAATTGATCATATTTACGGCTATAGAAATATTCATTGAGTAAAGCAAACATAATTAATCCCATTTACGGAAATGTACATTCCATTCAGTTGGCAAAATTTGCTTTTAACCTGTGATAATGCATTGGGAATGGAAAAAGAAATCTTTCAAGGTCAAAAGCGAAATTTCCGGTTTTCGTTCACTTTCAAAAGTTCCCTGCTTTTGTCAGTGAATGCTTTTAAGGATTAGAATGCATTACAGCATTGAAAAAAATTATGACCCCTCTCCTCTCCTTGTTAATCATAATTATGTTAACCTAGACATTGGCAATGCACCTGTATTTGGAACAGGTGCTTGATAATCTCTTTCTCTCTACTCGAACACTAAAGAGACACTCTTCGTAGGAATCAAACAGCATCACCTCTGCCGTCCAGTTCACTATAGCCGAGGGCACTGGGCAAAGTCCCGATTTGCCCATGCGATAATATGGCCCTGGGCTAACCACGGCCCCTAGGAGGGGGGCGCCCCAACGATTGGGAAACGCTGCTGTAGAGAAGAGATATCACCTCCAGCACTGCTCGCTCGCCGTTGCCACCAGAGGTCGAAATTTGCGGTTGCCGGCTTGCCCGGAACAATCAGATTTTTAAATAGGCAAGTAAAACAAAAAATTCAGTTGCCCCTCGGGCAACCAAGAAAAGCAACTATTCCCTTTTAATTCCTTAGCCTGAAAATGCAGTTTCCTATTCCTATTTTCATTCTGAACTTCTTCCTATTACTATTTTCATTTCGTAATAATGACAATTTTATGAATAAACGTTTGACAACTTATTTTCATTGTAACGGCCGCATGTTCTTAAAAATTTTGTGTAGCGAAAATTTTAAGGGCAAGAAACTTCCTTTTCAGGCAACCAAAATAATTTCAGTGATTACATTGTGGGCAACCGAAAAAAAAAAAATCACAAGATTCTACCCCTGATTGCCACTGTTTATTTTAAGGTTAGTCTGGTTGGTTTTTCGTTTGTGTTCGGAGCACAGCGACCGCTGTGCTAGATATCAGTTTTATTGGATTGCTGAATTAACAAATTAAGTGGCAACAGGAGGTTATAAATAACTGCGGAAACCTTCATTTTGAAAATAGAATTTGAAAATAATTTATTTTGAATGAACAAAAATAAAATGTAAAAAATACTTCAAATTTGGCTGGCATCAACATCAACAAACCGCGCCGCAAACTTCAAAATAAAAAGCACAAAATGAATCCGTGTATCTGAAATCATAGCCATTTATCGTTCCGGTCAGCATCCAACAGCCTCGTTGCCACATCCGTCTGTAAGCGTCCAAAAACTGGGATACACCGATAAGCTTTGGCTAACAGACTTTAGCTTCAGGTTTAAATCAGAAAAAAAAAAAAAAAAAAAAAAAAACAGCAGAATTATAGCTATTGTTTGCAAGATTGAGCTTTAAACAAGAGGGATAAATTCTATGTATGATTTCACTTAAATCAAAAATGACAACTAAAATGTCGCCAATATAAATCTATTGTATTATTGGACATAAAAACATATTCATAATAAAAAAGATATAAGTTGGTAGCTGTACTAGAATAACCAGTACCCATACCAATGACTTTAATTTGTCAGTATATATCAGAATTAAAATAAATGTAATTATTGTTTAAGCAAAAATTAGAAACTGTAACAAAAAACTCTCTATTGATATAAAGCGAAGTTTCTATTTTAAACTCATCAAAAATATCTAGAAGTGTTTGATTAAATCATCTATCGGAATATTTGTGAATAGATTTTCAAAATCAAAAACCTGCAAACCTGTTATAATCATATTGTTTATTGATGTGTTATGGTCAATTAACTATTTTTAATTGACCAAAAAAAATTGTATAAATAAAATTACTTTTCAAAAAATTATAAATTTTATTTAACATATTCTGAAAAATATTATTGACTATAGTACTTATTGTATTTCTTGTATTACAAAAAAATCTGTATTGGGTTTTTATGAAATTTGGGTGTAGCAAAAAAATTTGTAAAACTATTGTACTTATTACTGTTAAGTTTTAATTTTTTCGAAAAGGCAGAAAACTTTTTAATTAGCACAGATTTTTTATTTTTATATTTTGTATAAACCTCATTTTTATCAATCTCTTCAGAGATAGTTTTAAAATAAAAAGCTTTATAAACAACAACAAAATTGTTCGAAGCTTTATCCATAGGACAGAAAACAAATCTATTTTTGTAAGTGTTTATTATGTCATTGATTTTTTTATTATAATTAAAATATTCATGTCTTATTATTAGCATGTATATTTAAAAAGGAAATTTTAAAATTATTGATGAGCTTATATTTCCATTCACAAAAAGGCCTGTAGTGGTATATTATATTTATAACTTAATTTAAAAATAAATTCATTTAAATCGTTATTAAATATATGCTCCGTGTGTTTAATTTTTAATTAAAAATATTTCTACAGTTTATTTTTTTTTATCTTTCTACATACATATACATATATTTTATTCGTGTAAGTTGTTTTAATAATATCCATTCTCGTGCGAATAATGGGTACTTCAACTAGTAAATAATTAAAACAAAAATTAATATGAACTCTTTTATAAGCATTTTGCAGTTTTATATAAAGATTTAAAATACATCTGGGATAGAAAGAATTAACACTCAGTTACCTGATATTAAAGCTTTAATTACTCGCAGCTAAATTTGCCGCGAGAACCATTGATCTTGGAGTAAGCTCACGGCATTTTCCAGGGTTGTTACGATTTATTTCGAGCCTTACTAATATTCTATGCAACACGGACATAGCCCCCCCCCTTTAAAAAAAGTGGGGGGAGACGTCCCAAAATGTGAAAAAGGTAGAATTTCTAGCAAAAATGCTTGATTATTGAAACCTAATCAACAAAAATCCAAATTTTGAGGCCTTGGCCCACACCCATGCTATACTCCATCGGAGGCTCAAAGTACTAAATCGGGCCCCAGGTGATGAAATCTTTAGAAGCTCTGTGCTACCCAGAACCTATTCTAACCTCTTATTACAGCAGTCGTTTATTTATTATTAAAATAATTATTTATTTAAATAAGTAGTACAACTAAAATCATCGGTAATCAAAACATAACATAATTTGATAAAATATTAATACTCTAAATAATATAACAACTTAATTGTTTTGAAATTTTCCACCCAACCATGTAATAACAGTATTTGGAACATTAACACATTTTTCGCATGGCGTATTTCTTTAATTGGCCTATACTATATTAATATGGAAATGTGAATGTTGTTGTTCTCTATACCTCCATTCAAGCACGGATCCGGGGTGGGGAGATCCTGGAGAGATGTAAAAAACCAAAATTTCTCTAAAAAGTAGATCGTTATTATTATTTCAACAAAAATTCAAATTTCTGTATAATATGGTCAGAATTTACTTTTCAAGAGAAAGACAATAATCAACGTTCCACGTTTCTGTTTTCACGTCTGGAAATTACGTTTGATGATAGTATGGAATATTTTTGCAATTTTATTTAAAAACTTGATTAAAATTTCGATGAAAAAAGTAATTTTTCATGCTTTTTACTAAAGTGACATCGTTCAGTTGAATGTTATGGACAGCGGAAAAAGCCCCCTTCAGGCAGGAGATCTGAAGATTTTTTTCCTTGCTGCTCCTGGAAAATTAAAATGGAATATTAGGACTAAGGCATTTTTCGTAGGAAATTTGAAAATAATGTCAATGGAAAACAAAAAACACCAAGAGCAAATATATTTTCGAAAAAAATTATTGAATTTATTAGTTTATTTATTTTCGAAACTCTTAGGTTTATAACTCAATTTTTCTTTCTTTTAAGCCAGGGGTTCCCAAACTTTTTTTCCCCGCAGCAACCTTGTCAGGCTAAAAGCATTTCGCGGCAGATTTCCTTTAAAGCAATATGAATATGAAGGGTAGAATGAAGCAGTTTGGATGTATTTTACGTTATTTTATGCTTGTTTGTTTATAGGGCTAACTATTAAGAAAGTACTCTCTTGAGAAAGGGATATATAATTTTGACAATACCCCCATTTCAGGGAGTTCCTATAAAAGAGAGGCTACAGGACAGTCTTGAACTTGACTGAAATATTTTTGTTTGAGCCCACTTAGTGATCGGCTTGGCTCCCTTTCTTGGGGATACCGATTCAGAGGAAATTATTTGATTATACTCCACCAAAACACTTTTCTTGATTATCTCCACGGCACCCCTGACATACGCCCGTGGCACCCTAGGGTGCCGCGGCACCCAGTTTGGGAACCTGTGTTTTAAGCTAACCCACTTCTCAAAAGCTTTGCCGAAATCAAAAACTTTCCTTTGCAGGCAGCTTTTATGATTATGATGATGTTACTTATTCTATTTCGAATGTTAGTTTTAACGAGGTTAAAGCTCTGTACTATAAACTGTGCATTTAAGCGAAACCGCCTTCTATTTCATTCGTATTACGATAAGATTTTAGCATTTTGCGAAAAATCCGTAGACCGATAGAGCAATAAAGAGAAAATGTTATTCTAAGCAATTCTGAGATTGAGAGGCTTGTATGTCCGTGAAAGGGGCTGAAACTTGGAAGTTGAGTGGAGAGGGAGAACGGGCCTGTATTTCCTACAGGAACGAGAGGGGTGGTTTCTTGGAACATCTGCGGTGCAGAACAGAAACCTGCTCCTTTTCCCCTTTCAGATCTGAGCAAGGTCGCTCGTACAGGTTCTACAACGCTTTCAAGAAAGAAAAAAAAGAAAAAGAAAAAAGAGAGAGAGGAAGAAAGAAATTCTTATTTCTCCTTTTTTGAATCCTTCCAGTATTTATTTATTCATTTTTTTTTTTTTTTTGGGGGGGGGGTATACCTTTATTAAAGCAATAATAAGAGTTTGTTTTGAAAATTTAGATAAAATACTGTAATTAGTAAGCTGGTCTTCTCCTTCCTAGCTTTTTATCATGTTTAGTACAAGGAGGCTTTGGAACAAAACTGGGTAAAAAAGAAGACTTTTAAGTCGAAAGACGCGGCACCAGATAATCTCTTCAGTGACCATTCCCAGAGCCTTATTATCGCATGGGCAAATCGGGACTTTGCCCAGGGCCCCCGGCTCGAAAGGGCCCCCAATATCAAATGTTGTTCTGAAATAGTCTTTTTTATATCAAAATTTTATGAAAAATAAAACAAATTTCATAGATAGGGGCCCCCAAATTCATCAATGCCCGGGGCCCCTGTTGGTCATAATCAGGCTCTGACCATTCCTGCTTCCTGACTCTACAAGATTCAATTGCGCTTGCTGGAGCCGCAGCAGGGCATTTAAAGGCCCATGCCGGCGCAGCTGTGGGTATAGAAGAATGTCTAAATAAAGTTGTGTCGAAAAAAGTTTTATAACTGTGTTTTCGGCATGATTTATCTTTCTTATTATTTTATTGCATTGTTTTTAAGATATGCGGCGTTTTGTAGATTTTTTATGGTTTTGCTTCTTGCGAACGCACTTTATTGTCTTTACGTCCATGTTCGATGTGTAGCTTGCACAACCGTACGAGTAACCGACAGTAATCTGCTTTAGTGGCGGATACAGGAATTACTTTTGGGAGGGGCTCATTTTTGATAAAAGCTTATTTGGCCCTAACAAAATGTACAAGTAAACAAAATTTTACTCTAAACCAATGTAAAAATATTTGAGAAGGGCTAATTTGTGAGAAAAGTTTACTTTACCTATTCAGAGTGTATGATAAAGCAGAATGTTACCCTTTAGCAATCTCTTTTGCGAGGGATGAAGCCCCCTAGCCCTACCCCTGAATCCACTTGCAAGCTTAGATCTTCGAAGAACCCAAAGTATTGATCTGGCAGATCATGATACTAGTTCCTATTATTTATCTTTCGTTGAGGATTTTTTTAAAAAGGACTCTTTTCGGGAGACTGTTAGCTTTGATTTCATCATTTTAAACACCAACTTTTGATGGAAGAAATGGTTATAGTTTTTACTTTATTTTGAACTCTGCGTTTTCACAATTCTTTAACTTAATACTGAAAAATAAATAAATAAATAATTATAATAATATCGTTTGAAAAAGAAAGAAAATACATAGCTTATACGATTTTTGTTTCAGAAATATTTTATTAAAATATTTTAACAATGTACATTATTTTAATAATGTTTTTATATTATAAGTATTTACAACGTATAATATAAAAACAGAATTTTGATAATATTGGCGAGTTTTAATAATCCTAATAAAACAGAAAGAAATATGTAATGTTGTAGCTAAAATAGAAGATTATACCGAAAACTCAATAGTCCCCGAGACATACGCAGAAAATTCACTTTTTTTTTTTTTTAAACAAAATACTTTAGGTCCCCTCGTGTACACATGTATAGTACATATAATTAGGGGGTACAACGGTTACCCACCACTGTGCTGAATTTCGAACTGTAGTTTGATTGCAAGTGGGTAAAAATTCGATTACGACACGTCAATGAAAAAGTGCGACGTATCAGACAGAACTCTGAATCCCACTAAAAGTGTTTGATAAAAATTATACAATGATTAACAAAGGCATGGAAACTGCTCCACAAAATGAAACAAAAAGACTCCATGAAATTTCAAGCGAAGCAGGAAAAAAATTATAAAAAAAAAAAAAACTGTTCAATAATCGATTGCTGTAATTTAGAAGTTATTCAATTATTTTGGCATTAATGTGCGACAATAAGTTCAGTGACACCCATACTGACGTAATCATTTATCAATAAGTAGGCGTTCTTAATTTAGATTAAGTTAATTTTAGTGATCTTCTTGAGAAACTGCACCTAATTATTAATATCTTTCAGGGCCTTTTTATTTACGTTTGACATTATTAGTTAATTAAGCTGTATTTTCCTAAAATTAGAAGAATTTATTTGACTGTTCTTATATAAGCTTCACATTTGGACAAAATTAAATTTACTTCATAGATGATGTTGATTTGCTTTTTTAAAAGTAAGATTACTTCTTAATTATTAATATTATTATTTTGGAATTAGTTTTAAAGGTTTTATTTAAAACATTTTAATATTATTGATTATATTTTAATTAAAGTTTATTTTCGAGGAGAAAAAATATTTTTTCTTTTCTTGTTGTTGTATGAAATGCCCCCTCCCTTTTCAAAATATACTTGTTTTTGAAGCTCTGTAACAAATCGATTTGAAAAAAAAAAAAAAAAAATCAAATTATTGTCTGTGTTATTCCATTTGGTTTCAACAATTTTTAGGTACTATCCGACATGAACATCTTTCAGAATCGAAAAAGTTAAAAATTTGCTTAGAACAAGCAGTGTCGTATCCATTTTTTTTTTTTTTTGAGGAGGGGAGGAATTCCTTTTACTTTAAGTTGCAATTTCTTAGTAGTAATCAATTTTAAGTTTAAAAATTGATTAGTTCTAAGTAAATTATAATCATATAATCATTATTTTTATTTCAATTTCAATAAAACTATTATTAGTTAAATTAATAAAATATTAGTTAAACAAATTACTAATCAGAACATGAAAATAATGCTAGTATGAACTTAAGTTTCCCGAGTGTCAGATTTGGGGGTGTTTCAACCCCCAACCTTCCAACGTGGTCTCCAATTTGTTTGTGAATTGGTTTAATTTTTTTAAATTAGCTTTTGTAATGGGCCGCTACTTAAATCTCAGATTGAAGAGTAAACTTTACAGAACTGGGATGGCAAGCGAAGTTTGATGGAACTTTTAACTTTTCAACTAAAACTTGAAGACAGATGAATGTGTGTGAGAGAGAGAGAGACTACAATTCATCAATTTATCCACTTAATGAGGGAGGGGTGGGGAAATAATACAAATTACATTACAATTGGTTTAAAAAAGCAGACAAAACAATAAATCAATAAATAAGTATCGTCTGCATTGCTTTGGGTTTTGTTTTTAGTCTATAGATTAATGCCAAACAGTCATCGAGTTATTACAAATAGGACATAATTTTCAAATTGTTAAAATCTTCTTAAAATAAAAAAAGTAAACATAATAAATTATATTTTAAAAAACTAAGAAAAACGCTTTTATAGCAAAATGAATTAAAAAGTAAAAAAAAAAAAAGTTTAAACATGAAGATTTTATAAATAGCAATATGCTGTCACACAGCTCGGTATAACTTAACTTTCAAATTAAGCTTAGAATAAGAATAAAGTGACTCCAAAAAAGTTGGTTTAGTGCTTAAAAAAAAAAAAAACCTAATTGGGGTGCTTGATATCAGATTATTACTTTTATTATCTCGAGCTGTTAGTAAAGACTGTCATTATGAAATTTTTAGTGTGAAAAGCAGAAAACCCTTTTTTAACATTAAACTAACTTTTTTGTGAATCAATTTGTTTTCCTAAGCTTAAGTTATACAGAGTTGTGCGACATCATGCTGTTTATGAAAATTTTATTTAAAGATTATTTTTTAATTTCTAGTTCATATTGCTGTTAAAGCGTGTTTCTCTAATTTTTTAAAAGTGCAAGTTTATTTTTAGTTTTTTAGTTATAAAACAAAGTTGAACGAAGAAGTAAAAATTGGTGATGGATCGTCACCAACTGGGTGAGATTTTGGGAATCTCTCTATTCTAAAAAAAAGTAAAGGCCGCTGGCGCTGTCAAAGCTTCTGGACCTATCTCCTCCTAAACCGTAGGGATTTGAGTTTCGACTAAGGTACCCACAGATTCGAAAAATTCCGAGGAACCTGCTAAGCTGATTTAAATTTCGAAAATCGAATTCTTTTAGAAGATATTAATAAAAAACTGAAAAAAATAAACCGAATGGTTGCCAGATTTGGCATAAAATCATTCATTCCTTTGCAACAAAGCGTTTCCAAGTATCTAGAATCGCGTGAAATTTACAAAGTTAACACAAAAAGCCTAATAACTTCTTCACCGTTTGCACGATCCGCTTGAAAATTTTCATGATCATGTATAAAAATATAGAAAACAATCTGCGCTTCTTTAAAAATCTGAAAATCTACCCGTTCCCTCCTTTTTAAGCGATTTTTCGCTATTTTCAGCACCATTTTATTTCCGAGAGTCAAAAAAGTAAATCATTTGCGTGACAAAATTACCCTTTTCAAGTGAATATGACGTCATACAATTGGGATTCAAATTCGTTTAAAAGAGATTTTCCAGATTACACAGTTTATTACCATATTTTTTTTTTTTCACAAATAAATCGTTTGCATGGACATGAGAATAGCTGTGTACACAAAACGAAATCTTTCGATTGCGAAAAGATTCCGCGAGTTTCCAGAACAGCATGAAATTTAATTTGGGTATCTCTCTATTCTAAAAAAAAGTAAAGGCCGCTGTCGCCGTCAAAGCTTGTTGGCCTATTTCCTCCTAAACCGTAGGGATTTAAGTTTCAACTAAGGTGCCCACAGATTCGAAAAATTCCGAGGAACCTGATGAGCTAAGTTAAATTTCGAAAATCGAATTATTTTAGAAGATATTAATAAAAAACTGAAAAAATAAACAGTATGGTTGCCAGATTTGGCTTAAAATCATTCATTCCTTTGCAACAAAGCGTTTCCAAGTATCTAGAATCGCGTGAAATTTACAAACATGAGTTAGAATTACGCCCATTTTACGCCAAAATAAAATCTATATGAAATAAGTAACTCAAAATGTGTTACACAAAGTTGACAATTTTCAAATAGTAAGTTCGCTTAGACAACAGGAGTTTAGAATTAGCGATTATTCGTTTTTCCAAAACAGAATAACTAATATCTTGAAAATGAAAAATAATTAAAATGCAGATTATTTTAAAGCCGGTCCTCGTCCAGCTGGATTATTTGCTACCAGTAGAAATATTTGGCGTTAACTATGCTATTATAGCAGTTATAGTACACTTTGGATATTTGCTAGCGCGACGAGATGGTATAATTCGTGGTGTTAAGTACGCCAATCTGCAAACGATTATGTAAATGAAAGTATGGATAACGGTTTTCGGGTAACCTTAAATGAACAGTAAATATAGGTTGTGAGTATGTGTAAATCGCCCAATAATGAAAAGTCGCCATTGGTGGCAGGCTATTCTATCTGTTCCGTATAGCTTTTATTAACTTTACATGTACGCAAATCGCCAAATAATGAAAAATCGCCATGGGTGGCAAATTCGCAAGGTGTCCAATAGGTTTTACATTATTAAAAATACAGCTGAAACATATGTTCTTCTTTTATTACGCTTTAGCTCCTAATTAGTATAACCTTTGAATGGCAACATTAAATATCATTGTGTTTCTGAGGAGTACAAATAATTTTTCCAGCGATTATAAGCGGAGTCCGCACTCCAGGTGGAGTATAGCTCAGGACCCGTACAACACGGATTCCCATAACAAAATATCTTCCGTGTTATGAGGGGTAGGGGGTCTACTGTAGTGTGAAGTTTAGATTTTTATGTACCAATGAAGATGCAAGAACTAAGCAATGTGTAGCTTAGCTCAGTAACATTCTATCTGATCCAATCTTCGGGTTTTCTGTGTTGAAATTATGTCTTTTTTACGAATAAGCCCGATTAGGGGCCGAATGCCTCATATGAAGAGCGTAGCGAGTCTGGGGGCCTTGGCCCCTAGTAACATTAAAAAAAGCAGTTTGTCACAGTTGATGTAATTTTGTCTGACCCAGTAAAAGAACTTTAATTGTTATTCCCATCCTTTAAATGAAGATTAAATTGGTATAAACGTTTCTACCCTTATTGTACCGTTCTTGAAGTGGATGAAATGTCTCTTACACTGCCATAGACTATAATCCATAATTTATTGGAATTATTTTGAGCTCTCTTGTAGAGGAACTAAACGTACTACATGCACTGTATTTTCAATGAAGGACCTTATTTTGTAATCCTTAACAAAATACTATATGACTTTTATTTCATTGAAATGTATGGATGCCTCTAAAATACGCTTTAAAGAATGATTGTAGCGTAATGTATTGGGATTAATTTGGGTACTCCTGTAAACCAACTGTAAATGCTATGTGCAGTGAATGCATCACTATTTTCAGTACTATCGTATTGACATTGATTATTCAAATGTCTGTAAAATTTCAAGTTATTTGGATGTCTGGAAGTAGATGAAAATTGAATTACAAGATTCCATTACATTGATATTTGCAGCTAGAAGTTATATAAAAGCGTGTTTAAAATGTGTATTTATTCAAAAGCAAAGAAATGAAATAAAGTAAATTTAAAAAAAAAACTGTTTTCAAACTTATTGCAAATTGAGTTCAATAATCAAAAGTATATATCCACTCAACCGTAATCGACTGGGGAAAAATTCTGTTTAAAAAACTGAAAGTAGCTCATTTCAATCTTTTGAATGAACTACACAACAAGATAACGAACTTCTTCACATCACGATTTTTTAAAAAAAAAGAAAAAAACCACATTATTTGTAATAATAACATGCTGTGCTTTCATTTTTCTCTTTAGAAAAAACATTAGGGTCATTCCACGTCCGTCAGATGACACAATGCAGCGCAACTTACGATTTTCCTCAAATTTTATATAGATGATTTATTGGGTAAGATAACCACAAATCTTAATTTTGAATGTTCTATGATAGTTAATGACC
The DNA here is from genome assembly GCA_038373885.1 of Cheiracanthium punctorium. NCBI lineage: Eukaryota > Metazoa > Arthropoda > Arachnida > Araneae > Cheiracanthiidae > Cheiracanthium > Cheiracanthium punctorium. The sequence goes on along the minus strand of JAWZYV010009895.1, from coordinate 1,271,024 downwards.
GAGAAATTAATTATGCAAATTTTAAAGTTTTCTGCAAGATCCTCCATTTTTTTTTCTGAATTTCTTAAGTAACTCCTTACCTGTATAAGTTACTGAAGTGAAAATTTGTTTCTAGGGGTAACATTTTAAGCTGATTCCAAAATTTTTACCAAGGTTCGCGTATCTTCTATAGTTTATGCATTAGCATGGCATTTGCTAAACAACAACATGATTTTTTGGGGCATGTTTGATCAGAAACACATGTTTTAAATTTTTATATATTGTTAAGATGGTATATATACCACTCCATCCCAAAAATATTTCATCTTGACTTTCTGCTCAGGAGCTGAGGAAAAAAATAATAAATTTTCAGATGACTTTTCATAAATTTTGTCTAGTAATAATTTTTAAAGAGCATGTCAAAGAAATGAATATGCAATTTAGAACTTATAATAAAACCTTTATTCGTCAAAGTGATCTCCATTATTTTCCTGGACCTTCCGCCAACGATTAGATAGCGCAAGGATGCCTGTAGCGTAGAAGGATTCATCTTTTGATGCGTTGTTGTTGTTGTTGCTAATTCATCTAGGTCTAGTCGAAGGCTAGACCAAGTCCAAGAGGTCGTGACGTGAATCTTCAAAAAGTCGTGTAAGCCAGAAGAGGAGTGGCTGTCAGATCCTCGCGCGAAAGCCCCAAGCAGTTTAAAAGATGGGCAGGGGAGACCTGAGCTGAAGTGCATTTAATGCAATTCAGAAACGTTTCTTCGCGATAATAATAATTGTAACTAATTTAAAAAGCGCCAATTTGGCATCAGGTACGATCTGGAAAAACGCTATCTCAAGCAGGGTGAATATAAATACTGCTTGTGTTCCAAACTGTTAGCACCTAGTATTTTTAAAATGAAAAATAATTCAAATGCGTGTTATACTAAAGCCGGTTAGGTTCAGCTTGGATATTTGCCCGAGCGGGGAGATGATATATTTCGAGGTGCTAACATGGGCGCCGGCAGAATATTTCCCAGGAGGGGGGGGGGAAAGACTACTCAAGGGGGGGGGAACTACTTCAACGTATGGTTACCATGTTGGAAAGAGCAAAAAAGCAAGGAAAAACACTGCATACAAAAATTCAGGGGGGGGGGCATTGCCCACCCTTGCCTATGCTGTCGGCGCCCATGGGTGCTAAATACGCCAATCTGCAAAGCAGTATGTATACGAATATATGGATACCGGTTTTCCCGGTTACCTTACATGAGTAGTCATTATCGGTTATGAGTATGTGTAAATCGTCAAATAATGAAAAGTCGCCATTAGTGGCAAGCTATCCGTAGTTTTTTTCAAAGAAAACACATGAAGTATTATTTTCTTAAAACTAATTATTAACTATACATTTACGTAAGTCGCTAAATTATGAAAAATCGCCATGGGTGGCAAATACGAAGGTGTTCCATGGAGTTTACATAATTAAAAATAGTGTGAAGTTTAAATTTTTATGTTCCAATGATCATGCAAGTACCAAGCAATGTTTCGCTCGGTAACATTCTATCTGATCCAATGGTTGGGTTTTGTCTGTTGAAATTATGCCTTTTTTACGAATAAGCCTTATTAGTGACCGAATGCCTCAAGCGAAAAGCGAGTCTAGGGGCATTGGCCCCTAGTTCTTAAAATTAAAGTAACATTGTTTTAATTAGAAGCTACTGTTTTGTTGTATCATTGTCTGATATCTTAAAATGAGTTCTAAAATAAATGTTGGAAGATTATTATTTTCTTTTCTTTTCTTTATTCCTTTTTATTGAATTTTATTAAATATCGTTAACTCATCAGCTGTTTCTTACAAGAGACCGTCCAACTCCCCTCAAAAATACATACAAACTTATGGTAATTATTGTTGAAAATAAAGCATCTTCTATCATGTTTTATTTTTATGAATTTAAACTTCTTAAGGGGACAATTCGCTAATTAAGGATGTCGGGAAATTCTCACACACTCTCTTTCAACTCTTATTATTAAACTCTCAGGTTTATAACACCTTCACTTTCCAATAGAGATTTAAAAAGAAAAAAAAAAAAAAAAAAAAAAAAAAAACTGAACTCTTACTGTGCTCTAGCTGCCGTAAATGGGAACAGATTTCAACGAAATGTATGTGTGTTTTTTCTATGAGCTGTACCAATTACCCTATTGAAAAATGTATGCATTTTTTAAAACAGGGGTCTCCAAACTACAGCCCACGGGCCACATGCAGCCCGCGAGGCCCTCTCATCCCGCCCGTGGAGACCTTTTTTTTCACAGGTTGCTATCGTGGATGTTACGTTTTTATCCAATTAAAATAAAAGCGCATGATAGTCCGTTATGTTTCCCAACTGATCACTACGTTTCAAAACCTCATTCCCTGCTTACTTTTTCTTCTTCTGTTCACAGTCAATGAGATGCATGGGCGCGGACAGAATATTTCCCAGGGGGGGGGGCAAAGACTACTCAAGGGGGGACAAAGACTACTTTAATGTATGGTTACCATGTTGGAAAGAGCAAAAAAGCAAGGGAAAACACTGCATACAAATCTCCAGGGGGGGCATTGCCCCCCCCCTTGCCCTATGCTGCCGGCGCCATGATGAGATGATATAACAAACTTGTTTATTGTAGAACTAACTTGTCTGATGATAATCTCAGGTTACTGATGCTAGGGACATAAAATCTAAAACCAGAAATGTCTGTTGTATTTCGGTATCCAGGAAATAATTAAACCATTTCCACTAATACAGGTGTTCATGTGTAGTGCATCAATGTGTTATCTATATAAATAAAATTAGACTTTTGTCTGTACATTTCTTGGAATTGAAAAATTTTGCGATTTCTATCAGTTTCAAGTACCCGGGAATCCGATGCGGCCCTCAAAAAAAAGTTTGTCTGTCTGTCATTCTGTCATTCTGTCGTTCTGTCATTCTGTCCGTGACGCTTTTTTTGTTTAAGCATCACGTAAAAACGGCTGAAGCGAATGATATGAAATTGGGTGTCATGATAGGTGGTCACTCAACTTAAAACATAGGCGTCGAATTTTTAAAAAATCTTGATTAGATTTTCAGATTTTGCGAAAATCGTTTCAAACTGCGTAAATTTGTGTTCAAGCATCACGCCAAAACGACTGAAGCGAATGATATGAAATTGGGTGTCATGATAGGTGGTCACTCAACTTAAAACATAGGCGTCGAATTTTTAAAAAATCTTGATTAGATTTTCAGATTTTGCGAAAATCGTTTCAAACTGCGTAAATTTGTGTTCAAGCATCACGCCAAAACGACTGAAGCGAATGATATGAAATTGGGTGTCATGATAGGTGGTCACTCAACTTAAAACATAGGCGTCGAATTTTTAAAAAATCTTGATTGGATTTTGAGATTTTGCGAAAATCCTTTCAAACTGCGTAAATTTGTATTCGAGCATCACGTAAAAACGACTGAAGCGAATGGTATGAAATTGGGTGTCATGATAGGTGGTCACTCAACTTAAAACATAGGCGTCGAATTTTTAAAAAATCTTGATTAGATTTTGAAATTTTGCGAAAATCATTTCAAACTGCGTAAATTTGTGTTCGCACATCACGTAATAACTGAAAAGGTGAAAAAATGATATTTGGTGAAATGATAGGTGGTCACTCACCTTAAACTTATAAGCATCTAATTAAAAAAAAATCGATCAGATTTCGAGATTTTGTGAAAATCGTTTAAAACTGAGTGAATCTTTGTTCCCGCATTACGTAATAGCGACTAAAGCGAATGATATGAAATTTGGTCACAGGATAGATGGTTGCTCAACATAAACTATAGGAGTCCAATTTTTTAAACATTTTTATTAGATTTTGAGATTTTGTGAAAATTCTCTCAAAATACGTTCAATGATGATTTCTTCAAACTTCACGTAATAACGATTAATACGAATGATACGAAATTTAGTGATATGATAGGTAGCTGCTAATCTTAATTTATAGGCGTTGAATTTTAAAAATATTTTGATTACATTTTGAGATTTTGCGAAAATCGTTTTAAAATGCTGAAATTTTGTTCCAGCATCACGAAATAAAGACTGCAGGGAATGAAACGAATTTGGGTGACATGATAGGTTGTCACTCAACTTAAATTCTAGGCTTCCAATTTTTCAAAATGTTGATTAAATTTTGAGATTTTGCGAAAATTATTTCAGTATGTGTCAATATTCATTCGCGCATCCCATAATTACGACTAACGCGAATCAAATGGTATTACTTAGTTACTCTCTAACCTGTAATATTTTAACAATACATAAAAATTATAACTTCGCTTTCTTTACTTTGGCAACGTACTACATTCATTCTGTGTACTCCTACAATGCTGACGAAAGTTCTTGCTTTTTGGAAATTTGCATTCACTAACCCGTCGAGGACGGGTACTTCAGCTAGTTAAATAATAACTGCATAAAGAAATGTAAGACAAATAATTAAAAACAACATCTGTGCTTTGATTCCTTTTTATTTGGACCTAGAGTGTAGTCAGTCCCCTAACTGCTGTTTGATAGTTAATGCGGCCCTCGGGCTGATAAGTTTAGATAACCCTGGTTTAAAAGTGTATTTCGGAGACGTTTCTTTGTTTCTGACAAAAAGAATTTAATTATGTAGTAATGAAGTTTATAAAAAGAACGATCTCAGTTGAAAAAAAATGGTGTACGTAGCTCAGACGCTTAGCCGGGGGGGGGTGCCCGGGGACCCCCACCCCCTCCCGCTCAGATCAAACAAATGTAGAAAAAAAAATTGTTGCACATGTTTAGTAATAATTTGTATTATATCGTTCATAGATTATTTTGTCACTTGGGCACATCTCCCCAAACCTTCCTGCCTGGCTAAGCCTATGTGAGCTCCTTGAATCATATATAAGTTATCAACCAGTGCACAGTGGCGGTTGCAGAAAACTTTCAAGAGAGGAGCGATAAGAGTAACGAAGCAAATTAATAAAGGTAGTCATCTCTGTTGGGTGATTACTGCCTATTCATTGATTTTTTTTTCCAAATTAGTACAACCTTTTGCTGATAGGTGGAGCTCTGACGCAGGCAATCATTTTAATACTCCTCTTTGGGTTTAGTAAATGGTGCGCCCTATGTGAGATTCACAGCACCAATGCTGTGAATGCCAATCTGCAAAGACACTTTGTGAAAAGATTCATGTGTATCTCTGTTAGTTTTGCAGGGCAAATGCTAGTTTTATTTGCTCTCTTGAGAATCTGTACTGTCTAAAATTTTAAAAACAATATTTTAGTTTTGTAAACAGGCTAGAGCAGCCTTGCCAGTTCCTTCAGCTTGGCGCAATTAATACAGTGCATGTAGGCATTTTCCCATACCGTGAACCGTCCATGTCGGTGGCCCACTCCTTGGAAAAATTAAACAAAACTAAAACCTTTTCATTTTTAACACTGAATCCATGTTTAACCTATTCTCTCTCATCATTTAAAGAGACGCAAGAGAAGACGCGTTTGTTTTACGGTTTTCGTTCACCGATGTTGCTCCCCAGGACAGTTCTTAAACGCTCTGCTAAGGCCCAACATTCCACATGTGCAAGCGCTTGTTTCCGGACGAGCGTTCAAAGAACCAATATCGGTCAGAGAAGGAGAGTTTTCTCCTTTTAGTCCAGTGATCCCGCCCTGGGAACACCAAACTCTGACGTTTTGACTGTTGCCAGTCACGAAGAATAGATTTGATTTCTATCAAAAGAGTTGCGGGTAACATAGCTCCACGAGAATCCTTTACTTTTTAGCACGTCATTTCCTGTAAAACAAAGGTCACGATTATTTTTAACAGCACTGACATCTGCTGAAAAGTGGAAGAATGCGAGAACAGCTGGATAGATTGCCCCATGCTGAAAAAAGGGCAGCCGTTGCCATCGCTCGACTTAACTAACAGCAAGATGGCGGACGATCGAAACGTTCATCGCGTCTACAGATCTAGAGACCCTTTTTTGACGCAGCTGGCTGTGCCGCCACAGCCAGCTGTCATCAGAAAAAGGTCTCTAGATCTGTGGCACGCGATGAACGTTTCGATCGTCCGCCATCTTGCTGTTAGTTAAGTCGAGCGATGGCAACGGCTCCCTTTTTTCAGCATTGGGAAAGGGTTGCGCCTCAAAGGGTTAAATAATGAGAGCGGACAAGTTATACATGGGTTCGATAGTGGTTAAAGTCGCCAGTCACCTTACCTCCACCCCCCTCCCCCTCCCAGGATCCACCAATGTTAGTGCAACTTGTAAATAGTGTTCTTTTTTTTAGGGGGTGGGATATTTGGCGTGATTTGTTTATTTTTAAAACTATTCACAAGATTCTAAAGTCGTGTACACTTAGTTTTTCAATTCACACCTTTACAAAATTGTTGACCGAGAATACGGGGTGCTTATCATTTTAAACCTCTAAATTTCTTTTTCTTGCAGCCGTTTTTTGACTCAATGTAACTTTTACTTAAAAAAATTAGAATCAATAAACCCACTTACCTGGAAAACACAGATTTCTTTCTTAAGCTGTGTGCTTAAAACTTCAAAAATTCTGGCAGGGTTCCAAACAGTTTTATTTACACGCGCAGATGCGGGAGTCTTTCGACATTTCTAAAGGTGCTAGTTACTATTACCAAAAAATACGAATTCAAGAAAAGATTTCTGCCAGCTTTCCTTAAAAAAAAAAAAAAAATCAGTGCTGTACCGATTAATCGATCTAATTCTATTACCTAGCAATACTTTGGATCTATAATTCGACACTGTCAGTTTGATTAAAATTCCACTTTAAAAAAGGTTTCACATTTCTGGTCAAGCAAGTTTTTACAAGTTGATTCAAAAATATATTTTTTCTGCGCAGAGCAAGATTTATTAACTTTAATTTTATGTTCATTTCATTGTGCCTGCAACGGATTAAAGCCCTCAAAATGCAATTCAAACAATTCCAACACCATCTCAAAAAAGTATTCGAGTAAAAGACAATTTTCCTATGACGATTTTACTATAAAATGTTGCTATCTAAAGAATGTAGATTATGTAGTATATAATAACAACGTCTAGTATATTTTTTTAGCTGTATGTTTTCTAAAAAATTAATCAGTTACTCACAAAATTAATATAGAAAATTTCTCTTATACTCGAATACTTTTTTGAATGGGTGTAAGTCCATACATCACAACACATGAAAATTCTGTCCCATAACAACAAAGAAAGTGAAGCGGCGCTGACCTTGGACAGTGGTTGGGAGGGTGATAAGCCCCTGAAAAGGCGAGGCCTTGCCCTCTGGACGAGCCGCTCCTTCCGTGGACGCTACAGGGAGCTAATGCGCGTAAAATCAGTCGTGGCATCAATGTCCTCTATGTTCTCAAATCGATACCTCTGAGGGTGCCAATCCAGGTGCTGGTCTCTCATATGGAATTTGTTCCAAATTAGGAGACCACGAGCTAAAAATCGGTCTTCCTCCCTCTGCGGCTGAGTTGAAAATAAGCCACCCCATTTCGCATATCAGTCTTATAGGGAGGATCTGGTGCCCCTTCGTGGTTAGCCAGAAGACATTAGAAGACAACAACAACTACAAAAGATTTCTTCGTAACATATAGCTGAAACATATATGGGTCATTTTCAAAATTGGGTGCCATTTGGGAATATTTAAGGAACAAAATAAAATTTCAAGTAGTTTTTTTTTTTTCCATAATATAAAATATATCTTGTTTCTGCACCTTATTTGAATATTATTCATGCATTTTTTAAAATTTTCATAGACTTTTTACTATCAGAAAATTGCCATAACTGTTACCGGACATTTTCTTTGAAATTTGTACACTTATGTTCAGAACAAAATAATGCAAAGTGATATATTACACAACTACAGAATCCTTTTGTCCCTATAATATAGTCTTTTCCATTTACTTATTTTATTTTTTTGTAAATTTTTGTTTCTCATGTCTGTTACTGATTATAGCAACAGACATGATATTTCAGAAATCAAAATTTCATGAATCTAAATAATTCCACAAGAACATGAAAAAAGACATTAATTTACACTAAAAATCTAATGATCTTAATCAATTGAATTAACAAATAAATAAACATATATTGCGCAACTAATAAAGGTAACAGACGTGACATGCAATAAAAATTCCAAACAGGTTTTTGCTTTTATAAAAACTTCAGTGGGTCCGGCAACGTACTGCGTAGTTACCACTTCTTTTTGCAGAAATCGTTAATCTGCTGTGATATTTTTTCTATGGAGAGGTAGAATTAAGAAAAAAAAAAAGATTTTGATTATTTATAACTTGTAAATTGATAACTGAAAAAAATTAGGCATTTACTACATTGAAAAAAAAACCGTTAAAGTAAATTCACATACTGTAATAATTTAGGGGGCCCTCAAAATCTGGGGCCTGGGGCGTATTCCCCTCTTGCCCCTGCGATAATCAGGGCCTGACTACACAACCCTGGCAGCTTTTATGGGAAAGTGTTAGAAAGAGAGAAAAACAAGAAAGATGAATCATACCAAACGCATAGATTATAAAACCCTTTCCAACACAACACCCTTTCTTTTGCCAAATTTAGTGATGCATCCTTGCCAAACTTGGGCAAAATTTTGGGTACAGCCTCACAACAGCTGTATCTAATATCGTTAATACGTAGTCTTGTGAGACAACCGTAAAAGAACTCTAAATGTTACTTATATCTTTTAAATGAAGAGTAAGCGGTTATAATCGTTGTTGTTGTTTCTAACGCCCTCTAGCAACCGCGGAGCGGTGCCAGATCCTCCATATAGGACGGCGATGGACGAAAGCGAGCAGCCTCCACTCTAATGAGCCCCAGTGGGAGGAAGACGTCTTAGCTCGGGATCTCCTAATTTTGAACTCATTTCAAATGAGAGACGTAGCACCTAAAATGGAAAACCCCAGAGGTATCGTTGAACATAGGACATTGGAGAAACGACAGATTTTACGTGCACCAGCTCCACGGTTCCGCAGCAGTCCAGCTGAGAGAGGAGTTCACCTTCATAAGCACTGACCGAGCCGGTGCTGCTTCACTTTCCGTGTTCTTACGGAAACGGAATATAGTAACTAGGCCACTGCGGGACGGTTATAATCGTTTATACTCTTACTGAATTTTGCTTGAAATACAATAAAATGCTGTTAAACTGCTATAAATCGTAAAGTATCGGAGTTCTTTTCTGTGTTCCTGTGTAAGTGCTATAAGGGATACAATCATTATTTTTGATTGAGAGCTTCATTTTGTAATCCTTAATGGCATATATTTATTTTCTTTTGTCATCTAATGGCATATATATATATTGGTTTTGTTTGAAACAGTCGAATATTTCAAAACTACGCTTTAAAAATGACTGCCCATAGAGTTTAACGTTTTGGAATTCTTTTAGGTGCTTCTGTAAAAGAACTGTAAACGCTACAGTCACCACTTTCATATGGGTAAATGGTACAGTATACAAGAATAACATATATAAATTTCGAAATAATCTACATGTATTTACGGCAATTACAGCACGGACAGACAGACAGACAAATCGAAATCATTAACACTTTTCAATCTCGAGCTCAATGAAAGGGAAAATATGTAAGATATCAATTCATATTACTTCGATTATTCACGTGGACAGATCAATCTTAATTTCCTCCATTAAATCTTTTAGGTCAACGAACCAAAAAACCCAAGCTGCCCGTACAGATTATTCATTCTGAATTCAACAAGATCGAAAAATCGAAGACAGAGCACTAGTCAGGCTAGTTTGTCATGTGGTACACAAGGATATTGACTGAAGACACACAAAGAAAATATAATTGGGTAAATACATATATCTATGTAGTTGAGGAAATTATATGTTGTATATCATTGACGCATGTGACATGACACGTCAAAAATGTTCGTCGAATGAACTACTACTACTACTGTGAAAGAGCTGAACATGGAAATGAATGTATTTATCACAAGGGCATTTTTAATAAAATAGGGAAAGACAAAGAAAAGCTGAATAGGTGACAGCAAGATGTAAATACATTCATAATCTTATATTTTAAACAATCAAGGCTTGCGCTTATGAGCGTATAATGTCTGATTATGATCATTCTTTTTCCCAGCAGTAACCGATTTACAGGAATGGGAATCCAGGACAGTAGCTTCGTTGGGGGCCCTCTCCACCCCATAAAGAAGGTGGAAAACCAAGTCAGGTAGTGTCACCAAGTTGAAAAGCCCGCATTTCTGTATTATAATTAGGGCAAAAAATGGTTATGTTTCATTTAGCTTAAAATTCGACGACTTAGGATATTCTATAACATGAAATAAACATATTGAGTATAACTAAGCAATATTATTTCTACGAGGAAATGCATTTAAAATATTTTTTTCTCTTTGTTCTGAAAATATTCAGCTGAATATACATCAATATTCGACCACAACTATTCAGCCGAATATCTGTACAGTATTCGGCTTACCGAATATTCGGCCTATCGAATATTTGGACTAACGAATATTCGGCAAAACAGCTGAATACCGAATAGTGGCGGAACATTCGTTATAACCCTAGTTTCAACTACTAGTTACGGGTTACAATCTAGTAAACAATTTTTCTTTATATTCCTTTTCTCCCTCTTCCATTTTACTTTTCACGTTTATTTGAAAAGAGAGAATTCGTACACGTTGAGATGAATTCTTTATTCCAATTACGACAAATACCGGGGATCTTTTCTTTATTCACTGAAGCGCTAGAAATGAGGCCAAAAGAAGATGGAGTTGGGTGGAGTTTCCAGGTGACCTTTGTGGTGTGCTTATTCTTAGAATAATAATAATAATAATCTTTAAGGGGGGGGGGCGGAGAACTTCATGTCTGACGAGGTGAGAAACATTTGTCGGAGATAAAGCTCGTTTTTTTTTTTTTTTTTTTTTTTTTTTTTTTTTTTTTTTCATGCATCCACCCTCCTCCCACCCCCCTCAAAAAAAAAAAAACAACTTTAAATGAGTTTTTTTTAATTATTCTGAATAGAATCAAGAATTTAAAAAACTATTTTGTAAAAGTTATTTAACTTTAGGTGATTTAAGCCCAAAACTAGTGCAAATGATTTCTTCATAGTTTTGTCTGTGCTTAAAAAAAAATTTTGTATGTATGCCAAAATTTACTAATATATATATTATATATATATAAATTCGTGCAGTTATTCTCAGACGGTTACTGAAAAAAATTGTCAAGTTTGTGTAGTTCTAAAAATAAATCCAGATGTTAACACTAAAAAATGAGCATTTTTCTATGCCAAATTTATTTTTTATTTTATTTTACTTATGATTGTAGATTTGATATAGTAGTGAGTATTCATACATCACAAAAAGTTTTTTATGTAATAGTTAGCAACGTTTAATTAATTATGAAGTAAATACTGTATTGGCCCAAATATAACGCGATGTTTTTAGACAAAAACATAAATTAGACAAAAATTAATGGAATACATTACAATTAACATATAAACCTTTTGTCGCGCGGAATAATTGTTTCATTCTAAATTTTGCAATATTGTCGTTTAATGCAACAGTCATACATTTATTATGATAAAGGCTTACTGATCAACAACTCAACAATCAAAACTATATATATCTAAAAAAAAGAAAAACATTTGGAAATGAAAAACGTTTTTCTATGCTTAAGTTTCTGTATTAAGACAATAAAAAAATTAAAAAGTATTGATTTTTAAAAGTGAAATCAAACTTTAAATAATACTGTAATGTAGAAAGGAAGCTGCTCTCCTCTCGAAATTTGGACTTTTCAGTAAAAAAAATTACAGTAATCAAGCTTCCTTGCGAGAAATTCAGCTTTTTGGACACGCCCTTCCCAAAATTTTCTGAGTATGTTTCAATAATAATTATTTTATGTATGTCCAATGGCAGAGAACTGCACAAAAAAGAGAAACAAATAAACATGAACATAGAACGAGAATTACACAAATGTTGTATTTCGTATTATGCATTATGATTTTAAAAAAATGTTAATCGTAAGTAGAAATAGCCTTCTTAGTTTAAAAACTTAAATATAATAAATTTATACTGAACTTGATTAAAAAAAAACAAGTGATTTTGAATTTCAATGATAAATATTTACTATGAAACAATAGATAATATTATAAGAATTTTGAAATAGTTTGTTAATTTCATTCATAATACTTTTCATTGCATACAGGAAATAGTTTCCTCTCCTTCATAAAGTTGCTTTCATTTAAATCTCTCTTCCTTTTTTTCTCATTAAGAGAGACAGAGAGAGAAAGAGAAAGAAAAAGGAAAATATTACAACTTAAAAAAGAAACTGAAGTTCCATGATAGCCTATGGAAAAAAAATGATTTCGCCGATTAAGCTTAAAATAACTGATATTTTGTCTCGGATTTTACATAATGTCCGTATTTTATAAACAATACTTTAAAGTGTTGTATGGCCCTCAAGTATAAGCTCATTTGTTAGTTAAGAGATAATGCGAAGGAAATTAGCACAGCAAGTTTTAAGAAATTAATTGAGTTAAGTAAATTAAGTGAATTCCTAAATTGTGCGATAAGGAAGCTGCATAAAGGTAAATAATTAAGTCAGATTTTTTTTTTTTTTTTTTTTTTTTTTGTGTGTGTGTGTGTGTACTAAAGTCCTGATTATTCGAAATTACAATAATCTTTATTTTAGTTTTCTCTCTAAATAAAAAATGATGAGTATCGATTAAAAGTAAAAAGGGTCATTAAAAATCTGTACAAGCAATAGTTTATTGGGAAAAGAGCTAATTTGAACAATTGTCTATAATGCTGCAAAGAAATAATAACGTAATTCTATATCTTGTTTTGATGGGATGGAATACAATACTGCACAATTTTTAACTTTATTCGAGTTCATTATAATGAACATCTAAACTCGACTCTGCTAGTGCTAAGATTTGGTTTCCTTTCCTGGAAATTCTATATCCTCTGCGCTTGCCCAGTCCTGCAACCTAAATTACTCCACTCCTTAAATCGATAGTCGAATTTCGAAATCGAGACATAAAAGCGCTCTTCCGCTAATAATCCTGCACTCGTACAGCCCCATCCAATTTTTTTAATAGACAAATATAAAAAAAAAGAGGAAAAGGTAAATAAATTGAGAAAACTTTAATTTTTTCGCATCCCAGTTCGCGGAGAAAATATTTTTAGAATGACACAGGCAAGAGAACAGTGCAGCTGCAAAGGAAACAGCTGGTACAAGAGTGCGTGATTTGCAACGGACAATGGAACTTAGCGACATTCATAAAAGCAACAAAGAGGGGCAATAAAACGAATGTATGAACTCAAAGTTCTGGTCGCGCAACGTCATGTAATGCCCAAAAAATAAAATAAATTTATTTTTATTCTTATTATATCTCACGAAATATGAAAGGTTATTATAATTAGCATTATTTAAAGCAGATTATTAAAAAAGAAAGAAAGATAGATAGAATTGTGTGTGTTGCGTGCACTACAACAGCGAATTAACAGCGATTCCCTTAATTTTAAAACATACAATCATTTTGCCGATCAAAATAGTACAGCAGTAATGTTGTTTGGTTGTTTGTTGAAACTTTTTTTTCTTTGCTTTTCTTTTTTTAGTAATACAGGTTCATTAATAATCAACATCTTATTAAAAGTATCAATCTAAAAAATGCTCAAGAATTGAAAAATAGTTTGTTTAATTAAGTTCTTGAAATAAATCAATAAAATTGTAAGGATTTTGAAAAATAAATTTTAAATGACGCAAGCGTAAAAATAAGTACAGCCGAGAAACTGCTCACTCGCTCGAAATTGGGACTTCTGTTTGTTAACAAATTATAGTAATCAAGCCTTTTTAGCCTTAAATTTTGCTTATTGGAAATCTTTTTTCCTCGAATGCACTTCCTAGATATATATCTATTTGCATTTATTATTTTGAAAATGCGTAAAATTCATGGATCACAGTCAAATTACGTAAAAAAAAAAAAAAAAAAAAAAAAAAAAAATCAACCGTAGCAAAGAAAACGTTCACCCAAATGGCTTTGCTAGTTTAAAGCTAAATACAGCACACACTTACTCTGAGCTAAAGTGTTTTCGAATTTAAAGAGTGAACTTCCATATACTTCATAGACTGATATCTTGCCTATCGCATGTATGCACCAAATATAACATTTGCATTAAGACTTATAAGTGCTATAAAGCAGTTTCATAATATACAGCCAAATACTTCGAGAATTTTCATTCACTCCAAAAATATTAATTAGACTTAATTACCATGAAATACTTGATAATTTTAAAGATAAATAACTTGTTAGTTCATTATTATTAATCAATTCATTCATTCAACCACAGCGTCTACAATTAAACAGGGGTCGACCTATTAATTTTTTCCAGGGTCCCATTTTTGTGAATTTCAATGCCAATTTTTAATGAAAGTCACTTTCTTTTGTTAAAATAATTGGTAAAACAGATTAAAGTGTAGGGTAAAATGCCAATGAAGGGCCTTTTCAATCGATGGTAATTTTGTGAAAGGGCGGCAAAACGGACCCAATTTTTGTCTGCATCGACCAACATCGAATTTTTGTCTGCATCGATTAATATTTTATTAATTTTATTACTACAGTAATAATTATTAATATTATTAACTACAGTAATAATTCTGGGATTTTTACTGTAGAATTCACATTTTCAAAGCTAAATTCAATAAAAACTACACTGTTTTAGTTTTTGCGATAAATTGGTTTACAGATTTGCATTAAAATTAACTTTCACTGCTTTTTCCGAAATAAACTGCAAAGAAAATTGTAAAAAAACAAATAAATACACAAATGCGGCAGGACCTTACGTCAATACGTAATACGTGGATAGTTTTCAAAACCCACAAAAAGTAAACCTAGTAACTGATGCTATTTAGAATTGCACCATTACGGATGTAGGGATGTGGGATGATACGATAACCTCAGGAGAATACCCATATGAGAATACCCTCATAGTAATTCCGTATACGGATGCCTGGGAATGATTGTAAATTCGTTTCCCCGCACCTGTCTCGTTAACAGGAGAAAGATAATTATGCATAACTGGTGGTATGTAATGTTGATGGAACATGCAGATTAAAAGAAAGTAAAGTTTCAAATCAGAAAATGCGCCAGTTGCACTGAAAGTAAAACATGTCATCGATTATGGAACATTTCCCATTATTATTGCATTTTTAAAAATAATTTTCTTAAATTAAATTTTTTAATTCAAGAAAATGTGGGAATGATTTTTGCCCACCCAGAGAGTATAATAAAATAATACTTTTGAAGAAAGGAGAAAAAAAGCTGTTTGATTATTATTAATTGAAAAATTAAACTACTAATTTAAAAATTCCGTTTTTTTTTTTTTTTTTTTTTTTTTCCCATAGGCACTTTTTCTATTAAGCTTACTATGTTACATAAGACAGCACATAATGATTTTTGATGCGCTTAACAGCATGTTTATAGTTATAATATACAGAGTGAAACCATGAGATACCAATGTGTAGCACAGTGGTTAAAGCCACTGACATTGGGAGATGGCTCAAGTGGAGGAACAGGGTTCTGTCCTCTCGCGGGGCCGTCGGTCTAGCGGTCTGGAGTTTTGGGCGGTTTTCTCCAGATGTAACGTGAATACGCGCTAGATACCCAGAAAAGTCCTCTCCCAAGGCATTGCCCCCCCCCCCTTGTGTTTGTCCTTTCTTTGACGTGGATTTATAAGCGGTTCCTCGTGAACAAGCACACAAATCCGAATACATGTTCCAACAACAACAACAACAACAACCATGAGATTGTGCAAAATAAACGCTTCTTCACGAATTAAAATAAATAAATAAATAAATAATGAAGATCATACCAGTCATATTAACTATATGCACAACCTTTCACATACTTAAAAAAGAATTTACGACAAATTAAGAGTATTTACCCCAAATAATTTTCTTTTTAAGTCATAGAAGAAAAACAACTTTGAGAAATACTCGTTTAATATTTTCTTAAGAAGACTTTCTTAGCGTGTTTAATAAATATCTGAAAGCTTTAAAATTTTGTCTTGATGTTAACCCCACCCTTGTAAAAAAATCTCAAAAATGTTTACTATTATTTGTTTATTTTAAATTTATTTAATTTAATTTTAAACTTAATTAATTAATTAATTTGGTTAGAAAAAGAATAAAGTCAACAAGGTGCTTTCAAATGTTTGCTGTGCTTTTACTACTTTTAGAGAATAATGTATTAGAATTCTTTTGTTCGTTTCCATGTGGGTGATTAATAAATTATACACTCAGTATTTTCGATAAAGAATGTGGCATAGTAAATGTGAATAATATTTAATTTTGAAGCGATTCCAGAATGCCGTGAGAAATCATAAAATAACTCATAAAAAAAAAAAGACTTTCTGGTCAGTCCCTATATATTTTTCTGAAAAATGTAGCCATTTCCCCCACCCCTTGTTTCTTTTGGTGAAGGCAATATTTCTTTACAAGCACGGTTAAAGAGAACAAGTTCAACCGTTTCCATCCAATTCGCTCAAATTGCATGCGATATATCCCTTTTGTCTCTCGGGAAACGTCCCTCGAAAGCCCTACTTGCCAGAATAATGACTTGGAATGAAACACCAGTTTCAAGAAACAGTGAAATATAATTCAGCGCCAAGAGACCATATATCGAGGGCAAAACAATGAACAATGGGTTCGTGTTCAGGTGCAGCACACACAAACTACAAAGATATATATACTGCAGGCCGGAAAAGATTACACCATGCACCAAACTTTGGTCAAATTGTTCCATTCTGAATATCAACGACTGACATGTATGTGTGACGAGT
The DNA here is from genome assembly GCA_038373885.1 of Cheiracanthium punctorium. Lineage (NCBI taxonomy): Eukaryota > Metazoa > Arthropoda > Arachnida > Araneae > Cheiracanthiidae > Cheiracanthium > Cheiracanthium punctorium. Next base: position 1,254,221 of record JAWZYV010009895.1, on the reverse strand, counting down.
GACGTATAGAGAGACAGAAAATAGTTTCCAATCTGAGAGAAAATTAACTTCCTTTTTGCATTTAAACAAAGATAATGAGAAGATTGTTTTCCCCTCTGCCAAGTCTGTATTGTGCGGGTTCAGTTAAGAGGTTATCGTTTGTAAGGAAACACTGCAACTTGCAAAAAAAAAAAAAAAGATAAAACGTTGTGTGCTAAGCTGGTCAATCCGTTTGCGAAGATCAATCCTTGATAATTAAGTGAGTCAGTTTATATAAATAATAGTTATGTAAAAGAAAGATTAGCAATGACAAATACATCAAATGTAAAATACTTTCAGCGTTTTGAGTAAGAATTGACACACTCACAAGAAAGAAACAAAAAGAAAGAAAGAAAAAAAGAAATGGACACTACGAAAGTACCATTTTACCAAGAATTGGCCATTTGAAGCGTAGAAGCCCAGAGCATTATCAAATAACAAAAAGTAATAAAGGAAAACTTGTCGTATTAACTTCATTACTATTAAAATCTTTAAACTAAAAAAAAAAAATGAACTGGGAATTTTTTCTTTTAAAATAATTTTTAGGGGCCCCAACATTACGCCCAAGGGCGGTTCCAGCGAGGGGGCCATAGGGGCCATAGCCCCCTCCGAACTTTCTCTTTTTTAACTTTAGATTCGTATACTTTACGATTCCTCACGTTCAAATGGCATTTTAAACAATTTATAGGCTATCTAAATAGTTCAATGGCCCCCTCCGAAAATTCAGCCTGGAGCCGCCCTTGATTACGCCTCCGCAATATTAGCCTAATGAAAAATCAGGGCCTGACGAACATGCGTAAGGAACATTTTATAAAAACATCCAAATATTGTTAATGAATTCTTTTTCCACCTTCTGTGCCCTTCTCGAAATATTCTTCTGGCTTGCTTACATGCTTGATGTGTAAATGTTTTTTGAGCATGTTTGAGAGACTGGCGAGCTTTTTCGACTCGTATAACTTTCCTTGTAGTATTTATAAATAAAGCTATTTTTTCTTCTTTTTATTTACCAACTTGATCTCACCAGCAGTTGCCCCATCATGGCTGAGTGGATAGGACACTGAACATGAAAGGCGGCTTAAGTGTGAAGGTCTCGGTGTTCGGGCCTGTCGCGCGGCCATCGATATAACGTTGTAAAGTTTTAGGCAGTTTTCTTCTTATGCAACGTGAATACGTGTTAGAACCCCTCCCAAAGTCCTCCACCCACGACACCCCTCCTTAGTCAAATAGTTCTCGAGTAGCTTTTCCTAGATACACAATACACATTTCCCCAGATGTAACGTGTATATGCCTTAGAACTCTTTACAAATCCTTCTCCGACCAAGGCAACTCCCCCCCCCCCATCTTAAGCAGATGCCCCTCGTGTAGGCTTGCCATAATACAAAACTCAAACTCACAAGCAGTTCAATTTTTTCGAAAAACCTTACGCTTTCATAACAGATTACTTGACTCTATTTTGCTATCAATTCGTTCAAATAGGCTACTGACCTGAAACAAATTATTCCAAGATAAAGTTTAATGAAGGAAATTATTTCTTTTCCTCTCAACAACGAAAGCAAATTAAATTAATCACAACTCAAACATAACCTTCAGTGCTGAATGTCCTTGAGCACTTCAATGGTTGTGAAACATCTGATGTATCCTAGTTTATTTCCTGTTAGTTTCAATGTTAGGGTCATGGTCAAAAATTTATCTTATACATATTATATGTATTGTAAAAAACACTTAATCTCTTATTTATACTTGAGACACGTCAAATAATAACAACCAACACAAATAACTAATTGAAAACTCTTTACTCTCTGCTTTGATTAATTAAGATACCAAGGGCGGATCCAGAAACTTTTTTCGGAGGGGGCGAAAATCGTGAATACTTATTTTATCTAGTGTAAAGTGCACTTAATATTGGTGAAAACCCCATTTATCTAGTGTAAATGTATTTTTCTCGGAGGGGGCGCGCGCCCCCTGCGCCCTCCCCCTGGATCCGCCTTTGTAAGATACAGATATGTTTTATAAGCATTTTGAAAATAAAATACAGTAAGAATATAAAAACAAAAAAATATCGAGTGACTCCACTCGACTTTCGAACACTTACGATTAAGATCTTTACCAAGCATTTTAATAAACTTTAATCGATGAATAATTCAGCAAAAATTCTCAGTTTTTTCAATTTGAGCTCAATCGAATGTACCGTTTAAACGCTAGCGCACTTTCAAGAATTCTCCCCATAGGCCATAATGTAAAAGAAATCTTTGTCGTAGCCCTGTAGAAAGTCTTATACACAACAAAATCAATACCGGTCTTGAGACGGTGGTTTATAACATATATACCCAATTTGAGATCAATCGAATGCCCCGTTTAGGAGCTATCGTGTTCACTCACATACACACAACATACACACACACACATACATCTCGTAAAAATAGCATAAATGAATTTAGAAGACGATTCAAAATGAATTCAAAACGTGTAAATACACCAAAATCTCGAAGTCGAATTTTTTCATGATTACAATACTTTCCTTGCATGGTACATGTTCGGAAAGTAAAAATAGATTTAACTGATACATTTTAATTTACTATAAATACATCTAACACAGAATTTTTTTTCATAATTATTATATATATAGAAAAGAAAAAGCTAAACGTTAATTAAGAATTTTTTTAATTAAAAATATAATGTTAAAATCACATAATAATTTTCAACTACTAGCAAGACGTTAAGCTTATTACAAGGGTTGTAATTTAGAACTTTTAATTATAAAACCATCAGAATAGTATGACATTTAAACTGGTTAATCTCAAATGAATATATATTAGGGATCGACCGATAGTATCGGCAACCGATAGTATCGGCGCCGATACCTCCTATTTTTTTAGGTATCGGTATCGGTTCTTTCGATTCTAAAAGTATCGGGAAAGTATCGGTTCCTGTTGCTTTCATCCATTTTTACCGATACTTTTCAACCGATACTTCGCTTTTCAGAAGAAACCACGCAGGCGCAACACCATTCTGGAATCTTTATTTTGGTAATGAGATGAGAGGCGTCGTTTCATTGGCACATTTGCGCGAGTGTTTTCGAACTGTGTGTGTTTTTTTAAATTCTAACCATCGCTAAATGGATGTCGTATCACCAAGTGTGGTCGAAATTATGGACAAAGAATCGTTAGATGACAGTTTAACAGGACAATCGTCTATTCTTCTAAATTATTTTGAATTTGTGCGAACACTAAATACGCTATCTGCAAGGATTGCGAAAAACAAATGTCGAGAGGCTATAATTTTACTTCCGTTTTATAAACGTTTATTTTCTCACTGTGTGGACACGAAAAAGAGTTCATTCATATATGTATATATACAAGTTAAAAAAATTCGCTATAGAGACAATTTCTTTATACAGAGATTAGAGGTTTTTGCAGTTATTTCAGCAAATATTGCAAACTTTTTAGTTAATTCGATGTTTAAAAATATTAAATTATGACTTTCAATTAAAAATAAATTGGTATTTATTATAAATTTGTTAAACTTACGGTTTCTTACTTTTCATTGTATAAATGAAATGTTCAAAAGTAAAGACAATCCACGAATTTAGAGAATAAAATATGTAATGCAGTTACGTTTATTTTACTTCAAAATTCCGTTATTTTACATTGTTTTGCATTCTGTGATTTTAAATTTTCATAAAAATATTCACATTTTAAAAGTCCGCTGAAAATAAAGTGAGACACATTTTCTTCCATTTGGAAACCTATTTTTAATGGTTTTGAAAGGTTGAAGCATTAAAGTTTGATGTGGTTTTGGTCTTCATTATCGGAGTCAGTTTCATTTTCCTGGCCTCCATTTTTATCATCTGTCACTCTTCCACTAAGTGGTCTGTTCAAAAATTAAAATTTTCTTCAAAAGGTAAATCTGAAATATTCGGTATGGGAAGATAAGCTCTTCGTTATATAGCGAATGTTTATAGTGTTATTTAAGCCTTAAAGTTACGTTTCCATGAAAAATTTCGTTATAGGGAGAAATTCGTTGTAAGGAGACTTCGTTTTAGGGAGATTCTACTGTATATATAGACTTTTGATATCGTTGGAGAAAGTCTTGCTCTTGATTTAATTTCACGCTTAAGAGACATACTTTAAATTTTTATTTAAAAAATTGGCGCAAGGACATATGATTCGGCTTGGGTATGATATAGATATCAAAATTGATGGGGGAGACGGTCCTTGACATCGTTTGATATTTCAGGGGATGACGACCTTTAAAGTGTTAAAGCAGGTATGGGCAAACTTTGAACCGAACTTGCGGATTTTAGCGAAGTGGCGGGCCGTATAATTGGGATTTATATGGGATATTGAATTGTTTATACGGAGTTTTCAGATGTTCCGCGGGTCGGATCAAAAGCCATGGCGGGCCACATCCGGCCCGCGGGCCGCCGGATGCCCATATGTGTGTTAAAGTGTAATATTTCAGCCTTCGAAATACGTTTGAGGAATTTGTTTCTATTTAGCTTATAGAACTTCAGATACAGACATTTTAATATTAGTCAGCCGGAAATATTTGAAACCGAAAGTAGCATTCTGCTATCGGAAGTGAATCGTATTTTTGCGAATGCAAACGGGAATAGGGTTTGAACCGAATGACGTTTGTCGGACATATCCCCCCCCCCCCTCCATGTTGCCCCTCTGCAAATGTAAAAAAACTCGCACCCTTTGTGTGCTCTAGATCAGTGGTTCCCAAACTATGGGCCGCGACTCATTGTTGCGTCAAGGGAGCAATTTCGGTGGGTCAAAAAGGGGGGCAAAATTAAACTTTAGTATTTTTTATATATAGTAAACTATACTATTTTATATAGCCTATATTGGCGTATTTAATGAACAATATCTAAATACATATGTACTTACATAATACTGCACAGTTTATACATTATCACAGTTTAATGCAGCTTAAGTAATCTAAAAGATATTTTCATATGTGAAAGAATTATAATTAAAGAAAATCTAAATAAAACTTGCAAGCTTTGAAGTTGAATAAATTTCATGTGTTTAATTTTGTAAGCACAAAATAGAGGCATGAATCAAAAACAAAGACATATAGTAAGAGCAAGCAGGAAGCTGTTTTGGGTCTAATATGGAGACCTTTTATCTGGCTCATAGCAACAATTAGGCGACAAAATAGAGGTTGAGAAAATATGATTTAAACATTTGCACCAGTCGGCACTGGAAATGGATTCTCTTATTAATATATCCCTTTAACCCCCCCCCCGTTTGTGTTCTGTCAATCCTAAATGAGGGGCATCTACCTATAGGGGGGTCCTTGGGCGGAGAATTTTTTAAGGGAATCTAACGCATATTCACGTAACATCTGGAGAAAATCGCCCAAAACTCTAGACCACTAGATCGACAGCCACACGAGGAGAAAGAATTCCGAACGTGCACACTAAGACGCTTCCCAGCGCTCAGTTTTTCATAAATTCGGTGATTCGTCGGCATGATTGAATAGAAAAGAAAGACTAGAACTACTGTAAATTCACACTTCAATGTATCCACTGCTTTTTCTTTTTAATGCTTTCTATTGGGATCGAATTTCATCATGCTGTTATTCATTTTAACGAGAACTACACTCTCGTTACAAAAACTGCCCAGAATACAGATGTAGGTTTAAATGACATTAAATTATGTAAAGTATCGGTATCGGTTAAGTATCGGTATCGGCCGATACCATAACTTAAAAGTATCGGTATCGGCTATTTTTGAAAATGAAGTTATAGGTAAAGTATCGGTATCGGTCATCGTCGAAAATGTGGTATCGGTCGATCCCTAATATATATATATTTATATATATATATTTTACTCGAAAATGGATTATAGCTCTTTAAAACTGGTGTCTAGGTTTTATTTCTCAAGAATTTCTCAAGAAGGGGCAGCTGGAACTGAAAGAAGCCGCAAACGCAGACTGTTGCATAAGGACTCAAATACCATGGTTACCGATCACATGATGCTTATCTAGCCAATCATATCCAATGCATGTTGTCCCCAATCTTAAAATAGAAAGAAAAGGCGATTTATATAAGTTCAACAGATTGGGTAAAATATAATCTAAGTAAACAAATTTGAACCAACATTTTATTTTCTTATAAAAACTCTGAAGAATGTTATTGATATCGTGAAATAAAATTATGCGTTCGAAATGCTATTTAATGAATAATTCACGCCCAACTTGTGGATTTGTTGAAAGGAAATTCGATTATTGCAGTAGTTAAATAAAAACTCTTGTAGATGTACCAACTTTAAACTACGGTATCGATCCGAATATAACGCGGTATTGTTCGACTGATCATTTCCCGTTAAAAACCTGACTCGCGCTAAATACAGGATTTTTCTAATTATCTTGAGGAAAAATTTTGGGGTCGCATTATGTTCGGTCTAGTACGGTAGATTTAAACTTCAGTTTTAAAAGCTCACTAACTCATAAGCGTAAAGTTTTCAAAATTATTGGGGGAGGCCGGGCCCCACAACCACATATATTCACGTCAGTGGAGTAGCCAAGGGGGGGTTATACCCCCCATGAGGAATTTTTTGCCATACAAAATGTAATGCCTCATTCCCTTATCATACACCCGTACCGTATACATATATGTGAGTCGCAGAAGTTGTACCCCCCCCCCTTCCCCTTTAAAAATTTCTGGCTACGCCACTGATTTATGTACATGTAACTTGCTCTTAACTGCCAACTAGTGCGGAATAGAATTAACCACTTTTTCTACATGATTTTTCGGCTTAAAATATAGCAAAATTTTTGTGCTGCGCGCTCGAGCTGGTTACTATTTTGAAAAAAATAATTTTAATATATACTGTTTACAAAAAGTGGTTAATTATATTCCGTAGTAGTTGGCAGCAATGACTTAATATATATAAATGTAAATTATTGGAGGCGCTCGAGCTCTATGGGTCCTTGAATTCTACACCTATGTAAGGTAAGTATCCATGTTAGTATCTTTCTACCATGTTATAAGTTAAAAATACAAGCAAAGAAAACGTTTATTAAACGTTTGTAAATGGCGTGAAATACTTTTTTTTATGTTAGTATAAATTAGTTTTCTGTATTTAGTGGTAAATTATTGGGTGGGCTCAGCCCCTATTCACAATTTATTGGGGGGGGGGGCTCGAGCCCCACGGGCCCATATAACTCTACGCCTATGCACTAACTGTGCATACCTCGGCTACTACACTGGAATTAATATTTTTGTTTTTGTACAGACTCCTCTAACTCAGATGATGGTCATTTTTTTTTTATTATTTAGTTAAAAAGCATCGAGACAAATTTGTGTAAAAACTGGACTCACAGTATCGTAATTGTCATATAGGAAAATATCGCTAGCAGATAATATCAACAAATGAAAATTTTTCACTTGTTCTGCTTAAATAAGTTTAAAAAAAATTGGGTACAGGATAGTTTTAAAATTATCTAGAGTTAGCATAAGAAAAATAAAAAGATGAAATGAAATTAATTTGATTTTTAAAAATTTCTTAAGAAAAATAAACGAAACATTCAATGCATCTTATTTGTATTAAAATCCCAAACGCTTTTACAAGCCATTGTTACAAAGAAGTGTAGGAAGATCGCAAAATAGGCAACGAATTAAATTATCCGATTATGATCATTTGCTATACGGTTTAAATAGCCAAATGCGTTACATGTTATTTAAGAATACTGCATATAAATTTGCGCTCTGTCAAATTTTATATTTTTAATGTGAAAGAGCACTTTAAGAAATGTTAAGGATCTCATGACCACGAAAAAAATAGTGTCATGCAGTCTAACAAACTACAGTGATATGATTTTATGTTTTAATTGCGATACCTTTAAGAAGCTTTTTAAACATAGCCCTTATTCAAGGTTACATATATTTCGCTTTCATTGCCGGCTGCGTCCCACATGATTAAAATCTTGGGAAAAGAAGGAATTACAATTCGTCTACACTTTCGCATTCTACCTTTAAAAATGTTCCTCCAAATGACTTTCACGTTCCAAAAGAAAACGGAGAAAGTTTTTTTCCCCCCCCAACTTTCATTTTCTTTTTCAAACCATCTCCGGCAGTATTGGAACAAGCAAACGCTACTTGCCCTCATCCAAGCCGCGTGACGCGCTATTCATGCTTCGACGAGCGTCACGTGACATAATGTGGAAAATGTGTGCGAATGACACAGAGAGTAGTTCCCGTTGCTAGGTTACTGCAGATGAAGTTATGTTGAAAATACCCTTTATTTACCTCTGTTATTGTTATATTTTTTCAGCCGTACGGTAATACGCTTGTTTTAAAGGTGATTTGAAGCAGAGTGTGTTTTAAACTGAATAAATGTGTTCCTTTTCCATCTAGAAGTTATGGTCTGTCTACATTAGAGCCCTTATATCAGAATTTTGTTTCAAGGCAGTGGCGGTTCGTGGGATATTTAAATGGGGGTTCACAAAGCAAATTTCGAAAATTAAATTTGCAGATATGAAACAACTTATTCGTTCAAATAAATTTACGTTTTCAGCAGTTAAAAGAAAACAATGCATGGAACTTAAAAAAAAAAATAAAGGAAAAGAAAAAAAAATCTAGTATTACATTTCGCCATCTGGCTAAGTTTTAGCAAATTTAGCTTGAGTAATTTCATTCAAATTTTTCCTTCCAATGCTGAAAAATGCCATTGCTTTAGCTCCGAAACACTTATTTTACTGTCATCTTATTTATTTATAGTTCGTAAAAAATATTGAACTGAAAAATGATAAAAATAAAGAAAATTAGAAAGTGGGAAAAAAATTAGATTAACAAATCGAACATACAGTCAACCCCGGTTATAGTGAACCTCTGGGGACCATCAAACTACGTCCACTATATCCGAAGTTCACTAAAACCGAATTATCCCCATGGTGAACAGAGATACTGTATGTGAATCGGGACTAATGGTTTGCGTTCTCTATAGCCGAAAGTTCACTATATCCGGAGTTCACGGTATTTTGTTCGTACAAAAATATATGTTTTCTCCCTTATAAAACACTTTAAAAAACTTGCATAAACACCATAGGTCTGCGCCTTTTAAATGTTCATTTCTATAATTTCAATACCTTGTGTATGCTTCAGTACTAGCTTTCTAGGAACAATTGGATTATCATAATCTACAGACTTCATTAGACAAGCAAAACGATTTTACGTGAAATACATGAGTGATTAAACTATAAAAACAAATAACTGACGCTTTATTATCACTTAGATTTTCTTTCTTCGGTGTATTTGAAGGTTCAATAGCTTATAAGTAAATTTAACATAATTCCAGTGACAAAAATTGACATTTCAAGTAATGCACTTCTCTTTATTTTTTCAATGATAAGAAAAACCAAAATTTTTTCAGTTCGGAGTAATATTACTGTAACAATTTTAAGGAAACAGTTTAAAAATTAAATGAAGTACTTGAAACAATCTTTACAGAAATCAGACACTCTTTATAATCTGTATTACACTTTTTTTAATCGTAAACTTACGAAATAAGGCTCAAAATAGGTCTTTAAAACTTGAAAAGAAGTTTCTTAATTCAGAACAAAATTTTAGCTGCTTAACGTAATTTCTCTACTACTAAAAAATGCCGCTCGTAATATTAGCTGGACACTTTTAGCTAAAGTTTGTTATTTATTTATTTTAATGCAAAGCTTTTTATTCCTTCACAAATTGTCTAGTTTAAATAGGAAAAAAAATCTTTATATTATGAATTTAGCATATGTATACATAGATAAAGGGTCGGGAAGGGGGCTGGCACTCAATCTTATTTATTTTAATAACCCTTCCTTTAAAACTCGAAAAAAACTTAGCCATTCTTATGTTATAAACTCCCCCCCCCACGCCAAAAGAAAAAAAACTGCCACGGTACGCTAATGAAAATACATGGGTGATCTGATCACCACAAAAAATTAACAGCAGATTTCCACACTATAGCGATAACATGTATAGAGTGGCGGCTCCTCCATTTGAGCATATGAGCACGTGAACCCCCCAAAGAAAAAAACTAAAAAATGAACACATTGACAAATTAAATATAAAAAAATATTAAGTACACTTCTAGATTTTTGTGATTTTAAAACGTGAGTTTTACTCTCCCACCGCCCCCCCCACTTCCCACTATTATTAAATCAGCTTATTATAGCTAATGCATTGTTTTGCAGGCTACTAGAGGTGAGTTGGGGCTCAATTTTTGAAGCCCGAGCCCGAGGACTTTTCATCCGAGCCCGCCCGAGCCCGAGCAATATTATTTAAGTTGGAGCCCGAGCCCGAAATTTCAGCTAAAGATTTAAAAAAATTCAATTACTTCATTGATAGAATGCAACAAATTTTGCCGTTCGTGCAAATTAAAGACAAATATAGTTGCAAACTCCCAATGCACTTTCTAATTCTTTGTATCCATCCTTTATCAAAAAATGTCGGATCTCATGACTAACTAAGGAATATAAACCGCCGTTCTAAAATACCCAAACTGCTTCACGCACCTTCTAGGCGCCCGTGCCGCTATTTTTATTTGTTTATTTATTTATTTATCTTTTATAAGTACTTTAATTTTTCTCATGAATCACTTTTTAAAATCTGTTTCAAGCAGTATGTTCAATAAAGGAGAAATTTTTTATGAGCCCGAGCCCGAACACAATTGTGAATTTTAGAGCCCGAGCCCGGGGCTTTCGGGCTCGGGCTGAGCCCGTCTCATCTCTACAGGTTACTACAGCACAGTATTTCCTCTCCTCGCACGTGCGATCGCCCAAATGGCCTTCTGAACCGCTCTCTGAGAAAAGACACGGAGAGCGTTGGGAGAACTACGGCGCTACTGATATCCTTCCGTTCGCACATTTTCATTTTGCACATGGAACATTTTTTGCGGTTATCTCTTCCGGATTCTCCCTTGGTTTGTTATGTTCGGTTAGTTATGTTTTTGTAGGTTCATTTTCTTATTATTTTCTTTATCATTTTTCACTACAATATTACTTACGAACTAGTGTAAATAATTAAGATGGGAGTAAAATAAGTATTTCGGAGCTAAAGCAATGACATTTTTCAATATTATCCTTTGAAAAATAATTGAAAGACAACACCTTTGATAAAACTTATCTTAGTGACGAAATGTAAGAGCAAAGATTACTCGTGTTCTTTCAGTTGCATGCATTGTTTTCCTTCAACTGCTGGAAACGCAAATATATTTCAGAGTGTATCTGCATACTTAATTTCCGAAATTTATTTTGTGAACCTCCATTTAAATAACCCACTAGCCGCCACTGCATATATACCAAATTTGGTTACTATCCGTTCGACCGCTATAGCTGTAGAAACCTGTTTATAAAGGAGGTTTAATTATAAACAACCACTCTCTCTGTTATATAAGATGTTGACGTAGTTGAAACGCGGAACAGCAATTTTGTTTTCTATCCATCACAAAATTGCATATACAGCAAAAGAGAACTCCAAGTTTACACTGCCCAACACATAAACAGCATTAGAGTGAATTAGAAGGATATAGGCTAATAGGGAAAGGGGTAAGAGAGGCTCGTTACTATAAAACCTTCACACACGAAGGGATCATTAGTTACCTGGGAGACGGGCAAAGCCCTCTTAAAGATTGATTAATCCGATCCCCAGTACAGCAGGGCTGGGAAAGACACAACTTTCACAGTTCGAAAACAGTTTGCGTTTATTGACACTGGGGGTAAAGGTTTATCTATTTATTAATTTGTATTTTATTATTATTTTGTGTGTGTGTGTTTAGTTAGAAACACGATTGTAGAAATTAAACTTTCCCAAATCAGAGCACATAATGACATGAAATTTGTAAAAAAAAAAAAAAAAAAAAAAGAGAGAGAGAGAGAGAAAGACTTTAAACAATGCTCCCGGGATTAACTAAATAAGACATAGAAAAATCATAGTTCAAGACATTGCTGAAAGGCAGGGGCGTAGCCAGAAATTTTTCATGGGGGGGGGGGGGGTTACGACTACTACAACTCATATATATGTATACGTGTGTATGATAATGTAGTGAAGAATATACATTTTGTATGGCAAAATGTTCCTCATGGGGGGGTTATGACCCCCCTAACCCCCCCCCTTGGATACGCCCCTGCTGATAGGTGGTGCTAAAAATGGCATAACATAGATGTTCTATGTGTACAAGTAATAAGCAAACAAGAAAGAAAAATCACCCAATAAGATATAACAATAAAGTCTAAAGAGTGAATTAAATTAATAAATAACACAAAATCCGTGAAAAGTATTTTATACGCATTTCGATGATCAAGCTTTTCGAGATGACAATCTTACAGACATGGTTTTTTTCAACTTTCTGAAGCACGGTATGCTTCACGTCATGCAAATATATAGGGAACCACTTATAGGCATTAATCTCAGTGGAATACACTTTAATCATTCAAACCAGTAAGCTGTTCGGAGAAATCGGTAAATATGCATTTAAAAAAACAAAAAACAAAAACATGGGCATCGAATGTAGAACCACCTTTTTTTTTTTTAAACCTGTCAAAAAGAATGTGTGAAAGATTTAAGCGACATGTTCCCGTGATATTATCTTTTTGTGAACATCAAATGCATTATTCTTGAAACAGTGATAGGAAAATTGCCTATAAATTTCTGTGATCGATTAAAAAAAGAGTAGGTGACTGGCAGTTAGGTTCGAAACCTGCCCTATTACGAATAAGTCATATCAGGACATGTCGGCAACATTTTTTTAAATTCCAAAACAGCAGCAACGCCACCGTCTCTAAAATACAATTTTTATGCAGGACGGTGTCCCTCCCCACATTCAACATTCATCGTGCCGTTGAACAGGCATTACAACAATGGCCTCCTCGCTCGTCTGATCTATTAAGGCTATTCTTTTCGAAAGTCATGTAACTTTTGTACAACTTTTTAAAGAATTTAAATACGCTAGAGACTCGGAAAAATTTAGAATGTCTCTTTACAAGTTGTACTGTGAATTGTTACAAACAATGTACATATAGTAGTTACAAAACGATGAGGAAAAAATGCTAAACACACGGAATATTTCAATATTTCCCTAAACAGGTAACTCCTCGTTAGTGAGGGGTACGAATAAATTAAACTATTCGAATTAATCGATTATTAAATGTATTCGAAACAATCGGTTTTGGAAAAATCCATTCGAATGCTCAGCAAATAGCATTCGAAATCTCGAATATACGAACAGTATTCACGATTTCACTATTCAAATAGTAGAATCACGATTACTATTCGATTGATGAAAATGAAACCCCGAATACTATACGAATTGTGTCCTCGGTTTTGTTTTCCCCTATAGCTGAGTTCTGGGTTTTTAATCAGAGCCCTTGCATCCACATCCGCTGACGGGGCCCTATCATTATCATTCAAACCAATTAAATTCTAAAAATTACAATCGCCAATTCATTGGAACCTGACTCCTGAATAACTTAGAAAGATATGAATTTTATGTGGAAAAATTTCCGTTACAAACTGTACATGGCACTCCTTCCTATAAGCCAATATGCTTTATGTAACTTTCAGAAAAGAAATTATGCAGGGAAAGAACACTGCGATATACCTGTAGGCTGGGGTGCCTTCTATTTAGAACAGTGGTTCCTCGAGCAGGCCCTTAGTGGTCCGCAAAGCAAGCTAATGTCTAAAAAATAATTATGTTTTCAAAATTTCATGAGGTAAAAAGGCGAAAAGCGTAATTGTTTACCGTCGTTTTTAGAGAAATGAAAAAAAATTTTTTTCATAATTCTTGCAAAATAGGGAAAACACGGCAGGCACAATATTAAATACAATAAAATTTTGTAGTATCTCATCCAAACTTTTGTCTTCGGCTTTAAGTGCATGTAAACAGGGTTGATTAACTATTATCAACATCATTGAGTGAGTGGAAATAACATTTTCTGCGCTGTTTTGAATTTTTCATTTTATAATTACATTTTGTAACCCCCCCCCCTCCAATATATATATTGACAATACTTATAGTGATACTGACCACCTACCCATAGCCTACCATTCAGCCCTAGAACTAATAAAAAATCCTAATAATAATAGAATAATTAATTTTTTAGACTTACAAATTAGAATCAATGACGATAAGAGTCTATCCTTTAATATATATATAATAAAAGAAATGACTTTAATTTTCAGGTTAATACTTTCACTCATTTCAATTCATGTATGCACACTTCTGTGTTTAGAAATATTATCTCTAATCATAAGTATAGAATAGAGTCTCTATGTACCAATAGTTTTAAGGCTAATAACTTAACTGACCTATATAAAACTGCTATAAAATATAATTATCCCAGTAAATTTCTAACTTCCATTTTATATCCTCTATGTAATCAAAAAAACTGTATGTCCTAATCAGAATATTGGTTGGTGAGGATGGGGTTGGTTGTTGGTTCTTTCTATATTTAAAAAAAAAAAAAAAAAAAAAACATAAAATATATATCTATATATTTTATTTAAAAAAAAAAAAATATCTATTTTTAAGAATGGTTGATTACTGGTACTTTTTCCTTTTTATGTGAGTCTATAACCAATGAAGCCAAACAGAGTACTGTTCTACATAAATATTTTACAATTATATTAGCATAAATAGCAATAATAAATGAATATAATTATTATCAATATCATTATTGTTAATATTATTGCTACAGTTTTTCTCCATTTCCACAACCTCAACTAAGTACTTCTTAGCTACTGCAGCTAGTACTACGTAAAACATAGGCTAGCTATACTAGTGTAATATTTATTTTATTATTTATTCATTTAATTATTACCATTTTTATTCTTTTTATTTATTCATTTAATTATTACTTTTTTTATTTTATTTATTCTTTTCCTTTCCATACTTCCAAAGTATTATTAATATATCATTTTTTATTCACACTCCATGGCATTACTTGTCTATTGATTGCATTAAGCCTTCTCTGATGGCAACATGCACTAATACTGCCTCCATTACTGAGCTTTGATCTTCGTGTCGGTCCACTTCCTCGTTGTTTTTTTCTAATAGCTACGGTCGCGCCCCCAAGTTACAAAAGGACCCTAATTTTGGTCAGGTAACTTGCAGAAACCTAGCTATTATTGTTTTTTTCGATTAAATTGAAATGTGTGTGCGGTGGCGCCTGATGATAGAGCACACCATTTCAATATTAATTCCATTTTCCAACTATTTCTGATTACATGTGATTAGGCTTAAAAGCACACCAGTTCTAATTTGGCGCTTTATATTCAATTTTTCCACTCTTTCATTGCCTTAAAAGGCTATATTTAAACACTTATCCGGAATAAGCTCGTTAATTGGCACCATGTGCTATCTACTTTTTTATTTTTTTATATTTTTTTCACTTTATCATTGGATTATCTTGGGATTTCACTTTACGTAAGTAAGCTATTATATATTATATATATATATATATATATACAGGGTGGTCAAAAAGAAAGTTTCCCGACATAATGACCTCTAGCGGTCGTTCTATTCAACCTATCGGCAAGAATTTTCAGATATACCTTTTTGAAGGTATGCGCTGAAGATCCTGTGAGCGACAAGTTAATAGCGCTAACGGTTACGGTTAAAGTGAGTAGAAACTCGAGATTTTCCATTGGCAACACCCAGTTTTTTTGGTCTCAAAGTGATCAGCACACTCCATTACCCCTAAAAACACTTTGGAATGGAAATTCTGACCCGAAAAACGGAGCTGTAATTCAAGGGCGGCTCCAGGCTGAATTTTCGGAGGGGGCCATTGAACTTTTTAGATAGTCTATAAATTGTTTAAAATGCCAATTTAAACGTGACGAATCGTAAAGTATACGAATCTAAAGTTAAAAAAAAAAAGTTCGGAGGGGGCTATGGCCCCCCTCGCTGGAGCCGCCCTTGCTGTAATTAGCACCCGAAACAGTTCTGGGAGCGGCCGAAAAAAGGAGAGAGAGGACGCATTATTTCCCGCCATTTCTCATTTGCGTGGCCTCCGCGATCACCTGACCTCACCCCCATGGATTTCTGGTTCTGGGGTTATTTAAAATCCAGAATTTACACGTGCAATCCTCGAAATTTGCCAGAATTGAAAGATTCAATCAGACGAGAGATTGCAAACATTCCGTGAGAAATTATATGCATTCGGCTGCACTGTCCACTGTCTCCCCCGAATGCAATGTGTCATTGCATGCGATTGCACACATGTGGAAAATGCCAAATGAAACCGTTTCGGCTTTTTCTACGGTCTCAGCGATTGGTACCCGGCTTCCATCGCTCATGCTCGGCGCGGCGATTACGACTCATTACGGCTCCGTTTTTTGGGTCAGAATTTCCATTCCAATGTGTTTTTAGGGGTTTTGGAGTGCGCTGAACACTTTGAGACCAAAAAAAAACTGGGTGTTGCCAATGGAAAATCTCGAGTTTCTACTCACTTTAACCGTAACCGTTAGCGCTACTGACTTGTCGCTCACAGGATTTCGAGCGCATACCTTCAAAAAGCTATATCTGAAACTTCATGTCGATAGGTTGAATATAACGGCCGCTAGAGGTCATTATGTCGGGAAGCTTTCTTTTTGACCACCCTGTATATATATATCAGAAAATTAAAATCTGAATCACTTTCATATTTTAAATACGCACTAAAGTGCTATATAATTAAAGCGTATAATAATCCATCCGTCGTCCCTATTTTTCTTCCTTATTCCATTAAGTTGGAAAGTGTTATCATTATTCATGAGTGTGCCGTACTTTTCTTTCTTGTTCTCTAAAAACACATGCTTGGAATCGAAATATATCTTAAAATCGACCATTAAAACTGTTTTACAATCTTCGCCAAGCATATTCCAACTATACTTACCATTTAAATTCTGTTTGGAATGTGCATCATAATCCATGTGTGTGCCGCCTGTGCCTTTCTTGTTCCCTAAAACCCATCTTTGGAATTGAAATCTATATTAAAATTGTCTACCAAAACTGTTTAAAAACCATCGCCCAGGCATATTCTAACTGTACTCATAAGCGTAAAGTTTTCAAAATTATTGGGGGGGACGGGCCTCACAACCACATATATTCACGTCAGTGGCGTAGCCAAGGGGGGGGGTGTTAGGGGGGTCATAACTGCCCATGAGGGGTTTTTTGCCATACAAAATGCATATTCTTCACTCCCTTATCATACACCCGTATATGTGAGTTGCAGAAGTCGTAACCCCCCCCCCCTTCCATGAAAAATTTCAGGTTACGCCACGGATTCACGTACATATAACTTACTCATAGCTGCCAACTACTACAGAATATAATTAACCACTTTTTCTACATGATTTTTCGGCTTAAAATATATACTGTTTACAAAAAGTGGTTAATTATATTCCGTAGTAGTTGGCAGCTATGACTTAAGTGTAAATTATTGGAGGCGCTCGAGCTCTATGGATCCATAGAATTCTACACCTGTGTAAGGTAAGTATCCATGTTAGTATCTTCCTACCATGTTATAAGTTAAAAAAAAAGCAAAGTAAAAAATCCAAAGGAGGGGAAAAAAACATTTTCGATGAGATAGTGCATTTTAGACACATCTGAACTTTTCTTCATTTCATACTTTACATTGCATAATCTGATTTTAATTAACCAGAGCCTGGTGAGGGCAGCTTATTGTAACATTGTGTGTTACGTGGCATCACAATGAATACTAAATCATGATTGAAATCAAAAGAAGAAAATTTTTAAAAGTACAAGTAAAGGTTTTTTTAAACGTTTGTAAATGGCGTGAAATACTTTCTTTTTATGTTAGTATAAATTAGTTTTCTGTATTTAGTGGTAAATTATTGGGAGGGCTCAGCCCTTATTCACAATTTATTGAGGGGACTCGAGCCCCACGGGCCCATATAACTCTACGCCTATGACTGTACTTCATCTTTATAAATACTATTTGGAAACTGTATCATAATCTATGAGTGTACCGCATTTGTCTTCTCTATTCCATAAAGCACTTCTTCCGAATTGAAATCTATATTAAAATTGTCTGCCAGTTTCTAGCCAAATTTGGAAGATATCGGCAAGCTTAGTTCGGTTTTGAAGACATTTTTGGCACCAAAATTTGGGGATCAGTTATCAAAAATTGCAAACCTGGTGCGACTTTTCAACATTTTATTCTCCCCCCCTCCCTTTCCGCGTTATCTGGCAAATATATTTGAAAAGATCTTCACAGTGACAATTGGTGCGCAGTAGCGCAGTATATATATATATATATATATATATATATATATATATATATATATATATATATATATATCACGCAATCCCCTCCCCATCCGGAAAAAATTATTTTAAGTGGTCCGTGGGTAAGTTGGTGATGGAATTGTGGTCCGCGAGTTAAGTTGAGTTGGGAACCACCGATTTAGAAAAACGTTTGTAAAACAATTGCAAGGTGTTGTAAATTATTTTTCTTTTAAGTCTAAAAAGCTGACTGTATGAATGCACTGCAAAACACACCCACGTCAAAATGCATTCGAGTAATAGCCAAATGTCCTATTTTGGTTTTGTGACAACTAATTAGTTTTCAGAAAAACACAAAATTAAAAATGTGAAGTTGCTACTATAGATGATATTTCACTGTGAAGCAGAGCAATTTTTTAAATACGAAAGTGATTTAAGAAATTTGACATACTCTCGAATAGTTTTTTTGAAGGGAGTACAGCTGGTGAAGAGGCAATGCTGAAAAAAGGGCAGCCGTTGCCGTCGCTCGACTTAACTACCAGCAAGATTGCGGACGATCGAAACGTTCATCGCGTGCCACAGATCTAGAGACCCTTTTTTGACGCAGCTGGCTGTGCGCGATGAACGTTTTGATCGTCCGCCATCTTGCTGGTAGTTAAGTCGAGCGATGGCAACGGCTGCCCCTTTTTCCAGCATTGGGCCATCTATCCAGCTGTTCTCGCATTCTTCCATTTTTCAGCAGCTGCCAGTGCTGTTAAAAATAATCGTGACCATTTTTTTTACTGGAAATGACGTGCTAAAAAGTAAAGGATTCTCGTGGAGCTATGTCACCCGCAACTATTTTTATAGAAATCGAATCTATTCTTCGTGACTGGCAACAGTCAAAACGTCAGAGTTTGGTGTTCCCAGAGCGGGAACACTGCGCGTTAAAGGGTTAATGCACAAATTATAAGTCACACTCTTGTTATTCATTAATTTAACAATACCCGTATATTTTTCATGGGATTTTATTGAAAAATAAATATTTTTTTCCGAATAGATAATTACTAATTGACAATTATTTGTTAAATACCATTTGCAACGTAGAAAAAGGGGGTGGGGGCACAGTTACAGAGAACTGGAGTGATTCAGAGGAGGCTCGTGACTGCACTCTCGAAGAGTGGTGGCGCTATCCAAGTATTGATCTGCTTTTCCCAAAACCAGCCATAGTCTGGATGGTGGATGTAAGCATGGGCCCGGGAGGGGAGGGAATTTCAATAAATAAGATAACTGACGAGAAAAATATAAGTGTATTTATGCGCAGCGAAACTTCTGAGTAAGGCCATCCGTGGGAGTATCCAACAGTGACCGTCCTTCGGAGGTGGTTGTTGTTTAGAGGTTTATTATTTAAAAAAAAGTTAATTAATAAGGACACAAAAACGTTAATTTTAATTTCAGTAAATCTCATTTATTTTAATTTACATTTAAAAAGTTGGTTATTCGGAGTTATATCTTTTTTGAAAGAATTTTTTTGTGGTTTTACCGTAGAACTCCACCCCATTTTTGATAAACGAAAAATTTTGCTTCGCCCAAAAGTTCGTAAGATCGTCGGAATATATTTCGATTTTAGCAGGTACGAAAGTAGCAAAGGGAAAGGGGAGGGAAAGCAAGCGGGACAAGTGCCCCGGGCGCCATATGGATGGACGGCGCCAAAATCCTTTATGGTTCAAAGCATGGCTCACTGGGATATATACAGGCTGTCCAAAAAGCTCCGTTTTCCCGTACGAGTAAATTTTCGCTTCTTCGCCGATTTGTCGCTTTTACCCTACGAATCACTGTTGCCATCTCTGCCGGAGAAAATATGCCTAAAATCAAAGCTAAAAGTATCCAGGAATGGATAACAATGGCCACATTCGTAAACGATAAACTCGTTTGGCGTTTACGAATGCGGCCATTGTTATCCATTCCTGGATACTTTTAGCTTTGATTTTAGGCATATTTTCTCCGGCAGAGATGGCAACAGTGATTCGTTGGGTAAAAGCGACAAATCGGCGAAGAAGCGAAAATTTTCTCGTACGCAAAATCCCATAGAAGAAACTGGTTTTCGGACAGCCTGTATTTATCCAAGTGAGCCATGGTTCAAAGTAAGGAGTGCCAAAATTGAGGTGTGCGCCCAGCTAAGGGGACACCAAAATTAAGTTTTGCCCCAGGTGACATAGACACTAGTTACGGAACTGGATATTAGTAGGAAGTTTATTTTGTGGTGTGGCAAATAGATTTTACATTGCTCTCACTTCCAGAAAAAAAAAAAAAAAATTGAAAAGCGATTTGGGCGGCCGTTGTTCGGAATTCGTTGTTCAGAGGTGGTTAACTCGAATATTAATTGTATGAAAGCGTTCGGTGCGACTGATGACTGATATGTGGCCGGTCTTAGGAGGTTTCTGTTGTTCGGAGATGGCTGTTACAGGAGGTTTTACTATCTATCTACACACACACACACACATATATATCTTGGTGCACCCCACTGGATAAAATCCTGCCTGCGACCTTGAATATGATCTGTTCGAAGAAGTACACTTAACGTACTTAGGTACGAGTAGCTTCTGATGAAAATATTTTCTCTCGTTGAAAAGGGAATCAACGGAATCTGTGTTCAAAAGGAAAATTAGAAAGCTCGTGCCAATGCAAAATTTTGCATAAGCTAGCATCAGCATTTTTCCGCGGAGCAGAAATTTTGTTTATTTACATACGATTGTATTAGGTGTGATTAAGGCAAACCTGCGCGAGGCATATCTGCCCAAGATGAGAGATGCCTTGGTAGGAGGACTTTCTAAGGGGTTCTAACGCTTATTCACGTTACATCTGGAGAAAACCTACCAAAACTCCAGACCGTTAGATGACCGCGCGATGGGACCCGAACCCGGGACCTTCACACTTCGCCCGTCTACCATTTTCAGTGATATAACCACTGTGCCATGGTGAGGCTGCACTAGGTGTACCGGAAAGCAATGCCATTTTTTCGTACGTCAATATTTTTCCTAGCCAAAATTATTGAAGTTAATACAACGAAATTTGGCGCGTGTGAATTTTTAGCGTAGGAGCTAGATTGGAGAGTATTTTCAAAAAATAAGAAACTCGTGTGTGTGTGTGGAGGGGGGTGCGGATAGGGGGCCAAAAATGTTCTTTTCCCCCCACACCCTGCGTAATTTCAAAGAAAAGAGCTATCCATATAATTCTTGCTGTAAAATAGAAAACTCACGAATACTTAAAACTCAATATCAGAAGATTTTCGAATATAATTCTTCAAGGAGGGTAAACGCGAAAAAGATGGGAAGGTGGCCATTTTTCTTGAAAGAAAAATTCTCGCTTTAAAATTTACCATGAGTCTTATGCTTAAGCACAGGCTGTTTGTAGTTCAAAAAAAATTTATTCGTTTGAATTTTATGTAGAAAAAAAAGGACATTACCTTCCGGTACACCAAATATATTGTATTAATCTCTCCCCCCCCCCACCAAAAAAAAAAAAAATCCTGGCTAAATATTTTTTGTATACCTACTGACAGGAGCCTACCTGTCGTACAGAGGTGCGACGTACGGTCTTTTTTCCAGCTTTTTGTTAGCTTAGTCTGTGTATGTCATTCCAGTTCAAAATTTGAATACGAATTTTAATCCACTTCCTGACGTCCGACACGGACGGATTAATACAATTTTGTGGATGGGGGGGGGCGGTAAAATGGAGGATTCATACGTGCTTCCATTTTATCGAAGCAAAATAGTATCATTTGCAACAATTTCTTTTTCCTCGGGAAGGGCCGCCACTCCTTTTGATCCGTTCTAGTCGTCCCTCGAGGTGAAAACTTCTCATACACACATAACTCCGAAGATACTGAATAGTGCTGTTTTTAAATTTCGATACTGTAGAGGGGGTGAAGATTATACACCTCCTTACGTTGTGCACTAAAAGTGCTTACTTTAAAATAAGTCACGATACAGCATCTCAACAACTAACATTTATTGATCAATAATAAAATGAATAAACTTTAAGGATAACAAATAACATAACAAAATTATCAGTCGCGAGCTATAGAACATAATGCTGCCATTTTTAGCAGCTTCACTCACAGCTGGGTGTTTATATACTTGCCAACCATCTACTCCGGAGAGACTGGTGAAGGTCAATTTGCATCTTCGTGAATTCGCGGGACTTTCCGCTCTGGGTGTGATCGCAAACTGACTCGCTGGTTGTCAGCTCGCAAACTGTTGGTTCGTAAACCGACGAAATCAACGCCACAGTACTCCCCCGCGAGACCGAAGGAGGTGGCATTCTGAAATGGACTGAACGTCCGTATCTGGTAACATAAGAGTCTTCCTCCGACGGAGGACGATACTGGAACAGTCTGTAATTGTTCATTCAAGAGGTACGCCGGTTTTAGGCGGTCAATAGAAACTGTGCGGGATTGTCCTTTGATGCTTAAAGTATAAAATTTATTATTACGAGAAAGTACTTCATAAGGGCCGTCATATGGCTGTTGCAATGGCTTACGGACAGAGTCTCGTCGTACGAACACGTGAGTAGATGTTGGTAGATCTTTGTGAATGAAGATATCATGTTTACCATAGTGCTTACCAGGAACAGGCCTTAATCGTTGCATACCTGCAAGATGAAATTCGCAGTTCCAGGAACTTGTTTGGTGGAACGAAAAAACTCTCCAGGAAGTCACAAAGTTTCTCCGTAAAGCATTTCAGCTGGAGATTTTCCGATGTTTCCTTCAAGCTTGTTCGGATACCTAGCAACACCAAAGGCAAAACAGTCATCCAACGTTCCGTGACGTGGCATTTGATAGAGTCTTTGAGTTGTCTGTGATGACGTTCAATCATTCCATTTGAAATCGGATGATAACTGGTTGTTCGGATTCGCTCCGACCCTAAAAAACGAGTAAATGCATTGAAAAGGTCGCACTCGAACTGGGAGCCTCTATCTGTAGTGATGGTATCGGGAACATCGAATCGTGAAATCCATCCGAACAAGAAGGTTTCAGCACAAGTCTCAGCTTTCTGGTCAGCCATAGGAAATACCTCTGGCCATCGTGAAAATCTGTCGATGCACGTGAGACAGTAAATATTACCGTTGGAAGGGGGCAAAGGACCTATAATATCTAAGTGAACATGGTTGAAGCGGCCTGAAACAATGGGAAAATTTCCGATGACAGACTTTGTGTGTCTAGAGATCTTGCTTTTTTGGCAAGGGACGCAAAATTTTGCAAATTTTTTACAGTCCTTGTCAATAAAAGGCCATATGAATCTGTCCTTCGCAAGCTTCGCCGTAATACGGCCACTAGGATGAGAGAGGGAATGAATTTTTTCAAACACAGTCTTTCTGAAGGCTTGAGGGATGTATGGGCGTATGACCCCAGTAGAGACATCACAATAAAGTTTGGCACCAGAATCTGAAATTTTGAAATCCAATCCGGAGCCACCACTCATTAATTTTTTAAGTTCCCCATCCTCCTGTTCTGCGCGAGAAATTGCTGCGTAGTCCAAGTTGCTAGGCAAGTTAATTTCCGCGATTCTAGAACAAGCATCAGAAACCGCATTGTCCTGACCAGAGACAAAACGAATGTCTGTGGAAAACCGAGAGATGAATTCCAACTGTCGGAGTTGTCGGGGAGAACATTTATCAGCTTTTTGTGTAAATACATAAATGAGCGGTTTATGATCACAGTAAATGGCAAATTGTCTACCTTCCAAAAAATGTCTGAAATGACGAATGAATGAGTAAATTGCCAGTAACTCTCGATCGTATACACTGTAGCGTTTCTCAGTCTGCGTTAATTTGCGTGAGAAAAATGCCAATGGCTCCGGTCCTGTCTCGGACGCCTGGTTCAAAACTGATCCTAATGCGAAGTCCGAGCAATCGGTCATAAGTGACAATTCAGAGTCCGGTCTAGGATGAGCGAGCATTGTAGCATTTGTTAGCATAGTTTTACACGCCTCAAAAGCATCCTGCGTTTCGGGAGACCACTGAACATGCGTTTTATCGTGTTTTTTACGACTTTTAATCAACTCATGTAGGGGAGCTTGCGTATGTGCAGCTTTTGGGAAAAAACGATGGTAGAAGTTTAGAAGGGCTAAAAAGCGCCGTAGTTCATGTACCGTCTGGGGTAAAGGAAAATTGGATATAGCTTCAATTTTTTCGGGCAAGGGGGAGATTCCTGCCTCAGTAACTAAATATCCTAGAAATGGCATTTGTGCTTTACCAAAAATGCATTTTGCGACATTTAGAACAATGCGATATTGATCTAGGCGTGTAAAAATTTTGCGCAGGTGCTGAATGTGAGTTTTCTCATCTTTTGAAGCGACTAAAATGTCGTCGAGGTAAACATAGCAATCCAAGTCCCTGAAAACTTCATCCATAAACCTTTGGAATGTTTGACCAGCATTTCTGTGTTCATAAGGCATTCTATTGTAGTGAAATATGCCTACTGGTGTAATTACTGCGGTTTTAGGAATGTCTTCCTTGTTAACCGGGATCTGATTATAGGCTTTAACTAGATCCAATTTAGAAAATATCCGTTTACCGTGCAATTCCATTGCAAAATCATGGATATGAGGTAATGGATAGCGGTCGGGTAAAGTGACAGCATTCAACCTCCTAAAATCGCCACATATGCGCCATGAGCCATCTTTTTCCTTGACTAAATGTATCGGGCTAGCCCATGGGCTATTCGATCGACTGACAATGCCTTGTGCTAATAAGGCTTCGAATTCCTGTTTAACTGCTTTTAGTTTGTCAGGGGATAAACGTTTGGCTTTAGATGTTACTGGTGGACCTTTAGTTAAGATACAATGTGTTGTAGAATGGTTAACTGCAGGTAGGTTATTAGCGGGTCTAGTTATATTTGGAAGTTCAGAAAGTAATTTATGATATGGTGTATCGCCGCAAACCGTTGTGAGGCCAGTCGAGGGTACAAAAGATGAATTTGCATTAACTTTGCAGGACGTTACCTGGTCAATCAAACGACGATTCTTAACATCAATTAACAATGAAAATCGTTCCAAAAAGTCTACACCTAATATCGGCTTTGAAACTTCCGCAATAACAAAATTCCACGGATATGATCGTTTTAGAGCAAAGTCCAAAACCAGATTTCTATTTCCGAACGTTTTTATTTCAGTACCATTTGCTGCGTAAAGAAAAAATTTTGAACTGGGTACTTTCTTACGAGTTAATATTTGATTTACAGGCAGAACTGAGCATGCTGCTCCACTGTCTATCAAAAAACTGATTCCAGTTTTACGGTCACTAATGTATAAGCGACTAACACGCTGACAAGCATCAGTGGCCGCCAATTCGGATGAGCCTGCAAGTTTTTCTGGGAAAGTACAAGGAGGGTCGTATTTAGTAGCTTTTTCTGCAAAGCGTTCGTGGTACCAGCAGAAGCGAGGGTTGAATTTTTTGCGGGAAGGGGATAGAGATCGGGACTGCTTATTACGTCCTCTAAAAGAGAGTGGACGAGCCAAGGTGTCCAATCGTTTAGCTATCGCTTCGATTTTTTTCTCTAGATTCTGTATTACATCTAAAGAAGGGGAAAGGGTTGTAACCGAATTCACCGCCATTGGAGTTTCTGTGACCTCAGATATCTTATCCGCTATTAAAGCCAACCCATCCAAATCTTCTTTGCAAACAGACAAGATCTGTTGCATCGAAACTGGTAAACGTGTTAAAAAGAGGGTTTTTAATACATCATTGTCCACTTGCTTTTGAGCCAATGCCTTCATTTGCATGAGCAATTGGGATGGTTTCTTATCACCGAGTATTAAGTCCTGCAGCAATGCCTTTAAACGGGTTTGTTCCGAATCTGCATAATGTGAAATTATGACTCTTCTTAAGCACTCATAAGGTGTATCCGTTGGAGGGGATCGGATTATGTCACTAACCGTAACTAAAATTTCACAGTCCAACGCTGCAACTACACTATGAAACTTTGTTAACTCTGTACTTATACCGGCTGTAGCAAATTGGGATTCCAGTTGAAGGAACCATAGTTCAGGTTTGTTTTTCCAAAATGGTGGATCTTTAACCGCTACTCTGCTAACTTCGATATTACCAGGCGTATCTTGTATAATGTTTTTTGTGTCCCCTGCAGGTAATGACATGTTTTAAGCACGACGCTATATATGTTATGAGCTAGAGTTGGTGGTCCGAAAGGGAAGTCAAAGCAAATTCACATACCTCTGCGTAGTCCCATAAGCACAGATGAAGACGAGCGAAGAGTAGCAACATCCGGATCACCAAAGTAGAGGGGAATCCTTGCTGAGACGATTGAAGACTTGGAACATCGTCGTTGAAGGGCGTAAATTCATAATCACCTACAAACCGACGTCCGGGTCACCAATGTAGAGGGGGTGAAGATTATACACCTCCTTACGTTGTGCACTAAAAGTGCCTACTTTAAAATAAGTCATGATACAGCATCTCAAGAACTAACATTTATTGATCAATAATAAAATGAATAAACTTTAAACAAATAACTTAACCCATTTGTGCCTGGATATTTTTGCGACTTTCTTCGATTTTCACTGATAACAGAAATAATAGATAAATTTCTGATGTCAACTTCTTGAACAAGGGATGATTTCTTTTAAAATCATTATGCATAAAAATCGAAATATCAACATCCTACTTGGTCATGTTAAAATATTTTGTAAAGTTGAGGCTCAATACTCATGAATAAAGGCTAGGAGAAATAAATAACGTTTTCGACTAATAGCGAAAATGCCGTCCCAAAAAAGGGACACTAGGCATAAATGGGATAACATAACAAACTTATCAATCGCGAGCTATAGAACATAATGCTGCCATTTTTAGCAGCTTCACTCACAGCTGGGTGTTTATATACTTGCCAACCATCTACTCCGGAGAGACTGGTCAAAAGGTAGAATCAGCTGCCAGTAAAGACATTTCCCCCTAGTATGAAGACAGACCTCGAATTAAGCCATGTTGAAGCTCATCACGCTCTTCTTCAGTCCTCATAAAGAACATACACTTTCTCAGAAGAAAAGAATGACTCCAAGGCGGAAAAAAATGTTGCGAAATGTGTCTCTAGGAGCGTGACGTAATTAGCGGATAACCCCCCTAAAAGACTAAATTATCACTAATTTCACAACACACCATTCAGGTAAAATTGTGCTTGTTAATTTCACACGTTTAATTGCCATTTCACAGCAATGGGATCATTATTTAACTTAATCAAATTACTGTTGGTCCCCTAAAGTATAGATTTTTTTTGGCCTGAAAACCGACGCCAACACTGTATGTAAAATGATGCAAATCATCATTTTTTACATTAAATTTTTTGCTATTTCACTTAGAGACATGGATTTTTTAAATTTACCTTTTTAGACAAAGGACAACAGTTTTCTAAACTTAAATGATAGGAAAAAGAGGGACCGTATAAAAGTAAATTTGGTAATTATATAAATTAATTTTGGTAATTTGGTTTTAATATGTATCCACAAACTAGTAAAAAATTTGACATATCTGAAAGCTTCTCTTAATTTGATGAACTTTTCTAATTGAAAGTATTTTTGATCACTTAAGATTTAAAAGATTATAGCTTTAACATCTATTTTGAAACACCCGGTATATTAAAATAGTGTTAATAATAATATCAGCTCATTTCCAATATTGAAAACTAAGAAAAAGGAATGGAATAAATATTTTATTCGTTCAACCTGAAAAGGATTAGCTTTGAATATTTCGCGGCACCAGTGAAGAAAGAAATATTTTAAAAAATCATATAAGCAGGTACCCAGGTCTTCATAATAGAGAATACCAAAAGCCAGACCACGCTAAAATTAACAATCCAATACAGTAAAAATCTGAGCGTATTACACGAACAAAACTATTTCATTCCCATATTACTTTATTAAAATGTAACAAAATTGGTGGAAGCCTCTTTACAGCTACGTTCCAATTACTTGCGTGTTTGTAACAATTATTTAATTCTATTCTTAAAAGAATACAAAATATTGCCTTGGCAACAAA
This sequence comes from Cheiracanthium punctorium, assembly GCA_038373885.1. NCBI lineage: Eukaryota > Metazoa > Arthropoda > Arachnida > Araneae > Cheiracanthiidae > Cheiracanthium > Cheiracanthium punctorium. The sequence goes on along the minus strand of JAWZYV010009895.1, from coordinate 1,225,959 downwards.
ACAAGGTTTTTTTTTTTTTTTTTTTTTTTTCGCCTTTTAATTGACATGAGATTTCATGAAACCAATTCACCTTCCACTCCTCAGCTTAAAAAAAAAAAAAAAAAAAAAAAAAAAAAGAGAAAGCTTTGCTGAACTAATGCTATTTTTCCTAACAATAATAAAATTACTTTGGAACAAAATAAACAAGCTTAGGTGCTTTTTTGTTCTATTATGTGCTTTGGGCGAATGCTCGGCTTGTTCAGTGAAATGATGAATGGTCGAGGGAGTACTTTCTCAAGTATTGGGATTTTATCTGAATACTAATCTATTAATAATTCAATAATTTTTTAGAAGGTTTCAGCTGATTTTATTAGAAGGTTTCTGCGATTGATGACACATGAAATTATTTTAACTGTGGGGGAAAAAAAGAAACCAGTGCAACAGCATTTTTGAGAGAGAAATATTTACTTAGCTTTTCTACCTTATCATCTTGTTAAATTGTGTGCTTCCTGTTTTTAACGAAACATTTGTATATTTCTTTTAATATGACCATATCAATGTTTATTTCTAAAGCAACCCTATCTTTCTATCAAATATTTAGTTTTTCTAATTGTAAAGAATTCTAGAAAATCTGCAACACAGTTTAAAAAAAAAGTAAAATAGAGTTGTTATTTCAAAAGATGAAAAAATACTTATTTTTTCTTTCAGATTGGTGTTCAACCCGGTTGGTTCCAGATCAGGCATGGGTGTAAAAAAGGCTATTAAGCATTATCGATAATTATTATTTATGCCTTCGGGATCCGACTTTGGCAGCAGGTTAAAAAAAGTAAGCTTTTAAATATACTATACAACACATTATATTAAACACAAGTTACTATACTGGCTTATTAATTCATTAACTAATGTTCTTACCATAGAATACTAGACTTGGTTAATCAAAAAGATAATTAGATTTATAATATTACTAGCTGCTACCCGCGACTTCGTCCGCGTCGGCTTTAGAATTAGGTCCCGAGAGAAATGAAGCATGTGTGAATAACAAATATGTTTGCGGCAAAAGAAACTGCATTTAAATATTATTTGCTTTTTACTTGTTTTAAATGACGTATAATGCATGGCAGTATACTTCATTTAAAATAATAGAGTATGCAGAGATACTAAATTTAGATTTTATTCAGGCATTTGGCGAAGAGAGACAGTTACGACAGTATTTGCGAACTGTTTTGTAAAAGAAATATTTATGCTATATGCATGAATTTTAGCCTATGTTAATCGGGAATAGAGCAGCTTTCTATTAGTGAAGAAGTTTTAGAATCGGTTCTGTAGTTACAGATACCCAGAGAACGTAATGTATTAGTTATTTTGAGTGTTCCTGAAAAGGAACTATTTACGCTACATGCATGAATTTTAGCCTATAATACTCAAGAATAGTGTAGCTTAATTTACGCTACATGCATGAATTTTAGCCTATAATACTCAAGAATAGTGTAGCTTACTATCAGTAAAAGAAGTTTAGGAATCGGTTCAGTACTTACAGAGATACACATAGAGCATCCCTGTAAAAGAACCGTCTGTGATATATGCATTAGAGGTAGCCTATAACACTTAGGGTGCCACCAGTGTCTAAGAAGTTCTGCTCTCAAAACTGCAAGGCGGGAGTGTCCAGGTTCAAACCCCGGTCGCGCCTGTCGACCCAGCCGTTCGCAGTTTTCCGTGGTTTTCTAAAAAACCTCGCGTAAATACGGGCTAGGATCCCTTAGAAAGTTCCCCACAGAGTAATTCTCCTTATAGACCTAGGACCCTAGTGCAGTTAATCGGTCTTAACCCTTTAACGCGCAGTGTTCCCGCTCTGAGAACACCAAACTCTGACTTTTTGACTGTTGCCAGTCACGAAGAATAGATTTGATTTCTATAAAAATTGGTACGGGTGACATAGCTCCACGAGAATCCTTTACTTTTTAGCACGTCATTTCCCGTAAAAAAATGGTCACGATTATTTTTAAATGCACTGACATCTGCTGAAAAATGGAAGAATGCGAGAACGGCTGGATAGATTGCCCAATGCTGAATAAAGGGCAGCCGTTGCCATCGCTCGACTTAACTACCAGCAAAAAGGCGGACTATCGAAACGTTCATCGCGTGCCACAGATCTAGAGACGCTTTTTTGACGACAGCTGGCTGTGCGGCACTGCCAGCTGCGTCAAAAAAGGGTCTCTAGATCTGTGGCACGCGATGAACGTTTCGATCGTCCGCCATCTTGCTGGTAGTTAAGTCGAGCGATGGCAACGGCTGCCCTTTTTTCAGCATTGGGAAAGAGTTGTGCCTCAAAGGGTTAATCCAAAAACAAACAAACAATAATACTCAGGAATAATGTAACTTTCAATCAGTGAAAAAAGTTTTAGAATTGGTTTAGTAACTACAAAATTTCCATAGAGCGTAATGCATTAGAATTATTTTGAGTGCCTTTGTAAAAGAATTATTTATGCTATATGCTTGAAAGGTTGCTTGTATGTTAATCCAGTGCATAAACTATCTTCATTACAATTTTTTCCAAATCCGTTCAACCATTTTTGTGTGATTCAGTCAAAAACATCCAAACACGCAAACGTACACATTTATATTATTGGAAGGATTTAGAAATTTATGAACTTTAAGAAACACATCTGGACTTTTCTTTGTACTTACGTATTATCCGGGCGGTCATTCTCGCCAAACTGTTTTTCCGTCAAATGAGTTGCCAAACTGTTTGTTAATCGTATTCAAAACAATTAATAATTTCATGTGCCCGGCATTTATCTAGGCAAAAAATCACTTGTCTTGGCGGACCGCCGGGATAATACGTAAGTACCCTTTTCTGTACTTATGCTTTTTAATTTGGCGTAAAATCAACATAATTTTCATACAAATTTATGGTTTTCAAATGCATGTGATTTTGCAAATAGAATTTCTGCTTTATTTCAAAAGCATAAATCATTTTGTGCGGCGATAAAACAGTTTTAAATTAATAATTAGAAAAGTAATTAAAATTTCAAAATTTTGAGCCTCAGGTGCACTTTACCGAAGTCATGGACTCAGTCATGTTCAAATTTTCAAAGCTCTGCTTTCTGTAGATTTGTCTGGAGAACATTCATTTTTATTATTATAAATAGATAGATTTGGCATAAAACTGGCATAATTTCCGTGATATTTAATGTTTTTCGCACGCGCTTCTTCATTGAAGTAATAGCATTCGTGTTAGCTCAAACATCAATCATTTGATACGGGCGAAACTCGCCAAGCATGGCAACGTCAAAACGGTTTTTAATTAATAATTAAAAAAGTAATTAAAAATCTAAAATTCTAAGTAGCCTATAACCAACTCCAGGGTCCCATCTATATCTAAACCAAAATACATCCTAATCGATTCAGCGGTTTAGGCGTGAAAGCGTCATAAACAAACAAACAAACTCACTTTCGCATTTATAACATTAGTTAGGATTGTAATTAATTATTTTTTAATGAGAAAGTGAATCTTTCCTGGCAAAATGGGGAAAATCGTTTCTTTGTGCAGGAAAACCTAAATAATATATTTTTAAAAAAAAGATAATTATCTTTCAAACAGAACTTTTCTTTTTTTTCAAAGGGCAGCCTTTCAAAGTACACTCTCGTTTTGAAAATCTTTTTGCGACGTGATTAAGGCCTTTGAGTTTTATAACTTTATGAAGTTTTTTTTTCTCAAGAAAGAATTTAAATTTTAACCCAATTTCAAGAAATCTTACGATTATACCGAGAAAAGTTTGAAATATAGATTATGGTTAAAAAACAACAAAATTTATCCATTTTTAATTTTGAAACTACAGATCAACTTCCGGAAAATGTCAAGCGAGTTATCCGAGAAAATAATTTTATTTTAATCTTTGAAAAAAGTTAAACTGGATAGCTATTTAAAACAGTGACGGGTTAAAGGAATTTTGTGGATAGGGTCGGTAAGTTGGAATTTATGTCCATTTTATGGGGGGGGGGATAGGATCTTTTACATTCTTTATTTATTTCGGGGGGTTGGGGGCTCGCCATCTCCCCTTTAATCCGTCCTTGACTTCGAACTAACTGGAATCGGAAGTTTTTCTCCAAAGCCTGATTACCGTGACATCAAACACACATAAGGTACCTATCTTATTCAACTGGTTAACTTTTTTATTCTCGGATATCAAAAGAGCTAAAAATAGCGAAGAAATTGGGAAACGTTTGGTTGTCAGATTTTTAAAGTAGAGCAAAATTTTTTCTGTAACTTTTTTTTTAAACGTATTTTTGGAAAATTTCACGTCAATTGGCATAATGGTGTACACTTGTGTGCCGTTCGGACAAACAGATCTTTGATTTTATTAAAAATAAAAAATAATTTGTAATTACCCTGTACTTAACAATTTTTACAATAAATAAAAAATACGCAAATATTTGTTCACAAAAATACAAATAGTTACGAAATCTTAAATCATTTCTCAATGCAGATTTTGATGTTGAGACAAGCTTTTAATCATTTTAGTTAATACCTAAAGTGTTGTAATGCCGTTTTCCATTACGACAAAAGCAATACCTGTCATATGGTTGGGTAATTTGGCAACAGCTAGTTTTATGTCATGACGTTCCGTAATCTGGCAACAGCCGTGTTTCTGTTCTCAAGTCGCAGAATAAACATCTATCATCTCGAACCTGCGTGTTTTTGTTTGGACTCCTTATTATAAGACATGGTGTCAGAATAGAGGTGAAATTTATTGGTGATAGTTTGTTGTAATATATTAGTTATTATTTTTTAAAGGAAAGATTAGTTTTATTTATTTAAAATATGCCGAATAATACGAACGAATCTGTTGCTGCACGTCTTCCACGGGAGTTGGAAGTTACCGATGATGGAATGTCGGCGAAATGGAAACTATGGAAGCAGACTTTCGATTTTTATGCAGTGGCTACCCAGTTGAATACTAAACCAGCAGAGGTTCAAGCGGCGACATTTTTGTCTGCTATAGGACCGGCGGCTATTGTTATTTTTAATACCTTCGGTTTAACTGAGGAAGAAGGGAAGTGTTTGGATATTATTAAACAAAAATTTGATTCTTACTTTAGTCCTCAACAGAATGAAACCTACATGAGGTATGTTTTTCACCTGTATTCAAGGTAAGCAAGAAACTTTTGATTGTTATTTGACTAAGTTAAGAACAAAGATTAATGACTGTCATTTTTCAACTTTGCAAGACAGTTTGTTGCGAGATCAAATTGTTCGTGGCATTTGTTCGGACAAGGTCCGTGAATTATTATTATCAGAAAGAGAGCTTAATTTGCAAAAAGCTGTCGATATTTGCCGTGCCAGCGAACAGGCTACTCTTCAGTTAAAAGAAATGAATGTGATTGCTAGTTCTGGTGAAAAAGATATTTTATAGCTGAGAAAAGTGAAATCTAAGCAAAAAGCTAATGTTAAGTTTCCAAAATCGAAAATGCATGGTTCTGTAAAGGAAACTAAAGTATGTTGGCGTTGTGGAACACAACATGAGTATAGGAATTGCCCAGCTTTTAATGTAAACTGCAGAGCTTGCGGAGCAAGGGGGCATTTCGCCCGGCAGTGTGAATTTAAACGTAAGAATACTAATCTTTCTCAGAGTAAAAGGGTGCATGAAATAAGAGAAAATAATAGTGAAAAGGATGATTTGTTTAATTGTGATACTGATGCTTCTTTGCATATTGGTGAGTTATTGATAAATAGTAATGAATGTGAACTGTCTGAGTATAACACTGATGCATTGAATATTCATGAAGTATCAAATTTGTATGAAATAGAATCTTGTAAAGATGCTTGGCATACAGAAGTAAAATTTGATAACGGACCTAGGGTCAAATTTAAAATTGATACTGGAGCGGAGGGAAATGTTGTCACCAAATCGGTAATGAAGCAATTGCCAGTGACACTTAAAAGTTCTACTGTTAAACGTTTGAAGTCATTTAATAATGCATATACTCCAGTGCTTGGTGAAGTCCAAGCAAAATGTACAATACAAAATAAACCGGTACAGCTGAAACTCATGGTGGTTGACGGAAACTTTAATTGCATATTGGGATGTAGTACTATTGAAAAAGCTTGGTTTAGTTAAACGAAACTTTGATTGTTTGCAATTAAATGAAGTAGAGGTTAGTATACCAGAAAAAAATCTATGAAGGCATTGGTTGTATAAAAAATTTTGAGTACGACATTGAAATTGAGGAGGGGGCAGTCTTTAAAATTCACCCTCCACGTAAAATTCCCCATACTTTGCGTGAGACTGTTAAAAAAGAAATTGATTTAATGGTTAAGTTGAAAATTTTAAAACCAGTTACACACCCTACCCCTGCAGTGAGTCCTCTGGTTATCGTTAAGAAGGGTGATAGAGTACGCATTTGCATGGATCCTTCAGACATCAATAAAGTGATTAAGCGAAGGCATTTTCCGCTTAAAACGGTCGAGGATATTGCTGCACGTATTGGAACAGCCAAATATTTTACCCTTTTAGATGCTAAAAGAGGATTTTGGCAACTTCGTGTTTCAGAGAGATCGTCTGATTATTTGACCATCAATACCCCATGGGGCCGTTATTCCTTCATGCGGGTGCCATTCGGATTGGCTTCAGCTCCTGAGATATTTCAGCAAGTTATGGAAACTATTTTATCAGGTTTTGAAAATGTTGAGTGCTCTATGGATGACATTTTACTATGGGCTGATAATCAAAAGGATTTGAGTAGACTAACAGAGAAAGTTATTCAGAGACTGTTGGAGCATGGCGTAAGATTAAATAGAGACAAGTGCGAATTTAAAAAGACCAAAATTAAGTTTTTAGGTCATATATTTACATCTGGTGGAATTGAAATAGATCCCTCAAAAGTGGAAGCTATGAGAAAATTGAAAACTCCAACTTGTGTAGCTGAATCACAGCGATTTTTAGGTATGGTTCAGTACGTTTCTAAATTTATTCCAAATTATTCTACAATTTCAGAACCTTTACGAAGGCTACTTCACAAAAACGTTATATTTGAATGGTCTACAGATCAGGAGGAGTCCTTTCAAAAATTGAAACAGGCTTTAGAAAATACTCCAAAATTGGCTTATTATGATGTTAAAAAGCCTGCAGTTGTTTCGGTGGATGCAAGTTCTTACGCTGTTGGAGCGGTCCTTTTGCAAGAAAATACGCCAATTGCTTTTGCGACTAAGGCTTTAACACCTGCTCAGCAACGCTACCCTCAGATTGAAAAGGAAGCGTATGCTATTAGATTTGGATGCAAAAAGTTCCACGATTACATTTATGGAAAATCTGTCATTATAGAGACTGATCATAAGCCATTGGAAGCTATAGCTAAAAAACCACTTCAATCGGCACCACCTTGTGTACAACGTTTCTTATTTGATGTTCTCCAGTATTCAGCGAAAATAGTTTATAAGCGTGGCAGTGATATACCCATACCTGATGCCCTGAGTCGTGATTGCATAACAGATTCAGTGGTGGCAAATAATGAGGAGGAGGAAATTTTTGAAGTTGTTTTAGACGTTCCTCTTCCAATGTCCACGTTTCCAGAACTTTCAGCTGCAGTGAATAACGATGAGGAATTACAAAAGCTAAAGTGTCTGATTCTTAATGGATGGCCTGACACGGTTCGGGAAGTTCCGGAGCAACTCCGAAAGTACTGGACGTATCGAGAGCTATCTGCTTATGAAGACTTATTGTTCAAATCTGAGCGTTTGATCATACCTAAAAGTCTGAAAGAGAGATACTTGAAATTAATACATCAAGGTCATCTTGGAATTAATCTTTCGTTACAGCGTGCTCGTGAAATTGTATTTTGGCACGGTATGTCAAGGGATGTCGAAAGTTATGTGCAACAGTGTCCAGTGTGTCAACAAACTTCTCGTTCTCCCGCTAAAGAACCTTTACTCATGAAGCCAGTTCCTCATTTTCCGTGGCAAAGAGTTGCTTCAGTATTCCCAAATAAAAGACTTTAACTGAGTTGCTTCAGATTTATTCCAATTTGCAGGTGATACATACTATCTCATTTCAGATAGTTATTCTGGATTTTTTGATTTTAAAAAATTAACACGCATAACATCTGAATGAGTTGTGGATTATTTGAAAGACTGTTTTGCAATTCATGGAGTCCCTGACATATTTGAGTCAGATAATGGACCACAGTATAATTCTGAGATCTTTCAAAAGTTTGTACGAGACTGGAAAATTAAACATCAAACTTCAAGTCCAATGTATCCAAGATCTAATGGATTATCAGAGCGATATGTTCAGGAAGCAAAATTGCTTTTAAAGCGTTGCAGACTTGACAATACGGATGTTAGATTGGCTCTTCCGAATTTGCGAAATACGCCAAGGCAAGGATTGCAGTCTCCAGCGCAACGACTTTTTGGACGTCCTACTAGAAGTCTGATTCCGATTCATCCGTCTCGGAGGTTACCAAGAGAGTCGTCTTCAATACCTCTTCAGATGACGAGAGAAGCTCAACAGGCGAAATCTACTTCTAATGCCGTAGTTCCTTCGTTTTGTAAAGGACAGGAGGTTAAACTTCGAACCGGTCATCGAAATTGGATACCAGCAGTGGTTGAGTCCGTTCTAGAGGCTCCTAGATCTTACCTCGTTAAGACCGATTCTGGAACCTATCGCCGAAATACAAGCATGATTCGACCTACCAAAGCAGTTATTCCTACGAATCCCGAGATTGCTGTTCGTCTGATTCTGAAAGGGCTTCAGTCACTCCGGCTGCACCTGTGAACGTTCCAGATATTCCTGCTGCAAAGACTGTTACTTCAGTTCCTGCTTCTAAGACTGTAACTACTCGGCACGGTCGGATGGTTCGACCGCCAGACAGACTGAATTTATAGACTTTTAAACTTTAACTTTCTGTTTTAAATATTTTTCTAGCTTTAATGTTTATATATTGTCTTCTATTAATTTTTCAGCAATTTTTTTTGAAAAAAGGAGGGATGTCATATGGTTGGGTAATTTGGCAACAGCTAGTTTTATGTCATGACGTTCCGTAATCTGGCAACAGCCGTGTTTCTGTTCTCAAGTCGCAGAATAAACATCTATCATCTCGAACCTGCGTGTTTTTGTTTGGACTCCTTATTATAAGACAATACCCAATAAGTATTCGACGACCACGATTGTTTTGGGCCCACAGATTGATTATTCTTACTTTAGTTTGAAAAATTCATGCCGGAAGTAGTCAAAAGAAGGGAAAAAACCTTAGTTTTATGATTTATAAAGCCCACTGGATAATTTTATAGTATTCGTAGGCGTCAACTACACAAAGCTGTGTACCGAATGAATACTAATTGCTTATCGAAGTTTGAACTTGCATAGACTGAAGTAACTAGCGAGACTGGTGACATTTATAAATAACTTCTGAAGTTTGAATAGAGCTGATAAGGGTGTGTGTACCCCCCCCCCACCTTCTTCAAGTAAATTTCGTTCAATGACCTACTATCTTATTTGAATCAGATACCGTACATTTCTTTACAAAAGCATTATGGGTTAAACATTTCAGCTTGCACTTTCAAAAACGATTTCACGTATTCAAGGGCAGATTCAGGCTGAATTTTTTAATAGGTCTTGAAGTTGAACGCATAAACTCATGAAATACACGAATCTAAAACGAAAGTTTGGGAGGAGGAAGGGGGGGGGGTGCCCGCACTTAGGTAGAATAAAACAAATCCGTAATCTGAGACAGAATTTGTTTAATATTTTTTCTCGTTATAACCAAAGAAATCCGTTTCAGGCCCTTGGATTTTGAGGGGGGGGGGAGGAGAGACAGTGTTCTTACATTTTGACTAGGGTTCCGTTTCCTACATTCCACCATGAAGAAAAAATAAAAATCGCACATACGACACTAAATGAAGGATTATATGTATTTGATGGATTATAATTCATTTTTAACACATATTCACCGCGAATTATATCTGCATCTAAATAATTTTCAGTCTTTTATCGACAGAAATTCACTTGAAATCCTATCATCACCTTTAAGCTTAGTTTCAAAATTATAGCCTGTAGGCTGGAAGAGGCTCAATCCAACTTTCTTTGCTTTCTCCATAGGGGATATTTTGTTAAGTATAAACATCATGTCTGCTTACCACATTACAGTTTCTAAGTAAAAAGAAAATGAATTATTAATTGCTTAAATGTATAAAAAAAACAACAGAATAAGATTTTATTTCGTTACAAATTAGATACATTATCCATCAGACAATTTTTGATAGGTTACCAAATTTTTTGTTCCAATACAAAGATAAAAACTTTTAAGCAAGCATCATGAGATAGTGTTTATTTGTATTCAAACGCACTAGAATTTTTAACACAGATTTTTCATAATTTGCCATTATTAAAATTTCACTAAGTATTTGATGGTAAATTTCAACTCGTAATTCATACATAAAAATTACTTCCATTAAATACATTATATTCTAAAATAAAATGTAATTCTAATTCAATATGAAACTAAAACACTTTAAATGCTTATAGTTCCCAGACTTTTTATTTATTTATATATATATATATATATATATATATATATATATATCAGGGATGTGCCAGCTGAAATTAAATTTTGGAGCAATTTGTGGAGCAAGAAAAAAAGACATTTTTGGAGCAAGAAAAAGTCACTTTTGGAGCACAAGAATGTCAATTTTGAAATACAAAATTTATTTTTGGAGGGAAAGAGAAAAGTCAAAGAATGGCCAAAAAAAAAAAAAAAAAAAAAGAAAAATTAAGGAGGTTCTTAAAAACTCAGCTTATAAAAAAAACCCAGTTTTTTTTGGGGGGGAGGGGGTTAGAGTCAAAAGCTTATGAAATAAATAAAAAATTCAGTTATTTTATACATTGCTATACAAAATATCTATTTTAAATCAAAAATACAATATTTACTAAACTATATTAACCCATTTATGCCTAGCGTCCCTTTTTTGGGACGGCATTTTCGCCATCAGTCGAAAGCGTTATTTATTTTTCCTAGCCTTTATTCACGAGTATAGAACCTCAACTCCACATAATATTTTAACATGACCCAGTAGGATGTTGACATTTCAATTTTTATACATAATGATTTTAAGATATCATCCCTTGTTCAAGAAGTTGACATCAGAAATTTATCTATTATTGCTGGTATTAGCAAAAATCAAAGAAAGTCTCAAACATATCTGGGCACAAATGGGTTAACTACCATCAACAGCTAATAAAAAATTTGGTAACGAAAATTTACAAATTTATATAAAATTAAATTTAAAACAGCGGTCAATTTTTACTCTTAAGGCATTGGAGGTTTAAACAAAAGGATGCCAAAGAAAAAATATTCATGTTTAAGATTAATAGAGAAAGATTGAAATTAGAATGCTTAGAATGTGTGATGACTTTTGTAAAAATTCGGGAGATTTACAAACGTTTAAATCATATATGGGAAAATTAAAAATGTAGCAGTTTTGCTGAATTTGGAGCAAAAATGTCCAAAAACGATCTTTTTGTAGCAGATTGGCACAACAGGATTGATTTGGCACAATTTGGAGCAGCTGGCACATCCCTGATATATATATATATATATAGATTTAGATGATCCAAAAAAATCCATCTAAGAAAATTCCTTCGAGCTGAAAATTGTTTTAAATTTCTCTAATTCTTTGAGTGACCTAGCCTCTAGGCATACTAATTTGACCACAGGCATTTTTTTTTAAATCCCCCCTTCAGCTCCTTTTCAAACATAAAACTTCTAGCAATAAATTGTTGTTTTGCAGTGGCATAGCCAGAAATTTTTCATGGGCTGGGGGGTTACGACTACTTCAACTCATATACATGTATAGATGAGTGTGATAAGTGAGTGACGAATATACATTTTGTATGGCAAAAAATTCCTCAGGGGGTGTTATGACCCCCCCTAAGGATACGCCACTGACCGGTGGCAACACTTTCGTGAATACCTGCTGACAAATTTTTATCGATCCAACGTCATGTTGCTTTTGGTTAAATCGTGAGGTGACAGCGTCTGCACTCTTCTAGCTTTGGGCAGTCTATCCTGCTGTTCTGAGTAGAGAACTATGTCTAAAGATCACATCGACTTTACAAAATTTCTGTGGGTGCCCTAAAAGTCCGTGTGTGTGTGTGAGGGGGGGGGGTGTTAATAAAATGTTGAAAGTCGCACAAGGTTTGTAATTTTTGATAAAGGATCTCTAAGTTTGGTGCCAAAACACGACAATTTAATTTAAAGGGGGAGTATAGTTGGAATGTACTTGGCTAAGATTGTAAAATAGTTTTAGTAGGTGATTTTAAGATAGATTTCGATTCCGAAGATGGGTTTTTATGGAACAAGGAAGAAAAATACGGCACACTCATGAATAACGATACACTTTCCAACTTTGTGAAATCTTTTCCAACTACCCTTCAATCTTTTCCTATTATTATTTGCTTCCTTGCTCGTAACTACTCAATCATTTGACTTTTCGTGCACATTTTTACCAATGGGAAATGGGTAATACAAATAATCATTTTAGCTCCACATAAAATATCCAATATCTGTGGGTATAGATCGAAGAAACGATATCTGTCTCACGGTTTTGGTACACAAATTAAAATAAACTAACTGCACCAAGGATTCGAAAAAATTCAGGATGATTCTTTACAAGCTGCACTACACACTGCAATAAATTCGAAAACTTTCATGAAACTTTCAGAAAAAAATCTTACGTGGAACTGCACAGCAAAATATTTCTAAGAGTGGCCATTCTGCAAAAAATTTTCGTTTATTCCGGTGTCTAGTACAGCTTGTGAACCTACATCCTAAAAATTGTGAAGTGCTTGAGATAATTAGTTTTCTTTTTTGTATTTATATACCAAAATTGCGTGTTTTTTTCCCAGCGCTGAAGGTGACATCCAAAGTTTAATTTAAGTGAATAGTGTGAATTTTGGCATCCGATTATCTGTTACGGTGAAGCAACGCTGGGCATAGAATGAAAGTCTCCACTGTTGTGTCTTGGTAACAATAACAGCAAACCAGTTAAAATCAAGATTCTTTTTAAAGTAATGAAGTATTTCTGATGAAATGCCCTTCTTTTAGAAAAATCTGCTTGTGCTGGAGTCACCTTAAATTTGTTTGCCTTACGCAAATTCTCTGTCAAAATTCGAGAATTCCTGGGCGCACACCCCCTTTGCCCTTGTAATAAATCAGACCCGAAAGAGGTGTATTACACTATTTCACTTTTTTTATTTTACTTTTAGCGATAGAATTTTGATTGGTTTTAACTAATCATTATAAATTTCAAAGCAAAAGAAAAGTGTATTACTACGTTTATTGGGGGGGAGGGGAAGACATGCAACAATAGTATCACAATCAGTCAAATTTCTTGTCATGTAAATGGAAATTTTGTATAAAAAGTGATTCAGTTTTCGAATGTAACAATTCATGATCAATGTTATTCTTGTTTAACCTATCTCATCCCTGTCTGAAATCCTCAGAGTTTTCAAAAAATGTTATTCATAGTATTATTTCTCAGCTCATTCATTTCCTGTTTTTTTTTTTTTAACATTTTTGTATCCCTATAAACAGCTGCAGCTAAGCCTTAACTATTTTCTTTTCTTTTTTTCCCCACAAATTAAAAAAATTACAAACATTATACCTTTAAAATAAAACTAGATAATTTCCTCAGAATGAATTAATGCAACGTTTTCTATGTTGAAATGTGTGTAGGACCAAATAAAAAAGATTGGTAACTATTTAAATGCAAACAGAAAAATAAAGCAGAACAAAAAAAGTTTTTTATCTTAGAGTTAATAATTATTCAGAAAATATTTTGAATTGTTGGCCATATAACCTCCAGGCATGATTTTGAGCATCCTCCTGGAGTAGAGCTATTTTACCCTCTACCATTATGTGGTCAAATTTGCAAAATTACGAGAGACATACATTTCAGTAATGTGTGTTCATGCGCCCATGATTTCAGTATAATTTTACAAAAACAGCATTGGGCTAGATCAAAGCAAATAGTACCTAATTCCGCTTTGTCAAACAAGAACAAAAATTGAACAAAATATTCGCAGAAAATGAAACGGAAGGCATCTCGAAATGTTAGTGTGGACCACAGTCTGTTCCATCCTTTTCAATAAATAACTGAGCACTAAAATCATTCAAAAATAAGAAAAGGAAATTGAGACTTTAGAAGAAAGTGACACAAACCTTTATACCTTAGAAGCCTCGCCTCAGTCTCATTCAATTAACACCAAAGCGCCGACACTTTTTGATGAATGGGCATCTTCTTTTGTTCCAGAGACATACAAAGTGTTGTATATTAGGTGCTTGTAAACAGACAGACCTTGATGTTCTCTATTTACAATAAAAACAATTAAACCTACTCACTTCGGAATCCTGAAGTAATATTATTAGAACTATCTCAAAACATTTCCATAATGGGAATGAGTCTTTCACCCAACTCTTGTGTTATCTTTCCCGCGTGAACTTCTGATTGTAGCCAGCGGCTTTGTCTCAAGTTCTCCGTTTTCCGGTACTCTTGGGCTAACACAGTCTCATTGTATTCATACATTTCCCCATGGAGGACGAGGAATTTGGGATGAGGTCTGTGGGTCAGAAAGGGGGGGGGCACTTAGGACTTCGGCTGCAGTGGACAAAGGCATTGCCTGTGGGGCTGTAGGGAGTCTCACATCACATTGTGAAAAAGCTTTGAATTTTAGAAAGACATTGTTTCCATAGGCGCCAGATAGGAAGGCAAGAGGCAGTGGAGGATTGAGATTTGAGCCCGCCTAGTATAGTAAACATTTTTACAGCATACTGAACTTCTAAGTATTATTTTTGTGCTAAAATGTCTGAAAGTTAAGATGACCCCCATACACCTCTAAATTAGTACTCATATGAAAAACTATTATAATTATTATTATTATTTTAAGTAGACAAAAATATTACCTGTTTGGATTCCTTTTTTTTTCATGCACTTTTTAAAATTTTAGAGTATGTGCTAAGTTACTACTTATTGGAATTTTATTATAATTACTCCAGTTCCGAGGCACATAAGGGTGTATGCCGAAGAAACAAAATCTGCATAACGGTCTTAGTACACAAATTAAAGTAAACTATCACACCAAGGATTCGAAAAAATTTAGGATGATTCTTTATAAGCTGCACTACATACCGAAATAAAGAATAACACTTCTTTAAAATTTTCGATTTTTAAGAATTTTTTCTAAAAGTTTCGTAAATGATACAGGTTTATTGTTTATTTCAGTGTATAGTGCAGTTTCTAAAACATACATCCTAAAAATTTGAAATATTTGACATAATTAATTTTTTTTGAATTTGTGTACCAAAATTTCATGTTTTTTTTTTTTTTTTTTTCCGAACTACAGCGATAAGCTGAAAGTAGCTGTCATTCAGTTGCCTTTAAACAGGGTTTAATTTCTATCCAAAAAAGTGCAAGAGCCCTGATTTTTTGTATTGCAATTTACAAAATTAATTACCTAATTTAAGGTATTATTAAGTTAATTTTTGTTACCTCTGTATTAGTTTGCGATGTAATAAAATTAATATCAACAGAAACAATTACGATGGTAATTAAAATTTTAAATTTAGTGTAAAATTTCACCGAGAAAAAAGAAGTAGTGGAGCTGAGCTCCCATGCAAATTAAGCACTTCCTTTAAATACATGCAAGTATTTAGCACCCACGAAAACTTTTCTGTGGGTGCTTGAGATCTGACATACTACATATACAAAAAACAACCGTCCCTCACTAAAATTTTATTTTCGAATTATGCAGTTGCAAAGCACTCGTCGTCATCAGCAGCGTGACTATACCGTTAGGGCCCGTAATGAATTCATTGGATAGGGTCCTTCCTCATTGTACAGAATCTCAACCAACATGTTGCAGTTCACTTTTTCGAGCTTTCTATTTGGGAAAGGCTCCCCCTCCGGCCGGGGGACCGTGGCTTTTGCCTGTTCTACCGCCCTATAGTTACGCCAGTGATTGTCTCATCGAAGTTCCTCATGCGCATCTGAATTATAAAGGGCATGGGTGCACATATAGGGAAGTAGGTGGGGGCTCGGGTCCCTCCCTCTAGCCATCGGTATAGTGAACATTTTTATATTAGCTAACCTTTTTTTCACTATTTCAGTACTAAAATGTGTGAAAGCGCGATTGCCGATGACCTTACAAATGCAAGAAATAACCCCCCCCCTCGTCTTAAAGTACTCATATGGACGTCCATGCCAAAGCACACACATACATTTGGCCTCATTAAAGATTTTCTTTTAAACTTTTAAAATATCACACAACTAATAAGCAAATAAAGCATTTTAGTACTGAAATAATGCAAAAAGTTCCGTATGCTTTACAAATATTCATATTACGTAATGGCATAATTGGGGCAGGGGGGGAACCCTCCTTGAGTGTACATCACTGTGTTGGGGTTATCAGACGATTGCTGGTGCTCAGCATCCAATGTAATTTTTTTTACAAGCCTAAAGCACCCACATAAACGTCTTTTCCTAGCCCTTTCTGCGAACTTCAAATTATGACTTGGTACTAAAATTTCTGTGGGTGCTTGAGCCCCGGAGCACCCATGTAGTCGGCGCCACTGGATCACATTAATATGGTCAGTGACTGTAGGTTTCTGACAGATAAGTTCCTTTTCTTCAAGTGAACTTTTCATAATTTTCGACGGACTCAATCGCATGATATGAATCAACAAAATTTTTTCCACTAAACTTTTAGAGTTAAGATAGAAGATTTTAAAACAATTGTAATAAGTTAAAGGATGCTAAACTCGCTTTAAAATATTATGAGTCTTGTGAAAATGAAAATTTTTATGCAATGAAGAATTTAGGATGAGTATAATACAAATGCATAAATGTAGTTTTTTTTATTACCAAAGTAATTGCAGTACCACAATTTTCAATATACAGTCTGCAACAACAGATAATCTAAAGGTACTTTCTTAATGTATATATATTTCTTTAGATAAAATCTCTAATAGCACATTATTTGTTGGCAGTCTAAAAAAGTTCTGAACATAGCCGAGATTTTTCTCCTTATTAACAATTGAAGTCCAAAGCTAAAAATTGGCTTGTTTTGCTGAAAAATCTTTGATTTAAAAAAAAATGCATTTATACTAATTATCAAATGTAACTAAGCTTGCCTGTTAAAAAAAAAAAAAAAAAAAACACTACCTACACAATTACAAGTGTCAGCCATACTACAGCTAAATAAATTTATGTAAAAAATACATTATTTATTTTATTGTGTATTTATTATAAACACTTCATTTAATTAAAAAATGAGCAAAACAAAAGCATATGAGAAATACTTCCCAAACTTATAACATTTCATTGTAATTATTTTTGTAAAGTGACATAGTTGTAAGCAAATAGAATTACTAACTTCTTTTCACTGATAAAAATATTGTTTCAGCAATAAAACTAAGTTAAAAATTGGAGTTAATAAAATCATTTTTAAATAAAAAATTGCTTTAGAAAACTATTTAACATATAGTACATAGCAACTTATACTGTGCAATGGATATAACGTTTCGTTCTTTTATAGCTGATACACATCACAAATTACAGTAGTTACATCTGAAGTATTGAACGTCTTAAAACAGACATAAATAAAATATACGAGATGGTTTTTCCATCATATTTTTAAATACACAACAAATTTGTATCACAGTTTACAGAATAATACTTTCAAGCAACTAAAAGCCTTGTTAGAATTCATGTAAAATTTCAAAATGATTTCACTGGAAAGTTTTTAGTAAATCTTACTGACAAAAGAAAACCCTTTATTAAAAGGTAGATAGTAATTTGTGTATATGTAACAATATAACCAAGACATACAACCAGAGAAGAAATGATTTCTACTGTTACTCATAAGAATAATAAGGAAAGACAATCTTTTGATTTAGTCTTCACTCAAACAACTTTTGCACATAACCTTAGTACAATGGCTGAATAAAAGTTTAAAATATGGAATACAGCATGCAAATCTTTTTTTTTTTTTTTTTTTATTAAAATGATCAGTGACTAGACTGAATGAGATAGTAAATGCTCTATGAATCTTAGTGTTCTTAAATTTATGGGAAATATAAAGTTAAAACGACATGAATATTACAAATGAGTTTGTAACATCAGGCACCTTTAAAGAGATAATTTAAAATTAACTGCCCTGAAATGCAAGTTTGAATAATGAATATAAAAAGGTAAAGATTATGTTTCTATGCATTTCTCATCCTGTGACAAACTTAGTTAATTTTCATTCAAAATCTGCCAATTATTAGTTGACATAATGTTAAGTATCTTACTCAGAATTGCTACTTTTAATTTCAGGGATGTCTGAAGTTACAAACTGTGAAGGATATGCTATAGTATGGGAATTGATTGAAGATATATTCATGGATGAGGTGTCTACCACAAAAGATCGCTTCTTTATGTCCCTAATAGTTGCAAGTACCCCCATTCTAAATTCTAGTTTCTCATCCTCTGAAAATCTTTTTATGGTTGGCATGATAGATATAAAGAATGCTTCGTCTTCATCAGGCACGACCTTCTTCTCATGTGTTTGTTCTATGTCCAGAATTTCCTTTTTTACTTTGATCTGGTTGTCAGTTTCATAAATGTCAAGTGGGGAAGTAGCAGACCTTTCATTTTCTGATGTACTTTCTGGTGGAGATGGAGGCTTTATATAGCTTCTTTTAGAATGACATTTACGCTTTCGAGGACGTCCTATTGGCCTAATTGATTTTGCGGGTCTAGCTGCAACAAGCGCATTGCTTTTCCTAGCAACTGAAAAATTTTCTTCATCTTCAAATGACTTGTATAGAAACTGAAGTCTGTCAGCGTACCTGTACTTGGCAGATCTCCTGTAAGATTTTCTTAATCCATCCTTTATATTAGTCCATTTTGCTTGTAAGAATCGAACTGAAAAGAAAGATATATATTAGAATTTTTGCATCCACAACATATGTACATAGATCGTACACACATAATGGAGAATGTGTTAAAAGATCTTTCTATTAATAACATGTAGAAATCAGTGGAAATTTCCTTTGCGCAGAGGATGTTTTAAGGAGTTCTAACAAATACTCGTGTTACATTTGTCCCACGTGTTACATTTGCCCCAAACTCCAGAGCATTAGATTGGCAGCCATACAGTATAGGCCCTAGAGATGTACCAAGTACTGAGTAATTACTCGATACCTGGCCAATTTGCCAAGCACTCTGTATTCAGCCAAATTTTGACCGAATACTTGGCTAATACCGAGTAGTTGCAAGAATTTCAGTATTTTTAAACTCTATTAAAATAATTTTGTCAAACATTAGAAATGATTTATAAAAAATTATGCAAATATAAATACAATAATAATTCACAAAAATGTGAACATATAATAATACATTCAAGAATAAAAATAAAAAATTATAGTAGGTCACTTTTAAAGATGCAGGAAAAGATTAATCTTGACAAGGAAATAATTAAAAAAAGAAGGGGAAAAAAAAAGAGTACAGCAAAATATTATTGAAAAAATATTTTAATAATTACTAAATTTTATAGATTGCAAATTAGGATGTAAAAATACCAATTGTTCTACATTCTGAGGTGACATACGATTTCTTTTATTGTTATAAATGCAGCCTGCTTCAGAGACAATATGCTCGCTAGAGTTACACGGTAATAAGTAAGAGTTACACGGTGCACACAATTTCTTTGTAATTTTGGACAAAATTGGAAAGTTTTTATTACATTCTCACTAGACAAATGAACTGTCAAATTTTTTATGCAAAGAAAGACTATTTCTTTTTAAAAATTTTCTTTTATTACTAAAACCAAAGTGGTGCCTTGTTGCTTTGACGAAGATGAAAATGTGACTTGTGCATCTCTTCATCTTCATCTAAAAACCCTTTTAGTGTACTTGGTGTCAATGCCTTTATCTCTGATATAGCAAATGGGAAGACTCTGATATAGACTTTGAACATAGAATGAAAAGTGTAAAGAAGAAGGAGGGAAAAAAAAAAAAAAAAAAAAAAGTCTTACAAGAAATCATTTAACTGGTTAAAATTTGAATCTCAGAACTGATAATTTTAATTTCTAGAGCTTTAAATTTTGATATTAAGTTTTTGAAGCTGTCTAGACCAAGGAAATTTTTGATTTCATTAAGAATTTTGCCTAGGTCAAATATAGATTTGAGGTCCTTGCAGATATCTGAGATAGCATTATTGTTATCCCTTTTAAGTGCATAAGCATATGATTTGGAAGAGTAGCTAGGTTTGTTAACATTTATAAATTCAGAAGTTTGTTTACTTTTAGGAAGCGGTTTAGTGTTCAAGTTATAGGAAGGCCTATAATTATTAAGGAATTTTTTGCAACCCTTGTAACTTGCAGGATGTCAATTGTGCACTTACTACTTTAGCAAAACATTTCCAAAATCTATAATTTTTTTTTCTGGTGTTCTGGGTCTAGACCATGAATGTTGACTTCATTACACTTTTCAATTTTTTTAGGTGGGTTGTGGTGGACATCCATCTAAGTATCTACCAAGGTTTAAGATATGGCCTCATTTTTTTGCATAATGCAAAAAGACTTGTCAAAATGTTAAAATGAAACTCATGGGCTTTTGGTTTTTTGCAAAAGTATTCAGAAAAAAGTTGGAACTGAAATATAAAAGAGAAACAGGGATAAAAGTAAAAACTTCTTGTTATGGAAGATTATAGAACAGTTGTGGGGACAGTCTTTGATTTTTAACATTTAATTAAAATATATAGCCCATATGTCTATAATTTCCAAGACTACTGCAAAAACAATAAAGGAAAAGGAGATCAGACACTATCTTCCAGAGAGAAAAACAGAATTATCCTTTCAGCAGTTTGCTAAAGATTTTTTGATAAAGAATTTTTGAGATCAGCTTAAAACCTTGTGTCTACACTAATAGTTGTTCAGTTTTACTCTTGGCATCTTTGAATAGAAATATTTTATTTGTTAATCTAAAATATTTATAAAACTGAAGTCTGTCATAACAAGATTTTATTATGTATTCTGAAAATTAGTTGGTACTGAAAATTTTACATCACAGAAAAGGCTTGTAAAATAAAGTTACTAACTATTATGTTTTAAGTATTGGGTTGCAGGGAAAGTTCTGTCGTATTTTAAAGAAAATATTTGAATTCGTTTATTAACTGACGAAAAACGGAGGAGGTTCTCAAGTCGACGCGTATATATTTTTTTTATGTATGACCATGCATAACTTTTGACAGAGTAATCCGATTTTGATAATTATTTTTTATTGGAAAGGGTATCAACCCCGAAGTTAGTCCCATATAGATTTTGAAAAAAAAAATTCCAACCCTAAGGGTAAGAAAACTGGGGATGATTGATTTTTAACTCACTGATTGTAATGAAACCGCATAAAATATGACTTTTAAATAGCTATTTTTTTTTAAATGCCAGCTCGTTTAGTGATCTTTTTCCTCGTGAAAATTCAATATTCCTTAAATTTTATAGTTTTCATAAAATAAAATAGAAGCTCTAACGAGGCATATAAGCTCTTGAATCGATATTTGTTAGATGCTATTACCAGAAGAGTTGATTTTTTTTTAAATGGACGGTGTCCGTGTGACGTCATTTTTCAGCCAACACGTGACCTCCAACCAATCAACTTAAAAAGTAGTTTCAGTTGACACTCCATGTTTCAATCTGATTAGTTCAAATTTATATTTTCCACTGACACGTGATTGAAATAGCATCGTACCGATATCGTCCATTGCAAGGGATATTGGTGACATTTTTACGTCACCATTTAAAACTGCACATCAAACCACCTACACATTTTCGTTCACAGTACACAGAAAGATATGTGTACATTTTGTTTTCGCTTGTTAAAACGATTCTTTTAAGATTTTTTGTAGTTTTGAATTTACGTACATATGCATCGATGCTTTAATTTTGAATAAATCATGTTAACGCATGCGAATGTGTAAATCCCACGCACACATTTTGTTTTTGATTGCCGTTTCGCAAAAGAGTATTTGAATGTTATTAAAATTTTCGAAATTCATACAGCTAAAAAGAACTGGTCTATGTTCCGTATCCGGTGCTGTTTACATTTTGATGTTCATTTAGTGTTGTTTCTGGCACCATCGTGGGCGATGTTCAGCGGGAGTGAAGTACCCTGCCGGTGGTAGTTTTGACTGGCAACCATAAAGAAATGTGTATCGCTTTTTTTTTTTTTTTTTTTGAGGTATGATAATGCGTCAAATATTGCAAATTGGAAATTTCAGAACTGTTGAAAGATCCGAAATTTCTTGAATTTTCGAGCATGCGTAATAGTTATTTTTTAATTCTAGCTACTGTGTGACGTACACAGATGAATGTATACAATTCGCTTGCTCAATTTGACATCACTAAGCTGCTAATTTGCATTTATAGCCACAAAAAATTATAAAATAAAAACTTTTTAACGAAAAAATTAAACCGCCGAAAAACTCAAAAGCAAAAAATAATAAACCTTTTCTTAATTAACCTTAATAACTAAGTTCTTAAACTAATGTAAGTATACCTAAGTAATTTTGAGTCGGTGCCAAACAACCAATGAACAAAGATCACTAAATTACCTTAAATTTAAAGAAATAACCAAATTAAATTGACATTGCAACGTGAAATCTCCGGCGATAAACATTAACATTCCAAAAAATGTGCTCTCCTCATGTCTCTCACGATCAACGAGCTTTCGCAGAAATGCAGAGAGGTCTACTTTGTAATACACAACTCAGCATTAAAATCTGTGTGTGAACAATAAATTACTCCTATTAATAATATAGGCAATTTAGTGATCTTTGTTCATTGGTTGTTTGGCACCGACTCAAAATTACTTAGGTATACTTACATTAGTTTAAGAACTTAGTTATTAAGGTTAATTAAGAAAAGGTTTATTATTTTTTGCTTTTGAGTTTTTTGGCGGTTTAATTTTTTTGTTAAAAGGTTTTTATAAAAATATGTGTTTAATATTAATCAATTATATATGCTCCGTTATTTGTTACAACCTGTTGCCATCTCTCAGGTAACCTGTGACTTCCTGTTTCGTAGAAGTTCTCATCCTTGGAGTTAAAATAGTCAGCAACTGCCTTATAAACACTTTTTTTCCCGTTAGATAATTTTGCAGAGATCTGAACAGGTAATAATCAGATAGTGCAATGGCAGGTGAATACGGTGGGTGACTAAGGACTTCCCATCCTAACGCATTCAGTTTTTGTTGTGTCACCATTGCAGTATGCGGGCGAGCATTATCGTGGTGGAACACTATTCCTTTTCTGGACGCTAATGCTGGCCTTTTTTCTTTGATAGCTGCATTCAATTTATCCAGTTGATTGCAGTACAGATCCGCATTGATGGTTTTTCCCTGTTTCAGCAACTCGTAGTACACTGGACCTTTCCTGTCCCACCACAAACAAAGCAGTACTTTTTGTTGATGGATACTTGGTCTTTTAACTGTTGCTGATGATGTTCCTGGTTTGCAGTAAGATTTGTTTCTCTTAATATTCTCGTAAAGAATCCACTTTTCATTTCCAGTAACCAGCCTGTCCAAAAACGGCTCCAGATTGTGTCTAATCAGATGCAATGAACACATTCTTACAAGATCAGACACTGCACTTTATCTACTGACATGTTTTTCACTTTAAATATCACAAGTAAAATATGAACTGTAAAAAAGGGCACCTTTTATATTATACAACAGCTAAAAAAACACAAAAAAATCTGATCCACTCACTAGCCAGATGTTTTTTTTTTATTTACAAGAAAAATCACCTGCCTATTTAAAATAGGACAGAACTTTCCCTCCAACCCAATAGTTTGCTAAGCTTGATCAAGTATAGCAGTGATTTAATCACACTGGTTATTTGAATCTAACTCTTAATTAGTTATTGAGATTCTAAGTACATGTTATAGCAAATGTTTTGAAATACTACATGAAAGAATATACCTATGGAATTTTTCATTTAACCAAAAAAAAAAAAAAAGTTCTAATGATCAAGTTTATAAATAATGTATCAATCTGAGCATATTTTTATTCGACAAATAATAAAATTTAAAATAACACTATTATATCCTACATATGCACAAGTTTAACAGAATTTTTAAATGTTATGGTTTTGTTGAATTTGTGTATAAATATGAAAAATTCTTCATCAGCAAGTCAGTTTCATACAACTACTTGGTATTTGGAACTCGGCTAAGTATTCGGTACTCAGCACCATCTTTAGCATCTTACATGAGTGCAGCCAGAAGGCATGCTAGTGTCTGTGTGTGTATGCGTGGTGGTGGGGAGTACCATGAAGAAAGACATTGGATTCTAACTACTCCCATCACACAGACACATTTATTAATTACTTGCTTCATTTTAGGGGGCAACTACTCACTGCCTCTCACTGGCCAGGGTTTGACTTACTACAGAATTGAGAGTTTAGGGCATATGGATTATACAAGAAGATCCTTAACCCAGCTGGGGTATGAAAATGTATGGGTCATTCTATAAAAATGAGCAAGATTGGAATATAGAAACTTAAAGAAATTATTTAAAAAAATGGGGGAAAAAAAAACAGGAAAATATTGCATTGGTTACATAAATACAATAAAACATCAACAGAGCTTAACTGTTGGTGATTCATTGTATTATTTTACAGGTATGTAAATCAGAAAAAGAACATGTTATTAAAACATGAAACTGAATTATATTATTGAACACATGAATTGTAAGGCAACATTTTTTTATTCCAGTAATAAAAATACTCATCTAAAGTCAACCTATACAACACATAATCTACTCTAATTTTTACATGGTCTTTGAACCAACCACATTTTAATAAAAGGTATGTAGATAAGAAAACAAACATTTTCTCAGCAAGTCAAATTTGAAACTTTTTTAACTTTTCACAGGAACTTACAACTGCAAGATTTATCGATCTATGCAATTCAAATTTATTCAAATTTAAATCTTACCTGCTTTCTAAAAGTCATGTTAATGATAAGGATTAAAACTGCACACCTTGTAATTAAAGTGTAATTTGATCCAAATTAATAAATATTTAAAGAACAACAAAAGATAACTTTGTCAGAGAGAACAATTTGCAATGCTGTTTTTTTGTAATGAAATTTCCAGGGGGAAAAGAAAAGCCACACTACATTTCAGCAAGTGGATCAACAATTTCAAATTTCATAAAAATTCAAGAACATTGATGCAAACACAAGATTTTATTTGTTCATTTGACTTGTAATGCACTTAGAATTTTATAACAAAAATGATAAAAATGTTAATTATTTTAATCTGAAGGAATGAAGGAACTAAAGCTCAAAATTTCCTGTTTTGATTATTAACCACTGGCCAGTAGACTCTATGGGTCAATTCTTTCAGTCACACAGTAAAGGGTAGGAGACAACTCCATACTGTTACGAATTTTCGGGGCAACCCACTGCTCTGGGGCTTAAAATAGTTCAAAATTCGTATTCTACGTTTCAAATAGTAAATTTTGCTTTTTGTTGCATCAAAATCGGTCAACTAGAACCAGAGATATGGAGGTTTCGGTTTTCCCATTGTTTTTCTATGGGTTTCTAGAAATCTCGAGAAATATTGGTCCTAGGGCTTCGATCACTTCACTTTTGGGGACTCATTTTTGGTGCCAAATTTGGCAATATTTCGCCAAGCTTGACGACATTTTAGTCATTTGGCACAATTTTCCAAATGGGGCCTGAAAGTTAGTTTTCCTGCATTAAAAACACATAAAACCTAACATTTATCTTCTATGACGTAATCAAAATTCCCACTTTATGTAGAATCTTCGTGTAATAGACTTTTCTGGAAGCTGCCTGCAGCTTCTGCCTCCTCTATAAGTATGAGTGCTTCAGCAGCTCCAGTTCAGTGTGAGTGGAGCACCCGTAGTGTACAGAGAGCTCCCGCTCAGTGTGGATCCAGCGGCTTTCTGATAGAAGCTTTGCTCTATGATAGAAGCCGTGTTTTGGCTTGCTTTTTCGAAGCTGTTAGCGCTGAAGCGCTTGTAGTGCTGTGTGTAAATTCTTCACTGTTGAGTCTTGAGGGAGTGTTAGTGTTATCTCTCATATACTTCCACTGAATTTTATTTGTGGAAGTGTTTTGTCTTGCGTGAGAATTACAGGATTTCTGAAAGCTTCGGTACTGAGTGGACTGTTATAAACTAGCTACTGGCTGTTAGTGCCTGTGAATTTTGCACAGCTGATTGTTCTACTATGTTCTAGAAGCAATAAAGTTGTGTTCCATCCTGACAAATGGACTCTTTACTAGAACTTTCTACACCAACTGGACTTTAGAACGACGAACCGAGGAAACTAGCAGAGTAATTCTGCAACAATACTCTTAAACCGACATAATACTTTGCAGTTAACTACATATTTATAGATTGATTTCACAGTTATATTTCTTTTAAGTGATGAATCTCACTTAAAAAAAAAAAAAAAGAATTCCATGATATCTCAGAAAAGTATCACCCCAGATTTAACCTTTAAGATTTAATCTCCTTCCTACATCTTTCTGCCATAATTCTTTGCTGCAGTAAGATCAAAATTGGGATTTGTTGATGGATTTTTCTAGCACCAATGCAGAGTTTGGCTGGTACCCAAGATTTCGTTACTCACCAGTTTTCCAAATTTAGTGGGCAAGTGGCGACTGACTGGCAACTGGAAATTTTAAGCTTTTGAAGGATGTGTTAATTTTATTTCAGTGTAAGAATCTATCTATCTACATCTATAATAAAAGAGTCTGTGTGTATGTGTGTGTGTCTGTCATTCGCATAGTGGATTAACAATCCGGCCGAATTGCACCAACCTTAGCAAGGGCGGGTCCCAAGCACCCTGGAGTTTCCATGTCACAAGTGTATTTTTAAAATTTTTTAGTTAGTTTTTAAATTCTTTTAAATTATGTCATTTTTAACTGTTTTTTTCTGTTTGCCCTCCGTAAAAGAGGGCTTCCGAACATTTGAAAGAAAAAGTAATTACACAATTGGAAAGAGTATTCTTTCTAAAGAGACGATCATTTTTGAATTAGCTGCATTTCCCGATTTTTAAAAAATTAATTATTAAAACACATATAACAATTTCATCACCCCCAACTGAAAAATTGAAGAACCAAGAGAACTTGAGTTTTTTCCCCCTGTGTCATGTGAGCTGCTATGGCAATGGAGTGGGGGAGAAGCGGCTTATGATATTTGACAAACTGCCAAGTTTTCTGCAAGTGTGGCAAACTTTATTATTATAGAGGTGTTGCACGTGGCCTGAAAATACTGAATCTGGCCTGTAAACATTGATTTTTCTGCCCCTAGTTCATAGGACTGTAGTTGAAGGGGCAGAGATCGGGAAGCAATTTTTTTTTTTTTTTTTTTTTTTTTTCCAAGTGCGGTAGTCATGTTCGGGTGAAATATTAATTAAAATTAATTCGTAATCATGCTACAAAAAAAAAAAAGGACATTGAGTTTCCTGCCCATACTTCATACAGTGGGAGTTGAGGGGAGGCAGAACCCCCCCCCCTTCATCGGAGTTATTGTTTGCATAACTAAATTTATTTTACTGAGCGGTGTATTGGCAGACCAGATTGTTGCCGAAGGCAACCTCTCACCATAATGTGCAAAAGCGTCCTGTAGGTTACATAGACTGGTCGCAAAGCGCCCCGTTTGCAGACCAGATGGTCACCGAAAGATGGTTGCCCACCGGCCCGTGGGGGACTGGCTGGTCGCCAAAGGTGGTTGCTCACTGTAACGTGCAAAAGCGGCCCGTACCTTGCACAGGCCCATTGCGAAGCAGGCAGTTGGCAGGCCAGCTGGTCGATGAAGGCGGGCTGCCCATAGGTTGAAAGAGCCAGCCACGAAGTGGCCCATGAGCCATAATTTGCACATTTTGGTAGAGAAGTACCACTGGTGTGCATGTGGTTTGGAGAAGAGCCACCAACATCAATTTACTTCACTTGTGGACAGACTGGTCACTGAAGGTGGCTAGTCTATATATATATATATATATATATAAATAATAAAAGAGTATCTTTGTGCGTGTGTGCCTGTCTGTCGCAGCGTGGTGGGCTGACCATCCAGATGATTTACACGAAATCGTGCACAGGAGTTCCCAGAGGGTCAGGAATGTGTACAGGTGTATTTTTTAAATTTTTAATTATTTTATATTTTACGTCATTTTTGGCAATGTTTTCTCTTTGCCCTTCGAATAAGAGGGTTTCTGATCATTCTAAAGAAAAAATAATGACATGATCGGAAAGAAGAAAGAGTTTTCTTCCTAAAGAGACTCATTTTCCAATTGGCTACATTTTCCGATTTTTTAAAAATAAAAATCAACAGCAATATTTTAAAAGATTTTTGCCAATTTTCGCTTTTGGAAGCTCCCATGAAAAAAACTATGGACGACTATTATTTCAACTAAAAAAAAATACAGTCGGACCCGCATTTAACGAGAAGCTCGGGACATGGAAAAATGCTCGTTAAATCCGGTCGCTCCCTAAATCCGAATTCAAGTTAATAAGTGCAAAAAATTTACACACATATGAATTAATGCTTGATCTTTATTGAGAAGTGAAAAAATACTTATCCAAAGTTGATTGTTTGAGTTTACATAATCGTTTCTCATTTAATTTTCGACGTAAAACACTTAATGCATTAAATGTTGCATCCTCTGTATTTTCCATTCCTTCAAAATACCGATCAAGATTTTGTAGTGACTCTGCAGCACAGGCATGTGTCGGTGTTTTAAACAGTTTCTTCTTCCGAGTCGCTATCACTTTCTTTTGCCAATTCCTTGTCTTTCATCACTTCTGCGACGATCTCCTCAGTGCATAGTATGCCCGACGTTACGACATTGTCATCAACATTACTGTATTCATCGATATTTAATACATCGTTAAACTGCTCAATGTTCTTTTGTTGCAAACAGACTGAGAGTGGCAAGTCATCTTCATTTTCAGAGTCATCATCACTTCTGTCAATCCATCCAGCTTTCCTGTAGCAGTTTTGGATACATGATTGCTTTACAGTTCCCCAAGCATCTGCCATCAGGTCAGTGATGCCGCTTACGCACTATAACGCATCAAACACGCAAAAATCGATGATGGGACGCAAAAGAAAAGTTACAACGCGTCCCCCGGGACGTGTAATTTCCATCATGCAAAATTTTGAAAAAAAAAAAAAAAAAAAGGGTGAGAGAGGGGTGCATTCAGACTGCCAATTTTGGGTAAATCTCTAGTAAAACACAAACTGCTCGTGTTTTACTCGGGGAGATTGTCATCGTGAATGGCTTTGTGGGCCCGTTTACATGCACACAAATGCGGAGTAATGCGTCCCCTACATGGGGGGGAAAATGCAAGGTAGAAAGATCCCTAGTCGAAAGGAGGCATAGGAGTTAGAGATGAGTTCAGGCTCATTTTTTGAAGCCCGGGCCCGCCCGAGCCCGAAGACTTTTAATCCAAGCCAGCCCGAGGAATATTATTTAAGTCGGAGCCCGAGCCCGAAATTTCAGCTAAAGATAAATAAAATTCAAAGAAGTAATTCTTTAATAGAATACAATAAATTTTGGCATTTGTGCAAATTAAAGACAAATTTAATTGCAAATTTTTAATGCACTCTCTAATTCTTTATATCCATGTTTATTAAATAATGTCCGATCTCATGACTGACTAAGCAATATAAGCCGCCGTTCTGAAATACCCAAAGAGCTTCATGCGCCTTCTAGGCATCCGTGCCGCTATTTTTTTTAATAAGTACTTTTATTTTCCATATGAATCACTTTTTAAAAATCTGTTTCAAGGAGTATGTTCAATAAAATAGAAATTTTTCACAAGCCCGAGCCCGAACGCAATTGTGAATTACAGAGCCCGAGCCCGGTTCGGGCCCGGGCTGAGCCCGTCTCATCTCTAATAGGAGTGTTCGCTTTCCCATGATGCATTGCGAGTTTTCACCTATACTCTGCTTTTACCTGGGATATATATCGTGCTGTGCGCACACGTGGTTAAGCTGAAGAAAAAAGGGGATTACTTTGACGTTCTTCTCCTTTCTCCCTCCCCCACACTTCCGTTTTCATGTTAGAGGTTGTTCCGTTAGAGATGGTGGATTATCGGAATTGAATAAAGTTTTTTCATTATTTATTTTTAATATTTGCTTGTGTAAATGTAAACAATGATTTGTTTTATATTAAATCTGACAATTATTATTTAGAAATGAAATCTATAATCTATAGAAGCGATAAATATTTTAAACAATCTAGAAGAGAAAAGGGGGGGGGGTGTTCCATATTTTACTGTTGTATATTCTTTTTTTCTTCAAATATATTCCGATTTTCCTTGTGATAAATTTATTAATACATAGTAATTATTTTTTTTTATTAATATAAGATGGAGGGGCGCTTGAACGGTATTTTATTGTAGTTTTAATAATTTAAGATGTTGCGGCTGTTCTGAGAGTACATTTTACTTTCTTAAACATTTCTACCGATGCAGCCTTTCTCCCGGTTTTTACTGTACATACAAAAGGGGATTTTATTATTAGGATTTATTAATTATTAGGATTCAGGGCGTCATCAGGAAGGCTTTGCCGTGAAGGCAAAGTAAATGACATGCATGTCAAAACAAATTTTTCTTGATTAATTATAATTCATTTTATTTATTTACTTTCTGAAATATAAGTTTTAGGTTATTTATAAATAAGATATTCATACGCATCAGCACACCAAAATGGGTGAGAGATGATAACATCAGTCGTGAAATTAACCAAATGCTTTTATATCGATAAGGACCCACTTTTTGGAAAAAAAAGGACCCGTAAATTTTGGAGTCCTGGGTCCCAAGGACCCGTCTCTTCCAAAGTCTAGCGACATAACTGCAGGTGTATAGCGTCAAGAACAGAAATTTTAAGATCCTGATCTTTTTCCATTCTTTCCAACATCATGAATATAAATTGTTTTCTATAACGGCATTTAAAGCTGCGGATAACATCTTGGTCGAGAGGCTGTAACACTGAGGTTGAGTTAGGCGGTAAAAACGCAAGTTTTATGTTTGTTAAATTGCTGACATGTGTGTGAGAAGAACAACTGTCGATGATGAGTGCAATCTTTCTTTTCTGTTTTAGAAGTTCCTTATACCACTTGTGCAAATAAGATGAAAATAATTCTGAAGTCATCCATGCTTTTTTATTCGATTACAAATGATTCAGCCTTCATTTAAAAAAAAAAAAAACAAGCACCTAGCATAATTTTTTGGTCAGTTAAAAAATTAATTACTAAAATGTGTATAATGATTTCAGTGCTTCCCCAGAGGAAGAAACGATTCTTCCCCACATAACCATGTGACATGCAGTGTTCCAAGATCCATGGCTTTTCCTATATTAGGCATGGTTCCTATGGAAATGGAACGAAGGAAAAGAGGGGTATTTGGCAAACTGCCAAGTAGATGTTTTTTTGCATTAGACCTATAATAACAGAGGCATGGCTTATGGGAATATTGAATCCACACCGCCGTAAGCAGGTGGGGTGGCCCATATGTTGCACGGACTGGTCCTAAAGCAGTCTGTTGACAGACTAGCTGGTTGCCGAAAGCGGCTGACCCATACATTACACAGGCTGGTCGCAAAGGGGCTTGTGTGCCGTAGGTTGAACATTCTGGTCACAAAGCGGCTGCCAGCGAACCAGCTGGTCGCCGGAGGCAGCTAGTGCATATATATAAGCTTCTTTCTAAACAAAATGTTTTTGATTATAGCTTTCCCTCTTAGTGAGTCAAAAAAGGCTTATCAAATTTAGACATTTGTTTCTAAAATCCTTATTTTAATCAACAAGCACGCAAAATTTCAAAAAGATAAAATAATTAGTAAACAAACGAGGAGTTTTTTGTTTAGAAGTATTGCCTTAAAATCTTGCTGAAAAATGATCCAAAATTGTAATTCTTCAAATTTTGACGGGTCATAAAACAAAAACAAAACCATAACCACCAGGGACTAAAAAATTCACAGGGTTTCTTACTACCACAAAAAGAAGATTCATGTCTAACTCTATCAAAATCCGTGAGCATGGGTGTCACAGCACAGTTGAACTAACATTGAATCATCAAGCACGGCCCAACACGATAAGTATCGGATCATAGCATCGTCTTCGAAGGGGCATGCGTCATTTAATTCAAAAACTGAGAAAAACTTGAAAATGTGTGAAATTTTTCTTTAATTATTATTTGATATATGACAAGTTAATGCATCTGAAATATGTTTCCCCCCACAAGTAAAAAAATGAAGAAAAAGTGCTTTTTATCTAAGACGGCACCTGTTATGCTGATCATCAAATATTTTTAATTATTCGGATTTCGCTTTGTCTATTCTAAATTTAATAGCTTCAGCCATTTTAAAACCTAGTTCTTCATTTTTGCAATTCCTTTTGTTCATCAAATAGATGAAGATGATGGTCTGGCCTCTTTGCATGACGGAAAACACCACAGTTCTGTATTTAATTCTTTCGTGTTCTAGAAGTAATTGCTTTCTCCCTAAACCATGTGGGGTTGAAAGTATTTTTTATTTAAACCTCCATTTACAGATAGTTTTGATTTCAATAAGACAATGAGAGTTATTTTAGAATTACAGGGACTTATAGCCCCACATATGGTGCAAAAATCAGATAATTGTTATTTTGGTGTAAGGAAATTTCAAAGCTGACTTGTGAAATGCAGAAACTAGTGTTTTGAAAGCCTCCAATTGCTTGCCTTTCTTCCAAACTATTAGGATTAGGGGAAGGGTGACATTTAACCCTCTGTGTGTCTTGGAAATGGGCTAATAATGTAAAGTTGTTTTCACGGTAAAATTTTCATAAAGCTCTAAATTCATTTTTAAAATTAAATTTTTATAGGAAGATTAGTAGTTGTTAAAAAATAATCTCCTAAATTACTTACAAAATTTAATATCAAAACATTTTTATACCTGAGTGCTATAAATAATTTAAATCATAGATGCATTGCAGTGAAACCTGGAATGAAGTGGAGAGGGTTTTATGTTGCTGGCGCATGCAGTGTTATATCAACAATAATCATTCCAATGAATTTGTGGTACTTTTTATGCAAAACTATAAGTAGATTTATTTTTAACAAATATATTTTTTTTTCAGATTTTCATGAAGATAAAATTTATTATATGAGTGAAAATTACAGAAAAAAGAATGTAAGCATGATCATAGAAGACTACGTATAGAAAATCTACAAAAATGAAATGCTATCTCATACATTAAAAACAAGGGGAAATATTGCATGAATTCAGAAATCAAGGTATTTAATAAAATAAAAATTTAAAAATATAGGCAATCATAAAAGGTAATTTGACTACCGAATAAAAAAATAATAATCTGGTGTGCCACTTATATACACTCACAAGACTTTCTCTTGTCGTGCATTTGAATAGAAATTTTTATTTATTAACGCCACAGTATATTTCTGCATCAGGGAGGATTACCTACCTTTCGTGCAGAAGTCTCTCACATAGTCCAAATTCAGAATACTGAATTCTGGCTACTATTTGTTTTCAGTTCAGAGAACTTAGATCTGATTTCAGTTTTCAGCCAAAACTCTCTATTAAATTAATCAATATTAATTAAAAAAAATAAATAAATCTAATGTAATGGAGATTCAGAATACCAAATTTTGACTTCATTATATTTCCTTTGAGTTATGATGATAACAGATACACAAACAAACGCCTGAAAAGGAGATTTTCCAATTTAGGGGATCTCAAAATGTTAAATTTAAAGAAAAAAAAATTTGTTTAGAATACAAAGATTTCTCACATAAGAGTAACACATATATGAGTAAGAAAAAGTAAAAAGGAAGGGCAAATTTTATTTTGTACTTAGCAAATGAAATAATTGCTTATGTAATATTTTTTCATTCTTCAAGGTTGTTATTTACTTTTATTAAGGTTGGTTCGTTGGTTACTTTCTCATAAAGTAAAACTTTTACATAAAGTAGACTCATAAAGTAGTACTTTTTTAGTAGTAGTAGTACTTAGTACAGTAGTACTAGTAGTAGTACTTAGTACAGTTTCTCATAAAGTAGTACTTTTACAGATAAGTTATGATAATTAGTCAAAATATTTTCGCATGTAATATAGAGCTGTGGTTCCCCAATAATTGGTTGCCGGTCTGCAAAAAAATAAAAAAATTTCATGTCCTTTTTAAAGTTATGTAAACCTCTCAATTCCTATAAACAAAAGAAAGCATTTTGAGAAAACCAAAAAAGTTTTGTCAGAAGGGGGGTTAATTTTAGCTACCGCTGATCCGTAATTTTTTTTTTCCAATTATCAGCGATCCACAGGTTGAGAAAAACTGATTTAGAGCATAAAAGGGATCACCTTTTTTACGCTTCCAAGGGGACACCACCTGCCCTAGGTCTGCCCCTAGCAATGGCCCATATTACATAATAGGATTTACAAATAATTATCTGTGTTGCATTGTTTGGATAGAACAGTTAAACATTCAATTCTAGCAAGGGAGTAATATTCAGCATATTTTCTGTTAAATTCTTACACATGCAGTTTGTCAGTGCTTTCAAACAGAACTAGAAAGTTTCTCATAAATTACATTTAAAAAAAAATCATTCTACAATGGTCATTGGCCAATCTCATATAATTGGCAATAGTGCACATGCTCACCCCAGTTTCTCTGCCTCAGGCAAAAAAGTTTTATCCAGTGAGCTACTCTGTGTATGGAAAAGAGAGATAAAGATGTATAGAATTAACTAGCAAATGAACAAAAGAGCTAAGAAAGCCCTTTTCCTTTAGGCGGTAAAATTGCTATCCGTTGGTGTAACTGGATAAGGGCAAGGGTGGGATAAGCCCGCCCTAGAATGATTTTAGCTCACTCTAGAAAAACTATATTTTCTGTTGCAAGAACAGGAGATGGGGCACCCCTAAAATAGTCTACAACACACCCTAAAAATATTCAAAAAGCCTACCTGGTTATGCCAATGTTGCTATCTAAACAAGTTGCTCGGCATGTGCAACCCATTAGCTAAAACCGTGACTGCTATTCTACAGGTGTGAAGGATTTAGTAGAAAGATTACAGGTTACTGTGTGTATTCCCCCCCCCCCCCCCCTTTGTCTTCCACATTCCTTAGAATTTTTACTTTTACAGGTTTCAGTTTTTGATTTCATTATGCTGTGATGCCAACATTATTGAATGATGGTTTTAGTACACATTTAAATTTATTTTATCAGAAAAAGCAGCTAGTTTTATTAACTGTTGATTTTACTAAATGGCGAGTACTGCATATTTTTTTATACCTATCAAAATCATGTAAGCATTAAGCTCTTTATTATTATTAGTGATTGAATATATTAAAATGCATTAAAAAAAAATTCTGCCAAATAAAATTGCTAACTCTGAGTATTATTTACCAGCATCATATCACAACTAAATATGAATCAGAGAAACAGGGGTTGTACATTCAATTGACAACATCTTTATTGCGAAAATAAAATTTGTTTGGCAAAAGAAAATACATTTTGGCAAAAATATATGTAGTTGTTATTCTTAATGATGTCAGTGTCGGATCCAGAAAAAAAATTCTGGAAGGGGCATAAAACATTTTTGTTGCATTTTCTTATAAAAAACACTTTAATTTACAAAACAAGTCAATCTTCTTTAGTGTAAACTTATTTCAATGAGGAGAGTGAGGGGGGAAGGGGACTCCCTGGATCCGCCAATGAAGGCTGTCCAGCAAAATCAAATTTGGTGAGAATGGGGTGGTGAAAATTTTAAAAAGGACAATCTCTGAGAGAAAGCATTACATATTATTTACAAGTAAGAATGCAATAACAAAGTTGAGCATGATAAACTTCTATAACAAATTACTTACTTGATTTAATTTTTGAATTTAAACATATTTCTGTCAAAATTTGTTATTTACTTCATTTCATAAAATGAATATTTAATTGCATGTTCCTGTTGTCATATATAGCAGATGAATAATTTTTATTTGAAAAAATTTTATTAATTATACATTAAATTAGATGAATTATCAATTAATCTAACTTCTCGTTCAGCTAGTTTTCAAATCGAGAGATGCAGTGATAATATATAGGGAATTATGAACTGAAATGTGAAATTATGAAGGATTAAATCTATATATAATTTGAAAGTAAAAAGAAAAACTATATTAAATTTTAAACTAAATTCATAAGTATCAGGGTTTTACGAATTCTGTGCATTTACCCGATTATAAAAAAACAAAGTAACTTTACATCTATAGTTAGAATAGATAGACAATTTAAAACCTTTAACACATTCCAATTTTGGAATGGAAAGTGTTAAAACTATTCCTCTTCAAATGACTGGAGGAA
This sequence comes from Cheiracanthium punctorium, assembly GCA_038373885.1. Classification (NCBI taxonomy): domain Eukaryota; kingdom Metazoa; phylum Arthropoda; class Arachnida; order Araneae; family Cheiracanthiidae; genus Cheiracanthium; species Cheiracanthium punctorium. The sequence goes on along the minus strand of JAWZYV010009895.1, from coordinate 1,189,576 downwards.
TTCCTTTCACAATGTATACTATTTTTTAATTTGTAAATGAGTCAGTTTCTCAAGATTAACAGAATGAAAATCTAAATCTGATTTTACCAAAATCTGCCAATTTTTAAAAAAGTTTTTTGCAAACCCTTTAAGATAGCATATTTAATTAAAACAATAATTAAGAAATGCCTAAGTTGTTGAATACTTGGAGTAATAGCCGTAGTAAATAGTAAAATACTACCTGAAAAATATAAATTTAAGGTAAATAATGTAAATTTAAAACACTGCAGCAACATATACATTTTATGAAAACTGTGAATATTGGAACTCAAGTTTAAACAAATAGGATATTATCACAAATACATTCACTTATGAAAGATATATAATAAATCACGTAACTGAAACAATTCAAAAAGAATTTTTAATTGCTGAATTGGATTTATCGAACGATCGGGGAATGTCGACGGAAATTCCGATGTTTCTTAAACGCAAATTCACAACAATACAAAGTTTACAATAATACATGTCACATGAGTACATACGAAAAAATTTATAACGTACTAAAATCAAGCTGATCTGTTTGATCCATATCACGAAAACCGGGATTTATCTGTTCACTAATAGAATGCCAGGCTTTCATTCTTTCACCTGGTATTTTAAAAGGTCTGTATTTATCCCACAAACACGGATTATTTTCTACTAATTTTAACAAATGATTAATATCCAAGGGAAATATATTATTAAATTTTTCCATTTTATGCTATCTTTCAGACACATAAACAAACAGAAACCAACACAATCTCACGGCACCGGGCCGGCATTCGCCACAGAAGCTTCTACAGAAAGAAACACGGCATGCAATTGGACGGCAAGAATCAGAGAAAACACGGTTGCCGGGAGAGTAGTCGAAAAGAAACGGTGATTTTTTTCTTACTAGAAAGGGAAAACTACGAAATTCGGAGTGTGTGGTCGAATCTCGTAAAGACTAAAACGCTTAACACGAAATTTCTTTAAAGACATACGAAAACAGTTCCTAATCACATCTTGACTTTTGCTGTTTTATTGGTTAAGGGGATGGTGGGCTATGAAAGGATGGTGAGCTATCAAAAATCCGCCAAAAAATTCGGATTTTTTTCTTTAATGTATTAATATTCTATGATTTTTACCGTATCTGAGATGAAAAACCGCATGTATCTAACTTAATTAGTAAAAAAGTTATAATCGTTTAAAAAATGTAAGTCTATATATATAAAAGAGAAGAGTTTGTTTGTTTGTTCGCTATACATGTCCAGTAGGGATCGACCGATACCACATTTTCGACGATGACCGATACCGATACTTTACCTATAACTTCATTTTCAAAAATAGCCGATACCGATACTTTTAAGTTATGGTATCGGCCGATACCGATACTTAACCGATACCGATACTTTACATAATTTAATGTCATTTAAACCTACATCTGTATTCTGGGCAGTTTTTGTAACGAGAGTGTAGTTCTCGTTAAAATGAATAACAGCATGATGAAATTCGATCCCAATAGAAAGCATTAAAAAGAAAAAGCAGTGGATACATTGAAGTGTGAATTTACAGTAGTTCTAGTCTTTCTTTTCTATTCAATCATGCCGACGAATCACCGAATTTATGAAAAGCTGAGCGCTGGGAAGCGTCTTAGTGTGCAGGTTCGGAATTCTTTCTCCTCGTGTGGCTGTCGATCTAGTGGTCTAGAGTTTTGGGCGATTTTCTCCAGATGTTACGTGAATATGCGTTAGATTCCCTTAAAAAGTTCTCCGCCCAAGGACCCCCTATAGGTAGATGCCCCTCATTTAGGCTTGACAGAACACAAACGGGGGGGGGGGTTAAAGGGATATATTAATAAGAGAATCCATTTCCAGTGCCGACTGGTGCAAATATTTAAATCATATTTTCTCAACCTCTATTTTGTCGCCTAATTGTTGCTATGAGCCAGATAAAAGGTCTCCATATTAGACCCAAAACAGCTTCCTGCTTGCTCTTACTATATGTCTTTGTTTTTGATTCATGCCTCTATTTTGTGCTTACAAAAGTAAACACATGAAATTTATTCAACTTCAAAGCTTGCAAGTTTTATTTAGATTTTCTTTAATTATAATTCTTTCACATATGAAAATATCTTTTAGATTACTTAAGCTGCATTAAATTGTGATAATGTATAAACTGTACAGTATTATGTAAGTACATATGTATTTAGATATTGTTCATTAAATACGCCAATATAGGCTATATAAAATAGTATAGTTTACTATATATAAAAAATACTAAAGTTTAATTTTGCCCCCCTTTTTGACCCACCGAAATTGCTCCCGTGACGCAACAATGAGTCGCGGCCCATAGTTTGGGAACCACTGATCTAGAGCACACAAAGGGTGCGAGTTTTTTTACGTTTGCAGAGGGGCACCATGGAGGGGGGGGGATATGTCCGACAAACGTCATTCGGTTCAAACCCTATTCCCGTTTGCATTCGCAAAAATACGATTCACTTCCGATAGCAGAATGCTACTTTCGGTTTCAAATATTTCCGGCTGACTAATATTAAAATGTCTGTATCTGAAGTTCTATAAGCTAAATAGAAACAAATTCCTCAAACGTATTTCGAAGGCTGAAATATTACACTTTAACACACATATGGGCAACCGGCGGCCAGCGGGCCGGATGTGGCCCGCCACGGCTTTTGATCCGACCCGCGGAACATCTGAAAACTCCGTATAAACAATTCAATATCCCATATAAATCCCAATTATACGGCCCGCCACTTCGCTAAAATCCGCAAGTTTGGTTCAAAGTTTGCCCATACCTGCTTTAACACTTTAAAGGTCGTCATCCCCTGAAATATCAAACGATGTCAAGGACCGTCTCCCCCATCAATTTTGATATCTATATCATACCCAAGCCGAATCATATGACCTTGCGCCAATTTTTTAAATAAAAATTTAAAGTATGTCTCTTAAGCGTGAAATTAAATCAAGAGCAAGACTTTCTCCAACGATATCAAAAGTCTATATATACAGTAGAATCTCCCTAAAACGAAGTCTCCTTACAACGAATTTCTCCCTATAACGAAATTTTTCATGGAAACGTAACTTTAAGGCTTAAATAACACTATAAACATTCGCTATATAACGAAGAGCTTATCTTCCCATACCGAATATTTCAGATTTACCTTTTGAAGAAAATTTTAATTTTTGAACAGACCACTTAGTGGAAGAGTGACAGATGATAAAAATGGAGGCCAGGAAAATGAAACTGACTCCGATAATGAAGACACTTCATATTACTATATGGGCAAATCGGGACTTTGCCCATATAGTAATAAGGCCCTGGGCTTCACGACCAAAACCACATCAAACTTTAATGCTTCAACCTTTCAAAACCATTAAAAATAGGTTTCCAAATGGAAGAAAATGTGTCTCACTTTATTTTCAGCGGACTTTTAAAATGTGAATATTTTTATGAAAATTTAAAATCACAGAATGCAAAACAATGTAAAATAACGGAATTTTGAAGTAAAATAAACGTAAGTGCATTACATATTTTATTCTCTAAATTCGTGGATTGTCTTTACTTTTGAACATTTCATTTATACAATGAAAAGTAAGAAACCGTAAGTTTAACAAATTTATAATAAATACCAATTTATTTTTAATTGAAAGTCATAATTTAATATTTTTAAACATCGAATTAACTAAAAAGTTTGTAATATTTGCTGAAATAACTGCAAAAACCTCTAATCTCTGTATAATGAAATTGTCTCTATAGCGAATTTTTTTAACTTGTATATATACATATATGAATGAACTCTTTTTCGAGTCCACACAGTGAGAAAATAAACGTTTATAAAACGGAAGTAAAATTATAGCCTACCTCTCGACATTTGTTTTTCGCAATCCTTGCAGATAGCGTATTTAGTGTTCGCACCAATTCAAAATAATTTAGAAGAATAGACGATTGTCCTGTTAAACTGTCATCTAACGATTCTTTGTCCATAATTTCGACCACACTTGGTGATACGACATCCATTTAGCGATGGTTAGAATTAAAAAAAAAACACACAGTTCGAAAACACTCGCGCAAATGTGCCAATGAAACGACGCCTCTCATCTCATTACCAAAATAAAGATTCCAGAATGGTGTTGCGCCTGCGTGGTTTCTTCTGAAAAGCGAAGTATCGGTTGAAAAGTATCGGTGAAAATGGGTGAAAGCAACAGGAACCGATACTTTCCCGATACTTTTAGAATCGAAAGAACCGATACCGATACCTAAAAAAATAGGAGGTATCGGCGCCGATACTATCGGTTGCCGATACTATCGGTCGATCCCTAATGTCCAGACATTTCGACGGATCTGGACCAAATTTGGCACGCTGACTAAATAGGACAAGAGAAAGCTAATGCCGTAAAAATGAAATTAATCGGATTAAGTTTTTGAGTTATTCTATGTTTTGTAAGGTTTTTGTCCATTTTTCTCGCATTTTACGTTATCGCGAGCTAAATTTCTGTCCGAATACTATATTTTTATATCATCGGAAACTACAGAGTTTTCTTTTTCAAATACAATTTGTTACAAAATCGTACTTACATTTGCCGATTTTTGGGAATTTTTTAAAGGAAATCCTGTTTCGAAGAAAATGTACGGCTTTTAAAAATATGCTATTTTTAAACTGTCGCATCGAAAAACCTAAAGGGCAAAAATTTTCCATCTTTCTACCGCTTATTAAACATTTATTTCTCCCTCCTTTAAATTTTGAACCGTGCAGAAATGTATATTAGATTTTTTTATATGATTTTTTTTCTGAAAAGATCGCAGGTTAAAATTCTCTGGATTGCAAATCGCAAAATGAAAGTCGCAAACTTCCCCCTCTGGTTTTCAAGGTCGCTTCAACTGTGAGCGCGCTTCGCGGGAGGGGGGAATTTCTTCTCGCGTCCTGAAAGAGAGAGGTGGAGATTAAGGTGACCATAGGTCCTCGAAATTCGAGGACAGTCCCCAAATATAGATCGTTTTTTCAATTTGTCATCAAAAATACTTCTTGGGGACGTCAAAAGTCCCCAAATTTAAAGATTTGTACTTTTACCCTGAAAGTTTCGGTTTAGTTTATTTATTTCAGAAAAAACTGAAGAAATAAAATAAAACTACTAAAAGTGCCTTCTGCTCAGAGAAACAACAAAATTCGATCTCTGAAAAATGATTGATAGAACACAGACAGGTAGAAGAGGAGAAATCTAGCCACGTCCAGTTCCCGGAGCCTCTACGCCATCGGTGCTTTGTTCTTTTTTTTTTTTTCTATTTTGCAGCGGGAAGACCCATGTCCTTTTTTTTATTATTATTATTGCAGCGGGAAGTCCCATGTCCTTTTTTTTTTATCATTGCAGCGGGAGGATTCACATTCCAGCCTAGCCAAGTCCAATTCCTGGCAACGTCTGTATTTTATTAGGTGCCGTGTTCATTTTTTTTTTTTTTTTTTTTGCAGTCGGAAATCCCGTGTCCTTTTTTTTATCATTCCAGCGGGAGGATTCACATTCCTTCCCTTTACAATCTATATTTAAGGTAAAGGGCATTTCTCATTCATTGCACGGGCAACGCCGGGCCACGCTGCTAGTATCTCATAAATGGCCCTTTAAAAGTCCGAAAAAATGTCTTAGTGCAAAATGAATATTTTTTGGTTAGTTTCTGTGTCTTTAAAATGTCCCTTGCGACACAATTTTAGAAGAATTCTTATAAAATTCATTACAGAGACTCAAGATACATATAACTATAAATTTTCTTATCCGTTTTAATTTTGGTGGTTATTAAGATTATAAAAAGTCAATATAAGTTTATAAAAACGTGAAAATTTTGTGAAAATTCAGTGTTAACGTATAAAAATACTTCCTAAAATTTTACTTATTAATGAATCTCTAAATAATAGAAATTTGTTCGGAGTATATTTTTGAATAATAACAAGGTAAAATTGAAGGGGGAGAGTGAAAATTGGCGCGCAAGAGACAGTTTTTAGAAATTCATTTTTTTTAAATTTACATTTTAAAAAAGAAGTAACTTTTGAGTTTTTCTTAAGTATTTAATTTTTTCATACTTCAAAGCATATATATACTAAATCTCATAATTTTTGGTCAAAAAAAAAAAAAAAAAAAAAAACTTTTATAACGTCCACCGTCCCATTTTTTCGTACCCTTCGACTCGTCTAAACGAGGTTCAACTGAATATAAAGCGTCTAGGCAGTAGCGTAGCCAGGATTTCATTTCCGGAGGGGGGGGGGGACTGTGTATTAAAATTGTAAGCTAAATATCAAATTATAAACGCCTCACCATGGCACAGTGGTTATATCACTGAAAATGGTAGACGGCCGAAGTGTGAAGGTCCCGGGTTCAGGTCCCATCGCGCGGTCATCGATCTAACGGTCTGGAGTTTTGGTAGGTTTCCTCCAGATGCAGGGCCCGATCATCACAATATTGGGCCCAGGGCAAACACAAATGTTTGGGCCTTTGCACCGGACCATAAATATTTTACGGGAAATTGCACGAAAACAGTATTATGCATCTAAGTTATCTTAGATACATATAGCTACTTAAATATACTGTTTGTTTAAACACTAAATATAAATACAGTGCGCACCGGTTATAACGAACCTGGGATATAACGTACTATCGGTTATAACGTACCTAGAAGCTAGGTCGCGATGGAAGTCCTATATTTATAATGTTATTTAACTTCGCATAAAACGTACTTAACAAAAGTACACACTACGGCTATAACATACTTTTTATACCAAAGCCAAAAATAAAATTTTGCTTTTCTTAAGAATTATATTTCCTTGTTCTCGGAAATTTCAGTACCTTCAAAAACGCTCATTGTCAGTTTTCAGATTATCTAGTGAGATGAATAGTGTAGGAATGAAGGGAGCGATCTTATCTTTTCTGCCTGCTAGGTAGGGCTAAGAACAAGACCCTGTTTTTTATTTGTTATTCATCAATATAAATGCCTCCTGAAAAGTCCTATCTGTTATGATTCTAATACAGTGAAACCTGTTTTTAAAGACCACCACTGGGACCAAGAAAATGTGGTCTTTAAGGAGGGTCGGTCTTTGAATTCAGGTAATACGATACATTTTGACAAAATTTTAAGCGTACTTAATTTTATCAATAGAATTGGAATTTATTTGATAATTACCTGATTATCACTGAAATGGCTTTTATATAGATATAATTAATAAAAAGCATCTATGTATTTATTTTTTTATAAAATGTAGAAAAAGACAGTGAAACTTTATACATTTTAATAAATAAAATGAGAATATGTTTAAATTTAAAAAAAATTGAAAAATATAATAAAATTTTGCTTTACATGGTAGGTACTTTATTATTTTTTAAAATATGATGTAATAACAGATTGCACGGAATAATTAAGCAAGGTGTTAAAGCCTTCTTTTGTTTCATTGAAAGTGATTGAAGTTTTTTGTGATGTGTCTTCATCAGAAGATGATATATTTTCACTGCAAACAGTTTGTTCATTCTTATTTTCAGATTCCGTCACTGATGTACTAAATTGTTCACGAATAGCGTATTCTTTAGTGACACTACACAAAAAGTTGTAATCACAACCATATAATTCATGGGCTAAATTATCATAATTATGGACATTATTTTCTACGATGGAATTATTGAAATCATTATCCATCTCATCTTCAGGGAATACAGTGAACGATTCACTGTTATGTCTAAATGCATAAAATTCTATTTTCAATAAATATCCTCCAAGAAGCAGTAACACAAGTAACTGCGTGCATCCCGCTATTTCGTACAGTGACTCCACGGATTATTTAGTGACTGGAAGCTGTGTTACAACTCAACTAAACCAGGCCCGGACTGGGAGGGTAGGAGCCCGCCCGTCTCAAAGAGAAGGGGGGGGGTTATTGTGTAACCGATAAATAATAAACTTTTGGGGTATGGGGGAGGCACGGTGTTATTATTCATTAATTATGATTGACAATTAATGCATTAATAAAATATTGATATATTAATTAATATGCATCATTCATATTAATTAATCCCTTGTTCATTCGAGAACCCTCTCTCAAAAAAGTTTGAGAACTACTTTTAAAATGAAGTGTTATGAAGCCTGCTGGGGCGCAATTGCAGCTGCAAAAAATTTTGTATGTCAAACTTCATTCAAGTGCATTTTCTTTCTTCTTTCTTTCTTTCACGCGGGAGGGCCCGCCGAGGGTGAGGGCCCACCCGTCTGCAGACAGTCGGACACCCTGGCCAGTCCGGGCCTGAACTAAACAAGTGTCAACTTTCGTTTTTATCATACCGTGTGATTGCTGATCATCCGAACAACGAACTTGCTCAAATAGAGGTAAATAAGAATTTTTTTAAGAATTTGCGGTCGTTAAAATAGGATTTTAAATAAATTTGTTTCTTATACATAGCGGTCGTTGGTCGCGTCAGGCAGGTGGTCGTTCAATAAGGAAAATAAACCGTTATTTATAATTATATGGTACTCGGGACCGCTAAGACATGGTCGCCAAGACCAGGTGGTCGTTAAATACAGGTTTTACTGTAATAGTGAAGAAGAAACAGAGGAGACTATACCAAGCATACCCGACGCATTCAATGCTGCAAAAACATTATCACGATTTTTTGAATGCCGCAGTGATGATGCTGAGACTCTACAAAGGTCTATTATGGATATCCAAAACAGTATTTTTAAAGTAGCATCTGCCCATTTAAAACAAAAGAAAATTACAGATTATTTATCTCAATAAAAATTGTAAGTAATAAAGAATTTTCTCTGTCTAATTTAAATTTTAAAATATCAGACCTGCTTAAAACACATTTTAGAATGAAATTATGAGCCCACCTTTTTTTAATATAATATTAAATCTTACCGAGGTACTTTTTATAACGTACTTCGGCTATAACGTACTACTTTTTTAGGTCTCGTGAGAGTACGTTATAACCGGTGTCTATTGCACATAGCAATAAATATGAAAGGATTTTTGTATACATAAATAGCATGTATTTATGAAAGGAAATGCAAAACTTGCCTAACATTATAGGGGGCTTCAAAATACTGTCACTTCTGCATATCAATATTTGTATAGACGAGTTATCATTGCCTAGCTGAAGTTAATAGGGAGTTAAAGCAACCCAGTTTCATTCACGATAAGGTTAATGTTAAATGGCACCAGATATTACAGTGCATGCTTGCATAAACAGAAATTTTTAAATGTGCATTTGCAGGATAATGTCGAGTGATTTTTAAGTTAATTTTTTAAAGAATATAAATTTTTTAACAAATGAAAATTTTTTATCAAACATAAATTTGTTGAAAAATACAACATTTTTGGGCCCTTGAAATTGGGGGGCCCAGGGCAAATGCCCCGGTTGCCCTGCCGATAAACGGGCCTTGTCCAGATGTAACGTGAATACGCGTTAGAACCCCTTAGAAAGTCCTCCTACCAAGGCATCCCTCATCTTAGGCAGATACCCCTCGCACAGGTTTGCCTTAATCACACACAATCACAATCAGATTATAAACTAAGTGAAGGGTCACATTTCGTACAGCCCCCTCTCCGGCTACGCCCCTGCGTCTAGGCCAGTGTTTGTGGCCTAGATGCTATTTTTGGCTGGCTATGTCCTGCCAAAAATAGGGGGATTTTAATTAGTCCGAGGGAAATGTCTCGAACGCTGCTGAAGGGGATTTATTACTCACTTCCGCGAAAATGTGGCCACCCTATCCTTGATTGTTGCTTTCAAATAGGGACTGAAAAACCTGTCGTAATCAGGAACTTATCTTTTTGGCAGAGCCAAATCCCGTCCAATTCATTGACTGAAATTCGAAGACTCATAAATTTCGATTCCACACGGTTGTATGTCTTTCGTAAGCACGATGATTTTAGTCATAAATTTTTCGCTAGCTTACGCGGCTTAAACTTATAGCTAGGAAATAAATTGTTTTAAAAATCTGAGAATTTGCATTTTTCATCTAATGTGTTAGTAGTACTACAAATGAACCGAAAATCATCAATATCTACGAACATGATGTCTTGCCCGTTGGTAAGTTTTACAAAGAATTTATCTATGGGAAAATTGCATAATCGATTAATAAAACATTATCTTTTTTAAAAATCTTTTATACATATTATTAGTTAGTAGTAAAAGTATTAGTAGTATTAGCAGCAGTAGTTAGTTATTTGGAACATAATTCTGGGAAGAATTTATTCTACCAGCAAATTAGTTAGTAGAAAGGGAATCATTGAAAAGCTCTGGCCCATTAAGTACACTTGCAAAATTTATTGAAAAATCTAGAGGTGAAATTGAGAAAGTCGAAGAAGAAGCATCTGAGCTGTCACAGTTATCATTTGATACCGACAGTGAGCACAGGGTTCCAGACATAAGAAAAGAAATGCGTTTTTCGTTTAAAACAAGGACAGGTTATCAATTTGGAAAAGAACTGAATTTCTCGTGCGAACGGCATTAATCTTGTGACCACTAATCTAAAAATTTCGGGGGGGGGGGGGTAATATATCCCGAAATCCCCTTCGGGCTACTCCCCTGAGTGAAGACTATGCATTTTGTATGGCAAAAAATTCCTCATGGTGGGGGGGATTGTGACCCCCCCCCTTGGTTACGTCACTGTTCGATAGTATACTAAAGCTGAATAATCCAGAAAAATGGAAACGCATGAAAATAGTTGATAGCATTTTAATTTTTTTTTTCGACGAGAAATTACCAAAAGAGGAAAAGGTTGAGGGATCGAAAAAAATTAAAATTTGGCGATGAGCTGAACCATTTTTTGTACGAAAACAATGAACTTGATAGAAATGCATCTGAAATTTACATGGCTGCACAAACAATGCCGTCAACTTTTCCTATGCAGAATAACTTTAAAAAATATTTTTCATTCTACCCATATCAAATGCTTCTGGTGAAAGGTCTTTTTCGGTCTTAAAAAGAAAAAAAAGAGTTATTTAAAATTTACGATAAGGAAGAATGATTAAACAATTCGCTTTATTGCACACAGAGCAGGAAAGTTAGGCAGGATATACATATCAAAAAAATTATTTATGCATTTACAAAAGGTAAATCAAGACGCAAGTTCATATAAAATACTTGAGCACTACTTAAATACTTAATTTAATACTAATAAAATACTTAAAAAAAAAAAAAAAAAAAAAAACTTTACTCAACTGCTTTTTTTTTTTTTTTTTAAAGCACCAGAGTGCTATTAATTTAAACCTTGCTTTTTGTGTAGACACGGTTTTGGTACAATTTTCGCGTCGAATCACTTGTGAAATGTGTTTGCCAGATAACGTGATGTAGGGCGGGGGGGATGGCGTTAATAAAATTTTGGAAGTCGCACAAGGTTTGCAATTTTTGATAAATGATCGCTAAACTGGGTGCCAAAATGCGACAATTTATTATAAATATGTATCGAATATAGTTAGAAAACGTCTGGCGAACATTGTAAAATAGTTTTAGTAGGCGATTTCAATATAGATTTCAATTCCGAAGATGTGTTCTATGGAAGCAGAGAAGACAAATACGGTACACTTATAGATTATGATGTACTTTCTAAATGGTATTGTAAAGGTGAAGTACAGTTTGACTATGCCTGGCGAAAATTGTTAAACAGTTTTGGTACTGTTCGATGGCGATTTAGAATGGATTTCAATTTCAAAGAAGTGTTTTGTGGAACAAGAAAGGAAAACACGGCACATTTGGAATATGCTTGGCGAAGATTGTAAAACAGTTTCAGTATGCGATTTTAAGATAGATTTCGATTCCAAAGATGTGTTTTATGGAACAAGAAAGAGTTGGTTCCTATTTTAACCCACCCACTCTCGCCAACCTAAAAAATCGCCGCACTTTGGCGAGCTTCGCAGTCACGGGTCTCGAGGAGTTATGCATCTTTCAACGCTCCCAAAAGAACTAGATGAAAACTAAAGGGAACAAATTAGCGATAAACGCACCAGTTAAGGAATTTGAAGACACTTAATTATTAAAACTACATTAATTGGCAACCCAAAATAAATAAAAATGTAACGGAATGCTTTACTTACATGTTGTTCCAAATCGCCATTTTAATTCTAAATTACGATTGCGACATAAATGCAAAAAATCGTCGTGGTAGCTCCATATGTTTAATGATCGCCACCTTAGCGAGAGTCGGGGCATTTCAGTAGGAATCAACCCACGAAAGACAAACACGGCACACTCATGGATTATGATGCACATTCGAAACAATATTTAAAACGGTGAAGTATAGTTGTAATATACTTGGCGAAGATTGTAAAATAGTTTTAGAAGGCGATTTTAAGATAGATTTTGATTCCAAAGATGGGTTTTATAAAAGAAGGAAGAAACATACTGCTCCTCACTCATGAATAATGATACCCTTTCCAACCTTGGAATAAGGAAAATAGGGACGAAGCATAAATTATGATACGCTTTTAATCTATAGCACTTCGGTGCGTATTTAAAATCTGTAAGGGTTTCAGATTTTCATTTTTTTTTTTTTTTTTGACTATGTGTAAGGTAGCTATTTTGTAAATGCTTTTATCTTTCAAGTTTCTGTTAAGTTTAATTTTATTGTTAAAGTGATTGAGTTAAAAGCTTCAATGGAGCATCTCTCACGGGGAAAAAAAAAAAAAAAAAAAAAACTAATAGTGCCTTTAATACACTAAATTATGGAGGGAACTTGGGCTTAGGGGCCCCGAAATTTTTTCCTCCAGGGGCCTCCGATAGCTTGATCCGCCTCTGAATAAGGAAATACATAGAACCACTAGATTCTTAGAATCAGTGTTGATAACAAAAGGAACATACATGTTAAACGCGTAGGTAGCATTGCAGACAATGAAATTCGTGACTGTCTACTAGGGCGGCCCTTATTTTTCAACTTATTAAAAATTTTTGCTCTCAAACCCCTATCTTACTTCAATCATCACGAAAACGCTCTGTGTAAAATTTTAGCTCAATTGGACAATAACAAGGCGACCCTCATTGTCGATGAAGTTTTGAAATCGCTCAGAAAAAAAGTCATTTTTTCCACATTATTAATGACTATGGCATTTTATCTCTTACCCCCTTTATTGAAAATTGTCCGAAACATGTGTCCCAAAAATGCGACATAAAAGTTGAGTATTTTATATCTATTGTTACAATATTTCGTGAGCTATAGAATATGCATCACATGTATTTTTCTATAAATAGGTTACAATCATAAAAATTTCAACAGCTTAAGAAAATTGTTGAGTATTGAATTGTTTTTTTTTTTTTTTTTTTTTTTTTTTTTATTGTTGGCGCTACTTCAACCGGATAACTTTGGTGATTCAACAAAGTTTTTGTTGCTTCAACAAAACATTTTTTTCAGTGGGTCAATTGTGCTGTTATGTCACACCCATGTTAATAAAATAAATAAATAAAAAAAATAAAACTTTCGTGCTTATTTGTCGCAGATTGTGTATTCATAGAAACATTTCCACTGTAATAGCAGATTTATACATTAATGTCCTAAATTCAAAACTCCAGTATAAATCCTTCAAAAATGTTAAAACGCCGTTCCACAGTATACGTATTGAAAATGTTATGAATCTTCTTGATAATTTTTAATCCACTATAAATGCCTATTAAGGCGTTTTTATTTCCCCCCCCCCCCAGGTATATGGCAAATTTAAAATTAATTTATAAATGCAGATCTCCGGTAGTTATTCAGGTCACACTTCAAGATTTTTTAGATTTTCAGCCAAAATTTGCCGACTATTGCAGGTTTTCCTTGACCCCGGACAACCCTATGTACTTAAAAAAAAAAAAAAAAAAAAAATCCCAGCATTCCCAACTAATCGTATGATGATTATCTACACCCGCATTTCCATAAAAACATGCAATAGATTTTTTGGTGTACAAAATGTCAACATCATTACAATCAAATTAAAAAATGTACAGTTTTTTCCATTTAACCCCCGGAACCATAGTGCTAAAGTCAATAGTTATAAAACTGTTTCTGATGAAACATCAGGCACATAACAAATCACTAAGAGAAAGCAACTGCCCAGCTATTGCCTAACATTCAGTTATTTCCAGCAGCGTACACGATTTGTGTACGCCATAGCTTATTACAGTGTTTCAGTATACATAATTTGTTCTTTCAGGGATGTTATTTTGGGGGGAGGGAAAAAAAAGGTAGATAGTCACAGTATGTGTCCCAGAGTTCTGCCCGATCGAAGAAGGCGCTCCACTGGTTAAAAAGCAGGGAGACTCACAGCATCGGCAAAATCGATCGAAAATAGGTCTTTTTCTTTTCTGCACGCATTTGCTATAATATGCTACAAAATGAAAATAGGAATAGGTTCTAATTACCAGCACAAAAGTGCATGCCTCAATTTAAAAATTATTGACGTGTTAATTAATATACTAGATCAGGGGCGTAGCCAGAAATTTTTCATGGGGGGGGGGTTACGACTACTTCAACATATATATATGCATAGGTGTGTGTGATAAGGGAGGGAAGAATATACATTTAGTATGGCGAAAAATTCCTCGTGGGGGGTTGTGACCCCCCCTAGGCTACACCACTGTAGAAGATTTATTTGTTTAAATTTGAAAGAAAAAGAATCGCCCCCCTCCTGTTTTATACAATATTTTCCTGCAGTGAATTTTGTGTTTTCTTATTCACGTTAAAACTATAAGATTCTCTGCAAACAGAGTGAAACTTCAACTATAAAATTCACTCTACGAGCAAGGGTTTATAGCAGTGTTGCTTAACCTTTAATGGCTGACGGCACACTGAAAATATCTAGAATTATTTCCGGTACGCCTGAACATAAAAATTGCAAAGGATGTGTGATACAAAAAATTGATAAATACAAATAACTTTAAAAAATTGTTAATTTACAAAAAAAAAAAAAAATAATAATAATAATACATTCAATGAAAGGACTAAGCCTGTTTTTGCATGGGTCTTGCTGCAAACAGCTGTTTCAAAAATTGGCAGAACTGTTTCCCATGCAATGAAATAAAAGTTTCGCTCTTCTTGGTGTATAGCTTACTAAAAGTGAACAAGACAGGACATGATAAGTAGAAAATGTCATATCGCTGATACGACACCACGCAGTTTTAATAATTTTTCAAAAGCCCCGGCGGCACATTAGACTATATCTCGCGGCACATCAGTGTGCCGCGGCACACAGGTTGAGAAACACTGGTTTTTAGAGTATCGGACTTCGGGAATATCGAATACATTCTAAGAAAGTTTATCCATTTCAAACGGAACAGAAGAAAGTTTTTAAATTTCGATACTGTAGAGGGGGTGAAGATTATACACCTCCTTACGTTGTGCACTAAAAGTGCTTACTTTAAAATAAGTCACGATACAGCATCTCAACAACTAACATTTATTGATCAATAATAAAATGAATAAACTTTAAGGATAACAAATAACATAACAAAATTATCAGTCGCGAGCTATAGAACATAATGCTGCCATTTTAGCAGCTTCACTCACAGCTGGGTGTTTATTAGAGATGAGACGGGCTCAGCCCGAGCCCGACTCGGGCTCGGGCTCTGTAATTCACGATTGCGTTCGGGCTCGGGCTCGTGAAAAATTTCTCCTTTGTTGAACATACTCCTTGAAACAGATTTTAAAAAGTGATTCATGGGATAATTAGACGTACTTATTTAAAAAAATAGCGGCACGGGGAACTAGAAGGTGTGTGAAGCTCCAAAAATTATTGTATCCTATTAATGAAGTAGTTAATTTTATTTGTCTTTAGCTGAAATTTCGGGCTCGGGCTCCAACTTTAATAACATTGCTCGGGCTCGGATTACAAGTCTTCGGGCTCGGGCGGGCTCGGGCTTCAAAAAATGAGCCCGAACTCATCTCTAGTGTTTATATACTTGCCACCATCTACTCCGGAGAGACTAGTGAAGGTCAATTTGCATCTTCGTGAATTCGCGGGATTTTCCGCTCTGGGTGTGTTCGCAAACTGCCTCACTGGTTGTCAGCTCGCAAACTGTTGGTTCGTAAACCGACGAAATCAACGCCACACACTTAGTTTTTATCATTATCTTATTTATAAATTTCTTCTTCGCATAAAAGTACATTTCTACTTGAGCGAGATGAGTATATATTTTAAGAGTTTAAACTTCTTTCTAGAACTGCTTGTTTTAGCAAGCAGTTGTAAGTGTGGCTAGGGTCTGAGAAGGATGATTGAGAGCAGCTGTACGTCTTCCTGAAGCATCCTAGTCATGCTCAATAGAATTTAGGTCTGGTGATCGAGCTGGCCACTCGGCGCCGAATTATTTGCAGTTGAAGATAATCATCCACAATGCGAGCTCTGTGCGGGCCAGCATTGCCGTCCTGAAGCAGGAAATCATTATCTACTGCCCGACATAAGGGCGCACATAAGCATCAAGGATGTCATCTTTTATAAGTCTGAGCATTCACTACCACGTGAAAAGACATGGAGGTCTGTGCATGCGCTCAATGAGATCCCACCCCAAACACAAGACACTCCTTCCTGCGAATGCATCTTTCTCACAAATGTTTGATGGATAACGTGTTCCAGGTTCTCTCCAAACCAAACAATACCTAACCTATTGTCGTTTTTGACTCTAAGCCTGGGCTCATCAGTAAAGAGAACAGCCGAACATTGATTTGCCGCCCAGTGGACATGCTGATGTACCCACCTCAAACAATCCTTCTGTGGGGTGACGTGTGGCAAACAAATTACTGGCCGCCTCGCGTTCAAACCATCTTAGTGAAGCCTTCTACATACAGTTGACGTTGACACTAATTCTCCGGTGGGCGCAGCAAAGGGAGATGTTGCGGTTTTATTCCTTCCTACAGTCCGTCCCAAATGTTTATAGACTAGCGTTTTTTTTTTTTTTTTTTGGATTTAAGAGTTAAATAAACAAGTAAGAAAGACGAAAGAAATTATGCAAATATGTATTGATTCAACCGAAATAGTAAAATGCTTAAAGTACTTCAAACCGTCATAAATTTAATATAAAAGAATAAAAACGAAATAATGCTGTCCCAAAAATATATAGACAACCGGTGTTAAAAAGTTGATTGAAGTACTGATCTCCAAATTTGCATGTTTCAAGGTCATGTACTGGTCATTCAATAGCTTTTTGAAATAAAAGCGAAGCTCTTTCTTCAACCGATTGTAACGATGCCTCGCAACATTCAGTTTTCCGAAACTGAAATTGCCCAAATATATCGTTTAGATGCTCGTGGAATGAAAGTTGTAGATATTGCAAGAAAACTTGGACGGAGTAGAGTTGGTATTTATTGAATTCTGTCAAACGGTGACAATTTGAAAGCAAAATCTCGCACTGGGCGACCAAAGAAAACAACTACACGGCAAAACAGAGAGATCTTCAGGTTAGCGCTCAATTTCTAGAGAAGTGACCATTCCAGTATCAAAATCGGCAGCCGTCGATGCAAATCCACGGTGCATCGACGGCTGAAGGTAAGTAAATTGCTTGCTTATCGCAAAATGCTTCGTTCACTAAACTTGATAAAAAGGCATAGAGAGGAAGAAGCTCGTGTTCAGTGGGCTCGAAAGCGTATGTACTGGGTAGATAAATGGTTGAGTGTTCTGTTCAGTGATGAAAAGAAGTTCAGTTTAGATGGCCTCGATGGATGGGCACGATATTCACAAAGAATCGCAAATGCTTTTCAGCAGACAGCAAGGAGGGGGTTCGCTCATGGTATGGGGAGTATTTTCCTATAATGGAACTACCGATATTGTTTTTTTAAAAGGTCGTCAGTGTTCCGGAGATTAACAGAAAATGCTTGAAGTACAGTTTTTCCCATTCGGTAAGCTGTTAGGGGGTGACAAATGGATATACCAGCAATGCAATTGCTCCATTCACGTCTCAAACTGCACAATACAGTGGTTTAGACGAAATATAGACTGGCCAGCCCCAAGTCCTGACTTGAACCCAGTGGAGAACGTGTGTCAAGCTGGCCGGACCACATTCCGCAAAATGGAAAAAAACATAACAAAAAATTAGTGCTATATTAGTGCTAATTAGTGCTCGAACCTCGGAATTAGTGCTAATTATTTAAGCGAGTAATTCACAATTCAATGTGGTCCGGCTATCTTGACGTCAAGCTGGCCGGCCACATACAGAAAAAATAATTTTTTATCAAATTTCGATACATACAGAATTAGTGCTACATTAGTGCTGGCTGAATACCAAATTACAGAATTTTTTATTCGTATTTAAAAAAGTTATTAAATAAATGATGTGGTCCGGCTATCTTGACGTCAAGCTGGCCGGCCACATCAAGAAAAAATTATTTTTTACCAAATTTCGATACATACAGAATTAGTGCTACATTAGTGCTGGTTGAATGCCAAATTACAGAATTAGTGCTCCGTATTTAAGAAAGTTATTAAATAATCAATGTGGTCCGGCTATCTTGACGTCAAGCTGGCCGGCCACATACAGAAAAAATTATTTTTTACCAAATTTCGATACATACAGAATTAGTGCTACATTAGTGCTGGCTGATTACCAAATTACAGAATTTTTTATCCGTATTTAAAAAAGTTATTAAATAAATGATGTGGTCCGGCTATCTTGACGTCAAGCTGGCCGGCCACATAAAGAAAAAAATATTTTTTACTAAATTTCGATACATACAGAATTAGTGCTACATTAGTGCTGGTTGAATGCCAAATTACAGAATTAGTGCTCCGTATTTAAGAAAGTTATTAAATAATCAATGTGGTCCGGCTATCTTGACGTCAAGCTGGCCGGCCACATACAGAAAAATATATTTTTTACCAAATTTCGATACATACAGAATTAGTGCTACATTAGTGCTGGCTGAATACCAAATTACAGAATTTTTGATTCGTATTTAAAAAAGTTATTAAATAAATGATGTGGTCCGGCTATCTTGACGTCAAGCTGGCCGGCCACATCAAGAAAAAATTATTTTTTACCAAATTTCGATACATACAGAATTAGTGCTACATTAGTGCTGGTTGAATGCCAAATTACAGAATTAGTGCTCCGTATTTAAGAAAGTTATTAAATAATCAATGTGGTCCGGCTATCTTGACGTCAAGCTGGCCGGCCACATACAGAAAAAATTATTTTTTACCAAATTTCGATACATACAGAATTAGTGCTACATTAGTGCTGGCTGAATATCAAATTACAGAATTTTTTATCCGTAAACAAATAATGTGGTCCGGCTATCTTAACATCAAGCGATGAGTCCAGAGAAAAACATGCGTCAGACATTTCTTCCGAAGAATTTTCTCCTGAATTTTCAAAAAGTACGAAAATCCATGCGAAACAGGGAACATGATGCAAAACACGGATAAAATATACTATACTATCAGGAATTCGGACATATTCTTGCAACAGAAAGTGCAAGCAGTGCACAGTATTTCTTACCGTGTTATCTTCTGAAAATGATGATATAGACGAAGATTGTACCAAAGCTCCTTATTGTAAACTTAAGGATTTTGAAGAAAATTTTCAACACGATACTAAGATAAAGCGATGGCTGAAAGGTCCCAAACGTAAAAATATGGCTAGTGAAATGAAACAATCTTCAGCTGCAGAATTGAGAAGGAAAATGGCAAACAAAATGATGGATTTTGGTGACCGTGAACCTCTAATGCTGTACAATGAGCACGTTCTTCGTCAATTAAAGTATGAAACTTCTCATTCTGATGTTTTAGACAAAGATCCAATTTTTTCGGTTTGGAGAATGAAATATACATCACTGTTTCTTGGAGTAATTAAAGATATTGGATTGGATCCATTCTTTGTTTACTATTGGACACCAACGCAAATGGAATGGTATAAAAGTTATGCATCTGAGAAAAGAAATGTACTCAGCATTGATGCAACTGGAAGTCTTTGCAAGCCTCCAAAACGACCCAAAACCATCGTTGAAAAGAAACCTGCACATATTTTCTTATACCAAGTCGTTGCTAAAGCTACTACTGGCCCTTCTGTTCCAGTAGTGCAAATGATTTCACAACGCCACGATGTCTTGTCCATTGATAGATGGCTGAAACAGTGGTTGAAAGAAGGTGCCCCTGTGCCTGAAGAAATTATAGTAGATGCATCAGCTGCATTGCTAACTTCGATTTCAAGATGCTTTAATGGGTATCAGAACGTACAGGATTACGTGAAAGATTGTTTCAATATCTTAAGCGGGCAATCATCTTACCTTCCACGAACTTATATCAGAATAGATGTAGCTCATTTTATAAAAACAAGTACGGGATGGAATTGCTTCAAAAACGTTGATCGTAGAGTAAAAGACTTCTATTTACGCTGTTTAGGTGTGCTTACAAATTGCACCGATTTTACCAGCCTTTATAGAACCTTTTACAAAAGTTGCAGAAAAATTACCATAGTGGTCAGGCGTAATGCAGCCATACTTTTAGAGTGGAATTCCTGCGAATGTTGAATCTTATTTCAAGGATTTAAAGCAGTCTATATTCCATGATAGTGAATTGGCCATAAGAGTACACAAATTTTTAATTACCCATATAAAAGCACTTCAAGGTACTCTTAAAAAAGAACCTCAAAAAACTACTCGGAAATTGATTTCAGTTCAAAGTACATAAACTGAACAAATATAATGAGAAATTTGCACTTTGTGCAATTCGATAAGCCTGTTCTACATAAAAACGGAAGATTTCAGTTGGCTTACGCTCAGGATAGTGAATAAACGTCTAATCACATAACTATGAGAATTTTCAGAATGTTTCCTCTAAAACTAGAATAAGAACTGACATTGAGATAAAATTTGAAAAATTATTTAATTTTTAAAAAAATATTATTAAACTTGGCATTTTTTTCAGAGAATTATTTATTTTCTTGACTTTCACTGACGCTCAGTAATAAACGTACGAGGATATAATTATGAGAATTTTCAGAATGTTTCCTACGCAACTAGAGTGAAAGGAAGATGTTTTCGATGAACTTACACCAAAGATGAGAAAGTAGAATGCCAGAAATATGAAAATGTTTAGACTGTTTCCTCACAAATCATACTGTGATCTGAAACAAATTCCAAATTTGGAAAGTTACTTAATCTTTTGTAAAAAGATGTTTCTGCTGTTTTGTTGTACTTGAAAGTTATACTTGAAAGTCCGCTGTTTTGTTGACATTCACTCCATATAAGAAATAAACTGACAATGCTAGAACTATGCCATTTTCCAGAATAAACTTGCAATGTTAGAACTATGCCATTTTCCAGAATATTTCCTCGGAAAATGTACTAATGGACTACTGAAAATATCAAATCTGAAGGAAATTTTGTGTTTCATAAAAAAAGAAGAAAATACATTGTTTTTTAAACTGAAATTCAAAATTTGCAGACTAAAACATTATCTATCAAACGTAACTTTGAAAATTTGGACCACCTCATAATCAAATCAAAAATGTGATTCTTCAGCTTCTTATTCAACTCTGATTTTTGTGAGTTTGAATGACAAATAAGCAGGGTTGGCAAGTTTTTTGACTCATGATATTTTTTGATGGTTTTAACTATGGTTTAAACTGCCACGTCAAAAACCGTATGTCAAATGCCTTAAATATTGTACTTTTAAAAATATATACTACGCATTAGAATAACGCATTACATATAATTTATTTTAACACAATTGCAAATATTGAATGATTGTTATTGATTATTAATATTACTCTACCACAAATATTGATTGTAGTAAAAATACTAATTGATTTCTTCATAATTGCGCACATTGTGAACTTTTAAGAAATATTGTAAACATCTTTTATCTATTTTGTATCAAGCATGTTTAGAAAAGGAAAAAGAGTGTGGAAAAGTAATTTTATTGCATATCTAATATTTCCAAAACATTATTCTTTTTGTTATAACATTAAAATTGTACATTATCAATCTGCATAAAAAATTAGGAAATTTCTTAATTCCTTCCATGGCTTGTAAGTTTCAAATATAAGAATGTAAAATTCTAATGTCAGATTATGTATTAATATTTGGAATAAAGCGCTGTGATCTGCAAAAAATGCTTAATTTGTTTACATCTATCGGGGTTATTTATTTAAAAAAGAGCATTGTGTTTTTTATAAGAATGTGCTTACTCATGATTTGTAAGTTCTGAAATTTTTTATTATTCTATTAGCCCGAATATAATGAGATATTTTTTGACTGATCATTTCCCCCTAAAAATCTCACTAATGCTATATTTGAGGCCTAGAAAATGGATTTATTAAATATCTTTGTGATAAATGTCAGTGTCGCGTTACATTCAGTCTAATATGGTAATTCCATTTTGAATGGGAAACTTTAGTATACTGATAATTAAAGGTGCTGATCTTTTATTACTTTTTATTTTAATGACTGAAATTACTATGTTATTGGTGGTTGCTTAAAACCCTTTTAATTTAGGTATTTAGATTAAATCAAAAGTGAGTTTAATGTTTGCTTCTAGGAAATGTTTTACTCAACATTTTACTCAATAATACACAAAACAACAGTCAAGTAAGATGACTCAACATTCAAATTTCAATTCATTGATGTTGCTACTCCCTTTTTGTGTTGTTTTATGTACTGTATGGAGATCTTAATCTATATATTTAATAGTAACGTCTGTATTTTAATTAAACGCATTGACCCGCGGTACAATAAAACATGTTTAATCGTATACTCCACCTACAAGAGTTTCATTGTACCGTGTATTGAGGCTACAAAATAAGTAAATTTTTACTAATTCTTAAATTTATTTTCTTTTAATTCTGGTTTTAGGAGATTGAAGACTAAAATATAGTGATTACAATGTTTGAAAAATAAATAATGATACACATAAGATTGAGAATAAGGAAGTTAAACTAAATTTCTTTTAGAAAAAAATAGGGGCCAAAGCCCCTAGTCTCGCTGCGCTCGCTTGTCGTCTGAAGCTTTCAGCCACTAATAAGGCATATTCGAGGGGGAAAAAAACATAATTTCAACAGACGAAAATAAAGATAGGATCAGGTAGAATGTTACCAAGCTACACACTGCTTGGTTCTCGTATGTTCCTTGGAACATAAAAATTTTAACTTCACGCTATTTTTAACTGTGTAAAACCTACGAAACACCTTACGTATTTGCCAGCCATGGCGGTTTTCATAATTTGGCAACTAACGTGTCCGTATAGTTATGAATTATTTGTAAGAAAGCAGTACTTTCACTGTACTTCATAATTTGTTTTTGAGGTTAAAAAGGAGAAAGATCAGTCTTTCCAACCATTTCTCTTCCTCAATTTTGCCTAAAGTACGTAAGTGTAATTTGATACTTATGTAAGTAAAACTTCAGAAATAATTCTAGTTTTTCGTTTCGCCACGCCTCCGCAGGCAAAAGGATGGATTAAGCTCTTTTTGTCAAACCACAACCTTTATTCAAAAGTGGTCAAAAGCAGATAGGAGAAAATTAATCATGCTCACCTGTCACTCATGCGCGATTACCAGTGGTATGTTCGGAAGTGATTGGGTACTTTAAGTGACAGCCATTTCCTACCTACTTCAGAATCAGAAACGAAACAGTGAAACGTCCTGAGATACACCCCTCTTAAAAATGTCCTTACTAATGGTTAACATGTTAAAAATTATGATGAATATGAAAGTCGTTTTTAATTTTGAATTGTAATTATAAGTGAATTTGGCATAATATTGATGAATTTCAAATTGTACCACAAACTCAGTGAGGGCTTAGAACTTGGCGGAAAAAATACTTCACTACGTTTTTTTTTTCTTTTTTTTACGACAGTTGCAGATGGTATACAAGTATCAGGTGTATAAATCCTTTGCTCGCATATGATTTCAGTTTTTCTGTTTTTTTGCCAATTCCAGCCCTGGAACTAATAGTTTTTTATATAAAAAATTCAAAAATAATTACTTTTTTTAGTGAGTAGCCGCCACCTTCACGTCCAGATAGTCGGCCCACATTGGCATTAATTTTGTATGCATTGAAATTCCAGAAAAAATAATTTTTTTTCTTTATGCGGCCGGCCATTTTGATGCCATGATAGCAGGATCACATTGTTTTTTACTAACGTTCTTAAATACGGAGCACAAATTCTGTAATTTGGCATTCAACCAGCAGTAATGTAGCACTAATTCTGTGTGTATCGAAATTTGGTAAAAAATATTTTTTTCTGAATGTGGCCGGCCAGCTTGACGTCAAGATAGCCGGACCACATTGATTATTTAATAACTTTCTTAAATACGGAGCACAAATTCTGTAATTTGGCATTCAGCCAGCACTAATGTAGCACTAATTCTGTATGTATCGATATTTGGTAAAAAATAATTTTTTCTGAATAAGGCCGGCCAGCTTGACGTCAAGATAGCCAGACCACATTGATTATTTAATAACTTTCTTAAATACGGAGCACTAATTCTGTAATTTGGCATTCAGCCAGCACTAATGTAGCACTAATTCTGTATGTATCGAAATTTGGTAAAAAATAATTTTTTCTGTATGTGGCCGGCCAGCTTGACGTCAAGATAGCCGGACCACATCATTTATTTAATAACTTTTTTAAATACGAATCAAAAATTCTGTAATTTGGTATTCAGCCAGCACTAATGTAGCACTAATTCTGTATGTATCGAAATTTGGTAAAAAATAATTTTTTCTGTATGTGGCCGGCCAGCTTGACGTCAAGATAGCCGGACCACATTGATTATTTAATAACTTTCTTAAATACGGAGCACTAATTCTGTAATTTGGCATTCAACCAGCACTAATGTAGCACTAATTCTGTATGTGACAAAATTCGGGAAAAAATATTGTTTTCTTTATGTGGCCGGCCAGCTTGACGTCAAGATAGCCGGACCACATTGATTATTTAATAACCTTTTTAAATACGGAGCACAAATTCTGTAATTTGGCATTCAGCCAGCACTAATGTAGCACTAATTCTGTATGTATCGAAATTTGGTAAAAAATAATTTTTTCTGTATGTGGCCGGCCAGCTTGACGTCAAGATAGCCGGACCACATCATTTATTTAATAACTTTCTTAAATACGGAGCACTAATTCTGTAATTTGGCATTCAACCAGCACTAATGTAGCACTAATTCTGTATGTATCGAAATTTGGTAAAAAATAATTTTTTCTTGATGTGGCCGGCCAGCTTGACGTCAAGATAGCCGGACCACATCATTTATTTAATAACTTTTTTAAATACGAATCAAAAATTCTGTAATTTGGTATTCAGCCAGCACTAATGTAGCACTAATTCTGTATGTATCGAAATTTGGTAAAAAATAATTTTTTCTGTATGTGGCCGGCCAGCTTGACGTCAAGATAGCCGGACCACATTAAATTGTGAATTACTCGTTTAAATAAGCAGCACTAATTCTGAGGTTCGAGCACTAATTAGCACTAATATAGCACTAATTTTTTATCCTGTTTTTTTCCATTTTGCGAAATGTGGTCCGGCCAGCTTGACACACGTCAGTGGAGAACCTTTGGGGAATATTAGCAAGAGATATATACACTAATGGGCGTCAATTTCGAACAATTCAAGATCTAAAGCGGCAGATTGAAAGAAGTTGGTTTTCTCTAAAGCCAGAATCTCTTCAAATTCTTATTTCGAGTATGCCTGATCGAGTTTTTGAAGTGATTAGAAAAAATGGCTCAAAAATTTTAATGTTAAAGAAAAAAAAAAATCTGGAGTGACTCCACTCGCCTTTCCGAACACTTACGATTAAGATCATTACCAAAGCATTTAAATAAATTTTAATCGATGAATAATTCAAACATATATACCAAATTGAAGCTCAATCGAATGCGCCGTTTAAACGCGAGCGCACTTTCAAGAATTTCTCCCCCATACGCCATAATGTAAAAGAAATATTTGTCGTAGCCCTGTAGAAAAACTATAAGACCTATACACATCAAAATCAATACCGGTCTTGCGACGGTGGTTTGTAACATATATACCAAATTTGAGTTCAATCGAATGCCCCGTTTAGGAGCTATCGTGTTCACTCACTCTCTCACACACACATACATACATAAATTTCGTAAAAATAACATAAATGAATTCAGAAGACCTCAAAACGTGTAAATACACCAAAATCTCGAAGTCGAATTTTTTTATGATTACAATACTTTCCTTACATGGTACATGTTCGGAAAGTAAAAATGAGTTATCTATAAACATTTGGGACACTAAATTTTCATTTTTAGTTTTTATCGCAAAGTCTGTGATTGTGTGGTATTATTTTTATATAGCATTATTATTGTCTTGATGTTAATTATAATTAAAAATGCTTTTTGAAATATTTATTCATCTTTTTCAATTGTAAAATGAAAAAAAAAAAAAAAAATGTTGTCTATAAACTTTTGGAACGCACTGTATGCATAATGACAAGTATCGGTTATCAGGTCGTAACAGTTGTTAGCATATGTGACTGAACATTTGGATGCCGAATCTATAGTTAGATAATGTTGCCAAAGTCTATGAACCACAGAAAGACTGACATTTAGCCATCCGGACATTTGTATCTGACTTTTCACTTGCCTCTAGTTTCACAATAGCTCTCCAGGCAAATGACCCCTGGAAGTCATTGCTACGAATTGGCTATTCCAGATTTCTTACCTTAAAATTACTGGCTTGGTACAGCAAAAATTACTGGTTATGACATTTTAGAGATTAAAAGAATTAAGATCTCGAACATGCAATTTTATGTTCCTAGCAAATTATTTATTTTAAGTGCAAGCACAAGGCAATTTTACATTACTGATATATTAATAAACTATATCATATATCTTTCTACAGATTAAAAACACTTTCATTTTTGTTTTACAATTTTTGAGGGACGCGGGGTACGCCGTCCCCCCACTTTTTCATTTTGACTTATGCGTCCCCCCACTTTTTTTTCAGGGGGGAGGCTGATTTTACGTGTTTTAAAAAAATTTCTAACTTAATGTAAATTTTCCTT
This sequence comes from Cheiracanthium punctorium, assembly GCA_038373885.1. NCBI lineage: Eukaryota > Metazoa > Arthropoda > Arachnida > Araneae > Cheiracanthiidae > Cheiracanthium > Cheiracanthium punctorium. The sequence continues at coordinate 1,162,601 of JAWZYV010009895.1, read as the reverse complement.
TTGTCATTCTACGTCGGAATGAAAACCAAAAAGGACGATTTGGACCTCCTTAGTAGACCTTAAGATTACTCACTTACAAATCTTTTGTAAATACTACACAATGTAAATATATCCATCATCATACAGTGCATTTTAGGTCAAAGAGAGTTTAAAGGGGGAAAGATTGATTCAAATTAAACAGTAATCAAACATGTAAATGTGAATAAATTTGTTTTAAATTATAACTTTTTAAATCCTGCCTAGAAATGGTATGCTTTAAAATCACAACATATAATTTGAGAGAAAAGTCAGATTGATTTTGAGGCAATTTATTTCTAATCGAGTTAATTTATTATAGCACGAGCAAGGTAGTACAGCAAGTTTAAAATCCGATTTCAAAGCTTCAATGCTCCATGTATTATCCTCCTGCCCCCTAAATATATATATATATACTGTTTCAGAAAAGGATGCGTACATTAAGGTTGAATTTCTTCTAAAAATGAGCGTCCCGCCACTTTTTTTTTTCGGACTTCACCACTGGGTGAGCGGAACTGCTCATAATAAAATAAATAAATACTAATTAAATTCAGAGTTTCAAGTGTAACCTTGACACTTTCACTGCTCTACCAGAAGGAAACAAAACAATCACAGGACACACACACAAACGCCTTCACAAGAGGTAAACAAAATAAATTTCAGGCTTTAGAAGACATTGCTCTTCCCGTCTACTAAAATGACAAGAACTGTTTTAAATGTATTTTTAACATTCACAGTGGATGGGAATAAAAACAAAAAAAGGAAAGTTGAATGCTTCTCGACAACCCCAAAGGCCTGCACGTGTCAAATTTTAGAACTATCTTTTCTTTTCTTTTACTACTAATAACGCTTGTTTCAGTGTCAAGATAGCATTCGTCCTTCCTTCGGAAGATAAAAAAGAAGAGTTAATCCCCCCCACACATATATTTCCAAACAAAACACGGGATTTTAATCCAGAGAACGCCATCTATTGTGGGAATCGGAAACTACTTTTAAGTCACGTAATCGGTCATGACACTCGCTGGAAAATGATGACATGTCGGATATGAAGAGAAGTCGAGCTCCAGTGAAAAAGATTAATTTGGACCAACCTCCGTTTTCCTTTCTCCTTTTTTTATATCAATGCAAATAAACATTAAGCACACAAGTCACAGAAACGCAACAAAAACAAGGCCCTTCTACTTGTAACAGTGCCCAATGTCGTAAATGGGGGGGGGATGTCAAAGAGGGGCATCTGCAGCAGAAATTTTATATAAAATCTTCCCCATTGCATTTTGGTTAGGACGGGGGGCAAAATATTCAACAGTCTCCGCTGTTGGAAACCCTAGCCACCCCTCAATTTTAATGCCCCCCCCCCCTCAAATGTAGTTTCATGACGCCGCCAACTTCTTTCTCGCACACACTTACATACTCCAAAATGAATATTTTCAAATTGCATACGTTATATTTTTTAGTAGTTTATAATTAAATTTTTAAATTTCAATGTAAACTTACTTAGTAGTGTGCAAGTTTGTATAAAAACATCTTTACAATTCATCTTTATACAGCAAAATTGCAGCTATAAATGATAAAGGGGAGCATACAGCATTCTTCATTTTTCTGGTTGTTGCAGCCAAGAATTTTTTGCGTGGTATGGACGCAAGGCCGTACCCAGGGTGGTGGTGGTCCTATGGTTCCGGACGCGCCCCCCCCCCTCCCCAAATCATCACATTATATAAATATATTTATATGTGTGTGAGAGTATATTTATATATAACATGATGATATTCAATAAGTCAGCCTCCCCCCTCCCCCCGTAATGTCGGACCACCTCCGAAATTATTTTCTGGGTACGGCCCTGCATGTGTATGGACGCAACAATTTTATAAACCCATTGAGAGGTGAATAAAAGTATTCTTCAAGAAAATTTTCGGCGTTATATATTTTTTTAGAGATTAAAAGAATTATAACAATTGTTCGATGAAATTCATTTTTTTAACAGCTTTACGGCCTTGCAGGCACCCAAAACTAAGAGACTATAGGACCGGTATAACCTCGCCCCCCAATAAGCGGACCTGTCCATAATGCCGAACATTTAGCCCCTGAAAATTTAATATGCTGGAAGTGATATTCAACATTCAACTGACAACAGCTTATTATAAAAATCTAGTGCAATATATTACAGCAGCCCTTTTGCTCAATTGGTCCGTTTACGTTGTACTATGTTACAGAATATTAGGGGAGTGAATTTTTGTACTCAATTTACTGTAAATTTTAGACATAATTCACGCATTATTTTTAAATTATTAATCACTTTCCAATGCCTTTTCATTGCCCGCTAAACTCTGACAAAAATCAGAACTACTGTTCCAAATTAAAATTCCAACAGAAGCAACAAACCGGAAAACCTACAAAGCAAAGAATAAAATATAGACCAAATATTAAATAAAATAAATAAAAACTTATAACAAGATACGATCATTCGCATCTTGTTATATTATAAGTATCATTTTATGTGTGTTTTTTCATAAAGTTTTGATTTATTTTAACGTTTAACACCAGTATTTTGAGTATTTTTCTAAATATTAAATAATTAAAAGAAAATGTATAATGACGCAGTTTGCTTAAAATTAGCTACAACTAAAATACAACCCCCTAGTGGTTTAAAATAAGTGTGACGCAAACGTCATTAAAGGCATTGTACTGTAATGTAATTTCTTATTCCACACGCACTGAATGCATAATTTCTGAGCTATGTAAAAAAAAAAAAATAATAATAATAGTTAATGAGTTTTATTTTAACACGGTTATCATTCTTTTGTTGTTGTTGTTGTTGTTAAAAACTGTAAGTGTGAGGGTGGGATCTCCCTTTTAACAATATCCTACCATTTTATTTCAAAATTTTAGAGACGTTATTTTATTCAACTAAAATACAATTTTCCCTAAATATATAGTCAACTATAATGTAAGTAAACGGAATTCTTTCTTTGTTAAAAAATTCAGAGGAATTGATTACAATTGACAGCTATTCCACATACTTTCCAGTCCTAAACTGCATTATGCTGTGAAGAAAATGATTCGATTCTTTTAGCGAATTTCTAGAATTTTTAAACGTACAATATTTTTTTAAATAGGATACCTTCCAGGATGCTTTGAAATACGACTTATTGTTTAGACCTTTTTCAGACATTTTCACAAGTTGCATAACTTTATCACTTGTTAGTTGGTTGGTGTCGTGTCCATTGGCAGAACTATAGATGACCACGAGTGTGCAGAACACAGCTGGCTATCTCCTTGATGTTTTTGATCTCCCATTTCAGACATTTTTCTTTTCTTTTTCAGACATTTTCACAAGTTGCATAACTTTATCACTTGTAAGTGTGCCTAATAAAGTTTCTGGATTTTTGACGTAATCCCTTATTTTCAATTTGTCTGAGGTAATTCGTTTATTTTTAAGACTGTTCAAAAGTCATATGACATGCGTTGTTTATTACGAAAATCTGCTTTAAAAAAAACTTATGATGAACGTAAATGGATTTAATGCGGCTTTGGGCACAAAAGTAAGAAGCAACAGTCTGCACGGTTTGGTTGCCATGCGCTAAGCAAATGGATTTCGTCGAGTGTTGCCAATGAGCTGACCAAAATTGTGATCTTCAAATGGAACAATGAAAAAATAAACTATCTAGAAGCTTTTTCTAAGAGTACATGCAAAATTAGTCTTTTTTTCTCTTCACCGTGAACAATCAGCACCACATAAAATCTATTCCAGATGACATTTTTTTTTCTTTTCTTACCCGTTCTTTTATAAATAAAATGGACTAAAATAGAGTAAACTGTTAACAATACTTAAAGCTGCATTAGTTCACAAATATTTTTAAATCACCAGATATGTATAATAATAACAACTACAGGGTTTCTACAGATTTTGCTTCCCTCACTTTTCTCTGACATCTATCCTGCTCTTCCCTGACTTTTTATCTAGCGTGCTTTCCTGAATTTTGTGTTTCTATTTTTAATATTACATCCTTTAATTAATAACTTTTTATATATTTTGCCCCTTTTTTACAAATAATAATAATAATAATAATAAAATCAATATACACAAAAATATTATTTGACATCACTGGATTCTAACAAAAACTATGTTTGATAATAATTTAGGATAAAATTAAGAATATTTCAACTGAACAAGATATGTTAATAAAGGACACATTTTAAAATTATTTATAAGGTTAAATAAGAAAATGAAAATAAAACAATTTCTACAATTAGGTTCAAACAGGAAGTATTTTCTTGATTTTGCCGCAAAATTCAAATATTCTTGCATTTCCCTGACCTTTCTTCAATTTCTTCAAATTTCCCTGACTTTTTTCCCAAATCCCTGACCAAAACTCATTTCCCTGACTTTCCAGGTCTGTAGAAACCCCGAACTAGAAGGGGCGTGGTGGAGCAGTATAATTAAATTTTGTGTGTCATTTTAGCTCTTGTGCCAACTTTGACTAACAATGCTATCCAAACCCAAAGCAATTTTTAAACAAGTGAAATAATAATCATGCTGCTTTAAAATACCATTTAAAAACTGTGTATCCCTTTAATCTTGCTGTAAAAGAAAACTTTCATCAGTTGTGGTTCATTTCAATTCACTATTTCTTTTTGAAACAAATCTTATTTTTATGGACACGTGCACTTAAAATATAACGGAATAAAAGTAGTACGGTAATAAAAGACAAACACTTAAACATAAACATGGAAGTTTAATTTACATTGTTAAATTTATGTACAAATACACACTTTATTTCAGGCTGAAGAAACTATCAGTCATCTGATTTGATTTTTTTTTTTGGTCATAACTTCCTTTACGACAAATATCAGTGAGTGAAAAATAATTAATTCTACTTCACTTATGTGATTGCATTGCTTTTTTTAAGAAGAGCAACGCGCCACGTTGCGAGAGCCACGCCACTGTACGCTTTCTCAAGTAAAGTTACAAAGCAAAAGATTACAGAATTTAAAAAAAAAGAAGAAAAAATAGGAGACATAGAAAAAACGCGATATATCGAGGAGCCATATAACGAGGGAATATTGTATTATAATTTCAGAAACGTTCCCGAAGATTGGGCTGAAACAGATGGGAAACTAGGACGAATAAATGCCACACATGTAATATCAGAGGGTTGAGCAAGTGCCCCCCCCACCCTTTGTTTATAAAACTAAAAACAGTACCTTAACTCAGCGGTTCTCAACCTTTTAACGTCGCCCCCCCCCCAATAAAGGCTAACTTACGGTGGCGCACCCCCTCACATTTTTTCAGCATACATTCAATGTTTTAATCTTTAACAACAATGAACATTTAGTCGAATTTTCTACAAAATAATGTTATCAGTAAAGTTTAAATGAACATTTTAAGCGAAAATGGATATATTTTTGAGTAAAAATGGGAATAAATAAGATGATTTTTTAAAAACGTGCATCACTACTTGGTCTTAGGTTTTTCTTGCGCCCCCCCCCCCTACAAACGCTCTGCGCCCCCCCACAAGTTGAGAAACGCTGCTTTAACTAGTTTACGCCACCGGGGATAAAACTTTATTTTGGCGCCTCCTCAGCACGGCAACCGCGGCGGTTAAACTTTTAATTTTGGCGGTCCTTTCTTTGGAATCATAAAGAATTTTGGCACCAACTCAACGTGACGCACTGGACCGCTACTAGAGGGGGCACTTGCCCCCCCTCTAGTAGCGGTCCTGCAGGGACGTTCACAGGATTTGCTACGGAGGGGGTATTGGTCAGAGTTGGGCAAAATACACCGAAAATATATTTTCGATACAAAATACATAATACATTCATTTAAACACTAAAATACAAACAAAGTACAAAATACCTGTAAAATTTCTAACGGATTTGAATTGAGAAGAAGCTAAAATTTCCACCACGTATTTTAACGTATTGAAGATCACAGTGTATTTTATTTAAATACATTTTAATAAGAATAACAAAAGTAATCTTAATTGTTGTGTTAAGGAAAAGGTGCTATTTGGTTTTTTTTTTTTTTTTTTAAACGATCCTAACACTTCTTCAGCTACAACACCACCTGTAATTCTGGTGCAGCTCATAAATTACACCAAGAGAGGGGGGAAATTGAAAATTAGCAATTTTAGGATATTCATTTGCACATGCTATTTGAGCAATCTGCGGTGCTCAACGATTAATTTAATGTCAGAATATAAAATTTATTTTTTATATTTAGAAAATACAAAATACATTCTCAAAATACTTACAGATACTTAGATATCTAGAGAAAATACAAAATACAAATTTATTTTGAAAATACATGTATTAAGGCCTCTTCAGTGATCCAGAGACCGTCGCGGGTCGCTTGGCCAATTATCACTTGTAAGCAATAAATTTTTCGCACTCAGAAGAAAGCGGGAGATTCTCCGGACAATAGGTAATTGGGGACCGTGGATAATATTGCGGTTTTTACACTTGTGGTCCCCCCCCCCACATCTATTGTTCGGTAGAGGACACCCCATGTGTCGTCGCCAGTCGCAGCTTCCCAACCATGTCAAATTTCCCCGTTCAAATACATTGTAGCCGCGACGGTCTCTGGATCACTGAAGAGGCCTTTAGCGATACCGCCCAACTCTGGTATTGGCCATATAAGCTGTGACGAAAATCACCAGGAAAAATAGCCAAGCATTTTTTTTATGAAAAACTTTTATAAGGATATTTTTCTCTATAAAAAAAACAGGAAAGGGAAAAAGTTAAAACAGTCTTAAGGGTCATACTGACATAGAACAAAAGACCAATTCAATAAAAAAAAATTACTGGGTGCTATTAAAAGCCATGGAATTTGGCTAAAATTACACGGTCAAGCAGCCTTAATAACTCTTTTAGGGCCCTCCCTTGTGTACGCCACCGGGGGCAGACTAAAACTCACCAAATGCAATATAAAAGAAGTTAGTTTAATGGCACAAGCAATTATAGACCCAGAAGAAAAATATTCAAAGATAAATACAAGCAAACGCTACATAAAATTTCATCTCATCGGCATCCAGTAGTATTCCATAGTTTATTTATTTAATATTCTACGAAAGCGTAAAGAAACAGTGAAAGTGACTTCTGGCAGAACAGACGGGCAACGCAAAGAGGAAAAAAAAAAAAAGAAAAAACTGAAATTCAGTCAATCCATCAGTTCGTTCGCATCGTTGTTCAGCACCACGTAGTCCGTTTTGGAATCAAAACAAGCCTCAGTAATTGACGGACGACCTGCACAACCGGTTTTCTCCCCGAGTTTTTCTCCTCTCTGGCTTTCTCCCTTTCATTTTTTGGAAGGCATCGTATGGCGGGCGACCAGAACGCCTCACTGCCCGCGGCCAGTATTTAAAAAAAAAAAAAAAAAACCGCCGTTGGATTATATGAGATTTCGAAACTCTTCCAGACATATTAATCTCAGCCACTCAGCCATGAAAAAGATATTACAATGCACACCTATTATAACCTACCCATATGCTAGGTTTTAATTAAAATCCTATACAGATATAGAATAGATACAAAACTTATGCTCTCCAAATTCTGAGGGGGGAGAAAAAACTGATTAACAAGCATAATACATTGACACACTTTCAATGTTTGTGTAAGTGATATATTTGTAGCCATAAAAGGTACTTGCACATAGTGACGTAGTCCTAAAAACTGCAATAATTCTGGTAACGCTAGAATTTAAATATGGAAAATGTGAGTTTTGCAGCAAATTTTTATGGGTAATGTTAGGTATAGTTATAAAACCAAAATAGTTATGAATTTAACACAAAAAGAACCAAAAAAATAAATATCTGGACTGGACTTTAGTTTTCATTGCATTATTTTGGAGGGTAATAAATAAACAACAAAAATCATCCCGCAAAAAACATTTAATTAAAATGTTTCTTGGTTATTCTATAAAAACATCGACAGATGCAACGAAACAGTCACATGATCCTATGCAAGCATTCCTGAATGGATGAATTTAGAAAATCGTGAGTTTTCCTCCAAAACAGTAGCAGTGGCGCATTCTTGCCGGGGGGGGGAGTTAGTTTGTCGGTGGCAAGGGCGGATTAAAGGGGGGGGGCAGAGGGGGCGACCGCCCCCCCCGCCCCAAGAAAAAATAAATTAATGTAAAAGATCCTATTTTACTTCCATAAAATGGATGTATATGTCAATCTTTTAACTAACCGCCCCCCCCCCCCCAACAAACTTGCATTAATCTGCCACTGGTCGGCGGTTACTTACAAGATTAACATATACATCCATTTTATGGAAGTAAAATAGGATCTTTTACATTAATTTCTTTTTTCTCGGGGGGGGGGGGGGGGCTTTAATCCGCCCTTGAACAGTAGTTGGAATTTTTGGATTAGTGATGAAATTCCGTCTATTTATACACATATAAGTTCATATCCCCCCCGAAAAAATTTCCTGGCTACGCGCCTGATGTGAGTTATCTACCGAAACAAAATTTTCAGCATTTTTGTCCCCCCTTCAGCCTTAATTTGTTCATTATAGTCCAAATCACTATAATTGTACGATTCACCTTAAAAAGACAAACACGGTAATATGAATAACTCAATACCTTAAAAAATGGATAATGTGACTTTTGCATCTACACACTTCAAATATTGATTGTCACATGCAATAAATTACAAAGTCACATACAGGCCCGGACTGGCCAGGTCGGCTGGTCGGCGATCGCCGCGGGCCCCGGAGAGCCCCACCCCATAAATGGATATACTACTTTATAATTTAGAGTAATTTGATATATATATGAGAGTAATTGGATTATTTATTTCCCAGTAATTTTACGGTTTTGCCCTGTGGCGCAGCTGAGGACCCTAGGAACCCCGTGGCTCGAGGAAGCCCCAGAAGAGTCAAGGGCCCCAAAAGCTCTAAAATAGTTAAATGTTTTTTTAGGAACGTAAGACTAAATTTCAAATATTACATACTCTAATATTCTATTTCTTCTAAATTGATCAGTAAGGGGCCCCTTTCAATCTTTAGCCGAGGGCACCCAAAGGAGCCAGTCCGGGCTTGGTCACATAAATATATATATATATATATATATACAAATTGTGTTACGGCAAACATATACGAGGATGTGCCTTTCTTGAGCGTTTTCACGTAGGGCAGAGCCAGAAAATTTTTTTGAAAGCGGTACATAAATACTCCTTTTATCTAGAGTAAGGTCCCCTTTAATCCCTTTATCTAGTGTTAATGTATTTCTCAGAGGACCCCCCCCCCGGGTAGATTCGCCCTTGATTCCCGTTACATCTGAATAAGACCGACCAAAACTCCAGGGACCATTATACTGACAACTGCGGGGTAGGCCAGAACCATGGACCTTCATACTTCAGATGTCTGCCATGTTCTGTATCTTATCCTTTCGAGAATGGTGGAGCTCCATAAACTTATGTACCTTTTTCCACATATCTTTGTAATTTATAATATATCTGTCTATGATCAATATTTAAGGAATAAAAGCCTAGGCTCGTGTTTTACCTGTACACACAATGGTTCTGACAAAAAAAAAAAAAAAACACGATATTATTTATAATTAAAGAACATTAAAAGAACAATAAATAAAACGATATGCGCGATATTTGACATAATTTTGAACTGCAAGTTTATCTTCTTTTTTTCCGTATTAGGATTTAACTAAGTGTACAACGTCAAATACGCTCATTAATTTAAAAAAAAAAAAAAAAAACTGACTTGAAATGGAATAATCGAGAATAACAAAGCACAAGATTATCTCCCTCAAAGCGTAAATAAGAAAACACTGTGTGTCACATACTAAGATGAACAGCGACGCACTATTTTCCCCTTTCGTCACGGTGTCACAGTTCAACTGATGGTTTATTTAGACAGCTTTACGTAGCCAAAATTTTAAGAAAAATGTCAGCCTTTATTTCGCAACTTTTTTCGGATTTTACAGCAAAATAATAATAATAATTATTATTAATAATAATAATAAACAATAATAATTATTATTGTTATAACATCATTTTTCAAATGAAAATACCATTTTCAGAAATATATAATTTATATGTATAATTTTTTCGATTACACGCACTCGAACTAAAGAACAAGTTACCAAACTACAGCTCACGATTACAGGCGTAAATTGACGAAAAATCTCATTTTGCAAATAATGTAGTATAATGAGAAAAGGAGAAATAGCAATTTCTCCTTATTTCTACTTTTTCGGTTCAGTAAACAAGAGTATGTTTTATTTTATTTTATTTATTTTGGCAACGGTTAAGCACGCAAAATAAATTGAATTTTCGTGGACCGACAATAGATCACAAAATTTTGTAATTTAAATAGCTAAAAAATATCATAGAGGTACGGAATATCCGTCTTTACGAAACGGATGTGAATTTATGCAAAATTTTCTTATAATTACGAATAGATGCGGAATATAAGCAATTTGTGAATAGATGCGAATTTATGCGAAATGTTCTTATTTTTGTGGATAGATGCGAGTGCAAAATACAGCTTTTTTTTTTTTTTTTTTTTTTTTTTTTCTTATAAGAAAGAAAATTATGTTAAGGAATCTTTCAAGGGCCGTAGTAGCTTAGTGATTAAGGCGTTGGACTCGTAACCGGAAGGTTGCGGGTTCGATACCGACGCACCACTAAAGACTACCGCGTACATGCGGTGTACGTGCACGTTAAATCCGTGATTCCGAAAGTCTTCTCGGCGTTCGCTAGCAGTTTCCAAGGTGTGCCGATTTTCAAAAGTTCCCCATTTTCTGCTGAATATCCAAATTGTGACAGTTAACTCCAGGAAGAATGTATGTAGATCTAAATGGCACATTCAGTAATGTAAGCTGTCCTTTCCTGGCAAAAAAACAAACGTAAATTCAAGATTCAAATAAGCTTCAAATCTGAGCTGTGCCGGAAATCAATGAAATTAATTAACGAATTAGGGGATTCAAGTTACCCATTTGCTCACCATTTGTGGAACAAATCTTGAAAGCAACTTTTCAACAACAAAGTCAGGGGATTTGGATCTAATCATAATGCTAAACACTGCATCTGAAAAAACTTTCAATAGACTTTTAATCATAGTTCGAAATTTGAACAGGCGATTATCATAGACTTTTTCGAATCACCATCACTAACTATGTTAAATTAGGTGAGGACACTCTTCATGAAACTACAAAGCAAGAACTGCGTTAGGAAAAATTATTCTGATCCATAACTGAATAGAAAATTTTTTAACTTGGGCAAGAACAATCCAGGACTAATAGGAGATGAAATATTTATGAGTCACGTGATGTTTTGAATGCTCTCGGAAAATCGTTTGTCTTCCTAACTTCGCGTACCCCGATTTCTGATAAAAATGTAGTTTTAAATTTGGCGATGTTCCAAAGAACAAACAGATTTTTAAAGGAAGAAAGAGGATTTTAAAGCTGCTAAGTTTATTTTATCACTAGACAAAGTGGCAGTATTTATCACTAAAATAAAATGCAAACGCTTATCAAATAATTTATTTTAATCAATGCTTTAAAAATATCAATTGAAAACACTTATTAATTAACAGTCATATTCCGAACTTACGCGATAGGGACCAAGCGATAATCGCGTAAGTCGAATTCGCGTATGTCGGGGTATCGTTTCGCACATAAATATAAACATACAAGTTAATTATAACTAAGGCTATAAAGAAAAAAATAATTAAGAAAAGAAATTGTTTAGTAAAATCTCAGCGAGCACATATGTTCAACAAATAATGTTACTAAAATCGTAGACCAAAATTATTTTGGAAGTCAATAAAAGAATCGATGAAATTTAAAAACCGCGTTTACTCTGAGTTCTTGTAAGTCGAGGTATTACTGTATTCTCCTCAGATCCCAACATCTGCTTGAAATAAGAAATTACAGAAAAATCTTATGAGTAATTTTTTAAAAACATAACATATCACACTTAAAAACGACCAGTAAAGTACGTATTTTCAATAATTTTTTGAATAAAAGCCAAATTTTCTCTTTGTTTCAGTAGTAAAAGTTTGATGCCAAACATAAACGAAGATTATGAAGAAACTCAGAGATAAATGATTTCCTACAAGTTCTTTTAGCTTAGAAAATTTGACTTAAAATTCGAACTTTTTTGTGTGTGTGTAACTGTAAACGAAAATAAAATGGAGATCCGGGGAGGACAATGTTAATTGTCTTGCCAGTAAAAAACATTTGTGCAAAACTTTCCTTTTCGCATGACTTACAATTATTTAAAAATTTTTAAGCAACATAATTAATAATGCCAATAAGACTGTTTGTATAACATATGACACACGGACCTGGGAAGGCCACATGCATGGGTGTTTAAAGGTCCAAAATTTTCCGGATTATTTAAAATAAATCATTTTTGGAATTTTTTTTTAAGCTAAGCAAATGATTGTATAATTGTAATGATTTTTGATTGTATAAATTATGGTTCAAGGAAACTCTTAAAAGCTTTTTTTATTTTTTATTTAAAATTAAAACTGTAGAAGAAAATTAAGTATAATTGGTTTAATTTTATCAAATTTATCGACACTGTACTCGAATGTCATGTTAAACCGATGTGAGCTCATTTGAAGCATAACTTCTGCGCATTTTATGGACGAGTTAGAAATTTTTAGACAAGGCATTTTAGTCCTCCTCTCTCTACCTTCTCTATCAATGCCACTGAGAACAAGTATTGGTACCCCGTGACTATATGCGCATGACCTCACTATAATACTTTTATGCCCAAGCAGTGGCGGATCCTGAAAAAAATCTGGAGGCGGCACAAAACATTTATTGTTGCTATAGTGTAAACTTAGTACGTCTGTTCGGGAGAGGGGGCACGTGCCCCTGTGGATTCGCCAATCTGTCCACGGTACTTTTCAAATTTTGTGCCCTCAGTATACAGCGGACTCCAAAATTTGTGCCTCCATATAAAGGTCTAAACTCAGTTTTTTTTAGCTTATTTCAGCATGTGTGCCAATGGCATGTGCCCCAAATGCCCGTTCGATAATTAGGCCATGTATATGTGATGACTGTGCAGGTTGCAGGGTAACCCCCTCCCCCCCCCAAAAAAAAAGAAAGAAAAGGAAAGTGCCAGGCGTATGGCCTCCGAATGTCTTAGTCGGGCCTTGCCTAAAGCAAGGCTCTTCCCCCCCCCCCAAAAAAAAAATAAAAATCTAGTAATTTCTATGTCAGGAAAACAGGGTTTAAAGATATTATTCATGGCTGCCATTCCCATTTACCATTTTCTAATAGTAATAAAATAATAATAATGCAATAATATAAGAAAATGAAGAAATAATTAATATTATAAAAATTAATCATTTAATAATATTAATTATAAGTGTTAATAGTAATAAAAATGATTCTGCGAATCCCCCCGCCCCGCCCCATCAACAACAGTTATAATTAATAAGCATAGAAAAAGAGAGAAGTTTATTTTTAAAAAGGAAGTTTTTACCACTAGTTAAAATGTGAGCGTAACTATGTTAAATTTTAAAAATGCTGTTATGATCTAGTATTTTACTTATAAAACTTATTTAATAAAAAATTGGGAAAGAGTATTGCGATAATGACGGATATAAGTTGATTTTCGTTTTTGTAATTATATTGCAGCTGCGCACTTTACGGAGCGCCTCTCCGGAAATCGCTCCTTTCATGCTATGAAGGTCGAATGATGCAACAAGGAAATTGACGTGTCAGCATGTGGGTAAAGAAATCGATCCGTCTTTGGAAGGGATAAGGCACATAGTGCCATCTGTTGGGCATAAACATAATTACATGACAGAAGATAAACTTTTATTTGAAATACCACAAACACCGTGTATTTAAGGGGAGGGGAATAAATAAAAAATACTATTGTAATAATATAAATAGATGAAAATATAGAAAATCGTTCTGTTCTACGGTAAAACAAAACAAAACAGCAAGATAAATATTAAAATATATTATATACGTATATTTAAAATTTTATATGAATTACTAATGGAAAAACGGGTTATTTATCAATTGTTTAATAATAAAATAATGTAAGTTAAATTATCTTCATATTACAAAACACTAAACAGAGTAATTTTTTATTAAAGCATAGTTAAATTTTACATAAGACAGCAATTCTAGCACAAGGATGAACATATGGTACAGATATCTTTGTAATTAATACTTTAAAATTACCATTAATTACATGTTAATGAATGGCAATTTAATGTAATATTTAATTTCTGTATATTCGATGCTCATAATTGAATTAAGAAAACTGATAAGCCATAGCCTCGTAAGCCTCCGTGGCGCAATCGGCTAGCGCGTTCGGCTGTTAACCGAAAGGTTGGTGGTTCGAGCCCACCCGGGGGCGAGCTTAAATTTTTCTTTTCGTTTATTTTATAGTATCGTATTCAATCCTGCACAGTATACAATTGCGGATTCACAATGCCATGCGAATGTTTTAAGTATATTAAGTTAATACCTAAGCTAATGGCACTAAGTTTTTCTTTGAAAAAAAAATTATACTACATTTAAATGTAACAAGTTATTAAATAAATTAACACACAATTATTTTAAATTATTTCATACAAAATTGCTCTACATAAGAGATTATTAAAAAAAAAAAAAAGCATTATAGAACTTACTAAACGTAACTGACTGCTTTCACGCAAAAGAAAAAAATCCCTTAATAATGAAAACAGTACAATAGAACTTTTTCAAATCCAGAATAAGATGGAATTATACAATTCCGGATTCAAGAAAAAAAAAAAAAAAAAAAAAAAGATTATTAAAAAAAATCATAATAATCAGGTAAAATTGTGTGTGTGTGTGGGGGGGGGGGGGACTTATCTTTCTCGAATAGAAACCAAATAGTACTATAAATGAAAAATAAAACACATTATGTTTAAATTTACACAACAAGGTGTAATAATAATATTATCTTTTTAAAAAATTCAAAAAAGTCAAAGTACTTTTGGTTGAATATCTATTTACTATTATAATTATTGCTACTTTAAGGTCTAATTTCGTCTGATTAATAGAAATTCTGGTATTTGGAAATCCAAACTTGAGAAGTTCTACTGTATTAATATTAGATCCTCAACTCTTCTGCTTAAAAGAACTTTTTATTGTTTAAAAATATCATTAGAAATAAGAATTCAATATAAAATTATCATAAGTTTTAAAAACATCCCATTACATTTTTTAAAAATATTTATGAAACTATCATATCAATTATTAAAAATAAAATAAGTAAAACTGGGAATTTTCTACAATGAAAAAGTGAAATTAGCCAATCTTTTAACAGATTAGTTCTAAAATTTATTAGCTTTTCTTCTGCTTTTGAAGATTTCAGATGCTGTTATATATAAAGGCATACTTATATTTTCTTTCTTTATATATTATATTTTAAGTTAAAAATAAGATTCCTCCTGATCTACCCAGGAAGACAGGTGTTGCCTGCTTTTGGCTGCTGACTGGCAATGATTATCTCTAGCAGCATCTCAACAGAATCGGTGTGGCAACTTCTTTCACATGTCCTCTTATGTGGAGATGGAATTATGAATTAACAGCTTCTCTATATTTGTTCTGAATTGAAGGATATCAGTACTGGAGATATTTCTCATTCTGGTCTTTTGCACCTCTATTGGGCAGTAAGCAGCAAGGCTGAATGGCCCAGGCTGGGCATAGGATTAAAAAACAATTCCTCACACATTGATATGGATGATCTGATAACTGGATTGGTGCTCAATAAAGCTTGTCAAACTTACTTCTAGTAAAATATTCTATAATATTTATCTATATGCGTATTTTTCTCTTTCCTCCCATAGCATATATTTTTTCATATTATATGTGTGTGTGTGTGTGTGTGTGTTTGCAACTTTATTTATTTATTTTTAATTTACTGGATGGGGATGGCTAAATAATAATAAAAACCAAGGGCATACCTAGATTTTTTTTTTTTTTTTTTTTTGGGGGGGGGGGGGGTTGTTAACTCTTGGATCTGCCTTTAGACTGACTGCATACTGGAGATGAATTAAAGAAATCATAGAAACTTTCTAAATTATGGGCACACAGAGGTTTTAAATAAACCTTCCTAGAGATCAACATGGGGAAATACATTGAGTTTGATTTTTAAAAATAAGGGAAATACAGAAACTTTCGAGTTATAAAGATTTTCGAGATAGGCAGGTTCAACTGTATCATTATTTTAATTGATCACTTCAATCATAGCATTAAGGACAACCTCCAAACCCCCCAAGAGTGCAGGGAGGCTCTACTGCTAAAGAGCTACAATAATTTTCAAAGAACCGCATAGGAATTTACTGTAGTGGAACCTCAGAATTTTCTGCTTACACTGTCAATTCAATTTTATGTCTAGCCAAACAGCATAACACAAGGTTAACCTTAAAATTAGGGTTTTGGAGAAAAGCTATTGAAATTTCTTTAAAGTCTCAAGTCTGTAATTAAAAAAAAAAATAGTTCTAACTAATTTTTATTGTCTTTTTCAGGTGTTTAATATAGGATACCTGTGCACTGTTATTATTATTTGCACATTTATTTTTAAAAATACTTTTCAAAAAGTACTATCTGATTATAATGTGGGGATAGGCAAACAAATAAAATGCAGACAGACTACCATACATTTTCAAAGATTCTGGATGTATGTCTCGGATCTAATGGAAGCACTCACACAAAGAAAAAATAATAGCTTTAGGCACAAAGACTGTTCCTCTTTTAGGAATAGCAATATCACCAATTTATGTAAAAGTAGAAACTTTTTTTTTTAATAAAATGAAGTTTACAATGTATAAAACTTTTATTAAAAAAAAAAAGTTCATTGCTTCAAATATATGTAATGTATAAAAAGGTAATTTGGGTTTTACTAGTTTGGGTATTGTTCAAGCGGGTACTTTCACTGTAAGTTTTGCTTTCCTGTCATACTAGCCACGCGCGCTCTGGAGCTATGTTTTATTTATTTTGTTATTTGTCAGACATCAGGCCGTCGATTCTGAGTTCTTTAGAGTGTACACATGTCCCCATGCCTTTGTAGCCCCGGATGCGGGTCATAAACCGTTTTACCTGCCTTAATTCTGGAACTTTACTTGAAATATCTGACGTCTCATATATATATATATTTATATATATAAGGGTGCTTCAGAAGACTATGGAAAAAAAATGAACAGTGTATTTTTGTTGATCTCACCCTCTCAAATTGTGCCATTATGCACAGTGATAACTTGTGTAAAATTTTAATAAACTATATTTATATTTAGAGGTTGAAGAGTCGTATTCAAATTTCGTAATTTTGACAAAAATGCATAAGGATGCATAATTAATATATAATAAAGTTACAATATATTTTTTTATATCTATGAAAAGAGAAAATATACAATAAGAAAAAAAAAATGAAAAACAAATGAAATACAGGAAAATCATGAAATACAAATCAAATGCAGAAAAATATGCAAAACATAGCAAATACACACAATATATAATCACTCATTCATTAGGTCTAAAATTAATGTTTAAGGGAACTTTTATTGCAATGTCGGTACTTTTTTCGATGTTCCTGAATCACTTGAAGAAGACACTGTTCCCACTCTTTCATACAGATCAACTTCTGAGTGAATAAAATAATCTAAAAACCTTAATAAACAATTTTGGGTATCAGGGTAATGCATACAGGTACAATAAACAGGTGTACATGCAGAAAAATTACTTTCAAGCAGGAAAAAGCTAATGATTGCCAAGAAATGCTAGAAATCCATTTACTGGCATTTGTATAGAGAATTGGAGACTGAAGCTGGATTTTCCAACAAGACAATGTTCTCATTTATGTAGCAAAATTTTCTTTGGGCTGATTTTTTGATAATGTAGTGCAGCAGCAGATCCAGAAAAAAATTCTTAAGGGGCACAAAATTTTCCTTCCCATTTCTTATGTATTCATTTGAATTTATTTCTATCATGTAAACTTAGCTCATCTGGGGATGGGGGATGAGCAAGAACACCTGTGCTTCCTCCTTTGGATTCATCAATGATGTAGTGTTTGACAAAAAGTCTTGCCTTTTCTCCTTGATCTCAATCCCCAAGAAAATGTGTGAGGTATCCTCTGCAGGGATGGACGATGCCTGATACATGCAAATGTCAGACTGCTTCAGTATATGGCAGAATTGAAGTCGACCATCATTGAAAACTAGGAGGATATTGATGATACTGTGCTCCAGGCATTGGTAAATGTGTATTCCAAATCATTTATAAGCATGGCAGATTAGGGACTGATTCGGAATTTTTTTTCAAAACGGGGGTGGGGCAAATTTTGAATACAGTTCAGAATTTCATAAAATATGTCATCATTATCATAAAGCATATTTTATGTAGCATAAATATATTTCTCCCAGAGGGGGGCATCCCTTACACCTTCTCCTTGGACTTTGCAGTACTTTGCTTCTTAGAATAGCTGAGAGCTTCACACAGGGATAAAAATTCAAAAACAAGTATGCATCATACTAGTTAAAAAAAAATAATAATAATAATTTGACATCAAAGGGCATTTTCTCAGCTGTGGATTTTTACAATTTGTGCATTTAAAAACAATCTTCTGGCATTATTCTTTGTTATAATGTAAACAACATTCAATATATTTCATTTTTATCTACTTTAAATAACTAATGAATTTTATATTCCCTTTTTACCATTTCAGTTACTGTAGTATCATAATCTATTGTTGCCTTTCAAGTTTTTAATTTAACATCCTAATGAAAATTAAGTCATTGCTGGCATTCTTACATTCAGTGGAAAAAATAAATCTAAAAAAAAAAAAAACTTTTAAAAACTGAAATATTTTAATACACATTCCTTTAATATTAAAAGTGTATCATAATCTATGTATAAACTCTATTTGCCTTTCTTGCTTCATTATTCATGCATTAGTCCTATTTGTCTTTTTATGTGTCATCCCTATTTTTCTACCTTATAGAATTATGTTGGAAAGTGTATCATAAACTATACATCATCTCTATTTGTCTTCCTTGTTCCATTCTGCTGGAAAGTATATCATAATACATGTGTGAGCCGTACTTGTCTTAGAAAGTGCATTATATAATGTGGGGGTACTAACAAATTAAATGCAGACACACTACCATATATTTTCAAAGATTTCGGGTGGTTGAGGTTTACTGTCACAAAATCCAGATAGGATATCAAAGATTGTGAATGGCTACATCTAGTAAAAATGCAAGAACACACACAAAGAAAAATAATTAAGATATTACCATCTTTTCTATCTAGATTGTCATTATCTGGAACATTATTTAAATTTATTTCTTGGCTCTCTTTGCCAACATAACATCCAGATTGCTCTCTAATGCCGTTTATGATTTCAGACTCTGGAGGAAGGAGAAAAAAAAAAAAAAAAAAATCTTTAATTCAAGTGCGTATAAAAGAATAAATAAAACTAAGCAAAAAAGTTTTTAAATATTTTAAAGGTAAAAATGCAAACGCATATAAAACACATACATCCAGCAATTTTCATATTCAAGTTTAGAGTATTCCTGAAGAAATGCAACAACAGAAAAAGTGCAATACAAATATTAACTACAAATAAAAGAAAACTACTATTATGTAATTATTTTTTCTCTTGAAAACAGTGATACATATGGTTGTTATATAGGAGTCACAAGTTATGGTTATTATTGGGAAGCTCTTGAAATTATGAATTCAAAAGAAGCTGTGAATGGTGTAATGCATACACAAATGGCTTAAAATTGGGAACTGCTGCTCTGAAGAAAGAGGCTTCAGCAGTCAATGCTTGAAGATGGTTGGGTTTGCTGAGTTGAAAGCGCTCATGTTGTTTTACAGTTTTAGTGTAAGTTTTTATAGATTTTAGGTAACTATTTCACCACTTTTAACTATTACTTATATTCTTTCCAAAATTTTAACTTTTCAGAAGTATTTCAAAAGATAAATATATATCTATATACATATGGAAAATTGAACAAATAAATATAAAAAACATTTACTGTTATTGTTGTCCAAATCATCTTCAGCGTCATTTGACTTAGTTTGTCCAGAACTTTCATGGCCCACAACGTCAATCATATTTTCAGCACAATCTTAAGGAGGAAAAATATAAGTAATTTTCATTAACAACAAACTTACATTAAATAAAAATTTGAAAAACTATCTTAAGAAACATTATTTTCAATTATTTCTTGAAAATAATATAAAATCTAAAGTTCTCAGAAATTCAATGATATTTTGTCTAAAATTGAGATAAGGGGGGGGGGGATGCTACAATTTAAACAATTCATTCTTTAATTGAGGGGGGGGAGTTCAAGTAGTCTCTTGTTGAAACTAACATGGGATATCAGGGCTTGATGCATATGAAAATTGGGTCTGTTTGATGGACCCTTCACAAAATTATAATTGATTAAACGATCCCTTCAAAAAAATACAATCGATTAAAACAACTCTTTATTGGCATTTTACCCTATATTTTAATTTGTTTTGTAATTTTTTTTATGAAAATAATGACTTTTACAAAAATTGTTATGAAAATTTGCAAAAATAGATGTTGAAATTCACAAAAATAGATATTAAATTTATAAAAAGAAACAGTTTTCACAAAAATGGGACCTTGGAAAAAATTCCAGGATCGACTCCTGGATATTTTAACATAGGATTACTTATTGTTTAGTTAGTTGTAAGGCACCTGTTTAAAAATTATGAATATAACAAATGCTTTTAATTTAATTCATATACAAAATATTTATTAACATGATATATTGTGCTTTAATACAGATATTATTTGCAACAAACCTTATATTAAACCAGTCCTATTTTTAAAATTTATAATCTAATATTACCATTACATATACTTGTGACTTAGAAAATAGAAAATACAATCCATGTGGAATCTGAAATGCTCAGCTTAACTACTGTAGACCCCCCCCCCCTAAAACATGGGTCCATACAACACAGATCCCTAGAACATGACGAAAAAATTGCAAGTTTTCTTATAACACGTTAAAAGGTACTCATATGGCACGGTAAGATGAAACACATGATCTGATTTTATTATGCTTTAGCTCCTAATTAATATAACGTTTGAATGGCAACATTAAATATCATTGTGTTTCTAAGGAGTGCAAATAATTTTTCCAGTGATTATACATGCATTTTGCATTCCAGGTGGAGTATAACTCAGGCCCCATACAACATAGATTCCTATAACATGGAACATATCTACCGTGTTATAAGGGGGGTCTACTGTATATAAAGTCTCTATGGTTCTCTAGAAGAAAAATTTTTTATTTTCAACCTCATGAAAAATGGTAAATTGTGTTATCTTCAGAGCAATTTTAAATTGCAAAAACTGCAAATTTATTTTGAAATGACAAAGTTTTTGAGACAGAGTTTATCAATCTTAGGCAATTTTTAATTTAAGATACATTTTTACTGCCTTAGAAGAAATTCAGTTATATATAGATTTTTTTCTAGTCAATGGAAAGTTGTACAAGTTGTTGTATATTTTAGCTTCATACGTCTGACCAATTCCACAAAAAAATGCTAAGAAAAGCACTTTTGTTTATGCAGACTGGCACCATTTGAAAAATATTTAGCTAAAACTGAGGGTAAAATAGGTTCCAGGAATAAGATACTTTTCAAAATGAAAAAGTACAATAGGAGACTTCAAATAAGTAAATCTCTCTCAACATCTAGGATGACCGAAATTCCAGATCTATTCTCAAGTGTAAATAGTGAACTCTGAAATATTCACAGTAATTAAAAAGAAAATAGGATATAACTGGAAAAATATTTTTGATTATTAAAAATATTTCTCATAAGAAATATTACAAATAAAAATCCTTATTATCAAACTGAGAAATATGTTTATTTTACATATATAATCAAGATTTGACAGCGAGTTATGGTATGGAATATTTACCAGTATAAAATGAGAACATGGTAGACAATAATTTCAATTAAAAACTGTACCTTTAAATTTATATATATATAAATAAAAAATAATTCTGTATATTTCAACAAATCTAACCATTTAAATATATAAATGTATTACAGTAAAAGGACCAAAATCTGCACAGCTTGGTTCCAGACCTGGTGCAGATTTTAAAATTTTGCATTATAATAGGAAAAACATTCTATTTCCCTCCACTATGCCCAGATAATAATAATAATAATAATAATACAGTTGGCTGTCTCTTAATGACGCTCTGCTTAACCATGATCTCGTTTTTTTCCCCCCATGTTAACCTACCCCCCCCCCCCTCCATGTTTTTTTTACCTTCTTAACTGCAGTGATCTTAGAAGCAATGCACATGATAATAGATATCCTGGAAAGAAGTTTCTATATTCACAACAGGACACTGCTTTCGTGTTCCTAGAATTCACAATGAAGAACTTGGAACAGTTTTTGGAGTGGAACTGCAATGCACGGATGTTGAAATCAATGAAGATGATATACCCGCTAAGGCTGGAGAAGTCTTGTTGAAGATGATGTTTCAATGCAAGATTTCGACAATTGTCAGAAATCTGTTTTAACAGCAGGTTACAGAAATATGGTGAAAATTTATGAAGATATACTAAACGAAAACACAGTGTCAGAATGAAGATGAAATTGAAGACATGGAAAACACGACACTACCATCATCTTACATAGATGCAACTTTTGCTTTAGATGTCCTCAGACGCTTTATTATCTCATCGATATGGAAAATGACACATTTAACATTTGGATAATCTAGAAGAGAGAATAACAAAAACAATGCAAAAGACGAAGCAATCAACACTTTTTGACTGTTTTTAAAAACCTAATTTTATTGTAAAGTGTGAAGAGGGAAATGGCACTTTTTTACAAATTCTGTTTAAGGATGATCTCTATTTAAGAATGATTTTCATGGCTCCTGGAAAGCCATTAAACAGAGAGCCAACTGTAATAACAAGAAAGATAAATCATGCCAAATACATCAATTATAAAACACTTTCCAACACAACAATATATTTTTTTTTTTGCCAAACTTGGCGATGTCTTTCCTCTTAAATCTGGCAAGATTTCAGAGATAAAAAAATGCTGCATTAACACTATACTAAATGCAATTTTATGAGACCCTGTAAAAGACCTTTAAATTTTTTTCCCATCATTTAACTGAAGAGTAAACTCATAGATTGTAATGCATTGGAATTCTTTTAAGTGTTCCTGTAGAAGAACTATTAATAATACAGACACTATTTTCAATGGAGAAAATTATTTTGTGAGACTTAATAACATGTAAGTCAACTTTGTTTCCTTTCAAATACCAAATATCTCTAAAATATATTTTCAAGATTGAATGCCCATAGAGCATAATGTATTAGACATTTTTTTTTTTTTCTCCTGTAAACGAGCAATGAGTGCTGCATACACTAATTACAATAGGGTATATGGTACTGTACATAGAAAAACATACATAAATTTTGCACAAATTGATGTATATTTACCGCAGTAAGAACACTGAACGAGCAGGCAAAAGAACAGACAGACAAACCGATATCATTATAAATACCTCTCAAACTTGTAGTTCAAAATATAAATGTTCCTCTTATACAACATAACGCTATAGCATGAACATAGAGAGCAAGACATTTATTCTTTTAAGTGTTAGTAGACTAAAATTAATGTTCCACATACGAAAAAATAAAAGTTGCAATTTTGTCCCATGTAAATCCGTTAATGCTTAGAACCCTTTAAAAATTCCTACAGCCAAAACAACCCCCCTCCAATCCTAGGCAGACAGCCGTAACATAAAAAACACACTAAATCAGTAAAGTACAGTGCAAGTAATGACTTTCAAAATTCCCATTGAAATCGTCCAGGGTTCGCGTTTACTCAGATTCCTGAGTCATTTACTCAAATTTTCTTGACTGTGATGCAAAAAAGTATGCACATAATGTGTTTTGCATATGCAAAAACCCATATCTCTCAAGATAATGGGCTTTTGTGACCCACTTTTATCAGATGTCAGCACGACTCCTGTCGTCATAACTTAATATTATCACATTAGATATTTTTCGATTTACCAGCAAATAATGAAAATATCGCCAAACTTTCCACCATTTTTTGCCAAACTTTCCGCCATTGAAAATATCGCCATTTTTCAAAGCATTTTTTTTGCATCATATTTGACGATTTATTGCAAAAATCACCAACATTGACAGCTTTTGACACAACTTTTTAGGGAGGCACATGATTGTCATCGGAGTATTAGCTAATTATATTACAAGATAGTATTATGCTTTAAATGAATGTCTGTCTCTAAACCGCCATTGACTGTATTATATTGAAATTATTTTGAGTGCTCCTACAGAAGAACTATTAACAATACAGCCACTATTTTCGATGGAAAACTTTATCTTGTATCCCTTAATAACATACCAATTTTCTTTCATTTCAAATAGTAAAATAATCTCTGAAATACACTTTAAAGAATAACAGCCAATAGAGCATAATGTATTGGAAATCTATTGAGTGCTCCTGTAGAAGAGCTATAAATGCTACATACACTATTTTCAAAAGGGTACATGGTACAGTAAATAAGAATAGCATAAATAAATTTCTTAGAAATTTATGCATATTTACGGGAATAAGAGCATGGATGGACGGACTGACAGATAATCGAAATCATAAACACTTGTCAAACTTGTTGGGAAGTGTTAAAAATACGGTCAAAAATAGGTGAAGCAAATCCTATTACTTATATTATAATCAGAATTAGGGATGCAACGGATATCCAGCAAACATACTGCATCCGGCCAATATGCCAGATAATCGGCAGTAGCCGGATTTTACAAATATCTGGCAGTACATCTGGCCTTAAATTATATACTGAGAAATAAGATAAATAAACATAATAAATTAAAAAAAACTGCAATAATAAAAATTGCAAAAAACAACATTTTGTGAAAATAAGCTTTCCTATCTTTTTTTAAGATTGGACTAAATTATTACTGGAAGAAATTATTGTACACTATTGTGACACTGTTTTTCAATTTTTGTAAGAATTCGGTTACCTTTTTTCCCCACCATAAATTGACCCTGCTTGTGAGAATAGTGTACTTGCTGTAGTACTGCTGGCTGGTGAGAAAATGTCCCAACCCCCAATTTCGATAAAGTAAGGAAATTTGTTACACTGATTTTCCAGTAGTTGAATGGAGATGTCTTTCTTTTAAGAACTGATCTTTTAAGATATTTATCTAACTCCTGAGGGAGAAGATCCATGACATTGTTATTTATATGACTTTAATTGCAGTAAAACTGGTACTAAATTCATGGAAACAATCCCAGAAGGATTTCTGATTTGAAACTAAATGAATGAGAAACTAATGAGAAAATTTAAAGAAAAAAGTAATAGCTCAATGATCTAAGAAAACTAATGAAAATAAAACAAAAAATAAGAGAACATACTGCTGCCGGATATCCAGCTGAAAGTTTGACCAGATATTCGGTATCCGACCAAATTGATATCCGTTGCATCACTAATCACAATCATAATATAAAAATACAGAGGAATTATCCTACACATAATACAAATTATTTAAATATTTTAAACATTTGTTGAATAGTAGTTTAAGACTTTGAGATGTTCTAATTATAGGGTTTTTTTTTTTTTTTTTTTTAAATAATGTCATCAGTTCTGTAACAGTTTTGTTTCTCTAAAAATTTGAGATATTTCTCGGTCTCAGTGCCAAATCTTCATTAAATGTTATTTTATCAATCTTTTGATCATCTTCCGAATTGTTATTGTGTCGGAATTTGTATCTTGTGACAGTAATTCAATGTGAATTACGTCAATGTCAGTCATGTGAAGGTTAATGTTATCATCACAGTTCACAAATTCTAAAATATCATTTTTTTTTTTTTTTTTTTTTCAAGTGGGAACTGCTTATTTATTGCCATAGTTTTGCTCTGTGGTTATACAGCAGTTTTTTGAACTTGCAAATGGCAGAACAGATTTCATTTTTACTTTGAACAGACAGTGCAGATTTTAGCCTTGCAGATTTTCAAAAAATGGATTCTTGTAATTAAAAAGTATTTGAATTGTTCAAACAAAAAAGTTAAGTATCTTTGCTTTAAAGGTTTTTTTTTTTGTTGTTGTTTGTGTGTGCGTGTGTTTATTAAACCTTGTCTATCTATCGTATAGACAGTAGCATAGGGAGGATTTTATTTCAGAGGCGAGAGGCTGCAGCCCCCTCAGTTCCCCCCTCCCTCTGGCTACACCCGAGTATAGATTTACTACAATGGCTGAACTAGTTACAGTTAGAGCTTCATGCCCTTTCTTTTTCCAAGAAAAAGCATGTTACAATGATAAAATTCATATTTAAAAAGCAAAACATAAATAAATAAATTAAAAACAATTCTTACAATTGCTCAAGTCATCAATTTTCTCAAGGACTACTCTCAGTTCATATTTTAAAAGTTCAGATTCAGAAGCTGGTTTCTCAATGAGATTATTGCTTGTGCTTTTATATGATAAAATAGTTTTTAAAACTTTTTCCTTAAATGTGCTAAGAAAATCTCCTTGTAATTTTTCATCAATAATGTTATCAATTTTCTCATCCACTGTTGCAGTCAATAACTTTATGCTATAAATAAATAAACAAATAAGCATAAAATATTTTGCATTAGAAAACTAAACAATGAATAAATAAAATCAGCAGTCAATTTTGGCTTGCTCCTAAAATTTTTTTGCATCATACATCTGAGAAGGTGCCACAGTAGTATAATAATTTTTTGCGTCATCACTAGCTGATTTTTGGGAAATAGGGGGCAGAAAGAATAAAATATGTTCTTTTTTTACCATTTTTATCAACTATTAAGATTAGTAAGATGAAATATTGAGGGCCAAAATATATTCTATGTTTTTATTCTAGCAACTAAGCAATACTTTTCTACAAAAAAACGGGGATGTATACTCCCGGGGGGGGGGGGGGGGTGTAACACAACCCCACCTAGCAAAAATCTTTGAGCTTTGAATATTATTTTTATTATGAAAATATAAAATGAATAAAAGCAATCAGAAATATGTGAGTTTCCAAAGTACTTATCAGAATAAAATATAAAATCATGAAATAGCATTAGTGGGACAATCTTGAGCTACAGAAGTAGGGGAGATTGGGGTGGTGGGGGGGAATCAGATGAGAAGAATAACTGGTTGAAATTTTCTAATTTCCAACCAATAGCTATGGATTGAATGCACAAACAAGAATGGATTTTTCAACCGAGAAGGAGGATTTTGTAGCAGTTTGGCAATTTATATAATCTGGTATTGTGAAAATGATCATATAGAAGCAAACATAAGTGTACTTAATTTCCCCAATTATCAATAGATTTATAATTTCATTAAAATAATTTCAATTAAATTGTTTTTGATCACTTTACTTGAAAATTGCTTAGAAACTGTGAATCAATGAGTAAAAACAGACATTATTAAAAAAGACAATCAACTTCAAATTTTGAAACTGCTTGAATATTTGCCATCAATGGTGACGTTTCATTTCTTGGCAATTTATGCATACACATAATTGATAATCATTTCCCATTACGATTGCCATTAACACAGTTTGTCATTTGTTCTTATACATAATCCTTTGCACATTGGCATATTTAGTACCATGAAATACTACACGTCATGGTGGTGGCAAATATCCAAACTGAGGCCAAATTGCTTCAACATAACAAAATGAATTATTCGTATTGTAAAACAGTAGGTTTAGCAATTTGTAGCCAAATACAGAAGATATTACCATACTGGGTTAAGTTTTGGAAACTTGCTTTTGCCACCGAGCTTAACAATATATTGCAAAAAATGACCAACCTTAGTGACTTGGGTTGCTACAGGTAACAAATGGTTTAAAAAATTGGTTTTTTTTACAATTTTCAGAATGATAACATCATCAGAACATGACCAAATGAATTTGGTACCATTCCCAAGCTATCCCCTTAAAAAAATTTCAAATTGGCTTATGTGGTAAATAAATTATTCCTGTACATACATAAACGATATACATATATGCGCTGACCATAGCATCTCCTCTTACTTTGACAATGGTAAAAGAAAGTTTTTTTTTTTTTTTTTTTTTTTTTTCTGATTATAAGACTGACTTTTTTCAAGACAGAAACAGATCTAAAGTGGATCCAGATTTATTTATTTATTTTGGTTTGTTTTTTGGAGGGGGGGGGGGAGTGTAAAGCTTAAACATGAATTCAGAATTGCATAAAATATGTCATCATAATTTTTATCTAGAGTAAACATATTTCTCTGGTTGGGGAGAGGGGTATGGGCTGAATTAGCCAAATTAATACACAGGTGTTAGAACGATACATATTTTTCATTAACTTGTACTTTTAAGAAACTTAATAGTAACTGCTTAAAATTATTTATAATACTTAAAATTGAAATATGATGATTATGTAGGAAGAATTGGTATTGATAAAAGCAACTTACTCAACAGTAGGTATACACCAGATATCAGGAAAATATCCAACATCTGACATATACAGCTGATTTTTCAATATCCAAAATATCATCGGATATCAGAATCATAATCACCGGATATCTGACATCTCCAGATATCTGGCTCAATACTAAGTAAGCTCTATTAACAGACCACAAAGCCTGCATTTTTAAATAAAAATTACTCATTAATATTTTCTTAATATTATTAACACACACAGTAAAAATTGTCTACATTATTCTAAAGTGATTTCCTTTAGAATTTTAAACCACATCCAATAAGAACAGCAGGCATAGTTAGAAATTAACAGAAAACCAGAACTTAATACCTTTATTTTCAGATTTTAAAATAATATATTTAGTTGTTCATTAAAATATGACTTTATATTAACTATTGTTCTTTCTTTTAAGTTAAGCAATTAAACAGACCTAATTGTTTAACTTGTATGTTAAAAATTTATATTTATTCAGGATAACAACCAAATTATCATTTTTAAGCTCCTGATATTTCCCTGCTGCTCTCCATTATTCAGATAGATTAAACTTTAAGGGAGTCCCCTGGGAAATATGAAATTTTTGATTATCTCTACAAAAACTGTCCAGACTTGGAAGGGTCTTTCCAAGGACTCTGGCCAATGGGTACTGTGCATGCTATTATGATTTGAAATACAAATGTACTCTATTTCGTTAAAATGTATTTAACTTAAGGTCGTTTTGAACGGGACAGTCCCATTTTTAGAAAGAGCGCAACCCAAGGTAACAATTTCAATAAAGGTCGCTAAAAATCTGTAAAAAAAAAAAAAACTGACTTCCCTCTCTCCCCTCTTGAGACGCACAGAAAACGCCGGGCGTGTATTTTTTTGTGTTTGTTCTTTTTTTGTCAACTATTTCAATTTATTTAATTTTTATTTCATTTTTAAAGTCATGTTCCTCTTTTGCTTATTCCTCCCCCTCGCCAAATCTCCACTTTATTTTCCCTTTTCACTCTGTTTTTCTAAGAATTTTTATCCTTCCGAATGACAACTTCCTTTTTTCTGTATGTCCTTTTGCTTACATTTCTCACTTTCCTACCTTCCTGCCTTGTGTCGGATGGTGTTTTTGAAGTCGAAGAAGGGCCTACTCCTTGTCCCCCCGAAACATACGTCTTGCACTATTTTTTATAGTATATGTGTGTTTTAGGAAATTTTTTTTTTTTTCATTTTATTTTGATATTAACATTAACACAAGCTTGTTTGCTCGTTTTCTTAACAACTAAAAGATACCCAGACCTGTAAATTCAGTCTCCCTACACTATTACCTTAAAAACAGTAGATGTCCCATTTTGAGGAAGAAAATAAATACACTATTGCCAAAAAAGTAGTAGATGTCCTGTTTTGAAGGAAAAAATAAATGGTCACGTTAATTTAACTGAACACATCACAGAAATACGCAAAATGAGTCGTTTAGAATTTCAGTAGCAAATCTACCTCCAATTTTTCATGCGCCTATAGAGCTAGCAAGTGACTTGGCTATAAATATTTCCTATACATTCAATCACTTGTTGTGATTACTAAATTCAATTTAAGCAATACTCAATTATTTCTTAAAACTGAAGAGAGATAATGCTGCCTGACAGTAACAGGCACATAGGAAAATTATCAAAAACATTTCTGTTTCATGTTTTGGCAAGGATGGATTAAGGGGGGGGAGAGGAGGGTGGCGGATGGGACGACTGCCTCTCCCGAGAAAAAAAGAAATTAATGTAAAAGATCCTATTTTACTTCCATAAAATAGATGTGCATGGGAATCTTCCAACTAACGGTCCCCACCGACAAACTAACTGCCCCCTCCCACAAAATTGCATTAATCCGTTGCTGTGCTTCAGCAAACAACTTATCTCCAAGATACCCTACAGACTCCAAGTAGTCAGTCACTGAACTGCTTACTTATCTGTTAGCAGGGATCGCGCTGGCTTTTTTAAAAGTTTCGCCAATCCATTCGCGAAATTAGATTTTGCCGGACATCATTAAGAAATGCAATTGCCAGCGAGACCCCTGTCTGTTAGCACATTAATATAAAAAATGTTAAAATAAATTTTTTAATTTAATCTTATTGCATCTTAATTCCTTATGACGATTTAATTACAACAAATGGCAACCCGGACTCAGCAGCATTAAAGCAATTTTTCTGAAGCTATATTTTAGACACATTTTAATTTTACACAAATATTCAACATTTGGCAGAGATTGGAGCTGACAAAATCCCAGTATACAACTTTGCTGACTCATTGCTGTGGTTTTTAATATGCGAATCAACATTTGAACTGGGCATATTTTTTGTGAGAAATGTCTCAATACAAATCATAGGGGCTGATTTTCTGTACAATTTTAATTTAATGCCCAACCTTGCAACAAAAAATTAATTGATGGGAATCAAATGTAAGCTCCCATTGTAAATTACATGAAAGTGAAATTCATTCCATTAAGATTGCATCAGGAAATAGCATTTACCATAAACTGTATTAGACTTTCCTGAAATTAATAGACCACCCTGTGCAAATCAAGAAGTCAAGCATTCCGTGGTTCATCATATCATTGGTATACTAAAGGTCCTGCGATTGTGGGAAAACCATGATACTTAGTTCCAGATACATTAAAAATCACCAAATCTGAATTCGAGAATATGCTATAATTAGGACACTTGGGACCTTCACACAGTAATTATGCATCTTCACTTTATTTGGTACCTTAAGAAAGGAGCATGGAGTGGAAACCAGTGTACTATCATTACTTGAATACAGACAGTAAAGGATAAATATCCCATTCCCTGCATAGTCGATTTTGACACTGCATTGCATGGGGACTAAAAACTTAAGTCATGCCGATGTCATTAAAGCCTATCATCAAATACCAATCAACACTGATGATGACATTCACAAGAATGCCGTTTGCAGACCTTTGGACTTTTTGAGAGTACCCATATACAATTTGGGCTATGCAATGCATCTGCAACATTCCAGCGATACATAGATGAGGTCACTAAAGTTTTAGAAGACATCTTTGCATTTGTCGATAACACATTAATTGCTTCAAAATCTCCAAAACACATACAGCATCTTAGATTACTATTTCAACAACTTCAAAATTATGATTTTAGTCTTAAACCATCTAAATGTATTTTTGGTGTTCCAAGCATTGAATTTTTAGGGTTTAAAATATCCGAATTTGGTATTGAACCTTTAACTGACAAAGCTGATTGCATAAAAGATTTCCCTCAACCAAAATCTCTGACCCAATTATGCCATTTTCTTGGTCTTTTCAAGTTTTATCGGCACTGTATTCCCAGAGCTAGACACATTTTGGAAACACTAAACAAATTCTTAGAGCATATCAAAAATACAATAAGCAAACAAAAGATTACCCACAAGATGATCTTCACTAGACTGAGGCAGCTGAACAGGCATTTACCAGTGTCAAGAATACTCTTGCAAACTCTTGAATACTAATGTAACTCTTTTGAGACACTCCATTCCAGGAGCCAAGCTGAGTGTGCTTGTCAATGACAGTGATCTAGGTGTTGGCAGTTTGCTTGTCCAGCTGAACAACAGACAATGGGAGCCTACTTCCTTCTATTTAGTGAAACTTTCCTAGAGTCAACTAAATTTTTCAATATATGATAGACATCTGTTAGCTATCTACACTGCAATAAAAAATTCTGTCGCAGGTTAGAAGGTCAAAACTTTATCATCTACACCGACCAAAAGCCATTAAGGCGACATACGCTGGTAGAAAACGAAACAGACTTCCCCTGTTAACCTACGGGAAATGTATTTTCTCGTCCT
This sequence comes from Cheiracanthium punctorium, assembly GCA_038373885.1. Classification (NCBI taxonomy): domain Eukaryota; kingdom Metazoa; phylum Arthropoda; class Arachnida; order Araneae; family Cheiracanthiidae; genus Cheiracanthium; species Cheiracanthium punctorium. The sequence goes on along the minus strand of JAWZYV010009895.1, from coordinate 1,130,278 downwards.
ACGTCTACAATTTTTGTTATTTTGAATCAGTTTTTTTTTCCTTGCCAAGATATTAATGCGATACAGATTATGTATTTTCTAAAATTTTGATATCAGTTCTATTAATATTTTTAATATTCAATTAAGTTGGGAAAAACAGGTTTTTTGTGTTTGAACAGCCATAAAATACTTGCTAATTAAGATAATTTTGTAAACGTGAGATTCATGCTCAATGTGTTTACTGATTTTTCAATAAAAAGAAAAAAATATTTGATGAAAAATAAATTAGCTATAAACAAAACTATCGAGTATACATTTCTGTGAAAATTCTCCGCTGTAATAGTGCGCCATCTGGGTCATTCAACGAGCTAGCCGCTGGCCTGGGTGTAGGGGGGAGAACGATAAATTGCTGTCCCTGGGCAAGGCAAAGAGGGGCTATTCTTGCTATTCTTGAGGGGGGGGGGAATTGTACATAAGAGCAGGGGAAAAGAAATTCTACTCGGATGGGACGGGAAACCGAAATTTTTGTTCTCAAAAGTGTGTGAAAAGGAATAATATTTGTCACACGAGAATTTTTCAGAAACCAACAGAGCCTTTTTGTGGAAAAAAATTAAGTTGCTTTGTAATAACTTTTACAAATCGGGACTCATTTACTGCTTCTTTAAATTTTAAAATACAGCTTTTAATCATCTTTATTCTTGTATAGATGACAGACAACTTTTTTTTTTTTAATGTTGAACGTAAATTGCCTTTAAATGAGAGAAAAACTGAAAGGTAGGGTGGAAGAGTTTTCATAAGAGAAATCATATGTAATAAAAATATTTATTAAGTGTTAATTAAATTATTAGACACAGCAGTAGAGATTTCAGTTTTTTTCTTTTCTTTTCTACAGGATGATTTAAATATTATACACAATGCAGCAAAATATTTTTTTTATTTATAAGGAAAATGAACCATTGTTTCGTTTTAATTTATCATTATAATTACTCATTTATTTATAGCGTTGTATGTTAGAGATGAGTTCAGGCTCATTTTTTGAAGCACGAGCCCTAGGACTTTTAATCCGAGTCTGCCAGAGCCCGAGCAATATTCTTCAAGTCGGAGCCCGAAATTGCAGCAAAATATAAATAAAATTCAATTACTTCATTGATAGAATACAATAAATTTTGCCGTTTCTGCAAATTAATTACACGCACCTTCTAGGCGCCCGTGCAGCTATTTTTGTTTTTTAATAAGTACGTTTATTTTTCCCACGAATGGCTTTTTAAAATTTGTTTCAAGGTGTTATACAATAAAGGAGAAAATTTTCACGCACCCGAGCCCGAACGCAATCATGAATTACAGAGCTCGAGATCGGTTCGTGCCCGCGCTCGGGCTGAGCCATCTCATCCCCAGTGTGTGTGTATGTCTAGAACTGCTCCTAGGACAAAAGAGTAGCAAAAAAATCCGTACTTAATATCAGTTACTTAAAATTAAAATCTGAGGAGATATTAAAAAGTCAGTTGCATCTGAATTTCTACAAATAAATACAAATTTTAGAGCTCCTTACTACTTGAATTATTCCAAGCGACGTAATTTGTACATCACAAGTTTGAACTTCACTAGGAGGGTTTGAAGGATTTCTAATGCACTTTTAAATTCGTGATCAGGAACTGATTTCCGGCAGGGCATTGGGGAGAAACGCCATGGGCCTCAACAAAAGTGCCCCTCAAATCACCCTTTAAGTTTAAAAATTTGTAAATTTTTAATTTAATTTAAAATAAGAGAAACTAATTTTATGAAAAATATTTGTACTAATAATTTACTATTTCATATCGCCAGGGATATATCCACACCTTATTTTTTTTTCTAGTATCTGGCATCACCGAAAACTTATCATGGAATGTATGTGGGCTGATAGCGAGAGAACCATACAGTTGATTTTCAATTATAGCAGATAAAAGGGAATACCTGGAACAAAGTGAAAATCTAAACTCTCTATGAATAAAATACTCACAGGAAAATAAATACAAAAATATTGTGGAACATGTTACTTGAAAAAAATATGTAATAAAATTCATGACTGAAAATTAAATAATACAATCGAAATATTATTATTTTTCCAGTGGCGTAGCCAGACCCTGCCCCTTCCCCCATGAGGAATATTTTGTCATACAAAATGTATATTCTTCACTCCCTAATCACACACGCGTATACATATATATGAGCTGCTGTACTCGTAAACACTTCAAGTAAATGCGGATTAGGATTCCTTAGAAAGTCTCCCACGGAGGGTAATCCTCCCCTAGGTCTAGATCCCTCGAGCATTTTTACATTTTTGAAAAAATAAATCTGCCATTTACAAGATATTTGAGTTATCTGGTTTTTTTTTTTTCTTCAGGTGACCCGTTTATAAAATGAATAAACTACATCCCATTCAAATAAGTCAAATACAATGTCCTATACAACATTTCAATATTCTGAAAAAAAAAAAAAAAAAAAAAGGCAAACAAACTTTACTCTTTAATAGGATGAAAGTAATGCATTCTCAAATTTATAATTTTTTTATGCTAAGAATTTAATTTTTTGTACTGTCATGATTTTTACATTTTAGTAATAAATGTTTAAATAAAAGTACCCTAAACGAAAATTGAGCACTCCAATTACTACAATTTCTCAATAACTAGCTCTAACTACGCATACAATATTTTATGATATTTTTAAATTATAAAGCATAACGAGAAAAGTAAAACTTTTTAATTTTGCCCATTTTATTAAAATAAATAAATAATTGTTTAATCTAAACATTATTTACCATGATAAAAAAAGACACCATAAATAAATGTACATGTGTATACATTATTTCTTTTTTCAAATTAAAAATCAAATTTTAAGTTTTTACACTCTGTATAAAGCTTATTGTGACGAAAACAAATTTATCAAAAATAAAATAAACATCTCTTTCTTTCGGAATTCGTAAACAGACAAGCAGTAAAGAAGACGATCGGAAAGAGGAAAATTTTCCTTTTCTCTCTCCCCCACAGTCATAAAGTCATAAAAGTGTCAAAACGTCCCCCCAGTAAGAGACCCCTTTTATCCTTGACGCCCACTCTGCGGGGGTCCGCTTCGCTCACCAGAGGTCGCTCGTTTGTCGCCTTAAGCTTTGCTTTTCAGCAAAATCCTGACAAGTGCAGCCCACATCAATGGTGGCAACTTAATTACATATCCCAGTTTAGCACTGATATCTTATAAATAAAAATGAAATTCTGTTTGTTTGTTTGTTTGTTTATTTGTTTGTTTGTTTGTTTGTTTGTTTGTTTGTGGATTTGAGTTGTATACAAATCCACAAAAATGGACATATCAGCCTGAAATTTTGCACAGATATGTAAAATAATATAGAATAAATCATAGTCCACTTTAAAACTTTGAAAGTCCACCCGTTCCCGGAATTTAAGAGATTTTTTATGTTCTCCACGCAAAAAGCTTTCCGTAATTGTAACCCCTGTAGTGAAAAAAGTGTGAAATAAGGATCGTGGTTGCCATGTCTGGCGATTTTGCCGAATAAGATGTTTTAAATTCTCAAAGTAAAAATAAAAGAATAAGAATGATTTTTTTTTGTTAGTTTATATTCGTAAGGTTATTTTTTTTTTAAATTATAATATCGTGTGCATGGGAAATCGGAGCAGGAATGAAATGTTTTATACGCAAAACAATAAGAATTGAAAATTTCCGAGGCTAATAGGTAATTTTTTTTAGTTTGGCGAAAAAATAAAATGGCTCAAATGCCGATTTTTAGAAAGTGAGTTCTAGCGGTTTGCACAGATTTCGGCTTGGCGCAATTTATTGAGAGCTTAAGGAAATAGATTTTTGAAAACAAGTGTAAAGGTTTTATTAGAATACAGCGTTAAATTTTAATGATCCGTGAAGAAATAATGCAGTTGTTAAGGGATTTCAAGCGATCTATCTCCAGAATTCTCGCCAAATGAGTACATTGATTTAAGTTGGGGGAATTCCGCCAAATTTCAGAAAATTGAAATCTTCTCATTTACTACATCGGAGTAACGATGAATAAAACACGTTATAGTTGATAATTTTAAAATTTTCGGCTGTATTAAGGGATTCCACTTTTGAAATAAAGGCTTGCTTTACTTTTTCGCGGTCGAACCATTTCCCATATTGATTGCTGCTAAGTCAATGCTTCGAATGATTTCCTGAAAAAACGCTTGCACAATGGCGTATGTTGGCACTTTGGCGAGGCTTAGATTTGAAACTGAAACTGGATTTTATTTGAGACTGGGATATATAATGACACTGGTTATAGATAAAAATGAATGTTGGTATGTGTGTATGAGGTTGAAAAACTCTAGCACCGTTGCACCATGAAATTTGGTGCACCTAAGTCTTTTGTCATTGATAAGCTTTTTATGCTATCCGTTTTCCTCTAACTTGCCACAAGATGGCGCAGCAGAACGTCGAATTCTATTCCGTTTAGCCGTTTACTATGCGAATATCGTTCAACCGATTTCGATGAAATTTGGTACACGCGGATATTAGAACACGGAGAATATTTTTCACTATCCATTTTGCTGTAACTTGCCGCTAAATGGCGCTGCAACGCATCAACTTCTATACCGTTCGACCGACCGGCATAAAATTCTTATACTTCCACATTTAAGCACGAAGAATATATTCTAACTGTGTTCCTTTTGATGTTACTCACCACTAGATGGCACTGCAATGCATTATTATTTTAACTCGCCACTAGATGACGCTGCAGCAGGCCAAATTCTTGACCATTCAAACGGTCGCTATGAAAATCAGTATACATAGCTATTTGAACAATGAGAATATTTTCGCGTTATCCATTTTGCTATAACTCGCCACTTGACGGCACTGTAGCAAATCATTACTTTAATTAACCACTAGATCGCGCTGCAGTGCATCACTTCTTGACTCTGCAACTGATCGCTATGAAAATAGGTATACATAGATATTTGAACACGGGGAAGAGTTTGGCGCTATCCATTTTCCGATATAATTTGCCACTAGATGTCGCGTCAACACATGAACTTCACAGGACTGTCCAGCCGATCGTCCTGAAATTTCGTATTCATCGATATCTGAATGCGAAGAATATTTCAGCCGTATCCGTTTTGCTAAAACTCGCCACTAGATTGCGCTACGCTGCATGACCTTCTGCACCGTACAAACGATTGCCTTGAAATTCGGTATGCATGGTTATTGAACACAATATAAAGCGATATCCATTTTGCTATATCTCTTTATTACAATAAATAGTAATCACCACAAATCGTAATATCAAAGTCCATTCATTCCCGTGCGAAGAACGGGTACTTCAGCTAGTCTGCTATAAAAAAGGAAATATTAAGGCATTTGCAGAAGCACAGAAAGATAATCCCAAATTTGCAAAAGATTCAGAGTGAAAACACCTCTTTGAATTTTCTTATGTGCCTTGCCTAATGACAGCTGCACAACTATATGTGATTTATCTACTGTTAACCTTCGACCATAGGCGTAGAGTTATATGGGTCCGTGGGGCTCGAGCCCCCCCTATAAATTGTGAATAGGGGCTGAGCCCACCCAATTATTTATCACTAGAAGAAAACTAATTTATACTAACATAATAAAAGTATTTCACGGCATTTACAAACGTTTAAAAAAAAAACTTTACTTGTACTTTTAAAAATTTTCTTTTGATTTCTTTTGATTTAGTATTATTCATTGTGATGCCACGTAACACACAATGTTACTACCCAGCAAACACACACAGGTTCTCTGAACGTCTATTAGTGTTCAGAAGACGTTTTCTGAACGTTAATATACGTTCAGAGAACCTGTGTGTGTTTGCTGGGTATAAGCTGCCCTCGCCAGGCTCTGGTTAATTAAAATCAGATTATACAATGTAAAGTATGAAATGAAGAAAAGTTCAGATGTGTATAAAATGCACTATCTCATCGAAAATGTTTTTTTTTCCTCCTTTGGATCTTTTACTTTGCTTCTATTTTTAACTTATAACATGGTAGGAAGATACTAACATGGATACTTACCTTACATAGGTGTAGAATTCAAGGACCCATAGAGCTCGAGCGCCTCCAATAATTTACATTTATATATATTAAGTCATTGCTGCCAACTACTACGGAATATAATTAACCATTTTTTGTAAACAGTGTATTTTAAAATTATTTTTTTGAAAATAGTAACCAGCTCGCGCGCGCAGCACAAAAATTTTACTATATTTTAAGCCGAAAAATCATGTAGAAAAAGTGGTTAATTATATTCCGTAGTAGTTGGCAGCTATGAGTAAGTTATATGTATGTGAATCAGTGGCGTAGCGAGAAATTTTTCATGGTGGGGGGGGGGGGTTACGACTTCTGCAACTCACATATATGTATACGGTACGGGTGTATGATAAGGGAGTGAAGAATATATATTTTGCATGGTTAAAAATTCCTCAAGGGGGGGGCTATCACCCCCTAACCCCCCCTTGGCTATGCCACTGACGTGAATATATGTGGTTATAGGGCCCAGCCCCCCCAATAATTTTGAAAACTTTACGCTTATGCCTTCGACCTTTTGTTCCAGAAAACTTTCGCAGAACAGTATTGGATCCCTTTCATAACTTAGCACATCCAGGCATCAGTGCTACAACTGAATTAATCACAAGCAAATAAATGTGGCCCAACATAAATTATGAAATTAAAGAATGGGCGCAAGCCTGCAGTGCCTGTCAGCATTCGAAAGCTCATAGTCATACTAAAGCCCTTTACATACCTTTGCATTGCCAAGGTTTTCCCTACGTGCATGTAGGTATGATAGGACCCTCACCCAGCTCTGAGGGAAAGATGTATTGTCTCACTGTCATCGGCAGATTTACCAAATGGCCTGAAGTAATGCCCATTTTTGGCATGACAGCAATAACCATATGTAAAGCTGTGTTCGAGGGATGGAGATCCCGATTTGGGTGCCCTTCAACTATTACAATAGATCAGGGTCGCCAATTCGAACCAGTCCTGTTCTTGAAACTCATACAAATGTTGGGAACAAACAGAATTTGCACAACAGCCTTTCATCCACAAGGGAACAGAATCATTGAACGCCTGCACAGAACTTTGAAGAACTCTATAAAGGCCCATGAAAACTCTTATCCATGTCCATGACCCAGTCCATGAAGATGGATTGAATCATTTCCCACAGTTTTCCTTGGTATTCAAGCAGCAGCAGTCAAAACTGACATACAAGCATCAAGTGTTCACCGTGTACAGAGACTTCACTCAGACTACCAACAGATTTATGTTCAGAGAGTGCTAAAGATATAACTCCTTTATACGAGTAAGAATAGAAACTATTAAGAGCAAATGCAGCATTCAAAACCAACTCCAACGCACAGTGCTAACTCAAAAGTTTTCATGCTACCAGATCTAGTTCATTGTACCCATGTTTTCCTTTATGCTTACAAAGTCACTCTACCCGTTACTCAACCTTACACAGATCCCCACAAAGTAATCAGTTACAGTGATAAAATTATCAAAATCAACATAAATGGCAGAACCACCCGTGTTTCATTAGACAGACAATGTGATAGAGTACAATGATGTGACTGAATCAAACATTGTTGATCATCAATTGAAAACTTTAATACCCACTACTAGTGAAAGTTCTATGAACATACCTAAAACAACTACATCTGGGCAAGTTGTTAGATTTAGTAAAAGACTAACAACTGAAATGAACTAAAACTTCTCCACTATTTTTTTCATATTTCAGATATTTCCAATTTCAATTATTATCATGCTTTATTATTATTTTTTTTTCAATCATAATACACCTTAATTCTATTTTGATTTTCCTCTATTCATGTATTTGCAAAGCAATATCAGTGACTGACCAACCGATATTCTCAATTAAGTAATCAAAAATGCTAATAATGATTTCTTTTGTTGATAGTATAAAATATTAATACTTTAAATTCTCTCTTCAGTTCTAAATGATTGAACAGGAAATTATTACACATTATCGTTCTCTCACTTTGCTCTTTCACTGGGGGGAGGGGATACTATTGTTGTGATTATGCAATTCAATTTGAGTAATATTCAATTATTTCTTAATACTGAAGAGAAATGGCATTGCCTGACAGTAACAGTCACATAGGAAAATTACGTTCATCTAAAAACATTCCTGTTTTGTATTATATTAACATCTTACCTCCAAGATAGTCAGATTCCTAGTAGTCAGTTACTGAACCGCTCACCTACCTGTTAGCATATGTATATAAAAAAATGTTAAAATAGATTTTTGAGATTATTTGACTGCATCTTAATTCCTTATGGCGATTTAATCACAACACACTAATACAATGGGAATATGGTATTTTAATTTTTAAAATCTCACAAGTTAATTTTAGTCGTAATATTTTTTGCCCTTTGATTTGCCGCCTTGGTAACCTTAGAAAAGGTTGGGGCTCAGTAGCATTGGCAGGATTTTTTTTTTTTTTTCGGGGGGTGCCTTGTACTCAAAAACTAAGCAATATAACATATAAAAAATCGATATGCATCTTTTTTTTAAGGGGTGGGTGGGTGGGAATGGCCTCCCCCTTTTTCCATAAAAGTGTTCACATACAAAAATGAATTAAAAATAAAAAAGAAAAAGAAAAAAATATAAATGAAGTTTAAAATCTTTGCAGTTGGAAGAACATTATATAGAAAAAAAAATTAAGTTTGGCTTAGGTCTATAGATGAACCTCAAATTTCTCAAGTGGAGCTTTAAAATTTATCCATGAACACATATTTGCCTGAATACCTTATGTTTACTCATTTCAGGGGTGGTTGCAGCCCCATTGCCCATCCCCTGGCTAAGCCCCTGTGGCGGCCCATAGACTAAAGCCTATTTAGCCAAATGGATAATTCAGCCTTGCCATCCCATTCCAGATTAGAACACACAGAATCCGCCAAACAGATAAGAAATTTTATATTTATACTACTTTCAATGAACCTTTCACATGGTTTGGGGGAGGTCATGGTCATGGAACTAGGAAATGAGCAGAATTAATATGAGAAAGCAGAAATTAATATTTTATTATACTTAATGATGTGCGTAATATGCATGTACTTTATTGCCCTCCGATGAAATTATATAAAAATATAAACACAAACCACAACCAAAAGCATATTTACGAATTTCATATTTTAAGTTGAAATATGATGATGATTATGCAGGAAGAAATGCTATTGATAAAAACAACTTACTCAACAGGACATGAATTCGATATTTCAAGTTCAGTCTCATTCTCTACTACTTCTGGAATATTAAAAAATTGCTGTTCTCCAACTTCTAATAAATGCTTATAATTTACCTGAAAAAAAGTTATAATAGAACACCATGTGAAGGAAATTTAAAAAGAAAATGAACAGAGCAAAGTCAAATGTTTAAATATATATAACAATAATACAATATAAAAAGAACAGTAAAACATTTTAGCTCTTTTAATTTTCTATATTTCAGCATGTACATTTGGGCTTTCTTTTTATTCTTCTTTGCAATATGTGAGACACATCACACAAACGACTCAGCCTTCAGCAGCTGTAGCTCCTATGAACAGATTGAAAAGAGAAATTGTGTTTTACCAGCAATCGATGCAGGCAAAATCTGGGTCCATTTTATAGTACCTTCACAAAATTCAAATGATTGAAATGACCCCTTTACAAAATTATAATTGATTAAAAAAAATCCTTCACAGAATTACAATTGATTAAAACAGACCCTTCACAAAATTATAATCGAACAGATTCACACTGGAGAGCGATTCAGGATGTCTGTTGATCTGGAGGGAACAAAGCACCAGATACCATCAATCCAAATCTGTAAAGACACAATTACCAAGGTGACGGAATATTGGTTTGGACAGGGCTCTCACTCGGTGGTCACACTGACCTGCATGTGTTCCAGGGAAGAACTCTGACTGGTGTAAGATATCTGGATGAGATCCTAGATCCATGTGCTTGCCCATATGCCGGTGCAATTGGCAATGATTTCATTCTGATGGATGATAATGCCCACCTCACCCAGCTGTGTTTGTTGAGGATTACCTTGAGAGTCAAGGTTTGGAGCAAATGGAATGGCCAGCTCAATCTCCAGACCTCAATCCGATAGAACATGTTTGGGACTACCTTGGCAGACAAGTGGCCAGGGCCTCCGAGAGAAATTTTATAAGGCGGGACAGAAATGTACCCGGGCCCCTCCCCATCTTGTTTTTGCCTCAAGAAATATATTTTAAATTCTGCCCAATTTTACTTTAAAAGTAGTTATTAAAAATAAAAAAGTTAATATTGTGGGTTCATTTTTATTCTTACCTAAATTTTAATTTTAATAATAGTATTTACAATCTGTAATAATGTATTATAAAAAATATAAAAAAATGAAGTATCATTACGGTATTTTTATAACCAGATTCCAAAATCTACCTTTGCCTTAACCCTCGCTGTCTAACATGTGTTGCAAATCACCATCACCAACAGTGTATTATTTATCTGTAAATGCATCAGTTCATATTTTGCGATAGTATATATAAATGGTAGAATTAACATAATTATGATTCAATTTTAATAATGGCTTTTCGTGCCTTTTTACTTGCAAAATTTCGTATAACATCATCAAAATTAATAGTTCTGGCAATGTCAGATTCGATGCTTAGTCTTGCTAAGTCTACAAGTCGTTCTTGAGACATGGTTGATCTTAAGAAATTTTTTATGAGTTTCAATTTGCTGAATGATCTTTCAGCAGAAGCTACCGTTGCTGGAATGGTTAAAAATATCCTAAGGGCAATGTAAACATTTGGAAATAGATCGTTCAGTTTATATTCTGTTAGTATGTTCAATAAATCCAGAGGCTTTAATTGATTAATTCCAAAATTAGCTTTTGGACGGATGGTAAGTGAATTATTTCTGAAAGAAAATCTTCACTATTCAGATCATCTTGGTATTGTTCCGATAGAAATAATGCCTTTTCTTTTGAACTGCTTTCAGGTATTGTTAAATACTGCCATAATATTTCAAATTTACTTGACAAGTTTTTGACACCATCTAATCGTACAGTTAGTCCCCCTATGACACTATCTGACAAAGGATAAAATATGTAAATTTTAAAATATTTTTCTTCATTATCTAACTGTTTATCAGTTTCTTCACTATCCAGATGATGCATCTTTTGTTTTTTGTGTCTCTCATCATATCTACGGGAAAATGTTTTCTCCATATTTAAAGCTACAGTTTTAGCTTCAGACCAGACTGGATTCCAATCATTTCAAAGTGTTTTCAGATCGGAGAGCAATGCTCCTATATTTTCAGCTTCGACATCAATTGTTGTATTTTTGGCTTGGATGACTTTATCGCACATATCGATTTGAAGCAATACTTTGAACCACACAGCTGACATTAACACACACACGAAAGATGACATATACCATAGAACTCCATTAATTTTATTTTTAGTTTTTGGAGTTAAATTTAAATCTTTCAATTCTTGCAGTGCTAACTCGATGCCAGGAAGTTGATTTGCAAATGGCTTGACACTTCGTGAATTCGATCTGACCATCTGGTATCTGACATGCTGTGAAATGCGCAGTCGATATGCTTCCGTAAAATTTCCCAGCGCTTCAGACTAGAGCTAAATAAATTATAGGTTGTTTGTATTGTAACAAAAACAGTTATTGCTTCTGATATGCATTCAGCAACGTCATTTCCACATAAATTAAGCGTGTGGCATCCGCAAGGTGCAAATATTGCTTTTGTATTCTGTTCTAATATTTTCGCTTGGGCACCATTATATTTCCCAGACATATTTGCACTATTATCATAAGACTGAGCCCTATAGTCACTGAGTGGAATTGAGTTAGCTTTCAAGGTAGAAATTATTAATTCAGCAATTTCTTCTAATTTTTTGCTGCTGCAATCCGAAAATGTGAGAAATCGTTCTTGAACTTCATAATGCCTATTTTTTTTAAGTTAAAGATCTTAACAAAATTGTTGTTTCTTCTTTACAGGAGGAATCTGGAGTTGCATCCACTATTACAGAAAAATATTTAGACGACTGTCTTTCATCTAAAATTTTCTTTTTGACAAGATCTGAACATTCTGCAATAAACTCATTTTGAGATTTAGGCGATAAATAGTGAACTTGCAGTCGTTCACCTAGTTTCTGGGATTCTTGTACTTTCAATACATGTTTTCGAAGGATAGGATCGATATTACGAAACAGAACACCATTGGGTATACGAACCATTGGGGCGAATGGTGCGACCTCACCGTTCCCCCCAATGGTTCGCCTCTATGGGGTGCCAAAATACCTTACTTTATACTATGTGCAAGTGCAAGTATATATTTGAATGTCCATATATTGTTGAAATTTTCTTTTTAACCCCTTTGAAAACTTTTCCAGCTGCATGTGTGAGGGAGGGGCCGCATTTTTGTATTTTGCACCATTTAGAAAAATAGCTAAGACCGGCACTGCGTTGGGCTCTGATTTTTTAAAGTAATTTTTTAAAAGTAAAGATGTAGAAAGGATATTTGTAGTGCATTTTGAAAAATTCACGGGCCCCCTCTAGTTCGACGGGCCCCGGAGCAGTGCCCTGGCTGCCCCTCCTTCTCACTGGGCCTGCAAGTGGCTGCTTCAAGTCCTCCTCCAAGATCGTTACATGAGCTGGAACGAGGACTAATCCGTGCGTGGTAGAGATCGACCGATACCACATTTTTGCTGATGACCGATACCAATACTTTACCTATAAATTCATTTTCAGAAATAGCCGATACCGAAACTTTTAAGCTATGGTATCGGCCAATACCGATACTTTTAAGCTATGTAGATGTAGTATCGGCCGATACCGATACTTTTAAGCTATGGTATCGGCCGATACCGATACTTAACCGATACCGATACTTTACATAATTTAATGTCATTTAAACCTACATCTGTATTCTGGGCAGTTTTTGTAACAAGAGTGTAGTTCTCGTTAAAATGAATAACAGCATGATGAAATTTGAGCCCAGTAAAAAGCATTAAAAAGAAAAAGCAGTGGATACATTGAAGTGTGAATTTACAGTAGTCTTTCTTTTCTATTCAATCATGCCGACGAATGGCCGAATTTATAAAAAGCTGAGCACTGGGAAGCGTCTTAGTGTGCAGGTTCGGAATTCTTTCTCCTCGCGTGGCTGTCGGCCTAGTTTTGGGCGATTTTCAAGATGTTACGTGAATATGCGTTAGATGCCCTTAAAAAGTCCTCTGCCCAAGCCCCCCTATAGGTAGATGCCCCTCATTTAGGCTTGACAGAACACAAACACGGGGGGGGGGGTGGGGGGGGGTGGTAAAGGGATATATTAATAAGAGAATCTATTTCCAGTGCCGACTGGTGCAAATATTTAAATCAATTTTTCTCAACCTCTATTTTGTCAGCTAATCGTTGCTATGAGCCAGATAAAAGGTTTCCATATTAGACCCAAAACAGCTTCCTGCTTGCTCTTTCTATATGCGTCTTTTATTTTTGGTTCATGTCTCGATTTTGTGCTTACAAAAGTAAACACATGAAATTTATTCAACTTCAAAGCTTGAAAGTTTTATTTAGATTTTCTTTAATTATAATTCTTTCACATATGAAAATATTTTTTAGATTACTTAAACTGCATTAAATTGTGATAATGTATAAACTGTACAGTATTATGTAAGTACATATGTATTTAGATATTGTTCATTAAATAAGTATGTAAATTCTTCCCTTAAAATGCATTATAAGTTTACATTAATTAATGGTTTTATTTATCTGCTCCAATTATTTAACCACTAAGTGAATTTTAAATGTTTCTTATAGAAACATATATAAAAATAGTGCAACTTTTAAATGTTTTAGCAAGATTTCTTTTCAATATGAACTCATATGATCATTTTTAAGTTCTTTTTGAAAATCCGAATATTTTGATTCTCCGGATAGGGTTAAGTCACAATTAATCCGGATGCTCCATGCATTTGATCTTTTCCGCACGAAGAACAGGTACACACCGATTATTCATGTGTTTTCCTTATATATAAACCAAACACTATTCACAAGAAATATGTTTTTTACCCCAAAATTTGAAATAAACTAAATAATAATTAGTATTACTAATTATACTAATACAGCTTCAACTTTTTAAATTAACAATATAAATAATTATTAGATATTGATAATTATTACACTTCTCAAAACAGAATGATACACAAATCCTATGTTCTCTCATTAATCTGATAGATAATAAAATCATTAAATGTTTGATAATTCGTACTTTTGATAGTGTGTAATGTTCTAAAAATGAATCATTTAACTTCTGGACCAACATAATTAAAGTTCACGGGAGTCGCCAGTTTTCAAGTCACAGCCAAAAAATTAACTTCTTTGCGACACAAAAAAGGAATAAATTGTTTTCACATATAGGTTTCATTTATAATTTTAGTATCATTAAAATTGTCATTGAAACAGCTACAATATGAAGAAAAATATTTTTGCATGTTTTCAAGCTATGCCTTGGAGGGTCTGTATAAAAGATGCTTAAAAATGACGAGATTAAATGAAGGTTAAAGGAAAATCCAAAAATGATAAACTAAATTCAATTTTCAAGTCTTAAAAAAAAGGTGCTACTTAAATTATCCATATTTAATGAAATTGATCTTCAGTGTTTTAGTTTTTATGATCATTGTTAACATGTGTTTCTGTGATTGCTATGAACAGATTTTATCTGTTTTAATTCTAGGCTCTGAGCAGGTGCGGCGTGGCACGGTAAGCAAGGTCTGGGTGCCATCGTCGAAAAGGGGGCCATTTCGAACTAAAATTGAGAATATCTTGATCTAGAGCAGTGGTTCCCAAACTTTTTTGCACCTCTCTTCAAAAAATCTTCAACTAGATTTTTTTTTCGCGACCCACTACTACATAACGATAACCAATATAGGCTATATAAAATAGTATAGTTTACTATATATATAAAATACTAAAGTTTAATTTTTCCCACCCTTTTCAACTCACTGAAATTGCTCCAGTGACCCAACAATGGGTCACGGCCTAGTTTGGGAACCACTGATCTAGAGCACAAAAGGGGCGCCTTTTTTAACGTTTAGAAAGGGGCACCAGGGGGGGGGATATGTCCGACAAATGTCATTCGGTTCAAACCCCACCCCCTTTTGCACGTGCAGAAATACGATTCACTCCCGATGCTACTTTCGGTTTCAAATATTTCCGGCTGACTAATATTAAAATGTCTGTATCTGAAGTTCTATAAGCTAAATAGAAACAAATTCCTCAAACGTATTTCGAAGGCTGAAATATTACACTTTAACACACATATGGGCAACCGCGGGCCGGATGTGGCTCGCCACGGCTTTTGATCCGGCCCGCGGAACATTTGAAAACTCCGTATAAACCATTCAATATCCCATATAAATCCCAATTATACGGCCCGCTACTTCGCTAAAATCCGCAAGACATTCTCCAACGATATCAAAAGCCTATATATACAGTAGAAGCTCCCTATAACAAAGTCTTCTTGCAACGAATTTCTCCCTATAATGAAATTTTTCATGGAAACGTAACTTTAAGGCTTAAATAACACTATAAAAATTCTCCATATAACGAAGAGCTTATCTTCCCATAGTGGATATTTCAGATTTACCTTTGATTTTTTTGTTGCTTTTGAAGAAAATTTTAATTTTTGAACAGACCACTTAGTGGAAGAGTAACAGATGATAAAAAATGGAGGCCAAGGAAGTGTAACTGACTCCGATAATGAAGACACTTCACCAGCGCCCGATTATGACTAACAGGGGCACTGGGCATTGAGAGATTTGGGGGCCCCAATCTATGTAATTTGCTATATTTTTCATAAAATTTTGATATAAAAAAAAACTTTCAGAAAAACATTTAAAATTGGGGGCCCTTCCAAGTCGGGGGCCCTAGGCAAAGTCCCGATTTGCCCATATAATAATAAGTCCCTGCTCTTCACGACCAAAACCACGTCAAACTTTAATTCTTCAACCTTTCAAAACCATTAAAAAGAGGTTTCCAAATGGAAGAAAATGTGCCTCACTCTATTTTCAGCAGACTTTTAAAATGTGAATATTTTTATGAAAATTTAAAATCACAGAATGCAAAACAATCAGGGCCGGACTGGACCGCTGAAACGGCCCGGGTGATTCCACCAGACCGGCCCCCAACTTCAGTTGCACATCTAGGATATTAGTTTAACGGAGAGGGGATGCACAAATGCAGTTGAACTTTGTTATAAGGATGGCTCTCTTATAACGCTAAGATATTCTATACGCTCAATCTGAAAATATCTAAAATGCAGATGCTCGTTTACAACATCACCGCGTCTTAAATGACGTGTTCCTTTCCTTTCAATGACATTAAAATCGAGCTCAACTGTATGTGGCATTATTCGAGAAATTTTATTTAATACCCAATATTTTTTGTTGAAGCTTTTTTCGGAATAATTTGAAGACAACTTTTGAAATATTTGATTCAGTGACATTTCTCTACTTTAAAAAAAGTTTCATTTCATTTTTACTTTTGGCAGGGGTATGCTGGTTTGGAAGGACATAAAACCAGGAAGAAAATGAAAAAAAAAAAGGCAAAAATTAAATTACTCAAATCTAGCATGTGATAATTATTAAATATTACATATAATAATGTTGTATATTTCTGTATAATATTTGATGAATTGTTACGGTTGCTCATATCAGTTTAATTGGGATATTTTAATTTAATCAGAATATTTTAGCTCATCCAACACAATTAAATTATTTTCACGTTCTTTAAATGCTCATTTTATATTTTTATCAGTAGATACTGAGAAAGTTGGGCAACGCAGGCCTTGGCCCGCATGTGGGCTGTTGCCCACCGCGGGACAAGTTTGACTTTTAACTTTGATATACCTCAGGTTGATAACCGCGGTGGGCCAATGTTTAGCTTTTAACTTAAAGATCTCATATACTTTATATACCAGTCTTCAATGTTGAGACAGTTTAAAGTTAAATATTGAAAAGAAAATCATGACGGTAAAGTAAAACTTGAATTAGAAAAGAAATCGTGTAATGACTTGATTTAATTTTCTACTATTTAAAGTACTTTCATACAAATTCACCATAACTAAATTCTTAATAGCTAAATAAAAAAGTAAACCATAATAGCAATTAAAAATAGTTAATGAACACTATGTGAATACATTAATCCAAACACTGTAAATGGTATTCGGGATTTTAATCTTCAAGTAAAGACCTTACAAAACTCAAAAACAGTACCAACTGCCTCAGACACTATACAAAATAATTCAGGTATCATAGCACGTGTGCCATATAATGGAGTGAACTTCTAAAAAAATCAAGATTTAAAACTTCATTAAACTCAAATGTACAAATAAAATTTGAACAGGATATTCTGCCGTGTCATATTGTAGCATATTTATTACACTCGAAGCACAGAGGTGAATATTTAAATTAGAAACAAAAAGAAAAAAATTCTTTACGATTGAGAAAAGTTATTAAAATTTTAGAATATTCATTTTTTTAAAATGAAATTTGTATCCTTTAACTTAGTATCAGAGTGCAAGCATGTTTACACACCTACATATTATTTTATCAAAACTTTAAATAGTCAGTTATTCCTTTTTCACGCTAGCAACAAAAATATTTATGCTTTCCCCTTTTTTTTGCCTCGACTGTTTTTTTTTTTTTTTTTTTTTTTTTTCCGGGTTTTCCCTACTAATGGCAAAAACGTGCCAAACTTGCAATTTTTTTTTTTTCTTTCTTCGTTTCTAATGGCCGGGTCAGCAGCCTACAGGAGGCTTGACCACTACGAGGGCCGTAGATTTTAGAGCGTCGTGAAAACCGCTCAAAGATGACTCATATTTGTGTTTAAATGTTACAGTAATTCAATCAAAAAAATTGTTAGTTCACTTAATAGAATTTTATTAAAAAATAATGATCAATCCGACACCCTGAACCAATGAGACAGACACCTGATGATGACGGCGATCTACACCTGAAGGGTATGTATCAAAAGAGTAGATTTGCTGAACGCTATAGACACTTTACGTAGATCGCTTTAAGAGATCAACCTAAGGGTAACCCTAGGGTAAGTGGTTACCTCTTTTGAAGATTAAGTTAAATTCAGCTTGCTCTACATGACACTATGCCAGTAAAACAGCCTTAATTTCGAATTTTCCCACCAAGAAGTTGTAATAGTTTTTTTTAAACAATAAATGTATATATGTATGTATTTTTTCACTTGTTTCTTCTTTTTCTTAAATAAATAAGTATATAGTCAAACTATTGAGTAATATAGCAGGAATGCTTGCTACGGCTGCGCCGATTACGCCAAATGGAATCTCTTGATACATGCTGATACAAAAAGCATATTTTTGAAGGTTTCTACACCAAAAGAATCTCTTGGTGTTTCCTGATACAAAAATTATAATTTTAAACAAATTCTGTGCCAAATCCATGCCGTCCCAGGTTCCAAAAAAGTAAATAAAACCAAAAACTACATACTAATATACCCCTTTCCCGTTTTCATCAGAAAACTTCTCTTTTTCATGTTAGAAAGCACGTGCAGTCCGAAACTGATAGTCTACATATTGTGATTTAATTTGCTAATTTTTTTCCCTCAAATTTTCTCACTTTTACTTTGGTACCGCCGTTTATTTCGGAATCAAATTCGGTTATTCCGGTCAATTTCAATCCGTCCTGATGTGACCGGAATAAGCGGCGACCACTGTATTCTATTTTTCTCACTGCAATTTGGGCGTGCTATTTTTTTAAAGCACATTTTCTTATTATGAAGATTGTTTTCAAGACAATTTTAAGGCATCATGCCCATCTGGGATGACTGAAATCTTTGTAAAGGCCTATAAATAGTAATGTTTAGAGTTTGAGTTCTCTGTTGAAGTGAGATGCGGAGAAGTGAAGTGTCTCTGTTGAAGTGAGATGCGTGTAGTCGGCCCAACGATCACCGGCACAGAGCTCAAGCTTCCATTACATGTTGTTCTAAATGTGTATTTTGTATTTCTAATGTGTTCTACAAAGCTCATTGCAATTTTAATAATTATAAAGATAGTTTTGATATGAGAACCATTATTCGGCATGCAATGTAGTGTCGTAACTTTACGGGTCGCTGTCGTGTCTAGGCCATCCAGAGCACCGGCCCATGCGGCCCATCGGGCTCTCGCCCGACGGCCCAGTCCGGCCCTGAAAACAATGTAAAATAACGGAATTTTGAAGTAAAATAAACGTAAGTGCATTACATATTTTATTCTCTAAATTCGTGGATTGTCTTTACTTTTGAACATTTCATTTTTGCAATGAAAAGTAAGAAACAGCAAGTTTAACAAATTTATAATAAACTAGCGCCTACCCGCGACTTCGTCCACATTGGCTTTAGAATTAGGTCCCGAGAGAAAGGAAGCATGTGTGAATAACAAATATGTTTGCGACTAAAGAAACTGCATTTAAATATTATTTGCTTTTTACTTATTTTAGATGAAGTATAATACATGGTAGTATACTTCATTTAAAATAAGAGAGTATGCAGAATTACTAAATCTAGATTTTTTCAGGCATTTGGCGAATAGAGACAGTTACGACAGTATTTGCGAACCGTTTTGAGTGATCTTGTAAAAGAAATATTTATGCTATATGCATGAATTTTAGCCTATGTTAATCAGGAACAGGGTTGGACGGTATTTACCGTCTGATGGTATTTACCGGTTTTTACTACGGTTTTTACAGTCTTTGGAAAAACATGTTTTTACCAGGGTTTTTACAACCTTCGAGAAAAACTTAATAATTTGACTATTTTTTGTCACTTTTTTGAAGATTTATCTCTCCATCAATGGCTGAGAGGTTCTGCTATCGAAACTGGATGGTGGGAGGTGCCAGGCTCATACCCTGGTCGTGCCTGTTGATCTAGCTGTTCGGAGTTTTCCGTGGATTTTTTTTTCAGAAATCGCACATAAATACTGGCTAGGATCCCTTAGGAATAGGAAGGTATTCCCCAATAAGATTAGAATCCTAGTGCAGTCAATCGGCCTTAATCCACTAGCAACCAATGAAGATTTATCTGCTATTTTTTCATTTTCTCTGGGATAAAAGTTCAGGACATTTAATATCACTATTTCCATTTCTACCGTAAAAATCGGGAGAAGGGCCGCGGCTCATACGAAAAAAAAAGTTAAAACTTTTTCAGGGTGCGGCCCATCTATCGATGCGGCCCATCTGATATTTTTCCCCCTCCAACTGTACTGCTTATTTAATTACAGTGCAGCACCGATAATCCGGCATCAGCTGCAATGACGCGGTGCCGGATTACCGATTTTTCCGAATTACAGATGTGTTGAAAATTTCCATTAAAACCATCGTCGATCACGTGCTATTGACCAGTATATTATTTATCAATGAAAAGTAGTCTTAAAATATGCATACGATCGCTATATAAACCGTCAAAAAAAAAAATAAAATAATAATAATAATAATAACCTACACTGGAACAAATGTAATTTAGTGTTTAATTCAAACTAAAAACTATAAAGCAGAGAAGATCGTTGATTTTGGAACATTTTCATAAATTATAACACAAATAGTAACTGAAATTTATTTAAATACTAATTTAAAATAAGTGTATTAAATTATTATTAGAATCTAATTAGCTTTTGTATTTACATTAAATACATCGGTTAATTCGACTTGTTTCATTTTTTTTCGGTATTTAATTGGTTAATTAACATATGCACATTCATCAGTTGACTCTCAGATATAAAATCGAATTTATTAAATCTCTCCGTAGTTTGTACCCTAGAGTTTTATTTTGCAAGCTGAATTATTCCCAATTTTACTCTCTTCACAGCTTCTTAATTACGTCGAAACATACCAATTCCCCCCTCCTTTCCCTCTTGCTGGCGAATTCCTTCCCGCGATAGTTGACGATTTCGCACGGTGACAGGATGTCTAGAAACAAGGCAATGTGTCTGGAAGCGGAAGGAGCCGAAGCCACGTGTTTACGATGATGCGTAAACATGCTGTCTCGTTTTAAAAACTCATACATATTAATGTTCTATGAAAGCACTCGCATTATCTTTGAATTCTTCATTCAGCTACACTGCACCTTTGACTGCAATTAATTTAAATGTAATAAGCGAACCAAGCCGTATTTACTTTTGTTTTTATCTCGGTATTAGAAAATGCATTGATTCAAATATTTGCGGCAGTAATGGTGATCGGCAAAGACATGTTAGGGCCGAAATACGAAACAAAGAAAAATATTCGGTGAAAATCTATCTATTGAAGAAGAAAAAAATGAAGATAGCCATACATCAATTAAAATCAGCGTTCAAAGTTCCGGATTTTGAGATTCCGGATCCCTTTGGGGAGGGAAAAAAAAAACAAAAACGAGACTAGTGCCAGATTATAGGTTCCCAGATTATGGATGCTGCATGTATATATTAATTTTCAATAAATTACGATGATCGGACTTTCTGCGGGTATATTTTTACATTTCTTTACATTTTTACGAATGCGGCTCATACGTCGGTGCGGCCCTTCTGTGAGTATATTTTTACACTTGTTTACATTTTTACTGGTGCGGCCCTTACGCCGGTGCGGCCGTTTTCCCGGTTTTTACGGTATATAAAAATATTCACCTAATTCAGTGTCTGATTTGGTAAGTAAAAGAATGCCATACGAAAATAGTTCATTTTAAGGAATATAATTAACACAGAAAACTTTCATCCATGTTTTCATCTTACAAGAAATTCAAATTTATAGATAATGTACATTTATCATTATTAAACTTATTAAAACTATTATTATGAGAAGGCACATTACAATATTTATTACAATTATGTAATGCAGGCTAGTTTAATAATTTTTACTTAAAGGAAAATTGCAAATATACTTTTACTACACTTATCTTAATCATTTTAATGTCTTATCTTAATCATTTACTTATCTTAATCATTTTAAGGAAAACTAAATGCTTACAAATATTATTTGTTACATAATGTAGTTTGCACAACCACATAATGTAGTTTGCATCATCATGATGTCCTAATGATGATATATCCACATCAATTATATGAGAATACAGTTTTATAAATAGCATTAATATACAATTTATGACTCGGGGAGTTTATTGTATCATTAGGTTTTTACCCCTTTTTCCCAGGTTTTTACCGGTAAAAACCTAGTTTTTACCATGCCTGATAAAAACCAGTTTTTACCGGTAAAAAGCCAACCCTGATCAGGAATAGTGCAGCTTTCTATTAGAGAAAAAGTTTTAGAATCGGTTCTGTAGTTAAAGAGATACTCAGAGAGCGTGATGTATTAGAATTATTTTGAGTGTTCCTGTAAAGGAACTATTTACGCTACATGCATGAGTTTTAGCCTATAATACTCAAGAACTTACGTGTAACTACTATCAGTAAAAAAAGTTTATGAATCGGTTCAGTACTTCCAGAGATACACATAGAGCGTAATGTAATTCTTATGAGCATCCCTGTAAAAGAATTATCTGTGCTATATGCATTAAAGGTAGCCTATAACACTTAGGGTGCCAACAGTATATAAGAAGTTCTGCTCTCAAAACTGCAAGGCGGCAGGTGCCAGGTTCAAACTCCGGTCGACCTCCGTCTCTGTCGACCTAGCCGCTCGCAGTTTTCCGTGTTTTTTTCCAAAACCTCGCGAAAATACGGGCTGGGATCCCTTAGAAAATTCCACATAGAGGAATTTCCCCATATAGGCCTAGGACCCTATAGGCCAAGGACCATATAGGCCTAGGACTTTCAATCAGTGAAAAAAGTTTTAAAATCGGTTTAATAGCTACAAAATTTCCATAGAGCGGCAATGCATTAGCATTATTTTGAGTGTCTTTGTAAAAGAATTATTTATGCTATATACTTGAAAGGTTGCCTATATGTTAATCCAGGGCATAAGCTATCTTCATTACAAATTTTTCCAACCATTTTTGTGTAATTCAGTCAAAAACATCCAAACACATAAACGTACACATTTATATTATTGGTAGGATTTGGAAAATTTGAAACTTTAAGAAACACATCTGGACTTTTCTTGGTAATTACGTATTATCCCGGCGGTCATTCCCGCCAAACTGTTTTTTCGTCAAATGAGTTGCCAAACTGTTGCCAATCGTATTCAAAACCATTAATAATTTCATGTGCCCAGCATTCATCTCGGCAAAAAAAATCGCTCGTCTTGGCGGACCGCCGGGATAATACGTAAGTACACATTTCTATATTTATGCTTTTTAATTTCGCATAAAATCAATTTAAAATAAGAGAGGAATAATAAGATTTCCATACTTATTTATGTTTTCCAAATGCGTGTGATTTTGCAAACATAATTTCTGCTTTATTTCAAAAGCATAAATCATTTTGTGCGGGCAATAAAACAGTTTTTAATTAATAGTTAGAAAAGTAATTAAAATTTCTGAGCCTCAGGTACACTTTACCAAAGTCATGGGCACAGCCATGCTCAAATTTTCAAAGCTCAACTTTCTGTAGATTTGTCATAAAACTGGCATAATTTCCGTATTATTTAATGCTTTTCAGATGAACGTGCTTCTTCATTGAAGTAATCGCATTCTTGTTAGCTCAAAACATGAATCACTTGATACAGGCGAAACTCGCCAAGCATGGCAACGTAAAAACGGTTTTTAATTAATTAAAGTAGTAATTAAAAATCTAAAATTCTAAGTAGCCTATAACCTTCTCCAGGGTCCCATCTATGTCTAAAACCAAAATTCATCATAATTTATTCATCAGTTTAGGCGTGAAAGCGTCATAAAAAAACAAACTCACTTTCGCATTTATAATATTAGTTAGGATACCAATTTATTTTTAATTGAAAGTCATAATTTAATACTTTTAAACATCGAATTAACTAAAAAGTTTGTAATATTTGCTGAAATAACTGCAAAAATCTCTAATCTCTGTACAGCGAAATTTTCTCTATAGCTAATTTTTTAACTGGAACCCAGCGAGTTTGTTATAGGGAGATTCAGTTGTGTGTATATATATGAATGAACTCCTTTTCGAGTCCACACAGTGAAAAAATAAACGTTTATAAAACTGAAGTAAAATTATAGCCTACCTCTCGTCATTTGTTTTTTGCAATCCTTGCAGATAGCGTATTTAGTGTGTGACACCAATTCAAAATAATTTAGAAGAATAAACGATTGTCCTGTTAAACTGTCATCTAACAATTCTTCGTCCATAATTTTGACCACACTTGGTGATACGACATCCATTTTGCAATGGTTAGAATTTAAAAAATAACACAGTTCGAAAACACTCGCGAAAACAAATGTGCCAATGAAACGACGCCTCTCATCTCATTGCCAAAATAAAGATTCTAGAATAGTGTTGCACTTGCGTGGTTTCTTATGAAAAGCGAAGTATCGGTTGAAAAGTATCGGTGAAAATGGATGAAAGCAACAGAAACCGATACTTTCCCAATCGAAAGAACCGATACCGATACCTAAAAAAATAGCAGGTATCGGCGCCGATACTATCGGTCGATTCCTAGTGTGTGGTCTTCGCTCCCTATTGAGGTGTCTGACAACTTAATGGAGAATCGATGCCTCCAGTGCATTGCAGTTAGGGGTAGACCCATTCCTTATTAGAACTCATTTTTGTAATGTTTCACCACGTCTACACAACGTCCACCACGTCTACACAAAAAGCTTTGATAAACTGTTTTCTCCAAAAGTGTCCTTTTGCTTTTACACCATCCTTGTGTTGAATTTATGTAAATTTCTATGTCGTACTAATTAAAGAACTATTTAGCACTCCGTTAGTCCCAATTTTTTGCTTCTATGTTCATTCATTTCCATATTATTCACAAAAAACAGGTTGTACCTTAACTTTTGGAGGGCAGTGTATTTAGTATGACAAATAATAATTACAACAAACCGTAATATAAAAAATCCATTCATTCCCATGTAAAGAACAGGGCATTCAGCTATTTAGTATAATTTATTTTAAAGAATGAGAAGATTATTTAGGACTTAGTATATCACTGTAAAAGGTTTTCGTGTTAGTTATGTTATATGTGTGGCGGCACGAGATCACCTCCATGCACACAACACCCGGCAATTGAAGGCTGGTCGAATAGGTAGGTACCTTTTGGCCGAGCTGGAATGTGCCTCATTCTACCACCCATAAGGCCCTGGGCAGGGATCACTCTAGAAATGAAAAAGG
The DNA here is from genome assembly GCA_038373885.1 of Cheiracanthium punctorium. NCBI lineage: Eukaryota > Metazoa > Arthropoda > Arachnida > Araneae > Cheiracanthiidae > Cheiracanthium > Cheiracanthium punctorium. Next base: position 1,105,022 of record JAWZYV010009895.1, on the reverse strand, counting down.
GCAGGGTGCACATTACAGAAAAAGGGCAGTGTTTGGGAAAAGGGCATATCATATCACACAAAAAGGGCAACTTTTCTTTTTATTGTCTACAAACACATAAGGGTAGCTTTTATAAACATACTTTTATGTCCGAAAATGCGTTTTCTTAATAGCAATTTTTTAAGCAAATGATTAAACAAATTTTGAAACCTAATTTTTTCATTCAATGAAATCTACACTTTGACAAAAATTGTGTAAGGCAGCCATTATGCTTTGTTTCAATAACAACAACAAAACAAAAAAAGCATAAATTTTGTAATCGTAAAATAACGGGAATCCGGTTTTGACGACAAATGTTTAATAATTACGCCAATTTTCGGACCCAAAAATGACCGAAAACATTCCGTTTTAAATTCAAATTTTATATTCAGCGTCACTGCAACTTTTCTCTCTGTATATATGCTAGTCTGCAACTAGTGGAGGGGAAACGGGACACTTGCCCAGGCATAGTGCTCTTAGGTCAAAATTGAAATGGAAAGAAGGGAGCGCCAAAACAAAGGTTTGTCCCGGGCAACTTGACCTCTAGCAGGGGTCAGTCCAGGTTTCTTTCCCAAGGTCCTATTTTTGTGAAATTTTACCTAATTTTATGAATTTTTTTTATTTCTGTGAATCTTTCCTTATTTTGTGAACTTCTTCCAATTTTCTATTTCATTTTTGAGCAAGAAAGCAATCACGAAATATAATTGAATATTTTTTTAAAAATTAAAAATAAAATGGGTATAGTGATTTCCCTTAAAAAAAGTTGGCCAAAACTGAATAACTCCTGTTCACCGAACATCCGGGATAGTCATAACCTGGAACAATATTTTTTTTTTAAATTGATTAAAATTAAAAATATAAAGCTTTAAATCTTTTACTTTTAAATGATTAAAAAATAGATTTTATAATAAACGTAGGCCATGGTAGTTTTGATTTTAAATTGCAGGTACTAAACACTTTTATTTACACCCCAAATTCAAGCTTTAGTAATTTTTAGATATTACAATGTCTGTCAGTTTCGACTGGAAATACTCTAATACTAAAGATGTGAAAAATGCAATTTTTAAATCTAGTTAAATTTCAACAATTTAAGGGAAAACAAAAATAAGTTGCAGATAAGTATAGATAGGAGAAATTAGCTAATATTATATTTTTAAAAATTAATTTCAACTTGTACCATTAAAGAAAAATTACTTGTCAGTGTACACAGAATATCCCAAAAACACTGACCTGGGGTTTTATTCCTTAAATATTTTACAGTAAATCACAAATTTATGTTTAAAAAAAAGGGGGGGGGTACAGAATTTTACAGTAATGATTATAATTTTTGGAAAATTAAATCTAAATAAATACAAATGTACATTTTTATATGGTCTCCAAATTCCCAGTCTGTAAGATGTGCCCATACATTAATTAAGTTTAAAAAATTTAATTAAGTTATAAATTTTCAGTCTTCTATCATTTTTTGCTCGCTACTGCCCTGCCTATGCCGACAGCATTTCTCTGTAGTGTACCCCTATGACCGCTCTTTAAAAAGACATTAAATCCCAATAAAATCACTCCTATGCTTTGTTGTTCACTCCCAAGAATGAAAAAATGCAGTATTACACTATTTCTACTCCCCCCCCTTTTCCAGCCTTGAGCAATGATTGACCTATATTTATCCCATTTCACATTCCACAGTGTGGATTCTCGACCGATTAAACAGGGCGCAGCACCCGGCAACCCTTTAACGTCTGGCAGCCCTTTTTCTCCCCCCTATGGTTTGGTATGTCAGTCCGTCCGTTTTTTCATTCTTATTTGCCAAAACTTTTTCTCCTTCCTTACCATACAGTTTTCCTTATACAGGAGACAATACAATGAAGTCAAAATCGACGTTTAAACGACCCTTTACAAAACAGGAGGTTTAACTGTTCCATCACAAAATTCCAATCAGCCTTTTTTAAAAAAAAAAATACACCCAGATAAAATGTCCTTTTATAAATAATTATATTTTCTGTTTTCTTTCATTTGCGTGATCTGAAAGATGCCCCTGGAATGTTTGTTTTTTCAGCAATGTAAAAAGGCTATCTGGCACATTACGCTTTCAGTTGGGGGGGGGGGGGAAGAAGGGAGTTCAAAATGATTTCATGTAAGGATGTTATGTTTGATAAGTATGCAGTTGTGATTTACTAAAAAATAAGCTTAGACTTAGCCACATAAATCACGGCAGCTTCCGTTGTTTTGAATTGGATGTTATGCACTCTTGCAAGTTGTTCTTAATGATTGCTTTTAGTGTAATCATTGCATGGCCTTTCTACTTCAGATTATTTATAGTTAGTACAGATATTTACTAAACATTAGAGAATTACGGATTCATTTCAAAATGCAATACAACTTATTGCGAGTTAGAAAGTTTGCGCGATTTCAAAACATTAATTGGTCTGAATTTATGTCTGTCTTTAGGAATAAGATTTAGGACTAAGTTAATCATTTTGAGATGAGGAGTGTGTGTAGGGGGGGGGGGTCACCCCACACTTCCGGAATTGCCCTTGTCTTGAACTTTCCATGCAGCCAGCCTTAAGTTTGGATGAATGTGTTTTGAAAATCTGAAAAAATAAACAATAACCAAGTGGCGTTTATTAATTACTTATAGCATTTATAATATACAGGAAAGCGCCATTTACAGTAGGAAATAATTTATTGTTATGACTACTCTTCTGGACGACAGATTGTTTCTCTAATGAGATATTTTATGACCTGAAGCTACAGCGAACGGTTTTAACCCTCTCAGGTCGGGAGGGAGAAGAGCGGCGACTGAGCAGATGCCCCCCCCCCTCCTCCCCACACATCATTGATAAGAGAATAAACAAATCAACTTCTTTGTTGTTGTTGGAGAGAGGCTTTTTTGGGGTCTAGCTGGGACCACGTGGCCCCGGTCTAGCCGAGCGCCAGCAATGGTAACGAGAATCAAAGAAAAGTGGAAACAAGGAGGGGTGGAGAAAAGGAGAGCGGCATTTTGATTGGGGGAAAAAAAAGAGGGCGGAATTTTATCAAGAAGAAGGGCGGAATTTTATCAAAAAAAAGGCAAGGAGGGCGGCATTTTACCGGAAAAACAGCACCAGGGCGGGCCGCCCCGCTGAAACGCTCTAGAGTGATCCCTGGCGAAGGTTCAAACCCAGCTCTCTCCCTTCATTGATGACCCAGACAATGAACACGCATTCTCCTTCTCGCCTACAGCGACAGATGGCACCAGCACTGCCCTCTTCCATCTCTCGCTCGGCTCTTCCAAAGTCCGCAACGAGCGGCAGCAACCTCTCAAAGTCCGCAACGAGCGGCTGCAACCTCTCAAAGTCCGCAACGAGCGGCAGCAACCTCACAAAGTCTACAACGAGTGGCAGCATTCCATAACGCTTGGAATATCATTCGTCAGCCTCCGACTGATTCTCTAGGGGAGGAGTAGTGTGGCGGCACAAGATCACCTCCGCGCACACAACACCCGGCAATTGAAGGCCGGTCGAATAGGTACCTTTCGGCAGAGCTGGATTGCGCCTCATTCAACCACCCATAAGGCCCTGGGTTCAAACCCAGCTTTCGCCCCACGCTCTCCCTTCATATGTAACCTTAAGTCATTATGTAAATTAAACATATGTATACATGTATTTATTGTTACTTTTTAATGTTATAAATTGAATCCCATAAATACACACAAATATATGCACAATGTATTTATCACAAAGCTGCATGCACATAAACAATGCATTCATTACAATTGGAAGTGCCCCAAATAAAATTTGCTATGTAATTTAAAATTATTGCATATTCCCTCCTTTTTTTTAAGAGTGGGGTGAAAGAAGGGTTTAAAAAATTACATTAATAATATTTTTTTAATTACAAAATAAGAAGATAAACCTTTTTCAAAGACAATAAAAATTATCCGTATGCTTTGTTTTACTACACCCACTCAAAAAATATTCGGTACTTACGTATTATCCCTGCGGTCCACCAAGACGAGCGAGTTTTCGTCAAGATAAAGGCCAGATGCATGAAATTATTGATGGTTTAGGATACGATTGGCAACAGTTTGCTAGCACATTTGACGAAAAAATAGTTTTGTGAGAATGACCGCCGAGATAATACGTAAGTACCAAATATTCAAATTAGTTTTTGAAACATGCACAACTCGAAATATAAGTTATTATTATATGTTGCATCATGCACTTTTTATGCAGAACAATGCTTTACAAATGAAATCGATATAGAAAATTCATCTTACACTTGAATACTTTTTTGGGAGGGCATGAATTTCTGTTTGTACAATTTTGTACACTAGCTTTATTTATTTTTCTTATATATATAGTCCGATATATTTTAATTCAAATTATTACACATGCATATTTTTTAAGGAGAGATAGAAGGATAAACAATTATATGGACAATGCACTTTTTTCTTTGAAAAGATAACCCTTTGTCCAAGACAGCAAATGTATACATGTGTTTTGTTTTACTGCATTTCTATTTGCACAATTTTGTACAGTGGATTTATATGTAATATAGCTTAATATAGTTTAATAGTACGTCCCATTTAAGTTTCTGTTATTTATAATTTGTAAGCTAATCAATATGCAGTGGCAGTTTTTAGAAGCAAATTTATTCATTTATCTAATTTTATTAATTTACTTTTTGGAGGGCTGTGCCAAGTTCCCTTTGTGAGTTAAACCCTAATTTTATGTTTGTCTATGGTTTGAAGTTTGCATTTCCACATGTACAAATTTTCAAGTTCCAGTACTAAATACTTTAATTTTGCCCAAGGGAAAACCTCGGGTTTTTTTTCACCCTAAATCCGTTTTTTTTTTTTAATAAGACCCCGACCGGGGTTAGTTTTTTACAACCCTGTTGCAGAGTAGGAACTGTTTACTAAACATGCCTTGGCAGCTTTGAGAAATTCTCTAGAAACTGCTTCTCGCTCTGCCCTACATTGGGGTACCTGTGAGTGGCCCATAACTCTTTCTTTCCAATGATAACATGATTCAGATTTCCGTCTGACTCTTAGTAAGAGGCCGACATATTGAATTTTATAATTTTTATACACTTCCTGATTATTTTTAACTATAAACATCATTCAAATTACACTTATTTTTATTTGAATCAATCAGCCTAAATAAATTCTATAAACATATGAAAGAATCACTATTCGCGGATTTTCTTGCCAAAAAGGGAGCAGCACTGACACACTGTGCAAAACGAGAAATCTCTTTCCACAGCTCCAAATTATTTATTAAGCAAATCATGCGGTCGACTTATCGTGACAAGCTTCTATCTAGAATTGTAGCTAAATATGGAAGTAATAACTCCCTAGAGGACATTCCTGACAAACCTAGAAGAGAAGCAGTGACTGCTTTTCGTCTTTTTACTAGGCATGATTGCCTGTCTGCCCACTTCCATCGCATCGGCATTCGTTCCGAGGCTGCCTGCACCCTGTGCGACAGAAATGAGCCTATGGATAAATATACCTACCATCTGCGTACCTGTGGAGCCCTCCATGGTGCTACGGACTCTTCACGATATAGGGGGGCTAGAGGACTTTTGGGGCGATAACGTTCGGTTATCCTATTTTTATTTTATCTTTGTACATTCTGGTTTTACCTCTTTTGTATTTGGCCCCTGCCATTGGAAAAAAGATTTTTTTTTTTTTTTTTTTTGCTCGACAGCACAAAAATTATTTAGCCTAAATAAATTCTATAAACATATGAAAGAATCCTTATTGCAGCTGACTTGTGAGTTACACTGAATATAAAGGAGAAAGAGTACCGGTTTCGGTCATTCTGTTCAGTGCCTTTCCCTTGCCACCTTGATGCAAAATCAAGAACGTAACAGCGAGCTTACTAAAAAAGCTAAGGAATGACACTGGTTATATATTTAAGACTAAGAATTTTGTAATTATGAAGGTAAGATGATATAGACCTTTTTGTTATGATCCACTTTTAAGGCCTGGCACCTGCATGTGATTTTAAGGGCATGTCAAGTCAAAAAATATTTTTGTAATCCAAATCTTTTAAATAAAAAAAAAGCTCAAGATGTGTACACATGCTATGATAGGGATTAAAGGGGTATATACTCCATTAAATTATGCAAGCATTCAAACGGTATACCTAGAGGTGACCTACTGCTGTACAGGTAAAATAAAAGTATAAAAACTTTTATTGTCTTTTTATATTGTGTAAAAGATGACTGAAACATTGGTGTAAAAGTTTTTTTTAAAGGATTCAGTGATTCTGAGTGCAAAGCAATTTAGTGTGACAAGAGATATCAGCTTTATAACATTAATTTTTATTTCATTTCTCGTGCATTACCTGAAAATTATAATACGGTAATTTGATTTTATAGAAATTGTTTAGATCTACATTTCTATAATTTCTTCAAAGCGATTAATTTCAGAGTAATTGTACATATATACATTGAAAAGGGGGAAAATCATTTATAGCGTGATCCATTAATACAAACATCTCAAACAAACCTCTTCGTGCAATTTGTTAAGAAGATCATCATACAAGTCATCAATATTACTTCGTAGTAAATTAAAAATATTTTCATAGTTAATTTCTTTCAATCCTGAAGGCGACATTTTTTGTGCACTAAAAAACCTTTTTCGTTCCTCTTTTAAATAGAAAGATCTCTCAATAAAACACAAATAAAATTTAAAATAACATCTATCCTTTGTATCAATTGTTCATCTATACGAAGAACGGGGAAAAATCATTTGATTTGATTTTGATTTGAGAGAGGTTGGTTGATTGAGACCCTAAGCCAAGGGGCTGTCGTCTCGATTATTCAGAAGGAAAAAATTATTTGCTTTTTGTTTCTATGTTTGCGTTCGCACGTCGCTGCATTTGCTAAAACCTGGTATGGCATCTCATTATAATTCGCATCTCATTGTAATCCCATCTCATAAAATTATTATGAAACCCCGCCCATTTCAGGACGATTTTAAAATGTTACCGCCCATTTAAGGCTGAGCCTAGCAACGCGAGGGAAAAACATCTACAGTGGGACAAACAAACGAATTCTTAATATGGCTGGGCTGCATTCGTAAACGACAAACTCCTTGCACGGGTTTTCGTAAGAAAACTGGAATACGTGTGTGTTGTAAGCATAGATATAGGAATAACTAGATCACGCATCCGTATACTAGTAAGAGGTTTTTCTTGTTGCCAAATATCTTCGGTGGCATCGCCCATGATAGTGGCAGAAAGCAGTGTCTTGATCATGGTTTATGGTTATTTTCGCCACTAGTCCAGCATCTTATTTATTTTTAATTAACTTTAAGCGTTATCATGCCCAAGTCGTGCTGTGCGTATAATTGCACCAACAGGTTTAGGAAAGAACAGGTTATATCTTTTCACAGGTAATAAATGCTTGAAATTGGTGGTATTGAAAATCAAATACCAATTGATGTTCAATAACAGTAGTATTTTTAAATTTCCTATTTACCTATGCTTTTCGTTCACTTTGTAAAGTAATTGAAGGAGATATTGCACATCCTTCTTGAATTAAAGTAGACATTGCTTAATTCATGTTTCTATATAAATATAATCCTAAAACATTTGACCGTACGATATATATATATATATATATATATACTTATTTTTAAATCGTAGACTTGGCACTTAAACTATAAAAAATGAGATAAATAAAGCATCGTAATTTACTTTTTACGAATAATTATTAATAATATTTTACAGGAAATGATTAATTTGTCTATCATTTTTCAAAAATAACTCTTGAATTGGGGATATTGAATTTATCTTATTTATTCTAACTAGATTTTCCACATTTGAGCATTTTTTAACGACTTTTAAAATTACTAGTTTTAATATTAAATTCATTTTTTTTTAGTTCAACGTGATTGTTTGTTTAAGTCTTTATTTATGTTTCTTTATACTTTTGTTTAAGCTTTATTAAGTTAGTGTTTTATGGTAAGTATTTTAACTTTTTTTTTAAATAAACCTATCAGCTCTGTAGTGTTGTATCAAATCCACAGTTTAATAATAAAAAAAAAAAAACCTGGCTGGTGACGCAATTTTTAATATTAACTGAAATACTATTAAATCGGTGCTTTAATTGAATGTACGTTTAAGTTTACACATCCCTGTCTGAACAAACAATAGTACACTATAAAATGTATTTTTAAAAAGCCATAAAATAGTTAAGTTATGCCAAGCAAAGTTATCATGGGAGGATTATTTCTGATGCTTTTTGTGCAATGTTGTGCACAAAAAGTGCACAGGCTTTGTGCAATGCTTCGATGCTGCAAACTGTCATTTTACTTAATTTTTCTAGATGACTTTCTGATTTTAATAACTTTCTGATTGTTTAGATTTCCACTATCTAATAAAGAATTGACAAATAAATGGATTTCTGCTGTAAAAAGAGATAATTTTGTTCCTAATATACATACATTTATTTGTTCAGAACACTTTAGTGCTGAATGTTTTGAATCAAATCATGATCGGAAGTTGCTAAAAGATGATGTAGTTCCAACTATCTTTAATTTTCCAAAGCATTTGAAAAATGTAAGTTCTAAACGAGGTACTTATTAGGGAGGGATAATGGGAATGGGATATTGTCCCCACCTCACCCCCTCTCAAAAGAAAAGAAAGAAAGAAAAAACAGCAAAAGCTTTTAAAAAGTTTTTATTGTGCACAGTAATTAATATAATGCCTTTATATGTATATTTCATGCCTTAGAAATTGATAAAATACACCCTCCAAAGAAAGTATTCGAGCAAGAGATTAAATTTCCTACGTTGGTTTTGTATATTAAAAATTATTTATCATAGAATATGAATTAGCCTATGTATAATTAGCCTACGTATGGGGGTATTTAAAATATCCTAAATATTAATATTAGCTAACATGTTTTTACCTGTACAAAGTTGTTGGATGTGCATAAGCGAAAATGCACTGTTCTAGAAAGGCAATTTTTAGAAAACTGATGTTTACATTTAGGGTTCCAAGTTTATTACATTGTAATATTTTTAGAATGTAACATTATAACTTTTTGGAAATCGGTTTCTTTTTAAGATATAAAGGACGTATAAAAAACACGTTTTGGACTGCCACTTCAAAAGGGATAAAATTTCCCAAGTATAGCCTTTTTGCTAAAAAAAAAAAAAAAAAAAAAAAGGAGAAGAAGGCGTATTTGAATCTCAAGAATGTTAGAAATACATTTACAAGGGAAAGAAAGATCCAAACTCAATCACCAAACTATGCCACAATATTATGATTTTCTTAAAATGTAACAAGAAGCACAATCCTCCCCCCCCCCCTTTGATATGAACGTTGTTTTCTCTTACGAGATCTGTGACACCTCGGTCTTTTACCGTAGTACTTCCAATACACAATTGATACTTAATTTGAGTTCACATCTTTGTTCAGAAAAAGTTTTTTTTTCCTTGTGTGCAAAAATAAACATTTAATCGATTATTTTAATGTGTTACATTTTTAGACCATCTAATAGCAAAAATAAACTAAAAATAGCTAGCAAAATATCATAACAAAATGTTTTTTCTTTGAATTTGGTTCTGAACGAATCATCAATTCTGTATTTAAATGTAAATTAATGCTGTTTCATAGCAGTCGTAAGCAGCGACGTTTTCGTCTTTCTGCCACTATCGTGTCGTCTGCTCCGGAAGTGCACTGGCAACAAGTTTCCTCCCCTTGTGCGCAATCTAGTTCACTATTCCTATATCTATGGTTGTAAGGTGACCAGATTTTTGTAGTCAGAATCGGGGACATGTCCCCGATTCTGACAACAAAACTGGGGACATTTATAATTAATGCAATAATTAACAGTAATTTAATTGAAAAACAATGCAAAAATTAAAAAATTGTCCCCAGTTCCATTTTTACATTCTGGGGACGATTTGAAAAACGTCCTGAAAATGGGGACTGTCCCCGGAAAATGGGGACGTTTGGTCACCTTACTACAGTGTTGAGTGCTGTCAGTGGTTATCAGTTTCTTGTGCGTTTACGAACAACTTCAGTTTATTGAGTTTCATCGCCTAGGAGACGTGTTTGTTTACAATTCGCAAATACGTTAACTATGCTGAGGAAAGTTTTTAGCACATACTCAATATAAAATCAACAGGATTTTTAAAAGAAAGAATGGCCATCATTGAAGTGCACAGATTAAAATTTAGAAATTTCAACTTAAACTTCATACTTTCAAAAGTATTTAGCAAGAGAAATTCAAATTTCGCAAATAACGGTTTAAATCAACTTCAATCTCGACACTAAAACATGCATTTTTGAATTTACTAAAATGAAAAACACAAGAAAATGATTACCTTTGAAAAAGTATGTACCTTCGTAGCAGGCCCGATCCCAGGAGAAAATCTTGGGGGGGGGGGTGTGAAGATCAGCAATTTGCCGACTGAAAAAAAAAATGGATTTGCCGATTCAGTTTCTGCCTCATTAACAACCTTTTCAAGTAATGCTCCAAATTATGGGAAGCAACAAGCCATCACGCCCTGAAAGATCTCGGCGATTTACGTTAGCAGCTTTAAAGCACTGCAGTACAGCTGAGCTATCAGCCTTCCCCTCCCGGATAACAACAAAAAAAAATAGTTACAACTTGACTACATAATTCAAATTTACATTTTATTTAAATCTGATTTGCATGTAATATTTTAACTCGGTAAATTAAATATTAACCTTTTAAAAATACTAACACTTTATACAACAACGTTTACTTTATCAATATTACTGAATGTACTTACATTATTTATTAACCAGTTTTAACCCATTCGTGCCTGGATATTTTTGCGACTTGGGGCGACTTGCGACTTCGATTTTTGCTAACACCAGCAGTAATTGATAAATTTCTGATGTCAACTTTTTGAACAAGGGATGATTTCATTTAAAATCATTATGTATAAAAATTGAAATGTCAACATCCTACTTGGCCATATTAAAATATTTTGTGGAATTGAAGTTCAATACTCGCGAATAAAGGCTAGGAAAAATAAATAACGTTTTCGACTGATAGCGAAAATGCCGTCCCAAAAAAGGGACGCTAGGCATAAATGGGTTAAGTTAATTCTCCTACGTTTCAACGTTGCCCACTTGATTACTGTGTCATCTAAGTTAATTTTATCTACAATGTCTTTTTCGGAGTGCAGAAGCAACAGGTCATCTAAACGACTGTCTTTCATAGTTGACCTCAAGTAAGTTTTAATTCGTTTTAATTTGCTGAATGACCTTTGATTAGATGCAACTGTTACTGGTGCTGTTAGGGCTAAACGGCAAAATCGATTAGCCAAAGGTAGAATGTCTTTTAATTCTTCGGCTTTATGCATTATTTTAAGTGTAGAGTCTATACCTTGTAGAGATGAGTTCGGGCTCAATTTTTTAAGCCCGAGCCCGAGGACTTTTTAATCCGAGCCCGAGCAATATTATTTGAGTTGGAGCCCCGAGCCCGCCCGAGCCCGAAATTTCCGCTAAGATAAATAAAATTCAATTAATTCATGGACAGAATACAATAAATTTTTCCGTTTGTGCAAATTAAAGACAAATACAGTTGCAAAGTCTCAATGCACTTTCTAATTCTTTATATCCATGTTTATAAATAATAAGAATAATGTTTCAATTTTTATTAAAAAATTCCGTTGAGTAGTCGCATCAGTGTTAAACATTTGTATGTACTTAGATATATTAGATACAGAAAATTACCAGTCATAAATCTCATATAGTGACATTAAAAAATATTATATTTAAAACACGTACAGAAAAGAAATTTTGTATAATAAATTTAAGAAATTTGCAAATAAAAATTTAGTTGATAGGAGGAAAATTACTTTAAAAAATTATTTTATGATACGATATGAATATATACATTGCTAACATTTAAATACGAAAGACCAGTAAATAATGAAACCAAAATTTTGAATTAACAGCATTTTAACACACATGCACAAATGAAATAGCACAGCACACCATTTAGTAAATTATGTGAAAAAGCTAGCTTTTTACCAATCAATTATTTTGTTACAAGCCCTAGCATCACATCATTTTATCTAATATTGTAGTACACATTAATAATGCGTATTTATATTAGATTAAGTTTGCAAATTTTACTATCTTTATTATATATCAATCTATCTTGCATATAGATTACTTTATTATTAAAATAAACATAATATAAAACACTAAAATAAATATTTACAAGATACAACTAAAAATTATAAGGACTTTGTAAAATAAAATTACAAACATACCACGTATTTTTTCTGGGTTCATATGCCTATTTTTTTCATTTATAGATGGTATCAACTTCGTTTATTTTTGAAGCCGTGGTCAGACAGAATGGCCTGACTGAATTGTGGAATGATTAAAACTAGTGTGGCACATATCTAAATAAACATTTTGAAAGATTTCAGAAAAAAGTTCGCATATTTATCGTTTGTTTCTTTATAATTTTTTATAATTCTTCAGAAAAAGTATTGCATCTACAGAATCAGGGCTAAGATTGCATCTTCTTTCTTCTAAAACTCGACCCGCAACACTAAAATCTCGTTCACAGCTTGCACTACTTGCAGGTATACTTAAAACACTCCTTGCAATTTTAGCTAAACTGGGAAATGGACACTGTTTCCACTAATCTAGTAAATTTTCATCTTTTATTTCCGTACACACGGAAAGATCCAGATAACTTTGTAATTCATCATGGTGGCATTTCTGCTCATTTGTGTCTGACCACTCCTCAAAAATATCGGAGCTTTTTTCCGTAATTACGATGCTTTCCTCAGACTCGCTCACACATTCACATTTCTTAGCATAAATATAAATCATTTCGCGAATTTGCGAATAAATACTTTTTCTTTCATCATCTGAAAGCATTTTTAAAGATTTAAACTGCGGGTGTAAAAATGTAGCAATTTTATGAATATTTTCAACTTTGATTTTTCGCATTAACCATTTCTCAGTATTTTTTTTCAAATGTTTCTGCAGTCCTGAATCTGAAACTTTAGGTACACAGCATTTTTTCAAATAATGATTCCACAAAATAACACGATGCAAAGTAGGCTGTAAATCTGCTTCAAGTTGTGTGCTTGCCTCTTGAAACACTTTTAGAAACTCAAGAAGTGTTTCTAGAACATCCGGATTTATGTCGTTCAAACGGTGGCTTTCGTGTCGTTTATCCAACAAATCTTTAATTTCCGAAAATTGTATAAGAACTGATCGTAACATACAGCAAAGAGTATTCCACCTGCTGTCAACTTCTTGCTGTACAGATTTTTCCAATTCGTTCACTGCTCCTGATTTCTTTAAATATCTAACAAGAGATTTACACTTATCTACAGACATTTTTAATACAGGAAATTCGTCTGCAGTTTCAGTGTAGCTATGTCTTAAAACAGTATTCAGTAAGTGGCACATGCATGTCAATCTTTTGTAGCACTTTAACGAAGAAACTATGTTAGATCCTTCATCTGTGACAAAAGTAGATTTATTTAATACCGAAAGATCAACACCTATTTCCTTCAAAGTATCCAGAATTTCATTTATAATGTTTGTGGCAGTTTTGGGTACATTTGGGAAGCTGCTGGTAGATAAAACCAATGGTTTTAATTCAAATATGTCATTAATGTAATGACAGGTAATACAGATATAAGACATCTGTTTAAATGGGTCGGTCCACAAATCCGTTGAAAACGCACCTCCAACATCCAATAAAATTTCATTAACTTTAGGCACAATTTCATTCCGAAACCTTTCAGCGGTCTGACGAACGTGTTTTGAAATAGTTGTACGATGAGGTAAAACATCAATAGCTTTGACTTTTCCTAAAATAGCTCCTAAGTTTATTAAGTTTTGAGCTAAATGAAGAAAACCGCTTCCTTCAACAATGTCGAAGGGTCTTAGATCTTCTGTGCAAAGTTTAACACAACTATCTAAAATTTTTCTTTTTTCGTCAGCCGAAATTTGTTTTAAGGATGGGTGGAAATAGTTTTCTAAGGATTTTGATGAACATGATGGAGCACAAGTTTTGGCATGTCGAGAAAGTCTACTAGAGCCCAGTGAACTTTTGTACTTTAAAATAGATTTGCAATGATTGCACTGAACATACTCCAGTTTCGTATTTGATTCGGAGTCAAATATCTCCAAAAAGTGTTTCCACACTTCCGATTTTCCAACATCATTCTTCTTGCACTTATAATCACCAGAATTGATCTTATTAATTATAGTTCTCGAATCAATATCCATTTTTGAACACGCTGAAGAAAATATGCTCAACCTTTACTGCCTCTTCTAGCTTACTGAATAGCAAAAGAATTAACTTTCTAATGCATACATATCAGTAGTTTTGTTTCTTCATTTTATAATCAACTTGGGGTGAATTATCGGCGCCAATGATGTTATGAATGAAATGCAGTCAAAACATTCGTCATTTCTCCCTTGTTTCCCCAGAGATGGAAGTGATACACATTCGTTAATTTAAACAGATGTCTGATCTCATGACTAACTATGCAATATAAGACGCCGTTCTGAAATACCCAAAGAGCGCACCTCTAGGCGCCCGTGCTGCTATTTTTGTTTACAAGTACGTTTATTTTTCCCATGAATCACTTTTTAAAATCTGTTTCAAGGAGTATGATCAATAAATGAAAAATTTTTCGGGAGCCCGAGCCCGAGCCCGAACGCAATCGTGAATTACAAAGCCCGAGCCCGGTTCGGGCCCGGGCTCGGGCTCGGGCTTTCGGGCTCGGGCTGAGCCCGTCTCATCTCTAGTATGCAGGTTTCCGCCTCAAGGGGGGGGGGAGCGATCAGGCATTTTAAACCTTTATTGTTACTAGAGTTAATATAAATTTCTTAAAATAGATGTTTTTTAATAGTTGCTTTACATCTTCGGAGGGCACCCGGGGCCCCTCTCCCTCTTAATACGCCACGGGTTGTCCGTATAAGAGATCCCTATAAGTTCATTTCGAATTTGGTGTAACTTGATTAATATGAAGGCTTAATGAAAAATATATCTATTTTATGTTTGAAATTTTCATTTGGAAAACAAAGACTTCACTAATGATTTTTGAATTTTCATTTCTCAAGCTGAAGAATATGGCTCTATATGCAGGGTGATTCCGAACTCTTACTCTCCGAACATGTAAGGGGTAGTAGACAAAACGAAGATGGTTCAGAATCACACAGCAATGTTGGGTCGGTAACGCCGTTTTCACGTACTTGTTAATATTCACTTTGGAATAATCGTAAACTTTCCGATCATTGTTCGTCAAAAACTACTGGATATTCCGCAGAAAGCATTGACTAAAATTGATTAGTAACAGGATTGATTATTCAATCACGGATTACATGTTGATTACAGGATGGATTATTAATGTTGCTATTAACATCTAAATGAAAAGGTCGTTTCCGATCCCACATTCCTGCGTGTTGTATTTAGAATACAACAGATATATATATATATATTTTTTTCAATAAATAGATTTTCTTTTTTAAAATCAAATAATAAGTCAACACAGCTTTTATAAGTGCGGTTTTAGTTTACTATAACAAGAAAGGGTTACAAACAGCTTTTCAAACAACCCCCCCCCTCTAAATTTGCTACTTAAAAGACTAAGGTGGGGGCCTCACAAAACTCGCCTTGCCCACTGCTAATTTTTGTCTTACCCCGCCACTGTACTTATTAGTGTGTAATTATTTATTATGTTCATCATTTATTCATTAGTGTGTATTTTCTTATCGCGTTTATTGATTACTTACTTAAATTATGTATTTAAGATCTTGTTAATGGTTATACAATGTAGACATTTGTGTGACCTCCGAACTGGGGTCCATACTGCCCGGGACGTGCAGTCCTTGGGAAGGGGTCAATGTTACGAATTTTTGGGGCAACCCGATGTTCTGTGGTTTAAAATAGTTCAAAATGCGTATTCTAAGCGTCAAATAGTTAAATTTTGCTTTTTGTCGCATCAAAATCGGTCAATAAACCGGAGATACAGAAGTTTTGGTTTCCCCATTGGTTTTCTATGCCGGTTCTTGAAATCTCGAGAAATATTGGTCCTAGACCTTCGGAAACCTCACTTTTGGGGACTTTTTTTGGCACCAAATTTGGCAATATTTCGCCAAAAGTCGTCAAGCCTGTCGACATTTTGGTCATTTGGCGCGTTTTTCTCAATGGGGCTTCTAAAGATAGTTTTTCTGCATTAACATGCATAATAGCCTAATATTTCTCTTCTATGACGTAATCAAAATTCCCGCTTTATGTGGAATCTTCGAGAAATACATTCTTCTGGAAGCTTCTTGTAGCTTCTGCGTCACCTATAAATACAAGCATGTCAGAGGCCCGTGACAGGGTGAATCGAGCTGCCAATGTGTACAGTGCTTTGCTTTGTATTGACGCTATTGAAGCATTATTTTCGCTTGCTTTTCGAAACTGATTTTTAAGTACTGCATGCAAATTCTTTATTGTTGAGTTTTGAGGGAGTGTTAGTGTTATATCCCCCGTATATTTCCACTGAATTTTGCCTGTAGAAGTGTTTTATTTTGTGTGAGAAATACAGCATTTGTGAAAGCCTCTGATCTGGGTGGGCTGTTATAAACGAGTAACTGGTTGTTAGTGTCTGTGAATTTTACACAGCTGATTGTTCGACGAGGTTCTAGAGACAATAAAGATTGTGTTCCATCTTTGCAAGTGGACTCTTTTCTTGAACTTTCTACACCAAATGGACTTTAGAGCGACGAACCCAGGAAACCGGCAGAGTGTTCTGTAACACTATTGTCTTTATTATTATTAATGTTCTTATTTTATTATTATTCACAGTCTGAGAATGAGAAGGGAGGGAAACACTCTTCATGTAATCTGCATGTATTTCGATGCTTTTATTAATTTAAGTGTTATCAACTGATCAAAAAACATGAACGTCTATACCGACGCGGCAGGAACAGTTAAGCTCCAGAATTATCTAATCAGTTATCAGTAGAAATACCTCTAATTTCCTATATTAACCGTTGAAACAAAAATCTAGATAGTTTGAGCGAAACTAAGATAATTTTCTAGAATAGATAACAAAAACATGGTTGCTCTGCTCAAGTGATTTTGTAAAAGAAGAAGAAGCCCTAGCTCATTTTATTCAATGTTACGATCACCATAAAGCACAGATGAGGAAATCAGACGAAATGACAGCCTGTCGTTATCTGACGATAGCTGAGCCGAAACTGCTTTCTTAAAACCAGTTCTACTAAAAATTTATATCGTGTCTGTTACGTACACTAGTTCATTGCATAACCTCAAAAACAAAACATCCATATTGCCTGATTTTATTTCATTACTTTTTTTAAAGGAGGTGGGGGGGATATTTTTTTACTTTCCGGACATTTAAAATGTAAAGGAAAATATTGCTATCATTTTATTTATTGTTAATATTAATTAGCAAATAGCTGTTAACTTCATACATTTGTCAGTCTCCATAACAGTTCCTTCGGAGAGCTATTTATTCCCACACAATTATCCTTATATGTAATACGGTGACGAGCGTGGATTTCGCAAAATTTCGAACTTTGTAACAAAAATTTTCACAGTTCCGCCTTATCGGAAATTTAATCATCAGAGTCGAATTATCAAGAATAAAATTATTTAATCATTTCAGCTTTAAGCTTATGAAATTAATGTCGACATATGATTCATTAACATATTGTTACGAATTTCAATCAAGTTCGGGGCAATCCGCTGTTCTGGGGTTTAAAATAGTTCAAACTTCGTATTCTACGCGTCAAATAGTTAAATTTTACTTCTTGTTGCATCAAAATCGGTCAACTAGAACCGGAGATACGGAAGTTTTGGTTTCCCCATTGAATTTGTATGGCGGTTCTAGAAATCTCGAGAAATATTGGTCCTAGACCTTCGGTAACCTCACTTTGGGGACTTAGCGCCAAATTTGGCGGTATTTTGCCAAAAGTCATCAAGTTTGGCTACATTTTGGTCATTTGGCGCGATTTTTCTTGTAAAGATAGTTTTTCTGCATTAACATGCATAATAGCCTAATATTTCTCTTCTATGACGTAATCAAAATTACCGCTTTATGTGGAATTTTCGAGAAATACATTGTACTGGAAGCTTCTTGTAAGCTTCTGCGTCACCTATAAATACAAGCATGTCAGAGGCCCCAGTCAGTGTGGATCGAGCTGCTGATGTGTACGGTGCTTTTCTTTGTATTGACGCTGTAGAAGCATTATTTTCGCTTGGTTTTCGAAACATATTTTTTAGTGTTGTGTGTAAATTTTTCATTGTTGAGTCTTGAGGGAGTGTTAGCTTTATCCCTCGTATATTTCCACTGAATTTTGCCTGTGGAAGTGTTTTATTTTGTGTGAGAAATACAGCATTTGTGAAAGCATAGGCGTAGAGTTGTATGGGCCCGTGGGGCTCAAGCCCCCCCCAATAAATTGTGAATAGGGGCTGAGCCCATCCAATAATTTACCACTAAACACAGAAAACTCATTTATACTAACATAAAAAAAAGCATTTCACACATTTACAAACGTTTAAAAAACATTTATTTGTACTTTTGAAAATTTTCTTCTTTTGATTTCAATCATGATTTAGTATTCATTGTGACGCCACGTAACACACAATGTTACTATAAGCTGCACTCCTCTGGCTCCAAGCTCTGTTAATTAAAATCAGATTATGCAATGTAAAGTATGAAATGAAGAAAAGTTCAGATGTGTCTAAAATGCACTATCTCATCGAAAATATTTGTTTTTTTTCCTCTTTTGGATTTTTTGCTTCTATTTTTAACTTATAACATGGTAGGAAGATACTAACATGGATACTTACCTTACATAGGTGTAGAATTCTATGGACCCATAGAGCTCGAGCGACTCCAATAATTTACACTTATATATAGTAAGTCATAGCTGCCAACTACTACGGAATATAATTAACCACTAACCACTTTTTGTAAACAGTATGTTTTTTAATTATTTTTTTTTCAAAATAGTAACCAGCTCACGCGCGCAGCACAAAAATTTTGCTATATTTTAACCGAAGAATCATGTAGGAAAAAGCTGTTGAATATATTCCGTAGTAGTTGGCAGCTATGAGTAAGTTATATGTACGTGAATCAGTGGCGTAGCCAGAAATTTTTCATGGGGGGGGGGTACGACTTCTGCAACTCACATATATGTATACGGGTGTATGATAAGGGAGTGAAGAATATACATTTTGTAGGGCAAAAAATTCCTCATGGGGGAGTTATGATCGCCCTAACACCCCCCTTTGGCTACGCCACTGACGTGAATATATGTGGTTGTGGGGCCCGGCCCCCCCAATAATTTTGAAAACTTTACGCTTATGTGTGAAAGCCTCTGATCTGAGTGGACAGTTATAAACGAGCTACTGGCTGTTAGTGCCTGTCAATTCTACACAGCTGATTGTTCGACGAAGTTCTAGAAGCAATAAGTTTGTGTGCCATCCTGACAAGTGGACTCTTTTTTAGAACTTTCTACACCAACAGGACTTTAGAACCACGAACCCAAGAAAGAAGCAGTGTATTCTGCAACAGTATCTTTCTATTACCATTTAATGCTATACCAGTTATTACTTCGAAAATCTAACGTCAGATAGGCAAACGAAATCGTAGATCGGCATCTCAACGAACTCGTAATTAATTTGAAGATAAAACGGGGAAAAAATTGTCACCGCGGAAATTGATGGGGGGGGGAAAAAAGGAAATATATTTGCATCGTTGATTTTGCTGTAAAAATAAAATGTTTCGAACTAAAATAAATTGTCGTTTTTTGAATAGAAACTTTAATGAAAAAGGACAAAACATACCAAATGTCTAATGTTAATCTTATCGTACGCATATGTCGCGTATCGAAAAGTAATATCATAAAAATAAAATAGCATAAATGAATTCATAAGACCACAAACCCTGTAAACACACCAAAATCTCAAAGTTGAATTTTTTCGTGAATACAATATTTTCCTTATATAATACATGCTCAGAAAGTGAAAAGACAGATAAATCTTTCCAAACACATTGATTATAAAACACTTTCCAACACACTAGCGCGCGCGCATACACACAAACACACACACACACATCCAAAACAGATAGCCGGTGCGTAGATTTGCCTTAACACAACATGAACCCTCAATCCAATATTTAGAGCACGAGTCATGAATTTTCAAGATACTAAATTAGGTATTTTCTGACTTCCGGCTAAATAATGAAAATATCGCCTAACTTTGTTCATTTTTTGACCCAGTGACTCATCATTTTGAGTGCTCCTGTAGGAAAACTATTAATGATACAGACACTATTTTCAAACGCGCATGACGAAAATGGTAAGTTGACGTCCACGGCAGTTGAATGTTAACATACACCTTAATGTATTTAAAGTCCTTTGGCTGACTCTGTAAATAAATTACCCAGTCGATTGCAATCAAAAAGGAGATGCACAGTTAGATGTTCAAAATTCTACGGTTTAACGTTTTAGAGAGTTATGTCAAATACGAAATAATTTTTGGCGATATTTCGGCAAAACTCGCCAAGGACGACGACAAATGGTGAGATTTCGGACATGGACAAAATGACTGACTATCGCCAAAACTCGCCAAGGTCGATGACAAATGGCGAGATTTTGAGCACGGATCAAACAATGACTGACTACAGACGTAATATATTGAAGATGTCCGAAGACATTAATGCATTGAAATTCTTTTGGGTGGTCTTGTAAATAAAATCTCCAATAGATTGGAATCAAAAATCGACATGTACAACTAGATGTTACAGCAATCTCATATATGAAATTTCAACAGTCTACGATTAATAGTTTTTTGAGATATGAGACATACACACGTACACCAAAAATCGCCAAGCTTGGCGGCTTTTGGCGTAATTCTTGAGGGAGGCAAGTGACCCGGTCGGGCCATTACCTAACTATAGGGTAGGACGCTATTCTGCTTGAAATGGATGAACGCCCCCTAAAACTGCCATTGACTGTAATGTGTTGGAAATCTATTGAGTGTTCCTGTAGCACAACTATAAATGATAAAGACACTTTTTTCGATGGAGAAATTCATTTTGTAACCCTTAACAGCATATATCACTTCTGAGTCGTTTGAAATAGCCCAATACCTCTAAAATACGCTTTAATGAATTTCGGCTCTTAGAGCATAATGCATTTAGAATCTTTTGGGCGGCCCTGCAAATAAACTATCCAGTCGAATGGAACCGAAAGGGGAGGAGCATCCTTAGATGTTATAACAATCCTAAATATAAAGTTTCAAGATTCTGCGTCTAACAGTTTTTGAGATTTGAAGTTCAATGAATTTTGGTCCATAGAGCGTAATGTACACTGTGTGACATTGAAAATGCAACATCAAGAAGAAGTGGTCAGAAAATTATGCAAATTTCAAGGTAAATGCACCTTGCCGAGTTATGCTGTTGATGTAAAATTGGCAGCTCGCCAGTGCAAGTGGAAAAAGATATACGGGAAGGAACCGGTAGAACGGACAATTTTTGTGAATTGACTACAATTTTTGTTTAGCAAGTATTGCTGCTAGAGAAACTGTCATAGAAATTTTATTCTTGTCTCAGAGGACAAATGTAACCAGAGAATGCCAGGCCGCCGTCAACGGAGGCAGTTCCAACAGACCGACGATTTTGCGAGGGCATGGTGATCGGACTGAGAAGGGCAGGTTGGTCCATTCGGCAAATCTCGGCAGACATACACCTGGATGTGTCCACTGTACACGGGCTGTGGCGAAGATGTTTGGAAGAAGGAAATGTGGAACGTTTAAGGGGTGCCTGTGCAGCCAGAGTGACGTCAGCACGCGTGGATCGACGCATCTACCGACAAGCGGTGGCGGTACCGCAAGCTACTCCAACCTCCATTCTGCGACATGTTCAAGACACCTTGGATGTTCCTATATCGACCATAACCATTTCCCGTCGATTGGTTGCTAGTGGCCTGCTCTCATGGCGTCCGTTAAGAAGACTGCCATTGGCTTCAAAACATAGACGCCAACGACTGCAATGGTGCCAGGCTAGAGCGACGTGGATGACAGAATGGCACAGGGTCGTGTTCTCAGATGAATCACACTTCTGTTTCTCCAGTTCGAGTGCGGCGTCGACATGGAAACAGGTCCAATCCGGCAGCAATTGTAGAACGCCCCACCGCGCGACAACGTGGCATCATGGTTTGGGGAGCAATTGCGTATGACCCCAGGTGACCTCTACACGCTTAAATCTACTGAGTAAAATAATAATCAAACGGAGTATATTTTTACTCAATTTTTGACTTAAACAGCCATTCTCGCGATTGAGTAAAATTTGCTCCATTAATCGACAAAAATCAATGGAGCGAAAAATTCTCAATTTTTGAGCATTATACAACAGTTCCATTTAGCCTAAATAAAAATAAAAAAAGGAGTGATTTTACAAAATCTGAACGTTTTTGATTAATATAACTGTACTCAATTATGATTATTATTTAAGCTATAGAATGAGCGTTTTTATAAAATCAGTCCTTTTTTGATTAATATATCTGTTATTATTTTAAGCTATAAAAAGGGTGTTTTATGAAAATTTGCTGCTTTTGATTAATATATTGAATTATTCGTTTTCTTCATTTTTTATTATCAGAGCTGTAATCTATGATTATAAGCCCGAGAAAATAAATTTTAAATTAAGGCAAATACATTACATATATCTTAATACACTATAAAAAAAGTATTTTTTTTTAAATAAATCAAGTTGTAAGAATATAATTTTACTATAGTCTCTAGTTATAAAACGAATTCACAGTACAGTCAGAATACAGAAATGCAATCATTGTTAAACCAGCTGTGAGATTTAATTAAAGCAGCAACCAAATTTATTTACATGAAAAAGGTAATATAGTACTTACTCACTTGACTGAAGATATCATAACTTCATTTGTTTTACAACAGCGACGAGATTTTTATAATCCAATTGTAAGAAACTATGTCCATTAAAACAAAATTTTTACCGAAAGCATCCTCTCCACATTTAGGTTGAATTTATTTCACAACTCTGAATATGAAAAAGATGCATTTGGTATTCGGATATAAAATAAAATTACCACCAGCCAGTGGCGGCTTGTGAACTGTTTCAGTGGTGGGGCCCGAAAAAAAATGTAGTGCCAATTAAAATCGCGAATATATCTTATAAATAAAAATGAAATTCTGTTTGTTTGTTTGTTTGTTTGTTTGTTTGTGGATTTGATTCGTATACAAATACACAAAAATGGACCTATCGGCCTGAAATTTAGTACAGATATGTAAAATAATATAGAATAACTCATAGTCCACTTTAAAACTTTGAAAGTCCACCCGTTCCCGGAATTTAAGAGATTTTTTATGCTCTTCACGCAAAAATCTTTCCGTAATTGTAACCCCTGTAGTGAAAAAAGTGTGAAATAAGGATCATGGTTGCCATGTGTGGCGATTTTGCCGAATAAAATGTCGTTCGTATACAAATCCACAAAAATGAACCTATCGGCCTGAAATTTAGCACAGATATGTAAAATAATATAGAATAAATCGTAGTCCACTTTAAAACTTTGAAAGTCCACCCGTTCCCGGAATTTAAGAGATTTTTTATGCTATTCACGCAAAAAGCTTTCCGTAATTGTAACCCCTGTAGTGAAAAAAGTGTGAAATAAGGATCGTGGTTGCCATGTGTGGCGATTTTGCCGAATAAAATGTTTTAAATTCTCAAAGTAAAAATAAAAGAATAATAATGATTTTTTTTTTGTTAGTTTATATTCATAAGGTTATTTTTTTTTTAATTATAATATCGTGTGCATGGGAAATCAGAGCAGGAATGTAATGCTTTACACGCAAAACTATAAGAATTGAAGATTTCCGAGGCTAATAGGTAAATTATTTTAGTTTGGCGAAAAAATAAAATGGCTCAAATGCCGATTTTGTGAAAGTGAGTTCTAGCGCTTTGCACAGATTTCGGCTTGGCGCAATTTATTGAGAGCTTAAGGAAATAGATTTTTGAAAACAAGTGCAAAGGTTTTATTAGAATACAGCGTTAAATTTTAATGATCCGTGAAGAAATAATGCAGTTATTAAGGGATTTCAATTGATCTATCTCCAGAATTCTCGCCAAATGAGTACATTGATTTAAGTTGGGGGAATTCCGCCAAATTTCAGAAAATTGAAATCTTCTCATTTAGTACATCGGAGTAATGATGAATAAAACACGTTATAGTTGATAATTTTAAAAAATTCGGCTGTATTAAGGGATTCAACTTTTCAAATAAAGGCTTGCTTTACTTTTTCGCGGTCGAACCATTTCCCATATATTATTGCTGCTAAGTCAATGCTTCGAATGATTTCCTGAAAAAACGCTTGCAAAATGGCGTATGTTGGCACTTTGGCGAGGCTTAGATTTGAAACTGGATTTTATTTGAGACTGGGATATATAATGACACTGGTTATAGATAAAAATGAATGTTGGTATGAGTGTATGAGGTTGAAAAACTCCAGCACCGTTGAGCACCGTTGCACCATGAAATTTGGTTCACCTAAGTCTTTTATCATGGAGAAGCTTTTTATGCTATCCGTTTTCCTCTAACTTGCCACCAGGTGGCGCAGCAGAACGTCTAATTCTATTCCGTTTAGCCGTTTGCTATGCGAATATCGTCCAACCGATTTCGATGAAATTTGGTACACGCGAATATTAGAACACGGAGAATATTTTTCACTATCCATTTTGCTGTAACTTGCCGCTAAATGGCGCTGAAAAGCATCAACTTCTATACCGTTCGACCGAGCGGCATAAAAATTTTTATACTTACACATTTGAGCACGAAGAATATATTCTAACTGCGTTCCTTTTGATGTTACTCACCACTAGATGACACTGCAATGCATTATTATTTTATCTCGCCACTAGATGACGCTGCAGCAGGCCAAATTCTTGACCATTCAAACGGTCGCTATGAAAATCAGTATACATAGCTATTTGAACAATGAGAATATTTTGGCGTTATCCATTTTGCTATAACTCGCCACTTGACGGCGCTGTAGCAAATCATTACTTTATTGAACCACTAGATGGCCCTGCAGTGTATCACTTCTTGACTGTGCAAATGATCGCTATGAAAATAGGTATACATAGATATTTGAACACGGGGAAGAGTTTGGCGCTTTCCATTTTCCTATAACTTGCCACTAGATGTCGCGTCAACACATGAACTTCAGGACTGTCCAGCCGATAGTCATGAAAATTCGTATACATCGATATCTGAATGCGAAAAATATTTTCGCCGTATCCGTTTTGCTAAAACTCGCCACTAGATTGCGCTACGCCGCATGGCCTTCTGCACCGTACAAACGATTGCCTTGCAATTCGGTATGCATGATTATTGGACACAATATAACGCGATATCCACTTTACTATATCTGTTTATTACAATGAATAGTAATCACCACAAATCGTAATATCAAAAAGTCCATTCATTCCCGTGCGAAGAACGGGTACTTCAGCTAGTATATACATATAGAACAACCTATCCCCACGTGCACACAGCGTAAGTATTTAAAATTTCTCAAATGACAAATAATTATCATAATTACTATACAACTTTTGCGATTTTTTACCTAATTATGTTAAATTGAAAAGTTTACTTTATTACTAAACAAAAAGCCACATTTAATTATTTAATATTTATGTTCTTTATAGCTGCCTGTTCATAATATTTAGATAATATATTTATTTTAAAATCAATATCAACATACATAAAAAAGACATTTATACATCGCTTTTCGTAAATCAAGAAAACAAAACAGAAAAATATCTGACTGCACTGCAAAAATACGATCACGCAAATAAAAAATGATTTCCTCCTAAGCGGAAAATTTCGCCAATAGGTACCGATTGCCGAAATTTCCCCCGTACAGTCGTGTAGATCACCATGCGAGGGCCCGAAGACCTGGGCCCCAAAGACAGCGCCAAATAAGCTGTTTGGAAGCCAAGTTAATTCCGCGTCAATATGGCTTTTGTGCTCAATGCCAAATATGACAACCGGGTGAATGGAGAAAAGACACCAAATTCAGGGCAAGCCAGCCCATGGTCCATTCATGGTTTAGATAAGGGGAAAATCGTATAACTATCGCTTTTTTAAGTGCTTTTTTTAATGGATAGTATTAAAATAGAGTAAAATGCGTGCATTTTTTCAATGAAGGTAAATTATTGAAAGGACTGTCTTATATAATAGGAAGATACTTTGATTTTGACGGTGGTTAGTCGGTGGGACCAGGCCCCTCTGGCCCTTCATGAGGAGCCGCCACTGTCACCAGCGAATACATAGAGAAGTAAGCACCCACAGCAAAAGGACTTAGCATTAAGTAAAATACATCCAGTATCCTCTTTAGAAATTCTTTTAATTCATATTTTGATAACGACATGCCTGTCCTTCGATGTCCGCGTTTGTGACTATGAACCGTTATCCGTTGAAGAGCGTTGGTCACGTGATAGTAATAGGATATGGTATCAGCTATATGGATTTCTTTCGTGGGGGAGAAGAATTCTCAAATAGACAAGATTTAAGTGAAAATAGAGCTAAATAGAATCTAGCGAATTGGGAGAATTGAGGCGAATTTAGGAGTTTACAAATTATTGTCTTTAAAGAGCATTTTTCGGAAATTTTTAGCGTAAAAGGATTTAAATCAGCCGATAAGAAATTTAATCAATAAAGGAGTGTTAGTTTTAATCAATAGATTTAAGCGCATGGGCGCCGGCAGAATATTTCCGAGGGGGGGGTCAAAGACTACTTCAACGTATGGTTACCAGGTTGTAAAGAGCAAAAAAGCAAGGAAAACAACTGCATACAAAAATCCAGGGGGGCATTGCCCCCCCCTTGCCCTATGCTGCCGGCGCCCCTGTTTAAGCGTGTAGCTCGTATTCGGGGCACTATGGCTCAACGATTATTACGGCTTAACGATGTGTGGATGATGTGCTGCGGCCGGTGACACTCCCCTACCTTCAAACGGTTCCCAACGCCCTGTATCAGCAGAATAACGCTCGACCGCACACTGCTCGCATCAGCCAACTTGTTTTGCAAGGTGCACACTGCACAGACGCTTTCCTGACCACCGTACTCTCCTGATCTGTCGCCAATCGAACACATTTGGGATGTGATTGGACGCCATTTGCAGACCCTGCCACTAGCCCGTTCAGAAGACGAACTGTGGCAAATGGTTGAAAGGAAATGGAGAAACATTCCTCAGGACGCCATCCGTACTCTCACTGACTCAGTACCTAGACGTGTTGCTCTGTGTATCGCCGTCCACGGTGGTCCGACAACCTACTAAGACGACGCTGCTCTCCTTCTGTATTATGCATATCATTTTGAAGTAAAGATCACGTATTGTTCACTGCTGTCTCTCTCTGCTTGCCGAGTTTCAACACTTTCTGGCCACTCTTTATGGAGGTTGCATTTTCAATGTCGGGCAGTGTATTTAGAATCTTTTGGGCGGCCCTGCAGATAAACTATCCAGTCGAATGAGACCGAAAGGGGAGGTGCACAACTAGATGTGACAACAATTCTAAATGTGAAGTTTCAACTTTCTGCGTCCCATAGTTTTTGAGATATGCGAGTTTAATGAATTTCGGCCCATATAGCGTAAGGTATTTTGAATCTTTTGGGCGGCCCTGTAGATGAACTATCCAGTCGAATGAGACCGAAAGGGGAGGCGCACAACTAGATGTTACGAAATTCCTAAATATAAAATTTCAACTTTCTAAGACCATTAGTTTTTGAGGTATGCGATTTACATACATACGTACGCACGAACTTGCAGATTGCATGGAAAACCTGGTCAAAATAGACTCGCCGTTGGTCAAAATTTGTTGCAAACGCATTTATATGATAGTGCATGCTAGCGTACGATGAGATGCATCGAAAAAATTTTTAAAATTAAATTTAGAGGTAGTCGAAATAGTTTTTTCGTCCCAAATTTGGCCCCCCAAATTTTTCGGGATCACATTACTTCCTTGTACGGAGTACAAGAAGCAATAAGCAAAAACAAGAGGATTGATTTTTTTCAGGTGTATAAGTATGTTTTGGACGATGTTACGTAGTACCTGGCAGGTGTTTACAGCATACCATCGGTAGAGCGCGTATAAGTTTAAAAAAATTAAGGGGACAGTTTACCCCAAATTCTTGTCAAAAATCAATTTTCTTTTTTGAATATTAAATGAAGTCTATTAAATTCTAAATATTTTGACTTGTGATTTTTAATCGTACACCGATATTATCTCGAGATATTCTAAAATTTGTTCATACACTCAGCGCAATTTCACTGGCAAACAAACTCTTTAAATGCTTTTTCTCCATGTTCATATTTTCTTCACTTTCATGTTTTTAAAATACTAAGATGTTTTCTGTTTTTTTTTTTTTTTTTTTTTTGTGTAGTATTTGAGATAAAGATTTAAACTTGTATGTATATTCTTTATTGTAAATCTGATAAGTCTGTTCATGGAGTTAGTCTTCAGTTTTTCCTGTTTTTTATTTCAGAAATTATATGAAGATTTTTTATTATTTAACTCTATCAGTAGAAAAATTATATTAAACGTTCTATTAGCGGTATCTAAACATGCACAGTCTTGTGCAATACATATGTGAGAATCTTTTTTTTTTTTTTTTTTTTTTTTTTTTTTTTTAATTGGACAAAAATCTTTCTTTTTAAAAATGCAGTAGAGATTTTTAAAAAATGAATTTTAATTTTATTTTTTTAAATTATACTTAAATTTTCGGTTTAAAATTATTTATTATTGCAAAATGTACTATTAGTTGAACGTTGAAATGCATTCAGTTCATCATCTGTACCATATTTTTTAAAATGAAAAAAAAAAAAAAATGAAAAGGTAAACTCCCCTTCAGCATAAACGAATTATGCTGATAGATATAGGCAATCTTCCGAATTGCCTATATAATTCACAGAGATAGCGATCACGGTTTACTCCTGGCAACTCTGCCTGTTGCTATTCGAAAACAGTAACCCTTTCGGTATCGCTTTCACAGCATTTTGTTTGCTGATCTAATCACGATAGGACAACTGTTTTGGTAGAAATTATGAAGTGGCAGTTTATTTTGTGGAAACATTGCATGCTTTGAAAAAAAAATCTTGTCAGAAATAGGAGTGTACAGTAAAGAATCTTATGATATGAGATTACTAATAACTAATACTAAAAAATGCAATTTTAAATAGTTTTCTTTCATGGCCAAAGTACGCATTTTTGCGGTGTGAAAGATAAAGTTTCATTTTGTCTGGAGTGCCGTGTTGTTAAAAAACAGTGCTTTGACAACGGTTGGTAAGAGCTTTTCTAATTTGATGCTTTTATTATTATTTTAATTATTGTGAGCAAATGTTTTTTCCCCCTTTCTCATTTTAGTTTATTGTTATCTGTTGGCGATGTCCGTCTGTTTTATTTACTATTCATTTCCTGTTTCTAGCACGTGACATTGTTTATGTTGATATGTGAGACCAGAATTGAGACTTCTAAATTAAGACAAATTATTCAAGTAGGCGTGAGGCACTTTATTTTTGTTATTTAAAATTTCAAAATTTTTAAAATGGAATCTAATAAGACAGATAGAACGTGGGGGGAGGGGTTATGTGATATGTAGATTGCGAAGTTGTATGTCGAGTTTTAGCAAAATTAATATTTTTAAAAATAATTAAATTTTATCCTTTTAGATAAAACACTAACTCAGTTTTGATGAGATGAACTTTATGATGAAATCCAATTTGTCATTATATTTAAATGAAAGACAAACAACTGAATAATTAGGAAATTTCATTCAATATTTTATCGCATTTCTAACAATAGTGGAAATATTTTTTATCAATTTCATACTTAAATAAATGAATGGTTTATTATTTAAAAATATTTTTTATCAATTTCATACATAAATAAATGAATGGTTTATTATTAAAAAAATTTTTTTTTCGCTGTGTAATCTTTTGTTCTCTACAAAAAAAAAAAAAAAAAAAAAAAAAAACACGGCAGACTCTTCCTGTTAAAAAAAAAAAAAGCAAATAAGTAATACTTTTTGAGAGATAATTTTTTAAAGCGAGGTTAGTTAGATTAAGTTTTTACAAAGCCGTAGGAAAAGAAAAAGAGGGTGGGTGTGTTTAAGGATAGTTGGCAAAAGTTAAGTAGGATTGTCCTGTCCTGTGGCGCACCCAGGATATTAGTTTAGGTGTGGGGGAGTTCGGCTACAAATATTGCTGAACTCGGTTATAGTGACATCGATTATAGTTGCAACTCTCCTATAACGTCGAAATGTTCGGTACCACTTGACTTGCTCCTATCAATGTAACTCGTTATAGAGTCATAAATAATTATCGGAGCTTTTCAATAATGTTGTAACCGAGTTTAATTGTGATTCATACACTAACTGTTAGTAAAATTAATGTCTTTTTTTTTGGTAAAAAATATTATGTGTATGTGCGTGCGCGTGGGGGGGGGGGCGCACGGCGCTCAGAAGCTGCGAAGGAACTTAGACGCAAGATTAAAGATTTTTTTGAATTTTTCGACAACGTAGCAGGTGAAACTTGTTACACAGTGGGATATAAAGTTTTTTTTAAATATTTATTTGTAATTAATTGTTTAAATTTTAGGGAAACGAAACTTGACGATTTTTTAGTAATTATTTTTTTGGTTATAGTCTTATTTTCTATTTTTATTATTCTTCATTAGCGGATCAAACTTTTTTTTTTTTTTCTGAATCGAAGTTTTAAAAAGAATTGCAAATATATGCAGACTAATATTTTAAAAATTTCACATTCACCTTATGCATTAGTGACTGAAAATAAACCGTGGTACTATAGATTAGCTCACATCAACATACATTTTTTTCCCCGGCAAGTTATGCTCTAATACCTAATGTCTCGGGCAACGCCGCTGCTACTGTATATTTTTAGGATTAAAAAAAAATCATCCTTATGTGTTGCAAAAAAATAAAAATAAATAAATAAATAAATAAAATTAATTAATTAATTAAAAGCGAATATTCCTGATAATATGTTTTAAAACACGTTTGAACTTGGCGTCAAATGTCATATCAACAATGCTGTTTTCCCTTTTCAAAACAACATCTATCTAATTGAAGCCAGATCTTCCCAAAAACCTGCACTTGTGAAATGGAAAATTCTATGTGAAGCGCTAATATGGAAACCGATAAACGTTGCCTGGTAACCACAGTTCGCGGAGCACTAAAAATCTGCACCTATTGTTCATTGTTGTGTAGAGCACAATTTGACAAACGTCTTGCATCGTGGTTAAAATGACATCTGAGTTAAAAGAGGAATCATTGGGAATAACAGAGCCAATTCATATATTTGCAGCACGTGTGAAATTATGGTTTGGCTACCAGTGTACAATTATCAATAATCCGCCAGCGAGCAGTTGATTATTTGAAAACCTGAGCGCATTAAATTAAAATTTTATTAATTTTATCAGGAAAAAAGTTTGTTATGCATGGAAAAAGAAAAGAAAACATTCATAGCACGGTGGACTCGCGCTACAATGCGAGTTTTTCACAATAACTTATCTGAGAGCTAAAGCTAATTCGAACACGAAATTTTTCGTTAATATTAAGAAGCACGAGCAGATGCATTGGATACGTTTGGCCGCCCCTGTGTGGTGCACACCTTAGCAGAACGGGCGCTTGGTTATATTCATGCAACCCACAGCTCATTACCATTACAAAGAAACGAAAACTAATGCGGGGACGGACGCCCCTAATGTTCGTACTCTTGTATCTGCTGAAATATATGGCATTATGCTATATCAGATGTGTTTTATTACTAATGTTACATTACTATCATGTTAGTGATATGCAATTTGCGTATTTAAATTTTAAATCATTACCCACTGTCAAAATAATACACTGTCGGAACACACACTGTACAATAGTAGAAACCCGAAATACAGCACTTTCGGATTCTGAATCTGCGCAAAATAATATTTTTAATTGGAGCGAAGTGAATTGTTGCAGCTCCCTTTTCAAAAGAAAAAAAAAGTATTGTAATTTTTATTGAACTTTTTATTATTATTTTCTTGTACGAAGTAAAGGAAGAGTATTGCGATCGCGAAAAATTTCGGTATTAAGATTTTTGTTCCTAAATTAATTTTCACAACTTCTTACGTGACGTCACACCCGTATGTATGTGTATATACGTACGTGCATGCTCGATTCATTTTGACCAACCAGGAATCCATTTTGGCTTGTTTTGCCGTGACGTCTACATACCTATGTACAAGGCCGTACCCAGGGGGGGGGGACCCTAGGGACCGATCTCCTCCGAAATCTGAAGAAAGTTATTTTGAAAACTGAAAAAATACAACATGCTTTTTTATTATAATAAAATAACCCAGACAGCACATAAGCTTAAATCAAGCTTGACATTTCCTTCAATTTGACGTATTACTACAAGCTTGACTTTAGCTTGATTTTAGCTTTCGAAAGTGCGCTGATGGCGCCATCTGTGAAAGAGAATGGACATTAATTGTCTAGCGTTCCTCAAATTTGCTGAAAGTTCGTAAAAGATGTGTTTTATTTTATTACCAGTGCCATATTACCGGCAAGGCAAACGGGGCAACTGCCCAGGGCCTACAGATTTTAGGGCCCAAAAATCTTACATCTTACACTTTT
The DNA here is from genome assembly GCA_038373885.1 of Cheiracanthium punctorium. NCBI lineage: Eukaryota > Metazoa > Arthropoda > Arachnida > Araneae > Cheiracanthiidae > Cheiracanthium > Cheiracanthium punctorium. The sequence continues at coordinate 1,072,299 of JAWZYV010009895.1, read as the reverse complement.
GTAGTTTTAAAATAAAATTACAAAGGATAAAAAAAAAATTCAGAAGTTAAATAATTTTTTTAATTATAAAGTATGAACAATGAAAATAATTCAAATTTACATTTGTATAAATTAATTTAAACTTATTTTTAATTCTTTGAAATGCTCTATATCGATATAGCATACCAATATGTAGGAAAATAACTAACCACATTTGTAAAGAGAATTTTTAGCGTTAAAAAATAACAAAATTTTTCAATTATTTGCTATTTTAAGAAATATTTACAAAAGTGACTAAAGTGTTTGTATTCCATACATGTTAGCAACTGTGATATAGCATTTCGAAGTAACGTTTAACTATCTGTTTCTTTGATTTCAGATTACTTAACACAAAATTTGTGTTAAGTATGAACCGATAATAATTTTTTTTTTGAAGGGGGGGGGGGTATTGCAAGGGGCCCAATGTTTTTCTTCTGCCCAGGGCCCACAGTTGTCTTGATCGGGCTCTGTTTATTACGCACAAAACCTGGACATTAGAACACGCAAAGGGAAGGAATGAATGGGATAAGCCCCTGTGAAGTGTAACACGAGGGGAGTTTTAGTTTTATTTACATCTAATTAACATTAGTAATTCCATTAACTAATTAATTAGCCCTAAAAATAAATTTTAATATAATTAACACAATTTAGTTAGTTAATATACTTCACTTTATGGGTGGTTCACCATAGAATTAAAAAAAAAAGATTCTATATTTCCAAATATGGAAATTCTTCAAAATAAAATACAATTATACTACGAAATTGATTTCAAAATCAGCCGTTTGTCTCGATTTTGAAAGTTTTAAAACGTGTGCTGCTGTTAAGTTTATATTATGTTTATTTCCCTATTAGTGGAGTCTCTAAATCACACATAACATTATTTTAATTTGGATGCATCCCATGGAAAAATAAAAGAAACAAATAACAGATCGCCCACTTATGAATCGGGCGAGAAAACGGCGTGATAAGTCACTTCAAACTTTAGTCATAGCTGCGCGAAGCTTGGTAGCTGAACGGATATCGCGCTCGCCTCCCAACCGAAAGGTCCCGGGTTCTATTCTAGCCATGGAAACAGATTAAATTAAATTGAAATTTCAGCGTAGAGGGGAAAATGCGTGGCAAAGTAAAATATGTGGGGCGAGTTCGCCGACCGACGCCCGTGTATTTTGGAAAAATTTTTAAGCTTGAAATTATGCTTGCTATGTCAAGCTTGACTCAAGCTTGAAATGTCAAGCTTAATGCAAGCTGGGCAAGTGTAAACTAGAACACTTGATTCAAGCTTGCATTAAGCTTACACGCTTGAAATTTTCAAGCTTATTGACTTGATAAATCAAGCTTGCTGCAAGTTTGATGCAAGTTTGCTGTGCTGTCTGGGAAGTTATTCGGAAGTAGTTATTTCCCTGTTGTTACATAAGAAATACTGAAACCCGTGGGAAGGGAGAGATATTCTCGAGAGAAGGGCGCCAGCTAAATACATTGCATATGTTAAAACGAAAGTAATTTAAGAAACTGAATGGAAATAGCGTAATGGATAGAGATAGGAATAGGGGGGGGGATTTAAATATAGCGAAGAGTTTTAAATTCCCAATAAGGAAAGGAAAATGAAATCTAATTAAAAATATGTGAAGAACTGCATCATAGGGTTGGTAAGACTGAGGTAGATGTAAGGGGGACAAAAAATTACGATTTTTTTGCTAGAAAAATTTTATAGTCGACCTGTTGTGACTTCTTATCGAACAGGACGTACACCCAGACAGCACAGCCAACTTGCATGAAACTTGCAGCAAGCTTGATTTATCAAGTCAATAAGCTTGAATTAAGCTTGAAAATTTCAAGATTGTAAGCTTAATGCAAGCTTGAATCAAGTGTTCTAGTTTACACTTGCCCAGCTTGACATTTCAAGCTTGAAATTTCAAGCTTAAAAAAAAATTCCTAAATACACGGGGCGCCGGACTCGCCCCACATGTTTTACTTTGCCACGCATTTCCCCCCTCTACGCTGAAATTTCAATTTAATTTAATTTGTTTCCATCGAGTGTTCGTGGCTGGAATAGAACCCGGCACCTTTGGGTTAGCAGTCGAGCACGCTATCGATTCAGCCACTAAGGCTTGTGCAGCTATGACTAAAGTTTGAAGTGACTTATCACGCTGTTTTCTCGCCAGATTGATAAGTGGGAAATGTGTTATTTGTTTCTTTTATTTTTCCATGGGATGCATCAAAATTAAAATAATGTTATGTGTGATTTAGAGACTCTACTAATAGGGAAATAAACATAATATAAACTTAAGAGCAGCACACGTTTTAAAACTTTCAGTACCGCAAAACTGCTGGCCAAAATCGAGACAAACGACTGATTTTGAAATCAATTTCGTAGTATAATTGTATTTTATTTTGAAGAATTTCCATATTTGGAAATATAGAATGGGTTTACTTACTTAACACAAATTTTGTGTTAAGTAATATGAAATCAAAGAAACAGATAGTTAAACGTTACTTCGAAATGCTATATCACAGTTGCTAACATGTATGGAATACAAACACTTTAGTCATTTTTGTAAATATTTCTTAAAATAACAAATAATTGAAAAATTTTGCTATTTTTTAACGCTAAAAATTCTCTTTACAAATGTGGTTAGTTATTTTCCTACAGATTGGTATGCTATATCGATATAGAGCATTTCGAAGAATTAAAAATAAGTTTAAATTAATTTATACAAATGTAAATTTGAATTATTTTCATTGTTCATACTTTATAATTAAAAAAATTATTTAACTTCTGAATTTTTTTTTATCCTTTGTAATTTTATTTTAAAACTACAAAAGTGTAAGATGTAAGATTTTTGGGCCCTAAAATCTGTAGGCCCTGGGCAGTTGCCCCGTTTGCCTTGCCGGTAATATGGCACTGGTAATAAAATAAAACACATCTTTTACGAACTTTCAGCAAATTTGAGGAACGCTAGACAATTAATGTCCATTCTCTTTCACAGATGGCGCCATCAGCGCACTTTGAAAGCTGAAATCGAGCTAGTATCACTTGTCAAGCTTAAATCAAGCTGTATTTAAGCTTGACAATTCAACTTGACTCCTGCAAGCTTGGTGCCAGCTTAAAATGAGTTGAACTGTCAAGCTTGCATTAATACGTCAAATTCAAGGAAATGTCATGCTTGATTTAAGCTTATGTGCTGTCTGGGCAGTTTCTAGACAGAAACATATGAACAACTCCTCAGTCGGAAGGTCACATGCGTCCTGGATGGAAAGGAGCCTTTTTTTTAAATTTTAATTCTTCCGAAGCTGGAGTAAAGAATAGTTCGTTATATTTGGTCTGTGAGTTGGAGTACATTAACGCTCGCGGAAAACAATTGAGTTAAATTTAACGTTCAAAACAAAACGAAGTTTGTTTTGAACGATTGATGGATATCAGGAAGTATTTTAAAAAACGGCGTATTGAAACTGTTGATACAGAACAGAGTATTTTGCCGCAAAATGATGAGTTAGTTGACGAACCGATCATTAAAAGTTCTACTTCTAAAAGTGAATATGAGCAGATATCGTCAAAGGAAGATGCTGCTAATTTAGCAATAGATGAAGGAACCCGACGTATAATCAAGGATCATCATTGATAGCTAATGAGGATTCTGCTGAGTGAGATATTGGTTATTATGTTAGTGTAGAAATCAATGATTATATCAGAGAGAAATTACTGATGAGTTGCTGGAATCCACCAGAAAACTATTCTTTTCCTACACAGCAATTTGGTAAAAGGAATTTAAAATTTCAGCTCTACTGGTCAAAGCAATTTCAGTGGCTCACGTACTCAAAATATCTCGAAGGAGCATTTTGTAAATTTTGTGTAGTTTTTTTCTGCTGAAGCTGCTGGAAAAGGAAACCATCAACGACTTGGTGCTTTAGTAAATAATCCCTATGTTAGATGGAAGAATGCAAAAGAAGATTTCACTAATCATGCTAATACCAAATATCACAAAGGATCATGTGCAGGGGCGAAGCCACGGGGGGGTTAGGGGGGTCATAACCCCCCCCCCCATGAGAAATTTTTTTCCATACAAAATGCATATTCTTCACTACATTATCACACACACACACACGCATACATATATATGAGTTGTAGTAGTCGTAACCCCCCCCCATGAAAAATTTCTGGCTACGCCCCTGATCATGTGAATATGTTGATAATTTTTTACGCATTGCTAAAGGGAAAGAACTAATTGAACATAAACTACTAGCAGAAAAAGAAAGAAATGATTTTGAAATGAAAGCAGTATTGCATTCTATAATCAAAACAATTATTTTGTGAGGTAGACAAGAAATAGCCCTCCGTGGAACTCATGATTCGGGTAGTATCTTTCACGGAAACAATGTTCTTAATGATGGGAATTTTCGATCCCTTTTGCGCTTTCGTGTTGATGCTGGAGATACAGTTTTGTCGAGACATTTGAAGTATGGACCTAAAAATTCGCAGTACACTAGCCCCAAAATACAGAATGAATTGATAAATCTTTGTGGAAAATATATTCAAGAACAAATTGTAAGTAAAGTTAATTCAGCTAAGTGTTTTTCAATTTTGTGCGATGAAACAACAGATATTTCTGGAATTGAACAACTATCTCTGTGCGTTCGATATATTGACAATGAAGATCAAAAATTACGAGAAGACTTTCTTATTTTTGTACCTGCCACAGATGTCACAGGTAGTGGATTATCATCCCTGATTTAAAAAAAATTAAAATTTCTAGGGATCAACTGTGACAGGGGCGTAGCTAGAAATTTTTGATTGGGGGGGGGGTTACGACTACTACAACTCATATATATGTATACGTGTGCAGGCCTGTCGAGAGGGGGATTCCCCCCCGGGCCCGTGTTTTCTTGGGGGGCCCGGGCTAAACTTTCAAAAAAAATTTCTATATAGACAGAAATAGAATTCGCGAAAACCAACACCGACTGGAATAAGTAAAGAACAGACGAGGTCCTAAACGAAACTGGATCGATGAAGTCATGTACGCTCTTTTATTTTTTTGGGGGGAGGGGGGCAAACGCACCATCCTTTGTGCTCTCATACGCGGGAAATCACTATGACAACTCCAGGCCGGCAGGTGCAAACTTGGTAATTTCCAAGAGCAGGAAAATTCATTCATCCCCAAAATGTTCTTGGAATAAAATTGTTCCGTATTGCTCTCGGAATGTGGATTTTTCAGTTGCTTGCGGTGAGTTTACTTACTCTTTTATCCTTCTTATTATCACAGTGATTATTTATTCTTTTTTAATAATTATTAGTTATAAAGTATGTTTATTTCGTCAGTGCTTCATGAAGAGGCTTAATTTCTCACAGCAAACATTTGAGGTTAAAATTATCTTATTGCTAATGAAACATTTCATTGAAGCTTTTTATGGTAAGGGGGGGGGGCAGATATCCACCCCCGAGCCCGAGTTTGTCTCTCGACGGGCCTGTACGTGTGTGTGATAATGTAGTGAAGAATATACATTTTGTATTGCAAAAAATTTCTCATGGGGGGTTATGGCCCCCCTAACCCCCCCCTTGGCTACGCCCCTGAACTGTGACTATCTCGTGGGTCAAGGGTACGATGGTGTGGCAGCCATGAGCGGTTATTTACACGGAGCACAAGCCTTCATTAAAAAGGAGCATGAAATGGCTTTGTTCGTGCATTGTGGAGCCCATTCTTTGAATCTAGCATTAGCAGATTCGTGTGTGCTTTCAGGGATACGAAACTGCATTGGTACTATTCAGTGTATTGGAACTTTTTCCGGTCCTCAGCAAAAATAATGAAATACTAAAAGGTTTCATTAAAGAATTGCTATCAAACTCCAGGCACACTACTTTAATATCAATGTGTGAAACACGCTGGGTTCAAAAACACGAAGCAGTATTAAGATTCAAGGAAATTTATGTTCCAATCGTTATAGCTCTACAAAATTTGCAAGATGCAAAGAATAGAGACCTGGCACAAAAAGCTCATCAGTTATTATGCGCTATTACGCAAGGTCACTGTGATTGCTCTTTGCGTCATCGAGCTTATATTCTCCTGGCCTTTGTCAAAAACTCTTAAACAAAGACAATCGATTGTGATCTCACAACAGCACTCGGACATGTAGACCTCTTATTAAACACATTAGAAGAATTACGTAATAACGCTGAAAAAAAAAAATTCTCCGACTTATTTAAATCTGCATCAGTTGATTACTGAAGTCGGAGGATTTATGACAAAGCCAAGAATTACCTCAAGGATGACACGAGATAATATACCGTCAAACACGCCAGAAGAATACTACTGAAGAAACCTTTTTTTACCGTTTATCGATCATGTTCGAACTTATATGATATTCAAACAGTGTTGCACTCCACACCCCAAAAAATGAAAAAATCCTAAAGGGTAACATTTTGTTTTATTATGCATTTTGCATACGTAAAATAAGCTTTTTTAAAAAAATTAGACCAAACTAAAACTAATTGCATTGCTTTTGGGTAAAATTTTACTTTAATGTTCAACTTGTTTAGGTCAAATAAGCTTTATCATTAAAATTAGCCCCTTCCACACAAAAATGTTTTATATTCGCGACTGTACTCACAAATTAATGTAATTACTATTAACTTAAATTTACTTTTCTCCTATTGTATACAGACCAGTAAATTATTTTCCTCCTTTTTACAACTAACTTTCTTTAAAGAAGTAAGGAGTAGCATTTGTAGATACAATTGTAAAATAAAGTAATAGTTAATTTTATTGACATTTGAATAATTCATTTTAATAGCGCTTTTTATATTTTTGAAATCAAACCTATGTATTCAACACTAATTAAGCCTTCTCTTGTGTGAACTATGGCAAAGAAAGGGTTAAATTGACAGTTTCTGTTGCATTAAACTAAGGAATTGTTGCAATAGGTGATAGAGCAAGATAATTCGAAGGATTATTATTATTATTGATACATATATTCGTCATAAACAATCTCGTTAATTCAACAATTTTATTCGAAGTATTAGAGGAATATAATGATATGGTTAAACTTATATCACAAATAAACATGTCTCATTTGGGTGAAAAAGAAATCTTAAAACATTGCAAAGACTTATATTTAAAATTAATGGATTATAGATGGTAAATCTCTTTTCGAGGAACAAATATCGTTAAAATGTTTTTTTAATAAGTATGACGGCAAAGGACGTACTAAATTTTATTTACAATTAATGTGACTTTCGGCGTTTTCTTCGTGCAAACTGTTTTATAATTTTAGAAAGATTTAACTCAACAATTGACCTACAACGTTTTTTTCCTCAAACGAATTTTATTTCATTTTTATTGATAGAGCCATAATTTTTAATCATACATATTTTTTATTTTGTACCACTTTTTTAAAACATTTTATTAATGCATTGCCATGCCTTTGAAAACATTCTGAACAGTGCGCAAATTTTTAAATTCTGTAGTAGAAAAGTGGTTTTTTTTTTTTCCTTTCCTTAAATATTTTACATTCGAAACAAAACTCAGAATTTAATTTAATAAAATACATAAACCATGTTCTTTTTACTTTTTGTTCCATTTTTCGATAATGTAGCAATAAGATACTGCACTTTCCATTTGAGTTGTCAAGGCGAAAGTTAAATTAATCAGCTCTTTGAAATGTTTGAATTTTTATTAAAACATCTACTGTTCTTGAAATTAAATTGTAATAACCAACTGCCATTTCTTCTACGCTGAAATCAGTCACTTGAATTTCAAACCTATCTTGTGTAAATCTGGATAAACAAAAGAAGCTTCAATAATCGATGCTTCCAAATAATATGGGCAATATTTGAAATTATTAACTATGTTAAAACTTGTTGTTTGTAGTTTTCCTTGTATTATATTGCTTTATTTATAAACAAATAGTGCACTTATAAAATTAAAATATTTTCATGCTTTTTAGTTAGATTTAAGGATTTCTCATTACTTCTGAATCACTGTGCTGGTGTCTCTGTGTAAATGGAAATGTTATACCAAAGTGAGTTTTCTATTAGTTGTAAAGCACATTCATTCGTTAAACATTATGGCAGTGTTCTATAATGGTTGTCGAAAAAAAAAATTATATACTTTATTCTCCCCTCCCCTTCTTTAGTCCTCTTTTTTTTTTTTTTTTTGATGTAAAGAACAGGCAACCCCGTTGAAGGATACTTCCCAAGTTCGTGCTTGAACTTAATGAATTCCATATCACTAGAACTCTGCAAAAGACTAGTTTTGAAGGAAGCAAATCTGATCTCCACACCTATGGTAACTGTTAGCTACCTACCACAATGTTTTTGGTTCCACTGACTTTACGAGCACGTATACCGCATATACTGGGTGAGTTTTCGGCAGTGCCGGGTATCCATGGAGCAACCTTACAGTTCAGAGCAATGCCTTATATTCTCTATTGAATATGAATATGGTATTGTAAAATCATAACTTTGTTTCAAAAACTGTATATTTATAAAGGCGTCACCTCCCGAGACTCGGTTTAATTATGATATTTTCCAACTGAATAAGTATATGGAATAGTAAAATGATACTTTAATTTCAAAGACTGAAATTTTTTTATGTAGGGGCGCTTAATCGGTGCTTGCACAAAGGCGCCTGACACATCCGCGACGGCCCTGCCTTTCCCAGTGCTGAAAAAAGGGCTGGCTGTGCGCGGGCACAGCCAGCTGTCGTCAAAAAAGGTTCTCTAGATCTGTGGCACGCGATGAACTATTCGATCGTCCGCCATCTTGCTGGTAGTTAAGTCGAGTGATGGCTACGGCTGCCCATTTTTCAGCATTGGGCAATCCATCCATCTGTTCTCACATTCTTCCATTTTTCAGCAGATGTCAGTGCTATTAAAAATAATCGTGATAATTTTTTTACGGGAAATGACGTGCAAAAAAGTAAAGGATTCTCGTGGAGCTATGTCACCCGCAACTACTTTTATAGAAATCAAATCTATTCTTCGTGTCTAGCAACAGTCGAAACGTCAGAGTTTGGTGTTCCCAGAGCGGGAACACTGCGCCTCAAAGGGTTAATGTTAAGAGATCCTTCTAGAAGAGACCACACAACCCTCTATAAGCGACCGGTCCCAGCTCCCTGGCCAAAAATTTTCTTGTGCATTTTTCCGGAAGTAAAGTAAACAAAAACCATCATTCCGAACCAGTCGCTGTACTGTAAATCGACAGCAGGTGCAAGTACACATGCACATGACGAACAAATCTTGTAGGTTAGAGAATGAGACATGTCTAAGAAACGTTGTTTTACTGTTGGAGCAGCGCATTGGTGTGATAGATTCACACGAAAAAGAAAATTGGTTACTTTTGGTCTTGGAAAAAAAAGATTTATTATGGCAAAATTAGAATGTATGAAGAATATCAGGATAAATGCTCTTTTGTCAGATGTAAAAAATAAAGTAGAGAGAGAAGTACTCTCGGGGACAGAAAAACGAATGAAACAATATGAAATTTCTAAATATTTTATTAAAATTTAAATTTGCGTAATTACTAATGTATTAGTATGCAATTTCTTAAATAACAAAACAAACAATATTTTTTAGAATTTTTTTTTCTTGGCTACCAAATGTTTAGCCTTCTTTTAGCGACCACCTCTCTTAATGATGTATTTTTTGAAGAACGGAGAGTGGTCGCTCACAAGAAGTTTCACTGTATATTGTTTGTTTACATGTTTAACAGGTAAATATTTACCCAAATTTTGTCATTAAATTATTTTGAATGTGACTACGTAATAGAAAAACACACTCATTATGAGTTTTGAATAATATGATTGCCTAAGTAGTCCTAATGCAGAGGGGTAAAAAAACGCATGTTGAAGGTGATAAAATTAAACTTTAGTTAAACACTTAAATTAAAACACTAAAATAAAAATGTAAATTTTATGAATACATAATTAATTATTTTAACCTCTGAAACTTTCAACCAACTGTTTGTAGGCTAAAAAAATAATACAATGAAATTAACAGAATAATTTTGTTAAATGAACCATGAACATATCAGCAAACAAAGAAATTTTGCTGATTCGAACAAATAATTTTGTTGATTGTAAACAAAATGAATCATTTAAACAGAGAGTTTCGTCAAATTAACAAAGCTTTGTTTATTTTAACAAAATTCTTTGGTTAAATTGACAAAATGTTTCATTGAATTAACCAAATTATTTTGTTAATTTAACAAAAATTTCGTTATAGCTATCTCAGTCGGGTAATTTTGTTGAATTAACAAAATTTTTGCTGATTCAACAAAACATTTTAGTGTTATACAAAATTTTTGCTCTTTGGATAATAGGGAAGGCAGCGTAATATTGTAATAAAAATAATTTACTTCTCAATCCAGCGGCAGGGGCGCCAACTATGTGGGCGCTCCGCGGCACTAGCTCACACCGAAAAACAAATAATACTTCACGTAGGTACGGAGCACCTAGCAAATTTCAAGGAACAATTTTTTGTAGAAAAAAAAAATATTGTAATTTCAGGAAAAGAAGGAATCGTGAATGTTTAAAAAAAAACTTTTTTTGTTAATCCGTAGTGCTTGGAACCTAAGTTCCTACAGAAAAATTTTATAGGTGTTCCAAGGCCGTAGGCAAGGGGGGCACGACCCCCCGACATTTATGAGATTTTTTTTTCCAATGGGAATTAAACGTTTAGATGAGTAGTTATCTTTTCCTCGTTTGAGAAAAATGTCAAAACGTGCTTCAATCTAAAATGAAAATACTTTTGTTCAGTAACACCCCCCCCCCGTACCACCACCACCGAGAATAGAGAAATTGCTTGAAAAATGTAAGAGATCCTGTTATAATTCACTATAAATTTAAACTAGCCGCCCCCCACTCACAAAATTGCATTAATCCGTCTTTCCGTGTCCAAAACAGCGTTGTTAGGAGATTATTTCTCATTAAAACTATTTCAAATCTTAACTTCGTTGTTTTAACTCTTAAATGTTTCGCGTCTTTCTGTTTCCCAAGGCTGTACCCAGGAGGGGGAGGGGGGACCAGGGGATCCGGTCTCCTCCCTTAAATTTAAAATTTTGTTAACAAAACAATAATGATGAAGCCTTTTTGTGAAAAATTTAGCCTTTTACGCCATTTGGTCCCCCCCCCCCCCCAAAAAAAAAAAAAAATTTTTTTGTACCCCCCGAACGGCCCTGCTGTTTCCCCCTCCAAAATTTTCGGTCACGCTATGCTTAATAAGTTGCAGTACACCTTGAACAAACATCCTGACGCGGTTAAGTTGATTTTTATTTGTGTTCGAGGGCTTTGAAACAAGTTTCGTTTTTATAAGCAACAACCTTGACAAACTTTTCGAAAATTTGTGAACTGTTCTTTCCCGCGAGAGAAGGAAGAGTGGGGGGAGAGTTGAGGTAGATTTGAAGTCCGTCAAAATTACAATGTCTTCTAAAACAAGGAAGTGCAATACTATTTCCTTCCGATAACGTGCGTGCATAATTTTTATTCTTTCCACCATACCTTAAAATGTTGTGAGTTCGACAAGGTAGAGGTTGTTTAGTTATTTTTTTTTTTTTTTTAAGTGTGAATTTTGACCTTGAACATGTACTGTAAATATCTGCTTTTCTTGTTTTAATTTCGCCTTCTATTTGCCATTTTAAAGATTCTGCTTTTGCATTACGTACTTATTTATTTTGGTGAGCTTTTCGGCTTCCATGTTCATTCATATTTCCACTGTTTACATTGAAAACATGTTATCTTGTATACTGCACAGTTGAATTATACGTAAGGTGACCATACGTCCCGTTTTGAACGGGACAGTCCCGTTTTTAGGTGGCTTGTCCCGTTGTCCCCAAGAGCTTTGGGACACCGCAATGTCCCGTTTTCAGAAAATGTCCCCTGCAATGTTCCGTTTTGAGAAAGAGAGCAACCCACGGTTTCAATTTCAATAAAGGCCGCTAAAAATCTAAAATCATCCAACGGCAGTGTCTGTAAAAAAAAAAAAAAAAAAAAAAAAAAAAAAACTAACCTCCCTCCCGCCCGTCTCGAGACGCAAAGAAAACGATGGGGGGGGATGTATTGTTTTTGTGTTTGTTCTTTTAATGTTCTTTTTTTGTCAACTATTTAAATTTATTTATTTTTTAAAGTCATGTTCCTCTTTTGCTTGTCCCCTCCCTCCTCTGATCTCACCTTTATTTTCCCATTTCACGCTAGTTTTCTAAGAATTTTTTTCCTTCCGAATGACAACTTCCTTTTTTCTGCGTGTCCTTTTGCTTACATTTCTCACTTTCCTACCTTCCTGCCTTGTGTCGGATAGTATTTTTGAAGTCGAAGAAGGGCTTACCCCTTGTACCAGTCGAAACGTACGTCGTGCACTATTTTTCGTTGTATATGTGTGTTTTAGCAAATGTTTTTATTTTCATTTTATTTTGAAATGAATATTAACACAAACTTTTTTGAGCGTTTTTTTAACAACTAAAAGATTCCCAGATCTGAAATGCAGTCTTCACTACACTGTCACCTTAAAAACAGTAGATGTCCCTTTTTGAGGAAGAAAATAAACACACTATTGCCAAAAAAGTAGTGGATGTCCCGTTTTGAAGGAAAAAATAAATGGTCACTTTAATTATACGTAACTTCGGCATATCGAAGAATCTGAGAATTTTTTATCTAATATTAAGTGAACATCCATTTATTATAATAAAAACGAATATAAACATTGGTCCCCACAGCTGCGTAGTGTGGGATACTGCTACGCCAATCCAATTACATCAATGGATATAAATTTAAAGTTACGTATTACTAGCCGCCTCCGGCAACCAGTTGGTACGCCATCTTGTGTTTCTCGCCGGCTTTCTTGACACTGAAATATCTCAGATTGTGAATGGAATTTAAAATTAAGATGGTTACAAACAGGGGCGGCCCTAGGGTAAGTGGCTCCTCCTGCTAACGTAAAAAAGACGCCTCTCTTTTATGCTCTACTTACCCAGCAAACACACACAGGTTTTCTGAACATCTATTAACGTTCAGAAAACGTCTTCTGAACGTTAATAGACGTTCAGAGAACCTGTGTGTGTTTGCTGGGTAGTTTTTGAGTTCGACATGACGTCCCTTCGAAGCCGACGCCCCGATGCGATGATTACCGTGTCGGGCTACTCCAGGTTACAAAAATAAGATGGTTTAATGGTAAAAAACTACGAAAAGGTACAAATTATTTTCGTCCTATATTAATTCTGAAGTGCTGCTAGATATATTGGTCGTTATCAAAAAAACCGAAAGGAAAAAAAAAAGTAAGAAAATCAAAACAGTTTCAGATTTTAAATACACACTAAAGTGCTACACATTAAAAACATATCATAATCCATGCGTCTTCCTTATTTTCTTTCCTTATTAAGTTGGAAAGTGTATCATTATTCATGAGAGTGATTAAACAAATTTAAAATTGATATTTCTAACATTTTTTCTGGATGTAATACATTAGAATTAGAAGGAAAAATGACGCGCAGAAAAATGCATAATTCGAACTGAATGAGTTTCAAAACTTAATTTTTTGTTTGTTTGTTTAACATGTTTTTTTTTTATTAGTGTGCTTGGCCCCGAAACCCGCTTATAAATACACGTCTGAAGGAGAAACTTATTCAGGTGTGTTCTTTATCCAAGCGTAGCAGACGATAACAGGATTTTTTTAAATTAAAAACTGCGTATTCTATAAGTATGTGCCATCTGTCGACGGCTTTGTAAAATAAAAACTCTTGATTTCTTTTTTTTTTTTTTTTTTTTGATATAATTTTTTTGTATATTATAGAACAGCGTTTTTTTTTCGCGCCATAAAAAGTAGCCTGTTTTTTATTTAATCCAGGACTTTAACTGTCTTTATTCCATATTTCATCCAAATCCGTCAAGCCGTTTCATCGTGAAAGAGTAACAAACATACATACAATCATTGACATTTATAATATTAGTATGATGATTAGCTCAACAGTTGAAATCACTGAAACGATAGAAGCATTAAATGAATAAAACCGGTATTATTGATAATTTTTGAATATTATGTACAGGATAAGCTTATACAATTTCATCGCTGTTCCGTTAATATGATAACTATATCTAGTTCTTTCTTTTTTTTCCTGCCAAAGAATTTCTTTTATAATTTTTTGCACTCTGTATCAAATTGTAAGCTGGAATGGTTTTATTTTTGATATAATGCAGAGCTTATCAGGGAATACACACAATAAAACGCCTGCCACTGTCTACTATCGTACATTTCAATCTGTCTGTCTAAAAAAAGAGCTGATATGACACAATCTGAGATAGGCTGGCGGAGTATTTTTTAAATCATACTTTTGTTTGTTTAAAATCTTCCAATTCAATTTAAATGTGTTATGACTTGTTTTGTTTGTGCGTTTGTTTGTCCGTACCGTAGCTTCCGTAAATATGAAAAATGGCTCCATCGAAACGTAAGCATGATGGACATAGTAGCCGTCCACAGGGCTGGTTTTAGATGTTAGGTCGCCCCAGTGCCGGAACAAGATAGAGGCCCTAGGTTCAGTGTGACGCACCCAAAAAGTTTTTTTTTTTTTTAAAGAGGGAAGTGGGGTTCACCCATACAGTTCTTTCACAAGAGCGCGAGAATGTGAGAGAATCTCGCATTTTGCCCCCCTTTCCTTCGCATGGAAAAATTATTACTGCCAGAAATGCTCGCACCCAACAAATCGGGTTTCATTATGTGCAGAATTCTCGCCATTTCGAAAGATTCGGGCACTTTTTCAAGAAATGTCGCTCACGCTTCCCTACGAGAAATACTCAATTTCTCACGTGATTGTTAATTGAACTCACTTATCTTAATGAGTTCATTCTTATGTGTACCCATCCCAGACAGCACAGCAAACTTGCATCAAACTTGCAGCAAGCTTGATTTATCAAGTCAATAAACTTGAATTAAGTTTGAAAATGATGAACACTTGATTCAAGCTTGCAAGCGTGTAAGCTTAATCCAAGCTTGAATCAAGTGTTCTAGTTTACACTTGCCCAGCTTGCATTAAGCTTGACATTTCAAGCTTGAATCAAGCTTGACATAGCAAGCTTAATTTCAAGCTTAAAAAATTTTCCTAAAAGAAAAATTTCCTAAAAACACGGGGCGCGAAAATACAGGGCCCTAAATACACTGGTCCTCCACATTCCCTAAATACACGGTCGGCGAACTCGCCCCACATATTTTATTTTGCCACGCATTTTCCCCTCTACGCTGAAATTTCAATTTAATTTAATCTGTTTTCATCAAGCGCCCGCTGCTGGAATAGAACCCGGGACCTTTGGGTTGGGAGGCCAGCACCCTAACTGTTCCGCCAATCTGAGTCGAACTGATATGACTAAAGTTTGAAGTGATTGTTAGGGTTATCACGCCGTTTTCTGGCCAGACCGATAAGTGGCCGATGTGTTGATCTGTTTCTTTTATTTTTCCATGGGATGCATCAAAATTAAAATAATATAATGTGTGATTTAGAGACTCTACTAATAGGGTAATAAACATAATATAAACTTAACAGCAGCACACGTTTTAAAACTTTCAGTACCGCAATACTGCTGGCCAAAATCGAGACAAACGACTGATTTTGAAATC
Organism: Cheiracanthium punctorium; assembly: GCA_038373885.1. Classification (NCBI taxonomy): domain Eukaryota; kingdom Metazoa; phylum Arthropoda; class Arachnida; order Araneae; family Cheiracanthiidae; genus Cheiracanthium; species Cheiracanthium punctorium. The sequence continues at coordinate 1,056,696 of JAWZYV010009895.1, read as the reverse complement.
AATTTTGTAGTATAATTGTATTTTATTTTGAAGAATTTCCATATTTGGAAATATAGATTTTTTAAAAATTCTATGATCAAGTACATTTATGACTGATGATAAATTATTTTGTAGCGGCCGGATTGAGCCTCATTCACCATAAAGTGAAGTATATTAACTAACTAAATTTTGTTAATTATATTAAAATTTATTTTTAGGGCTAATTAATTAGTTAATGGAATTACTAATATTAATTAGATGTAAATAAAACTCCCCTCGTGTTACACTTCAGAGGGGCTTATCCCATTCATTCCTTCCCCTTGTGTGTTCTAATGTCCGGGTTTTGTGCGATAATAAAATAACACACAAATTTTACGAACTTTTCTTTATTTAATATGACCAATTTTAGAAAACGGTGGACTTTTCAAGGTCCATTCTCCTTCTCGCCTACAGCGACAGATGGCGCCATCACCGCAATAGCAATAATCAACACAGTTTGACAGTTCAAATGACTTCTGCAAGCTTGCTGCAAGCTTAAAATGAATTGAACTGTCAAGCTTGTATTAATACGTCAAATTCAAAGAAATGTCAAGCTTGATTTAAGCTTATGTGCTGTCTGGGATGGGTCCCACAGGCTTCAATTTGTGGGTCCTAGGGATTCATAAAAGTAATTATGTGGGGTCCTTTGCTCAATTTTTTCTTAAAAATTTACGAAAAAATTCGCAAAATCTCTTTTGTAAAAAAAAAAAAAAAAAAAAAAAAAAAAAAAAGAGAGAGAGAGAGAGAGAAAAAAAAGGGGACACGGTTGTTCCTCAATTTAATTATTTTTAGTGCATGTAACTGGGCCTGAATTACAGACTTGGAGGCCCAGTTACATGCACTAAAAATCATAAATACCCTGATTTTGGGTGTTTACCCGAGACAGGGTATACCCATGTATAAATACCTTACCCATTGGGTGGGTATTTACCCAACCCGCATCTGTAGTGACACATTCTCACCCATTTTTTAAAACCTCACTTAGTTTTGAGGAAAGGGTGAAAAATTCTCACTCATTTTTTTTTTTTTCCGCAATGAAAACTCTGCTTACATTAGAGTAGTATTGCGTGTATTAAGGCAAATCTGCACGAGGGGTATCTTGCCTAGGATGGGGAGTGCCTTGACGGAGGAATTTCTAAGGGGTTCCAACTCATATTTAGGTTACATCTGGAGAAAACCGACCAAAATTCCAGACCGTTAGACTGACAGGTGGCTTGAACTCGGAACTTTCACATTTCGGCCGTTTACCAGTGTTGAGTGCCTTATCCACACGGCCATTGTGGGGCTGAGTAGTATAGATAAATTAATCGAAAATATAAATAGTGCTAATGCTAATTAGATTATAATTGATGTTTAGAGCTAATTAATTGGTATTTTGTTTGTTTATGATTACATTCTTCAAACAAAGGGAAACTTGTTACATTACTGGTAAGGAATGCACTTTTTCGAGGTCATAGCCTGGGGGTCCGGACTTTCCCCCTCCTCCAAAATTGCGATTTTCGTCAACAAGATAATGATTAATAATGTTTTCGTGAAAAATTCTGCCTTTTCTACAGTTTGGACCTTTGAAATTTTTTTCTGGGAACTGAACTTTTTGTTCCAGGGTATTTTAACTATATACTCTTTCGTGTTGTACCTTATTACAATCTTTAGAAAACTCATGCTGTTCCGCGCAGGTGATAGTTGATTAAATAATGCACGCATGCAACAGCCACACTAAATTTATATGAAGTCTTTCAATGAGTTATCAGTTATATGCAATTGAATTACAGTTCACTTGGCCCTACCATGGCCTAGTGAACATGGTAGATGGCGAAATGTTAAGGTGCCGGGTTCAGGTCTATCACACGGACAACGTTCTAACGGTCTGGAGTTTTGGACAGTTTTCTCCAGCTGTAACGTGACGTGATTACACGTTAGAAACCCTGAAAAAGTCGTTGGTTCGAAGCATCCCTCATTAGGCATATAGCCCTCGAGTAGCTTTGCCATAGAGTACGCGATATTATGTTACAGTTCCCTAACAGATAACAGACTCACAGCTGCAGAAATTATTTTAACGGATATATATATATATATATATATATATATATATATATATATATATATATATATATATATATATATATATATATATATGTAACATTACGGCACTACGGGAAAGTTTGTAGTCGTGGAACCGGAGAGAGGCAAGGCTGTTGAGGTCTCCTGGCGTTGTGTATTAGGCGGCTTGAGACTCTGGATTAGAGTCGCTATTGCGGAATCCGGGCCGGATGGGTCGAGGCTGTTGAGGCGGCCGATCGTCGCTGGCCGGCAAACGCCGGGAGCGCTCGGTGAAAATCCTTGGGCACGTCTTACGGTTGCCGATGGATGAAAGGAGTCGGAGTCCAATTGCGATTACGTAATTTTATTTGGATTCAATGCATCTTTGTTTGGCAGTTGCGTCACGCGAAAGTCCCGCTCCTGACCTGCTGCAGGACCTTTTAACAACTTTTGAGGCCGTGTCACATGATCAAAAATCGTTGCAATTATTGGCCGAAAGCTAAATCTGGGCAGCGGTTTTCCAAGGTCTGTTATGACTTTTCAGAAGCCTTTATTGCTGGCTGCCGGGACCGTCTACAAAATTACAAAGGAATTGCAGAGGACCGTGTAGTAATAGTCCAGTCATTTGGTTCAAAAAAAGGGGGTTACCTGGAAAGTTTTCCGGGAGGTTTGAAAATGGGCAATTTTATAGATTTCGATGTGCTCTTTCCGAATTTCAACTTTGCCCCCTCGTATCTCTGCCGCTCGCGCCGCCATATTCGAAAAATGGCGCCTAAAAGCAGTTTTTTGACAATATCTCCTTTTCGACTGATTTTACGAAAAAAACAATTACAAAAAAAGAAACTAGAGAAAATTTGCTACAATTTACGTAATTACTTTTTTTTCGTTAAATCAATAGTTTTCGCCTACGAGCGCCGTAAATCATTATCCATATAAGCCAGCCTGTTGGAAACAGCCGTGGGCCTCACCATGGCACAGTGGTTATGCCACTGAAAATGGTAGATGGCCGAAGTGTGGAGGACCCGGGTTCGGGTCCCATCGCGCGGCTGTCGATCTAACGGTCTGGAGTTTTGGTAGGTTTTCTCCAGATGTAACGTGAATACGCGTTAGAACCCCTTAGAAAGTCCTCCTACCAAGGCACCCCCCCTTGGCAGATCGCCCTAGTGTAGCGTTGCCAATCACACACAACAACAACAGCCGTGTCGTGACCCTGACGTGAAGACAACGATGACTTTAATGCATCACGCGCTGTATAAGTAATTATTTAATATTTATTGGAACTCCCGTGTTTCTGTAACTATTGCAACTGCCAAATATACCTAGATGATTTTTCGTTTAACCATTTTTCGTATTTCGGTAACCATTCGTATTTCGGTAAGCATTTTCGTTTTTCCATTTTTCACACATTTTTATGTGTTCGATGTTTCTCTATTGCGATGTCCAGGTTAAAATTTTGTTATAATTAATCCGTTTGTCATTATTTATATATAACCTGCATGAGGGACGTACCCAGAAAAAAATTTCGGGGTGGGTCCAAAAATTTCGGAGGGGATCCAAACGGTGAAAAGGGCAGAATTTTATACAACAAAACTTCATCATTATTATTTTGCTTACAAAAACTGCAATTTCGGAGGGGGTCTGGAACCCCCCCCCCTGGGTACGTCCTTGACCTGCATAGTTGTGTGTGACTCCGTGTGTTCAACACCAACCCATGACATTTAATTTTAACTAAATATATTTGTGAATGCGTCGCCTATCGTTTTTTGCAACAAATGTATTCAGCAAAAAGTATCATAGATAAACCAGCCGCAGATCATATTTTATTATTGCATGCCTTCAGCGGCTGTGACACAACATCATCATTATTTAATCAAGGAAAAATGAAATTTATTAATGTACTCCGAAAAAATCCAGATTTAAACGAGGTTATCCAGGTATTAAAAAATCCGAATGTTGATTCAGAGATCATTGCTAAAACTGGAGAACGCTTCCTTCTTGAATTATACAGTTACAGTAATGTGAAAAGTATGTCTTTAAACAACTATAGATATGCATGCCTCACAACATCAGCATATAAAAGTAAATTTAACCAGCAGAAGGAGCAGCAAGACAACATTCGTTCGGAACCTATCATCGGGTTCAGAAGTGGTATGGGAATGAACAAAATGCAGAGCAATGAGGGTGGACAAGAAACAAGGACGGGCTAATTCCTGTCACCACACTCGAGACCTCAGCTCCGGAAAGCTTGTTAAAACTTATTTCTTGCAAATGCAGAAAGCCTGTAAATGCAGAAAGGGTGGGTTAAAGTGTACTGTTGTATTGTATGCACGAATTGCAATGGTACCTGTGATGACTCGCAGGTTCCATTACAAGATTGCGATGAAGAGGAAGAATCGGAGTCCTTTTTCGAATAAACGTATGGTAAAATCGAGAACGAAGAGGATTGCGATGAAATTGATAATCCCATCGCGGCTGATGTGGAAGAAATTTCGGGCTGTGACATTTCGACCGGTACTAGAGACAATGAACTCACAACACCTGGTCCATCAAAAACAGCGAAGCGAAGGAGAATGCGCTAAATTTTGGATTAGTTAAATGCACGTGGATTAGGCCTATTGGGGATACCACGCAAAAAAAAAAAAAAAAAAAAAAAAAAAAAAAAATACTCGTCGCCTACTCTACCTCACAAGGTGGTGTGAAAACGAGTTTTTGGCCAAAAGACGCACACTGAACTACACTTTGCGGCGCTCGTACCGTACGCCAAAACTAATAATTTTACGAAAAAATAGTAATTACGTAAATTGTAGGAAATTTTCCCTAGTTTCTTTTTTTGTAATGGTTTTTTTCGTGAAATGAGTTGGAAAGGAGATATTGTCAAAAAACTGCTTTTAGACGCCATTTTTCGAATGTGGCGGCGCGAGCGGCAAAGATACGAGAGGGCAAAGTTGAAATTCGGAAAGAGCTCATGGAAATCTATAAAGTTGCCCATTTTCAAAACTCCCGGAAAACTTTCCAGGTAAAACTACCAAATGACTGGAATATAATTGCGGTTTTTGAAAGAGGATTTTTTTGTTCCAACTGAATTAAACTGCGTAGTTCTAGAAATATGGGATTTTCATGGGTTTTTGATTTGTAATGTTATATATATATATATATATATATATGTATATAAAGTTTCTGCCAATACCTTTTGGATTATGCACATCCTTGATGTGCGGTTGGGCCTGTAAATGAAAGTAGATAAGAAGGAAATAAGTCCACAGCAAATAAGAGCTATAGCTTTGGAAACAAATGAGAAACATTTCCCTGCTAAGGAATGGATGCATGTATACACGGATGGCTCTCTGACCGATAGGATCCAAGGGGCTCGAGCTCAAGTTTTTAGTAAGCTTTTCAGTTTCTGCATACCCATAGGGGCTTACTCCACTCATTTTGATGGAGAACTGAATGAAAGCCATTCATGTGGCTCTCCAACAACTATAGCATTGAGACAGAGCTCGTTCAGGAAGGCTGCACTGTTATAAAAAATATGTGCAAATAGTTGTTATCGCATCAAACATATCGAAAAAAAAATTGTGCCAATGTATGATGTTTGTTAATAAGTTCTGTTCAGTAGCGGATCCAGGGGAGGGGCTAGGGGGCTTCAGCCCTCCCCAAAAGAGATTGCTCAAGGGCAACATTCTGCTTTATTATACACTTTAAATAGCTAAAATGATCATATTTTATTACTTAGCCCCTCCCAAAAGCTTAATACATTGGTTTAGACTAAAATTTTGATTTAAAGTACATTTTAATTGGGTGAAATAAGCTTTTTTTAAAAATTTAGCCCCTCCCAAAAAAAAATTTCTGGATCCGCTACAGGTTCTGTTGCAATTTTTTAAGATATAACTTTCTAAGTGAAGAATTGAGTTTTGCATCTACACCCTTCAAATGTTTCTATTGTTGCTTGAATTTCGTAATGAAAATCTGTGCCTCCTTTCAAGTGACACTCATGGCCACGAACTTGGATATAGGACCATCTTCGACATATTGTGAAAGAGCTAAGCAAAATTTGTCTGTAAGATGTTGATGTGATTCGTAATCATTAAGCTTATGTTGTGCGCATGCGTACGTTAGTAGTAAATTGTATCATTATTCGTTGCCATGCTCCGCTAGAGGGCGCTTATGCAGTTAATTATCCTTTGAGAGGTTGACTTCGCCCGTCAGCCGCTAGTCGATGAACGTCCTATATTCAAATCCGTGCCCACGGGTCATGCCCTATCTGCCATACCCTATATACGACATTGATAATACTTTTTTCAACACACTTCAAGGGGGCAGGTGTTGAACTCCCCAAACCCCCGTAGCTACAACCTTGCTCATAACTCTCTTTTTTTTTTCCAGTTTCAAAAACCCTAGCCTGTGGGAGTAGTCTTCACTATGACCAAACCCTTGGACAAGGAGAACCTTCGCGCGAGGTTGAACAAGATCATGCAGGTTCACCAGCTGAAGCCTGAAGAGGTGAAGAAGGAGAGGTCGAACATAGCCGTCTCGGACAGGGGCGAGTTCACGTGCGCGGGGGGATGCGGCGTCAAAGGGACGTGCTACAAGTGGCAGTCCAACTTCTCATGGGTCACCTTCGACCTCATACGACTGGAGGTGGTCTACAGGTGGAAGATGAAGTGCATGTATTGTCTGGCGCAAAGCATACCGACCTTCGAGGTGGAACAGCTCGAAACCATGTTCGACAAGGCGGTGAGTTGGTAGGTACTGTTACGAGGCCTGCCCAAAAAGTATCCGCAAATTTTGCAGGGAAAAATTCCGTTACATACGTGACGGGATTGGGACCCTTGAAAGTAGGCTCCTTGCATCTGGGGTTCCCAAATGGTTATCCTTAAGGAGGACATGTCCTCCTTTACCAAAACTGTATGTGCTTCTTGCGTCTAGGGTTGCCAAATGGTGTCCTTAAGGAGGACATGTCTTTCTTTGCCAAAACTGTACGTGCTCCTTGCATCTAGGGTTATCAAATGACATCCTTAAGCCTTTCTCAAGTAAATCACCCAAGGCGCCCGTCCATCTGGAATGCACGGCCCCCGCCCAAAAGAGAAAATACACAAACCTGTATTTCACCCCCCCCCCCGTTTGTTTCCATAGAGTTAGAAATATATACATAGAGATGGCATCCCTATGCTTTCGCTGTTACTAAAATCAACGGGAGCAGTAGGAGTGGCGGAGAGCTTGCCAGGGAGTCCCGAAGATGGCGATTTGCGAATTCACCACTCTTCCTTCGGGGGAGTCGTCGCGCTTTCCCCTTTCTCCGAAGCGAAAGAGTACCGATCTTTTGTTCATGAACTTGTAAAATATTTTCGGGACCATCTGTCAGCTCTTAGCCCCTCCCACTGCTGCCGATTATTCTAATCACAGAGAAAGCGTAGGGATGTCCAGTCTACATGTATTTTAAGGTCTTTGTTTGTTTCTTGCTAGGGAGGTGTTAGCCATTTCATCATTCTCTTGCTAAGGTGTCATCTTCCATTTGTAGGGAATTTCACCTGTTCGAAGGGAAATCTTCCGTTTGCTTTACGAGGGTTTCTTTTATATATATATATATATATATATTTTCATTTGTTCTAGATAACGTTTAATATTTAAAGATGAGACGGAAAGGATTAACAACAGAAGACGCTCTCTCGATTTTTTCAACGAAGAAACCGATGAATCGGATTGTACAGATTTGGATGAAGACGACGACGATGATGAAGAGGATGGATGGAATACGAGTAAAATAAAATGCGTGGATGACCAGAATTAAAGATACTAGATGAGAATGAAAACCCGGAGAATGAAAATGCATCATTTCAAGACGAAAATGATAATCTTTCACAACGCCAATGGATGAAACAAGTGTATTTGAGTAGATATCAGAATAATTATATTATTAACACTGAGAAATTTTTGAACTGCATAAATATTTTTCTAGGTTTTATAACTGTTTTCTCAGGAAAGCTCGAGCTCCCTAATCGAGTGTTCTAAGTATAGAACATCGTAACTGATTCAGTAGGCTACTTATGGAAAATTAAGCGAATCATAAAATTGTGAAGAGTAGTAATTTGCATCATGAATTTGACATAAAAAAGAACCTACCTACATTTTAAAATAAAATACAAGTTGTTTGTAATTTCTTTAATTTTTTTTTTCATTGAATGTGTGATTCATACCAAAATTATTATCTGCAGTCTTACCTGCAGGGCAAACGGGACAACTGCCCTGGACCCACAGATTTTAGGGGTCCAAATTCCTATATTTTACAGTAAAACAACAAAGGACAAACAAAATCTCTGAAGTTAAATTACTTTTGAACTATATAGTATGAACAACGAAAATAATTCTAATTTATATTTGTATAAATTAAGTTAAACTTCTTTTTAATTCGTCAAAGGCTGCCAACATGTGTATAACATAATTAACTACCGTGTTTACTCGAGTAATAGTCGCACTTTTTTGCCAATTTTTGAGGGTGAAAGTCTAGATGGGAAAATCTACTACATAATAGTATAACGCTAAAGCTATTTTTTTGGCTTCGAAACGGGGATGCGACTATTATGTGAGGGCGACTATTGCGCGAGTAAACGCGATACTTTTTGTAAACAATATTTTTAATGTTTGAAAATAGAAAATTTTTTTAATTAAATGTGTAGAGGTTAGTTGGGATTTCAAAAAATATATTGAAAAAAATTACTTTTACAAAACGTGATTAATTATTTTCCGTACATGTTGTCAACTATTATATAGCATTTACACGTAACGTTTCACGGATGTTATCTCTTACATTGACATAATATACTCGTTCATTTTAGATCACTTAAAATAAAATTTCATGCTTGGATTGAGGAGAGGAGATATTCATTTGCAATTGTTTTTTTAGAAGTGGAAGAGGTTATCGTGTGGAGCCCAATACTTTTTCCTTTCCCAAGGTCTTGATCGGGCTCTGAAAACAATTACAAGTAGAATAGAATTTTAATTAAACTTTCACCACAAGCATCAACTGCAGGCATAATTAATTTATCGCAATTTTCAATTACTTTTTCGCGTGTTGCTGGAGTTTTCACGAATTGCAACTGGAATGTTCTTTAGATCTAAAATTGTTCGTAGCTTGTTTGGGTTAATTCCACCTAACAACCCCCCCCCCCCCACCCAAAAAAAAAAAAAAAAAGAATAATGGTTTTATACCGCATGACTTTGGAGAACAGTTGACGAAATGCAGATTTAAATTGGGTCAGCTTTATTCATAAAAAAAAACTTTTTGTTATAAATTAATATATATAAACAAATTGAGTGCGTTTTATGGATGTCCTTTGTAAACGGAAAATGTAGATATCGTTTTCGAGACTTTAATTATTTTAAATAGTTTTTAATGGCAAATTTTTGACACTAGAGCGGCGGTAGGGGTCATTTTGACTCTTGAACTCTTTTTTTTTTGTTGTTAATTAAATTTGGTTGGTTGGAAGAAATAGCTTGAAACTTTTTGATTTTTCCTAAGTAGGTAAAAACTATATCTGATAAAAATTCCAGCATTCTAGATTTATTATTTTTTGAAATATCAGCATGTATACCTAGGAAATAAAATTTGGTGATATGATAGGTGGTCACTCAACTTAAACTATAGGCGTCGAATTCTAATGAATGTTTTAATTCATTAGATTTTGAGATTTTCTGAAAATTCTTTCAAACTGCGCAATTTTTTTTTGCACACATCACGTAATAATAACTGAATGAAATTTGGTGGCATGATAGATGATCACTCAACTTAAGCTTTAGGCGCCGGATTAAAAAAAAATTTCTTACTAGATTTCGCGATTTTTCTGAAAATCCTTTCAAATTGCGTAAATTTTTGTTTCAGTAAGCGTAAAAACTGCATATAATTTGCACAACAAGTGTATACTTTCAAATCCCTATTTATCCCTATTAATAGGGGTTTTGCGAGATTAGATATTTAATGATAAAAACTACTGTCTCGTTTCGCCTCTCATCCATCCCTAAATGTTCAATGCCTTCACAGCAAGTGAATGCCATTGGATTTAAAAAATGTTAAAAGTCGATTTCTTTTTACATTACCTACTTACAAAAATAATTAGCTATTGATTATTTTAAGTAGGCATGTTACCTTGATGTCCCAAGTATTGAATACTACTGCTTTATCCATAACTCCCCTCCTTTTCTTCTCCACATAAAATTGATCCATTTCAAAATAATTAACATAGCTTTGTGCACTTTGATCGCAGGACTTTTAAAAAAACTAAAGTAATTTCTAAAAAACTGTTTTACGCGATACAAAGCGTTATTTGAGACATATATGCTATATAGAATTAGAAGAAATATTTACTAGCAAATTGTACATCATGGTTTATTTTTATGGTTTAATTACAAAAATCGCTTTCTTTTTTTCTGGATGTTATATAAGCAAACTCATTAACTGCTTTATCATTTTCCCCCCATCCCAAATTGAGAGAAAAGCTAAATTGACGAGCCTTTCATACATGTTTTTATTAATTTCAATATTGAGAATAATAAAATAATGCTCTTTCATACTCTGGAAAAATCGATTTACTGAATTGATATTTAACTACGATTCCCCTAATCCTTTGACGCTGTTACAGTAGAGCGCCGATTATCCGGACCGAGGTCGATCCGGATAAGGAAAAATCAGAATAATGGCAAAATTTTAAAAAAATGGTTATTGCAAGTTAATCTCCCTCCACACGTTTTCCAGGCCGGCAATTGTAGACTGGCGATTGTAGTAGCGCATATTTTAACACATTATCCTTTTAGCATATATACTTAAGCCATTTCTACTTTCCACCCGCCAAAGGCAACTCCAAGATTTTTTTTTTTTTTTAATTGATCCCTGCCAGGAATACTATTTATCTCTTGATGGAGAAATGTTAAATTAAGTCTCTGTTCCTACAAGTTCAACAGTACCTAACTATTTTAAACATTGAGAATACAAATTCTTCCTTTGTTTACTAGGCAAAGGAGCAAGCTACAAACATCCATTTGAAATAGATATACACATGCCTGATGCCAATTCTCATTCTGTAACTGGGGTCAGGTTTCAAAGACTTCGAAATGAAGGAACAAGCACTGCTTTGCCGCGAGCCGAATTGAGGGTAGACGTAGAATCGACATAGGCAGGAATATATGTGCATAGAAAATGGGGGTCGACTTTTGTTTGAATGTAAGTCACTTCCCAGACATGTTGGTGACTGCATTTGTCATGTAATACCTAATGTATTATGTCAGTGGACCATTTACACCGTCCCTCCTTTTCTTTTTCTTTCTTTTCAAATGTCCCTCGCCCCCTGGACAAAATGTTCAATTTGCACCCTGTCTGGAACGTGTGGAATCCAGAGGGAGGGCTATGGCTCCCTCTCTGGAGCCGCCCGTAAATGTGTCCCACCTTAAGCATATTGGAAACATGGCAGATTTTAAGAGCAGCAGCTCCTAGGGCGGCTCCAGACTGAATTCTCGCAAGGGCCATTGAATTTTTTACATAGATCTATAAATTGTTCAAAATACAAACTGAACGTGTGAAATCTTGAAATGTGCGAATCTAAAGATGCAAAACAAAGTTTCGGAGGTTGCCATGGCCCCCTCCGCCACCCACATTAAAACTGGGCAGACAAGCGGAGAAGGAGGTGGTGTTTGTGCTATGGCAAGCCTGCACGAGGGTACCTGAGACGAGGGACATTTTAAGGGGCCCAAAACGTATTCGCATTACCGAAAACCGTTGCCCCTATATGGGCAACCTCTGGTCGACGTGGTCCGCAGAATATATCAAAACCCTAGTAAACCATTTAATGTCCCATATAAATCCCAATTATACAGCCCGCGACTTCGCTAACATCATGAAATTTGACCCGCAACTTTCCAAAGGTTGCCCATACCTGCTCTTAGACCGGTAGATCGGCAGCCGCGCGGTGGGCTCGAACCTTGGACGTGAGCGGAGGAGGAATATAGGGGTCGAAGGATCAAAAGAAGCAAAGGACACGAAGGATCAAAAGGAGCAAATTTTGACCCTCATCAGAGAATCTTAAGATAAAGAAGTATTTTCCTGGGATTTATATATATATATATATGAAGAAGGCGTGAAAAAAGTGTAGCTTGTGAAAAGACATTCAGCATTACTTTTTTTTCCTTCTTTGTTTTACTTTATGTTCAAGAGCAACAGTGTGGGTTGTCGGGACCCTATTTTCAGACTAGTGAAACTTTTAAAAAATAGTGCATTTATTAGCAGATTTAAAAAAAAATAAGAGGTTATCAATTCGTTTGATTTTTTTTGTATGTATATTCAGCAATAATTTTTTAACACGTGGATGTATTTCGATAATTCTTTTACTTTTTATTTATTTTTGGAGCATAAGGGGCCACTTTATGTGTGGTCCCATATTAATATGCCAAGGTTGACTTTCTTTGCTGATTTATAGCCAAGTTTGGCATTAAAAAAACGTTTCCAAAACTGAATTTATCTTGGCAATATCCTCTATCTTTGGCGAGAAATTGGCAAACCTTACTATTTTACTTTTATGTGAATAATATTATCATTAGAAAATTGAAAAAAAAAACTTTTTTGAACCATTGTCTAAAGGGTTGCCAGTTGTGGTGTTCGTAGTATTGCGTCAAAAGTCACGTAGGTTGGCCACTTTTGGGAATTTATCCCAAGTTTAGCTCCAAAAAATAATTTCTTTAAACTCAATCCAGCTTGACAATATCATCTATATATTTAGCCTATGTAAAATCTTACTACAGTAGAACCTCGATTCATCGTTTTTCATGGGGTGTTTAGGAAAATACGATGAATGCAGGAAAACAACAAATGCAGGTTCTTATTAAAATACGAAGAAAACAATGCTTATGCATGCACACAGTGACTGTATACCAACAAATACTAATTTGTTACAAACTTGTAAAACAAATAAATCGAAGATGAAAATTAAGTGATACTTATTTTTAAAAATCCGTAATTTTATATGGGGTTTTTCATTATTTTGAAATTTCGGAAATTAAATAGTAAATTTTCAAGACTTAAATATTTTTCTGGTCCTTTTATGTGATTTTATGTTTGTATAAAAAGTTCATACAGTTTCAAATACCGTTATTGCTTCAGACAAACTTCGTACTAGTGAAGGCTCAGCCTCATGCGAATGAATGTTATCCTCTGCTTCACAATTATTTTCATTTTTTGCATCATCACACGTTTCTTCCATGTTTAGGATACCGTATGCCTCACTGTCTTGATTAATGGGAATATAATCATTAAATTGCACGTTATACACATCTTCTAAACATGCAACCACTGCTCAGTGCTCATCTGATCATCAATAAACCAAGAAATCATACCAGGAAGCAATTTCAGTTTGTATGACATATGGATCCATTTAACGTTCAATTTCATTTTGGTCAGAAGAAAAATTTACAACGATGAATGCAGGAAAGTCATTTTTTGGTGAACAATAGATGCGGTTTTCTTCAATATTATTCAAATGCAATTTGAGCAGGGACCATAGAAATAAAACGATGAATGCGGGAATGATAGATCAGGGTTTCACTGTATTTTACAAAGGGAATAATTTTTCTTTATAAAGTAATTTTGAAGTCATGTTGTATCACTAAATTGGTGGTATTTATCATTTATATAATCTCTGATGTATTGTTATCTCTGTTTCAGTTATAAAGGAGACTTTAACAGCCGACCTATTGATATTGGTAATCGAGAGCGAAGATTTACACGCTATCCACATCGGCCTGAACTCTGTGAGAAATGTTGTTGGGGAACAGACCAATGCTGGTTGCGAAAATTTACCTACTGACTCTTCAGTAAATGCACACAATTTAATTCCCTATTTTTAAACTCACAGATAGGCGAGTGAAAATTGGTGCAGAACAGTATTCTTTGCGTAGAAAATGAAGGAACTTTCTACTTCATTAATTTAGATTTTCTTGGAATATTCATTCATTTTGAGAAACAACTTCAGTGAAAGTTTCAGTATTATTTGAAAGAGTTTTAACCTTTCGAAGATATTAATTGATATAATTACCGCACAACAGAAAGTTTGGAAAAATCTATCTTTTACTCCATTCAGTGCTGGTAAAAAGTGTAACTACAGCTCATTCCATCCTTTGTCTTTCTGGAACACACATTGCTTTGCTGGATCATATTCTAAGATGGGCTAGATGAAATATTGTGCTGTGACATAATTTTAAAGAACTGAAATCAAATCTCAATTGCAACCGTTGAATGCCAAATATTTTATAGTCAAACTCAAGTCTGGGTGAACATTTCAACCATAGGACAAATTATGCTAAAATCTGATGCTACACTATCACAGACTTTGTTTGCAAGTCTATCTTCTACTGAATTGTGATATGATTTGAACAAAGTTCCTAAGATATTGTGATGCAGATTTTAAAAAGTTTTTCATTCTGAGGATTATTGCACTACTTAAGTTGAGTATTTGCTGATCAGAATGAGTGGTATTATGTTCATAACTTTTATTCAAGACAGAACGTGTTTTCTGATATTTCCCAGGTTGTGATCAGATATGAGAACTTAATTTTGATTCAACCCTTCCAATAATCATGTTTTTATATTTGCTAAAGAAAAAAAAATTATAGTTATATAAAGAATTTTAAATTTTGCTTTAGAAGACAAGAATATTACTTCCATTCCACTAAAAGCAAGTATATACTTGTTGAGGAATGTGCATCATTTTATCACTTAATTTTTATGACTATATACACATTTTTCTGTCTTTTTATAAAATTCGTATCTTTATATGACCAATTTATCATAAGCCCGATTTTATTTGCAAAAATACAAGATCAGGGGAATAGCCAAAGGGTGGGCCACAGGCAGTGCCGGATTAAGAGGTGTGGAGGCCCTGGGGCAGCAAAGGAGTAGTGGCCCCAGGGAGTGGCTGATGGGGTTGCAGCCATGCCCGAAATGACTAAATGTCGGATATGGAGAAAATGACGTATCTGTGGATAAATTAAAAAAAACCCCTTGATATACCCATGGTACATTATTTGAAAGCTCTCCCTGAGAAATTTGAAGTTCAGCTACGAACCTAGGCAGAATAAAAAAAAAAAAAAAAAAATTCTAATGTATTTTTCCATCTGCAAAGATTTTAAACTCAATGTATGATATATTTTTAAAAATTTTCACCTTTTCTTTTCTTTCATTCATTTTTTTTATGCGAACACTTTTAGGCAAAATAAAAGGGGGCATTCCACCCCAAGAAATTATATTGCATTCTAGCATTTGAGTTCTCAGCCACCCCCCCCCCCCCAAAAAAAAAAAAAAAAAAAAATCCTGGCTATGCTATTCAGTGGCCCCTAATTATTTCTCAAACAAGTTAACAATTTTTTCGATAACCAGTTTGGCCAGAAGTGGGTTCGCTGTTAACTCATAGCCTAGAGATCCAGGGTGCGATTCCCATGGAGGTAGATTTTATTTACACAAAAAATAATGCCTGCTTCTTGTCTGGTGTTGATGTCTGTTTCAGCTTTATTGGTCCAAATATTATTTTCTTGGCCAGCCAGGGTCTCTTCTATCCTTTAGAGAATAATCGAGAGTAGCCCTAGGGAGTCTTGTGTCTGTCATGACTTGTACAGTCTTTCCATTTAAAACAGAATTCCATCATATATGTTCTAAATATTTAGTGCATTAGTGACGTCTTTTTTTATATTATCATCCCATCGATAATTGTGCAGAGCTTTATTGATCTTAGGCCATACATTTGTACATTTTCATTGCCTGAAATTGTGGTTCTTTAGGGTCCAAGCCGTATGTATACTTTCAATGTTATTAATACTGTAGTTTTGAATTCCAACTAAAAATTTCATAAGGTGACTGATCCACTGTATACTTACCGAGTTACTGTAAAACCAACTGAGTACACTTTCTGTGGCTATTTGTTCTAGCAACTCTATGCTGGGCTTTGCTTCACTTCGTATTTCTTATAAAAATAAATTAACCTCTGCAAAAATAATCATAGTATTTTCGTACCTTGAAAAAAATGTATCAACACAGCTCATGTGAATCATTCATCATTTGGCCTTGTATGCTGTATTCAGTAGTACTGCTATAATTGCACAGGTTGAAATCTTCAAACTAATAGATAGCAGTAATCTATCAGATCCGTAAAACTCATTTCTTGTCCTTTCAAGAGACTTGTAAATGTTCCACGACTTATAAGCTTGCTATATTTGCATTGTTTATAGGTGGGGTTTGTTGCTCATTTTAAAGGTATTGATGTTAATGACATCATCTTCACTGCACACTGACAGACTCCGTTTACAGAGAGAAACAGTCATTTCCCTACTAGCAATTTTGCCTGGGCCATCATCGGCTCTCTACGTGGCCGGTGGTAGCCTGAGCAAAATTGCTAGTAGGGTTTTTAGTAAACCAAACAACAAAACCCAAAGACCTCTGCTCATTTGTGCAGTTCCAATGGAAGTCTCATTTAACTTCCACTCTCCACTCAGGAAGAGAAAGAAAGAAAGAAAACAAATTATATATCCAAAGAAGTGCAAATGCTTTTGAGATTGAAAGGCTCTACCCTTTCTGATAAGAAAAACTTCATGTAAGCAATAAGAGTTTAGCTTCACATTCTGGCAAACTCAATGTTTGTTTCTTACCATACTTAAAAACAGTCATAACAACAATTAAAACGTTACAATCTTATTTTATGAATAAAAAAAGACAAGTGACAGGAGGAAAACTAATTGTTAGGGAGGGAGTAAAATATTTTAAAATTAATACTCTGATAGGCATTTAGAACGGGGGGAAAAAGAAGTTGTGTATTAAAACCTCCTTTTTGTGAGAATTTTTCAAAAATTTGCAACAGCTGTCTGATGGTTACACTGTAGTCAGATGGTTTAGAATAGATGGCTTAAAGTTAAAATTTCACACATTTACCGATATATCTTTTAAATAAGCATTTGATTCAGTCCTGTTTTTTAAAATTACATATTCAATAATTTTATAGAATAATTTTACTGTTGTAAGTTTCCAGAAAAATCTTATTGTTATAGCTTAAAAAAAAATAAAATGGAGACATTGTCAGGCTGTTATAGTTGAATAGTCAATTATTTTATCGGACATTTATGCAACTGAACACCATGTGCATAAAAAAAAAGTACTTCCCCAAGACATGGAATTATTTGCTAGTGTATGGCATTAAATTTTAACTGCAACAAATAGCTGCATTTAAAATTCAGCATAGACTTCCAATACAAAATTAGATAGAAACTTATTCACTGAAATTAAGAAACAACTATAGCAAATGTAATTTGTCTAACTTCTGCATTAAAATGGATTTTCAGAGAAATTAATCATCTGCTTTGGACAAAGTGGGCATAAACGACTGATATTGAGTTCATAAAGTATTTTTCATTTACAACATTTAATCTGCTGAGCAGTCACTCTTTTACACATCCTGTTAATTTGAATAAGCAGCATTTTAAGACTTAACTACTTTGTGCATCTACGAATATTAACTTAAAGAATATATATCTGAAAAACAATTATTTGACTGATAAAATACTTGTATACTGTGTGTGTAAATGATATTAAAAATGGATTTAAAGAGACTGCCTGTAAAGCAACTATTGGGTTGGCAACAAAGTAATTTCGTTTTTCCGTATGTCAATATTTCACCTGACCAAAACTACTGAAGCTAATGATACTTAATTTGGCACATACGTGAGTTCATAAAGGTATATGCTAAATTAGAGAGCATTTTCCAAAATTCGTAAACTTAGGAGGAGTAGGTGACCAAAAAGGTCTTTTCACATCTCATGTGATCTCCAAGAAAAATAGAGATATCCATGAAATTCTTGTTGTAAAATACAACGTCACGAATACCTAAAAATCAATTCAGGAAATTTTGAATAGTGTCCTCCAAGGAGGATAGACTTAAAAAGGGCGGGGTGAGTGGCATGTTTCATTCACGGAAAAAGTGTTACCTGTTAAACTCTTGATTTAAAATGGAGAAAATATGAAACCCATGTTTAGGCACGGCTTGCTTGTAATTAAAACCTTATTGAAAATGTATTTGTTTGAATTTTATGTAAAAGAACGTAATTACTTTGTTGCCAACCCAATATTTTTGTAAAGCCCTTTAGTATTCATTCAAGGCAAGATTCCATATACCAGGTGTTTTGAACTTGATAAAATGGGCTCTTTTTAAACTATTAATTTTAGCACTAGACTCTCAGTTAGGAAAACTTTTCTAATGATATGCTCATGCAGTTACTTTTATGCCATAAATTTCTTAAGTGACTATAATATTAAAAAAACTTATGGTGACATTGTACACAAAAAATTTCTGAATTAGAAAAAAAAAGTTAAGTTTTTTTTTTTTTTTTGGGGGGGGGGGGGCAATTATCACTTTTGTCACTTAGATTTCAAATCTAATTGCAGATGTGCCAAGTTTCCAAGATCAAAAAGCCTGAGATTTAAGCATATACTTAAAAATGATATAATTACATTCACAATAATTTATTTCTTTTCTGAAATGACGCCTTGCATGTTATATACAAACCTAGCATTATTTACCCCTACTTAATTTATATTATGTAAATAAATTCAGTTTCAATATTTGTCAAATGAATTATTGTAACACATAAAACATTACTCAAAATACATATCTGATGAACTATTCATTTCTAAAAAGCTCTAAAAATTGAAACATTTCTACACTCATGTCCATAAATTAAGGATAATGAAGTTCAGGCAAAGAAAGAGAAAGAAGCAAAACAAATTTGACTTATTTGTAAAGTCTATTTATTAAACAAAAAGTAAAGAGCAAAAAAGATGCTATATGTTTGACATAATTAATAAAAATTGCAAGTTTTACTCCCTTGACCAAATTTCAAAAAAGAACCTATTTACAAAAAACAGTATAACATGGTTAGTAGGATGGTTAATACGGAGTATGTCTCCCGGACGATGCAATACAGGCCTCACAACGCCTAGGCATGCTGAGTATCAAATGATCAATCTGATCTTGGGGAATATTACACCACTCATCAAGCAATGCACTCCGAAGTTCCGGTAGACAGGTGGGAGGGGGTTGACGGGCTGCAATTCGTCGGCCAAGCATATCCCACACATGCTCTATTGGATTCAAGTCCGGTGAGTATGCTGGCCAATGCATACGGGTGATATCCTCCGATTGAAGGCATTCGTCTACAATGTTTGCACGGTGAGGACGGGCGTTGTCATCCATAAACACAAATTCAGCACCCATGGCGCCCCGAAACAAACGTACATGTTGTTCCAGAATGACATCCCGATAGATGTGGCCTGTCATCGTTACACTCTGAACATGCAGGTCAGTTCTGGAACCAAGAATAATTCCTCCCCAAACGAGCCATCCTGCACCACCGTAACGGTGTCTTTCAATGGTGTTCTCTTGGTGGTAACGGGTACCTGGCGCTCTCCAGATGAATGTCCGGCGAGAATCAGACTCCAAACTAAACCTGGACTCGTCGGAAAACATCACACAAGACCACTGTTGCGGTGTCCACAATGCATGCTCTCTACTCCAGGTTAATCGCAGGCGACAGTGAGTTGCGGTAAGTGGAACACATCTGACAGGCCTACGAGCATATAGACCAATGTGCCCTAAGCGTGTACACGGTCTGCCTTGAAACTGTCGTACCGGTAGCTGAAGAGAGCTGACGAGACAGGTCTGATGCTGTACTCCGTCTGTTTCTTTTGGCAGTAACTGCCAAATAGCGGTCCTCATTCGGCGTTGTAACTCGGGGGCGACCTGTGCTGTAACGTCTACTCACATTACCATCATCTTGGAATCGTTGCCAAAGCCTGGAGATGACACTCTGGTCGATACCAAGTTCCTCGGATACTTCCAGCTGGGTACGTCCACATTCCAGTCGTCCGATAATTCTGCCACGTAAAACATCATCCAAATGCCTCCTTTGTGCCATAACTATGCGGTTTTTGCACTGAAAGGCTTTCACAGCGCTTGTGAACAATTTTATTTCTTTGCCACCATTCCTTATATAGCCCTCTCTTGCACTCTCGTCATTGTGACGTACCATCCACGCCATCTGGTGGTTTCCTGTAATTTGCATATTCTTCAAGATGTGTGTGATCATTCCACAGGTGAAATTTTTATTTTAGAGATCAATTTCTGTGCGATTCTGAATTATCCTTAATTTATGGACATGAGTGTAGTTAAGTTATGTGGCAGTCTAGTTACGGCATATAAGTAAACTTAAGTTACATGGTGTTTTTTTTTTTTTTTTTTTTTGCATGAAATTGCATGGCATTTCAAAATAGTGTCATAAAATACAGAAGACTTATTTTGTGTAAACAGACTTTCATGTTAAGTGTTTTCTGTGATAAATATATTTAATTATTATGCATTAATGAATGTAGTGATATTACAAAAAGAAGTGTGAAACACATTTAAAAATAAACTAAAATCTACTTTAATACATTTCACATGGTAACAAGTGAGACTTTGTACAGTAGGATACAACTGTGTTTCATAAATTAAAACACTTGAACAGAAACTGCCAAAGTTAATAATTTTGGTAACACAAAATAGTTCAATAGGATTTATAGTTTTCCAGAACAGTTAAAGTGAAAGAAGAGATTTAAAGAAAGATTTCTCTTAAGACGTGATACAAAACTATGCTAGCTAACAAAGCATTTATTGGGCAGTAATGAACAGATTTATTTAAATAAAAATGTGCCAAAATTTACAATTAAAAAGAAACAATACTAAGCTAATTTTTTATCTCTTCTGGTACGAATTCCATTAATCAGAATTTTTAAAAATAGAAATATTGAAATAAAAAAGAGAAACCGGAGAAGAATTATGTAAACTAGAAAAACAAGTACCAGGATTAAACGTTGCAAGTAGTTACAGTATTGTAATACGAAAAACAGAAGTATACTGATTTGAATTGGAAAACAATTATAGAAAATGTGAATTTATTTCAATAGACATGTGATGATTCATTCATTTTATGACTACTTAAATACAGATAACATTAACATGATGGTGATTTGTTCTCTAAATTAATAGAAACCTTTCATTGAGTACTTAAAATGTAACAAAGGCAGGAAATACTATGGTTAAAGGCAAAATAAGCATTAACATCTCAGGAACTTTGACAGGCAAATAATAAAATCTTTAGAGCTTATTACATACTCGTGCTATCAAGGCACTTATAAATCTACAGCTTTATTTATTAATAAGTACAACCCACATTATGTACATATATATAAAATTATTAACTTTACAGAATTTTTTTTTATCAGTCAACAAATATTCAAAGAATAATCAAATCAACGAGATCATTTTTTCTTATTCTTTGCAACTCATTCAGTTATAGATAGACATAGCTTCTTAAGGTGTCATTATATTACCAAAATCAATACTTTTGTATGAATGTAGCAAAAACATCCAGAAGGAAGACTTTAAATCAAAATTTATTACATTCAAAGCTTTGCATATAATAAATTTATAGTATGTGTTCAAACATTATATTTTGCATACGATAAATTAGTTTCATGCTACTGAATTTCAGTTTAATAAGATATATTTTTTAAAAATAGGTCTGGAAAAGCTTGAATTACTAACATTAATAAATATTTGTAAAAGGGAAAAAATATATACAAAAGTGTGTATGTTTATAATTCTTAACTATTTATAGTCTGCTCTCTATTTATTTTTTTTTTTTAATACAGCATTAACTATCATTAGTAAAGATTGGGAAGACTTGCTGATGTTATTGTGAATAAATAAAAATATTGTTACAGTCTAAAAGTGCCAAATATTTATAAAATCACAAGCTCAAATAACTGAATAAGTTGCACTGATAACTTTTAAAAATTCATATACTTTCAGGTCAAAAGTAAAAATCCCGTCCTATGAAAATTTTATATGGCAGTTTTGATTTTAATGACGGGAAGCAAATCTATAGTACAAAGAAAGTGAGCATTGTATGTGAGTACTGTGCTAAAACTGCATGGTACTGTCAGGGTTGGCCGTTCTAGCAGCAATAGAATTTCATTGCATAACACCACAATGATTCACATTTTTTATACATTATTTGCAAAATGTGTCCCTTAAATAAATAAATTAGAGAGCATTCATTTCTCATTTGCTCCTTTCCAATACTTTTTCAATCACAGAAACAAGAGCCCTTTTTTCTATTGAGTCTGCAAGGATGGAAATGTGACTGAGAGCTTCTCTGCAATGTTTTCTTGCTAATTCTTTAGTATGGTCAAGGCCGTCACTCTGAAAGTAAAATTAAACTGATTAAAAATTTAAATTCTTAAGGCATACAGAGTTTCAACAGATCAATGGTTTTCATCATTCCATATAAAGTTCATTTTATTTACTCTAAATTAATCACAGACATGCCAACTTATGCATATATTTTCAGTATAAAATGTACAGACAATTTTTTTCTTTTTCTTAAATGCAATGCTCATATAGGGCGTTCATGAGTACCATTACTTGAGTTGTATATTGTAAATAAATAAGATATCAAAAATGAGATAAAATGTTTGTATCTAAAAACTAAATAAAGAAACCTTATAACACTAAAACTTGAAGTATTAAATTTACTGTAGAAATATACCTTCATTAATCTCATACAGCTTCAAATTTCTAGCATATTTCTAGATACATAATGATCATAACAGAATGAATATTCATTAATGCAATTTAATTTTTTTAGAACAACTTTGGATACTTTATTTCAAATCAAATGCCTTTCCGATTGTTGAGCCTCATCCATATGAAAGGAACAAGAACTGAACTTGAGGAACTGATAAAGAAAATTGGAGGAAATTTCAATTTCTGTAATAAACTTAAAAAGCCTGAGAAATTGAAGGAAAAAAACTGAAGCCCAAAATAGGATTACAAGGCCTGAGACTTGGGCCAAAATCCTGAGACTTGGAACGTTTAATCATTGACACTGTTTTGATAGACCTTCCCAAAACCAGGGAAAACTGTTTCATGAGGGAAAAGTATTTAAACTAAGTATGTCACAAAACGTGCCATCTGTGGTCTACTTTTTTTTTTTAATACTATAAAGTAATGAAAATTCATATGTAGGACAAACAAGCCTCAACAAACTGACAAGGTCAATAAAAAATAATGGTCTGCAATGGAAATTTTGAAGCTATGCCACAAATGTTAATTAATGCTTCTTATTTAATTACCTCCCCTCATATTTTGCATATTTGTGGAAAATATGTAATGGAAATTTAAAAAAAAAAATTCTAAAATCAATACTATTTTGAAACATTTGTCATCTTGCAGAATTTGACAGTTGGGTGGAATGGAGGAGAAGATGGGTGGCATAAAAGACAAAGAAAAATAATAATAAAATATGAATTGAAGACTGAAAAGAAGTGAATAGACAGATAAATGAACAATGAAATTATAAATTTTAGTGCAACATTTCTTTGTTCAACATATCAATTTTTGAAAAGAAGTCCAAAAAAATAATTTTTGGTATGGTATAACACATTATTCACTTTTTCAACAAATATATAAACTTTCAAAGTACAACCAGGTTCTTTATTTTGAAAACTTTTGTGGTTTTGCAACTAATCAATCATTTTAAAAGAGAGAAATTTTAATAATCACAATTAAAACTTTAAACTATCAATAAATTATCTTCATTGCCTTTTAAATGAACCATTTGAAAGCATACAGAGATGACAACAAATGTTCTCATTTAACGAAAAAAAAATTAGGGGGGCGGGGCAACTTGTTTAAATTTAACTTCTAGCTGCTCCCTGCACAAAAAAAAAAAAAAAAAACCTTATTTTGTAAATTTTAAAAGTAGTGCTTCTGGATTACATTATTCTAAGATCAATAAAATTACATACATCAGTTACATTATAAGTACATTAGGACTAGTCATGGGGTATTTAATAAATTTATAATCTTTCATCCAAGTGTAGAATCAAAACTATTAGCAGAACTCTTAAAAAAAAAAAAAACTAAATATTACCTTTCTAACAGCTTCATATGCCTTCTCTACATCCCCAACATTGGTGAACCTCCGCATAATCATGGGTTTTAGTTCAGGAAACTGAAAATTAATTGAAATTCACATTAATTGTTTATTATAACAATATTTGCAAAATTAAAATAAATAACTTTTTTCCCTTTTCATGTCAGAAATGTCATTTTTGGCATTAAATAAACTATCTAAAAAATGAATTAACTTAAAGATCTATGTTAAAGATAAATGCCTTGTGAAGATATTCTACAACAAAATAGTTACAACAGAGACTTGAACATTTCTTCACAAGCACTGTTACTGTAAGAAATACACTAAGGCGACAAAAGTCATGGGATACCTCTTAATAACGTGTCGGACCTCCTCTTGCCTGACAGAGTGCAGCAACTCGACGTGGCATGGACTCAAGTTGCTGGAAGTCTCCTACAGTAATATTCAGCCAAGCTGTCTGTACAGAGGTCCACAGTTACAACAGGGTAGACGGTAGTGCAGTTTGAGCACGAACGAACCCCTCTATTATTTCCCATACATGCTCAAATGGGATTCATGATCTGGGTGGCAAATCATTCGCTGGAAATCTTCAGAGAATGTTCTTCAAACCAATCTCGCACAGTTTTGCTACAATGACACGTCGCATTGTCATCCATAAAAACTCCATCATTGCTTGGGTACATGAAGTGCATGAATGGGTGTAAATAGTCTCCAAGTAGCTCAACAGACTCGTTTCCGGTCAATGATCCATTTCAGTTCGACCAGAGGACCCAGTCCACTCCACGTAAAGACACCCCACACCATTATGGAGCCAACACCAGCCTGCACAATGCCTTGTTGACAACTTGGGTCCATGGCTTCGTGAGGTCTACGTCACACTCGTACCCTACCGTCTGCTCTTACCAGCCAGAATCATGACTCATCTGACCAAGCTACAGTTTTCCAGTCATGTAAGGTCCAATGGATAGGATCGCGAGCCCAGGAAAGGCACTGCAAGCAATATTGCAAATTCAGTGCACTCGAGTCAGTCTTCTACTGCCGTAGTCCATTGAAACCAGATTTTGCTGCACAGTCCTAGCGCACATGTCCGTTGTACAACCCACATTGATTTCTGTGGTGATTTTACGCAGCCTTACTTGTCTGTTGCCACTGACAATTCTTCGGATGTGTTGCTGATCTTTGTCATTCAAAGCACGCAGCTGCCCGCTGCGTTGTCCATAATGGCTGGTTATGATGAAATTAGATGTTCATGACGTACTCTTGACACTGTGGATCTCGGAATATTCAATTCACTAACTTTTTCCAAAACTGAATGTCCCATTCGTCTTGCCCCAACTACCATTCCGCATTCAAATTGTGTTAATTCTTGTTGTGCAGCCATGATCACTTCAAATACCTTGCTGCATCAATTACTTGACTATAAATAAAAGTTTTGCTAATGCACTGACCAATGATACTTGTACGCGATACTACCAACATCTGTAATTTTGCATATTGCTATCCCATAACTTGTCTCCTCAGTGTAATAAACCTATGCATGAAATTCTCAAGAGTTTTTCTCAGAAGTTTCATAATTTGCATGGACTGTACATTGCAGTGTACAGCATAATGCCTGATGAGATTTCCGAAATTTTTTGCAACCCCTAGTGTATTTCAATTAGTGTTTATAAGGGCTTTGAAGCAGGCTTCAATAAGGAATTCGGAAAATTACAAGATCTACCCGTCAGTCATTCCATGTTAATTTACAAGCAGAAAATGAGAATGTTTATAATGCTGATTAGTAAAAAATTAAGTAAACTGAATTTTTGAGTTTTGCAGCATGTATGACATGTTTTTATATATAAAAAAAAACCCAACAGCTTATTTTGAATACTTAATCAAATGCCAATCACTTAAGAGATGTTGACTAAAAGAACACTTTGCCAATTAAACCATTATGTTAGTCACATATAAATAAATTATAAAATTTTCCAGGTGAAATTCTTATACAGTTTAATAAAATTGAAAAATCTTTTAATTTTATTTTAAAATAATCAATAATTGGTAACATTTCAATTTTCAGTTAGGCGTGTTATGTTAGTCACAATTGAATTAATATGTTTTTTTCTTTCATTCTTCATTTACTTTAACTCACTCTTTAGAGATACTATGATTAGAGAATGTGCTTTACAGAGATGGAGAAGCATTTTTACAGCATTCTCTAGTTTTTCCGGATGCCAGGAGAAAAACTTACATTTTTGGCAAATTTCTTGAATAATATATAGTTTTTCTTAAAAATTATATTGTAAAAAAAAAATTGAAACCTTTAATCCTAGCATTTAGTTGTTTCGTTGGAAATATAAACAATATTTCTGAAATTGAAATAGGGAATTCTCCTAATGCTTGTATCTTTGCAACTAGCCAAGCACTGGAGAATTAGATAGTTTCACAATGCAACCACTACAAGTTAAGAAGTTGACAGATTTGGGGGGGGGTTATTAAAATTTTTAGTATTAAGACTTTTTGTATATAAAGAAAAAATATTGCAATTTATTCAAATAAAAATAACTATTTTTCAGGGCTTCATTTGCATGTAATTACTTTTAAGTGCATGTGTGACAGTTTAATTTTGATGGCTTACCTTCAAGTATGCAGTTAAGAGTATATTAACAGACCAAAGAAATCTTTCATAAATAGCATATTTAAATGAACCAATAATTAGTAAAAATAATTATTGATAGCCCTTTATACTTATTGAGACCCTGGACATAGTCATTTATTTAATGATTTTTCTGCATACATGCATGTTTCCTTTAAAACCAGTCAATACTGAATTACTCTAAATTTGCATGTGAATTAAATAAATGACAGATCTTCCATATTTTTAAGTTTATTTTTCATAAATCTACAGATGAAAGCCTATATATTGTTAACACAACCTACGGTTTTATCTCATCATTAATTATACAGGCTCATTCTATCATTGAATAAATGTGTTACTGACAGTCTGCAAAACAGTGCACTTTTAATACATCTGTATTTAAAAAGGAATTTTTAACACCTTGAAAAGAGTATGTGAGTAGAGAAAAGCAGTTTGAGGCAAAATAAAAAATATTATACCTTTCTGCTAGCAAATAATACTGGAGCTGTGGCTAAACCCAGTCTCAAATCAGCTGCTGCTGGCTTACCCAACTCTGACTGACTGGATATGAAGTCTAGCAAATCATCGATCAACTGAAAATGACATTCATCAATTATGAGTTTTCAGTTTTAATAAACTTTTTTTTTTTTTTTTTTGGACACAGAAGTGTTAGTTTCAAGCAGAAAAAATATACAATATTAGTAGCTTTATAACTATTTACTTCTCTGTATTGTTTCAAGTTTTTTAAAATGACCTATGTGTCTGGGCTTAGCAAGAAAAATTATGTTAAAAAATGTTGGTTTATTTTATTTTATTTTTAAAATAAAGATAATTTGAAAGTGATTTTAATAGGCATAATAGTTAAATATAAGTTCTTATAATACTGCATAGTAATTTGAAGGTCTATAAACATTTTAAAGGCATTTCCTGAACATACTACTTTTGGATATTGCATTATAAATGTTTTACTGCATTTGTAATTGAAGAGCTATGTGATTGTTAAATGACATTTTAAAGAAAACGACAATTTCCAGGTGAAAGAACATGTTGATGACTGCATTAAATATTCCATTTCTTTGTACATGGTGCTGCAAATATAATAAGAATTCAGTTTTCAGTAGAAGATGTTATGTACGCAACATAAAAAAGGACACTCTTAATTACTTTGCAGCTGATATCACAAATTTACTAAATTGTTCCTTGACAAGTTCATCCACTCAACTCCTCAATTATAATAATACAAACCAATAAATTATAAGAAAATATTTTAACAACAAAATAGCCTATCTTGAGATTAAAAATAAAGAAAACTACTTTGATTTCAGCTGAATTGTTCTTAACCATGTTTTTCCATGTATATGTGTATGAATTTTTCAAGCCTACAATGCACATTTTTTTAATGGTATATTTGGCGTATAAGTTGACTCCCTATTTCATTTTGTTAAAAATAAAAATAGGCAGACGATTTTATAGGCGAGACTTTTGCATCAGCCTAAGATCATTGAATCTCCATGCAGATCACAGAGTAAAGAAAAAAAAAAAAAGCCGAATATGTATTTCAGTCTACTATATTACATATTAAAAGCCACTATGTTGTATAGTGTTTACTGCATCTCTTTTAATAACATTTTTTTTTCTATGAATAAATTATTTATAACATTTAAAAATTGTATTTTTTATGTATTGGCAATATCAATATAGTCAATCAGATTTGGATGGATTTTTCATATCTAGTGTATAAGTCTATCCAAGATTTTTGAGTTATTTTTGGATTTTAAAAAGTCGACTTACACAGGAAAATACAATATTTATTTTGGAAAATTTAACCACACAATTTTCTTGTCTTGCATAAAAATAACAAACTCAATTATTGGTTTTCATTTGAAGTTTCTACAATACAGGTTTTAATAAATCTTACTCTATTCTAAAACATTCAGTTTTTGCTGAAAAGTCTAGTCTAATTCTAAGCAAGCAGGTTCAGGCTCATGGAGGATTGACAATTGACCCTACATGAGGGTTTACAATTGTTTATATCAGTCTCCAATATTGGTTCTATTTCAAAATCAAGGCAGAGCAGTAAAGCCAGCAACTCATATTCTACTGGCAGACATACTGATTTATCTATACATAGTGAGACTTTAAGTTTTATTTTTTCCCCTTGATTAACTTTTCTGATTGAAAAGCAATAAAAGTAAATATTTAAATTAAATGAAAAAAAAATGAATATCCAGTATTCATTTTGAATTCAGTAAATAATTATTAGTATTGACATGAATTAGCACAAAAAAAAAATAAATAAATGATTGATTGCGCATTTAAGAATAGGCAGAAAAAAAATTAACCCTTTTTGTAATTTACAGAGAGTGGTAAGAGACAGACGAAAAATTTACAAAAAAATCGGAAGATATTTTGAAAGAAGAATTGGTGTCTTTCTACGTACATTATGCAATTAATTACCTTAGAAGAGGGAAATGGGTTATGAATTATGTAAGTTGTCCAGCTATCTTATGACAGATTAGGGGCTTTTTTAACATGGAAAGTTGAAGTTACTGGACAGTCAATAATATAGTGAGCAGAGAAGGGTGGTATGGAGCAAATGCAGACATAAAAGGAAATTCACGAGAGAAACTGCATTTAAGCAAATCAAAACTAATTAAAGATTAAGGGCCGTATTTACCATCAACCTCGATTGCCGATTAACAGCAAAACCTCAGTCAAATGCTCAACACAGGGGCGTAGCCAGGTGGGGGGGATATCGGGATATATTCCCCCCCCCCCGAAATTTTTGGATTAGTGATGAAATTCCGTCTATTTATACAGATATAAGTTCATATCCCCCCCCCGAAATTTTTTTTCAGGCGCATATCCCCTCCCGAAAAATTTTCCTGGCTACGCGCCTGGCTCAACAGGTATTCACCAATTACTGAACTGGAACTAACAGTGCAAAAAAATCCAAGTCTAGTTCGAAAAACTCAACCTTGATTTACAGATAGATTTAACGTAACTGAGCATGTGCAGTTATATTATTTCTTTAAAAGTTAGCTCACTCTGGTCTATTTTTGTTTGTTTTCAACTGTATCATCCAAGCATGGTTTCAAGAACTTATCTCCAGGTTCTCCCCTTCCTTATGGACAATAAGAGATATCTGCAGAGTGATTATGGGGTCAGTGGGATCAAATAAGCAACTTCCACATGATGCAAACTCGCAATGCTTTATGGATATTTTACAACAGCCTCATTTGACTAATGACCAAAACAGTAAATATGAATCTTGGACTGACCAGTTGAGTTTCCCATCCAATGGCTACTAACCTGTCAGTTGATCCCCCGGTTGAAGTGAATGGTGAATACAGCTATCAATGAAATATATATTTGATGCATTTAAAAACTTAAAATCACATTTTCTTTATTTAGGGTCAAAAGAAAGTATCTTATGTATAAAATAATAAATGAAAAAGGAAGAAAAATGTTCCATACAAAATAAAGACTAAAAGAAAGAATTTCAAAACTGCTCTGCAAACTTGGCGTACTTGAATTATTATGTCTTGTATATGAATAGTTAGCTTGGTTTTAGTAGATATTTTTTTTTCTTTCAGAAAACATTTCTTAAAAATATATAATATTGCTATCAAATAAATGATTATTTTAAGATTGAAATTTTTGTAAAGCAAACAATATTACATTACTCATATAAATTGCATGTCACTGAATAATTTGGGTAATAAGAGAGAGTGTAAACAAACAAACAAAAAAAAAAATTATTAGCTAAATTACACTACTCGAGGAAAGTAAAGTTTCTCCAGGAACTATACAAATGATTTTAAATCCCATGCAAAATATATTTAATGGATACTTTGTGGTTAAAGGTTTTTGAAACTTTTAAAAGTAAATGTTATCTTTAGTACAGGATGGGAAAGTTCTTACAGACAATTAATTTTAATGAACATAAAATAATAACATAATGCACATAAAACCTTAAATTATGAAATTTAAGCAAAAGAATTTTCCAACAATGGAAACTCAATATTCAAAGTAATGTTCAAATCAATTTCATAATAAAATACCTGAAAAGCAATTCCAACATTTCTTCCATACTGAAAAGCTGTTTCTTGGAGAGTTTTATCAGCACCTCCTAAAACAGCTGCCTAAATGTCAAATATATTTGTTAAAGCATATGAAATTTAGCTGCATTTTAAGTAACACTGTAAAAATTATCAATAAGAAATAAAAAATAATAACGATTTTTTTTCCGGATTGAGAGATTTACCGGAATCTAGCCCTATTTCAAGGCTACAGTATACTGCACACACATGGGTAAAAATTTTTAAATTGTGTATTAGGTTTAGGGAAATAAAATTTTCTCATAATTATATCGCGATATTTCATTTCTTTTCCAACATGAAGAAAGCTATAAGTATGTAGTTGCCTGGAAATATTGAATTAAAACTAAGAATTATCCAATTTCAAATAGATGATGCAATGTCAGTACAGAAGTAAACATACTTACAGCTTTACAAGTGTAAGCTGTTAAACTGGCAGTCTTTTTGAAAGTTTTTTGAAGGTAATTAGAGAATCTTTCAGACTCATCTTCATCTGAGTTCATTTGCATAAACTCTCCCTGAACCAAGTCAAGCAAAACCTGTAAAATGTGAAAAGGAATATTAGGTTATTTCGTCCAAGGAAATGTTTCTACATTTAAGAGCAGAATTAAGACAGCTTTTTATTGTATGGAATGCAATAGCTAATTTTAAAACAAGGGGCTCAACTACGAACACAGCAGAATCAGATTTCGATCAGAATTTGGACTGAGCAATGTCCCAATTCTGGTTAAAGTTTATTTGGCTTACTAGGAACTCTTGATTCTGCTCATAAAGAAATTCTGAAGAGGAATAAATGGTGCTTAAATTCCACCAGGCCGAGAGCAAGTGAAATCTGCATTCCACATCGGAATTTTTCTCAACTTGCACTAAATGTCGTTGATTTCAATTGTAACATTAGCATTTTTGAAAGAGGATGATCTTTTTCAAATTCAAAGAAGAAAAACTTGTCCCCATTCAATAAATACATAAGGAATTTTTAAACATTTTTAGGATAAATAAATTCATTTGTGCTTACTACAATTTATAATACTATCATGATATTAATTTTTAAAAAATGTTACACAAAAAATAGCCATGATATTTATGTAAAATATGAGGTCTTACTAATAAAATTATTTCTTTCTACAACTTCAAATCATAATTTTTATTAACACAACTAATATTGCTTTTTTTTCTTTAATATTTCTACTCTGTTTCTTTCATGAAGAATTAACTAAATTTGTTAATGCTATTATTAAAATATTAAAAAAATAAACATCCACATTTATTCTGCATAAAGTTGTCTAGAGCAATTTTAAAATCTTTTGATATAGCTTAAGATCATCCTAACTTTTTTTTTTTTTTTTAAAACTTTTGAACAGCCTAGTTATAGATATTTAAAGAAAATTTTATATCTGAAGTAATTCAAAAAGGCTTCTATTTGAAAATCATCTTAATCTTAATCCTTGTGAAAAAAAGTCCCCCACTTTAATATTATTTCGCTCGATGCATAATTTTTTGTGAATCAGTAAAAAAAGTTCTGGTATTTGCAGTGCCAGGGGCCCCTCAACTACACAGTACAAAATAACTGCAGATTGGAACAGCAATAAGGAAGGGAAGTTGCTCATGGGCATGACATTTTTTAAAAAAACAGATAAAAAAGTAAATTACAATAAAAATGAAAAGTCCTCTTAAAAATTAATAAAGGTACTTGGATACAGGCAATACGAAATACTATTGTCACTTATTATGACTTTCTAACTTTATAATTAACTAGAAACCTGCCCCAGCTTCCAGGGGTGTAATTTAGGGGGGGGGGGGGGGAGGGTGAAAAATGTGAAGTTATTGCTTTTGATTATAGAATTCCTTTATAAACAATGTTTGCAGCTGACTTTCTGTTACACAATACGAACAAATTTTGTTTGGAAGTGATGCACGAAAGAGCTACGTAACGTATAGCTGTCCATGGGAAAAGCACTTAACACACAGGTCATAGCCCACAATGTTGAATGTCTGACCTTGTGTGCTTTAAGCTGAAATCATTAATTATCATTGAAAATGACAGTTTTATTGAAAACTGCAATCTTTTGAATTGGAGTGGAAGATCTGTTGGTATCAATGGAATCTGGGGGATTAACATGGCTTTTCCAGTTCCACATCCGGTCAAAATTGAGCACTCTATAGTGAAAGTTTTTACAGATTTTAACTGCAGACGTGTAACTTGCACTATTTCGGTGGATTAAGGTTTCGCAATAAAATCACAGGACACCTTTTTTTTTTTAAAAACCAGCCACTAAAAATAACAAAAGAGGGAACCTTAATTCAACAAACCAAGCACTTGCTTAATATTGACAAAATTACACAAATTTTTGGATTCCAATTTGCTATGAATAACCTCCCAGGTCTCATAAAAAGGGGATCAATTAATCGTGCTAATTTCAAAGTGATATTCCAAGTTAACCGAAATAGGATAAGTTAAGAAATAATTTTGCATGAGACATAATTTTTGCGTTACAGTCTACTAATTTAAATTGATATTAAGGCAATTTATTAAACTTGTGAAAAAAAGTCCCCCACTTTAATATTATTTCGCTCGATGCATAATTTTTTCATGAAAGCCTGAACCTAATGATGTTTCTAAACTCGTGATTTTTAAAAACTGCATTTTTAAACTTGAGAAATTAAAATAACGTTAGTCTCACTTGCAATAGCTAAAACATTAATTTCACATTGTTTGCTGATCTACTTTTATCGGATATGAAACTCATTATTACAATTATTTTGCATGCTTTAAGCTGAAAACATTATTGCGAAGGCGTAGGCATTTTCTTTTAATACACCTGCATATTATTTTCATAACGTGATCTTATATGCATATATGAACTTCCCATGAAAAATTATCTAACTGATGGTGAAAATCGCATGAAAATCTGTTGAGTGTAGTTAAAAAGCTGAGGAATACCTATTTCCCCCAGAAGAAAGATATTTTGACAGCCGCCACGGTCATCATCTTCAGTCTCATCTCAGACGACCGTGGGTGCAGTCAAAATATATTTTTTTCTGGGGGAAAATAGGTATTCCTCAGCTTTTTAACCATAGAAATGTTCCATATTTAATTTTAATCTTTTAATATCCACGATGTGGTTTAGGAGGAGTTAGTGGATATAGGGACAGATGTGGAAAGCGACTTTGTTTTATTCTATGTAAGGATGATTTCATACATTTATATTTTAGATTCCCCGTGCTTTACAATTCTTTGCAACAGGATCATACTAACAAAACTGCCTGATACAGTGGATTCTTGATATATCGTTACCGCATTCATCGTTTCCTGTATTGATAATTTCATTTCTATGGTCCCTGCACAAGTTGCATTCAAATGACGTTAATAAAACTTGCATGTGTCATTTGTAAAAAAATCCACTTTCCTGTATTCATCATTGTAAAATGTTTCTTTTTAACGAAATGAAATTAAAGGTCAAGTGGATCAACATGGCATCCAAATTTAATTGCTTCCTGGTATGATTTCTTGGGTTGATGATGGTATAGATGAAGAGTTCTTGCATTTAGCAGGGATAAGTATGGTGTGAGACGTACTGATTATATTTCCACTGATATAAAAATAGCAACATGCAGTATCCTAAGAATGGAAGAAATGTGATGCAAAAAATGAAAACAATGGCGAAGAACCCGAAAATAATATTCATGCCGATGAAACTGAACCAATACTAGTGCCAAGTTTATCGAATGTAATAACGGTATTTGAAAGTGCATGAACTTTTATATATAAACATGAAAACACATAAAAGACCCAAAA
The DNA here is from genome assembly GCA_038373885.1 of Cheiracanthium punctorium. Classification (NCBI taxonomy): domain Eukaryota; kingdom Metazoa; phylum Arthropoda; class Arachnida; order Araneae; family Cheiracanthiidae; genus Cheiracanthium; species Cheiracanthium punctorium. Next base: position 1,022,072 of record JAWZYV010009895.1, on the reverse strand, counting down.
AATACTGGAAATCTTGAAAATTTTTATTTAAAAGATTAATGAAAAACCCAGCGTAAAATTACTGATTTTTTAAAATAAGTATCACTTAATTTGCTACACAACTTCAATTTGTTTCTTTTACAGATTGGAAACAAATTTAGTATTTTTGGTATGCTTGCATACATTGTGTGCATTTATAAATATTGTTTTCTTCATATTTTGACTTTAACCAGCATTCGTCATTCTCCCGCATGCATCGTTTTTTACTATGCACCCCTTGAAAAACGATGGATAGAGGTTCCACTGTACTAAAAAAGTACGGCTTATGTGAACAAATGACATTTGATTTCTCTAATTGGTCAACTGAAGCTCCTCCCATTGGAATGTGAATTTGTCTGAATTCACATTCTGATGTGTTCGTAGTACTGATAATAAAATCAGAGAAAAAGAGGTTCCGATGGCACTCATTCCCGAGGAGAATTCACTCCGAATGAAATTTAATTCCACATGTTCGTAGTAGAGCCCAAGGTCCGAAAAACTGATAAGAAACACTTTTTGAGATAGCTCTTTTCTCCCTAGTTTCTTTTGAGTGTTTTAAAAGTTTTTTATACCTTTTTGAATTTAATGACTGATGAATGATTAAAAGTAATGCATTAGCTTAGTACATGTAAACAGGATATTCAATTTATCCTACTATATAGTTATGCCGATCTCTGACTCATTCTCTAACAACTCCGGGCAACCACTTGAAGATAAAAACTTTTACTGCCATTACTCCAAGAAGGTTAAAAAGTTCAAAAAGATTAAAAAGCACAAAAAGCGTAGTAACATCTACACCATTTGTACGAACAGCTTGAAATGTTTCATAATTATGTATAAAAATACAGAAAACAATCAGTGCTACTTTAAAAACTGAAAATACACCCGTTCCCTAAATTTTAATGCAATTTTTTGCTATTTTCAGCTCCTTTTGATTTACGAGAGTTAAAAAAGTTAATTATTTGCGCAACAAAATTAAGCTCAGCAAGTGACAATGACGTCTTATTTTAAGTCATGGTCATCAGGCTTTGAAGGGAAAATTGCAATTTCAGTTCATTTTAAACAGCTTTTCCAGATAACATAGTAAAAAAATTTTTTTTTTAATTATGCATGCAGTCTGCATCAAGCATTGATATAAGAGGGTCTGTTTACACAAGAGGAAATTGTTCAAATGTTGAAAATTTCCATACGTTTCCAGAAGAGCATTACATTCGATTTGAGCATATAATAAAAATTGAATATGAAATTATTTTAGGTGGATGAAGATGAAATATATTGAGTGTAGACATATTTTCATGAAATGTTTTTTCTAGCACCAGATGTAACTGCCTCCAAAAACGGCTTTGACTTCTAGTATACTTGCAATTTGGAAATAAAGATTATTAGAATATTAAAGATATAAAATAAACATTGGAAATTTTATTGAAAAAGAAATGAAAAGATAAAGAATTTAATAATTTAACTTTTAAATTACTACACAGAAATTACACAAAAACAACTGTTCACGTGATACACTTTTAAAGCATAAATCAGCAGAAACAAATTAAAAAAAAAAAAAAAAATTTCTAGCTGAGCAACTTACTATACCTGAGCTAAAAGATGCACTACATCTTCATTTTCAAGTTGAGCTAATATTCTGGCAGCTTGAGCTAAAATAAAATCCCCAGCTAAAATAGCCTATAAAGACATGAGAAAAGTTTCAACAAAATATAACTTATTAGAAATTTTAATAAAAGTTTGAATAATTATACATGTGGAACATCATTTATGTTGCAAAGTAAAAAGCAAAGCATTTGCTTCAGGATAGGGGATTTAAAAAAGAAAGTTATTTATTTTTCATTAAAAAAATTACCTCTAGTTAATGGATTTTAAATGTACAAAAGACACTACATAACTCAAAAATCTTTACATGTCTTAAAAATTGAATAACAAACATTAATTTGCAAAACCTTTTTTTCTTTAAAGAATGGTGGTGGATAGCTTTATATTACTTAACCAGTATTTTCATCATGTATACAGTTTAAAATACATTTTTTTTCTTCTTCTTTTGCATATCGATTATATTCCCTTCAGTAATCAATTTATAACTAAAGAAAAAGAATAGGAGTATCAAGAAAACAATTGGTGAAACAGTTCAAATAATGATAAGGTTAGATATGTTTAATATTCAAATCATGATGAAAATTAAAAGACAATGTCTTACAATGCTTTGGTATAGTATTCATACTTATTATTAAAGTTTTTATTTCATTTCACAAGTCTCTCAATGCAGTATAGTCAAGCAAAAGCTTTTAAATTTGGGCTTGTGGTGGGTAAATCTTTTATTAAATCTTATTTTGGAAAGGGGATAAAAATAAATAAATAAAAATTAATGTTTCAATACTTGCTTTTGCATTGAAATGATTATGTCCTCAAGGAGTGCACAATTTAAAGTCGTACAAAACTAACATTTTTAGTCTACAGAATTACAGTCTAGTGAAGGAAACTCATCAATTGGTAGTAAAACAATCACTGTATTATTTCTAGCAAGTCTATTTTTCTTCTGATAACAATAAGTATTGATCGTCCATTTTGTGTTATGAAACTTCCAAAGAAAGAAAAGCTTTGAGCAAATATTTTTTTTTTTTTTTTTTTTTTTATTCATAACTTCATGCATAATGTGCTAAAAATCATTACGTTTAGAAATGATTGAACTCAATTTTGTTAACAGGAGAAGAAAAAGGTAGTTTCAATTTAAAACAAAAGTTTAAAAACAACTGCTTTACAAAACTGTTGTATCAGAATATAAAATTATAAAAATTTGGGTGCTGTTAGAGAAAAAAAAAAAAAAAAAAACCTATTACTAAGACCAACAAATTTATGAAGCCAGTGCAACCATGAGAAATATACATAATGGAAAAAAATTTTTTTAAATTAAAAACTCAACACTTAATAATTCATTAGTTCTGAAGCGTCAAATTGTTGAAATTTACAGGAGCTATAGTTAAGTGAAAATTTTGGCTCAAGAATAGTGAAATTCAAGGGTATTCCAGGCTTTGAAATTTATTTTATTTTATTAAGAATTCATGCACTTCAAGGTTTTTAAGAGTGCCTGGCCACCAGGTCCAGAAAAATTTATTGGCCAACATGCCCGGAGCAAGTTAAATTTACAGCCAGGCATGTGTTTCTTTTTTTCACTAGCCCAACTGGGTATGTAAAAAAATTGACTGAGAAATCCATAAATTATTTTTTTAAAAGTTGTGTACATTTTTAAATGCCTTCAATTTTTCAAATTTTGGTCTGGAAAAAATAAATGTCCATTTCTGTTTCTGTGATTTTATCAATGTTTTAGTGGCAATCTCAATACCTTAACTGTAGTATAAACAGAATACAGAACCCCAACAATAATGGGGAAAGATTAAAAACTCCACATTCACGCATTTTTAAGGATTTTCTGATTTTTCCTTCAATGCAAACAATATGAATAATGTAAATTTTACAGAGCAATAAAATGTAGTTTTTTTTTGGTCAAGTAAAGTTTTGGAGATTTTTCTGCCCTTGGTGGCCACTCTGTGTTTAAGACTTCTAATTTTATAGGTATAATGGTTAATGCATGTAACAAGGAATGCGTAAAATAAATATGTTGTGTTGTGTTAAGGCAACGCTATGTGAGGGCTATCTGTGCAAGGAAGGAGGGCCTTGGGTGGAGGACTTTTAAGGGGTTCTAATGTGTATCGAAGCTACATTTGGAGAAAACTGTCCAAAAGCTCCAGACCCTTAGAATGACAGCCACATGTTAGGCCAGAACCCTGGACTTTCACAATTTAGCCATGTACCATGTTCAATGTCTTATCATCCACTCTAAGACTGAATATTTATGCTATGATAGAGTGCAGCAAAATGAAAAAAGGCATCATTTTTACCTTCTTTTGGCCCCATAAAACATTAACACTTGACTTTCCTCTTCGAGTGTCGGAAGTGTCGATTACATCATCATGAACTAAGCTTGCTGTATGAATCATTTCAGCAATAATAGCCATTCTATGTTGCGTTTCTAATAATCTGGAATTAAAAAAAAAACCTTTAATAAAAATATCAACAAAATCATTTAAATAAAATGACTTTTAAAAGATGACACACATTTAAATCCAAGTTTTAGAAACAAAAAAATCCAGCTTGAAGTTACGAATAAAGAATAAATAAGGAGTAATTTTGATTCATACACAAAATAAACAATTGATTGCAAAATTAAAATATATATTGGGTGCCCCAGAAGGTGGTAATACACTTTAATTCTTTATCTATTACAGATAAGTGGTGAATTTAAATGGAAAAAAAAAAAATTCAAAATCAGATAGGAAAAAAGACTACATTAAGAAAAATTTCCTCTCGATAATAATAATTAAAAAAAATTACACTTTTATTTTTGTATATGATCATCTTCATACAAAACATTTCCAATATTACCAAGTAGCCCATACACAAATAAGGTGATGTACAAAATTTGGGACTTAACACCTAAATGTGTTATAAATATGAAGATAAATATACTGACTTAAATCACTTTTCAATGGCTCTCAAAGAAAAAATATCAAGTTCAATGATCTGATCATATTTGACACGTTCATACAAAGATTATGAAAGAAAATTTTTTTGCATTCTAGCAATAAAAGTTTACATTTGAATTCATGTATAAATCCTGGCCATCATTGTAATCTTTGTTATAAGATTCCATGGTGATAAGCCATGAAACATTTTTGTTATAAGATGTTTTACGAAGAAAGGCTGAATTTTTTTTTCATCGCCTAATTAGTATAAACTGTTACTACTATTCTCTAAAAAGAGAAATAATGTGTTAAAGCAACAAAAAGTTTTTTTTTTTTTTTTTTTTTGTAAAGTATTCTTTAATCATTGCTCTAAGGAATAAAGGTCATTCTATGTCATCCTAATCGAGTAAAATTATAATTGCTAAGAAATTTTTACCCTTTTCCAGAAAAAAAAAAAGGTGGTGTGAGCCCCAATTATTTAGGATTTTTGAGACTACTGCTATTATGCAAAATGTGTTAAATGACCTTTTTAATATAGAAGTTTTTTTTTTTTTATGAAAATGACACTAGACTCCATCTACAATCCTGCCATGCATCGGAGTCTACTCGCCCACATTGTTTGAAATGATGTAGATGTGGTGTTATTGGAATTTACAAAACAAACATTATGAATTTACCTGTTTGATTCAAATATGTGATAATTAAGAGCTCTAGCCATTAGCACTACCATGACAGGACGGAATGCTTTCCCATGTCCATCAAAGTAATAGCCAGAAATTTGTTGTAAGTGTGGACTTTTTGTCCACAGATGCTACAAAGATAAAACAAAAAATTAATTCCAAACACCTAACATATATAATGTACTCAAAAGAGAAAGAATAGGATAACATGAAAGATGAATCATTTTGAATGTTTCAACAACAAAATACTTCTTCACATGATATCTGAACATGTTATTTACTTTTTTTAGCATATAATTAACCAGTATCATCCCATCATATGTGCTTGTGTGAAAGTGATATGGCCACAGAAGAAGCAATTAAAATACCCCTTGTCAGAAAGCAACAATGGTTACAAAAGAATTATTGCTGCTGTGTCTTGGAAAATTAAAGCAAATAAGACACCACTGTATTTATTTTTAATTATTGCCCTTAGAGGCATTAAGATATATCAATGAGAATTGTTGCTTGTTCATGTGAAGAAGCTAAAAATGTAATAATATAACACATGCTTTAAAACTGATGACAAGTAATCAGACGTATTATGACTGGATGAGAAAGAAACAAAAAATATAGATACTTCGCAATTACAATGTCATTGTAATTTTCAGATTAAAAGTTTTTTCCAACTTAGTGTTGATCATATATAATTTAGCACATACCAATTATAACTCTGTTTTGTTCGTTTCATGTATTTTACAATTTCTATTTTAAAAAATCCTAAACAATGGTTAAACTAACTAAAAAGAAGGCAAATCTGACATGGATAAAATATATTTTCTAGTAACGTCTATTAAATTATACACATTTTTGATGAACTTTATATTTATTTCATTTGAAATTGACTTCACTAATTTAAGGTTAGGCGATTATTCACCAAATATAAGATATTACCAAACTAAGTTCAGTTTCAAAACTTATTCAGTTCAAAAAACTTTTGGAGCCAAATTTAACAGTATTTCACTAAAAGTGACTAAACTTCATGAGAGCTAATGATATTTTGGACATGACCCAAACAATGACTGTCTAGAGGTTTTTAATGTATAAAAGATGTCTATAGACTTCAGTGACACACTTAGGATTTTAGTTTGGGGGTGGGGTGGGAGGCTAAGGCTAGAAATACTGATGAACTTTGTTATGATAATAACTTTCTTATAATGCCAAAATATTCTGTACCACTTTGCCCATAAAACACAAGGCCATTATCAACATAACTCATTATAGAGTCATAAATAACTATCTGACTTTTTCACTGACATTGTAATAGAATCAGGGGCGTAGCCAAGGGGGCGGGAGTTAGGTGGTCATACCCCCATGAGGAATTTTTTGCCATACAAAATTTATATTCTTCATTCCCTTATCACACACATGTATGCATATATGTGAGTTGCAGTAGTTGTAACCCCCCCCAATGAAAAATTTCTGGCTACGCCCCTGAATAGAGTTTAACTGTATTTCATACACTAACTATAAGTATTCATTTAAAAACCAATGTTTTTTTTTCTTTGGTAAAAAATATTTTAGAAATAATTTGAAGATATTTTTTAAAAATAAAATATTATAATTCATTAATGACATCTTTCAAATTTTAAAGCTTTTCAGATCTAACTCTCCAGCTTTAAGGGGGACCATGGGTTTAGCGAAATAGCCCCTCTTCGTGGGTGCACCTATGACAGACTTGAATGTGTTGAAGAATTAGAAATCTTTAAGAATACCCTGTAAGTAAATTAAATTACCCAGCCAACAGCAATCAAAAAAGGAGATGCACAAGCACAACTACATTTCCCAGATGTCCTAAAATTCCTAAATTCTACAGGTAATCTTATTTTAGTTATACGAGTATATACATGCATAGATATGTACATTAAAATGACAAGCATACACTTATCGAAGAAAAATTTAAGATGACAATGATTTTTTTTTTCATCAAAATCTAAAAAGAATATTTTTTTTCACGATCACAATACTTCCTTTACTCAGTGGCGTAGCCAGGTATTTTTTAAGGGGGGGGGGTTTACGACTACTTCAACTCATGTATAGGTATGTGTGATAAAGGAGTGAAGAATATACATTTTGACCGGCAAAAAATTCCTCATGGAGGGTGTGTGTGTGTGTGTGTGTTTATGACCCCTCTACGCCCCCTGGCTACGCCACTGCCTTTACTTAAAATGAGGAAGTAAAAAGCATAAACTTAAAAATTGAAATTAAAGAAAAAAAAACGGTAATGATAAATTTTTACCATTAATAATATATGTATAATATTAATAAAGGTAAAAACATTCCCACACATTTAATATGCCTTCAAACTTCTGTTTATGTCACACACAAAGAGGCTTGCCATTATACATTTACCTCAGCTATGACGCTATTGCTAGCAGGTGAAACCATCACTCTCATATATCTCACATATATACAAAATATACGAGGGTGACGGTAGAACTTGCTAGTGATTTTTAAGAATTTCCTTAAAAAAATACATCTATGCTTTAGCCTGTAATTCATTGGACTCAGATCTACACAAGGTGCTCCATGAAATAATACAAAGTACTCCTTCAAAGTTCAAAGACCATTACAGTACTCCATTAGAGAAAAAGTTGAAACCCACAAATTTAAGCCAAGGTGACTCCATGATAGTATCTATAGCACCAACTCAAAAAAGTTAAAAGAAATTTCAATAAAATAAGGAAAATAATTTTTCTGTAAAATAAGGAGTGTTACGTACTTTCCTAATGTCTGTATATAAACTGACCAGATCTGGTTCAGCCAGTTTGAATGGGTCCATTTCAGGAAGAGCACCAGGCACATAGGCAACAGGCGTCTGCTGTAGGGAGGAATGTGTGGAAAAAAACTTCAGCTTCCCAACACTCTGTTTGTAGGACCTGCCTAAGAAGTACCACCTCCATCTGTGGGTGAGCAGTGTACTGGCCTGGAAGAGAAGAAAAGTAAATGTAAAAATCATCAATCATAAAAGTGTGACAAATGAATAACTTTTTATAAAAAAATTAATAAATAAATTGAATGAATTTTTTTTAATACTTCTATTCAAGAAGAATTAATACAAAACAGAGTTCAGCCACTGATGGATCCAAGGAAGGGGGGGGGGGGATCGCGCTCTCTAAAGAGCACATTAATTCCACAATTGAAACCATATTTAACCTGTTTATTCTGATCATTAAAATGACACATTTGTGAAACTCCCCTTCTTTGAGTGGTTCCCTGGAACCCGGCAATTGCGTACGCGCAAAGCAGGGCTCAGCGTTTGCACTTTAACGTTTGTAACATATTTCGCGTATTCAAAGAACCATTCTGGAAAGCAACATCGATTAAAAATGAACATTTAAAAGCCGCCCTGTTAACAAAAGGAAATAACTTCGGTATTTTAGGACAGAGTGTAGTATTCAGTAAAGGTCAAGACTCAAAAATTTTGAGAGTGGCCACTTGAATGGTATCTTACGTACGTAGAATTCATGTGTAATTAAAATATATGTATGTACAGATAAAGGTATAATATTGGATATAATATAATCAAAAAATTAAATTTTTCAGGACTAATGAATAATAATACAATGTTATTTTGTATCATCATCAACATTGGCACGATAGTCCCTTGTGGGCCCTGGACTTCTGAGGAAGGCCAGGGCCCACAAGGGGCTGTCGTGTTATTTTGAATACATTTCTTAAAATTAATAATAATAAAAATACTTACACTAGCTCATTTAATTAATTTTGTCAATAATTGAAATGAATGAAAAATAAGTAAATTAAAATCAGGCTTAATAAAGAACACAAACATTTAAAATATTATATTTTAATCTTGAAAGTACGGCCTTCTGCTTTTTATGCTATCATGCCACCACTATTCAATTACACATTAAAATCCATCAAATTAACCTTAGCAGTCTTTACAAATAGCCTGTTTTCTAAATACTCTCTACCCATTGATGTGGATTTGTCACCTATAATATTTTTAACACTGCTCCAAATTCTCTCTACTTCAGCATTACTGTGGGGTATAGTAATTAAAGCTTGGATGACTTCTTTTAAAATTTTAAAATTACTCAAGTTTTCACTACTTAATTTTTCATTTAAATTTGTCTGGTGGAATTTTTAGAATTCTGCTGAATATGCAGTACAGTGCAGCACCGATAATCCGGCATCGGCGGGAATGACGCGGTGCCAGATTACCGATTTTTCCGGATTTTAGATTTGTTGAAAATTTACATTAAAACCATCGTCGATCACGTGCTATTGACCAGTTTATTATTTATCAATGAAAAGTAGTCTTAAAACATATACACGATCGCTGTATAAACCGCCAAAGAAAGTACTTAACTACACTGGAACAAATGTAATTTAGTGTTCAATTTAAACTAAAAACTATAAAGCAGAATAGATCGTTGATTTTGGAACATTTTCATAAAATATAACAAATAGTAACTGAAATTTATTCAAATTATAATTTAAAATAAGTGTATTAATTATTAGAATCTAATTAGATTTTGTATTTACATTAAATACATCGGTTAATTCGACTTGCTTCATTTTTTTGGTATTTAATTGGTTAATTAACATATGCACATTCATCAGTTGACTCTCAGATATAAAATCAATTTATTAAATAGTTTTTACCATAGAGTTTTTATTTTGCAAGTTGAATTATTCCAAATTTTACTTTCTTCACAGCAGGCACGTACAAGGGCGGATTAAAGGGGCGGCGGAGGGGGCGACCGCCCCCCCGAGACAAAAGAAATTAATGTAAAAGATCCTATTTTACTTCCATAAAATGGACGTATATGTCAATCTTCTAACTAACCGCCCCCACCGACAAACTTGCAATAATCCGCCACTGGGCACGTATCTGGTAAAACATTGCGGGGGGGGGGGGGGTTCCCAAAAATTTCGGAGGGGGTCCAAACGGTAGAAAAGGCAGAATGTTTCACAGAAAGACCTTTATCATTTTAGTAACAAAAAATCAAAATTTCGGGGTGGGGGGAGCCCCCGCCCTTAAATACGTCCTTGCTTCTCAGCTTCTTAATTACGTCGAAACATACTAATTCCCCCCTCCTTTCCCTCTTGCTTATCAAAGCACTGGCGAATTTCTACCAGCGATAGATAGTTATTACATTTCGCACGGTGACAGGATGTCTAGAAACAAGGCAATGTATCTGAAAGGAGCCGAAGCCACGTGCTTAGGATGATGTGTAAACATGCTGTCTCGTTTTAAAAACTCATACATATTAATGTTCTAAGCACTTGCGTTATCTTTGAATTCTTCATTCAGCAACACTGCATACCTTTGACTACAATTCATTTAAATGTAATAAGCCAACCAAGTCGTATTTACTTTTGTTTTTATCTCGGTTTTTATGACTTCTGTGGTTTATCATTTAAAAACAGGAAGTCCCAGTGTCCCACGTGGCTTTGTTACAAAATATAGATTTTTTTTATGTACGCACGTGGTTGGAGAAAGGATTATTCCAAGCAAAGTGCAAATGCAAGAATATCTTCTATTCTGTGCATTCCTACTGAAGTGAGTCACTATTGTCAATAAATTCACAATAGAATGATGGAAAAGATGCGAGGGGATACCTTTTGCCGTTCTTTTTTCCGAGTGAATTGTAAATTCTGTCCATGTATTGAGAGAGTATGAAACAGTAATTGTAAACCAAAATGCATAAATGTAATAAAATAAAAAGTGGCGAACGTAATGAATTTTTTTCATCGCCACTTTCTTAAACTGAGTCGCCACGTGGCGAGTGGTGACCGCGAATCTTGACCTTTAGTATTCAGGATATTTTAATTTCCTACAGGAATTTCTGAAAAAAAGAGCGCAACATTCGAAAGGCGCTTCCGGTTATAAATGTTATAGACGCAAAAAACTTTATCGTTTTAGCGAACAAAAGGTAAATTTCAGTGAACTATTTAGTCACCATTCTTATTCTTGAACACCAATGCAAGTTGCATTTGAGATGATACGGAATGCACACACTCACGCACATACAAATGATAAATAAACAATCTGAACTGTCGACCTAGAAAAACAAGGTCCTGTCAGACGGCAGTAGATTAATTTTTAAGGTCAAGGCTGAAGGAACGTTGCCCACGTTTTACGTAAGAGCCGATACCTAGTGGCAGAGTGGAAAGCAGGGCAATGACTCCGTTTCCAGGTCGACAGGCTATACACTCGCTCATCGTCCTGGGCAGATATATAGGCCTAGCGTCGTATAGCCCCCCCCCCCCCAAACTTTGTTCAAAAAACCATTCATTTAGTCCCTCTATCTTCCCTCTTTATTTTACAAAATTTGACAAAGCATCGAAATTCTTACTCAATTTGTTGTTAAGTGCCTCTTCAAACATTTTCATCACGATATCCTTATGTGGACTGATAAACATTTTTTATTGTATTCTATTGTGTATTAAGGCAAAGCTACTCGAGGGCTACCTTCTTAAGGAGGGGTGTCTTCGGCGGGGGACTTTTTAAGAGTTCTAAGCGTATTCACGTTACGCCTGGGGAAAACCGTTCAAAATTCCAATAGAGAACTAATCAGTTTTATGCTCTTTGTTAACCTTTAACGGAGGCCCGGACTGGCTCTCTTGGGGGCCCTCGGCTACAGATTTAAAAGGGGCCTCTTCAGGAGCCGATTTGTCGATTTGGGAGCAAAAGCTTCATTGGGGGCCCCCTCTTTCGAAAACTTTTTCAAAATTTACAAATTTTTAAAGAACAATTTGGGGGCCCGGGCACTTGCTCCGAATGCCCTCCCGGAAATCAGGCCCTGCTTCTTACTGAGGAATTTAGAGGGAATAGAATATTAGAATATGTAATATTTGAAAATTAGGCTTACGCGTCTAAAAATCACATTTAACTATTTTAGAGATTTGGGGGGCGCTCACTTTTCGCCTCCCCCCCCCTTGCGTCGCGGGGTTTCCAGGATCCTCCGCTGCGTCACTGCGTAAGATTGCTGGAAAATAAATAATCAAATTACTCTTATTATAAAGTTGTATATCCACTTTTGAATGCCTCATCGGGGCCCCCTTGGGCCGGGGGCCCTCGGCGATCGCCGACCAGGCCAGTCCGGGCCTGCTTTAACGTTAAACCTCTAAGATCTCCTGAAACGGGCTGTATTGTTACAAGGCTCTCAACTTTCACTTTAAAGTGAACATCCGAAAAACGGCTACTTCCTTCAGAGATACCAAATGTGGTTGTTCTGAAGAGGTTTCACTGTACATACATATACGGTTAAAATTCGTTAATTTGATATTCAGGGTGTACAGAACTCGGTACAGAAGGGTGTACAGAGAATAATTGTGCTTTTCTTTTCCCTTGAGAAGCACAATTATTTAAAAAACTTACGCAATTTATAGCTAAGAAGTGAACCTGTGGTTTGCGCACACCTCTTTCGAGAAGGAGTGTTATGGACATAATCTTTATGCTAAAAATGAAAAATATTCGGACTTTTATGTTACAAATTTTTTGACAAAGGGGGCGGGCAATTTGCGCAGGCTACAGAAGTAGGGTAGGGTAACGCAGCACTATTTAGGGGGAAAGGACCCAAACGGGTTATGATTATACAACGCAGATCAAAACAAGTAAATAAGAATGTCTCTTTAAAAGCTGCAACCATATACTTGTGCATCATGCTTAAAAATATCGAGCTAAATTAACTCCAATGGATTTAAATTATGCTCCTTTTACTAACGATCGTTACAAAATTTAAATACGTCGGAGCTAATTTAGCTAGATATTTTTAAGCGTATTCTAACAAACGACAAACCTAAGAGAATTTAATGATTTTTAGAATTGTTTTCTCTTTTATTCAGTCACTCCTTATTTTGTGTCTTCGAAATGCAGCCATAACAGTTTAAGTCTCATAACGCTCAAGCACATAGACTTATAACTCTAAAACCGCTTTACAAAGTTATGAAAGTTATTCTTTTTCATATAGATTTATAGCAGCCATGCAGCTCATTACTGATATACAATAACAAAAAGTACAAAAAATTGTTTAGTTACATGCTAAGGCGGACTTTGATTTTTTTTTTTTCCCGGAAGAGGGCACAAATCTAGAACACTTACCTAGTGTACAGGGTCGTATTTTTAAATAGGCCAGAGTAGGCCGCGGCCTATACCGGCAAAGTTTTAACAGCAGTATTTTCTGGACTTTTTTTTTAATCGCAGGTGAAATGCAGCTGATGCATACCTCCCCCCCCCCTTCAGTCTATATTAAAAAGTCATTTACCCATGAATACATTAATTTCACTCAGACTGGTCACTTCCGACGCCTTGAGTCATTTGCCAGGGCGAATGATTATTGATGCCGCCCTTGCAATATAACATGAGTACGAATAAAATAAATAAAAAAACTTTGTGAAAAAACCCACATAAGAAGTTACTTTTAAGTTGATTCAAGTTACAAGTAACTTCTTATATGTGATTTTTCACAAAGTTTTTTTTAATTTATTTTATCGTTTAACAGCAGTATTTTGAGTGTTTTTTCCGATGAGTACGAATGTTCAAAAACCTACCTCCATAGGAATAAACCTCTTCTCCCCAAAAATTCCTAAAAATAATATTTCTCTAGAATGCATTTTTTAAACTGGCAATCCATTAATAGTACACAAGGAGATATAAAAGTAAAAGGAACATACTAGGGGCGGCAGATTTTAGTTTTGTCTTTGGACATGGGCGCCCATAGGAATTTCACTAAGGGTTGGGGGGGGGCAAACTTTAAAAAAAATTTCTAGAGGGGGGCAAATTTCTAACTTTTAACAAATTTTGTTCTGGTTTTGCTATTTGTTTACATCATGAGACATTAACCTAAAACTCTAGGAGGGGGCAAGTGCCCTACCTTGCCCCCCCCCCTTATGGGCGGCCATGTCTTTGGAGGACATGGACCTAAATTCTGCCCAGCAAGAGTAAAAAGCTCATTTTATCTAGCACGTAAATATATTTTTCTGGTGGATCCGTTCTTGGTTACAGAACACTCAAATAACTGCTGAGACATACCAGTCGGAAACCCGGTGGTCTTTTATATCGCTTCAGGGCGGCTGATCGCCCACCGGTTCGATGACACGAAAGAGTTTCTCAGAAACTTAATTGTTAAGTCTCCATTTAAGTAAATCTGGGTTTCATAAACTCATTTTTAAAAACAAGCTCATGAAAAAAAACATATCGAAATCAATAGGATAAAAGACAAACGAATGCTTCAAATAGACAGATTTGAGACTAAGGTAAAAGCCCGTACTAATCTCTACCCCGTATTCAATTTATATATCCCCAAGATTAACACCAATGAATCTAAGTAGAAGCAACTGCTCATTCGTTGAAGAATTCTCATGAGTATAATGGGGCGCTATTCCAGTTTCAGCGCCCATTAATATAAAAACTGAGAGGAATAAAGCAAACTCTGGAGCTAAACATGAAATATTAATTCATTTGACAGGCCCGCGGAAAAAAAAGGCGTTATTTGAAACTCGGAAAAATTTGAGACATATTTCTGGCAAACGCTTCTGGGAAAAGCGACTGACCGAAACACGAAGTCGAGGTTAGAGAGAGGAGACTGAACTTTTACTGTTGCATGGACGACATGCACAAAGCAATCTGATTTCTGAGCTGGGAGTATTAAAATAGACCGTTAAATAATTTACTACCAAATAAGATCTCTTTTAGGAATTGTATATAAACAAACAATAAGAAAATACAGAGGCGATTTTTATGTAGTGGAGTTTTTTTAATTAGTATTTTTTATTTTTTTAATAATCTGCCGTCTGGCTAACCAGAAAACCACTCCAATAATGCAATTATAGAAATGATTTGCTATATTCATTCAAAGCATACTTTGGCGAGTTGCTTTCATCTCGTCTGCTCTTTCACGTCAAAAATATTTTGAGAAAATAGAAAAGGATTCTACTGTAGTGACGTGGTTGCGATAAAACCATGTTAAAACATTAAACATTCGTTTTGCATTTTATATTAATCTAATATTAAAATTTCTCAATCAGAATCATGATTTTATTATATTTTTCTCGTCTGAATCAACAAACTACACAAATTTATAAATTAAGATCGAACAAATGATTTACGCGTCAACACATCTGACTAGCCTCTTTCGTTTACAGCTGATTTAGGTTCCCCACCACCAAAGAAAAGAAGAAAAAGTTACAGTAAGGTATGGCTTTCTGGTAAGAATGATTTTGTGTCCACTTGCATACAGCATATTCTAGAAAACTAAATAATTTTTGGATTGACAATTTCGAAAAATTTGAATTTTCAACAAATCTGAACAAAAATTGGTTGTTATTTTACGTACAGGGAGAAAAAAATTCGGGGAGAGCCCCAAAATTGAAAATGTAGAGTTTCTCAAGCAGACACCTACTCATCATTAAACCAAATTTCATTTGCTTCAGCCAATTTTGGGTGTTGCGTGAACACACACACACACACACACAAAAAGTCAAGAACAGAACGTCAGAGAACTTTTTAAAAGCTTGATCTGGGTTCCCAGGTGCTTGAAACAGATAAAAAAGTTTGTACAAACAAAATCTCTTATTGTTTATATTGTAATCTTCGTAAGGTATTACTGTAAAAACACATTTTCGCGATGCTTTAATTTTCGCGAGCTCCTCGAAATCGCAAAAATTAAAGCCTCGCCAAATACTTTTTTTTTTTTTTTTTTTTTTTTTCGCTTTCCAAAATTTGAATGATTTATAGCAAACTCTTTCTTTCTTACAACTATTTCTTGAATACAGAACAATAATACAACTAATATAGGGTGTCTACAACATTTCCATAAAAAAATTCCCTGATTACACGGGCAATTTTCTTGTTATGTCAGGGAAATTGCTTATGAAATTCCCTGATTTCATAAGCAATTTTTTTAATTCCCTGATAATCATAAGAAAATTTCCATGATTTTAAGACTTAGCAAATATTTTCTAATCTGCATGTGTATGTATATTAAAAGGGAAAAAAAAAACTTTTCTATTGATATTGTTTTAAAATGGTAGCGAACATTTTCAACATTTGCTGTAAGGAATGACAGGGGCGTAGCCAGGGGGGGGGATATATCCCCCCCGAAATTTTTGGATTAGTGATGAAATTCGGTCTATTTATACACATATAAGTTCATATCCCCCCCTCCCCCCGAAAAATTTTCCTGGCTACGCGCCTGAATGGAATGGTAATGTAAATAATTTTAAATTAAATTATGTTTTTCAAAAATAAATTTTTCACAGGATTAAGTAACATTGTGCGCCTCTATTTTTGTTTTACCTCATAAATATAGTTCAACAGTGTTGGAAATTGTCTCCCACACTTAAACAATCATACTTCAGTGTTTGAATAGTTTCCACATTAGTCAGATTTAAGAGCAAAAAGAAAAACAACGGATATTCTTTTAAATTGATCCGCCAGTAGTTCACACTTGTTTCCAAATCCCATTGCAAGGTTTTATAAAATCTTTGGGAGTGGGGGAGACCAAATTCTCCCCCCCCCAAAAAAAGAGACTTCAATAATTTTTTGAGAGAGGGAAGGGGGGGGGGAGGAAGATATAACTACATGCATATTAAAAATAAAAAATAAATCTTATAAAACACAAATCAAAATATTTGTGAATATTTTGCATGAGATAATTTGGAATATCAAACTCATCAACTTACATTTTTAAAACTGTATTTAAATAAATTTATAGTACTCATTTAAAGATCACTATCATGTTTCATTAATAAATTTCTCTAGCAAAAGTAGCACACTTAATTTGAGTCCTAATGAAAAGAGCAAATACCTCTTTTGTTTAATGTATTTTTTAAATTTCTACGAACACATCAGGAAAAGGACCATTTGCCAAGCCTGCTATTCTCGGACAATTGAAATATTTCAATCTTTTACAAATACATGCAGATCTTTCAGGTTTTACCTTAAAAATTAGTCCTCATTTGCAAAAATCATAATTATATTGTTTTAGAACCGTAAATTCATCAAATAAATATAAATGCAAAATATGAGTATTTTTAATGCTACAGCACTGATGAGAATTGTATTTTAAAATACCAAATTTGTCAATTCATAATAGCTACACTTTTACACATGCAGTGTAAGACAGTCATTATGTTTCAGTTCAATAAAAAATATTTAAAAAATCAAGTTTCGTAAGCGCAAAATATCGGCAATCTATCGATTTACACACAATTTTTCCAAAAGCAACCAAATTTTCAGACCCGAAAGCATTTTGTTTTGTATTCAAGTTTTTATAGAATTATAATTTTCCTCAATATATTTGATCAAGCCCGCACTTAAGGGCAGGCCAATGAGGAACGTGACCCCGCAAAAGGGCTGCTACGCCAAAATCGAAAGAAGAGAATGCCAAAACTAAGGTTTGCCCCGGGTGCCGTGATATCTAATTGCTGCACTGTAAGTGCATAATATTTAGAAGTAATCTGTAATAGTCAGTTAAATTTAGACATGTCCCAGAAAAAAAAAAAAAAAAAAAAAAAAAAATCAAGTGTGCAATAAAAAAAAGAAGAAAAAAAAAAAAAAAAAAAGAAAATGACTGTAGTTCCCATCATGCAAAGCAACTGATTTTCTAAGAGAGACAAAAAGTGTCAATATTGTTGTGTAGAAGTCTAATTACAAAACAAACTCCCGACATTTCAGGGAAAGAATTTGCCCAACTTTTAAATTTCCCAGGTGATGAATATACTGGTGGTGCCGCCCAGGTGCATCTTCACAGTCAATAGGGCATTGTTAATTGTGTGGTACAGTGAAAATAAACATCCCAGAGGCGCATGAGACGTTTTTTTTTTTTTTTTTTTTTTTTTCGTATCGAGTATTCCCACCTTTTTCTCTAACGAAAATTGTACTACTACAGAGATGTTGCCAATTTGGCCAGGTTCTTTGGAGGAGGAAATATTTCCCGAAGATGACTGGAAATTCCATATTTTCAAGCATATTTCCCGATATTCCAGGGCTTCAAAATATTGAAGTACATTTCCTGGATGCTAGACTGCAAAAATATGTACATCATTTTACTCCACCTGAACCTGCTTTCCAATAAAGGCCAGAAATATGATTGAGATAACGTAAAGTTACAAAGTATATACATTATATATATATTATATCAACATTACAATTGGGCGAGTGTCAGCCAACCCCCTTAGCGTGAAATCATATGCTATTTTTAGACCAACCACAGGGGGGTCAGTTGACCGAAGATAGAGATTTTCCCTGATTTAAAGTAAAAATCATAAAATTTCCCGATTTTTTCCAGAACAGCAAAATTTCCTGACTATTCTAGGTTCTCCTTAATTTCCAGTTTCTGTAGACACCCTGTAATAGAATGCAGCTCATTCACTTACAATATTTATACCAGCTTCTACGAAGCCGTACAAAATGGGGAGGGGCGAATGAATTTTTCGGACAAAAGGAAGTTTCTTAAAATGCCTTACGCAAAGGGAATTCTATATTAAGGTATTTTTCAACTTTCGGTTCTATTTATATAAAATTCGCGAAATCGCCGATATCCGCATTTGCGAGCAAATTACGGCCCGAGAAAATCAGTGCTTTTACAGTACCACAATTCTGAAGATTCAGAGAACAGAAAGTCTTACTGACACACAGAGAAACGAAAATTCAGATTTATGTTCTTTTTACTCATGGAAAAGCACAATGGCGAAAACAGCATGAGAAAGTGTTTACTGATCTTTCTGAAATGAGTAAACACTATCCCCCCCCCCCCCCCTCTCAGTGGATGAGCACCGATTTCTAGGTCGACCTATTCACGTTCTAAGCAACTAACGCAGACATAATGGATTATAAACTTTTTAAAACAATTCCAGCTGACAGGGTCGTGCTCCGAGCATAATCGTTTCCAAAGAGTCCAGAGGAAAGTTTTAGAAGATCAGCATTCCAAACTTTCACATTACTACGTAAATTTCTTCCCGTGGATCCTAAGGAATAGTAGCCAATATATCAAGTTTTTCGCAATCATACAGGACGTTTCTCAAACACTTTTTGAATGGGACAAGCATTGCGGGGGTAGACAGCGATGTACTGTTCAATATTTGTGTTTGCAGCTGCCCGCACACTGCCGTCTTCAGGACGTTCCTGAAGCAAGGAAGAAATTTTAAATTTATGCCATGGATAAATTAATCCGTATAAAATATCATCTTAGTTTCCACATTTTTGCATTCGTTGCCAACCGCCGCTTGCTATTTAAATGGTGATAACTAGGATTCGAATATGCTTAAATAAAAGTAAAATCATTTTTAGAATATTGCTGGATGGAACATCATTTCAGCCGGTAGAATAAAAGTGTGAATTTTCGGCAAAAATGACCTTTTTACTGTTAGTGTATGCCTAATTTGAACACTTTTAGGGATGGACGCGAGACGAAAAATAAGCGTCTCGCGTCTCGCAAAATAGCCTAAAAGCTTGTCTCGTCTCGCAAAAATCCCTATATCGTAATGTTAAAAATGTGTGTCTCGTCTCGCAAAAAAGCTGTAAATCTCTGTCTCGTCTCGCAAAAAGTCGTCTCGCGTCCATCCCTAAACACTTTAGTTTGAGCCATTTATTAGATTATTCACTTATCAGAAACGCTAGCTAAGCTGATCAGGAATACGAGAGGGATGGGGGGATGCTTTATTGTAGAAAATATTTTCAAATAGGTGATATCTGAATTTCAGAATTATTTGTGGGCTGGAAACAGTTGCCCCCTCTTGCCCTTAATAAGTTACGCCTATAACTGCAATAGGCTAAATGCGCCTTAAAATAGCTCAGATTTGACGTCTGATAAAAATGGCGAATGAATGCTGTGGATTACATTTAGAGAAAAGCAGGATAAATATTACAAATTATTTTTTCTTAGACAAATAATACTTACATTTCTCAATGACAATTTTGTAACGTCAGCACCTATAGTCAATTTATGAGTTATTACAAATATTTATTTAAATTTACTCGTCCTGCATTAATGATTTATTAATTTCTTAGGATTTTTATTAGTAAATTGTTTTGCTATTTTTTTTACATCTTAAGAAGCCTTAATGATTCAAATTTAAAAAAATGAAACAAAAGAGTGCCTCAAGGTGTCCAGTAAAAGAAAAGATAATACGGATGCGAAGCACTCAAAAAATTCAATTCACAATAACTTACTTCCTAAAAGCCAATGAAAAGTTTCAAAATTTAATGACAAATACTCCCTTCATGGGCAACACCGATTACTGCTTTGAGCAAAGTAAAATTATCAGGACACGTCACAGTTAGGAGGAAAACTACGTTCCAATAAAAACTTCTAAAAAGCATTAAAACCGCCTTACCAACAAGCTTTTTTTCTTTTTTAAGTGACCAGAAAGTATCTTATATCAATCGAAGAGTCTGCCTCCCTCTGCATGATCTAATGAATATAAACTACGGAATTCATAAAGAAAGTAGTGTTTCTATAATTTATTTCCAATATTCCATAATGAACAACAGCCATCCGCTTGAAGTAAAGATTTAAAGACAAATTTAGTTTAAACTATTGCAACAGAGAACAGTCTCAAACATTTTAGTAAAAATTTTATGCCGTTTACTTGAAAGTAATGGCTGTTCTTCATTATGGAATATTGGAAATAAATTGTAGCAACACAGTCTTAATGAATTACATCATTTATATTCATTAGACCATGCAGAGAAAGGCGCAGACTCTTCGAATAATATAATTTTCTGGTCACCACTTTAAAAAGAAAAGAAAAAAAAAAGCTTGTTCGGAAGAGGGCAGTTTTAATGCTTTTTAGAAGTTTTATTGGATATCAGCTTTTATTTTCAATAGAGTAATTAAAAAAATAATTCAGTTCAACTATCGTATCAAGTAAAGTATACTTATTATGTATCACAAAATTACGATAGTTAGCAAAAATTTTCATTCTCCTCAACGGGATACGAACACGCATGCCGCTGACTTATGCCGATCACGATTTCTAAGACAAGCGGCTTATCGACTAGGAAACAAAAGCGGTTACTGACTTCCAAAATTAAACTTTTGATTCGTAAGCTCTTTGAAGCGAAACAATATTCACACTTGTCATACATCCCGTACTACAGTTGGAATAGCCTTTCAGCGATAAATTGAACACTAAAACATTTGAAATTTTGTATGTATGTGGTTGAAAGATGGCTTCAATCGTTTTTATTAATGTTGTTTAAAAAATGAGATCCACATGTTTTAAAATCAGTGTTTGAAAACAGTTGAAGTGAAAATGTTTAGTTTTAGAGAAATAATTGTTTTTTAATTTAAAATTAGACATTTTTTTTCAAATCCTTTTAGTAGGTTTTCATTGGTGACACCAAAAGAACCTGCATACCAAATTTCACGAAAATTGGTCGAGCCGTTTTTTATATTAGGGGAGCCTACTTTCCAAACACAATTTATACTATTTCAAGAAAAATCAGTCATTGAAACTTCGTGAATTTTCATAGTACAGACTTTGTGCAGATCTCATTTTAAAGCGCATAAAAATCATGAAGGAAAGTCTCTTGCACTATTTGGATACAACAAATACTTTTTGAGAAAAAGGAGTTGGCGACATTTGCAACATCAATGGAGAGTTCTGTACAGAATACAGCACTGCTCGCTCGCCGCTGCCACCGTTTACTTTGTCTGGTTGGTTTTTCGTTTGTATTCGAAGAGGGCTGGCACAGCGAGCGCTGTGCTAGATATTGCAGATTTATAAGCAATAAGACAGAAGCACAGTTATTTAAAGAAGCAAAGGGCTTTTTATCATATACAGGTAGTAACACTTGTGAGAGAATACTGACGAACGCTAAACATTTTTGCTACCTATAGTTAGATTTTCCTTCTAATTATTTTTGGGAAAAAGCTACTTTTTACAGTAAATATGGCGTTTAATATACAGGAATAGTGGATCCGTGTTAACATGAGTTACTTTTCATCTGACCATTTTACTTTAATTTGACATTAATTTACAATGAAACGGCACCTTTTTTAACACTTTCCTTTGGTGCTCTTGATTCGTATTTGAATGGCTGCATGTCCCTGATTTGCAATATCGACAAATGCCTTTAACATGAAAAGAATGTATTGAAAGGAATATAGAAAAGGGCTGGCTTGCCACGCGGCTGTCGATGCAACAACGGTGTGGAATTTTGGGTGGTTTTCTCCAAATGTAACATGAATGCGCGTAAAAGTCTCTTAAAATGTCAAAGGATCCCAACCCCTAGGCACATACTCCTCATGTAAGTTTGCTTTAAACGCAAAACAAACAACTACTTGCAGGTTATACATGTGGATGATTTAGAATATAATCGGAGAAAATTGATTTATGCTGACCTGCTTCAAAATCCTACATCCTAGATTAAAATGATTAAAGGACTTGAGTAAATATCAACTAGAAAAATGTATCTTCAAAAGAAAAAAAAATGTCTAATTGTTCCTCTCCCCCCTGGGAAAAATAGCCTGCACAGAGCACCCTGCACCCATTAGAATTTTGTAAAGTCGGCACGTGAAAATGGGATCGTATGGGAAGTTTTTTAATCCATGCATCCGCATGATTTTTATTTTCTCTTACTTCCCTTCAGACCAAAAGCTTCTTTCTGTCTGCCAACATCACTGACACAACACTCACCATTTCAAACAGCACGATTAAAAGTAGGATAAAATTTCATTCCCAGATTTCATTGATTGGGCGAAACGAATCTACCATCCCGGACCGGAATCATTCGTTCAATTAATTCTTATTAGAGAAGAAAAGCACTGACAAGCTCTAAATACGTAATAGCAGCATTTTTCGGCGACTAGATATAAAAGCTGCAACAGCCGAACCTCAAGATATCGAGCAAAGCAGGTCATTAACCAGCCGTGACCTTCAGAGAAATAAAAATACAAAGAATGAGGAAATATTGTTAAGCTCCGATGCCAGGTAACGGAACTCACGTGAACCGCCAAAGGCGGTATAAACTCAACAAATGTTAAAATCCGAAAGAAAAAAAAAAGTTGGTGTCCGCAACAAAATACCAACTGCTCAAAATCACGATGTAAGTCAAGAGATCTCTCACTAACTGGAATAGCCAAGTGACCCAACAACAAGGAAGTGGAACAGGCTGGGCAGTTTTTTTCATCTTCAGAGAATTTTTCTATTGCACGTCGTTGTCTATTTTTTCATTTTCCCCTAAAGGTACTGATGTATGTATGGCGATGAAACGTTGTTCTGACACACTGATGGAAAATGACACAGTTTAGAGGTTCGAGAAATATCAGTTCCGTTTCAGTCACGACAGTAAAAATAAGTTGTTAGCCAGCACTGCCGGTTAGTTGGCACAAATGGTCAAAATGCCACCGGCAGAAGTAGAATGGACCGGGATTTTACAATTCAGATGAAACAAGGAAAGAAGTTTGCCGTTAATTACAATGAATTCCGAAGCGAAACTCCAGCATTTTTCCAATTTTTTCATAACTTTTTTTTACTTGTTAAATTCCGTCGACCATTCCAGTGGATAAGACACTGAACATTGGTCGATTGCTGAAGAATGGAGTTCTCGCCTATCGAGCGGCTGTGGATCTAACGATCTGGAGTTTTTGGAAGATTTTCTCCAGATGTAACGTGAATATGCGTTAGAAAATCTAAACCCTTGTGCAACTAAGAGCAAGGATCGATTACGACATCCGGAGACCCTAGACTAACACTTTTTGGTACAAATGTTCGCAATCTCGTTCATAGGAGGGGGTTGGAGTTCAAAGTCCCTCTTGTCCAAAAATGTTTAACTTAGAAATCCATAAATTTTACAAAGCACAGAGTTATGCTTCAAATGACGTCACGTTTATAAATACTCCATAGTGGACTACTTTAGAAGATTTCAACATGAAGTTTGTTCTATCCCTGAATATAGTGCAAACACTTTTGTGCGGCGAAATGGGTTGTAAAAGTCGATCTCATCTCTTTATTTGCCGTTTTTGCATGTCTCTGTTTTCCATGCTAATTTTTTTAACAATAAAACCTAAACTATTTTTCTCATTTTGGGGGTCATAAGGCGCGGCTAGTTAGCCTGTGCGTTAATAAGGCCCTAGCTATATGTAAAGAGAAACTGTGTTGCCTTATAAAGGGGGGTACATTCAAGCAAGAGGTTGATGAAAGACCATTTTACATGAGTTTTACTGGAACTCGCTTTACGGGTGACATTTTCATTTGATTTGTGTAAGTTTCTCAAGTAATTAAAAACACACACAAAAAAACTAGTATTTAAAAGATGACGATAGGAAAGAAGCTACAAAATGCTTTATTAAAATTAATAAAGAATTTGTAATTAACACACGAAAAAAAAAATGTAGTTCAGTTAGTACGTTTCAGGCGGTGCACAAGCACAATGGGCCCACTTTCCTACTTGGGTGAAAGTTGGACTTTTTAAACTGAAGGGGATTGGCTGCTTTATACTACCTGGAACATATATACTGTATTTTTTCTTTTCTGCATGCATTTTAATTTTACAACAACTTTAAAAATCCTGCAAGTATTAAAAAAGAAAGGGAAATTTTCAGAATTTTTTAACCAAAATTTTACATTTATTTTAAAACATTTCTGACTTTACCCACTTTACTTATTTGTGTGTGTGTGTGTGTGGGGGGGGGATTCCAGAAAATTCCCAACTCCTGGTATTTGAGATTCTTCCTTCCCTCACCAATGTAATTATGACCCTGTAATTATAGAACTCTCCTCTGCACGAATAACTGGTATATAACTCTTATTTTCCGAAACATGTTTGTCACATGAAAGAGATACAGGTAGCACGAAACAAAATCTTCAGAATATAGCAACCAGGGGGCGTATCCAAGGGGGGGGGTTAGGGGGGTCATAACCCCCCCCCATGAGGAATTTTTTGCCATACAAAATGTATATACTTCACTCTTTATCACAACCATGTATGCATATATACGAGTTGTAGTAGTCGTGACCCCCCCCCCCCCACCATGAAAAATTTCTGGCTACGCCCGATAGCAACTGTCCCAAAAGAAGACATTTTTATTTTTCTCGAGAATTTACTAAAATTGAGAACAAACAATTTTATTACAAACATAAAGTTTATTTTTAATAACTCATATCCATAACTATTCACTGACATAATACAGAAAATATGAGACTTCTAGAAGAAAAGTACAAAGTAGTAAGAACATAAACTCGCACTTAGAATACTGAAAATAAATGAAGTTTACTTTGGGGGGAACACTCATAATAACGGAATAGGAAAGAACAATGATTCATTATTTAACATGATTGACAGCGCCTCCCTGCAGGTTTTCCTGCGAGAAAATAACATTCGTCCGGTTTATGACGTTGATGCTTTATTTTAAGTAAAACTAAATCCATCCATTCTTTTGATTACATGTGTTCACTAAATTACTGATCATACTGAGTTCTGGAAAAAATAAAAGATATCCGACAAAACATATTCTGCGTACTTGGGGAACACACCGACTTGAGTGGGAATGTAATTCGCCTCAAAAGAAAAAGTATTCCGAGTACAATTAAATTTCAGAACTGACAGGACAACTTTATAGAACCTGACTTCAGAACCCTCAATATTTTCCCTAGTGGACTCAGCACTCCCAGTATCATAAATGTGATTGGTGATTCACAGAAGTTTCAGCTCAAATCTTTCGGTACCAAATTCGTGCAATTTACAAAAATTAACGTAATTTTCTAACACACGAGAGAAAATTAAATGGAAAATGATAAGCTCTTTAACATGTGCTTTACGGGTGCAAATTAACGATGAGGACACAAGTCTTTCAAATGAACAGCATAAGGGACTTCTTATAAGTATCATTTTACGTGTGCTTTTTCACAAAGTTTTTATTTACTTTATAATAATTTAGCACCAGTATTTTGAGTGCTTTTTTCGTAACACAGGGGCATTTTTTGAGGGAGAGTTGAAAACAATACAACAGCACAAGGATAAGGCGGGAAAATATTGCTTTTACGAAGATCGGGTTCTCAAACTTTTTTGCCCAAAACAAGAAGTTTAATGAATACCTAAAACTATGAACTATCCTTCATGCAGGGGCGTAGCCAGGGGGGGGGGATATCGGGATATATCCCCCCCCCCGAATTTTTTGGATTAGTGGTCACAAGATTAATGCTGTGCAGAAATTCCGTCTATTTACACACGTATAAGTTCATATCCCCCCCCCCGAACAATTTTCCTGGCTACGCGCCTGCCTTCATCTAAAACATTTTTGTTAAAATCGGCTCTATGTAACAAGATTTGAACCAGGTCCTTCCTA
Organism: Cheiracanthium punctorium; assembly: GCA_038373885.1. Lineage (NCBI taxonomy): Eukaryota > Metazoa > Arthropoda > Arachnida > Araneae > Cheiracanthiidae > Cheiracanthium > Cheiracanthium punctorium. Next base: position 995,543 of record JAWZYV010009895.1, on the reverse strand, counting down.
TACTTTTAATAAGTCGGCGCCACAGTTAAACTTCAAATAAACTCTTACTTAGAAATTTGTTGCACATGCTCTAGAAGTGGACCCGAATCATTGACCCCGAGCACACCGACTTTCGCTCTTAGATCCGGCATAGAACTGCGATCTGAACCTCGCTAAGAGATCCGTTTTAAACTGGATGAATGAAACAGTTTGACACACTAGAGTAGATTGACACAGATAAGGCTACAAGAATGAGTTTATCCAGTCACGAGACAAACAAACGAACAAAACAACGTTAGTCGTGCACCATTACTTTGATCAATGTGGTGAAGGAATTGTTGCTAACCAGACTTTTGCCGTAACTTAATGGCCTCTCCGATGGATTAAACCACAGTTGATAATAAGGTTACAACCATATTGGGGGGAAAGAAAGAAAAAAAAATAGAGAGGTGCAACAGCTGACATTATTTCAGGCTGTTCTAAGAATCTGCCTGCAGTAGAAGAAAATTGTTTTGTTCCGCTCGATTTTATGTTTTTAGGTGGATATTTTATGTTTCTGTAACAAGAGCATTGTGCAAAATACAATTGCAATTGCAAATGCAATTCTGATCTTGTTATGAATTATATAGTGGCGCTAAAGCAAAATGGACACTATGCCAAATGAGTATTTGCCAAAAGCAAGGGCATCGGGTTAAATTTATCCAGCTAATTCCATGAAGCAATGATTTTATACAAAGCAACAGAACGTCTTCAGAGAAGAGCGTTTCCCCCCATACACACCAAAGAAGCGAATCAAAAATGCATCTAATTATATGTGCGTTATTGACTAAGTGATAAATTTGGGCATTAACCATACGGTATCCTGCTAATCACTCACTTGGCTTATAACAGCCCCTTTATAAATCACTAAAAGGCTTTAACAGCTTAGACGCTGGAAAGTCGGGAATCTGAATTATTTAACTAATGGCAGAGGAGGTTCCAGGTAGTAGCATAGTCCCCCCTATCCCCCCCCCAAAAAAAAACAGTGGATGGATACTTTTGATTATTATTATTTTAGTATAAATATTTGCTTTTATTATAAAAGCTCCCACTGTCTACAATCCTATTGTCAAAATGACTGGATTATTATTTTTTAATGTACTGGATCCTCTGTTAAGATTTCCCCCCCCCCGTTTCTTTTACAACCACTTCGGATGACACTCTTTGACCAAGAGTGCGCTTGACAAGATGGCATTTCTGTTTTTACGGATATGTTTGCATTATTTAGAATTTACAAAAGGATTGCAAGTCAAAGTATACTGAGGTGGCCTAAAAAGTTTTTCTTTGTTGTCTTTCGGAGCAGAGTTACAAAATGAAAATTTTAATACATTAAAATGAAATTTGAGCGTCCCCATTGAAAAAAAAGTAGAGGGACGCCGTTCACCCGCGTACCCAATCGACAACACCACTGGATTCAGGGGAGGGGTTAAGGGGACTCCAGACCTCCCCCTCCCCCCAAGAAAGGTATTCCTTACGCGCAATATTTTGCTTCAGCGTATACTTTGAGGGAGTTAATGAGCTTTTTTTCATAAGTTACCCCCCCCCCCACGTAAAAAAATCATTGCTTATACATTTTGTTAAAGTCGAATATGCTCCCCCCCCAAAAAAAAACAAAGAGCCCTTTCCAAGAAAAATCTCCGTATTCACACCTATCTACTGGTACAGCTAATAGATGAAATATATATCTGTAAATATGTTGCTTCTCTACGTATCCAACAGCATATTTACGCAAATTTAAAATGGCACAATTTGCGCAGTGTGTGCATTTTTTTTTATTTGTTTGAGTATATACCTTATCAACAATATTTTAATAGGTATTAATTGAAAAATATCGACATTTCCAATTTGTTCTCTTTACGTATTTAAATATTATTTATATAAATTTAGCTCAACAAAAATCAAAAACTCTTTTCTAAACTCATCTTGGGAGGAGTAAAGGAAGATTTTGACCAGATTAAGCGGGGCCACAGCCAATCTTCATACCGACCCGGCCTGGGCATTCAGTGACGTCTATCACACTACTAGGGCCAGGTGACTTGCCCCTCGACTCGACTACTGATTGGTCGTGAATCATTGCCACGTCCAATCTGTAACCGAGTTGACAATCATCTGACTCTACTGATCTGAGAGACGTCATTAATGTGCCCAGGACGGTATGAAAATTGGCCATGAAAGCAAGACATTCTTGCGTCCCGTTAAAGAATCGAGAATCAATATAAGGCTCACGTGTAACCAACATACTTCCAGAGCGCAAGAGTTTGTCTAAATAATTTTACAAGATTATAAAAAAATCCCTAAATATGTTTTGAGATTTGCAAGAAGTATATAAAACTTTCCGCCCACTTCAATCTCTCTTTTCTTCCTCCAATTCGTCCGCTTTTAACAATAAACCAGTGCATCCTTACGTGAGCAATGTAAAATGATCAAATGTACATTGGGACACAAAAGTGGTCCAGGACAAGCACAAAAATTACACATACAAATGGAATTTAACAGGTAAAAAATCAATGAATTCATAACGACTTCTTTTGAAACTGATAAAAAGACGGCATACAACCATCTGAAAACATTCTTCGAAATATTCTTTAGTGAAGTTCAACAGCCGCTATCTTAACAGTGACCGGAGATGAAAAGAAAACAGCCTTATCCAACCGCGACGATTATCCGCAAACCATTTGCAAAACCACTGGAACACATTTTTTTTTCTTCTTTCCGCACGAATATGCAAAAGAAAAAGCTGGTATAGATACTTCCCACCAATATTCCGCAACTGATGCAGCAACACGTGGCCGAGTTTGCTCAAAGGGTGAGCAGTCTGAAGCATGGCATATCGCATGACCCAGCATCTACTGCTTTGTTAAACAATTAGAACGTAACCACCTGTAAAAAATGAAAAGATTCCTACAACATATTTCAACGAAAACGTTTTGCCCGGCGTTTCGCTTCCTTGGGAAAACCTTTTGGGAGGCGTTCGGTTCTGTAGGTACTTCCTTATGCTTTTGCCGAACAATCGGCTGTCAAAAACATTCCATTTTTTAGCTATTCCAGACAAAAACAGAAAGAAGAGAAATGAGTTCCTACCAGGAACACTGCTGTTCTTTGGAACGAGAATGGCCGGTTTACAGAAAATTTGAGATTGGAAATCTGCTAGTTCATTAATGGAGTATTGGATGACTGAAAAGAACGATTTTTTAAAACCCCTTTGTCTCTGAATCCAACAGGATGAGAAAAGCCGGATCTCAAATTATATGGTTGGCAGACGGCATAATTATATGCATTCATCGACAGTTTAGGCAGTAGTACATGGTGAAATTAGCATACGCGAGGCTTAACATATACGTAATAATTCATCTTATGACAAAAAGAAAATTTAAAGGAATAAATGCATTGTAAAATTAAATTTTGCATGATCACGAGAAAGCCAGACGCCAATTTTAAAAAATTAGCTTCGGTCAAACCATTGTTATGAAAAACACAATTGACAAAAAATAACAGACGAATAATATGAAGCTACGTTGCATGAAGAAAGCTTTAAAAAGGAAAAAGCTACAATTTTTTCTTTTCCTTTTTTTTTTTTTTTTTTTTTTTTTTGAGAGAGAGAGAACCGATAAAATTGCGTTTTCTTTTGTCGAGAGTTGAAATACATGAGTCTTAAAATTTCTTGTCCATGTACGTTTACAAAGTATAAATAAGTGAGAAATGTTATAAATTAAATGTTTACAGAAATGTATATATCATTTAATTAAGACACTGGTCATTAAATGCGATTCTTAAGCATTTAACTGGTGCTTTTTTTTTAAATCTGAGAATGTATTCATTGTTAACCATCATTTAACTTAATAAAATCGTTCAATATTGTATTGAAGTAAGTTGCTCAGGCAAAGAACAAGTGATCAGCACGTTTCAAAAATCTATTTCTTATTTTTACTCCAAAACACATATCCATTTTCGCTTAAAATGATTATTCAAACTTTACCGGTAACATTATTTCGTAGAAAGGTGACTATAAATGTATTAAGAATAAAAAACTATGGTGAAGTGGGAGGGGGCGCAATTGTAAGTTATCCTTTTTTAGAGGACAGAATGTTAAACGGTTGTGAATCGCTGGAAAAAAGTCAGGAAGACACGCCAATTTTCAAGGTTTCCAAATGCTCACAAAAACAATCATACTGCACTTTGGCCCGACTAGTGGCCGAGAGCATCGCACTCTCAACTGGGAGACGGAAAGTGCCAGTGTTAATTCCGGTCGCGTCCGTCGAACTAGCCGCTCGAAGTTTTCCGTGGTTTTCTCCGAAACTTCGCGTAAATACGGGTTACGACCCCTTAAAAAGACCTACATGGAGGGCACCCCGCCTTTTTCGGCCTAGATCCCTCCTGTAGATAATTGGCCGTATTCTCACAAATCATACTGCACTTTGATTATGACTGTTTTGTCCGATATAATTTAAAGTACATTCAATAAAAACGATTAAAATTAACAATAAAATACTGTTGTAAAATTATATTTTTCTTTGTATTTTTGCTTTCTTTTAAACACAAAATCAGACTTATGAACAAATTTCTTAAAAGAAAAATTCACGAATTTCTGAACTATGGAAAAATAGTGTTTAAAAAATATAATATACTTAAGTTATGCAAAAAAAATTCCAGGATTCCATACTCTATTCTTAATAATATAAATGAAATATTTAAATTTTAAGAGAGTAAAGACTTATTAATGCATTTTGGATTGGAAGTAAAAAAAAATCTGCATAAAAACAACATTTTTAGAACAGAAAATAATGTCGATCACTGCTTTACCACCGTCTGTTGAGTTCAATTACGTCAGCCATTCTACTTTAAAGTGTAAAAACTCTTCTTTCTATACATATACATGTATTTTTCCTTTAAAAAAAATGATTTACAGAAATTTTGTTCAGATTTTAAGCATCATCATTAGTGAAGGCTTCAATTTTCTTCCGTTCATACCATTGAAAAAATGTGCCAGTTTGATAAGTCTTTCCTAATTAAAGCAAACAGCGTGTTCAGTGTGGTAAGACCACTAATTTCTATTATGTCTTAGGTACTTAATCAAGTAATCAGATAATCCAATATGACTTGTACAGTAATTTTTAGTACGCAGTTTCAGTTAAGTACTTAGTTAAATCTAGACTTGGGTTCTAACAAAGTTGGAGGGTGTTTCTTCATTTTTACTTCACATTTGCAGAATAAAGCTGAAAAGCTATGGAGTTACAAACATTCTCGGGAATTACATACCTTTGCTATTATTAATTTTGATGGTGAAAAGCAGGTGCTTTTAAAGAGTTTGTTTTCAAAAAGCATAATTCATAACCAGGTTTCTTAAGCGAAGCGTTCTGAATTTCAATTTATGGAGTAGAGCAAGCATATCGATCAAAACCAGATTTTTCTTTTTGAGAGCAAAAATATCCTAAGTACCCGACAGCCAAGCATACGTCCTACATCTCCACTTCCCTATTTTCAGGGGGCATAACACATTGAGCTATCCCAGTGCAGACTCCAAATGTGCTTGCGGGGCAGCACCATTTATGCTTTATTTCAACTTTACATTATCTTTTAGCAATCAATATTGAAATATCTTTCAAATGATTAACTTACCGATAAACCCGCGTCCTAAATTTTAATGGAAACCTGACCAGCATTTGATGCAGGATTCTATGATAATCATCTTAGAACTTCAACCAGATTAACCCATAAAAGAGCAATCAGATTAAAGTTTTATATTTCAAAGTAACCGCAATGCCGCCCGTAAATAATAATGAAAACCAATACTTTCCAAACAATAAAAAAAGACCAACTAATAAATAAATCGGTTCATTAACGTTACAATAATCTTCACTACAATGGATTGTTTGTTTTAAACGCACCCACAGTTTGAAAGATAACCTACATTTATATTCTATTTAAAAAATAAAAGTGACTCATTAACTGGACAGCAATAGACAGCGTTTAACCAGCTTTCACCAATTCCAGCTTCACAATAAGAGGAAAAGTCAGATCCTTATTTTTAGAAATCAATTCAAAAAAGGTCCATCCCGTCTTGAAAAAAGCATCATCGTTCAAAGGTTGATTGTCTGCTTGGCCGAGTAAAAAACTTCTAGGAAGACAAATTGCATGTTCATTGGTACATAAAAATTTAAACTTCACACTACAGTAGACCCCCTCCTCCTCACAACACGGAAGGTATTTTGTTATGGGTATCCGTGTTGTACGGGTCCTGAGCTATACTCCACTGGAGTGCGGACTCCGCTTATAATGGCTGGAAAAATTATTTGCACTCCTCGGAAACACAATGATATTTAATGTTGCTATTCAAAAGTTATATTAATTAGGAGCTAAAGCGTAATAAAATCAGAACATCTGTTTCAGCTGTATTTTTAATAATGTAAAACCTATTGGACACCTTGCGAATTTGCCACCCATGGCGATTTTTCATTATTTGGCGACTTGCGTACATCTAAAGTTAATAAAAGCTACGGAACAGATAGCATAGCTTGCCACCAATGGCGACTTTTCATTATTGGGCGATTTACAGATGCTCACAACCTATAATTACTGTTCGTTTAAGGTTACCGGAAAACAGTTATCCATATTTTCATTTACATAATCGTTTGCAGATTGGCGTACTTAGCACCACGAATTACACCATCTCGTAGGGCTAGCAAATATCCAAAGTGTACTATAACTGATATAATGGCATAGTTAACGCCGCCAAATATTTCTACTGGTAGCAAATAATCCAGCTGGACCGAAGCGGCTTTAAAATAATCTGCATTTTAATTATTTTTCATTTTCAAGATATTAGTTATTCCGTTTGGGAAAAACGAATAATGGCTAATTCTAAACTCCTGTTGTCTAAGCGAACTTACTATTTGAAAATTGTCAACTTTGTGTAACACATTTTGAGTTACTTATTTCATAATATAGTTTTTATTTTGGCATAAAATGGGCGTAATTCTAACTCATGTTTGTAAATTTCACGCGATTCTAGATACTTGGAAACGCTTTGTTGCAAAGGAATGAATGATTTTATGCCAAATCTGGCAACCATTCTGTTTATTTTTTCAGTTTTTTTATTAATATCTTCTAAAATAATTCGATTTTCAAAATTTAACTTAGTTTAGCAGTTTCCTCGGAATTTTCCGAATACGTGGACATGTTTCTCGAAATTCAAATCCCCACGGTTTAGGAGAAGATAAGCGAACAAGCTTTTGACAGCGGCGACGACAGCGGCCCTTACTTTTTTTTTTAGAATAGAGAGATTATACAAGAAAGAACCGATGTCAATACACCAATTCCTATAAAAATTAACGAAATTTAAATTTTTATACGGTCCCCGGTCCTACCAGTTATATTTGGAAAAATTTTCTTTATACAATGAACTTTATACAATGTCATGCACAGTAAGGGGGAAAAGAAATTCCTCTTTCTACGACCAAAATTCACCAAGTTACAGCTGCTTAGAGCACTTTTCGAGCAGCGAAATAGGGGTTGTACACAAAACGAATTTGAGAAAAATTAATGTTCATGGTTTTGGAGCCTTGTAATATTTATTAGCAATTTCATTAACTATTTTATGATTGTCGATTGCAATAAAGAAGATTAACGTTTAACTATGTGTATCCAATAAATTAACATAAAAATATAGCCTATACTGAAAATAGAATTTTTTAAAGTTTTTTTTTTTTTTTTTTTTTAATGAACTGGTGTTAAAATAGCTTAAAAACAAGGAAATAAAACACTTCATTAAACATTAAATTAGAAAATGAAACATTTTAAAATACAATATACATTTTAGAAACCTAAAAATAATATTACAAATTCTGTTAGCCTAACATTTGCTCAAAAGTAACTTCCTTTGGCTGCAATACACATATGCACCGGTGTAGAAAACTCGCGTAGATTACTCGGTGCTACACATCTGCATGCTACACATGCTACGATTTAGTAAGTCTGACCCCGGATAGATTTTCATAGAGCCTGACTATAACCTTCTGCTAAAGATTACTAGTCTGAAATTAGTTTTTCTTCTTTCTCCGCATTCAGGGTTTCTACAGATTTCACAGCTTTCACTTCCCTGACTTTTCCTGACATCTATCACGCTCTTCCCTGACTTTATCTAGCGTGCTTTCCCGAATTTTGCGTTTCTATTTTTAACATTACATCCTTTAATTAATAACTTTTTATATATTTTGCAGCTTTTTTTAGAAATAATAATAAAATTAATATGTACAAGAATCTTATTTGACATCACTGGATTCTAACAAAAACCATGTTTGATAATAATTTAGGATAAAATTAAGCATATTTCAACTGCACAAGATATGCTCATAAATAATTTTAAAATGTGTTCTTTATAAGGCTAAATGAGAAAATGAAAATAAATTTCTATACTTAGATTCAAACAGCAAATATTTTCTTGATTTTACTGCAAAATTCAAATTTTCTGACCTTTCCCTGACCTTTCTTCAATTTCTGCTAATTTCCCTGACTTTTTTTTCCCAAATCCCTGACTTTGGCTGACCAAAACTCATTTCCCTGACTTTCCAGGTCTGTAGAAACCAGAAAATGAAATTAAAACCGAAAATTTCAATATTTATACTGTCATTTAACGGTTTACCGTAACGGGACATTTTTAAATCGTAAGAAAATTTTCCTATCGTATAAAAATTTAAACTCCATAATTTTTATAGGAATTGATTTATTGACTTTGATGTTGATATAATAGATTATGCAATTTAAAGCATTGATGTAACTGGAACGGTATATGTCTCTGACTAACGGTTTAGGAAATAGCCTTTGGGCACCGTTAGCACATGCTATCCTGTATATTAACAACTCGCACATCTATTTGCACTTTTAAAAATCATTTTTAGCTATCAATTATTAAGTTAACTGCCCGAAATTTACTTTAAAAAAGTTCTTTGATTTAGTACTTTTAGTTAAAAAATAAATATTTACTGGTGGTCACATGAGTTCCCAAGTTTGCCATTTATTTATTTTTCGCATAACAGAATGTATAATTCTGCAGATGGACAATCATTATATTTGGACACTCAATAAATGGACAATCTGTAAATAAAAAAGGATTCGATAAGCATGGGCGCCCATACGTATGGGCAGTGAGGAGCCGTGCTTCTCCCGCCCCACCCTCCAGCTCCTATACTACCGTTCTGATTTACATACTGGTATAACGGAGCAGTTGTTCAACACTGAAATAGACTATCTTTCTGGGGCAGAACACTGAACTTGCCCAAAACAAACAAAAAATCACATACCTGCCAACATCTAATAAAGAAAATCCAGTAGATTTATGTGGTACCAATTACTCACTTATCAGTGCCACCAAACACGCTTTGAAATTTTTCACACATTAAATTTCACTACCTATTCTATGTAACTTTTTTTTAAAATACAATACAGTACACCCCTCCCCCCCCCCTTATGACACGGGTCCGTACAACACGGATCCCTAGAACGCGGCGAAAAAATTGCGATCGGGTTTCCCTATAACACGTTAAAAGGGACTCGTATATCGTCTGCTTTTTCTAATTGCGGCGTACATTAAACGTATCAGGTATCTGAAAGAACTTTTGTGGGATTTATTTTATTCTATTTCAACTTGAGAAATAAAACGTTTTACTAAAATAAATCTGCGAATTTAAACCCGATTTAATTTAGAGGAAGTGCATATCAGTTATCTCTGGTGCAGTGGCGTAGCGAGGGTTATTGGCGCCCGGGGCGGAGCTTCAGTTTGCCGCACCTTACATTCTAAGATGGCATTAGAAGGTGACTAACTTTTCTTTAAGATTTGATACAGAATGGGGGCAAAGGTGTTATTACTTCTTTTAAAGTACTATCTGCAGTAGCATGCAGTTCTCTCTCGCCTATACAATGAATGTAGAAGATTAAAACATCTGCAGTTTATGAATAAGAATGATAGATTCGAACATTTCATCTGTTGATATTTTGTTAAAGCAAAGCACACTAGAGCTATCTGTTAAGGGAGGAATGCCTTGAGCAGACGACTTTATAAGGCATTCTAGAGCGTATTCACATCCAGAGAAAACCGCCCAAAACTCTTGACCGTTAAATCGACAGCCCCGCGATAGGTCAGAAATCCACGAACCTTTACACTTTAGTCATCTACCAATAATGAACAAAAAAGTTGAAGCATCGTTAAACATGCTTTGAAGATGTTCGAATTGAGACGCAAAGCATCGAGAAGTAAAGTCTTGTTTTAGAATAATTGCATCTATATGGTTTAGAATAATACAAGTAGCTTCACTTAATTTAATTTAAAAAAAAAATCTATTTTCAGACTTGAACTATATAAAGGAGTTTAATGTTAAGTAAAAAAAAGAAAGAAAGAAAGAAAGAAAAGAAACGAACTCATTTTTCTGAGGTATCAGCGATCAGTTTTGTGGATTCCAAGCATATTGTGAAATATATACCATAAATATTTACAAGACTGTCTTAACAACGAACGTTGATGTCAATATTGACGGGTATCAATTTCTTTAAATAATGGATTTTAATAAATTCACTTAAATGCAATATTTAATTTATTCTTGTCACACTAAATTTCTTAAATATATGCGATTTTTTTATTAAAAAAAGAATTTAAATTTTCAAATATTTTTGTATTTGTTAAAATGTGGCCCTAGCTTGTTCAAAATACCACTTTTCGTGGGGCAGGTTTGAACAGAAATTTAAAAAATTTTTAAAGCTTTTCTACACATTTAGTTTAAAAAAACACTTTAATTTCTGGATTATATGATAAGGAAATACATTATTTTTCTCATATAGTATTTAAAATACAATATAATTAGAATGATCAAAACAACATTCACCAAACATGTACAGCTGCGGGAAAAAAGGCCCACTTGCTCTTTATTTGGCCATTGTTCGTCGGACTGGCCAAATTAAGTTATATATACCATTCGTTTGCAAATAACGTATACTTTAATTTTCTAGTAATTTAACTTGCTTAAGGGGCCCGTCTTCATATTTAATTCTGCATCAACTTCGTTTTTTTCAATGGCAACATACTACTTTGACTTTATTAAACGAAAGGAAACCTTCAAATTACCCTAAATATAAATTTTCACCAATTTCTTACGATAATTTCCGGAGATATTGCGACTTATTTTTGCGCGATTTTAAGGGACTTTCTGCAAATTGAGAAATGCTATTTGTAGGTTCCGAACTTTTCTTCGCCTTTCATTAATTTCGCTCCCGAGAGTTAAAAGAAATAAATATTATTTTCACGGAAAATACTGTTTCTAGTCTTAAAGTTTTTTGTACTAAGAATACCTGGTGTAGAATTTAGAATATTTAGTCAGTGGTTCAAATGACCCGCGAGTCCATAACTTCCTTGGTTCGTACACATGATTTAAAGGAAAAATGCAAAACGACTGCTCACGATTTTCAAAATCTTTCTAATTTTGAAATTGTTATTGAGTATTTCTTTTGAAGGTTCTCTTAGAAAGGTGAAATGTTGCCAGGAGTGAGAGGCAGTTCTCTGCTCTTCTGACTACAATCATGAATGTTACTCAGCTACGGTCGAACTTGAAGAATGGTTTCGTGATTGAAAATTTATTTGCTTGAATTTCATGTAAAAAACGCAATTACTTTTTTGCCGCCCCAATATTATCACTGTGTTTGTTATTTCACATTCTTCATTTAATATTATCGTCTGCAATTGCAGTATTCTTATAAGACTTTTGGCGGTATTTTAATTTATAGTCAGATGAAAATTTAGACAGAAAAACGTGATTTTGAATGTTTGAGTATGGGGTTCAAAGATCTGATGTTTCCAATATTTAAAAAGGTCAAATTCATGTCTGGAATAGTGAGGATGTTAGTTTTTCAGAAATAGGACGTTGTATTGGAAGACATTATATTTGGTGGGATATGGTAGCGGACGCAACAATAGACGCTTTATAGAATCACCATCAAAATGTAAAAACCTCTAATTTTTTTGCTTCAAAATATTAGCGATAATAGCTTGAAAATATTAGCTGATATATTTTTTAAATACCGCTATCTTTTACTGTTTTTGCACAAAATAAATCTAATTTACGTTTATTTTACGCAATTTTATTTAAGGACAATTTAAGGGACCATAATAAATTTATATGGTCAATTAACTCAGGAAAATAACACATTTTATGTAATAAATTAAACTGCTTAACGTAAAAATTTGAAATTTCGCACAGCCATGTAAAATCACTTTTGTATCTATTTCCATCAAAATTTGGCTAGGTTGGTATTCATAATTTTTTTTAAATATTAATTTAATAATAATTAAATAATAATTCATATTAATGTTTTATAAAAAATTATAATAATAGTAAATTATGTTTGGGTCGTTTAGTTCTAATAGTACGAATAGAAGTCATCTTATTATCAATATTATATGAGATATGAATTAAAGTATGAAAAAAAAATTTAACATAGGGGGAAGGGGATTTTGGGTGCTTATAACTCACTTATTTTCAGTTCAAATTTAATGAAAATTGGTATCCGGGGTTAAAATGAGCAAAATTTTTGAAATATGAAGTGAAATCTGGGGGTTGCTGAAAAAAGAAGTTGATGCGAATTTTAATATGGAGACGGATCCTTATGCAATTTTTATGTATAGCAAATTAAAGTGCACGTCAATCGTGAACGATTGGTATCCGTAACTTTGCTGTACGACGAACGACGGCTGAATAAAGTACAAATGGGCCTTTTTTTCCGCAGCTGTACATATAATTGTACAGTAAAATAATTAAAAAAAACTGTTTACAGGAATTTACCATGATCAAAACTATATTTGATTGATCGTAATTACAATATTACAAATTATCAGGTTGTAACGAAAGTTTTCCGCCAAATCTGCTTTGAAAAACTAACTTCTAACTCCTTAGATAACTGTGGAGTGATTAATTACTGATCTAACTTCCACAAGTTCTCACAGGCTGGCCTTATCAACATCAATAGACCAGCCAGAGCTCTCGGCTTCTTGAATGTCATAGTCCTTGTTTTTGAACTTTCGGTACCAAACCTGCACAGTGTCACATGATACAACCATAGTACTTAAAGCGGTACACATAATTCGTTGATATTCTGTAGCTGACTTTTGCAACAGAACTGGAAGTAAATGATGGGTCTAATCCGCTAGAGGGATAGTTCCATTTGAGACACCTTGTACTTAATGATAACTATATTTTTTTACAGATTTCACAACACAGTGTTATCTTTCACAGTGTTACCTCTAAAGTCTCTTTCTTTCAAATGCCAAAAATCATTTGCCAACGCCAACTGTGTGCTGACAATGTTTGCGGTGGCGGGAAACTTTCGTTACAACCTAATAGATAACTTGTTTTTGATAAAGAGTGCTGATTATATTAAACATTATAATTAAAAATCAATAGTATAAATATATTTTTTTGATAGCCTTCATTTCTTTCAGCAAAAATGCTTAAGTTTTGATTAAGAACATAAAAAAATACAGGTGGTGAGGATATATAACCGAAAACAGTCTTAAAATTCTGAAACTAGTTAATGATCGAGAATTTTTGAAGCAATACTACAGCACATAAACAGTTTAGTAAATTTACAAGCAAACCTTTAAATACGACGTTTTAATTATCGCTAATTATGACAATGGTGATAAATACAGGAAAGTTCGATATTTTAAAATCCCCCATAAATCTCAATACTGCAAGATTATGTGGGAAATTTTTATTAGTAAAAGTTCAAGTAAGTTTTATCACACTTACTAAATATTGCCTTCATGAAAGGGGGAGCCAATTTATCGTTTATTAAAATATAGTTTATAGTTAAAATGCATTAGAATTAAATATTTTATATAATTTCGTGATGTTTTTAACAATAGCGGATTAGGAGGGAATCAACACCAAAATGTTTAACGCAGCAAATCTAAAATAATAATTCAATAACAGCGAAATGGAAATAAATTTTCAAATCATACTTTTAAAAAATAAGAATTTAAGTTATTTTGTGAAGTTAAAGATTTGTTCAATAAAAATAATTTTTCGAGATTTTGCTGTATAAATTTTAAATTTGCATTTTTCTTACTTTCTTATTTGCTAAGTCCTCAACGACTTTGTCAAAAATATACCTTTAATAAATTACCTTCGGTATCATCCCAAACCTCATTGATTGCATTCTATTCTTCTCTCTTTTTCTTTTTTCCCATGAAAAAATTTTTGGCCTGGACAGTGGACTTTCTGAGGGCTGGTGTTAGTGAAAGCAACCTCTTCAAGGATTTGAAAACAGACACTTTCTTATCATGCTTACTGTTTGGAAGCTGTTTGTAATTTGGGTTCTTCCACTGAAGAATCGTTAGAAGTAAGTCGTGGCGACCACTAGCCGCAAGATCCACCCCTGCACTTAGAGAAGGGTGTGTTTGTGTTGTGGGATTAAGGCCAATTATCTACACGAGGGATCTAGGCCTATGGGTTGGGTGCCCTTCGTGGGGGTCTTTTAAAAGGGGACCTTATCCGTATTTACGCTAAGTTTCGGAGGAAACCACAGCAAACTCCGAACGGTCATGTCGGCGGACGCGACCTGGTTTTGAACCACACACCTTCGGACTCCCAGTTCTAAGGCCCGACCAGTGGCAGAGCGCAAATGCGCTCTGCCACTGGTCGGGCCTTAGAGAATGGAGAAATACTCTTTTTTTTTACTTGAACATAAAAAAACAGTCCCATTTTACCCATAGAAAAACCGCGGGGGGAGGGGGTCTAGTGATTTTGACCCCCAACCCTCACGATGTCCATGATGCCCCTCGTTCACGACCCTGGTCCTCAGACTTAGATAATATTTTTTCGCATTGCTAAAGCAGGATGCAACATTTAACGGAAAGTACTTCAAAAAATTTTCAACAAAACTATTATTCTTTATCTATTTTGAAAAATTCAACTACCAACAGCTAACAAGACGATGTCTTTGGCAAGAGCATACTTATATGGGCATGGGCGCCCATATGAGTACTTTAGGAAGTAATCTTATATTTGTAAGGGGCGGCTCATGTCGGACTTCTAAACGTTTTAGTACTAAAATAATTTTAAAAAAAGTTCAGTATGCTATAAAACTTCCTACTATACTTAAGTCTGAAGTTAACCCCAACCGCCCTTTAGGTCAAGCCACCATTTTCGCCCAATATATGGGCGCCCATGGTTTAGTGTATGTTTTTCATTAAATGGGGAGTAATAATTTTAGATATTCTGTAAGAAAAATGTGCGAAAGGGCAAAAAGGGGGTCTGTTGCTGCGGCCTCTATCTATAGTTACAGATTGCCTGCTTGGGGATATCCCCAGCCGACCCTCAGGTCAAGCCTCATATGCGCCCCCTGTATGGGCGCTTCTGGTTCAGTGTAAAATGATTTTCATTAAATTGAGTGCAGTTCTTTTATATCTTGTGTGATGGTAAAAAACAAAGGGGGGCGGCTTCTGCCGCCCCCTAATTATGCTTTCAGAGTGCCGCCCGGGGCGGACCGCCCCCCCCCCCGCGCTACGCCACTGCTCTGGTGTATACTCAGTGTTAGGTAAGAAGTATTTAAGTGAAATGTGAAATAAATTGCTCAAATAAGGTGTGCAGCAGTTGAGCAGCGTGGTTTATACTCCAGGTGGAGCATAGCTCAGGACCCGTACAACACGGTTCCCTATAACACGGTAAGTATCTACCGTGTTATAAGGGTCTACAGTATAAGTTGACATGACCCACAGTTACGGTTTTTTAAGTGAACTGTTTGCTATTAATAACAATTTGTTTCAATTTCACATAAGGTCATGATGTTAAAAATAGAATTTGTAAAAGAGCTCAGAAATAAAAGAATTCTTAACGTGAAATAAATAAAACTTCAATGCTTCTTTAGATCCACAAAGTTTTTCTCTTAAATATTCAACATCTTATAAAATAACTGCTTTTTAGACACCAAAAATAAAATTGGGGCTTTGGACTCACAAATGTTTCAATAAAAAATTTGCCATCTAATACTGAAGTTTCCAAGAATCTCTCACAAATAAGTAACCAACATAAACACAAATATATTTATTACTGGACCAATATACCATGGTATATTGGTCCATATTGAATGAATATATCCTAATAGCGGTAATTTTTCAGAACTAGTGGGGAAATAATCATGCCGATTATTAAAGCTTCAAAATGTCAAACCAGGAGATTTTAATGCAAAATGAGGAAATCATCAAAATCCAGTAGTGTAGGCAGGCATGCTTCATATGGGCGCATATGTCCATAAGGCTGCGTTTTTACTATCAGGTAGAATTCTTTCTCCTAGGCAAAGCAAATTTAATTCCATTAAACTTAAATTGAGCTGCCCTTTGTCAGCAAGTATTCTCATTCGTTTGAAATCAAAATTTCCCTCCTCAAACAGTTCTATTAGCATTACTAGCCTTTTTAATATGAAAATGTTCAATTATAGGTAGATTTCTCGCATTTACCACCTGCACTAACGATTTAAAATTCGGCCAGGGATGGTTAAGTGCGAATGTACGAATCAAAAATTCGAGAGCTCTAACTAAAATCATTAAAAAAATATATAGTTTGTTGCATAATTTTATAACGCTCCTATATTATATGCGGAATCAGCTCGCTTTTAACGACGTAATCGTCGGAACGGAACTCTGTCGAAAAGTGAGGTATACCTACCTGTAAATAAATCCGCATTTAAAACGAAATATTTACTATCTGAATATGAAAAATTTCAAGCCAATTACTCACTGCTCGATTACACCTGAAAAACAACACATAGCTTTGAGATAGATTATAACTGATAAAATGAAGGTTGCATCTTAGTCATGTCATCAACTACGTTTTATGGTTTATTGCTACAAATAAGGTAAAAAAGTGAAATGATTGCTAAATTGAGTTTTGAAAATGAAATTTTAGAGGTGTACTTTATATACGGAGGACAATATCATAATTAATAAATATAAATTAAACTTTTGGAAATGTTTTTTTTTTTTTCAAAATTTATCTTCCAAACGTTTATATATATGCATAAAAGCTAATAACTTCTTGATTATTTTTTCTGTTGTGAAAAATAAACTTTTAAGATGCAATATTTTTACGAGGTTTGATACATTACATACTGAGGAAAAATTTTCAAATTCATTTTCAATATTTTATTTTCTTCTAATTAATTTAAAAAAGTGTCTTCAACATTTTCATAAAGCAAGATTTCATTGCATTTATTCGTTATTGTTATCGAAACTCTCGCTAAAATAAGTAACAATTGAGTGAAATTTAAAAGCCACAAAAATGTTCGATGTGATGTCACTTTAGAGTGGCAAGAATCAGCAATATTTCTCATGTAAACTACCATTAGATAGTGCCAAACATATTTCAGACTATAGTACACTATACTCCCTCGAATCCACACAGGTTGGAACTAAGGTTTCTGCGCATTATATAATTATGAAGATTATAGGCCTTTTTTTTTTTTTTTTTTTTTTTTTTTTTTTTTTGGACAACCAAATAATGAATGCTTTAAAGAAAAGCATGCAGGGGTCGATGCAGACGAAAATTGGGTCCGTTTTTCACGAAACTACAATCGATTAAAACGGCCCCTTCACAAAAATACAATCGATTGAAACGGCCCTTCATTGGCATTTCACCCTACATTTTAATCTGTTTTATCAATTATTTTAACAAAATAAAAGTGACTTTTATTAAAATTAAAAATTTGTATAAAAATTCACAAAAATAAGTGTTGAAATTACAAAATTAAGTATTCAAATTCACAAAAATGGGACCCTGGAAGAAACTCCTGGATTGACCACTGGCATGGTATACACTATGCAACAGTATACACTATGCAAATAATGACACAAATAAAATGGCTATTAAAGTCCTTTAGTAATAAAATTTTATAACTAAAGGACTTTAATAGCCATTAGTAATAAAATTTTTGTTTAATATAAAAATAATATAAAATATAATATTAATTTTATAAAATTTTTGTTTCCTTGAGAGAAAAAAGGTTTTGTTTTTCCCTCTTCACTTTAAAAGGCTCCTTTTTCTAGAGTTATTACACTTGCAAATTTAATTACCTTGTCATTTTGATCCACCAGCTAATTGAGAAATCTGTGCTCAGTGAGACAAGTCTGTTTCTGCCCATAAGATATTTTTCGAGAAATATTCTAACTCATACTGAATATGACAGGATTCCAGGATGTGCATTTCAAGTACAAGAGTTCACCCAAAACATGCATCCTATACTATTTTTTAAGCATGGAAGTCAAATATAAAGTTCTTTATTTAAACTTCGACATTAATGGCAAGTTTTGGGGTGTTTTTATTCTGTACCTAATTGAAAAAAATTTATTTTAAATTTGAGTCCTGACAGTAAGTAAAAAGGGCAGAAATCTGAATTAGGGATGCAACGAATATTCGAACACTATTCGGCCTATTCGGTTGTTTTGCCAAATATTTGCCGACAAAGGCTAATATTCTCCTTTAATGTCAACATTGCTTCCCTATAGGGATGAATGGATTAAGCCTGCGTTTAAAAACTTTTCAGTTCTAAATTTTTATTTCTTAAAATTCACGTTAATTGAATGCATACTAAACATCAGGAATTTTTAAAAAGTAAACCTGGGAAAGTCTGAAATTTAAGCTTTTTATTTAGTTTCTCTACTCTATCAGCCTGTGTGGTATTTTTTCCACACTTTTTACTGACTTCGAATCAAGTTGATTTGATTTTGGAAATGCAGCCTTATCTACATGAGGGATGTAGGCCGAGGTGGAGTGTGTCCTCCATGGGGTCTTTCTAAGGGGTCCTAACTCATATTTATGCAAAATTTCGAGGAAAAATATGGAAAACTGGGTAGAATGATGGGCACAACTTGGATTTGAACCAGGCACTTCCTGTCTCCAAATTGAGAGCATAATGCACTCGACCACTGGTTGGGCAAATTTAACACAGAGGAAAGAATCCAATGACAAAGCAAGATTATGCAAAAAAAAAAAAAAGTTGATTCTACGATTAGTTTAAACTTAACAAAATGATATTGAAATTTTAGACCTATATAAAACATAGCCTATAGCACATCGCGCAAACAAGTCTTATCGACAAACAATCTAAGACGCGTGATTTGATTTCTAGTTCTTGTATAAAATTGCATTCCTAAAAGACTTCTAATATGTAGTTGTGTAATTTTGTTTTGAGAATGACAGAAGCAAGTGAGCTTGAATTAGTCCACAATTAATTATCTCCTTTAGAGAGAGTGAGAGCTGTAGCCCTTAATTATCGATGATGGACAAATGGGGACATAAGCTCAGTAATTTTCAGAGTCCCTTCAAAACTTTGTAACATTGATGAATCTGGGCTTAACCTGTTTTCTCTTTTTTGAATGTTCACATTACATTCTTAACGTGGCCGCCCACTGGGTGCCCCCCATAATAAAATGGCCACACCTTCGGGTAGTTATGGCAAAGGCTTGTGGCCAGTGCCTGCCCATTAGAAAAAAAACAAAAAAAAACATTACATTATTTCGTATATGAAAAAAAAAAGAGCAACCACTATTTCAATTTACACAAGCTCCTCCATGGCCAAGTGCATAAAACACTGAACATGGTAGACGGCGGAAGTGTGAAGGTCTTGAGTTTGGATCTATCTCACGACTTTTGATCTAACAGTCTTGAGTTTTGGTCGGTTTCATTTAGATGTAACGTGAATATGTCATAGAACAATTGAAAAAGTCCTCTGGCCGAGGCACCCTCTTCAGCAAGTATTCCTCGAGTAAAACCCAGCATAACACAAATTATCAACTTATGCAATGAACCAGCAATTTTTTATAATCAGGATCTACGTGACTCTAGATATGTATTGTACAGTTAATAACAAATTTTTATTGCGATAAAGCAATCTTACACATTGCTCATTGAATCCACCAATATTTTGTTTCGCTTCAAAAAATCCTTTGAGGATTTTTATCAAGGGCCAAAATTTGTTTGGATTTTTCTGAACCTTTTGCCACTTAACTTACTTCCTTAGTATGATGCAAAAAAATATAAATTATTGTTGACTTAATAACTGCAAAGATTATACCACCACAACAGTAAGATTTTAGTCTGTACATCAACAATACTCATCCATAAGTGCCAAAGAACTGAAATGTCTTCCATTTTCATTCAGAATTATCATTAATGGCAATTTTCTATCTAACTGTCTATCTAGAATGAGTCATTATTACTCAACTATGCTGAGGGAGTACCAATATGAAGCCAAAAAGGTAAGCATAGTTAAATGTTTGTTTCAAAGGGTGGGCACTTGCTCAAACATTCTCCACTTGTAAGCCCCCAATTACTGGCCATTTTATTATGGAGGTACACAACGGGTAGCCAGTGCTACCCCCTATGGAGGAACAGGCAAGTTAACACCCTTGCCCAAGCCGGGATTCAAACTAAGACCCAAAGCATGATAGAATGATTTTTTAGCCACTAGACCACCTGGGCGACACATAATCAAATGTTAACATCACCAGCAAAATGTAAACAAAACGAGGTGATAGGATTAAAAAAAAAAAAAAAAAAAAAAAAGAGAGAGAGAGAGAGAGAGAGAGAGAGTGGATCTGGAAGTTCTGAAAAGCTGCTCTAAAAAAAGTCACCCAGCAGACCCAGACATTCAATTGACCAACATCAAGCTCTATGAAATATAAACAACATTTAGGATAGCTTTGTTTGTTTTGTGTTATAGGAAGCTTACACGAAGCACATCTGCCTATGAGATGATGCTTTGGTCAGAGGACTTTTTAAGGGGTTCTAACATGTATTCACATTACATCCAGAGAAAACTCAGCAGAACTCCAGATTGTTCGATCGACAGTTCCATGGTAGCAAGGCCCTTACTAAAAGGGGATGGGGGGGGGAGTCCCCACCCCCCAATACTCACAAAATTCTATTAAACTTGGCAAAATTAAATACCTAGTTGGCGAAACTGGTGAAAAAATTTTAACAAAAACTATTATTCACTTTCTGTTACTGGTACACTTGGCAAAATTACACAAATCCAGTTGACAAAAGTAAAAAGTTAGTGATATAGTTGATAAAAAAAAATAAGTAAGTTGGTTCATCTCCCCCTCCCCTTAAAAAAAGTCTTAGCAATGGCTCTGCACGGTAGGCCTGAATGCAGGACCTTAACACTTCAGCCATCTAACATGTTCAGTGTCTTAGCCACTCAGTCACATTGGAGCCGTTTAGGTTGAACTTCATACATATAACAAGAATCACCACAAAGCCATTCAATATTATGATTGTGCTTCATCCTTTCTTTATACTTGACATTATACAATCCTGAAGTTTCAAGTCAGTAGCGAACAAACAGTATAAGAGATATGAAAAAAATAATAAAAGTCTTTGAACAAGGATTGCTCGAGAAGCAGTTCCAGAAATACTCCATCTGTTCATAAGTCCAAGATGCGAAACTGCATGTTATGAGGGTAAAAAAAAACAAACTTAGTACTGTAGATTTTTCAGATTTGTCAGGTGAAAAGCATAATTGTGATACAAAGCAGAGGCTTAATTAAGCAATAGGAGGTGTTTGTTATATTATCCTTCAATTTATGCATTTTGCATGTTATGATTTAAAAACAACTGTTCATGTAGCGCATAGGCAAAATAATAATTAATGCAGTTCTATGATATGGCCTAAACGATCTTAGCAGTAATCAGGACACGGGTAAGTAAATGATAATATACCGATTTCATTTTGTCTAGAACAAAAATTAAATAGATCACCAGACCTTTTAATTTAGTATTGCATGATCAGTTGTGCTTTTAAAGGAATAAATGTGTTTAAAATTTTACTACACATAGTTCTAGAACTTTTAGCAAAAATTTAACAGAAGATTAAGAATGCCACAATTAAAGCCCAAAGTATTGGCCATTTTATTATGGGGGCACCCAATAGGCAGCCAACATTACCCTTTATAAAGGTACAAACAAGTTAACACTCAAGACAAAGCCGGGAATGAAGTCTGAATCCAATTTGTCATAGAATAGTTCAGGGTGAGAAATGTTAAATTACATAACAGTTTTTTTACATAGCATCTGGAATTGATAATATATTTTAAAGAATAACCATTATTTGATTTTTATACTTTTTTTAGCTATGGTTAAATTTATTTCATCTTAAAAATATATAGTAATGAAACAGGCAGTTCGATTTTTTTTTTTTTTTTCCACTAAATAAACCTCACTGCATGTCTGTTTTCTTTTTGTAGCGAATTAGTTTACTGAAGAAAGTGCTGGCAGCATAGTAAACAAATGAAAGTTTAAGAACAGTTAAAAAGTTGATGCGACACGTTTACTAAATTTTCTATCTCAAATAGAATCAGTGAAAATTTAAGATACTGAAATGTAATTGAAATGAATACCATAATACTGAGTGGACGGTATAAGTAATATATTATAAATTTTCTTTTTAAATATTCTCGAGGTAGGAAGATCATTTTGGTACGACAGAGAGAGAGAGCGAGAGAAGCAGCCAACTTGCAATTTCACCACGAACCTAATAAATTACATTAAAATTAAATTACAAACTTTGCAATTATAGATGCTATAAAGAGGCAGAGTAATACTGATATATCAGAATATTTAAGTCCTGTGCAATTCCAAGAGAAAACTTTGAATTAAACAGTGCTTTCCATAAAAGTAAATAATGTAGATGCCGGTAAAGATATAAGATGATAATTGCAGCTAAATATCAAATAAAATGAGCTTATTCGATTACGATTTTGTTGTAAATAATTAAATTTTATGTTTGTAAGAAAATGTTCGTAAATATTTGGAAGAATCAAGGGATAAACACATGGGAAATAACTTAGCAGACGACGTAAACATTCGATGCACATTGCATAACTGACCCTCGTAAAGGTCGTGAAAAAATACCATGCATTCTAATAATATAAACCCTTACCTTCATAGAGGATGAAGATAAAAGATGAACCCACCTAGTAGATGGAGAAATACACAAAAATAATTTATTTCCTAAGAGTTTAACGGTAATATAATTATACCGAGTAAGAGATGTGATAGCCATAGCATGCCGTATCCCTGCGCGGAGCCACCATAAACTCAGATCGGAAAGTGTTTGCCGTATTTTGAGCAGTTCTGCACAGGTTGCCAGATTAAAAACACCTCTCTAGTTTCTTCGAAATTGAAGTAAAAGTTCTTAGTAGTCACATTGATCATCAACAAGGAAATTTATTTAAAACATATGTGAATAAAATCACAGTTGAAAGCGAACCTGCCAAAACAAGATCATTTTTTAAATTTTCTCTAAAAAAGGATGTCTCTATTTTGAATGTGAAGTCACTTGTTGGATATGTTGCCTAATAGCCGCCATAATTGTTTACCCAAAATATGGCTTTCAAGCATTGCTGTGTGTTTTATTGAAAGGACTGTCACACTATTAATTTTTTGGATATGTTTAAAATAACATGCTCTCTTGGAATGGGTGCACAAAATAATACTGCTTTAATTATTTATTTAATAAACTGTATTTTTGCAATAATAAATATTGGCTCATTATATTGTGTATTCACCTATGTCACACTTTAAATTTTGTAAAAACGAAATCAAATTATTGTATTAATCTGGACGAAAGTTGTAAAAGTATCGTGCTAATAAAACTGCCAAAATTGGTCGGATTTATCCCTATATTGATGATTCATGGAAAGCAAATATTGGTATTTGGTTAGATGTTACTTACATGGGCACGTGCAATTATCTGTTTTTTGCTACAACTTTGTTACACGTGGGAAAATACTTCCTTCGGGGCCGGTTTGGGGCGTAGGCGGTTGTCTACGCCAGTGGCACAGAGAGGGAGGGGGAGCAGGGGGAAAATCCCCAGGGCCTCAGCTTGTGAAGGGGCCCCCCGCTTTTGCTGTTTACATGATACTTAATTGTGTGTTGTCAGTTTTGTAAAAAAAAAGTCCAAATTCAGATTATGTCCAGGGATGTTTCAAAATTAATTTTTGAATGACATTACAAAAAGCCAGCTAGAGCATAAACCACCCACTTGACAAAAACGAGGACTGTTAGATCGAGTCTTCATTTAATAGAAAAGTAGACATTGACGGTGTTATTCAACAGTTTACGATGGCTAAAAGTAGAAAAGATTTATTTAACATGAAATCTTTGTTAAATAGTGCAGGAAAGGTTATAGCCAGAGGAGAGACTATGGGCCCGCTCAACCTCGGAAATTTTGAATTTTCCACTTTTTGGCCTTCTGAAATTTTTTTGGCTGCCTGCTTGCATGGAAGTATGAATAAAAATATTAATTTTTCAATGCTGAGGAAACATGCCATGCAAAAATGTTAACGTTTCAAATACAGTTTCTCTATGGAGGTGACGAAACCTTCAAAACAAAATGTGGGTATTTTTTAGAGCATGGGTGTTCATTAAAGTATATACTCTTTTAAATTAATAATTTGAATTCTATTAACTATTTTCCAATTACTATCAATTTAAAGTTTCTTTAAATGATTAATAATTTTAATAAGGAATAAATGATTGATCTTGTACGACATCAAAAGGATTTCTGGATAGCAAAGGGACCCAAAAGATTTTATCCCCGGGACCCCGACTTCCCTAGTAGCAATAACCCATCGGTTGATGAGAGGCGGGTGAGTTAAATCCGAGGAGAAGGAGCAATGGCCGATCAAGGCTTTTCATCCAAATAAGGGGAAATTTCATCGGCAACTGGTACAAAATGTCCGCTCGGGCGGCCATAAAGCAGATCATCGTTTCCCGATGACTCCAATGAAATAACGAAAAGAAACCGATAAACTGTTTAAAATATATTTGTTAATAAAAAATAAACGACTGGCAGCAAAATTTTCAAAAAATGTCCGTTCTGTTTATTATGTTTTCGTTTTTTGTATGCTAAATTTCCGTTTTTCTGGAAATGAAAAAAAATTTCTTCCTCCACCGGGCCCGAACCCTGAGCGTACTCATTCCGAGATAAGCGCGCTACCCCTAGACCATCAAATCTTGTCATGCGTAAGGCAAAGTGTGAAGTAGCAGTTATTTTAGTCTCAGATTGGGACTTTGGGTGAAATTTTGACAAAGTGCTGTTCGGCTATTATTAATAATAGTCAAATTATTCGATTGGTAAGAAATTAATTTCACTTTTTACCAATGTATGTAAGTAGCAACAACATTCATAATTAATAATTAAAAAACAATATTGCCAATTGCATAGGAATTTTAGTGTGATTTTAACTTTCATATTTCTTGGAGAACTTTTAAAAATTAACTGATTTCTCTTCTTGCTGTTTACATTAAAGAGGTTTCAAAAGAGTTGCTCATTGTAATGAAGTTTCCGTTTCTCTTATAATGCAGCTGACGCTCCAATAGATTTTCTTAAAAAAAAAAAAAAAAAAAAAACACTTTTTTCTAATTATTTAAATATTACAAACGATTTTTATATAATAAACACTTACATTTTTTTTTGTAAATATTTCTTTTCAAATTTAAATTTTGTGGGAGGGGGCAAGTGGGGATACCACCCCTTGTGGGGATACCACCCCAAAAGTGCACTTGCCGATAACTGAATTCGATGAGTTAACGATGAGTCGATGAACGACCGAGCAGAAAACAAGCAGTCATTGCTACTAGGGTTGGCTCTCTGCACCTCTGGTCTACGCTAGAGTTAGCGTAGACCGCTAACTCTAGACGCCAGACGCCAGACAGCGGTGAAATTCGTAAGCTAGTTTTGTACAGCAAAACCGTATCAGTGCGTTCATTTTAGGTAAACAAGCGGTATATTTGAGGTTTAGCTTGACAAATAAGTTTTAATAATGTTGATGTGCGCCGAAATAAGTTGTAATAACCGTTCTGTGCGAATAAATAATGCATCGTATAACGGTTTTGCTCGTACAATTTTAAATAATGGATTAAAATACAAGTGACTTAACATTTGGTTTCGGTTTTCGTCCAATAACTTTAAATAAAGGAGTAAAACTGCATGAGACTTTGTATTTTTGAAACTTCCCATTTTATTCAGCTGTTTTTAACAAAAATCTATTGTACCAAAAAGTTTGGCATTCATTATTTTAATCAATAAATCATTATGACACTGTTTTCTTTATAAAGTATTAAAGAGTACAGCGTATACTTTTGTCTGATGAAGAAGTAACTTAATCTTGGATATGTATACGAATAATTCAGTATTTTAATATAAACCCATGTGCTTCCTTGCCTTCCCTTCCATGATAGTTCATTGATTGGATATTCGACATACCATCATTTTTTTTACTAACAAGTCCAGTTGTGTAAAATGGTCGTGGAAGGGTTTTGAAGACTTGTAAACAAGCTTTTTTTCACGTGTCACAGAGATGTAGCTAAAACCAAATAGTTGTCCTTGTCTATGTACGTAATATCGAACCAAATATATATATTTTCCTTGTACGAATCATCAATATACGGATCAATCTGTGCAATTTTGCGAATTTTATTAGTATAATACTTTTTAGTACTATCTTCCAAATTAATATAATAATTTGAATTCGTTTTTACAAAATTTTAATTGCTTTTAAATTAATAATATATCAGCTCACAGCACAACTTCAGAGGTTTGTTTGTGCAAAGCTGTCGTCTGCATTTCGAAACTAGTGTTGCCAGATACTAAAGTGTGACGTAGGTGAATACACCCTATAGAGGGGTGCCCAATTTCACTTTTTATAGCATTTCTCAACATTGTCTTTTTTTGCTTTTTTTTTTTGTTTTGTTTTTTTTAGTTATTCAGATGGGCGTACTGGCTGCTATCATTATATAATCTACTTTCAAACAGATTTTAATCAGTATTATTATCACAAATACTTTTAAACACTTCCAAAGTTTCCGTTGTGAATTGAGCGTTCTTTGCATCTCTTCTTTTTTCATTCATGGAAAACGTCCAGATGTCCACTGGGTGTTCAGGCCTTCACCTCCAGGCTATGCTAAATTACCCTCTTCCTCACATCGTCGGAAGAAATATTCTTTGAACCTGTTGATTCATTTCCTCCAATAATTATTTTGAAATATAACTACCATTTTACTGTAGATTTTATCCAGATGTTTAAAGAAATGGTTTTAAGTTACCTTCCTTTCTGATATACTTTAAAAGAAATGCCGCAAAAAGTGTAAGCCAAAAAGGACAAGCTAAAAACCATTTCTTTCTATAAAGGAAAGTTACCTTCCTTTCTGATATAGTTCAAAAGAAATGCCGCAAAAAGTGTAAGCCACAAAGGACAAGCTATGATTAATTTTTAAACAAAGCCACATAAATTTAAGTTCCACCCCCCCCCCCCTCCATCAAGTTAGCCATAAAGGAAAATGCACCTGCTTATTGACACCCCTGCTTTAACAAACATTTTAAATATAGCCACTTCTGCGCCCCTGAGAATTAAAATTCTTGGATAATTCAGCAATTCTTGGATAAAGTTTTCCTCAGCTCCTAGAATCGGTTTTCCAAATAAGGCAACGGCAAGGTTGCCACGGGAGTTGCCTTCTCTAGGGGAGCAAACAGAAGAGGTAGCGTAAAATCAAATAGATCACAAGAGGGTTAAACAGTTTTTCTAATTAGTGTTTTTTTTTAATAGCACATCTGTTGGGGAGGAAAGGATAGGATTTTATTACTATAATGATTCCGGGTAGGGGCGGCAAATAGGAGGCGCGGACGTACCCCAAATTTAACAAACATTTTACATTTCATATTCTGGATTTTAGTAAGTCAAATCACTCATTCCAAGTGGAAAACTAAAATGCCACCCCTGATTTCGATGGTTAAAGAATTATTAAGTAGTCGTTGAAGCTGCAGATAGGGGGGGGGGGGGAGGAGAGAGCATAATTTGGACTGTTCTGCTAGGCTACACCACGTTACACTCCTGCTTCCAAATGAAACAGATACACACTCTAGAAGACAGGGGATTTTATAAATAAACGAAATTTCTCAGTATAAACTTTCAAAAGATCGTTCTAAGAAAAAGTTTCAAAGGAAGGTACAGCTCTGTTTTCACACCCTTAGCACGATCTGATCAATCTAGTCTGGGGTGGGGGCAAAAAAAGAAATCGTCCAAGTCATTTCATGAGAAATAAATATAAATTAAAAAGTAGGGTTTTTTTGCAGTTTTTTATCGTCTTGTAAAAAATTGAAACGCAGCTGATTTTCACGCCCCTGCTTTAACAAAAAGTAATTTAGCAACTTCTGCGCTCGTGTGAATTATATCTATGGGATGCTTCAGCCTTAAGTTTTTTTTTTTTTTCTTTTTTAATTACGTTGACAAAAGGGAATGCATCTGATTTTGACATCCCTTGCTTAGAGAAAATTTTTTAGTTTAGCAACTTCTGCTCCCCTGTGAATTATAGCTGTGGAATGATTCATACTTAAGTTTTTCTTTTTCACGTTGGCAAAAAGGAAATGCACTTGATTTTAACGCCCTTGCTTTAACAAAAATTTTTAATTTACGAGCTTCTGGTCTCCTGTAAATTGTAGCTGTGGGATGCCTTAAGTTTTTTATCGCCTTTTTCAAAGGGGAAATACGTCTGATTTTGACGCCCCCTGCTTCAACAAGATGTTTTATTTGGCCACTTTTGCACCCTTGTGAATTAAAGCTGAGGAAAGCTTCAGTTTTCTGAGTTCGCAGCTCCTGGAATCGGTTTTTAAACAGGGCCGTTGCGAGGGTGACCAGGGTGACACGGATAGACCTTGCTCGGGGCGAAAGCGGAAGAGGGGGCGTAAAATCAGCTGAATCACAGGATATTTAAATAGAATTTTTCTGATTTGTTAGAAGACAAAACATATATGTGTCCATAGAATAGCAAGAGTTTACTTACTGAGAACTAAGCTCAGGGGTATAGGTAGAAAATTTTTACGGGTAGATATGAGACATTTTTCAGATCATAAATAAACCAGATTCCTTCACTGTATGAAATTTCGAAAGCTCATGCTAAGAGAAAAGTTACAGAGGAAAATTTCACTTCCTTAGTGCACCTCTGATCATTCAGAATGCATTCTAGGGCGAAAAGCAATCGTTTGACAAGAAATGAGTAAAAAAAATTAAAAGAGTAAATTTCTTTTCTAGAGAAGTTATTTTCGTGTTTGCATAAGGGAAAATGCACCCGATTTGACGCCCCTGCTTTAACAAAAAGTTTTAATTTAGCAACTTTTGCGCCCTTGTGAATTAAAGCTAAGAACAGGGTCCGTACGGATCCTGGAATTGCTAAAATTCTGAACTTTTGAAATAACGTCGTATAGGTATAATGGTCTGATATTTTCAAAGGTGTCCGGTTTTTTATAAAATACGAAAAGAAGTTCTTTCGAGTTTTTCAAATAGTAGGACATTTTACGACAATTTTTCAAAAGTTCGGAATTTTAGCAATTTAAGGACCTGTACGAACCCTGGATGAGGATTACTTCAGCTTCTTGTCTTCTTCGCACCTCCTGGAACCTGTTTTTTAACAGAACCATAGTGAGGATGATTTGGGGATTTCCTTGCCAGGGGCACAAGCAAGAAAAGGGGACGTAAAATCAGCTGGATCTCAAAATGTTTAAATAGAGTCTTTCTAATTTGTGTTTGCTGTTTCAAAATAGCACATTTTTAGGGGAAGGAGGGATAGTTTTTTACTAAGTACAAAGTTAAGGGGAGGGTTAAGAATTATTAAGTTGTTCAAGGTGTCAGGAGGGAGCGTGATTCGGTCTGTACTCCTAGGGGAGCAAAATCATCGAGCTACACTCATCTTTCAAAAAAAAAAAAAAAAAAAACAATATAGTACTTTAGAACGACAGTTCCCAAATTCCTAATATTGCACCCCCCTCCGAACAAAGGATATCTTGGAATGATGGCCCCCTCCCTCATATTCCTCAACAAACACGCAGCTTTTAATTCTTCAACAATGAGCATTTAGTCGCCTTTTCTACAAAGTAATGTCATCGGTAAAGGTTGCCGAAGGCAGACGACCCGGTCCGTAGGTTTCAAATTTCGGTCGCGAAAAGACCCGTGTGCCGTAGGTTGCCCAATCCAGTCGCGAAGCGGCGCGTGTACTCTAGGTTGCACATTTTGGCCGCGAAGCGGCCATCGACGGCCAAAACTGGTCGCCAGAGGCGGCTAGTAACGTTTTACAACTGTTTACTATTCAGTTAAAATATGGAAATAAATTTTAAAGCTCTCTTACAAAGTCTCACTAGTTCAAATTGATAATGACAACTTCTCCCTCTCCCCCCTTTTTTAAATCTCTAAAATCTCGCCGAAGTTGTAAGGTCCTGGGTTTCAGACTACCCCATTGGTGTCGATCTAACTGTCAGGAGTTAGGAGCGGTTTTTTCCTGATGTAACGTGAATACGCGTCGCAAGCATTTAAAAAGATCCTGCGCCTAAGGAATTCTCCCGCTTAGGTAGATAGCCCGTGTCGAGCCCCTTTGCTAGATATAAGTAATACATCGCCAAAATTAGCTCAAATATATTATTGCGCTGGAATGTGTTATAGTATAATCGATGCGTTTGGCATGATTTATCATTCTTGTTTAACTAAGGTATCGTAATGGAAATTATGCGTGAAAGGATTATTAGTATTATATTTAAAGTTTTTAAAATTATGTTTCAATCGGATAACTCTAGAAAAAAAGTTAGCTTTTTCCTGTACGAAGAACGGGTGCTCAGCTAGCTATTAATAAACATATCATCCCATAACAAATATTGCTTAATGGTTAATACTTTCGGAGTATTTGAAATACATTTAATTTTTAGACTCCATTCTGCTCTTAATGAGAACAGAATGCCTGGAAGTGATATTATTCTTTATATACAGGGTGACCTTAAAACATGGACTTAGGTTTTTATATCTTAGTTAGACCTAGAAAATAAGTTGCAAAACTACGTAAAAAAAGGTACAAAGTTTTCTGTCATCGATTAAAATTTTCAGGAGGTTAAATCTAATTTAATATGTAATATTCATTATGTGTATTACAATCAACTCCGGATATAGAGAACCTCTGGGGACCAGCAAATTTCGTCCACTATATCCGAAGTTCACTAAAACTGAAATGTCCCAATAGTGAACAGAGATACTGTATGTGAATCGGGACGAACGGTTTGCGTTCACAATAGCCGAAAGTTCACTATATCCGGGTTCACTATATCAGGAGTTGACTGTTTTTTACAATTTCTTTAAATTTAATTTTAGAATTACTAAATATACTGTCCACTTTAAAGAGTGTTGCCATACTAAATGTCCATTCACACGCCAGGCTTTTTTCTTTTTCCTTCCCCGTGATGAAGGAGGAGGGGGTTTTCCCTGTTGGGTTTTCTAGAAATCTCGATAATATTGGTCCTAGGCCATCGCTAACCTCACTTTTGAGGACTTATTTTTTGCGCCAAATATGGCGATATTTCCCGCAAAATTCGTTAAGCTTGGCGACATTTCGGTCATTTGACGCGCTTTTCCCTCTTGGGCCTGTAAAAGTTGTTTCTCTGCAATAGCATTACATAATAGCCCAGAGGTTCCCAAACTGTGTGCCGCGGCACCCTGGGGCCGCTCCTGTTTTTAACCATCTTAATTTTAAATTCCATTCAAAATCTGAGAGATTTCAGTTCCAAGGAACTAATGAGGAACAGGATTCTCTCCGAACAAGATTTATTAAGATGGCGAACCAACTGGTCGCCGGAGGCGGCTAGTATGATATATTTCGAAGGAATTTAATTCATATTCATACACTACCTGAAGTACTCATCGCTGACGGTTAGTATGTAATGCAGATTTCCCGAAAGTCTGAATATTCTTGAGCGTTGCGGGAGTACAATGAAGGGAATTAGCATATCGGTAAAAGTATAGAAAGTTCATAACTTCTGTGTATTGTTAAAAGATCACAGAAGCTTCGTGATTGCAGGTTACAGGTGAACATAGTGTCAAGTGAAATTGTCAATAGAGAAAAACTTTTATTTTCAAATTTGTGATTTTATTTCAGTGCAATGAGCTTTTAAAGTCTAAAGGTCATTCATCGCCTTTATCTATATTTTGCATGGTGCATTGTAGATATACTGGGTGATTATAATTAAAGTTTCAAAACGCTATAAAAAAGAACCACTGATCAGAATGACGTCAAATTTGAACGGAATATTATTGAAGACGGCGGGAAAACGTATGGCACAAGAAAAAAAAATGGTTTCAAAATTTAGCAACAGATGGCGCTGTAAGCGTCAGAATATGTAAATTAAAATACCTGTCATGCGCGCGACTCGTTTCACTTGTTATAAAAACGCCGGGTACACGGCTTTTCTTCATTTCGTGTCTAAGTTCGCCATGACTGTCTCATTGAAGGACTGCGCTCTGCTGGTAAAACTGCAGAAGTTCCCGACACTCAAGGGTATGAAAAAAGGCGTTGGTCTGATGACTGTGCAGGGCCTGTTAAATATGATTCAGAATTTCGAAAAGACAGTTTCTTTTGCTGCGCAATCTGGTAGAGGGAGGAAAAGAATTCGTTCAACAGTACTGAAGAAGTATCCAAAGCAGTGCAGGAGGAGTCGAGCGGTGGTGTGAAACGGGCACGGGGAATTGCCCGAACATTGAGCACTGTGCATAAAATTCTACGAAACATCCTGCATTGCTATCCTTACAAAATTAGCCATGTGCAAGTGTTGTTTCCTTCTGACCTGCCAGCAAAAGAGACTTTTGCTTTAGAATTTCTTACTCGTATGGAAGTGGACAATGAATGGCCGTGGAAAATTTTGTGGACAGACGAAGCCCATTTCCATCTGACAGGATACATTAATACACAAAATTGCTGAATATGGGCAACAGAAAATCTACTCGAAACTCACCTGTACCACTTCATCCGGCAAAGGTCACTGTATGGTACGAGTTTAAGGCATCATTTATCATAGGGCCATAGTTTTTCGAGGAGATGGGTGCTTTAGGTCCTGTTACCGTTACCGTCACTAGTCAACGTTATGAGTGTCTTCTGCGCAATCACGTCATTCCAGCTCTTCAGCAGCGTGGATGTGTGGATCGGATCATTTTTATACAAGATGGCGCTCCTCCGCATATCGCAAATCCAGTGAAGCAGCTGCTGAAGCGGCATTTCGGAAGTGCTAGAATTATCAGTCGTCATTTCCCTACAGCCTGGCCGTCCCGATCACCTGATATTAATCCGTGTGACTTCTGGCGTGGGACTATCTGAAAGATGTTGTGTTCAGTATTCCAATTGCACAATTAGCTGAATTGAAGGCACGCATTGCGCAACACATTCTGAACGTGACCCCGGAGACACTGTGATCAGTTATGGAACATGCTGTTTCTCGATTTCAAGCTTGTTGCAGAAAATGGTGGATAGTATATAGAACATGTTTTGCACCAGTCTCGCGAAATTTAAGAACCAATTTGATAGATGCTTTCTATTTTAGCCTCAGGACAATTAAAAACCGATTTTTCCCATCCGTTGTGATATGACCTTGCCGTGGTGGATGGGCTTACGTAACTAACAGTATCACACATGTACAGTCAGTGTAGTCAGTTCAACCTCTAACTTACACCTTAGCCGTTATTGTGTCATGTGTCATTCCTTTTAAATTAGGATGCGTACAGCGCCATCCGTTGCTAAAGTTTGAAAGTATTTTATTTTTCTTATGCCATACTCTTTCCCCCTTCTTCAATAATACTCCGTTCAAATTTGGCGTTCTTCCGATCAGTGGTTCTTTTTTTATACCGTTTTGAAACTTCAACTTTAATTATAATCACCTTGTATTAATATTACACCTCCAGAAATTTTGCACACTTTTTACAAAATCTAAACAAGCAAATAAAAATTTAAAAAATAAACGAAATTTGCTTTAGTTGAATAATCAACTTATATGTTACCTCCAAGGCGCCTTAAAATGATTCGTCCTTAAAAAAATATAAATAAATAAATCTGAAACACTTTCATATTTTAAATACGCACTTAAGTGCTATAAATCAAAAGCGTATCATAAATTATGCGTCGTCCCTATTTTTCTTCCTTATTCCATTAAGTTGAAAAGTGTATCATTATTCATGCGTGTGGCTTATTTTTCGTCCTTGTTCAATAAAACCCATCTTTGGAATCGAAATCTATCTTAAAATCGCCTACTAAAACTATTTTACAACCTTCTCCAAGTATATTACAACTATGCTTCACCGTTTTAAATATTGTTGCGAATGTGCATCATAATCCATGAGTGTGCCGTGTTTGTCTTTCTTGGGTTGATTCCTACTTTAACCCCGACTCTCGCCAAGATGGCGATAATTAAACATATGCTGTAAACATGACGATTTTTTGTATTTATGTGGCAACCGTAATTTAGAATTAAAATGGCGATTTGGAACAACATGTAAGTGCAGCATTCCGTTACTTATTTATTTATTTTGGGTTGCCAATTAATGTAGTTTTAATAATAAAGTGTCTTCAAATTCCTCAACTAGTGCGTTTATCGCTAATTTGTTCACTTTAGTTTTCATCTAGTTCTTTTGTGAGTGTTGAAACCTATGCATAACTGCAAAGCTCTCCAAAGTGCGGCGATTTTTTAGGTTGGCGAGAGTAGGGGCGTTAAAATAGGAATCGACTCTTTCTTGTACCATAAAACACATCTTTGGAATCGAAATCTATCTTAAAATCGCCTTCTAAAACTGTTTTACAACCTTCGTCAAACATATTCCAACTATCCTCTACCATTTTAAATACTGTTTGGAATGGGCATCATAATCCATGAGTATGCCGTTTTTTCCTTTCTTGTTCCATAAAACACTTCTTCGGAATAGAAATCTATATTAAAATCGCCTACCAAAACTGTTTAACAATTTTCACCAGGCATAATCATACTATACTTCACCTTAATAAAAACCATTTGGAAAGTGTATCATAATCTATGAGTGTACCGTATTTGTCTTCTCTGTTCCATAAAACACTTCTTCGTAATTAAATCTATATTAAAATCGCCTACCAAAACTGTTTTACAATCTTCGAAGGCATTTTCTAACTATACTCGTAATATATTTATAATAAATTTGGCACCAAACTTAGCGATTCATTATCAAAAATTTCAAACCTTGTGCGACTTTCAACATTTTACTAAGCCCCCCCCTCCCCTCCACGTTATCTGGCAAACACATTTGGAAATATCTTCGCCGTGACAGTTCATATCTACAAAAGCTTTCTACAAGATCGCGTAGACAAACATCCGTAGACAACAATCTGGGATTGAGCAAAACAGCACCCCAGTGCTTAAATAAAAAAAAAACGAAATTTTAGAAAAGCATTAAAATTTATTCAAATTTTTTAAAAAAACCGACATCAGTTATTGTTTTAGTCATTGCTCTGAACACGTGTATTTAATTTCATTTTATTATCTGAAGTCGTTTTCGAGGGATGCGATAGAAACAGACAAGCTTTTTTTGACAGTCGTACTGGGTTCCCAAGTGCTTGAAACGGATAGGAATTGAAAAATTTTTGAATTCCAAGTAATGTACAGACAAACGTCTAATTTTATTTAAATAGATAGATATTAGGCGTATTTTATGCAGATAACTTAAAATGAAATTTACCGTGCACAATAACAAAATGAAACTAAGTAAAATGTGATTCATTTTTTTAAAAATTTTTTTACGTACATAAATGTCATCCCTTTTTTGTGTGTGTTTGTTTGTTTGTATAATTCTATACAAGCAAATGGCCAAAAGAATCTATTTAATGATACTAAAGAAAATAGTATCCTCTTTTCAGACTTCATACATTTCTATACACTGAGCAGATGCAGAATTCCATTACCCTCTCTTTACCCCCATAAAAAAATAAAATAATTAAACAAAAGCTTTAAAAAGAAAAGATTTAAGCAGCATTTGAATGAACGCATGTAATTCGCGATTCCAAATAGCGATGCTAACGTCCGAAAGGTCCAAACGCTAGTTTTTCATTCATGAAGGCCGTGTCTTTTCATACTGTCTAACTTGTCATATTAAAGAATGTGGCATTCGATAAAAGCAAAAATTTATTTCTTTGGGGGGATCATTGATTTGATTTTGAATGGCTTAATAAACATATGCTGCCACTTAAGTTACAGTAGTTAAATATTTAAAAAAAAAAGTGTAACGGAAAGATTTATTCAATAGAATAAAATCTTAAAAGTTGTTTACGGAAGTAGTAAAATGACATACACGCAAAGGGATCGTTAATTTTTGTGTCATAACGATTAAGTGTTGTGATAGAGGCGAATTGTTGTTATAAAAGCAATAATGATAAGGAAATGGAACATCTCATCAAAGATAGGGTCAGATTTCTAAGCAGTCTTAACTGCCATTTTATTCAAAGCTGTTGCTAATAAGATTATATTACCTGGGCATTTGTTACAGTTGCTTTAATGACAAATATAATTTACGGGAAACTTATAGAGGTTACATTATGTCAGAATTTCTAGGATGATGATTTTCAGCTAAATATTTGGCATGCCAAAAAGTAACCACGTATGTATACATGCATCTACATAGATTTAATTAAAGGTAAATTGGAAAGCGCTTTGGAATTTTTACAAATTCATCGTGTTCTACACTGCAAAAAGTAACTATGCTAAATTACAGAACGTGTGGGTGAACGTACAGCCCACACGTTGTACAGTGTGCCAATTTGCTAGATAATATTCTTCTTGATTGGCTTATCATCGTGATTGGCTTACGTAATTTTGTGAGTGAATTTACAACACACAGTGCCAGTGGCGTAGCCAGACATTTTTCATGAGGGGGGGGTTACGACTACTGCAGCTCATATATATGTATAGTGTGTGTAATAAGGGAATGAAGAATATACATTTTGCATGGCAAACAATTCCTCATGGGGCGGGTGAACCCCCCCCCCCCTAGGCTACGCCACTGCACAGTGCTGTATTATTTTACAGCACAACGTGTGGGTAAACATAACGCCAGCACGACTTGGACAATTGCCATAGTGTTTCTTCGTGACTGGTTTATAAATTTCATTACGTCATTTTTAAGTGGATTTACAACACACTGTGCTGTATTATTTGATATCAACATGTGTGGTAAAATTACCGGTATTTTTTACAGTGCATCCTACTTGTATCTTTGCTAGCATGTGTTCTGAAATCCTAACTGAGTAAAGGAGAAAATACAGGTAGTAGCCGTATTCGAGAAAGAATAGGGTAAACATGATATTTGCAAACTATTGTAAAAAGTTCATCTAAAACAGTTAGGACTTTTTGGACGATATTTGCCTTCAGTATGTAGAAAAGTATTACTATTAGGGTATGTTAGTAATCCTCTAATTGTTTTCAATACAGATATATGAGTTATAATTTTATCACTTAGTATATTTATTTATCAGCCTTAGCCTTAGTATATTTATTTTCTTGGAGAAAATTATTTAGCTATATTTAATCATCAGACATTTTTTTTATCAATCGGATTTCCAACATTCAAATATTTTAACTAACCAATTTGAGTTATAAACAAGAAAGAAAGATCACGCCATACGTATAGATTTTATAGCACTTTCCAGTACGGTTTTATTTGTGCACGTACTACTGATTAACATAATATGGCTAATTTGTTCTCTCCCATCCTTACAAAGATGTAACAGCAGCGATTTCTCTTCTGTATTCAATACTGCTTCCCAGCAAACGCCATGGGGGTCTTTGAATACTCGGTTGTTGGCAAGCGTTTGCAAGTTCTTTTCAACCGCTGGATTAATCATTTAATCATTACTACGACCGAATTTATCAAGCATTAATTCAACCAGAGCGAGTTACTTCGAAGGTTAGGGGGGAGGATAATGGTATTCACCACGCGAATTACTTACAAGATTCTTTTGCGTAACCCTAGCGAAAAATGTATATTCTCTTATGTATGTCATTTTTATTAGGGTACATTGGTACGTAGGCAGTACATATACTCTTCCAGCGAATGAAATAGCATGTCTAGATACATCTATAGGGAATGCAATCCCGATCCCGTGGGAACGGGATTCTGCGGGATCCCGCACAAATATTTGCGGGACCAGTCCCGCGGGATTGAAACCGAAAAATAAATTATTTTTATTACAATTTCACGCCACTTTCCCAATCATCAACTGGGCAAAATTTGTTTGCATTAGATTAACAGAACCAGTCATCATGAGCACTCATACCTGTTATGCAATAGAAGCAGTGTTTTGGCTTGCTTTTCGAAGTTGATTTTTAAGTGCTGTGTGTAAATTCTTCATTGCTGTGTCTTGAGGGAGAGTGTTACTGTTATCCCTCGTATATTTCCACTGAATTTTACCTGTGGAAGTTTTGTAATTTGTGTGAGAATTACAGCATTTTTGAAAGCTTCGGTACTGAGTTGACTGTTATAAACGAGCTACTGGCCGTTAGTACCTATGAATTTTGTACAGCTGATTATTCTACAAAGTTCTAGAAGCAATAAAGTTTGTATTCCATCCTGTCAAGGGACTTTTTACTTGAATTTTTTACTCGAACTGCAGCAAAAACAACTTTACCAGCTCCATAGGGAAAATCGCGCCAAATGACCAAAATGTCGCCAAGCTTGGCGAATTTTCGTGAAATATCGCTAAATTTGGCGCCAAAAATAAGTGAAGTTGCCGAAGGCCTAGGACCAATATTTCTTGAGATTTCTAGAACCGCCATAGAAAAACAATGAGGAAACCAAAACCTCCGTATTCCGGGTCTAGTTGACCGATTTTGATGCCAACGAAAAGCAAAATTTATCTATTTGAAGCGTAGAATACAAATTTTGAACTATTTTAAGCCCCAGAACAACGGGTTGCGCCGAAATTTCGTAACACTATTGGCAAGTAGGGGCCATAGTCCCCCCTCCCAGCTCCCATATTGTTATGATTTACTTACTGGTATAACGCAGAAGTGGTTCAACACTAAATAGTGTATCTTTCTGGGACAGGATGCCTGACTTGTCTCCCCTCCTCTCATAAACAACCATATGGCCAACCATGTTAGTGATATCTTAAAGGTGAATTTCAATTATACACTAAAAAATGCTTGGCTGCTTCAGGGTTTCATACAAAGAAAAAAAAATCTTTAGTTTAAGCGCTTTTGTATTCTCTATCAAAATTAGATGAAGACTAGGAAGACGAGTGTCTCTTTACGTTGTCGTTTTTACATTCTTCTTTTTTAGCAACTAAGAAATGGCAGTATATAATGAATCTCATGACTAGAATTTTCATTTTTATGTAAGGTATTGTATTAATTATCAAATAAGATAAAGCATTATTTTTAAAGTTAAACTGGATAGTGCTTTCAATCTTACTTTTCCTACTTTTCTCTATCGAAATCAATTTTTGTTAAGTGAAATATCAATCCCGGGGGATTGCGGGATCCCAAGGGATCAACAAATATCAATCCCGCAATCCCGCGAAACGAAAAAACAGTGCGGGATTGCATTCCCTAGGTACAACAGACAATTACAGCGAACAAATGCCACTATAGATGCCACGTGGCAACACCGCTTTCGATGGAACGTATTGAGTCTTCTTCCTTACAGTCCAGATCGCACACCCACTGATTTTTATCTCCTCGATCACTTGAAGAAGGGACGTCATTTTCAAGCTGATGCTGCAGTTCAGGACGCTCAACGACCAGGGAACTGTTTTCTTCAACGCCGGTTTCGATAGATAGGTATTAAGACCGAACAAATACTTAAATGCCCATGGAAACTATGCTGAAAAATAATTCATATCAAGTGCCTTGCTGTGTTTGCCTTGCTATGCTGGATTTCTTGTTCAAACTTTTTGGTTAAAGAACTTGTTACCAGTGGTGGCAATAGTGGGTGCTCTAGGACTCATGCACCCACAGAATAGATGTGGATCACGCCAGTGATCGCGATAACGCCTCTAGATGCGTATTTCATGCTTTAGAAATTCAGAATACGCCTTAAAAATTTCAGAATACGTATTTTTACGCATTGCTTTTCCACATAAAATTAGGTATATTTTGATAAACAATTATGATTTGCTGATTTTAAATTAAAAAAATCCAATTATCGCACTTGTGTTTGTTGAACTGACACTTATGTACCTAGACGTATAATCAGTTATTATTTATGTGTCAAATGCAATTTAATTATGTATTTGAATATTTAGCTGTTCGTTGCTTTAATTACTCCTTTGGAAAAGAAAATACTCTTTCTAAAAAGGTTAAGGAGTATTTTTACTCTTCTGAAAAAATCCTAGATCGATCACTGGGATCACCCATATAAATTTCATGACGCACTTTTGTGGGAAAAAAACTCATTAAATTTCGTTAAAAAATCCAATATCTTTCTTCAGAAAAAGGAACTTTTATGATATATCCACAATAAGATCCGAATTTCTCTCTATTGTGTCACTGATCAGCCTAAGATGATGTCCAAGTACATTCAAAATAGTTCGTTAAACGAACTGTTTTAAATTAAAAAACTATATTAATAATTTATCTTTTGTAAAAGATTTTCGCTTCCATTTGTGTATTAAAAATGTAAAGCTGTTCGAGGAAACATCATTTACGGAGATTTTTCTTAACAAAAAACATGTCTAATTCTCCTCCCTTGAAAAACCATTCTTTCTAGAGCACAGACAAAAATTTTGCAGAGAGAGAGACAAAAATTTTGCTCTGCTCGTTACGTTACTTTTTGAACCGCCCTCGTAGTAATAACGCATAAATTTCATAGCAATCGACGCATCATATTATTGCACTTTCCAGCACGAATAGATGGACAGACAAAGAAATGAAAATAAATAACAAAAGTTGAGAGCACACGAAGAAAATTTCTGTCTCTAAACATCACATGCGTGCAGGGAAAAAAAAAAAAAAACCAGTTATGTATGAATTGAAAGGCGTGTCGTGAAATCCATTCACAGCTCCTCCACCTCCGTTCCACGAATTTCTCATACCACGAATATCTAAAGCGGAGGTCTCCTTTCATTCAGTGATGTTAAACGGAGCGAAGAAGCATTAAAGGACCACCGATTAAGATGAACGATATGTCCATGAATCCCTTCTTTGTGTTTCAGTCACATGAAACTTCACAGAAGAATAAGAATAATCGAAGAAAAAAAAAAACTGGGGGTAGTAAAAAATTCTTCGATGTCTTATGACGGATCAAGTGAGATGATATTTTTTTCTTCCTTTCTTTTAAGATGATGAAAGGATGCTGCAGTGTCAGCCGCATCATTGTCAAAAGCAATCTGCATCAAATCGCAATCCTTTGCACTACAATTTCTTTTCTTTTCTCTCTTTTTTTTAATAGTGGCATGAAATTTCACGTTCTTTAATACAGGGGCTTCCATGCATTACCGTTTTTTTCCTCACCCCCCCAAGATTGCACTCCCAGGTGATAATCCTAGCTTAATTGCACCCACACCCTACCGGTAGAAAAAACTTTATCTAGATTTTTACAAAATTCAGATTACTCATATATTTTCGGTTTGGATTTCTTTAAAATAAAGTAAACAAGTTTTTAAATGACTGCTTGTAGATTTGCCAGTTTGTAATGTCAATGAAGATGTGATAACTTATACCAATGTGTATCGTTAATGATAATGTGTGATATGTCTGCGTTTTAACAGATATACATTTTTCAGATTAAATTATAATAATGAGATTTACTATAGTGTCGTATAGTGTTTATTATATTCAAATGAACATACTGTAGTGCTAATAATGAAGCGGTTTTGTTTTTTGTAATTCGGCCTCTCCCGCCGTTTGAACCCTCTCTGAATTATTTTTTCTGTGTACTGCGATTTTTGTTCCTCTGTGTTAAATATACTCTCGTGTGTGTCTCTTGTTGCTGTCTTTAGAATAATCATTCAGTTTAGGTAATCAGATGACTAAATAATGCATGCATGCGACAGCCACATTCTTTCAATGAGTTATCTACAATTGATTTACAGTTCCATAATTCAGATTCAAAAATTGTCTTATAAAAAAAAGAAAAAATAAAAAGAAAGAAAGAAAGGATTATGATATTTATCTTTTGCTTCAAAAAAGCTAGATCTTAGGGGGGGGGGATAAAAACTTTCAAACTACAAGTGCGGTGCCCGTAGCATTTGCTACTTCTCCTATATTGCTAATCCGGCACTGCGTGAAGCATTCATGTCTTTTTGTGAAAAATTCTGTCTTTTCAGCGTTTGGACCCTCAACCCCTCCCATTTTTTTTTTTTTTTTTCTGAGTACGGCACTGTCCAATACTGCTACTTTAAGCTGCCAAATTCAACAATTAAATGAAAGCTGAGGTAATTTTTAGAGTTTTTAGCATAGGAAAATGAAAATATATATCATGAAATAAATAAATAAATAAAAATAAACATTATTTTACAGGAGTTTTTAAAATTCTTAGATTTTCAACGCTACTGCAGCTATATTGCACTTTTTCCTTCGTATGTCTGACAACAGACTTTTCAATTTACCCAAAGCTGCACATGCGCAGTACACCCTTACCCATAGCAAATGCAACAAACTTTTGCCCTCCTCATGATACTTGTCCTTTAATTTTAATTCACGCTTTCTTTTACAACAAAATTATTCAATCCTATCGTTGCTAAGAAACCGGGTAGGGGGGGGATGTAACGGCTTCAAAACTTCACGATACAGCTCATTAAATTCAAAATGTTGTTTAAAATTTGTAGAAAGTCTCCTACTGAATATTTCTTTGTCGTTGAACTTTGAATGAAGGCCTTAATATAGGTTTCATAATTTGACAAAAAAAAAAAAAAAAAATTTAAAAAATTAAAAATCTGATAGATTTCAGGATGCAAGAGTGAAAATCCGAAAATTATACGTAATCGTACATTTTAATAAATGGCTATACTCCTCAATTGATCGGAAATAAGACAATTTACGGAATTATTTTGTGCGTGGATTATTTTTTGCTTGGGATAATCTGTTATTCTGATTGAGTTTTGAAAGAGGTTTTAAACTCCTTACATCAAAATGAAGTAGATCTATCTCACTTACGAAATCTCTTGTTAGAAAGTAGTTTTATTAGAAAGTAGTTTTATTTATTTTTTTCAACGTACAATTTTATTCATTGTTACGATTTCCAAGACAACCAAACAGCAAGACATGATAGCGAAATTTTTAAGCAGCTGCTATTGAATTCGAAATCCTTCTTTACTTAAAAATTTGTAAAAAAATCTTAGTCCAAATTTTACGTACCGTTTTACTTTTAAAAGTGGGTGAAATTAATGCTCCGTCATTTGCCAAGATATTAAAAGTTATGACTGATAGAATTTAAGATGCAACAATTTTAAAATTATTTACGAAAATTTTCGTCAAAAGTTACCTTTATTTAAAAAATTCTTAAAAACCTGCAAATTATGTTGCATATTCAGAACAAACTGTTTTCGAAAGAAAATTTTCTCCTCTATCCCATTATGCAAATATCGTTTTACTACGAGCGTTATTACATATTATGCGAGAAAAAATGCTACAAATCGCATAAAACATAAAACATTTGTAAGCCGAATTTTGAAAAAATGGCTTCTAGGTGTGTCAGGATCTGTCCTAATGAAACCGTATACAACATTTGGTAGGTCTGCGACCACACGTCTCGGCGCTATGCGATTGAAAGACACGCATTGAGAAGATGGGAAGTTACAAACCTACATAGCCAGTCCGCTGCATACTTTGTTTACTCTCGGATTTTGTCATATACTAGCTGAAATACCCGTTCTTCGCACGGGAATGAATGGACTTTTTGATATTACGATTTGTTGTGATTACTATTTCTTGTAGTAAAGAGATATAGCAAAATGGATATCGCGTTATATTGTGTTCAATAATCATGCTTAGAGAATTTCAAGGCAATCGTTTGTACGGTGCAGAAGGCGATGCGGCGTAGCGCAATCTACTGGCGAGTTTTAGCAAAACGGATACGGCGAAAATATCCTTTGCATTCAGATATCGATGTATACGAATTTTCATGACGATCGGCTGGACAGTCCTAAAGTTCATGTATTGACGCGACATCTAGTGGCAAGTTATAGGAAAATGGATAGCGCCAAACTCTTCCCCGTGTTCAAATATCTATGTATACCTATTTTCATAGCGATCAGTTGCACAGTCAAGAAGGGATACACTGCAGCGCCATCTAGTGGTTAAGTAATGATTTGCTACAGCGCCGTCAAGTGGCGAGTTATAGTAAAATGGTTAATGCCAAAATATTCTCATTGTTCAAATAGCTATACTGATTTTCATAGCGACCGTTTGAATGGTCAAGAAATTGCCTGCTGCAGCGTCATCTAGTGGCGAGTCAAAATAATAATGCATTGCAGTGTCATCTAGTGGTGAGTAACATCAAAAGGAACACAGAATATATTCTTCGTGCTCAAATGTGTAAGTATAAAAAATTTTATGCCTCTCAGTCGAACGGTATAGAAGTTGATGCGTTGCAGCGCCATTTAGCGGCAAGTTACAGCAAAATGGATAATGAAAATTATTCTCCGTGTTCTAATATCCGCGTGTACCAAA
Source organism: Cheiracanthium punctorium (assembly GCA_038373885.1). NCBI lineage: Eukaryota > Metazoa > Arthropoda > Arachnida > Araneae > Cheiracanthiidae > Cheiracanthium > Cheiracanthium punctorium. The sequence goes on along the minus strand of JAWZYV010009895.1, from coordinate 951,008 downwards.
TTTCATCGAAATCGATTGGACGATATTCGCATAGCAAACGGCTAAATGGAATAGAATTGTACGTTCTGCTGCGCCACCTAGTGGCAAGTTAGAGAAAAACGGATAGCATAAAAACCTTCTCCATGATAAAGACTTAGGTGAACCAAATTTCATGGTGATCGGTCAAACGGTGCTGGAGTTGTTCAACCTCATACACACATACCAACATTCATTTTTATCTATAACCAGTGTCCTATATACCAGTCTCAAATAAAATTCAGTTTCAAATATAAGCCTGGCGAAAGTGCCAACATACGCCATTTTGCAAGAGTTTTTTCTGGGAATCATTCGAAGCATTGATTTAGCACAATCAATATGGGAAATGGTCCGACCGCCAAAAAGTAAAGCACGCATTTATTTGAAAAGTGGAATCCCTTAATACAACCGCATTTTTTAAATTATCAACTATAACGTATTTTATTCATCGTTACTCCCGCGTACTAAATGCGAAGATTTCAATTTTCTGAAATTTGGCGGAATTCCCCCAACTTCAATCAATGTTAGGGATGGACGCGAGACGAAAAATAGGAGTCTGGCGTCTCGCAAAATAGCCTAAAAGCTTTGTCTCGTCTCGCAAAAATCCCTATATCGTAATGTTAAAAATGTGTGTCTCGTCTCGCAAATAAGCTGTAAATCTCTGTCTCGTCTCGCAAAAAAGTCGTCTCGCGTCCATCCCTAATCAATGTACTCAGTTGGCGAGAATTCTGAAGATAGATCGCTTGAAATCCCTTAATAACTGCATTATTTCTGCACGGATCACTAAAATTTAACGCTGTATTCTAATAAAACCTATGCACTTATTTTCAAAAATCTATTTTCCTTAAGTTCTCAATAAATTGCGCCAAGCAGAAAACGGTGCAAACCGCTAGAACTCACTTTCTCATTTCAGCCATTTTATTTTTCGCCAAACTAAAAAATTTTACATATTAGCCTCTGAAATCTTCAATTCTTATTGTTTTGCGTATAAAACATTTCATTCCTGCTCTGGTTTCCCATGCACACGATATTATAATTAAAAAAAAATAATAATAACCTTACGTATATAAACTAACAAAAAATCATTATTGTTCTTTTATTTTTACTTTAAGAATTTAAAACATTTCATTCGGCAAAATCGCTACACATGGCAAACACGATGCTTATTTCACACTTTTTTCACTACAGGTGTTACAATTACGGAAAGATTTCTGCGTGGAGAACATAAAAAATCTCTTAAATTCCGGGACGGGTGGACTTTCAAAGTTTTAAAGTGGACTATCATTTATCCTATATTATTTTACATATCTGTGCAAAGTTTCAGGCTGATAGGTCCATTTTTGTGGATTTGTATACTAATCAAATCCACAAACAAACCGAATTTCCGTGATATTTAATGTTTTTCATATGCACGCGCTTCTTTATTGAAGTAATAGCATTCTTGTTAGCTCAAAACATCAATCATTTGATACGGGCGAAACTCGCCAAGCATGGCAACGTAAAAACGGTTTTTAATTAATAATTAAAAAAGAAATTAAAAATCTAAAATTCTAAATAGCCTATAACCTTCACCAGAGTCCCATCTATATCTAAACCAAAATTCATCCTAATCGATTCAGCGGTTTAGGCGTGAAAGCGTCATAAACAAACAAACTCACTTTCGCATTTATAATATTAGTTAGGATATACAATAGTAAATTTTTACGTCGAAGCCTTTTAACCTAATTAGATTTGTAATTCATTTTTAAACTCATGGCGCCAACACAGCGTCATAGATCACATTATATCAATATGACATAAATTTCACATGCGAAAAATCTAGTCTCGCATGAAATAAGTTTTATTTATTTTTTCCGACTGGCAACTGTTCAGTTTCCGTCGACTTGTGATGGAGCTCCGTTTTAAGAGCTCCGTCGGGAACCGAGTTCGTAGTTAGGGTTTTTAATTGATATCTTTTTAACTAATTGGAATTTCGGAATTCGAGTCAGCGGTTCTGGTTCCCGGGACGATTCTGCGTCTTTCGGTACCTTCGCCGAATCTCTGCGTTCCGCCGTTCCGGAGGAGGTAGGCCCATATAGATGCATACACGCGTTTGTTTACCTCCCGATTTTATTTGTGTAGATTTGCCGAATGCGAGAATTTCGTTCCTTTTCAAATTTGGCGGCATTCCCCCAAGTTAAATCAATTTACTTAATTTGGAGAAAAATCAGAAGATCGATCGCTTAAAATCCCCTTAATAATGGCTCTATTTCTGCATGGAAAATTAAAGTTTAACGCCGTATTCTAATAAAACCTACACACACAAACCTAAACCTTTTTCGGTTCGCTCGCAGTAAATTGCGCCAATCCTAAAACTGTGCATATCGGTAGAACCTACTACTTTCTCAAAATCGCCATATCAGCCATTTTATTTTCCGCCAAACTAAAAAAATTATACATATTAGTCTCGGAAATCTGCAAGTCCTTATTATTTTATGCATAAAAAACCTTGAATTCCTACTCTGATTTCATATGTACACGATACTTTAATTAAAAATAGCCTCGCAAATATAATCTAAACAGAAAAAAATCATTATTCTTTTATTTTTACTTCAAGAGTCTAAATCATTTAATAAAGTAGCCAAACATGGCAACCGCGATGCTATTTCTCACTTTTTTGACTACAGGTGTTACAATTGCGGAATGAGAGAGCAAAAATTAGTGTTTTTGACGTTTTTTTTTTATCAATATCTCCTAAACTAATTCGATTTCGAAATTTAAAATAGCGGAAGACCTTCCTTGGAATCTTTCGAATCCGTGGATACCTTGATCGAAACTCAACTCCCAGCCGTTTCGGAGGAGATGATGTTACAGACAGACGCGCACAGATTTTAATAGTATACTAGCTGCGTACCCGTTCTCCGCACGGTAGGGAGCAAAACTTTTTCTTGCATGTATAATTCGAATTGATTCCAGTAATGTGGAATCTAAAAATAAACAACATGATTTGACTCTTGGCGTAAAGTTACTCATTAGTTATTCGTAAAGTTAGTATAAATACTGATCTGAGAACATTGTTAATATTATGAAACAAAAAAACTATGTCGGTGTCCTTGGCGTAAAGTTACTCATTAGTTATTCGTAAAGTTAGTATAAATACTGATCTGAGAACATTGTTAATATTATGAAACAAAAAACTATGTCGGTGTCATTGGCGATCAGAAAAAGAAAAGCGTGACGGTTCCTAAAAATTTCTAACTTTCAAAATGTCTCATTTCTACATCATACTCTTTTTTAGATTTAAGTTATACCATTAATACCTTAGATACTACATGATGTGAAGAACCGTTTTTTTTTTTTAATAATTAAATAGTTGTGTGTACCCGCTCTTCGCAAGGCAAGAAGAGAACATTTTCCTAAAATATTATCATAACTACTTGTGACAAACAGAATCTCCAAGAAAAAAAAAGTTCAGGTACAGAAATTTCTGTTGAAATTACCGCGGGATATATTAACGCGACGTAGAATTATTTAATGTTTAGTTAGCTGTTATGTAAGATGGCTGTTGAAAAACGAAAAGAAACGAATAGTTTCACGAAATATTTATTAACGCGGTATATTGTGCTTTGATCAATATTGCCCTAGCATATCTAATAACTATTACTAAGAGTATCCTTTACTGATACCAATATATTTTCGTTTTTCCATCTTTAATGTTTAATTTAAAGAAACGGTTTAGATATTTGCCACTAATGTAGTTTTTTATTCTTTGGTGATTCTTTGCAATTTACGCATTAGTATAAACGATAATCATTTCACTTTCTGGCTGCCATTAAAACAGCTCTCCATACATTCTTATGCATAACTCTTGTCAGATTGGCGTATTTAGCACGTAAAATATTTCCTGCGATTCGAAAACGTGTCCCGTTTAAAAATTATATCGAAAATAATGCTGGATAATTCATCGTTGAAAAAACAGCATTCAATTCTTTTGCTGGCAACGTATTATAAAATAGGGAATAATTTCGTGCGTGGCGTATGTTTTGTTTGTGAGCCCGTAATTTTGATTGAGTTTCGAAAGGGGTTTTAATCTCGTGAAATCTAAGTCATTTTGATCTAACATGTGGAAACTCAGTTATTTTAAAGTCATTTTATTTATGTTTTTCAAATGGCAATTTTATTCATTGTTACTGTTTCCCAGACAACCATAGCGGAAGATATCATACCGAAATCTTGAAACAGCTTTTATTAAATTCAAAATCCTTCTTTACATAAAAATTCGTAAAAAATCTCCTAATTTTATTTTTCCTCCGTTCTTCTTTTAAAAGTGGGCGAAATATACGCTCCGTCTTTCGCCGAAATATAAAAAAGTTATGACAGATAGAATGAAAGATGCAACAGTTTTAAAATTACTTTTACGCAAACGTCGTCAAAAGAGAAATTCTTTTTAAAAATTCCCCAAAATCGGCAAAATATGTTACATAGTCAAAACAAACTGTTTTCGAAAGAAAATTTTCTCCTCTATCCGATGATGCAAATATCGTTTTATTGCGAGTGCAATGACCGGCGTTATTACGTATTATGCAAGAAAAATCGCTAAAAATCGGACAAAACAGAAAATAAAACATTTTCTAATTCGAATTTCGAAAAAATCGCTCCGAGGCGTGTTAGTATCTGTCCTAGTGAAGCCGTATGCAAAATTCGGTAGGTCTGCGACCAACCGTCTCGGCGCAATGCGATCGAGAGACGCGCGCAAGAAGATCGGAGGTCACAAACCTACCTACAAACATAGCTACATACAATGTTTACTCTCGGATTTTATTATATATAAGATAAGATAGAAAGAAGATTCAAGCTTAAATTTTGAAAAATTGATATTATTGGGCAGCGACTTCAATCTGAGGAAGAAATCGTTGCCAAAAGATTTCTTTGTTTATTTATCTTTTATTTTTTTTTACTGAATGCAAATAATTGGCAACAGTAAAAAAAAAAAAAGGATAAATAAACAAACTAAATTTCTATTATTGTTCGTCACCTAATTCACAGAGACTGACATTGTATTTTTTTCTTCATCGTGGATATGATTAATGAGCTATTCTTTTTTTTCCCCTCTTCTTAAACCAATGAAACTCAGTAAGCCAAAAGATCCGATGATATTTCTGAGAACGTACAAAAGAGTAACCGGACTCTCCGGCACAGCACACGGCAAGCTTTTGTTGATCGGCAAAACTAAAACATATGGTTGTTTAGATTTATTCATAAGGTCTAGTTTGATGGGCCCATGAAACTCAGTCAGTATTGTTTTGTCACTCAAAAGGAGGAAATGGGGAGGAGCTATGTACACAGCCGTGTTAGGGTTGTTCGGTTTTAATTTACCCTTTAACCCTTTGAGGCGCAACCCTTTCCCAATGCTGAAAAAAGGGCAGCCGTTGCCATCGCTCGACTTAACTACCAGCAAGATGGCGGACGATCGAAACGCTCATCGCGCGTCACAGATCGAGAGACCCCTTTTTTGACGCAGCTGGCTGTGCGCGTCACAGCCAGCTTTTTTCAGCATTGGGCAATCTATCCAGCTGTTCTCGCATTCTTCCATTTTTCAGCAATGTCAGTGCTGTTTAAAAATAATCGTGACAATTTTTTTTTTTTTTTTACGGGAAATGACATGCTAAAAAGTAAAGGATTCTCGTGGAGCTACGTCACCCACAACTATTTTTATAGAAATCAAAACTATTCTTCGTGACTGGCAACAGTCAAAACGTCAGAGTTTGGTGTTCCCAGATCGGGAACAATGCGCTTTAAAGGGTTAACGTGTTGTGGTCGAGCAGTGAAAAAAAACTATCCATGTCCAGCGTTTTCGCTGTTAATGCTTCTGATTTAGTCAGGGAAAAAATATATAGTTAAATGGTTCCAACGTGCAGCTGAAAAAGTGCAGCCGCTGCAATCGCTCTATTTAACAAAACAAGCAACAAGACGGTCTATCAAATCGCCAATCGCGTGACACAAAAATAAAAGACTATTTTCATACAGCTGTCTGTGCGGCCACAAAGGACGTAAGCGGTGTCTGGATGCCGCTTAACCCTTTGAGGTGCAACCCTTTCCAAATGCTGAAAAAAGGTGCTGAAATGTCACCCGCAACTATTTTTATAGAAATCAAATCTATTCTTCGTGACTGGCAACAGTCAAAACCTCCGAGTTTGGTGTTCCCAGAGTGGGAACATTGCACGTTAAAGGGTTAAGACAACACACAAATGCTGACTATAGCCAAATCTCTTAAATGTATTACTTACAACAGTATGCGGTAAAAAAAATTAAATTTTACATAAATTTTGAAAACAGATTAAATTTTTTTTAAATGACAATTTTGTAAATTTTACAATTTAGTGCATAGCAAACATAATTTAGTATAAAGAATTAAAAAATCTTCCGTGCTATTAAATATTTTAACCAGAAATTTATAGTAAAATTTACTGTCAATCAAATTTTACTATACAAAGTGTTTTTAGGGGCCGAGCGAAAGGGTTCTGTGTGTTTTGTTTATTTATTCCTTTCTTACATTGCGCGCGGGAAAGGATTCTTTTCACTTGCTCTTTTCGGCTAGTCGTGTTTAAGTTGCAGTTCAAACTCTCGCTCGGATATTTTTCAATATTAGCACTAGGGCGTTATTTCACTCAGTACCAGAATTTTGTCTACGCTATCTTGTCGACAAGTTTTGTAGATATGAATTGTCACGGTGAAGATCTTTTCCAAATGTATTTGCCAGATAACTTTCTTTTTTTTTTTTGGGGGGGGGAGGGGTTAATAAAATGTTGAAAGTTGCACAAGGTTTGCAATTTTTGATAATGGATCGCTAAATTTGATACCAAAACGCGACAATTTATTATAAATATACTACGAGTAAAGCTAGAAAATGCCTGCCGAATATCGTAAAATAGTTTTAGTATAGGCGATTTTAATATAGATTTAATGCCGAAGAAGTGTTTTATAATACAGAGAAGTCAAATACGGTGCACTCATAGATTATGATGCCCATTCCAAACAGTATTTAAAATGATGAAGTATAGTTGGAATATGCCTGGCGAAGATTGTAAAACAGTTTCAGTAGACGATTTTAAGATAGACTTCGATTCCAAAGATGTGTTTTATTTTGTATAAGAAAGAGTTAATGCCTATTTTAACGCTCAACTCTCGCCAAACTAAAAAAATCGCCAAACTTTGGCGAGCTTTGCAGTCATGGGTCTCTAGGAGTCATGCACAAGTTTCAATGCTCCCGAAAGAAATAGATGAAAACTAAATTGAACAAGTTAGCGATAAATAGCTACAATAACGCCGTAAAAATTTCTTTTATTATTATTACTATTATTATTTTATTTATTAACTATTACTTTTTATTTATTGTTCAACTTTTCTCCAATTATTCTGGCAACGTATATTTTTTCCTCTTCAATTGGCAACAGCTCCATGGCTGAGCCATGTTTTCAAGCTTAAAGCTTTTGGTCTTCGTCTCCATTTTTGTCTTCATAATTACTTTTTAACAGGGTATGTCTTCATGATTACTTTTTAACAGGATAGCCCGAAGTAGTTACATATTTAGCTTTCTCTGTGCTAAGTAACTACATTGAAATCCTGTTATTTTGTTTTTTATCTTGGTAGTAAGTATTCGGTTCGTGGGGCCTAACGAGTATAGCCGGTGCTTGCTACCCATTGTTTTACTCCATCCAATTCCCTTTTAATTTTCATTTTTACCATTGTTTGGATTTCTATTTACTGGATATATTTACTCATTCCTGTTTTGCATACGATTTTGTGTTCATTGTATATGTAGACTACGAAACTGCTGTAGAATGATTCCTTGATTCGTAAGTTTAGCCCATTTTACTATTATATATATATATATATATATATATATATACAGGGTGAATCTAAACTCTTGGGCATAACTTTAAGGGGTGATAGAGCACACAATAAGGAATCGTAATCACATAGCAGTCTGCGGTCGAAAACGCAGTTTTAACTTACCCGGTCATAATCACTTTGGGAAAAGTATTGAAGTGTCCGTCTAATTATTTAATCAAGTTTCATTAACAATAGGCTCGTCTCCGAAAATTTCATCCATGAAATAAAATAGCATTTTTAAACTATCAATTTTAGTCTTCTGTTTTCGAGGGAAAATACATTCGTTTCTGACGAACAATGGACAGAAAGTGCACTGTTGTTTCAGCACTTTTATCCGAAGTGATTATTAACAGCTACACGAAGACGACGTTGCCGACCCCATAGTGCTGTGTGATTCTGATTCCTTATTATGTTCCCTATCACCCCTTAAAGTTTTGCCCAAGAATTTAGGTTCACCCTGTATATATAAAGAAAAAATAGTTTTGAAGAATGTACACATCTACCTGCACTGTAAATATGGTAACTGTACTTGCTTTCTTCCGCAAATCAAAATACATAAGCACACATACACACACTAACGACTTCATTAGTAGTAGAGATAGACATAAGTGTAAAATTTTACATGAAAATTGACCAATTAATGATAACAGGAATAAAAAGGAGCATTGTTCATTCGACAGAACTGCTTTATTTTGACCGAAACATAATTCAAATTAAACATCACAGAAAAGAACGCATTGTTTTGTAACATTTTTAATCAAATACAAATTTTGCGATCGAAACAGCAAGCAGGACAGAAATGGATATTTTATAAGGGTAACAGAAACAAGATTGTGCCAGTTTGTTTAGGCATGTCAGAACTGTAAGTATTGATTATGAAGATTTGAGGAACTGTAAATGTTTTAGTAAAGAAACAGACAGTAGTGCATATTTTCTCTTTTTCTTCTCCCTCCCCCTCCTTCAAATCGCTAAAATTATTTAAAATTATAATACATAATAATAAATTTTAACTGTGATTCACTTTCCAAATATTGCTTTAAAAATTGCTCTGAGATGTTTTCACTATTGAGCTTAGCAAGTTTGTGGACTCGACTTTGGTCATTTCATCCAATTTTGTGACGGGAACTTTGCAAACCGTTTGTAAAAACTTGTGCTACACTGTTGAAATTTGAAAACTTTGGAACCGTAATTTAAAGAAAAAAGACATAAGGTATTTTAAAAAGTAATCTTCTTAAATGCTTTATAATATTGTGTTTGATAGACTAGAGTCTTTTTATTTTTAAGGATCAAATAGCCTAAAAGCAAAATTCCCGTTTGAAAGCACTGCTAAAAAGGACTGAATGAGAACTTGCTGGTTAACAATAATTTGGAAAAGATTTGTAAGACATTGCTTCTTTTCCCGATTGCAACGATATGTAAATCCCCCAATAAAGCGAAATTTTTATTTGTGAAACATTGTCTTCATCGCTTTGTATTTCAGATTACTTAGTAAAAGTGATTAGGAGACGGGCAAGCTGTGCCTACTGCTCTACCGATGCACTAACAATTCACATCTCCTTCATAAATTCAGAATAATTTTCACAAATTCGTACTGCATCAATAGATGGTAGTGCTAAGTCTCCAATTCGTTATCATATGAACCGCTTGCTCATATCTTTGTGTACGTGCAGTGATTCTTAAAAATTTTACTTGTTAATGTAAATCTTTTTAATTCTAAAAATAAAAAAGGGACTAGAATCTAAATATTAGGTATTTAATATAGAGTAGGTCTCTCTTTTCAATATCGCACTCCTTTCAAAGTTTTCATTTTATTTAAAGATTAAAATATCCAATGTGTTACCACAAACAAAAAATAAAACACACGAAGACCATAAATACTTTTCTAATTCAACTGTGAATCGACCGATTAGTCAGCATCTGCTAGTTTTCTACTTCGTTGGGCTTCAATCCAGTTCCAGATTTATGCATGCAACTGGAACTAACTATCTATACGTTAGTTAAGCCACCTGACATGGCATAACAATAAAAACTGTACTAAAAAACGTAAACTGAACTAAAAAGGTAAACCTGTTTCACGTATACAGTTTTATTAACAAAGGCAACATTCAATTCATATGAAACTTAAATATTTAAATACTTGTTATTATCAGAGTTTAGGTATTTGAAAAGTAACTTTCTAGCAAGGAAGTATGCACAGTAAAAAAAAAAAAAAAAAAAAAAAAACAAAGTGCTCTTTTGAGCAAATTTATATTTAAAACTTCACCGTGAATTCTTTAGCAATAGATGTTAAAGAAATTATGGTCTAAAAGTTCTTCGTAACAACTTCCTGTATTCAATTTAAAACAAATACATGAATTATACATAACTGTTTAACACAAAATCACACGGAATACAACTGTACAGAAGTTTTACAGGAAGCAAAGTACATTTTACAATGAATCGAGATAATACACAAAATCAATGTAGCATAAAATATTAACAATATAAAGAATGATATAAGCGCAATTTAATAATATTTACAAAGTATATAAAATAAAAAATGTAGTTGCATTCAAAGGAAATCTGCAAGACTGAAAAACATCTGCTACAAACTAAGCTCGCCAGGAAACACATGCGGTTTCCATTTGGTTTCTGCTGGGATCAGTAACGTGAGGGATAAGTAAAAATCATCCTGAAAAAGAAAAATCGCATGAATTAAAATTTATAAATAAATAGCTTTTATGAAGAAGTTATTTAGAGATTGATTTCATGCAAATATAAAATAAAAAAGACATCATGTGAGGAAGTATTTACTTGGACTATATTAAATTCTTAATTAGCGTTGTGAATAGCAAAACACAGATCTTTTAAACTAAACACTTCAGTTGCGATAAAGGACGAAGACGTAAGATAATTAAAAAACTATTTATCAAAAAAGTCTATTTAAAATAAACATATTAAAAATCACGGTCTGATGATGGCCAGAAAGTAAAGGAACTTGCTACAAGAGCAGGAGAATAGATGTGGAATGAGTTTAAAAAAAGATGCCAAGAACTTGGCCGAGACAACCACGCCAATTACAAAGTTGCAAAAAGTTTAGGCCAATAAAATTACGGCAATCAAACCGTGATTGGATAATTTTGAAATGTGGTGCATAGTATCAAAATAAAGTATGCCAAAAGCACGAAGGAGGTGTCGGTCAGACCGAAATAAATGCACAATAAAAGGCTATTGCATGCGGGAAAATAGAGAAATACAAGTTTTAAAGCCGAAGTATGGAAAAATGAGAACAGAAATATGTTAAAATGCTTGACTCTAAGCATATTAAATTAATAAACTGAAAGCAAATGATTGTGAATATTAAATATGTGATCTACATCTCGCGTCAGGTAGGCATTATTTTATAAAAAATTCAATGTTAAACTCAATCGTAATGTACTAAAGGCTTTTTGTTTTTTTTCCAATGGAAAAAAAAACTACCGTATTTTTTATTCTAATAAGCGACATTTAATAGTACAGAACACACTTAGCAATCTAAAGTAATTGCTACAGGTAGGGTATTCGAAAAAAAATATATAATGTTACAATGTATTTCTAATATAAGCAGTTTCAACATTTTATTATTATTTGCCACACAAAACGTATGTATACATACGTAATATCAAGTTTTCTTTATAAAAAAGTTTTCCTTTTTTTTCTCCCTTCACCACTTCATTGTTTCCCCTCTTACGTTGTAGATGTATAGTGATCTCTTACTTATTCGTACTCTCTTTTACACACGTTTTTCACTTATGAGCGTTTTTCCCGCGGTCCCGACCGGGAACACAGAAAAAAGAACGATAATTCTCATTCTTTTATGAGCTGCGCTGAGAAAGCACCTCTGACTACGAAATGTTCTCATTTGGAAAATTAGATTTTTCAACTAGTCAATGTTGCAAAAGTTTTACCCTTTTTATCAGTATTCGATTTTAAATTATTTTTTTGAGAAGGTAGTAATAGGATTAAACCAAATTTAGGTGTGTAACCATTTCTATTTTCCTGGTGTTGACGAAAAAGTAGTATAATTCATTAAAGAAAGAAAGAAAATGATTGCATTTTGAAATTTATCTTGTTTACATTTTCCAGTGTATACATGGTATTTATTAACAGTACGATATATGTACCTCTTATTAATACTATGTATAGCAGTGGTGTAGCAAGAGGGGGGCGGGGGGCGGTCCGCCCCGGGTGTCACCCCTGGCTTGTACAGCAAAAATTCCAAAATTATCGCTTATATGGGGTAAAAAATGCTCGTATGGAGGGGGGGGGGTGACACTACTTATATCCGCCCCGGGTGTCACCCACTGTAGCTACGCTACTGATGTACAGTACTATACTGTATGAACTGATATTTCACTTTTACGCTCCTGTTTGTAGTTTTTCATTTGTGTGCGTTTCTCTGGTGGGTCCCTTGAGTCCGCGCATAAGTGAGAGACGACTGTATTTGTTCAACAGCTGAACGATCAATGGACGGTAAAATCCTTTGGATGCCCCACTGTTAGATTTAATTCATTTTCCAGAAGTGAGCTAAGATGAAGGGTTTACCGTTAATAACAGGCGGAAATATTTTTGTTTACGAAAAAAAATTCCCGAAAGTCTCGGAACTGCGAGAGAGTATCACGTGATACTTCTTCCGAGTCAGGATTGATGTAATATTATCGAAAATTAAATAAACAAACAATCGGCAGCGATTGTAGCTGATTTCACGACGCGCTGTCTTCCCTACCGAAAGATTTCAATCTGTCATATCTGGTCGAAACGTTAGCACTTCACAGAAGATAACGAAAACAAAAGAAATGAAATTAGAGGTCAACTTGAAAATGGAAGGTGCCTTCTTATCGGTCGGATTCAGTGACTGAGAGACAATGAGTGAATGCATTCTGATACCGAGTTTGGGAAGGAACGTTTCTTTTGGAATTCTGAAAACAGGGCAGTAACGGTAGTAGCATCATAGGCCCGAACAAATTCGGCGCCCTGTGTGGAGGATTTTAGGCGAGGAGCCTCCTTTAAAACAAAAATTTTTGAACGCCCCCTAAGAAGTGCCGCCCAGGCAAGACCGCCCCCCTTAGCTACGTCACTAATCCTGCTGTGGCTAATTAGTCAATGGTTGTCTTCTGATGAAGGGACCAAATGCCATCATCATATTCCTCTTGTGAATCTCTCGTTGTAGTAACGTTTTTGGAGCCCGGGGAGGAACGCCACGGTTACGCCACTGGCCGTTGGTTAAAGCCTCTTTTTTTGGGTGTACTAGCCCTAAAATTCTGGTGTGGAATCCGTTATTAAAGCGCTAATTTATAAATAAAAAAAGGAATATTCGGAAAGCGGGAAAGAGGTAGAGTTTTCAAAATGGCCCATTCTCAGTCTAAAGAAAAAAAAAAAAAATCGACATAAAAAGTTCCGTTCCGTATTTAAAAATTAAAATAGAGCAACAATACCGGCAATCCTAATGTACATATATATTTAAGTCAAAATATTATTTTCATTGCGAAATAGGATTTTTTGGGGAAAGGAGCGCAAGTCTTTCATAAATCGTTTGCGGGAATAATGTTATTCTTCAGAAAATTTTTCGTCGAGGTATAAGTTTTCACAGTTTAAAATATATTAAAGCAATTTTTTTCAATGAAATAATAATATTAATTATTATCATTATTTAAAAAATGCTTTAAGGCCTAACGAACCTCCAAGATTCCGGTCCCAGCACTATGAGACAGATAGTCGTCAAATAACGGAAGTATTCAGGCAGCACTGCTGACAGTAAAATTTTCGGGAATTGAAGACATACTTTTTGAGAGTGTTACAACTTATGAGTGTATGAGAGGTTTTTTTTTTTTTTGTTTCCATTCTATGAATCCTCATTACAGAACGATATATGTGATCATTCTAAAGAATTTTTCAGAATGACCGCACAAACGAAGGGATGGGTGTCGTTCTAGTTAAGAGAAAGAGAGAACTTTTGTTGTCTGTCATGGGCGCTACTTCACCTGGGTACGCCACTGAAGGCACCCGACTTAATACGCCAGAGGATTTCGGAAGATCTAGTTTTCTTTTTCACCCCAGCCACCAGCGTAGTTTTCCAAGCGAGAAGCAACGATCCGATCCGAGACCCATCCCGAGTCACGAATCTGGGGCACACGCCCTGGGGCTGGGCAAGTGCCCTCTTTCTCTCTGTCATTTGGTGAGGACAAGGTCTAGGTGAAACGCGGCCTGCCCCCTACTGAGCCTCACATTCCAGAAACGTTGCAGGTTAGGAATGTTTACGCACGGAACTAGAAAACAAGATTGCAGGTGCTTTGGGAAAGAACATTGAATTTTGCGAAAAAAATTAGCTGTTTATTAATTTTTTAATTGTGGGATCCAAGAATTAAATTTTTATTTGCAACTAAATCAAATGCAATTAATTTAATTCCGTTAGTTGATTGATTGTGAGATACGGCTTCAATTAATCAAAATTATATCGATTAACTGTGGTTTAAATTTAATTTAATTCCAAGTGTTATTTTAATTGTCATTAATCGTCAATCCTTTATTGTAAGAATTAAATGTTGGGCAAAATATAATAGTTTGAACAACTAGCGTCTAAAATTATGCTATTAACGTTTGATCAATTGTTAACTGCACATTTTACAATCAAAGGGAATGCCTTTAAATTTATCATTTTAGAAGCTCTGTTAACCCTTTAACACGCAGTGTTACCACTCTGGGAACACCAAACTCTGACGTTTTGACTGTTGCCAGTCACGAAGAATAGATTTGATTTCTATAAAAATAGTTGCGGGTGACATAGCTCCACGAGATTCCTTTACTCTTTAGCACTTCATTTCCCGTAAAAAAAAATGTCACGATTATTTTTAACAGCACTGACATCTGCTGAAAAATAGAAGAATGCGAGAACAGCTGAATAGATTGCCCAATGCTGAAAAAAGGGTAGCCGTTGCCATCGCTCGACTTAACTACCAGAAAGATGGGGGACGATCGAAACGTTCATCGCGTGCCACAGATATAGAGATCCCTTTTTGACGCAGCTGGCTGTGTGGCCCAGCCGGCTGTAGTCAAAAAAGGGTCTCTAGATCTGTGGCACGCGATGAACGTTTCGATCGTCCGCCATCTTGCTGGTAGTTAAGTCGAGCGATGGCAACGGCTGCCATTTTTTCAGCATTGGGAAAGGGTTGCCCCTCAAAGTGTTAGTGCTTCTATACTCTAAGTGCAATGCACCCCTTTTAGTCTGAATTTTTCACTTTAACCACTGTAGGTGCTGTTTCATTCACAGTTTTAACGTCGAACTGTTGGCACAAATAATTAAGTATTGACACAACGATAGTCTGATGATTGGTGAAAGATACTGGTATTCAATGTAAAAACAACTATGTTGTTGCTTTTAAAATGGTTTGCAAACTGCGAGATAAAACCTTTTGAACTAATCTGTGCAGCTAATGATTCAATTTTCAAGATAGTTTATTGATATTGCTTGAAACATAGGTAATTTGCGATGGCAAAATTAAAATTTCTTCATTTTAAATGTATGTGTGATTAAATAATTGTCACTAAATCTGAGTAGAATCGTCATTTATTAAGTTAACAGCTTTTGACGATTTACTGCTGAGTTAAGTTGAAAATTTTCAACAGATAATTAGGAATCATATTATTTAAAAGCAAAATCACAAAAACGTATGCCCATTCTAAAAATAACTCAGCACATCTACAGTCAAAACTGATGTCTTTTCATATTTTATATATTCAAAGAAGCCAGTAAAATGTTCTTTATTTTGAAGACTAGTTAAAAAAAGGGAAAAAAACATATAGTTAATTATCCATTGCACCAAAAAGTCTGATGCCGTTTGAAAGATACAGTATAATGACAATAACGAACAGATTTAATGATTTATTCAATATATCCAGATTAAACGAAGAAGGAGACATAATTATAATAATTATTCTCCAAATAAATATATAATTGAATGCTTGCAGGCAGGATTTCATAATGATTAAATGATTTTCAATATATTTTTTCCCAGTTTTAAAGACATATCGATGATCATTTGTGGATAATGATACTGATTTCTGTTGCGAGTAAATATTTGCTCAAGCGTAAGTTGAACATAAATCATGTAGCTTTGAAAACAAAAATCTAAAAGAAATATTTTTTCAAAAACTTTTCAACAACTAATAATGCTGAACTAAACCTAATTGAATTGCTCGGACTGCATTATTATTTTTTTAGCGCTATGCCATATTGCCAGTAATTACCAAGGCCAGATACTAACATGATGCAAAATAAACATTCTTGTTTTAAGAATATATTCTAGACAGAGAAAAAAACAGAGAGAGAATTCAAATTTCACATAAAGTAAATGAAGCGTAAAAAGGAAGTTAATATAATTTTAAATTCTTTAAATCTATAAAAATTAGCAGATTACAATCCACTTGTTTACTATAACAAACCTTGAAATAATTTTTGCACACATTCACTGTCAAAGTATCTTAATAATAAATTTTGAATAATTGACAGTCTATTTTTATCTTCTGTTTGTTTCAGAAAATGTTTAATTTTTTTCTAACTTAACTTCAAAATTACTCTTCGATGAACGTTTAAGTTCAAAATAAATAATTCAACTAAATCATTTCAGACCCGATTAAAAATTTCTATTTGTATTAAATATTGTTTTAAATAATAATACGCGATTAAATTTATAAATAGAAATATAAAATAAATAATCCTGATTATTTAAGTTTCAAGGAAAATTGAATTTTTTTTATGTTCCCAAATTAGGACTTCCATCCTATCCTGTATGATAGTATGAGTAATTTTTGTGTCCTCAATTGTGGACGCAGTGTGTGAAAGGGTTAAAGGTACAGTGGTACAGCTTTGATGTCGACTATTATCCATTTACACATGGCAGCCTCTTGGCTGCCGTCATCGCTCGGTTCAAATTTACTTTGATTTCTAGTAACATAATGACTAGTAATATAATATATAACTATATATCACTAACTCTTAGAAGCGCAGGCATTTTCACATCAACATAGAAGACCAACTGAATAGACTGTCCAGCGATGAAAAAGTGCAGCCGTTGTCATCAATCCATTTAAGTACCAGCAACATGGCGTTCAATCGAATTGTCCATCTGACGAAACAAAACTGAAGAAATTTTCTGACACAGCCGGCTGTGCGCGGCTGAACTTTTTCAGCTTTGAGACCCTTTAACCCTTTGAGGCGCAACCCTTTCCCAATGCTGAAAAAAGGGCGGTACAGCCAGCTGTCGTCAAAAAAAGGTCTCTAGATCTGTGGCCGCGATGAACGTTTCGATCATCCGCCATCTTTCTGGTAGTTAAGTCGAGCGATGGCAACGGCTGCCCTTTTTTCAGCATTGGACCATCTATCCAGCTGTTCTCGCATTCTTCCATTTTTCAGCAGATGTCAGTGCTGTTAAAAATAATCGTGACAATTTTTTTTTTTTACGGGAAATGACAAAGCTAAAAAGTAAAGGATTCTCGTGAAGCTATGTCACCCGCAACTATTTTTATAGAAATCAAATCTATTCTTCGTGACTGGCAACAGTCAAAACGTCAGAGTTTGTGTTCCCAGAGCGGGAACACTGCGCGTTAGAGGGTTAATTCTTATTACTATTATTATTATTATTATTATTATTATTTTCTTTTTCGACTAGTATTGAAAGCGCTGAAATAAGGTTGTTTCAAGGCGCAACAACTGCGTGTCAAAAAGTTAAGCACCAAGTCCAACTAATAGTACTAATATAGCATGAAAAAGCTCTCACGGGGTTCCCCCTTCATAAACGTTATGTATTCGCACAATCATTACTGAATTTTTTGAGTATACTATTGATCATTTCGAACTTCGAAACAATTCACGCGTTTCTAAAATTGGCAATGGCGCTCTGCCCAAGCAAATTAAAACTACAGAGTAAGATAACCTATAGCAAAAATTAAAGTTCTTTCAAAACATCGCCGTCAACAAATAACCTACGCTGTTTCTCTTTGCCTCTCAATAACTCTGTGTGTATGACACTAGTTATTTAAAAAAACAGAATCTATGGATAATGTCTTCGTCTGTTCTGATTACTTTTGTTACATGTAAATGGTAAATATTGATTAATTTAGTTCTTTTAATATCAATCATGATAACAAAAACTGTCTGAAAAATAAGAATAGGCCTTTTATAACTACTAGCTATAGGTGCTTTCCGAAAAATTGCATTCCTTGCCCAGTCAAAACTGTCGGATTTTGGTTGCCCGGAATTTCCCTGAAACACTTTTCATAAAAAAAATTAAAAGATATTTTTAGAAAATAATTTAGAACGTTATGAATATTTTAAAACAAACAAACCATCACCAGAATTGAGCAGAAAAATAAGCATGAATGAGTAAACGTCATCAATGATTTACCCTAAAAAAATTACATCTTTGATCTTTCCGTTTTCTAATTTTTATAAATTTCCGCAAAAAAATAAATAAATGTTCGGGTAGTCTATTGAAACTTACTCGGGATATATACAGGGTGTGTCACAATTCCCACCCGGGTTTGGAAGGCTTATAAAATATATATATATATATATTTATATATATATGTATATATATATATATTACCAACACAGCAACAAAATTGACTTTATTGGAGAAAGAAATGCTACAAGTTTTATTTCACAAAAGTCCAATTTGTGAAACTTTTGAGACAGCAAAGGATTAATGCAATTTTGTAGGGAGGGCAGATCGTTTGTTCTCCAAGAGAAACAAAACTTGCAATGTTTCTTTCTATTGTAAAGTCTTCTCCAAGGAAGAAAATTGCAAGTGTTGTTTCACTCACAAATAACGGGCTACTTCTTTGTTGTTGGATTGGACGAGGTTCTGCCGACGACAATCGCCTTCTTCCGTGGTCACCTTGCTCTCCGGACATAATTCCAGGCGATTTTTTTTATGGGGTTACGTAAAAGATCGTGTGTTTGTGACGAAGACGACATTTACGACAAAGGATCACAACTGCATTTGTTGCCATGCTAAAATGAATGTGTGGGTGTAGGAAGAGTTTGACTTTAGACTTGATATCTGCCGTATCACGAAACAAGGACGGATTATGGGGGGGGGGACGGATTATAGGGGGGGTTTCTTTTTCTCAATTGGGGCTACCGCCCCAATTGAGAAAAAGAAATTAATGTAAAAGATCCTATTTTACTTCCATAAAATGCATTTATTTGTCAATCTAACATACCGCCCCCATCGACTAACTAACTGCCCTCCTCCCCCCCATCCCCGACAAAATTGCATTAATCCGTCGCTGTTACGAAAGCTTCACATATTGGACTTTTATGAAACTTGTAATATTTCTTTCTCCAATAAAGTCAACTTTGTTGCTGTATTGGTAATATATATATATTTTATAAGACTCCCAAATCCGGGAGGGAATTGTGACACACCCTGTATTAATGCAGAATCACCTATCGTTTAGCGAGTTACAAAGCGCCCTTTGAAAATGATGAATATAAGAAATATTTTTAATTTGATATGCACAAAATGCATATTAACACGGTATATTGTGCGTTATTATTGTAACAAATCTTCTGATTAGTCGTTTCTTATTTAAATTCCCCACAGTTCAGCAGAAGAAAATACCTTATTTATTTTATTCTCTAGTGAAAAAATTCAAACTGGGTTAACTCGAATGCTATTTAGAATTGCAGAAATTCCGAATTTATTTTTTATCCGAATTTATATAAGCTTTTTTTTTTTTGCATAGGACATGTTACTTTCGTTTCATAGGACAGTTATAGAGAAACGTAATCCTACGTTTTAAAAATGTAGATACTGTTAGAAAATTTCAATGTTCTTTTTCTGCATTAATGTGTGTTGCCGGAAAGAGAGTTGTACAGGCATTATTGCAAATGAAATACATATGTAACTATTTGACCTTGGTGACCATTTTGGCGACCAAAAGAAAGTTCTCGAAACTAGTGGAATTTTGGTTGTGGAAAAATCTGGAAATATATGATTTAACATCCCATGTGACGTCACGTTCGCCTGGAAATCTATAAATAAAGGAGTCACCCCTACCGTCGAGTTAGGGTGATAAGACTGCGATAATAGAAAACAGAGCTATACGATTGATATTGCGATTTGAATAGTGTTACTGCTGTTTTATTTAAGGATTTTCTGCAGCATGTGTTATTAGATGCTGCATCCCCCCCCCGCGATATTTAGTGCTTCAATTCGTTAAATAAAGGGTTATTTTAGTTTTTCCGAGATTGTGGACTATTTTAACGGACCCATTGTGTATTTTTTTTATAACAATACGTATAACAAATGTAAATTGATAATATTTGTTATGGTTGAATCCTTTATTGATAAATCTCCTTGCATCCATCTTCAAAAATATTAATACAGCTAAAACATTTTAATATCAATAGCTAACGATAAATGATGAAATAGCTAAAAGTTTAAATAAATATTTTATTCTCTACACCAATACTTTTAAATAAATCTTAAGTAAATGCGTGAAAGTTAAAATCTGACAAAATGAAGGTTACTCTATTTAGGAAAAATGCATTTTTTAAATTCTCTAACATTTTCCTGTGGTTTGCTTTAAAGTATACTAAACAAACTAAATTATTAAAAAAGCATTGTTACAAAATTGTAATGTTGTTTTCTTGCAATAATGTGTGTTGCGGGTAAGAGAGTTGTACAGGCATTATTGAAAGTGAAGTGAGTATGTAACCCCTTGACCTTGTAAAGTCTGTAACAACAAGAGTCGAAATGAAATTACCTGTTAATATTTCTATTTGTACATTTTTATATACATACATTTTATATGTAAGAGTGCTTGTAATAAATATTTCTTTAACGTAACTCACTAACTAGGAACTGTGGCCATGCCTTTGATGCAACTGCTATCATAGAACTCGAAAACACTTAACACATCTCCCCTTGATCTTTCGCATTCCCACCCCCTTCCCCGATCTCTCTCCCTTTAAGCCTAGGATTCCCAAACTTACCGAAGTCACGGCCCCTTTAATTAGAATTTTCTTATGGCACCCTCGTCATACAATACCTGTGGAATACTGTAATTTTATGTGTGTATATTTGTACGATTGTGAAAAACAAATTGGAGAGAACTAAAGCAGTAAGAACAGAAACCTAATTAATACAGTTCTAATTCACAATTCCAGCAAGTACTTTCATGAAATCATGGCCGCTTCGCGTCATCTCTTGCCTCTCTGTAGGGCACCCTGGGGTGCCGCGGCACATACTTTAGGAAAACCTACTCTAAGCCCCTGTTTTTGTTCCAAGCATGGTGCTCGGTGCTCACTCTGATAAATATTTGACCTCGAGTATGTTTTTGGAACCAAATCGATATTTGAAGACGCGTCCATTTCATGGTTCAAGTACAATATTAGTCTGAGTACTTTTTCCGGATTTGAATTCCTTTTCTTTATTTTTGTTTATATATATTTACAGAATATAATAAAAAACTCCATCTTAAAGAAATAATGTTTCGAAAATCACAACCCTAATTGAAACAGTTTTTAGCCGTTTATAAGTTTTTATAGAATCAATAAACAAGCTTTTTCTTTTCTTTCATAATTGCGGCAAATTATTGAATGCTTTTTCATTGCTCGTATTATAATTTATAGAACATTATAATGAAGTTTTATGATTTTTACTGGTGTATACTATTTTTTTTTTTACACAGCATATTTTTAATTTCATGTTCTTGAAACAAACCTCAATGCAACAGCTGATAAATATATTTTCAGAAAATAATGAAGTTTGTATGAAATTAACCTAGTTACTCCAGTTTGCCACATGATTTTATTAACATTCAGAAATTTTGCAAATACAAATACTATGTAACACACACACACACACACAAAAAAAATCATTACACAATCGTAAATATGTCTTCTTCATAATACATGAAACTTAAAAAAACTTTATTTATGCAAAAGCAGCTGAGATCTACTCGAATGCATTAATATTTGAGAAAGAATAATTCTATTTTAATATAGGAAATTTTTAATATTTCTGACATGAAAATATTGAACTCCAGAAAATAATAAACTGTTTAACAAATCTCAGAAATGCTTTTTTTTTTTAATATAAAAATTCACGCTTTTATTACAAACTCGGAAAAACATTTGCGTTGTCATAACAAAAACCATTGTTATTTGTTGGAAAATTGTTTTTTTTTTTTTTCATTTCAATTGCCAGGAAAACTTGTAAGTCAGCTTTTATTTTTTTTATATCTACTCTAGAAAGTGTTAAAAAAATCGATCCGCCATGTTTTCTTTTTAAAAAAGATATAATCTATTCGTGTATTAAGCGCAACTGTTCATATTTCATTGAACCATGAAAAGGTACAAATTATAACGATAATCTGCTTGAAAGAAAATTCAATTGACTTTTCAAATTAATTTTTGTTGCTTTATGTCTGTACCCATTACGTGCTACTGAAAAACTGTAGTTTTCCAAGCCTATGTAGTTTTCCAAGCATGAAACAAACGGATATGTGAACTCTAAAGTCGCCTTTTGTTTGTTCAACTCATGATGGAAAAAAATCTTCTGAAACAACAAATGATATCTAAAAGCATCAAATGAAAATATAAATTTGGGGAATAGAATAAACATTTAAATTAAAAGAGTGTCTTAATCATTCGAAAACGAAGATTTAGTAGAAAATAATATTCGAAAACGATGATTAACATTGCAGAACTCTTACACATAATTTATAACTAAGATACAACTTTGGACATTCTAAAATCAACCAATTATAGGTAGGAGTGCATTATAAAATGCAAATACAGCTTTTTGATAAAGCATCCATTTGAATTGATCGCATGTAACTGACAGTAAAATAGACAAATGAATGACGAAATTTTTCCATAAAAATTTTAACTTCAAGAGCTTCCATGTAAAACGAGGATAGAAAAAGAGTGCAACGCTTTTTGATTAATTTATTTAAATAATTCGAAAAGCAATTTGTGAAAATATGGGAAATGCAGACTACACCGTATGTACTTTTTCTATAACTACAGTTTTGTTTTTGGAACATTGTGTTATCTACAACATTTGACGAACGAAGCACCTCGATAATATATGAGTAGCGTAGAGACAATCTGCTTCATTTTAAACGACAGAATCTTTTACGTTTCTAAAACTAGTCAACGTTTTAAAGAAAGATCCGATAAAGCAAAATTGTTGTGGTGTAAGTTTGAAGCGTTCAACTAATCTAAGAAAATGAAATTAGCTAATTTATCTAGGCACTATGTATTCTGGACAATATTTCTCACATTGATTTCTATTTGTGGTTAAATAACGTGGGAAAGGAAAAATACTGGGTATCAGAATAAGCTAAAAGTAATATGCATTTTTAAAAATCAACAACCTCATCTTGTCATAAACTTTTTTTATAATTCAAATTATTATTGAAACCTGCCTACATCAATGACATTGCAGAAAAACTAAAAACGATACTATAAATTTATTTTATTGACAATATCTCACTGACTCGAATCTAAAAAAATTGAATTTTTTCGAAAGTGAATCGAGGAGACTAGCGACTCTTGTGGAACAAATAAGAAATCAATTTTGTTTCAATTATGTGGGTGTATACAGAAAAAAAAATCATTCGTGAAATAATAACATGTAAGAAGCTAACCCCCCTTTTTTTTGTTCATTACTTAGCGTCAAAACACCATACATCGAAAGAATAATTAACAAGAAATACTACTAAAAATATTTTTTATATCCAAATATGAAAAACTAATGCAGCGCAAAAGAAAAACTTACTATATATTCTTTTGAATGATTTTATGTTAAAGTATATAAAAACATGACCGAAAAGAAAACAATTTATTTACTATTTAAATAATACCTTTTGAGTTATAGGCAATATGAGTGCATGCAAATTTCGTTTTTAATTTTTTCATCAATTTCATCTAATTTTTATACACGAAAAAAGAGTAAGAAATCCAAATACTACAAATCGTTGCTCGATAATAAATAACAGTTGGAGAATGCGAAATAGTGCGTTTTAGAATACGTAGAGAAGTACTAAAACCATAAAAGAATATTTTATTAAGTTTTTCCGCTTAGATTTAAAAAAATGTTTTAAAATCCCTCTAGATTTTAATATCAGATGGTCGTGGCAATAACTTAAACATGTTCTGCTCAAGAAGTTACTTCTCAATAATGAAACTAATATATTTTGATAATTTGTCTCTTGTTCATGCACTAATAAGAACCAAAGTTTTAAAACACTATCAATCTGAGAAAATACGCTATCACAATAAAACATGTATGATAAAGGACTAAAATTGTTCAAGTTTTTTCTGCTATTATATGGAATCGATACAAAAAGCAAAAGTGATCAAAATCCTAAACTTAAGCAAACATTAATTTATATCGCAACTTTGATTTGTCATGCAGGCTTTTTATTTTTTTTCATATCTTGCATTTATTTTAGAGTTTTACCTGCAAAAGAATAGAAGAAAATGATTATCGTCAAATGCATGGAGTTTGGAAACATAGTCATGTGGTATAATTTGAATTTAAACGATATCGGTTAGAAAAAATGCTCAAACAGATGGACTTTCTTGGGAAGAAATTAATTGTTCTACCGCCAACGAAACTCCTAACAGCATTTATAGTTTGGCTTATTATAGATCTGTGCGCAGTTTTGACCACTGGCTGCCTTTTTCAGGCGTTACTTCACTCTCACGTTTTACGATCCTTCCAAAGCTTACTTTGAAATCATTTATTACGTAATGCTCGTTCGCTATTCAGTCTCGGCACAGCCGTTTCAGTCTACAGTGTGCTGCTTTTACCCCGGACTATGCTGCTATCTACACAGGATGCTAAAACAACACCTGAAAGATGCCCAGAAGGGTTTAAACGCTACTGTGCAGCATGACAGTGCAATTACAAGCAAGATTACAAGCGGTTACTACGAAATCACGAGAGCTCTTAGAGAGCTGGAAAACGAGCTGTCCAGCGCAGCAGTATGTTTTCTTATGTGAGTATTTTCCTCAGCATCTATCATCTATTTGAAACGGGGCAGACGACGTCGATGAGCCACTGGCATTTACTTGTCACCTCGGTGATCAAGTTTTTGACATTTTCTTATTTTGCGATATCGATAAACGAGACCGACAGAAAACTGAAGCAAGTATTGGAAGATTTCATCAAGAAGGGTTTGTACGGAAATCGGAGGACTCTGGAAACCCTGCGTGCAAGTGCAAACGACATCCCTTTCTCGCTGTCCGCATGGGGATTTTTTAATTTCACTAAAACTTTTTTGGTAGCGACCTTTGGCAGCACGATTACATACATGCTGATCCTACTGAAACTGTGAAAAAAGAAATCTAGCCAGCACTTCAAATAGATGAATTTACTGATGTCGGTTGAAAATTTTTGCCATTGGTGACGGATTTTAGTGAGGATTGTGATGGTCAATACAATAATACAAGTACAAAGTAAAATTTTGGGAGCAGTTCTATGATAGCAGTTGCATCAAATACATGACCACAGTTCCTAGTTAGTGAGTTACGTTAAAGAAATATTTATAATTAGCACTCTTACATATAAAAGTATGTATATCAAAAAAGGATACAAAAATGTACAAATTGAAATATTAACAGGTAATTTCATATCGACTCTTGTTGTTACAGACTTTACAAGGATTTTTATTTTTGATTCATTTCACCTCTGGGTTTTTATCTGCACGGATGGTTTATTT
This sequence comes from Cheiracanthium punctorium, assembly GCA_038373885.1. Taxonomy (NCBI): domain Eukaryota; kingdom Metazoa; phylum Arthropoda; class Arachnida; order Araneae; family Cheiracanthiidae; genus Cheiracanthium; species Cheiracanthium punctorium. Next base: position 925,364 of record JAWZYV010009895.1, on the reverse strand, counting down.
GTTAAAACTCTTTGTCAGAAACATTTTATTTTTCATTAAATTTAAATTAATGCAATCTTATTTGTTGGTTTTTATATTTATCTTTGCTTTATTTCATAAGGGCTACCGGTCTTATTCCACAAAAGCATCAAAAACGTCAGCAGTGCAAAAGCAGTTAACAGCTGACAGCAGGTTTGTTAGCACTTCTGCAAAAACAAGAAAGAAAAATCACCTGTCCTCGTCCACGTCTTTCAGATGAGCAGAAATTCTCTCAGAGATCTTTTCCCCAGAGGGTGCCTGTCACAGTTGCAGAAATGTCCCCCTTGTGGAGGATCTCTGGTGCATAGAATGTTGCAAATTTCAGCTTTATTAGGTTCAGCTGGAGCGGCCATGGGCATGTTATGCTGATGTTGGATGACTAGAAGCACCAATATTGTCATCACCAGAAGATGTACTAACCGTTTGTGAAAAGACATGTCATTCATTCACTGCAAAAAACAAAAGAATGCACATCACTAGTCGAAATAATTCTACAATGCTTTATGTGCTAAAAGTATGATATTTTTAAAACAACAACCCAAAACTTGTCTTTACTTGTTTTATGAAAATAGAATACACGATCAATACATGCTAATGCAAAGCGAAAGGAAAAAATAAATATGTAAAGGTAATAATCACTAGAGCACATGAAATTTATACATGGCGTATATTTTCTTCGAAAAAGTTTATCAGAAGCAAAACTGAAGGAGTCAAGTGCGACTTTGAACTCATCCTTAGACAGTGGCGCACACAAGGGAGGGGTCCAAGGGGTCTGGATCCCTCCCAAAAGAGTTAGTAATTTTGCTTCGTTAAATCTTTTCTTTTTTCTTCTTTCATTTTTTTTTTTTTTTTTTTTTTTGACATTTAAGTATGTTACAAGACTTTATCAAATTCTTATTTTTATCAGTTTATAATACTAAATAAAAGCACAATAAAAGGGGGACACGACTAAAAAAAAAAAAAAAAAGTCATTTCTTCAGGTGGTTGGTGTCAAATCTTTAGGAGCTGGATGTTAGACCCCCTCCAATTAAAAGTCCTCTCTGCGCCACTATCCTGAGGTATGATTCTTTAGTCCAAGAACTGTTATATGGCATTTTAATAGTGATTATTATTATAGTGGAGTCTTGACTTACGCGAGGGATGCGTTAATAAATAGTTATGCAATGGTTTAAAACGTTTTAAACCATTGCATAACTATTTATTACCATTTCCCCCCATAAAGTAATGAGTAAAGACAGGTTTAGAATGGGACGCTTTGTTCGCTTCCGCCTTCCGTGATACTACGAGAGATGAAATACCGTTCGCGGATGGGCTGTCTTCTTCAGTAGCCAATCACCAAGACGATATTCACACCGCACTTCCATTCTCGCTCTTTACTGTTGGCGGAGAATCTCGCGCGGCGGAAGAGGAGCCCTCGTTTGACCTGATATAAGTCACTCGTGCAATATCTTATTCGCGTAAGATAGATAGCGTAGTTTTATCCACTGGATTATTCTTTTTAGCCAACTCGATACATGGTTGTAAATATTTAGGAAGATACTAGCATAAAATTTTCATAGACCAGTCATAGAATATACGAGGGAAAGTCATTAAGTAAGTCACAAAAGGTAATAAAAAAATAGTAAACCATGATAATAACTTGGAAACAATTTTCATTTTCCCACATAATCTCCAGCAATGTTGATTCATCTATACCATCGTTTTATCAGAGCTCCAATTCCAGCTGCATAAAATTCTGTGAGTTGCTGTGTCAACCACAGTAGGACTTCATGTTGAACGTCGTCATCATGAGCAAATTGTTTGCCAGCAAGATGTTGTTTCAGTGGACCAAACAGATGAAAATCGCTTGAAGCTAAGTCTGGGCTGTAAGGTGGATGCTGGGGCACTTCCCAACGAAATTGTTGAATTGTATCCCAAGTTAAATGAGCTGTGTGAGGACGTGCGTTATCGTGATGAAACAGCATTCCTCTGCATGCGTTTGAATGCTACCTGCACAATATGAATTGAATATCATAAAGCTGTATGGTGTTGCCTATCACTATTCATTGGAGATACCTGTTACTACTTTAAACAATGCCTTTATGCATTTGTGACTTTCTTAATGATTTCCCCTCGTATATAGATGATTAATCGAAATATTTAGTAGTGTTTCGAAATAAGCATTTTGCTAATAAATTGTATTTTATTGCAATAAAATGATTATTAGATACTATTAATTAAACACTATTTCAAACAATTATATTTTTATGGTCACTTTGAGGCACCGTGGTCGTTTGATAAAGGGACACATTCGATTTAATTTTAACCAATTATGTGGTTCCCCTAAATTAATCACTATGTCATTTTACCTCTCACCCCCTTTATTGAAAATTGTCCGAAAAATGTGTCCCAAAAATGCGACATAAAAGTAAGAATAAATTGTTAAGCATTGAATTGTTTATTTTTTTATTGTGCAATGTCTTATCCTCCTGAATTCTGTATCCCTCAATAAACATTCATCTACTTCGACATAAAAGTAAGAATACATTGTTGAGCATTGAATTGTTTATTTTTTTACTGTGCAATGTCTTATCTTCCTGAAATCCGTATCCCTCAATAAACATTAATTTACTTCGACATAAAAGTAAGAATAAATTGTTGAGCATTGAATTGTTTATTTTTTTATTGTGCAATGTCCTATCCTCCTGAATTCTGTATCCCTCAATCAACATTTATCTACCTAACTGTAACTGTGCTCACGCGCGCATTCTTTTTACTTCTTCTATACTTTTTTCCTTCTTGATGTTACCTTGTTATGTAATGTGCCTGTTTCTTCCGTTTTAATTTAATAAAGTAAATGTTATGTTAAAATCCCACGATTACTATGTTTGTGCCATAACTCTGCTAACATTTCTAAAAGGTTATGGACACCAGATGCGGATTAATTAATTTATTTATATTTGATTTTTAACGTTCGTTTCAAGGCTGCATCATTCATCCTCAAAATGGCGACTGGAACTTGGCGAATTGAAACGCTGAATATCATAAAATTAAGGATGCATCTCCCCCCAAAAATTTAAAAATCAGGAAAGAGATCTACGGAGTCCGCAGCTGTGCCGGGCAGCGTAGGGTTACGGGAACTTTATAATTTTGCAGATAAAAGCAATGCAGGGCCTGGTTAAAACAGCTTGATGCCATAAGCCTGGAGTTTTTTTTCAAGCCGCCAAGTTTATGTTCTCGACTATGGAAATTGTAACTTTTCTAAATGGGAAAATTACATTTAAGTGTGGAAATTATCCTTTTTTCAGGGGGATCTAAATTCGGGTGCTCTCAGCTCAACCTAGCTGCCTTAGCAGTAGTCAGGCCATGAGAAAAAATCATATTTGTAATTTTATCACGTTTAGTATTTAGTGCTAAAATTTAACATATCACCTTCACTTTATTTTAACTATACGATATATTTCGTTCACTATTTTGAAGAAATAAATGCGTTTAAAAAATTGCTTATACTATTTAAAATTTATAGGGAAAAGATGCATTTACATAAAATATTTGCTTTAACTGTTGTCAAATAATAATTGATAACATTTTTGGCTTTAATTAGTATTTATAAAATGTTGCACTACAAATATACAAGTTTCAACCACCTTACCAAAAATTTTTTGGGACACCACACTAATATTAAAGTTAAGAATTTGGAAAAAACAACTTTGCCGAAATTATCTCCGATAGTTATCTCAAAATAATAGCTGTATTTATTAGTTAAACCACTTTTTTGCAATATTTCAAAACAACTTGTACATGATATAGTTATGTAAATCACATGTACAATATAAATTTTTATTGTTATACACCTACATTAAAAAGAAAACAAAAGAAATATTTTCCAAAGTATATTATAATACATTTAAAATGTCGTTGTTTAATTATCAGCTGCTTATTTCAAGTTAAAACTCATCTGCTGAAAAAAAATAAATCCTAAATTTTTAAATCATTGAATGTAACATGTAATATGTTAGCTGTGATATATCGCAAGTATTAACCTTCTAATTCCCATGGTAGCATATATGCTACCATTAGGCGTACCCAAGAAGGGGGCTATGGGGGCTAAAGCCCACGCCCCCTCTAAAAGTGGAGAGTTAGTAGTCAAAGCTTTAAAAATTAAAAAAGTGTCACTTAACTCAAATAGTTTATTTTTAAAAACTCTTCAAATTATTTCAAAAATATTTGTTTACAAAAAAAGACACTAATTTTTAAATAAGTACTTACAGTTAGTGCATGAAACACAACTAAACTCGGTTACACTGAAAAGATTTGATAATTATTCATGACTTTATAACAAGTTAAATTGGTAGTGGGCTTGTGTAGTTCCATGAGCAAGTTAAGTGGGGCCTAATATTTCGACTTCGTAAGAGAGTTGTCACTATAACCGAGTTCAGCAGTATTAGTTGTCCAGCCCGCCTAAAACTAAAATCCTTGGTACGCCACTGTATGCTACCATACTTTAAATGCTACTTTTTTACAAGAAAAACATTTCAAAATGTAATTGTGAAGTCATAAAATTATTCATTGCCCCTTTATTGGATAATAGTCGTAGTTTAGGTCCAGAGAAAGCAGTATTGATGAATGAAAAATATCTTAGAAACAACATGTATGAAGCAAAGAAAGAAAACATGTTTCCAATGGTAAGTTTTTCCATTATTTTAAAAATATTTATTATAAAGAAAAATTGATAATTATCATGTATATGTAAGAAAATATAAGCTTTTTCACTGAATTAAAAATAATTTTTTTAAAGAATTTTATTTATAATGTTTGGAAGAGTTTTAAAATCATGGTAGTATATTTGCTGCCACCATTCGTGTAAATAAACCTTGCTGATTATAGAAGAAAAAAGTGCATTTCTAAGAGAGTTTTTCTTTTTCTTTCTTCCTATTTTTTTTTTCTTTTTGTCCTTTAAACTTTATATTATTGCTATTAGTCTGCTTTTAATATTATTTATGAATTTAAAGAAAATTTAATAGTTAAATTTAGATTTTGGGATTTCTTAATGATCAAATATATTTTTTCTCCTGTAAAAAGGAAATAAAACTGAAAGAATTAAAGTTAGATTAAATTTGTAAATAAACTTACAGCTGTATTGTTTCACAAAAATTATTTTTATAAATTTTAATTTTAATTTTTTATTTATTAATTTAAAATAAAAAGATTTTTTTAAATTAGGAAGGATGGAGTGTTTTAGGCCGATTAATTTACCAACAATGCGCAAAATTCCAGAGATGGGGATTGAATCCAGGACTGCCGCTTAACACGCCAACCTTCGTAATTTACCAGGAGGTAATAAAATCGAGGTAATTTCGTTGATAAAATCTGTGAGGTTTCTCACTTTCTAAAATATGTAGATTTTCTAAAGTTTCAAGATTTTGAATAAATTCTTATTTATTTTCAGCTATCCTACTATCCTAACTTTTTTCTTTTCCAAAAGATAGTAATTTTCTTGATTTCCTGCCCTGGCCCCTAGCCTAACTAACTCCTCCCCTGGATTTGCCACCGTAAGTGGATGCAATGTCAGTGTCGTGCATCCTGAAAGAACCGTACGTGACGTCAATCATTTATTTCGAAAAACTTTTTTCCTTAAGTGCCTTGGAAACAGAAAATAATCGTTGCTGCAATCCTCTTCGGAGATCAAAATATTGCTTTCCGAAAATTTTAAGTTTTATTTTCTTTGTTTTGGACTTTTTTTATAGAATATAAAAAATTGTTTTGATCTCTTAGTGGGAAAGTGTTAAGGCCATCCACACGCCAAAGATGACGGTATCGCACAAAATGAGAATACACAATGCTGGAGACGCACAGGATGCAAGATGTGTTCAAATAAATTATGCAACTTCCGTATCGTCTGCATTTTGCAATGTGCATCCAGAGACGGCCCGACGGGCGTGCGGGGCCCCAGGCGATGCGCAAGAGCGGGGCCTCTTCTCTATCATGTCTTATGAGATAGCAATAAAATAACCCAGGAGCGGGGCCTCTATAAGTGCGGGGCCTCAGGCGATCGCCTACATTCGCACCCCCCTTGGGCCGGCTCTGGTGCATCTTTTGTGTGTGGCCAACCTAAGCAGTTCAAGAAGTTCTACAAAGCAAAGTTTATTCATTTATTTATTGAAGTTTAGGTTAGCTATTAAGATATAAATTATAATGCTAGGAGTAAAACAATTTGGCAGTTTTCAAAATTGTATGCGAAGAACAGCTACTTCAGCTTGTTCAAATTAAAGCACAGTTTCTTTCATATCTTTCCAATGGCATACGGTCAAAGACTAATGGAAAACTAAGCAAAAAATTTCTATTTCACTATCATCAGGTGCACTTATTTTTTCTGTAAAGTTGTAATATGTTCGGATCAATATAAAAATCTGAAATCTTGTTTTATTAGTGAATGATGTTTTCCTCCAGTATTACATTCTTTCTCTCTAATTGTATTTATCGCATAATATAGAGCAGGGGCGTAGCCCAGATGTGGCTGCAGCCATCCCAGAAATGAGTAAACGTAGATAGAGAAAATTACCTATTCCGGGATGAATTTGAAAGTGCCTCTTGTTATACCTGTGGTATATTTGAAATTCCCCTTGAGAAATGTAAGCTCAGCAACGGACCTGAACACATTTTTTTTTTTTTTTTTTCCCTAATGCATGTTTTTCCAACTCCAAAGATTTTAAACTCTATTTATGAAAAAAATTTTAATTTTCATTCTTTTTATTCTTTAATAAATTTTTACATGTGACCATTTTTAGGAACGGAAATCCCCCCCCAACCCCCTCGAAAGAAAAGGGATATGTTACGTCGGTTTTTATAAGTTACAGTGCATTCTGGTTTTTGAGTTCTCAGCCATCCCCGAAAAAAATTCCTGGCTACGCTACTGATATACAGTGTAGTAAAATAAAATAATCTGTTGGATTGCGTGAAGGTTATGTGTTTTACTACGCCATTCTCTTGACCAGAGGCGTAGCCAAGGGGGGTGGGTTAGGGGAGTCATAACCCCCCCCCCCCATGAGGAATTTTTTGCCATACAAAATGCATATTCTTCACTACATTATCACACACACGTATACATTTATATGAGTTGTAGTAGTCGTAACCCCCCCCCCATGAAAAATTTCTGGCTACGCCCCTGCTCTTGACAAATGTTTTTTATCACGAAAGTGAATAAAGTAGCTAAACTCTGAACATTTTGTATTCTTCCCTTCCAGTTCGACAACCTGTCAAATTTGACATTTCCGAGATGAAATATCAATTTTTAGGACATATTGATAAGGAAAAAGCATATTAAACATTTTTGCTTTGCAATGATAGGCTTGAAAGACTGAGAAAAAAAAAAAAATTATCTACTTAGTGACACATCCACTTATCACATGTATGACCTTGAAATTCAACTTCTGAATGTAAAGTAAACAATACCATTAGAATAAAAATCTATATAAGTAAAATTAGACTTTTGTCTGTACATTTCTTGGAATTCAAAAATTTTGCTATTTCTACCCGTTTCAAGCACCCGGAAATCCGATGCGACCCTCAAAAAAAAGTTTGTCGATATGAAATTGGATGTCATGATAGGTGGTCACTCAACTTAAAACACAGGCGTCGAATTTTAAAAAAATCTTTATTAGATTTTCAGATTTTGCGAAAGTCGTTTCAAACTGCGTAAATTTGTGTTCGATCATCACGTAAAAAAGACTGAAGCGATTGAAATGAATTTGGGTATCATGATAGGTGGTGGTACCACTCAACTTAAAACACAGGCGTCGAATTTTAAAAAAATCTTTATTAGATTTTCAGATTTTTCGAAAGTCGTTTCAAACTGCGTAAATTCGTGTTCGAGCATCACGTAAAAACGACTGAAGCGATTGAAATGAAATTTGGTATCATGATTGGTGGTCACTCAACTTAAACATTAGACAGCGTATTTTTAAAAAATCTTGATTAGATTTTCAGATTTTGCGAAAATCGTTCCAAACTCCTTAAAATTGTGTTCGAGCATCACGTAAGAATGACTGAAGTGAATGAAATGAAATTTGGTATCCTGATAGGTGGTCACTCAACTTAAAACATTGTCGTCGAATGTTTTAAAAATCTTGATTAGATTTTGAGATTTTGCGGAAATTGTTTCAAACTGCGTAAATTTGTGTTCGCACGTCACGTTATAACTGCAAAGGTGAAAAAATGGTATTTGGTGAAATGATAGGTGGTCACCTTAAACTATAAGCATCTAAAAAAAAAAATCTGTCAGATTTTGGGATTTTGCGAAAATCGTTAGTAGTGAGAAAATGACAGTACTGCGCCACCCCAATCCGGGCGGATTGCGGATTGCATTCCAGTGAAGCAGAGGTTACATAATCCACGATGTGCTAAGAGGGAGGTGGAGTTGAGTGACAGTTGATGAATGGGAATTCGGTTGGAGAGGGGAGACGGGGTTGAGTGACAGTTAATAGATAATACAGAGGAGTGCATATTTTTTTTCTTGCGTTATTTCTAATAGAGGGGACTCGGAAAAAAGTTTATTTTTTTTTTCTAATAATTACCGACTACAACTATTTATGCAGAGACCGTCTTGCAAAGTATAAAGGAGATGTGATTATGAAATAGGAAGTAATTGTAAGGATGACTCTTAGAAAAAAATTTTCATTTGTGTTTTTAGAATTTTGATTGTTAATTTTTCAGACATAGAAAATTTTGGATTTATGTTTTTTTTTTTTTTTAATTTTGAATGTTATTTTTTCAGACATAGAAAATTATGCTGAGATACGAACTAAGAATATGTAAAAGAAATTACAAGCTAATGATTTCATTATTGAAGATAAAAATTAAAGTTGGGAGTTGAATGATATATGTTTTATGAAAACTTTTACAGAATAGTCGAAAGAATTGTGTTTAATGCTAGTATAACGATACTTTGCGAATTTTTTCTGACATAAAATGGTATATGTTAATTTTTCAAACATAGAAAATATTGGATTTGTGTTCTGGAAATTTGAATGTTAATTTTTCAGACATAGAAAATTTTGCAGAGATATGAACTAGGAAGATGTAAAAGAAATTACAAGGGATAACCATTCTTTTAGCTTTAGATTTTTTTTTTTTTTTTTTTTTCAGATACTAGAAAGAGTTAAAATTATTGGTGTCTACCATCTTAATAATAAAAAAAAAAAAATAATACGTTTCAGATTTTAGAAAAAATCATTATGGTAAAATTCTGGTTAATAATGAAACTTAGAAACTATTTTAGCGAAAGCGAAATCTACTGTATGGATTTGCCCCTAAAAGTTAACTTCACAGTACACCCGTTGACTTAACAGCTGTACTGTAAAGATATAGCTATATTCTTTTTATGCGTGTAAAAATATCATGTTCAACCCTACAATAGGTACCACATTATCATGTAAACCTTTTACAGAATAATAGAAATAATTATGTTTAATGTTAGGATGAGACTTTGCGAATTATTTTCGTGATAAAATGACATTGGTTATATCTTTAAACCTTTTAAGCAAGTATTAGCATTGATAGAATTTTTAAAGATCCTATAGCATTGAAAATAAAGTTTACGTTTATACTAACCGATCAGGAAATCGCGGTTACATGGTAATTTCCTTATATGACTTTAGAACTTTACGATACGTTTTTTTAGAACTTTACGATAAAATAAGTTACAAGCTTGTAAATAAAATTGCAGTTTTAGATCTAACTATCAAGATATTATAGTTATAAAGTAATAATATATCAATTCAATAATAAGAATGCTTATATTTTAGGTACAAAAGTAGCATTTATCCAGATACAGACTACACAAAATATAACTAACACAAATACTAAGTGCAAAACTTCTAAAAAGAAAAATTACAAGTTCAGCTAATGCAGTTTACAAAATATTTCATAAAAATCTTTACATGGTATTTCTGAAAAAAATTGTAAGTGTCTAATTTCGTATAGACATAAAATGTACTAATTTTCATTCGTGGAGATTTTAAAAAGGTAAAAATTTATAAGTCCATTCTCTTGAAAGATTAACTAAAATATACTAAGTTGAATAACACGATGTTTTAAAAAATTCATGTCTACATATTTGGCACTTCAGAAAAAAAAATATTAAGTTCTTAAGATTTAAAGAAAATACCAAAGTTCATACCTTCTATGAAATTAACAAAGTACAGATGTGCTAGTTCATTTCATGAAAATATTCAATGTCCTGCCAGAACATAAAATACAATTTTAATTCAAAATATACTAATTTTGAACACATAACTCAAAAATTAAAAAAAAAAAAGCATTATTTTTTTTCTTTTCTAAAGTTATACTTATCTAAAAATTCTTTTCTTTCCTATGTTTGTAACTTGTAAAATGAAAAGATCACAACTTCAGCAGATGTAGTGTCTTCATGTTACTTTAGAACAAAAAAATTAAGTTCATTCACATCAAAAATATTTTAAACGTACTACTTCTCTGACTTTTACAAAACTCGAATTACTATTAGTTACTGTTAGTTTATTTCTGGAAATAATTTCATAACATGAAAACACATAAACATGTCCAAATTAAAAGTTTACGAAGTTTCAACAAGTAGGATGGATAAAAAATAACCTGAGTTAATACTTCGATGTTTTAAAAATTTAAAAATTATAGTGTTTGATTTAAAATACTCGGTTACTTCAAATAAAATATACCAAGATTTTTACATTATAGAGGCCTCACCATGGCACAGTGGTTATGTCACTGGAAATGGTAGACGGGCGAAGTGTGAAGGTCCCCGGTGTGAGTCCCATCTCGCGTCCGTCGACCTAACCGTTCGGAGTTTTCCGTGGTTTTCTCCGAAACATAGCGTAAATACGGGTTAGGATCCCTTAAAGACCCCCACGGAGGCGCCCCACCTATAGGTCTAGATCCCTCGTGCAGATAATTAGTCTTAATCCTACAACACAAGATTTGCATTATAGAATACCTAAAAATTCCTTATATTGGTAACAATTGCACAAATCAAAAGTGTACTAAGTTTGAACGAGTATTATGTGTAGCAAATGCACAAATCAAATGTGTACTAAGTTTGAGCAGGTATTATGTGTAGCAAATGCACAAATCAAAAGTGTACTAAGTTTGAACGAGTATTATGTGTAGCAAATGCACAAATCAAATGTGTACTAAGTTTGAGCAGGTATTATGCGTAGCAAATGCACAAATCAAAAGTGTACTAAGTTTGAACAAGTATTATGTGTAGCAAATGCACAAATCAAAAGTGTAGTAAGTTTGAACAAGTATTATGTATAAAAAGTAAAAAGACATTTATTTAAAATTTGTAAGTCTAAGTAGATCAGTCTGTAAAATATGTAACACGTGCAATTAGTCGATATTTTCCAAAAACAAAAAAATATATACAAGTCCGTTACTTTAGAAAAATTGCAAGAAATAATCTAAGTTAATACTCTGATGTTTTAAAATTATGGTAACACGTTTTTTTTATTCAGATTTTTTGAACGTAAAACATGTGTGGTAAGTTAAAATACTACGTTTTATACACACCAAAGTATTGTGGAAAATACCTTTTTTTTTTATGTAAGTACATTTTACAAAATATTACTACTGTTGTGAATTCTCATGTGACAAACTTACCTAACGTACTTAGGTTTATGCTTTTAATCAGAAGATCACTTTATTTCTATACAGTTGTTTAATATTTCATAATATTAGTTTCAATAAGTTTTTGTCAAATTTCTAACTGTCTATAAGTTATGGTAATAGAATTTAAGAGATAAGTATAAAAGAGAATCTGAAATCTTGTCTACGTATGTTAACTTTATCACTTTTTGTTTTAGTAAAATTTCAGAAGTATTTATTTTGCAAGTAATCAATGCACACATAAAGAAAACACATAATTTTTTTTCTTATATAAACTGATTTATTTACAAAAAAATGTATTTTAAACTACACAAACTATTAACACAAAAGAAAATAATAACTTTTCAATGAGTAATCTATAACTAAGCATACATAAGTCAGTAAAAACTCACTGCTGTAGAAGCAAGCATACCTTTTCTGTATAATCACAATGGTTTTAATAATTTTTTACAATTGTAATACTAGTTATACAACAATAACATCACATAATTACACATGATTTGGCATCCTTGGGATTAGAAAAATCTAAAAACGGTTGAAAAAATGAACGAAGAAATACATTTTGAAAATACTCTCCGTAGTCTTCGAAGAAAATGTTTGAAAAAAATTCTCCGTCATAATGACAAGTACATTTGTTCTCGCATATCTCTCTTGCAATATATGGCACTTCGAGCATAAACCATGCTTTAATGTTTATAAGACCATCTCTCTCATCAACATGTGTTCTATTCGAACAAGCATGTATCCTTTGTGAAGGATTATCCCGAACTCGGTCTATGCAATTAAATTGCTTCTTTAAACTTTTGTGAATTTCATGAGATACTATATCCATTAATTGATCTTTAGCCATTTCATATTCACAATGCGGTTCACGGTAACACTTTTGCGGCTTTAATTTTAGTGTCATATGAGGCAGGGTGGTTGTGTACAATGTTTTTAGAATGCATTCTGATATTTCATTTCTCATTTCACAAAGTTTTAATACTTGGTCATTTAAAAGTATCAAGGGGATTGGATTTAATGTAAATGAATCTCCGATTTTGTAAATTTGTTGTAGGATGCATTTCCCATCGTCATTAAATACGGATAATTGATTATTACAAATAAAAGAGCTATTGTGATGACATCTAGTAAAATCTAATAGTTTTACAATAAATTCAATCAATGTTGAAGGGTCCATCATGACTCCCTGACTGGTTGGTATATAGTCTAATTCAGCATTCTGAATAAATTGTCTAATGTGAATCTTCAAGTCAGTTTTTTCATCGTGGAGCGAAACGTAGATAAGTCTTTCCAAGTGCCATGTACTATTTACAGAAGCATGTAAGGTATGGTAAGCATGATCCGCCCAATCGTCCAACTTTGGTCTTTTCGGCGCAGGTTCATAAATGCACATTTTGACGAATGTTAGGTTAATGTGTGGATCTGTCACATGAGGCTCAGAAGGAATACCATACGTTAAAAGTTTGTTGGTTGGGGGATATATCTTACACATTGAACCATGTTCTAATTTAATGGTAGTGGTTTCACAGTTCGCTGGTTTAAAATCTAAAGTTCGTTTAGATCCAAAACTTAGAATGCATACACATGATGATAGGTCCAGAGAAAAATCTTCGTTGTTACCGTCTTCAATTTTAGATTGCCCGTCAGAGGATAAGTTTACTTGTACCAAATTAAATTCATAATTTGTTGCTTTCTGTAGATATTCACGTAGTTTTTGCAAAATGGGTAACCAAGGGAAAACAGAGACAGTCACTCCAGAGAAACTGTAATTTATCCCCTCATCCGCGAAAGCAATTACTTTCCGAGTCGAAGTATTATCCTTTTCACTAGTTTGCAGAGGCTTTGCATCAAAAGGTAATTGCGATAATTCTTGAAGTAACACATCAGCATCACTTTGAGTGTAAAACTCAGGAGTGTATTCAATGTTAAAAGTATTTTCGATCAATTCAGGCAAAGACATTTTTTAAAACACGGTGAAAAAAATCAATTAAAGTATAAAACTAGAAACACACGTCTACAGTGAAGGTACTCACAGCATAATGTGAGCCTCGCATTCAGCCGCTTTATCTAACATAGATGAAATAATGTCTTCCCACTGGTTACAAAAAAATCACGTGACCATCAAAGAGGTCGTTTCAAGGTTATGCCGGTTCAAGGTCAAAGCTTCAAGATTAAGGTTAACAGAACTGGTTTGACAAGGTATTTTTATATGAAAAAAATTGTTCTCACTCTATCTGTGGTGGTGGTAGGATGCATTTTTTTCGATCGCTTATACTAAGCCTAATTTAAAATAGTTCACGTTATGAAAATACACTGATGATGTCTGAAAAACTGAAAAAACACTCAAAATACTGGTGTTAAACGATAAAGTAATTAAAAAACTTTGTAAAAAACACACATAAGAAGTAAAAGGATGTACACTGATGATGTATTTTATCGATCATTCAAGTTATGAAGTAAGTGCATTTCTGTTTAAATATTTTCTAGTATACACAAGTATATTATCTATTATTTGATAGTTATGTTAGACTTTTTTCAGTGTATTTGTAAATATTTGAATATGATGTCTTGATAATATTATTTTCTAAAATGCATTTCGCTTAATCGTAGAGATTTTTACAAGTATGGTATTGACTATTAGTGTCAGTTATTCCTTTTAGTATTTTGTTTAGTAAGACTTGCAAAATTTTTTTGTTACTTTTAATATGTTTTGTACTTTGTTGATACATGATTTAGAGAAAAAAAGTTCATCCTTATTTAGTGAAAGCATATTTGCTAAACATTTGTGGTTCAGTCTTTGTGCAAATACCTTATTAAACGTAAAAATATACAGCAGCAAGATGCGATGACACTATTTCCATCAAAATAATATTTTTTCTGAGTTAAATTTATAATACTTAACGCTTTTGAGAGATCTTATAACATAAAATGAAACACATGTGTAGTCTGTATCTGGATAAATGCTACTTTTGTACCTAAAATATAAGCATTCTTATTATTGAATTGATATATTATTACTTTATAACTATAATATCTTGATAGTTAGATCTAAAACTGCAATTTTATTTACAAGCTTGTAACTTATTTTATCGTAAAGTTCTAAAAAAACGTATCGTAAAGTTCTAAAGTCATATAAGGAAATTACCATGTAACCGCGATTTCCTGATCGGTTAGTATAAACGTAAACTTTATTTTCAATGCTATAGGATCTTTAAAAATTCTATCAATGCTAATACTTGCTTAAAAGGTTTAAAGATATAACCAATGTCATTTTATCACGAAAATAATTCGCAAAGTCTCATCCTAACATTAAACATAATTATTTCTATTATTCTGTAAAAGGTTTACATGATAATGTGGTACCTATTGTAGGGTTGAACATGATATTTTTACACGCATAAAAAGAATATAGCTATATCTTTACAGTACAGCTGTTAAGTCAACGGGTGTACTGTGAAGTTAACTTTTAGGGGCAAATCCATACAGTAGATTTCGCTTTCGCTAAAATAGTTTCTAAGTTTCATTATTAACCAGAATTTTACCATAATGATTTTTTCTAAAATCTGAAACGTATTATTTTTTTTTTTTTATTATTAAGATGGTAGACACCAATAATTTTAACTCTTTCTAGTATCTGAAAAAAAAAAAAAAAAAAAAAAAAAAAAAAATCTAAAGCTAAAAGAATGGTTATCCCTTGTAATTTCTTTTACATCTTCCTAGTTCATATCTCTGCAAAATTTTCTATGTCTGAAAAATTAACATTCAAATTTCCAGAACACATAAATCCAAAATTGTCTATGTCTGAAAAATTCACAATCAAAATTCTAAAAACACAAATCCAATATTTTCTATGTTTGAAAAATTAACATATACCATTTTATGTCAGAAAAAATTCGCAAAGTATCGTTATACTAGCATTAAACACAATTCTTTCGACTATTCTGTAAAAGTTTTCATAAAACATATATCATTCAACTCCCAACTTTAATTTTTATCTTCAATAATGAAATCATTAGCTTGTAATTTCTTTTACATATTCTTAGTTCGTATCTCAGCATAATTTTCTATGTCTGAAAAAATAACATTCAAAATTAAAAAAAAAAAAAAAACATAAATCCAAAATTTTCTATGTCTGAAAAATTAACAATCAAAATTCTAAAAACACAAATGAAAATTTTTTTCTAAGAGTCATCCTTACAATTACTTCCTATTTCATAATCACATCTCTTTTATACTTTGCAAGACGGTCTCTGCATAAATAGTTGTAGTCGGTAATTATTAGAAAAAAAAAATTAAACTTTTTTCCGAGTCCCCTCTATTAGAAATAACGCAAGAAAAAAAATATGCACTCCTCTGTATTATCTATTAACTGTCACTCAACCCCGTCTCCCCTCTCCAACCGAATTCCCATTCATCAACTGTCACTCAACTCCACCTCCCTCTTAGCACATCGTGGATTATGTAACCTCTGCTTCACTGGAATGCAATCCGCAATCCGCCCGGATTGGGGTGGCGCAGTACTGTCATTTTCTCACTACTATCGTTTCAAACTGAGTGAATTTTTGTTCACGCATTACGTAATAACGACTAAAGCGAATGACATGAAATTTGGTCACATTATAGGTTGTTGCTCAACATAAAGTATAGGTGTCCAATTTTTTAAACATTTTTATTAGATTTTGAGATTTTGTGAAAATTCTCCCAAAATGAGGTTATATTTCTTCAAGCATCGCGTAATAACGACTAATACGAAATCTGGTGATATGATTGGTAGTTAATCTTAATTTATAGGTGTTGAATTTTTAAAATATTTTGATTACATTTTGAGATTTTGTGAAAATCGTTTTAAAATGCTGAAATTTTTGTTCCAGCATCACGAAATAAAGACTGCAGGGAATGAAACGAAATTTGGTGACATGATAGGTTGTCACTCAACTTAAATTCTATAGGCTTCCAATTTTTCAAAAATGTTGATTATAGATTTTGAGAAAATTATTTCAATATGCGTAAATATTCGTTCGCGCATCACATAATTACGAATAAAGCGAATGAAATGATATTACTTAGTTACTCTCTAACCTGTAATATTTTAACAATACATAAAAATTATAACTTCGCTTTCTTTACTTTGGCAACATACTACATCCATTCTGTGTACTCATACAATGCTGACGAAAGATCTTACTTTTTTGGAAATTTGCATTCACTAACCCGTCGAGGACGGGTACTTCAGATAGTCTCATATAAAATTGATAGCGAGAAGCTGATTTTTATTCGTACTATTAGAACTAAACAACCCAAACATAATTTAATGTTTTTATGATTTTTAATAAATTATTAATATGAATTATGAATAATTAAATTAATATTCAAAATACTCAAAATTAATATTCAAAATATTCAAGTACTAATTTAGAGGTGTATGGGGGTCATCTTAACTTTCAGACATTTTAGCACAAAAATAATACTTAGAAGTTCAGTATGCTGTAAAAATGTTTACTATACTAGG
Source organism: Cheiracanthium punctorium (assembly GCA_038373885.1). Lineage (NCBI taxonomy): Eukaryota > Metazoa > Arthropoda > Arachnida > Araneae > Cheiracanthiidae > Cheiracanthium > Cheiracanthium punctorium. The sequence continues at coordinate 908,197 of JAWZYV010009895.1, read as the reverse complement.
CGGGCTCAAATCTCAATCCCCCACTGCCTCTTGCCTTCCTATCTAACGCCCATGGAAACAATGTCTTTCTAAAATTCAAAGCTTTTTCACAATGTGATGTGAGACTCCCTACAGCCCCACAGGCAATGCCTTTGTCCACTGCAGCCGAAGTCCTAAGTGCCCCCCCTTTCTGACCCACAGACCTCATCCCAAAATCCTCGTCCTCCATGGGGAAATGTATGAATACAATGAGACTGTGTTAGCCCAAGAGTACCGGAAAACGGAGAACTTGAGACAAAGCCGCTGGCTACAATCAAAAGTTCACGCGGGAAAGATAACACAAGAGTTGGGTGAAAGACTCATTCCCATTATGGAAATGTTTTGAGATAGTTCTAATAAATATTACTTCAGGATTCCGAAGTGAGTAGGGTTAATTGTTTTTATTGTAAATAGAGAACATTAAGGTCTGTCTGTTTACAAGCACCTAATATACAACACTTTGTATGTCTCTGGAACAAAAGAAGATGCCCATTCATCAAAAAGTGTCGGCGCTTTGGTGTTAATTGAATGAGACTGAGGTGAGGCTTCTAAGGTATAAAGGTTTGTGTCACTTTCTTCTAAAGTCTCAATTTCCTTTTCTTATTTTTGAATGATTTTAGTGCTCAGTTATTTATTGAAAAGGATGGAACAGACTGTGGTCCACACTAACATTTCGAGATGCCTTCCGTTTCATTTTCTGCGAATATTTTGTTCAATGTTTGTTCTTGTTTGACAAAGCGGAATTAGGTACTATTTGCTTTGATCTAGACCAATGCTGTTTTTGTAAAATTATACTGAAACCATGGGCGCATGAACACACATTACTGAAATGTATGTCTCTCGTAATTTTGCAAATTTGACCACATAATGGTCGAGGGTAAAATAGCTCTACTTCAGGAGGATGCTCAAAATCATGCCTGGAGGTTATATGGCCAACAATTCAAAATAGTTTTTTGAATAATTATTAACTCTAAGATAAACAACTTTTTTTTGTTCTGCTTTATTTTTCTGTTTGCATTTAAATAGTTACCAATCTTTTTTATGTGGTCCTACACACATTTCAACATACAAAACGTTGCATTAATTCATTCTGGGGAAATTATCTAGTTTAATTTTAAAGGTATAATGTTTGTAATTTTTAAAATTTGTTGGGGAAAAAAAAGAAAAGAAAATAGTCAAGGTTTAGCTGCAGCTGTTTATAGGGGTACAAAAATGTAAAAAAAAAAAAAAAAAAAAAAAAAAAAAAACAGGAAATGAATGAGCTGAGAAACAATACTATGAATAACATTTTTTGAAAACTCTGAGGATTTCAGATCTGAGATAGATTAAACAAGAATAACATTCATCGTGAATTGTTACATTCGAAAACTGAACCACTTTTTATACAAAATTTCCATTTACATGAAAAGAAATTTGACTGATTGTGATACTATTGTTGCATGTTTTTTTTCCCCCAATACACTTTTCTTTTGCTTTGAAATTTATAATGATTAGTTAAAACCAATCAAAATTCTATCGCTAAAAGTAAAAAAAAAAGTGAAATAGTGTAATGCACCTCTTTCGGGTCTGATTTATCACAAGGGCAAAGGGGGTGTGCGCCCAGGAATTCTCGAATTTTGACAGAGAATTTGCGTAAGGCGCACAAATTTAAGGTGACTCCAGCACAAGCAGATTTTTCTAAAAGAAGGGCATTTCATCAGAAATACTTCATTACTTTAAAAAGAATCTTGATTTTAACTGGTTTGCTGTTATCATTACTAAGACACAACGGTGGAGACTTTCATTCTATGCCCAGCGTTGCTTCACCGTAGTACAGATAATCGGATGCCAAAATTCACACTATTCACTTAAGGGGTTAGGGGTAGTCAGAATTTTCAAAAAATTGATTTTTTTTTTGCATTTTCTTAAAGTATAGTATCTTAAAAATATTCTCTGAAAGTTTGAAGTGAATCCGACAAATATCTTTCGAGTTATTTAGCGAAGAATAAAAGGCTCTCGAGCGGTCTAATATTTCCGAGAACAATTAGCTAGCGGCATAATTCTCCCTTACCTCCTGAAGTTTTAAAAGCAATCAAGCCTATTTATGAAGATCTTAGTAATGAAAATTTACTTTCAAGATGTGTAGGTGGATTTAATCAAAATAATAATGAGAGCTTCAACCAACTAGTGTGGAAAATATGCCCAAAAACTATCAATACTAGTTTTACCATTGTTCAAATTTCTGCATACGTAGCTATGAGTATATTTAATGAAGGGAAAAAGTCATTATTAGTAATAATGAACACACTGGGACTTAGTTGTGGGCCTAATTCGCATCGGTATACTGAAAAAACCGATAGTACACGTGTAAAAGTAGCTGATCAGCGCGCTAACGACAACACTCGCGAAGGTAGAATGCGACGTAGACAACAACAAATTGATGTTTTAGAAAGTTCTACAACTGCTGAAGAACTCTTATATGGTCCGGGAATAGATGACTCAGTGTAAGCATTGAAATTATTCGTATTACTGTACATCAATCGACTGTAAAACTTTAAATGCGTTTTTCTCAAAACTATGTTTTTTGAACTGGTGACCACTGTAACTCATAAACCGCTCGATAGATTTGAATGAAACTTATACAGCTTTTAGAAAACATAAAAAGCTAGTGCCTGATCGAAGGATTTTTTTTTTAACTTCGATTTTTTATAAACAATTAATTGTTGGTTTTTTCCCAAAAATCTGCAAAAAAATTTCCAGAGACCGCCATTTTGTTAATTTTGAAAAAAAAAAAAAAGCTTCGATCAGGCACAAGATTATCTATCCATAAAAATAATCTTTTTTGTTTCATTGATTTTAGATGAATCTCCAAGGAGCTGTAATGGTCACCGCAAGGACCCATTATTAAAACCTGTTCAACTTAGACCGCCATAACTTGTAAAATAATTATTATTTTTTTTTTTAAATTTAAGTGAAGTAATGTTAAAGTATGATGAAATGATACTATGTTTTTACTTATGTTAAATAAACTTAATTACTAGTAAAAAACATTAATAAAAAATGGCATTTTTTCACGCCTCTGACTACCCCTAACCCCTTAAATTAAACTTTGAATGTCGCCTTCAGCGTTGGGAAAAAAACACGCAATTTTGGTATATAAATACAAAAAAGAAAACTAATTATCTCAAGCACTTCACAATTTTTAGGATGTAGGTTCACAAGCTGTACTAGACACCCGAATAAACGAAAATTTTTTGCAGAATGGCCACTCTTAGAAATATTTTGCTGTGTAGTTCCACGTTTAAGATTTTTTTCTGAAAGTTTCATGAAATTTATTGCAGTGTGTAGTGCAGCTTGTAAAGAATTAGCCTGAATTTTTTCGGATCCTTGATGCAGTTAGTTTATTTTAATTTGTGTACAGAAACCGTGAGACAGATATCGTTTCTTCGATCTATACCCTCAGATATTGGATATTTTATGTGGAGCTAAAATAATTATTTGTATTACCCATTTCCCACTGGTAAAAATGTGCACAAAAAGTCAAATGATTGAGTAGTTACAAGCAAGGAAGCAAATAATAATAGGAAAAGATTCCATAAAGTTGGAAAGTGTATCGTTATTCATAAGTGTGCCGTATTTTTCTTCCATGTTCCATAAAAACCCATCTTCGGAATCGAAATCTATCTTAAAATCACCTACTAAAACTATTTTACAATCTTAGCCAAGTACATTCCAACTAAACTTCCCCTTTAAAATGAATTGTCGCGTTTTGGCACCAAACTTAGCGATCCTTTATCAAAAATTACAAACCTTGTGCGACATTAAACATTTTATGTCCCCGGACTTTTAGGGCATCCACAGAAATTTTGTAAAGTCGGCGCCTCTGAACTAATGCACTTAAAAAAAAAAAAAAAAACATTCTAGAAAACAGAAATTAAATCCAGAACGTTTCCGTTCTAGCTGGTTCATTATTTCCTGAATTTCCAAAGGATTTTTTTCTACAATGTAAGTAAACTGGCTCCTTGAAATTTTATGGGTGCTCCGCACCTCGTGATTTTTTCTGTGGGCGTTTGAGCCTCTGAGCACCCACTTACCCAGCAAACACACACAGGTTCTCTGAACGTCTATTAACGTTCAGAAGACGTTTTCTGAACGTTAATAGACGTTCAGAGAACAATGTGTGTGTTTGCTGGGTAGTCTGTACCACTGCGTGTTAAAGTTAACAGCACTTGAAATTCATCGCCTGAGGAGAGTCTTTTTAGACGTGGATCAATCAAATGAATCTGTATCGTATGACACCAATCTTAGGGCGAGATTCAAACTAAACAAAATTCGAACGTTTTTCCTCGCGAGCGGTGGAAACTTCGAATGAAAACAAAAAGTCTCCTATTCATTCAAGTGAAACAACTCGAACGCTTTTTGGTCACGTCGTCACACCCCGAACACTCTGGTGCGATTCTTTTGTCTAATTCGAACCTTTCCCCGCCATCTTTCGGTCGTTAGTCGAAAGATTCATACGATTTCATTACTCATTTAGATTATTAATTAGCTAATTATTAAAAATATACGCTTGTCTAAACTGGTTAAAATTACTCTTTATAATATGCTATTTGATAGCGTATAAAATGTTTTAATCGTATGAAAAATACGTCTAATTTAATGAAAAAAGAAAATCACATTAATAATAAATAAATAAATAATAAAAAAACAAGAATAAAATTTTTGTAACTTTGTGACATTCATATAAACATATATACAACACACTTTGAAATTTTTGTAATCAAAATTAAACACATTGAATAGTAATAATAAGTGAACAACATTAGGAAAATTAAAAAAAAAAAAGAAAAATCCACTATCAGTCATTTGGAAAAAAAAAGAAACGCTTCAGTGTTTTTTAGTAATCTTAATTAAAAATCTTTTAAAGTGTAAATGAATTTTATAAATGTATATATATATGTATATATATATATATATATATATATATATATATATATATATATATATATATATATATATGTATGTATAAAAAGGTAATTTTACTAGTTTGGGTATTGTTCAAGCGGTACTTTCACTGTAAGTTTTGCTTTCCTGTCATACTTGCCACACGAGGACGAAAATCAGCGTGGACTAATTAAGCAGTTCCAGTGGCAGAAGTCTCCCGATTTTCGACGTGCGGGTGTATTTACGCTCACCACACCACGTGGTTTGCGAAGACATAACTCCGCCTCTCTCTTATCTCTGATCGAATCACACACATTTACCAACATGACCCGCATCCGGGGCTACAAAGGCGTGGGGACACGCGTACACTCTAAAGAACTCAGAATCGACGGCCTGATGTCTGACAAATAACAAAATAAATAAAACATAGCTCCAGAGCGCGCGTGGCAAGTATAACAGGAAAGCAAAACTTACAGTGAAAGTACCGCTTGAACAATACCCAAACTAGTAAAACCCAAATTACCTTTTTATACATTACATATATATATATATATATTAATTTTTAAAGTTGTAGAAATTTTATTCTTTTCCCACCTCCCCGACAAAATTAAGAATTTTCCTCATAAGATAAAACACATTTTTAAACATAGATTATATGTTAAAAAGCAATTTCATACAGATAAGGCAAGCATATATTTTTAATAATTAAAAACAAAATCTAACCAAGTATCACTACAATTTTTATATTTCTGATAAAAAGAGGCGACACCTGGTTGACTTCTGACGTCATCATAGATCGGCGATAAGTTTTCGCTTTGGTAAACCCTAATATTCGATCGTTCTATGTTTCAGTTGAATAAGTATTGGCTGTTGTCTGAGAAAGTATTGAACTGTGGGAGGAAAAACGTAAGTTTCGGAGAGGATTGTTCGTGTTTCGTTTGAATCAGGCCCTTAGAAGATTACTCAAAGACTTACTTAAACTAAGCTACAACGGGAACGAAAAGGTTTTTTTACACCGGGACCTCTTTACAACGAAGGAAAGGCAGCAGGTAGACGCGGTTCTGTCATTTGTGCAATGTGTGCAAGGGAGGGGAGACAATGCCCCCTCCCTAGCTCCTTATGCTAGCTCCCATATTACCATTATGATTTATGTACTGGTATAACGTAGGCAAGACCGGACTGATTCCTTTGGGGGGCCCTCGGCTAGAGATTGAAAAGGGGCCCCTTACTGATCAGTTTAGAGGGAATAGAATATTAGAACATGTAATATTTGGAATTTCGTTTTACGTGCCTAAAAACCACATTTAACTATTTTAAAGCTTTTGGGCCCCCTCGATCCACGGAGTTCTCCGCTGCGCCACTGCATAAGGGTGTAAGATTACTGGGAAATAAATAATTCAATCATTCTGATATATATATATATATATATATATATATATATGTATCAAGTTAATCTAAAGTAGTATATTCATTTTCGGGGGCCTCTCCGCGGCCCCGACCTCGGCGATCGCCGATCAGCGGAACTGGCCGGTCCGGGCCTGAACGTAGAAGTAGTTCAACACTAAGATACAGTTTCTTTCTGGGGCAAGACCCTTGACTTAGCCCTCTCCCCTAAACCCAAACAATCATATGGGAGACCATTGTTCTCAACTTTTCATTTGAGGTTATTCGTTCTCCCACTTTCTATATTCAGAGGGAACGCACGAAACTGATTTTAAAGTATTAAAAGTTTCGTATTGTCACTCTGCTCTGTGTCTGAAAGAAAATCAAAATCAGGCTAAGGTCGTAGCCTTAAACACTTAAAATATGAATAATGAACACATATCCTTAGAAAAATAACACAGTGATTTTGATAAGTGCAGTCTTGGTCAAAGGATTTTTTCCTGAAAGATCAAAAAAAGAAGAGAAAAGGGGGGGGGGGAAGCACCACAGAGGTGTCCAGTGCACATCTAAAAGAATATCCCTTTCAACTGTACATTGATTTTTGACAATCGCAGGTGGAAAAATTTAGTTCGTTCGTTCATATTAAGGCACAGTTGATCAAAATGATTTTGTTTCTACTATCAACTACTAAATAAATATAGCCAACAGTAATTAATCCGTTAATAAACAAGTCAAAACAAATGATTTAGTTATTCAATTTTATTATTTTGGGGAATACTTATATCAAACTACATTTAGATTAAAGTTCTTTAAAAGTGAACATCCACCCCTACTCTTTTCCTTTTAATCTACTCCAAGGACAGAAATAGAAGATTTTAAATTTAAATCAATTTTGAGGAAAGAAGAAACGTAAACTTTAAATGTCCAAAAATACATAGCGACATTTCCGCTACGTTTCCGATTTATTTTTTTAAACCGCGTATAATTATAAAACTAATAAAATAGTTAATAAATTTTGCTTATAAATTTACTTCCTATTATTACTATCCAATTATATTCAGGACACAACTGCAAGTAAAAAAGCAACATTATAATCAGTGTGCTCTTTTCGCAATTATATAAATTACCATACAAATCAATTATTTATCATTCAAATCTAATGTTACAAAACTTAATATGCAGTTAAATTTTGTTTCTTTTATTTTACATGCGAAAACTGACAATTCTATCGAAGTGGGCTTAACCCTCTAATGCCCAGTATGAGAAATTCCCCCCAAAAAATTATTTTGTTGTTAAAATAGTGTTTAAGTCAAATAACGCAAATACTATAAAAAATTATGAAAAGATTATTTTGTATTTGTTTTTAATGGTAACACCATGATTTTAAAACTCTTCTAAACACTAAAATGAAACTTTTTGAAAATTATTTTGTATCTAATTAAAAAGCATGTATTTTCTTATATAAATGGGAATTATTAATTTTTTTTATCATATTAAATGCTAGCAAAATAGTTGAAAAACGTATCATTGGAAACATGTTTTCTTGTTGACTTCAACCATGTTGCTTCTAAAATATTTTTCATCCATTAATGTTGGCATCTGTAAGATCAGACTTCTATTATTATTAATTAAAGGTATAATTAATGGTTTTATGACTTCAAAATTGCATTTGAAACATTTTTCCCGTAAAAAAATAGCGTTCAAAGGATGGTAACATATGTATTACCATTTGCATTAGAGGGTTAACGTCAACCTTGAGATTCTGCAGAGCCTGGAGAATCCCAAGGAGTTTCATTGATTTCCACAATTTAGAGAATCGCTGAAAGGGAATCATGCGCAGAGGGGAGGGGGGGGGCAACTGACCTGAAATTATAATGTTAAATTCAATTTTAGTTATATGCACGGGCATATACTATTGTTCTGACAGCTAAATAAAATTATCAATACGGTAATAAATTGAGTTTTAGATTATTTTAATAAAAAGACATTTAAAAATGTGGAATAGAGGAGAGATAATAAAATTTTATATTTTTTATACTGAAATGGTGTTTACTTAACTTCGGAGCTTCAGATTTAAAGTAATGTTACAATTTTATTCTATCCCGTAGGATTAGGGTTTTTAAAATTCTTTAATATCTTTTCAAGTATTCCACAAAAAAAAAAAAGGAAACAATAATCGACATCAGCGATTGCCTGGAAGAAAATCATGAAAATTTCAAAGGATTAACTGTACTGCTTTTCGCAGTCCAATGCAACTGACACTCTAGCACAAGAGGTTGAGAAACATTTATGCGGAGATGATGTTATATAGTTTTCTATATTATTCAAAGTGTCTTAATAAAATCAAGCAGGGTAGGATTTCCATTAAACTTAAGCATGAAAAAAATTTAACTATCCTTGCAAGGATGAGATTAATGTTTAAACAGTTCTGGGCTAGACAAAATCAGTGGCCCTTCAAAACTATCTTTGGTATTGAGTTCTGAGTCAAAAATTCTTAACAATGATATATCTATACTATTAAAATCTGTGCGCGTCTGTCTGTCTGTTTGTCTGTGTGTAACATCATCTCCTCCGAAACGACGGGGAGCTGAGTTTCGATCGAGGTGTCCACGGATTCGAAAAATTCCGAGGAAGGTCTTCCGCTAATTTAAATTTCAAAATTCGAATTAGTTTAGGAGATATTGATAAAAAAAACCCCATCAAAAACACTAATTTTCGCTCTCCGCAACTCCGCGATTGTAACCCCTGTAGTGAAAATGTGAGAAATAAGCATCGAGGTTGCCATGTTTGGCGAATTTATTAAATGATTTACACTCTTGCATTAAAAATAAAGGAATAATACTTTTTTTCTGTTTCGAGTATTTCCTAGGTTATTTTTTAATTAAAATATCGTCTGCGTGGGAAATCAGAGCAGGAATTCAATATTTTTTATAAGCAAAAGAAAAAGGATTTGTAAATTTCAGAGACTAAAGTGTATAACCTTATAATTTGGCGAAGAAAAAATGGCTTATATGGCGATTTTGAGAAAGTGGATTCTAGTGGCTTACACAATTTTAGGCTGGCACAATTTACTGAGAGCGTAAAGAAATAGTATTTTTAAAAACAAGTGTAGGTTTTACTAGAATTTTGCCTGAAATTTTAATTTTCTGTTCAGAAATAATGCAGTTATTAAGGCGATTTTAAATGATTTTCATCAAGTTAAATAAATTCTTAGGGAAACCCCGCCAAATTTCAGAAAATTAAACTTTTTCATTTGTATTGCTAATTCTATGCCCCGATTGATATGAGTTGGTGTTACGAGCGTATGAATAGATAATATTTTTTAATCCCGCCAAACAAGGTGTAATAAAATAGGAAGTCTTTATAAATACGAATGCTGTTTGAGATGAATGAGAATATTTTTTAAACACAGTTAGACTAGCTGGTAATGCCTTTAAATTGTTGCATTTATTGTCAAGTTTAATGTGTGATTCATTTTGGCTATTTGCCATCGACTGCCGACGTCAATTACGCCAAAATGGCAGTTCTAGCAAAGTAAACATAAATAAATCATTTCATATTCTATTTTTAACACTGCTACAGTTTCCGTAGCAACGGAATCCATTGTTGCCACTTAAGTTGTTCAATTTAATAATTAAGTGAAACCACTCATTTCTACAGCTCTTAAGACCCAAAAAAGTGAAAACGCATTAAATATGAAACAAATAGAGTTTTAACATATTTGCGCATTAAAAATAATCGAAGTTTTTTCAGGCAATTCTGCATATTTTTCATTTTATTTCCTTCGCGTGTGACGTCATTTTCACGTCATTGTCTTCTGTTTTGCTGTCAGATTATCCGGAGAAGCACATTACACGCTAACGCATGTCCTGCTTCGGCGGACATAAGGAAGCAATTTGTCGGGTGCGTATTTGCCTAACCCCTCTGTGTGTCTAAATTGAAGCAATGAAACTTTGTAGGCGGTTTTTTTTTTAAACTCGAAAAAGGCACATTAACGTCGTTAACGTGGAAGAAGCGATATGGAAAACTATTTAATTGGTAGCGGTAATGCGAAATGATAATCGATTATTCACATGCACAAAGCAACAAAATTTCAAAAGTATGAAAAGTCAGGAATATGAAATGAAAATCCAAAATAAATCACCAGAGACTATAGGATAAGCATCGTATACGAGAATGTTATTGCAATCATGTACATAACAAAGGCGCTTGCAAGGAATACAAAATATAATATGAAATTAATTGCTCTTTCTTCCCATGGCGTTTGTGGAATCTTTCCGAATAACGGGATCCAATGTGCTTAGAATATTTCATATAAATTACTTATATGTTAAAGTTCTATTTATTTTTTCATATATATTCCAGTTACTCCAGTTACAAGACCTAGAGCTCTAGAAACGATTTCAGATTTTGTTTAGTATTGAATTTGACACTATGCAATTAATCTATGTTAAAAATAAAATATGAAATTAGTTATTTATTTAGTGTGAATTGGCAGTGAGATCAACGTTAGTTTTATGTAACAAGTGTGCTACTGTATTAAGAGTTCAATAAGGGTAATAAGCTTTTCCGCTTAAGTTACGTCACAAATTTTTTCATTTACGAAAGCGACAAGATCTTCACGGAAACAGGATGCATTTTTGGTTTCTGAACGTACAATGTGCATCGATTGTTTCGTGTAGGTTTTTTAAATTTGGGTAAAATTTAATAAAGTCATCTGCAACATAACTGTGCTAATGCATTGTCCACGCTTTACGAAATGCAAGATAAGATAAAATAGTATTCAACATCATGTAATGTTATTCATATGGTATGTATGAATGCTATAAATTAAACCTAAAAAAGAGAATTATATGATGTAGAAATAAGGCATTTTTCGAAAGAGAAAAGTTTCGTCTGCATACCGTAAAGTTCTTACTTTTCTGATCGCCAGTGACAATGACGTAGTTTTTGTGTCATCATGTTGCAATCGTCTCAAATTTCCACCCTTGGAGTCAGCTTTTCGTCAGAATTCCAGCAATTTTTCAAATCTCTAATAAGAGATTCCTATCACTGGGTTTAATTCGAATTATATGTGTAAGGAAAATATTCGTCTCCTACCGTGCGGAGAACGGGTAAGCAGCTAGTTTGCTTTAAAAAATTGTAGAGTGATGTGGTGTAAACAACAATTCATATCAAAATGATTTACAATTTGTTTTTGTCTACTTTCGATCATTTATAGACATTGATGGATTAAAAAGTGACTTGGAAATGCAGGTTGTCCAAATTAAACGAACCTATTTGAAAATTCTCTACAGAAGAAACTATTATTCAGAAAGTTTTGAAATTTTGTGTCCCACTAATGGAAGAAGAGCAGCCTGAGAGAAAAAAGGAATTAGTTCAAAAATTTGACTTAAAGTTTTTTTTTTCAATAAGTTACACATTTACGACTGGTTCTTTAGATTTGACTTTAAAAAAAAATCTATAGTCACTCTATTCTCAGTTTCTCCGTCCGTATTTCTTTCAGGAATGAAGGGTGAAAATTCCAGTAGCATACTTGATTACCGGCAGCAATATGCATCGCTGTAACAAAATCAAATATTTCCGGATTTGGTAGCCCTTCACGCACAATTTGTATGCCAGATGGAACTCCTCCGCACATTAGCCTTGTTTGAAAGACGTGCGAAATCACTTCACAGAGAGATGTCACCAGTCACCACCAATACCGCAACTAGAGTTTGCTCCACCCAAGTCAAACCCTTAGTTCCGCGCCCGCCTTTTCGGAACCTTAACTGATTTTGGTGCAACCTTCAGCACGTCGACCGGGGCACGTGCCCCATTTGCGTTCTTCTAGTTGCGGTCCTCCTGGTCGCCACTTTCGTGATCTGTGGGCTCCCGGGTCCTCAGTCTCAATCTATGTCACTTTTGGCTTTGGGGCATTTAAAATACCTGGTATCGAGACAGTATAAGAACTTTAAGGGATCTCAAAGACAGCATTTCCCAGAACCCAAGTGCGGAATATGCTATCTTACGACTGCAGATGGGAGCGGGAGCTGAAAATGATGCCCGTCGTGTTGAGCATGCTTTGTTGTGATAAAATTTTTAAACTATCGTGAATGTATTCTAACTGTGTAATTCATAAAAAAAGGGCATCAGGTGAGGAAATTTCAATACAGATTTTTATTGGCTTAAATAAATTCTCATCCTTCCACTAAGTTCTCTACGCTAAATTTTATTAGCTTTCTGATCAATAGTTCCGTCAGTAGACATACAGCTTTAAAATACGGTCGTGACGACTTTAAAACACTGTGCTACTTGAGTTGGATATTCGAAATTTTCACTTCTCTAAAAACTACATTCACCGCTTATTACGTGGACATTACATTAAGAAATTTTCTTTTACGTTAAAAAATATTGTTTCATTAAAATAATATGAAAAATGTAAATTATAGAGTAGTTGAGTAAGATACTTTAAATTATAGTTATTTTTGTTTATTTGTTGATTTATTTTTAATTTAGTGATATAAAAACTTTACTTACCTTTTTACGTGTCAGAAGATACACTTGAAAAGCTGTCCTGTTAATGAAAACACGAAGTTTGAGTGTTGCCACGAGTTTACGGAACGATGCAGCACTTCATGGAACGTTCAATTTTCAGCGATGCAACCGGAAGAATGAAAGATTTAAAAAGTTGCACAAAAAGAACAAAGGTCACAAATGCGACGTTTTCAGTCTTATTATCGACCCCTATAAGTCAATAACAATTGAGATAGCACAGAAAAGTAATTTTCGATTATGCTCTATCTGTATGACAGTTGAAGGAATATTTACGATGAGGGGGGAAAAACTGTCACCAACTCATCAGTACTCGAAAAAAAAAAAAGAAGTGATCTGCGATTGAGCAAATAAAGCATTCTGTATTTGCAAACCATTGATCAATCTGTTTTTCTTGGGCAAATAAATCCTCGAAAACAATGACTGTTTTAAATAAATACTTGCCGGTGACATTTTACTTTTTTTTATTCCCAGATCTTAGATATTACACTATCAGTAAAAGCGCGTATAAGGAAGAGGGGCTTGGTGAGATTTTACCCGTTGGAACAGGTTCGGACTGGTTTATTCAGAATAGCAATTGTTTAATACGTAAGTGAAAATGTATTTAAATAACAATTATCTCATTATCTAAGATTTGAATGGAACTAAAGTAACAAATTACATCGATACCGACATACTATTTTATTTTATTTTTATGTTTTGTCGTCAACCGGTTAATATCATAATTCCAAAAGTATATCAAATCTCTCGATTAACAAGGTCAGGGACGGAGAGGTTTCATGCCTGTTTGAACTTCTAAATATATACGACTTATAGCTTTTTGGTGAATATTGATTGTTTGAACTCATAAAAACATGGGCATACAAAATTAGAGACGGTAATTTGTTCAGATAGCATATTTAGCCTTACAAAAGCTGTATGTTTACTGTTCCTTTGCTTTATATATATATGTGATAAAAGGGAGGACATCATGGTTGGCGCGGCGTAGGATCATAACATCGTCAGGTTCAGGAGATGTGAGGCGGCTCGGCGAAACCCTATCGTAGAGCCTTCCCCGCCCGCCCGTTGCTAGTACTCGTAGTCGGGCCAAGGGTGGAAGAAATAAGTCGAACTCGAACTGCGATTACATATTTTATTAGGTACTTCCATACATCTTTGTTTGGCAGTTGCGTCACGCGGAAGCCATGCTCCTGGGATGCTGCATCCCCTTTTAACAACTTTTGAGGTTGTGTCACATGATCAAAACGCGTTGCAATTATTGGCCGATCCCAGAAATTGAGTAGCGGTTTTCCAAGATCTGTTATGACTTTTAAGAGGTCTTTGTGGCTGGCTACCGGGACCGTCTACAAAATTACAAAGGAATTGCAAGGGACCGCGTAGTAATTGCAGTTTTCGAACGCGGATTCCTCAGTTCCAACTGAATTAAACTGCGTAGTTCTAGAAATATGGGATTTTCATGGGTTTTTGATTTGTAATGTTATATATATATATATATATAAGATTTTACCCAGACTGTTACAAGTACAGAATTTAAACTAAATATTCAGGATGACATAAGTGTTATTTTTTTTTATATTACTACATATTGGTCAAATGAAAATCAAAAATTAGTGCTGAGAAAAAACATTTATAAAAGTCAGCTATCTGCTATTGGTTAATTGGTTTTATACACTTATTCTTATAAGAAACACTAACAAAGCAGCCATCAGCTAAGAATTAAAACAACCAATGAGAAATTTGTAAGAACCTGACTTAGGGGAAAAAAAGGTATACGTTTTTTTTTATTCATAAACGCAAGCGGTTATTATAAAACGGCCAAGCTCGTTTAAACGGGCGAATCTTCAATAGACTACGAAGTTTTCTGTGCATTTTTAACTTTTAGTCAAAATATAAGATATTCTTAGGAAAAAAAAAAAAAAAAAAAAAAAGAGGTAAGGACATTCGGGCGATAATGTCAGTTTAGAACTTTTGTTGGTGCTTAATTTTATGTTCAGTAGGGTATGGTCAGATAAAATGGGTTGGCAGTTGGCATATTTCTTTTTGATCAAAAATAAAAACAAATTATTTTTAAATAACATTTCTTTTTCAGCTTAAATTTTTCAGATGTTTGTTGGCAAGATTTATACTCAGTGAAAAGTTTATTAATTACATTTTTAACCAAAATATTGGTTTTTATCTGCATTGTAAACCCATTATTCTTTTCTTGTCTACAAAAAAACTTTTAAGAAACTTATAAATTCTGTTATTAAATTCAGTCTAGAAGAGGTCTGAACAGCTTATTATCAGAAATAACTAAGAATTTTTAAAAATATTTTTCTATGTCTATTTATGCTTCAGTGTGGTGGGATAAAATGGATGTACATTTAGGATTATTTAATATATTATCATTTACATTGTTCCTAGGCCTCACCATGGCCAAGTGGATAAAACGCTGAGCATGGTAGATGACTGAAGTTTGAAATTCCAGAGTTCTGACCTACCGCGCGGGTGCCGATCTAACGGTCAGGGGTTCTAGGTGGTTTTTCCAGTTGTAACGGGAATGCCTTATAGAACACCTTAAAAAGTCCTCCACCCAAGGCACCGCTCTTCTAGGCTGACAGCCTTCTTTTAGTTTTGCCTTAACCACTTACCAGCCAACGAAATATTCCTAGTAAACTTTTTAATACGCATAAATGTCTACCACTAATGTCTGAAAATATAGGATAAGAAATCATTTGAAAACAAACTATTTACAGTTTTTGTCAAAAAGAAATGCCTATTCATTTTAACTTACTTTGCCTTACAACAATGAGATGCCGGAATACAATGTTTATTTATAACACTAGCTGCTACCCGCGACTTCGTCCGCGTCGGCTTTAGAATTAGGTCCCGAGAGAAAAGTAGCATGTGTGAATAACAAATATTGTTGCGACAAAAGAAACTGCATTTAAATATTATTTGCTTTTTACTTGTTTCAAATGAAGTATAATGCATGGTAGTATACTTCATTTAAAATAAGAGAATATGCAGAGTTACTAAATTTAGATTTTTTTCAGGCATTTGGCGAATAGAGACAGTTATGACAGTATTTGCGAACTGTTCTGTAAAAGAAATATTTATGCTATATGCATGAATTTTAGTCTATGTTAATCAGGAATAGAGCAGCTTTCTATTAGTGAAAAAGTTTGACAATCGGTTCTGTAGTTACAGAGATACCCAGAGAGCGTAATGTATTAGAATTATTTTGAGTGTTCCTGTAAAGGAACTATTTACGCTACATGCATGAATTTTAGCTTATAATACTCAAGAATAGTGTAGCTTACTATCAGTAAAAAAAGTTTAGGAATCGGTTCAGTACTTACAGAGATGCACATAGAGTGTAATGTAATTCTTATTAGCATCCCTGTAAAAGAACTATCTGTGTGATATATGCATTAAAGGTAGCCTATAACACTTAGGATGCCACCAGTGTCTAAGAAGTTCTGCTCTCAAAACTGCAAGGGGGGAGGTGCCAGGTTCAAACCCCGGTCGCGCCTGTCGACCTAGCCGCTCCCAGTTTTCCGTGGTTTTCTAAAAAACCTCGCGTAAGTACGGGCTAGGATCCCTTAGAAAGTCCCCCCCCCCAGAGGAATTCGCCATATAGGCCTAGAACCCTAGTGCAGTCAATCGGTCTTAATCCAAAAACAAATAAACAATAATACTCAGGAATAATGTAACTTTCAATCAGTGAAAAAAGTTTTAGAATCGGTTTAGTAGCTACAAAATTTCCATAGAGAGCAATGCATTAGAATTATTTTGAGTGTCTTTGTAAAAGAATTATTTATGCTATATACTTGAAAGGCTGCCTGTATGTTAATCCAGGGCATAAGCTATTTTCATTACAAATTTTTCCAAATCCGATCAACCATTTGTGTGTGATTCAGTCAAAAACATCGAAACACACAAACGTACACATTTATATTATTGGTAGTATTTGGAAATTTATGAACTTTAAGAAACACATCTGGACTTTTTTTGGTACTTACGTATTATCCCGGCGGTCATTCCCGCCAAACTGCTTTTTCGTCAAATGAGTTGCCAAACTGTTGCCAATCGTATTCAAAACCATTAATAATTTCATGTGCCCGGCATTTATTTCGGCAAAAAATCGCTTGTCTTGGCGGACCGCCGGCATAATACGTAAGTAACCCTTTTCTTTACTTATGCGTTTTAATTTGGCGTAAAATCAACATAATTTCCATGTTGATTTTCAAATGCATGTGATTTCGCAAATAGAATTTCTGCTTTATTTTAAAAGCATAAATCATTTTGTGCGGGCGATAAAACGGCTTTTGATTAATAGTTAGAAAAGTAGTTAAAATTTCAAAATTCTGAGCCTCAGTGGCACTTTACCGAAGTTATGGGCTCAGTCTTTCAAAGCTCTGCTTTCTGTAGATTTGTCTGGAGAACATTCATTTTTATTATTACAGATAGATAGATTTGGCATAAAACCGGCTTAATTTCCGTGGTTTTTAATGTTTTTCAGATGCACGCGCTTCTTTGTTGAAATAATAGCATTCTTGTTAGCTCAAAACATGAATCATTTGATACGGACGAAACTCGCCAAGCATGGCAACGTAAAAACAGTTTTTAATTAATAATTAAAAAAGTAATTAAAAATCTAAAATTCTAAGTAGCCTATAACCATCTCCAGGCTCCCATCTATATCTAAACCAAAATGCATCCTAATCGATTCAGCGGTTTAGGCGTGAAAGCGTCATAAACAAACAAACAAACTCACTTTCGCATTTATAATATTAGTTAGGATTAGGATAACAGCCCTGACCATAATATTTCTAAATTTGAATAAAGTCATAATAGGAGATAAATAAAATTTGATAAAGAATAATTTTTGTTCATTTTTTGGATTAAGTTAAAATATTACCATTTTACCCCACCTGCTGCCCATTTCAATACACCTTTATGGAAAAAACAACTTTTAATATAAGTTTAATATTTTTGTATTTAGTAGTTACATAAAATATTTTCAGGTGGGAAGGGGATGAATGCATTGAATAAAGTGACACAAAAAAGTTGTATGTTTAACATTATTATTAACAGAAAACAGACATTGAATTTAAAAAAAATCTGGAGTGACTCCACTCGACTTTCCGAACATTTGATACGTACCAAGCGTTATAAACAAATTTCATTCAACTGAATCGGATCTAGTGTTCAGGCACTAGTGCACTTAAAATCACTTGCGTGTATAAGCTGCAATGTGTAAGAATACTTTTTTGTAGCCCAATAAAAAAAAACCAGTAAAATTTATGCAGTGTGTTAGACAGTGACCTATAATATGCGTACTTGATTTGATGTCAATCGAATGCACCATTAAGACACTACCTCCAGGGACTTGATTTACGGCGGGGCATTCGGGGCACGTGCCCTGGGCCCTCGATTTTTACGGGCCCCCAAAACTTCCTTTTATGTAATCATAATAGCTACTAAAATTATCTCTCAAGAGAAACATTTCTGATTACTTCATTCATTTCATCACAAATATTCAAAATTTTTAATTTAATGCATGTAACGCTAAAAATTATGCATTCGATTCGACATTCGATACTCGCAAATTCGTTCGGACACCTCAGCATGCGCCTCCTTTTATCTTTTTTAAATGTGTGTGACGGCTGTAAATACCCATAAAAACATTTCAAAATCGAAAAATTCATATAAGTAGTATCTGTCGCGATATTTTACTGATTTGTAAATGTTTACGTATGGTTAACTTAGGAATGATAATTGGTTTTAACTTAATTTAATTAAGTAATATTCTGCGGAAAAATTTTATGCAGGGGCCCCCAAGAGTGTAGATCGGTCCCTGACTATCTCACTTTAAATGATTAGCGTTCTTAGGCCGTAATACCTAAGAATTAATTTTTGCCAGTCTGTGAACAAACTATCAGCTCTACACACACCAAAATCTATGCAGGTCATGAGACCGTGACCTTACATACTCAATGTGAGCTCAATCGAATGCACCCTATAGACATTAGCGCACTTTTAGGAATTTCCGTCCATAGGCAATAATCTAAAAGAATACTCATTTATTGACCTGTTAAAAAGTTATAAGTCCCATAAACAGCAAAATCTATACATGTTATGTGACAGTGACCTATAATATACATATCCAATTTGAATTCTTCGAGTGCACCATTTAGGCACTATCTCATTTTAAATGATTTGCGTCCATAGCCCGTAATATAAAAGAATTATTTTTTGCAATCCCGTGAACAAACTATCAACTCTACCCACACCAAAATCTATGCAGATCATGTGACCGTGACCTTTTATATACATGCCCAATTTGGGCTCGATCGAATACACCGTTTAGACGCTAATGCACTTTCAAGAATTTCCGTCCATTGGCCATAATGTAAAAAACCCTTTTTCATAGCACTGTAAAAAAACCATAAATCATATGCATAATCAATACCGGTCTTGCGACGGTGGCCTATAAATGTATACCAAATTTTAGCTCAATCGAATACACCGTTAAAGTGATAGCGCACTTTCAAGAATTTCCGTCCATAGGCCATAAAAATCTTTTTCGTTGCCCTGTAAAAAAACTATAAGTTCTATACACACCAAAATCAAAACCGGTCTTGTAACGGTGGTTTGTAACATATATGCCAAATTTGAGGTCAATCGAATGCAGTGTTTATAAACACTGCATTCAATACATTACGTACAATCACAAACACACACACACACACACACATACATCTCGCAAAAATAGCATAAATGAATTCAGACCTGAAAATGTGTAAATACACCTAAATCTCAAAGTCGAATTTTTTTCATGATTACAATACTTTCCTTACATGGTTCATGTTCGGACAATAAAAATGTGTGTTTTCAACCCATTTTAATCCCACTATATCTGATGATTACACATTTACTCAAAAGAAAATAATATTGCAAATTTTCTTTAATAAAATTGAATGATCCTAATTCTGCATAGCAAAACTAGCTGAAATATACCCGTTCCTAGCAGGGAAAGAAGTTTATATTTTCCTAACACGCACAAGGTTTCAAAAACATTTACAGTTTAAAAATTACAAAACGAAATCATTTATGAATTTACTTTAATATACTGGACAACCGGAACTGGTCTCTCCGAAAATTTTGACATTACTGCTAATTGGGAAGAGTAATCAAACATTAGGAGTGTTTACAAGGGTCACATCTTCTGATTATAGGGGGGGAGGGACGGAAGGCAAAATATTTTCTCTTTTCCTATCTTTATTAACATTTACTGTTAGTAAAACAAAATATTAAGGGGTGGGGGGCACGTGACTCCATGGGCGTGCGAAGCCCGCCCCTCTATAATGCCCTTTTGAAATTTTCCAAAGGTTAAAAGTTTTAAGTCACAGAAATCTGCCGCCTGAGAATGGAGACAGCTTGTCACAGCTGTTTGCAGTCTTCGTCTATGGGAAAGTGATATAAAATTATACCCGGGTAGGAAATTCTTCAGATGCAAGTCGCTGGAAACGAGATGCGTATTACAGGGGGGTGGATGGTCAAACATCTTCTAGAAATTTCGTTGTGAGGAAATAATTCCCAGCCCCCCCCCTCAGAAATTTCGCTGGGATATGTTTGACAATCCACCCTATAGTACCGATCTTGCTCCTAGCGGCATGCACGTGAAGAAATTCCTATCCGGGTATCACTTTCCCACGACGAAGTCTGCAAACAGTTGTGACACACTGGCTCCATCCCCAGGCGGCAGACTTCAATGACACTGGACTACGAAAACTTATCCCACGGATAACAAGTGTTGCAAATCCGATGATTGTTATGTTGAGAAGTAGCTGAAATAGAGTAGTATTTTTTGCAATAATTTTATTTAGATAAAAATGTTTTGTTTCTTTTATTGGCTGCGGAAAATTTATTTTCCGACGACCCTCATCTATATAAATTTAAATAATTACACCTTTACATTTTTGTTTCCTTCTAAAATTATTGTTAATCGGCATTTGTTAATTTAACCCTTTAACGCGCAGTGTTCCAGCTCTGGGAACACCAAACTCTGACGTTTCGACTGTTGCCAGTCACGAAGAATAGATTTGATTTCTATAAAAATAGTTGCGGGTGACATAGCTCCACGAGAATCCTTTACTTTTTAGCACGTTATTTCCCGTAAAAAAATTGTCACGATTATTTTTAACAGCACTGACATCTGGGTCATTTCACGTCAAATCAAACACAAAACTGGAAAAAGTTCACCACACCAGCTTAGATTTTCCTCAAGTTTTATATAGAGGATTTATAGGCTAAGACATCAACAAATCTCAATTTTGAAGGTTCTACGATAATTAATTACCGAGAAATTAATTATGCAAATTTTTAAGTTTTCTGCAAGATGCGACAACTTTTTTCTCAATTCCTTAAATAAGTCCTTACCTGTAAAAGTTACTGAAGTGAAAATTTGTTTCTAGGAGTAACTTTTTACGCTGATTCCAAAAATGTTATCGAAATTTGCGTATCTTCTATAGTTTATGCATGAGCACTGCATTTGCTAAGAAACATCATGAATTTTTTTCGACATGTCTGATCATAGACACATATTTTAAATTTTTATATGTTGTTAAGATGGAATAATCCTACATCCCAAAATAATTTCATCCTGGCTTTCTGCTCAAGAGCAGAGAAAAAAAATTGTATGTATGTACCTATATATTAGGATTTTCATATGCAATATTTATACTGAAGATGAGAAAATTCAGAAGCGTTAGTCAATTTTCCTATGTCTTTTAAATTGATATATGAAATTTAACTACTACTCCAGGCATTTTCAAAAACAAGAAAATACGTATATCAAAGTGCTTGCATCGGAAAACGTAAAACAAACAAACAACAAAAAATGCATGTAAAACAATGTTAAATTAAAAAGAATTCTAAAGTTAAAATTTAGAATTATTTTAAATTTAACCCTGTTGTTTTTGGCAGTCACCCATCAGCCAATAAATCTTTGGAATTCTGTATGATATTGAACTCAAAAGAAAGAACAATGTTTAATAAAACATAAACATATATATATATATATATATATAGTATATATATTAGGTCTACCGCAAAGTTCTATCCGTTTTCCGTATGCCAATAATTGCACATTTGGTGATATATTGCAGAATAAACCCTAGTAGCACAATTAGTCCAAAAGACGTTTAAAACACGTTTTTTAACGTCAAAAAACGTGTTTCCAACGTAATTTCAACGTTTCTTGAACTAGTTGTGCTACTACGGAATGTCATGTAACCAGTTATTCACGGCAAACTTTTACGTCTACCCTCCTAGGAGGATTATATTCGAAATGTTCTGAAATCGATTTTTAGGCATTCTTGAGTGTTGTGTATTTTACAGCAAGAATTTTATCGATATCTCTTTTCTTCTTTGAGATCCCGCAGAATATGTGAAAAGAGCATTTTGGGCCTTTATCCTCCATAAATTACGAATTTTGGAAAATACTCTCTAATCTAGCACCCACGCTATAAAATCCCACTCGTGCTAAATTTCGTGTTATTAGCTTCAGTAGTTTTGGCTAGGCAAAATATTGACATACGGAAAACAGATAGAACTTTGCGGTAGACCTAATATATATACTATATATATGTATATATACATGTTTATGTTTTATTAAACATTGTTCTTTCTTTTGAGTTCAATATCATACAGAATTCCAAAGATTTATTGGCTGATGGGTGACTGCCAAAAACAACAGGGTTAAATTTAAAATAATTCTAAATTTTAACTTTAGAATTCTTTTTAATTTAACATTGTTTTACATGCATTTTTTGTTGTTTGTTTGTTTTACGTTTTCCGATGCAAGCACTTTGATATACGTATTTTCTTGTTTTTGAAAATGCCTGGAGTAGTAGTTAAATTTCATATATCAATTTAAAAGATATAGGATAATTGACTAACGCTTCTGAATTTTCTCATCTTCAGTATAAATATTGCATATGAAAATCCTAATATATAGGTACATACATACAATTTTTTTTCTCTGCTCCTGAGCAGAAAGCCAGGATGAAATTATTTTGGGATGTAGGATTATTCCATCTTAACAACATATAAAAATTTAAAACATGTGTCTGTGATCAGACATGCCGAAAAAAATTCATGATGTTTTTTAGCAAATGCAGTGCTCATGCATAAACTATAGAAGATACGCAAATTTCGATAATTCGTTCCTTTCGTTCATTCTGCTTGGAAGCTGTTGTTATAAGGTTCTATTCACTTTCTTCCTCTACTCCCCCCCTTTTCTTCTGCCACTATTTTTCTTTTTCTTTCCCGCGCCCCCTTCTTATTCTATTATTTTGTTTGTCCTTTTTTTGTGTGTGTTTCTATCTTTCCTTTATGTTTTTTATTATTTTAATTAATTAATTTAAAAAATTATATTTTGTGCTGTCCTGTATGTTGTTTTTATAAAAAATAATATTTGTGTTTTTGTTATTTTTGTGTGTTCTTTTCTGCTTTTTATTATTATTGTTGTTGTTATTTATTTATGTATTTTGTTTGCCCTTATTTTTTTTTTCTTTTTATACCTTCCCCATCCCTTTAATCTCCAGTTTCGTTAGCCTTTTCTTTTTTCTATGTGGCAACATGCTTGTTTGTTTATCTTTGTCAGTTCCCTCTGTTCAGTGAGACCACGAAGTTAAATTTATAGGAGGGGACACTACTCTTAGAAAGTTGGATAACGCCGTTGTTGCAAACAGATGGTGCTATGCACAGTAGCAGATCCAGGGGAGGGGCTAGAGGGCTTCAGTCCCCTCAAAAGAGATTGCTAAAGGGTAACATTCTACTTTATTATACACTTCAAGTAGATAAAATGAGCTTTTTGTATAACTTAGCCCCTCCCAAAAAGTTTTGCATTACTTTAGACTAAAATTTTGCTTTATTGTACATTTTGTTTGGGTTAAATAAGCTTTTTTCAAAATTTAGCCCCTCCCAAAAAAAATTTCTGGATCCCCTACTGGCCATGCACACTGGGTAACTGTGCATCTAAAGTGGTATAATAAAGTAATATTTCCATTGAGGCGAAGTAAATGGAGATTGGCATAGCAGAACTTCAAAAAATTAAATAGATAGACTTATGAATGTGATATATAATAATTTCTGGCTTCAGGTGTGTTTTAATTACAGTCTAAGAATACTATTTCTTAATTAATATAGGCAATAGTTTCGAAGCGAAGTAATATTATGTATGTAATGTTGTGTTATTATTTTGCCCAAAAGCTGTATTTTAAGAAATATTAGTAAATTTAGAAGAATGTTGTCACATCTCTAGCGACCGTGGAATTGCGAATGGTAGATCGTCTGTTTCCGAGCGGTTATATTTAATTGAGGCATTCCTTTGGTTCCGATCCACTTGCGGTAAAAGAAAGCATACTCAATAGATCACAATTAACTCTTCTGGATTAAACTAATTTTTAATATTTACAGAGAACTATGTACAAAATGATACAATGCTTTCCCATAATGGAAAATAAAAAAAAGTAAATTGCACATCACAATTTGTTTCCATCGAGAGGAGAGACACATTGTCCTCTCTCCCTCCGTTCGAAAACTAAACTGACTCTTCTTTTTTTCTCTCGCCCCCTTGTCCAAGCGGGAGCTTGCTGAGTCGGGGGTGACGTCAACTAGGGTCAGGGGTCAGCATCGACCCTCCCTGGTGAAAGCACATAGATAGAATAATACTGTGAGAGAACACGGGTTTCCAAGGGCGCGACATTACGCCCCCACCTAAGAGCGAAATTTGCCCTTAAAGGCTGATTTCCTCCAATTATATAATATATACGAAACAGTCTCACAAGTGATCTATGAATGACCTATCCTTACAAAGTAAGATACAGGGATTTTTTTTTTTTAAACTTTCACTTTGATTAAAAAAAACATTATAGTAACTCAAAAAACACCTACAAAAATAATAAACTAAAATACACCTAAACAAACAAAAAAAATATTACCTGATAAATTACAAATTAAACAGAAATTAATTTTACTCATCCTGCTTTAGTCTTGAAATGGCATCTGCCGCTTTATGATTTTTACCTGGCCTGTGGGTGATTACATATTTCCATCTTTGAAGCGCCAATGCCCAGCGTGTGAGCTTTGAGCTTCTGGGAGTCACTTCATTTAAATATGTTAGCGGATTATGATCAGTGATGATCTCCACCGTCCCCCCGTGAATCCACTTATCAAATTTATTGAGTGCAAAAAGTACTGCCCAAGCTTCCTTTTCAATACTTGCCCAATTTTGCTGAGTTTCAGTTAACTTTTGGCTGGCAAAAGCTATGGGTTTATACTCTCCATTCTCGTCCTTTTGTGTCAGACAACAGCCAACAGCTAAATTCGAACTATCGGCATGCACCTGAAATGGTTCTGAAAAATTAGGTGTCGCCAAAGCAGTAACCCCACACAGTAATTTCTTTAGCTTTTGAAAAGCTTCCTCATGCTCTCCTTTCCATGGAATATTGGTACTCGGTGAATTTTTCTTGGTCAAATTGGTTAAAGGTACCGAAATCTGAGCAAAATTAGGGATATATGCTCGATAAAAACCCATAAGACCTAACACTGACCTAACTTCCTTTTTGGTAGTTGGTTGTTTTAAATTTTTAATAACAGCAACTTTTTCTTCATCTGGGGCGTGTTTTCCCCCTCCAATTCGATGTCCTAAATATTTTATCTCCGTCGCCGCAAAAGTACATTTTTCTAACCGAACGGAAAATCCTAATTTTTCCAGATGACTGAAAACATTTTCAATGTGTTTCATATGGTCAGCGAAAGTTTCTGAAAATATGATAACATCATCGATGTAGGCCTGCGCGTACTCGCTGTGCTCTTGTAAAGCTAAATTCATTTCCCTTTGAAATGTGCCGGCCGCGCCTGATAAACCGTAAGGCATAGTTTTAAATTGCCACTGTCCTGAATGTGTGGTAAAACTTGTTAATGGTTTGCTCTTTTCTTCCATGGGGATCTGCCAGTACCCTCTTAAAAGATCTATGCTTGTTAACCATTTAGCTGACCCTGCAACATAAATTAACTCTTCCCGATCTTTCATGGGAAAGCTGGGGACCTTAGTTACCGCATTTAACCCTCTGAAATCCACACATAACCGAGTCGTTGCATCTTTCTTTGCGACACAGACAACTGGATAAGCAATTTCTGCGTCTGAAGGTTCAATTAAACCCAAACGCAGTAATTCCTTTACCTGTTTATCTACCTCTTTACGATATGCCATTGGTATTGGATAACAGTGAGGCTTCTTCCTACTCACTCCTTCTATTAATTCTATTTTATGCACCCCAACCTTAGCTGGCTGTACTTCTCTAGTAAATAAATTTTTATACTTAAGAATAATTTTTCTTAAAATGTTTGACTCCTCCCCTTTCAGTTCTGGCAATTTTAAATTATCCAAAGTGGTACCAAAAATTTCTGGAATTTTCTGTTTATAAGGTACGTTTTCTACCTCCCCAAATTCTTCCTCACCTTCAAAAATCATATTAATTGCATTAGATCTTACAACATATTGTCTAATTTTGTTTTGATGGACATGTTTTCTAGACCCGTCCTCCATTTTAACTATAAAAGAATGAAGACCCTTTTGCTCTTCAATAATCGCCGGACCTTGCCATCTTGCGTAGAGTTTATTCGATGAGTCGGGAATTAATACAATTACTCTGTCCCCTATTTTAAATTTCCTATCGCTCGATCGTAAATTATAATATCGAGCTGTCCTTTGTTGTTGGACACCTGCTATCAAATTTGCCTGCTCTGCCGCATATTCGAGTTTTGCTTTCAACTCCTGCAAATATTTAGAAACAGGGGTCGTGCTTAGTTGTAATCCCTTGTGTTCTCCTGTCCAAGTGTCCTTTAAAATTGATAAAGGACCTCGCGGAGGTCTTCCATACAAAAGTTGGAAAGGTGCCACCCCAGTGGTACTGTTTGGTATTTCTCGATACGCCCACAACACATAAGGTAAAAATAAATGCCACTTTTTCCCTTCGCTCCTTATAACATGATGTAACATCCTTTTAAGGGTAGAGTTATACCGTTCCACTAATCCATTGCTCTGGGGGTATTGGGGTGTGGAAAACCTGGGACTTACTCCTAGCCGCTTTTCAAATTCCTGAGTTAATTCCGCCTTGAAATTCGTCCCGTTATCTGAAGCAATAACATTCGGGATCCCCGTCCTAGAGAAGATTTCTAACAACGCTTCACAGGTTGTCTTAGCTGATAAATTAGTAATTGCAACCGCCTCTGCCCAACGACTATGGACATCTACAAGACAAAGAATAAATCGGTGACCTTTAGAGCTGATCGGCTCAATGGGTCCTATTAAATCTACATTTACGACCTGGAATGGCAATTCAGGTCTCGTAACGGGAGTAATTGGGGTTCTATCTTTTACTTTTACTGGTTTTGTCAACTGACATTCGTGACAACTGCTAACAAAATCATGGACATCCCTCTTTAAACCTTCCCAATAAAAAGAGTATCGTATTCTTTCTGCTGTTTTCCTTTCCCCCATGTGTCCAGCAAAAGGAGATTCATGAGCTAATCTTAAAACTTCAGCCCTCCGCCTTTCGGGCAAAACCAATTGAGCACAATTCTCCCCAAGAATTTTTTCCGTGTGAAAGAGATATCCGTCAGATACATAAAAATTGCTCTTATTTTTTCTTCCTAACTCCCATTGCCTAACAAGCTTTTCACACTCTCTTTGCTGATGCAGAAAAGATAAGCTTTCACTGTGACTGATTTCGTCCCGATGTCCATCTATCTCTGATTCATTATCTGCGCTCTCTTTTTCGACCTCTGAACTGCAAGAATCACCTGTTTTGACTTGAGTTGCTCTCCCCCCTATACAATCATTCCCTGATTCTACAGCTTCGCTGAGCGGAACGTAATTTTCGCCTTGACTCACGTTACTTTCCCTCTTGTCTCCGGGGGGGTCCCTACAATCTAATCCTGACTCGCTTTCCTGTAGTCTTTTTATGATAGCCGGAGGTATCAACATATCTTCAAGCAATTCAGGAGCAACAGCACACAATATCTCTTCGTGAATCACATTCGTTCTGGCATCCTTAGCTATCGCCAAAGGGATGTTTACTAACGGACATTTTATTGCTGGGCCAAAAATGCCCTTTAAATAAATTGAAGGCTTGTCCCTGATATCTATTTTCGGGACAATACCTCTTCTAATTACTGTTATTTCCGTTCCTGAGTCCACTAAACAATTCGTGACCACCCCGTCAACACTAATGTCAATTTTTTCTAACTTACACAATTGATTTTTTATTGTGTTTCCCTCGGGTTTTGACTTTAGTAATTTACTAACTCTAGCAATAACTGCTCCTTCTTCGATCTCATTGTCTGACTGAGGATCTTTTTCTACTCTCTTTGCTCTGGCTGACTTAGCGCTTCCCGTATTTTTGTTTTGGGGATTCCTATTTAATCTCCAACAATCCTTTTTTAAATGGTTCTTTCCCCCACAGTGATAGCAAGAAAAATCCTTTCCAACCCTCCTGTTCAGATCTATTTTACCTTTTTCCTCATAATTTCCCCTATTGGAATTCTTAAAATCCAAATGTTTCTCCCAGTCCTTACTAGTTTCTCTTTTATGCCCGTTTTTAGGAGTATGGTACGTTTTTCCCTTCGCCATGTAGAACACATCTATTTCCTGGGCCAACTCTTTAGGTTTAAACCAATTATCCCCTTGCCTAACCCCTATGTGTACAGCCGTTTCTGAGTCAAGCGTTTCAAATATCCTGTCAGCCACTACCAGCTGCTTTATCGTCTCAAAATCTTGTGCCTTCCTCAACTTACAATAGTAGTCCCACATAGAAGATAATCTAGAGGTGAATTGGGCAAACGTCTCACCAGGCTCCCTAATCGCTTTCTTAAAATTTTCCAAACATGTTCTAGCTGACGGTTGGAACTCCCTTAAAACTACCTTTTTTAATTCCTCATAATTTTCATACTGTTCCCCTTCGACATATGACAGTAATGGAGCCGCTTTTTCTCCTAACAAGCAAAGCAAAATTTTCCCCTTTAATTCATCTTCAACCTGTTCACTACTGAACGCTTTTTCCAGACTAGTGAAAAAATAATCCCAGCCTTCGGCTTTGTTTGGAACTTTGACCGTTAAGAGTCTAATTATCTTAATTACTTCTTCAAACGATCTTTTTCCACCTTGCCCTTCCTGACCTGTTACTATAATTTGACGCCCCTCTTGATCTGACCTTTGTGACTTTATTTTTTCCATTTCTATCCGTTCCTGAGATTGAAGTTTTAAAATCTCCATCTCATTTTTTTCCCTCACTTGCCTTTCATCAATTATTGACTGTAACAGTTCTTTCACTGTTTCCTCGTCATAATTTTCCATTCCTAAAATAATCTTTTTTATATCTATCATCGTTTGCTCTGGTTGGACTTCCAACCCCAATTCCGATGCTAGCAAAATGAGTTCTGCTTTCCTCCCTCTCATTAAGAAAGCCATATTTAACCAATATTGAAATAGAAAATTTTCCTCACAAAAATGTTAATCAATGCACAAAAGTACGTCCCTTATATAGATAACATAACTTCTCAATACCCGGACAATGGAAAAAATACACTGATCATTTGAAATAATAAAAATAACATGCTTTTCATGCAACAAAATAAAATAACATTAAATAAATATTCAGCATTCTATAAATACGTATTTCATATTTACTTATCATTTCACCCACAACCCAGTGCTGTGAAATTAACACTACGCTTTTCCTTAAAATAGGTAAAAAGTATTCAGCATTCTCTATAATATTTACTCTAATTTTAATCAACATTCAGCTGATATTTATTTCTAATAAATGCGCTCCAACATTTACTTAAAATTATAAACATGTTATTTATCATGTCACTTATCCCTGTATCAAACAATCAAGGAAAAGTCACTCACCTTGTCTGTTGATTTCTTCAGTATCAAACTTTAGTTGTCAGGCTCCTCTCCATAGTAGCAAACACACACGCATACTGTAAACGTCGATTATTTATATCCGTACTTGATGATTTGTCGTACCATCATCACAGCAGCACATTTATCCAATAAGTTGTAAGGATTTACATATTAGCTCGCCATCATTATATAAGCACACATATCCAGAAATCGGAGTTATAAGGATCTGAGATAGACTTTTCTTTTATCCCACCGCTGCCACCACTTTATGTCACATCTCTAGCGACCGTGGAATTGCGAATGGTAGATCGTCTGTTTCCGAGCGGTTATATTTAATTGAGGCATTCCTTTGGTTCCGATCCACTTGCGGTAAAAGAAAGCATACTCAATAGATCACAATTAACTCTTCTGGATTAAACTAATTTTTAATATTTACAGAGAACTATGTACAAAATGATACAATGCTTTCCCATAATGGAAAATAAAAAAAAGTAAATTGCACATCACAATTTGTTTCCATCGAGAGGAGAGACACATTGTCCTCTCTCCCTCCGTTCGAAAACTAAACTGACTCTTCTTTTTTTCTCTCGCCCCCTTGTCCAAGCGGGAGCTTGCTGAGTCGGGGGTGACGTCAACTAGGGTCAGGGGTCAGCATCGACCCTCCCTGGTGAAAGCACATAGATAGAATAATACTGTGAGAGAACACGGGTTTCCAAGGGCGCGACAAATGTATTATGTGTGAATGATATATTTAAAAAGTGTTTATTTATAATGACAATCACACTCAAACAAGGAGAATTTACATTTATTTTATGCTGCGACAAATTTTAACATAACTTTAAATTGCCGTTAAAAAACTCATTAAAATATTAAATTTATGTTACATAAAGAACTCTGAATTCAAAGCCATTTTCTAATGTAAAATATACAGTGGCAGACGAAAACTTCTTTTCTGTCAACCACGATATACGCACTCGTTAACAAATATAAACTCAATATTTTAATAATCTTAAGATATAATTAAAAAAGAAAAAAATGTTCTATGTTATTGAGGCAACTTCGCAAGCAAAAGTGAAAAAAAAAATAATTAAAATTTAGTGCTCGAGTTCATAATCTCGTTCACATGCTAGGTTGGAAAATTAAAAACAGGTAAAATTAGTTATCAATCAGCACAGGGAATGTTTTTTTCTTTTTATGCTAGGATTGCTGCACATCACTACATTTCCAATGTTTACATAATTGAAACTTATTTGGGGTACAAAAATCCACCATAGCAGCTATGAAGAATGTCCACTCCTATAATATATCTCCGTGAGTGAGATGAAGGGCTTTGACTGATGAAGACCGAAAGAATTTTTGGTCGAAACGATTGTATCGAGTTATAAGTAACATTTTATGAGTATTTTTTTTCACAAAGTATTAATTTATTTTACCGCTTAACACCAGTATTTTGAGTATTTTTTACTTTCCGAATATGTACCATGTAAGGAAAGTATTGTAATCATGAAAAAATTCGAATTCGAGATTTTGGTGTATTGACACGTTTTGAGGTCCTTTGAATTCATTTATGCTATTTTTATGAGATGTATGTATGTGTGTGAGTGAACAAGGTAGCTCCTAAACGGGGAATTCGAACTCAATTTGGGTATATATGTTATAAACCACCGTCGCAAGACTGGTATTGATTTTGGTGTGTTTAGGACTTACAGTTTTTCTACAGGGCTACGACAAAGATTTCTTTTACATTATGGCCTACGGGGAGAAATTCTTGAAAGTGCACTAGCGTTTAAATGGTGCATTTGATTGAGCTTCAATTTGGTATATATGTTTGAATCATTCATCGATTAAAATTTATTTAAATGCTTGGTAATGATCTTAAACGTAAGTATTCGGAAAGTCAAGTGGAGTCACTCCAGATTTTTTTAGTATTATATTACATTGTTAGTTGACTGTAAGGTTTATTTGAAGCTGAAGTACCAATCTCTCAGTATAATATATTTTAGTGAAATCTGATATTTTAGAGTGAACATACCCTCTATGATCTATTTATAAGCCTCAATGAAGCAAATCTAAAATTTAGAGGACTAGTTCTGAATAATAAAATACTGATTTAATCATAATGGTGTAAATTTATGCTTCAACACTAATAAATAAAAACAAGGAAAAATTTTATTTGCCTTTTAAATATAAGAGACAAAAATACATGTGAAAATTTTCTCCTTTCTTGCACATAAAACACACAAGTACAATGCAGCAAAATCTATAATCAAACTTCATATCAGAGAATGTACAGATACTATATTAAGTAATTGCTTAACATATGTAGCAATATATAAATGAGGAAAATTAAAAGCAATCAATAATAAAGTTAGCAACAAAAACTTAAAACTTTTTCAATTTTTACTTTTTAATACTAACATCCATGTATGACACATAAAAGGTGCTACTTAAAAATCTGGAAATACAAATAGTTTCCGATAGCTAAAAATGACACCTAAACCGACTTAGTAAGAAAGAAATTAAAAAAATAATTCTATCAAGAGAAGAAAATAAAACTAAATAACAAATATGACTAAGTTCGCAAAATAATTTATTTCTCTTTATAAAACCAACTTTTGATCATTTATTTGCTTATAACAGGATGTCCCCGCAAAGATGGTATCACTAATAGATAAAGAATTAAAGCATGTTGAGTGGGCAATATAAACTGAAAGGATGTTTAAAAGAAGGTAAGAAAAGATATTACAATGTTAAAAAGAAATTTGTTTCATTAATTTTCAAAAAGTGACCCTTTTTAAAGTAGTATACAACACTCCTGCACAAAATAAAATTTCCAATTAGTAAAATTGTCCTATATACTTAAGAGGTGATGTACAAAATTTGAGAATTATATCTGAAAAGGGGTAGGAGATATCAAGATAAATGTATGACTTAACCACTGTTCAACGGCTCTTAACCGTAAAGTCTTGGATGATTATGTTTCAGGGGCTGTACAGAAATTACAAAAGAAAAATTTTTTTGCACTCTAGTAAAAGTTTACATTTAAATTAATCTACAGCCTTTGACCAACTCTGTCCAACTCTTTACAGTCAATGTCCCCGCAGCCAAGACATTCGCAAATCCTTGCTGAAGTCAAGATCGCATGCACCATAGCAAACAAGGCTAGTGAAACAATGACGGAAAGCTATCTTCCCGATTTAAATGTTTCGATCAACTTACAATGCCAATGCTTATTCATTTGTTCACAGAGATTTCTAGGCAGTCAGTTTCAAATGACCTCCCAAGAAGTATTAAGATTGGTAAGAAGCTAGTCACACTGCATACACAATACACATTATTAATAAGTAATGTGTATGTAATAAAATTTGCATTCCAAATTTATGAAATAAACAGTGGAATTTAAAAAAATGATGGAGTTTAGAAATGGATCTCAAGGAAATGAGAGTAGTCAGCTTCATTTATTTGTTCAAGAGGCAAGAAAGAGTGCAGCATGCTCGACAGTACTTCAGGAAAATGATGACAAACACGCAGATACTGTAGTTAGACACAGAATCCAGGACTTCCTATTGGCGATTGTTTTACAATCACCAATATGAAATCCTTAGAGCATTTTTGATATGAACATTCAGCTTTTTTGAACATTTTAACTACAAGAATTAAAAATTTTGTATTTTTACATATTATAAATACTATTGAACACAACAAATCAATTTTAATGAAAATTCTATTTTAATATTCATATATTAGTTTTAAATACTGTACAGAAAAAAAAAGTAACTGTGAAACTCCAAATTTCACTGATCTGCAAATACTCCCAAAAACGAAATCTGTCAACCGCAAAGAATTAAAGATATCTCTTAAGACATTTGGTGATGAAAGGCTGAAATTTTGTCCATCACCTTATTAGTGTACGGGGCTCAATTGGGAACTTTTATACAGGAATTGTATATGAATTTTAAAAGTATCACTTTTTGAAAATTAGTGACAATTTTTTTTTCTTAATCTTACCTTATTTTGAACATTTTTTTTTTCAATTTACATAGTGCACTTATGTCTAATAAATAAAAATTAAAGTGTTACCATATTTTGAGGAAACTATACATTATATTATTTAAAACTCTACTTATTCAAATACATAATTTAAAATATAGCAACAATGAGAAAAAGCAATTTTTTTTTCTATAATTCTGTGATGGATTAGTGGTACTCAACACTTTTAATACTGAAGTTTTCTCTAATTATTTTTTCCAAAATTATCCTTTGACACATTGTTTAAGAACAGACATAATACAAAATACCCACTGAAAAGATACTAGAAAAACTCCGGAGAAATACGTGTGTAATTTGCTTTCTTTAAGCATTTTTCAGACACCAACCTTTTCTGCTACAAGTAAAATTTAACGATAACTGTACACAAGCCGAATTTCTGTAATATGCTATTAGAAATATATCTATCGTAACATATTCAGAATGGATGAAAGGTCATACAACCTTTGTTTACAGAACAATACTGCAATTCAATACAGAACATAAAAATTTCTTTCTTTCTTAAAAAAAAATAATATGGAGTAATGGAACTGTTATACAAATGAAAGATTATAAAAATTAAAAGGTTCTTTAAATAAGCTTCACCCCCCCTCTTTTAACAGAAAGAAAAATATTTTAGGAATTAAGTAGCACCATTTTCAAAGATTTATAATATTATAGCACAGATATAAATCAGATTATTATAATAAAATAATAGGAACAACAAAGATAAATGCTACAAAACTAAAAAGCAACACAAGAGAGACATTATGACTAGCTCAATACTTTGTATACTTAACTACCTAAATATTTCCAATAACAAAATATTTCAATAAAATTGGTTAATTCATTTTTTGTTTAAGTAATGTCAGCCTTTAACACTGTACTTTTATGAATTATGATTTTTCTTTTTTCAAAACATCCTGCTAATCTTAATTAGACATTATTTAAAGGAAAATAAAATTAAGGATTTTGACAAGAAATAAGGATAGATTTAGGAATTTAAATTTTTGATAATCTGTCTGAAGAACAGAAAAGTTTCAATAATAGATAAAAATTCTGTATCACAATTCTAGCATAAAAATTATGCATTGGATAGTGGTGTTTTTGGCTAAATTGACTAAAATCTTATAATGGATTATTGCTCTCACCCAGACTATTTTTCATAATCAAATATTTTTCTGGGAAAAAATGCAATTATTAAAAAATAAATGCAAAGCAATTCTCCAATACAAATCCCATAAGCTGTGATACGATCCCCCCCCCCCCTCTCAGAAACTTAGAAACATAACTCAGATTCTTTTTAGCCCAGTATTTATTACCACTGGTTCACTGACTACTGCTGGTCTGCAGTATTTAGGTGTAGTTTTGTATATATCAAATTTAATAAAAAATAAGCAACAGCACATGTTAAAAACAATTATAATTATATTTGCATTACATTGGATTTTATGAACACAATTTCTATTTATACTCATAATTTTAATTTTTGGCTTATGCCAGTTCGTAAAGTATCTTCACTATTTTTAGCAGTCTGCAGGTATAAAAGGTTGGGAAACACTAATTTTAGCCATTTTCCGAAAAATTAGAAAAATGAAGTACTGAAAAGCAGTTTGCAAAGGCTTTGATGTAAATTATAGAAGATGGAAACTTGTTTCTGTTGTCATAGTTGGTAAAACAATCCTATCATCAAAAGAAATATATAGGCACACCACTTTTTTTAAAGGCTCTTTCAGAGTTTAGCAGTTATTTATTCAGACATAGTTTTTTGCATATTTAATTTTATATCAAAAGCATATTTTATTTTACAACTACTTTTTCATAGGGACATGGTAGTCTAGCGGTTAAAGCATTGGACTGGCAACCTGAAGATTGTGGGTTCGATTCCAACAAATCACTGAAGATTGCCATGTATGCGCACATTAAATTTATGTTTTCCAAAGTCCTCTCAGCAAATGCTAACAGTTTCCGAGAGTCAGAAGATCTCCTTCTGATGAGGATCTAAATTGAGGTGGAAAATTTCAGGAAGGATACATGTTTCTATAAACGACACATTTGGTATCGTTGAGCGGTCCTCTCCTGCCAAACCAAAAATAAACTACTTTGACATTCCTATAGTTCAAATATCCAAAAATCAAGATAGCTAACAAAAATGTAGTACTAGTACAGTGAACTTTGATAAAACCTATAATGTCATTACAACAACAACAAAGAGCATTAATAAATATTTCTCAACAAGATAATCAAAATTAGAAAACACTTTGTTTAGGTGCATGAGTTGAGTAATTATTTATTCGGAAAGTTTTTTTTTTTTGAGTCATGTTAAATTTTGTTCTGCACGTTATACACATGGTTTTCTGGTGAAAATTTAACTACCTTTTTAAAATTTGTGGAATTTTCATTTATTTTAATGCTTAAACAAAGTATTTTTAAAATTTAATTATCATTAATGAACATTGACAGTTCAACAATAATATTTACATCTAAATGACTAAAAGTTAAAACATACAAATGGATATTTTATGGCATCATTCAAACGAACAGTGTTCTTAGTATTCACAAAATAAATATTTTCATGAAAAGCACACAGCAAAAACAGCTGTCCATCACATTTAACATAACATGCAAATATAAGCACAAAACTGCCTTTTTTGGTAAATATACAAACAAGAAATATTTAACAAATTCATTAGCTTGTTAGTTACAGCACTTGTTTTGAAAAATACAACTTACAAAAAGTTCATAATAGCACAAAATTGATCATCTATATACTATAATATATATATATATATATATATATATATATATATATATATATATATATATATATATATTAATACATAACACTAAATATTCACTGTGATAAATTTATGCTGAGTGGGAATCACATTTTATAAGCACAAACACAAAGCTGCAACAAATGCGGTTTTTGCAATTTCCACACATGACTAGAACATATAGCAGCTCCAAAACAAGTAAAAAGGTAACTAATTAGGAAACAACCAACTTAAAATGTCATATTAGAAAAAAAGTTACATTGAATAACATTAATAAAAAACACAAAAAAATCAACTATATGCCAAAAATTGATGATGCATTCCATTAAGTATTTGGTGAAAGATTATAAATGTCAATACAAAACTATGAAAATGGAAACAACTATCATAAGACACTTAAATTATACAACACAAATAAGGAATAAACTAGCTTCATTTCTACCTTTCAGTTATTAAAAAATACAAAAAAATTTAATATTTTTATTATTTATTGAATTAAATTTTAAATAAACTCTTAACAATAAACTACACACAAACGTTTTAAAGTCAACAATATTTTTTAAATCCACTCTGAAAAATTCTCTGCATAAGCAAAGTTGTTTTAATGTATCTTACATTTGATATATTTACATTAATCTAAGAATAAATTATAGTAAAATATTAAAAGTATAACGAATATAAAACACAAAAAATAAAAAAATAAGTAAAAATGTCAAAAAACATTAAATAAAAAAGATAGAAAAATAAGAACAACATGAGTAAATGATAAATGCAACTCTCATTATGTTTTGCTGCCAAAAATATAATTCTGAGAACAAAGAATCAGACAGTTAAATAAAAAGCCATCAATATTTTCTTTTCAGAATAGTATAATTAAAGTATATTAATTTTCTGAATTAAAAAAAAATAAAAATGCATAGTCCTAAATTAATATTGTTTGACCAAGCATATTTAATATGCATTTCTGATGAATTTTATCTGATAAATACAGTACACTCTTGATAATTTGGCAGTTAGTTGTCCAGTATAGCCAATAATTGGAAACACATGTCATACTGTCTTCTGATTAGTCGAACATCGTAAATGTAAACAAGCATGCCCGTTCCTGTGATTCCCTCCCCTCTTTAGTCACTGTTTTCTAGTTTACTTTGTATCTATTGTAATTACTGACCTATTTTGTAATGTATTTATTTATATATTGTACTACAATGTTGACCAAATGAAAGCACGACTTTAAGTTTGTATCAAAAACAAGAAATCTTTATATTAAAGAATTTTTTGATAATCTGGAAGTTCTATGGTACCACATATGTCGGATTATCAAGATTGTACTGTACTATTAATATTAAACTAAAACATAGAAGTGTTGGTATCAAACAGAAATAAACATAAGTTAAAAAACTATATATATATATTTTTTAGACACAATGGATTTTTCTTATGTCAGAAGATAAGTGGCCATTAATCTGCAAAAATAAACCTGCTCTCTAACGAACAAACCTTGAATCCCCCAAAATATACATAGCTCCATTTTACTCATGATAAAAAATTTGTGATTAAAAATACCATGTTTTATTTAAAAAAAATTTCAGCATTGAAAATTTTCTCTACAAAATAAAATATGCAACATTTACTAGAAATAAAGAAAATTCATTTCATCAAAAACATAATGTACTTATAAACAAACCATGATGACTAAAATACTGCAAAATAGCACACATGATATAAAGACCTATCACAAAAATGCAGATCAAAAGTATTATTGCAGCTTAGAAAACAACAATAAAAGAACTAGATAATACCAATTAAATAACTTGCTAACTCAGTATTATTATTATGGAAGAAATCAGCTATATAAAAAAAAACTTATCCTTAACTACAGTTATGTGGTAAGTTTTTTTTTTTTTTTCAACAATGAAGCAAAATATTTTTAAATGCAAAAGCATTCTTAAAAAATAAGATGCATACTCGAAGACAGCAGATTAGGATTAAAAGAAAGTCAGTTTTATGAAGAACATTTAAGTACCTCTACAAATTTTCTTAAAAAAACTAGAATAAATATGGCATTTCTATCTTGCTCCAATCCCTCCCCCCTCTTCTGTCTATGATACATAGTATTTTCTCTTTAAACAAATAGTGTGATACGGACAGTTATTTATTTCAATTATAAATTATTTTTACACAAATTTCTGACTAAGCAACACAGTACGGTAACATTAATATATGTAAAATCCATAAAAAATAAAAATATAAAACTACAGTCAAATAACACATAAAAATACACTCTGTAAGAAAAAAACTTTACATCTTCAAACCTACATACTTTACTTCTGATGATGATGATATACTAAATAAATAATACACATTACATATATAGTCTAGGTAAAAAATCTTCAGGTCATACATCCTATCACTTAGATGATTCACACTTTTAAGTATCACTAGCATGTTGGTTTAGTTTGGTTCTGAAAAATAACTGATTGCAGCAATGAACAGGAATGAAGTTACGCCCCCAAAGTATGTCAACAGATCCATTATCTACCATCTTGTTTGACACATACTTTCAGAACATCCATTAACAAAATCGTTTAAGGAATTTTTATACATTTTAACAAGAGTCTGTCTGCATACTTTAAATAAATCAATGCCAATCCTACATCATGCTAAAATATCAAAATAACGGGACCAATAATTGAACACTTACTACATTTGTATATAGTTACTACCTACACTAGATGTGACTAATATACTTTTTATAATGTTCAAAAGTAAATGGTCAACTATTGGTGTCCTTAACTTAATATAATGGACCCTCAATATTCTCTAAAATAGATTGACTGGTAAATAATTCTTTTATGTACAGAGTGTATTTAAAAAAAATTGGCATCTACAATTGATATTGGCAATTAAAAAACATACAGTATACCCCCTCTCCTCAAAAAATGCCATTTAAGCATACATAATTTATTTTATTATAATAAGTAAAATAAATTAATTCTTATGGAGCAAGTTCAATTATATTAGTCTAATACTTAAACACTTAAAAAATATATTCTTTTAAACATTAGAAATTTTTAAATAAACACATTAAACAATTCATTATTCAAAAAACAATCAAATGTTCCTAGTAATTAAATTAATTTTGCAGCATTAAAATTTTAATATAAGCATACATACTGGCATAACCACAAAAAGGTAATCTGATACAGTGAATTTAATTCACATTCTGTTGTAACCACTGAATGACAGATGCTTCTGTATTTTCACGCCAGCGAATATTGGCTCGAATTCTTTCAAGGCTTTGTTGGAGGGACTGCATGCCAGGACCTACTTCTACACCACTGAAAAAGTTCTTTACCTGTAAGAAAATATTTTAATTAATATTTAAATTTCGTAAAGTGCACACACTTTCCATTCTCCTGCTACTTGTAAAGAATAAAAATTTCACAAAATTATGCAATGCATTCATCTCTACCTCTATATTAAATGCTGATGTATTATTAATGGTGGATCCAGAAAACAATTCTGGAGGAGGAACAATTTTTTTTTTCTTTTTCTTATATCTGAATGTACAAAATCAATCAATCAATCTTCCATGGAAAAATTTGGTCCTTTTGAGTGGGTGGGAGAATCAAATCATCATATTTTTAAGAACTTAAATTAGCCCTCACCCCCTCACTGGATCTGCCAATGTGATTATAGCTGAGCATTTTACTATTTTTCCAAAAATAGACTGAGAAAATTCTGAAAATTCAACCCTCAAATATTTAAATATAATGAGTCTCTCCGACCCACTAATTAAAAAAACCAACATAACTGTTGCCTATGCAAATATTTTGCAAAATTAATATTTAAAATTTTTATAAAATCAATAATAAAATCTACATGATGCTGGCTGGAGGTCTGCAAAAATACTGATAATTTTTAGTGAATAATAAACAGTAAGCTCAAATAATTTGGCTTTCTATATTACTGAACTGTATTTGAAGATATATTAGCTAATCCAATGAATTTTTGTTTAAATAAACCAGGATATCGATTTATTTTTTAAAAATCATTGATTTAAATCAAGGCTGCACAACCTCTGGCCCACAGGCTACTACTGATTCATGACACTTGTTCCATTCTCCCATCAACCTAGTTGCACATTGGAAAATGTGAATGACAATCCACCAATTCAATTTTTAAGAAAAGGAATTAATTGTAAATTTAATTATTTCAGATTTGTTTTCAATTACCATAACCATGTCACTAGAAAACATGGTATTCAGTTATAATTTGACAATTGACTTATTATGTGCTTTATCATTTTCTACAACTTCCATTTGATAATTGTGTGATTATACAGTATTGTGATTACTTAACACATGTCCACAATAGGTCTGATTGGTCATAACAGCACAAAATTTTAACTAGGCAAACAATTTACCCTTGTTTGCCTAGTTGATGATATAATTACAAACAATGTAACATACTATTTACAAAAAAACAAAAACCATTCAAAGTGAATTTTTTGCTATGATCGATCAAACTTATTGCCAACATTACATAAACGCTCGCAATAGTGTGAAATCACTCTATTGCCTTTCCTATGCATGCCATCATTTTTTCAAAAACTTTAATTTTCAAAGGAACCTATAAATACATGCTTAGATTTAAGTCATTACATCCATCAATTAGTTCTTTTAAGACTATATTACTTAAAAGAACTTACTACTTGATTGGCCCTTGATCCCATACATTTAATTTCTGTGGCCCGCAAGCTGAAAGAGGCTGTGCATAGCACTATTATTTTAACTGCATATGATTAACATTTCTGCAAACATTTATTTTTGAAATCTTTACTTTTAAATTAGCAAAATAAGTCAGTATATAATCAGTCAATTTTTCTATGCTTTTAAAATCATCCACTTGATACAAAATCATTTTATATTTTGTTTACAGATTTATACTATCAATAACTCGATATTTACCAGTTGTCTATATTCTTTATATGTAATTAAATTATCTAATTATTAATCTAGTTTTTTGTAAAATCTGATATTTAAAAAAAATAATGATTTTTTTTACATCCTAGATAAACACACACACACACACACACACAAAAAAAAAAAAAAAAAAAAAAAAAACAATTCACCGACGTACATGCATTATACATACCTGATATATAAAAAAGACAAGATTGTTAAAAAAAAAAAAAAAAAAAAAAAAAAAAAACTAGAAATAGGAGAATGATAAATCTAAGTATGCAAAATAAGAAATGGACATAATAAAAAAAATGAAATATTGATATATAAAATGAAATACATATTATGCTCATATTTCTCAATGAATTGGATCAAATTGACAAACCTCGTCATAGTCAAATTTTGAACTGAAATGTGAAATCGTTTCAGATATTATCATATCCATGGAGAAGGACCCTTGGCCAAACCTGTAAAAAATATTTGTTATTCAGGTCTATATAACATTTTAAAGAAATTGTAACACTTAAATTTGTTAAGAAAAGCAGAACTAAAAAATATAGCACTAATAAATGATTTAAAAATCAAACAGATGCATATGAAATAAAACTAAGTCATGAATTAGTTTGAAACGTGAATGTCTTTTAGTTAAAATTTCCTTTAACCAAGTTATTTCAAACTGAATTGAGTGAACCAGACTAGTAAAGTTCACTTAATTCTAAAGGCATTACCCATGATTCATGCCTTTGAATCCAAAGTAGCACAAATATTAAAATATAGATCAATTAGACACTAAAATACTGGGTAAAGAGATTAAAATTTTATCCATATTACATAAAAAAACAAGATGAAAGAGCATTCATTTTTATAAATGAAAATAATAAAAGATAGATTAAATAAAAGTAGTGTAGTTTCTAAGACTTTAGAAGTGTTGTCTGAATGGAGGTGATTAACCTTTCAAAAGATAAAAACCAATGTAACAAAAACATTACCTAAGGGGATCAACAAATCTTACACAATGATAGGAAGGGGGGGATATGGAGTGGCATACTGATTTAAGAAAGGAACTGATAATAAGCAACAAAATTCAGAAATACAAAATATCAGTAAAAATATTTGATAGAAAATGTGAGAGGATTGATGTAATTATCAGGTATAAAATAAAACTAATGTGGAATTGTGAAAACTAACATAAGAATACATGTTGTTTTTGTTTGAAAAACTATTACAAAGGAAATTTAGCACCAATACAAATTTTGGCTTTTTTTTTTCTTTAATTTTAAGATAAATTTTAGCAGTTGAGAATACAAACACAAAATCTTAAGCATCAATTTGAAAATTAGTGTACATACACCTAAAATAAATTTTAGCTGAAAATATGCACAAAATTTTGAATTATTTAAAAAACAAAAATCCTTTTAATATGATGTGATCACTAAATCTAAATACATTCACTAAACCTAAACAACACACACACACACAAATTATATATATATATATATATATATATTAATGATTATGTCATTTTATCTCTCACCCCCTTTATTGAAAATTGCCCGAAAAATGCGACATAATTTTACATATATTTAAATACTATTAAAAGTTCACAACAGCTTTAATCTATTGTTACACTATTTCGTAAGTTATAGAATATGCATCACATGTATTTTTCTATAAATAGGTTACAATCGTAAAAATTTCAACATAGGGTTACCAGGCGAAATACACGAAAAATGAGAGATAAAATGGCATAGTGAATTAATATCGTTTTAATATGGTAATAATGAAACTAAAAAATTAGGGGGGTTCAGGGGAGTCTCCTCCTGATGAGGCTCAAACCGCCGAGTTTTATATATATTATATATATATATATATATATATATATATATATATTGTTAATAATATTGGTCAGTTCTTTCAAAATAAAATGCTATCATTTCTGTGAAGCTGTGATTAAAAGTACACAGAATTTGCTATACAGTGCAGAGAATTAGCATCAACAGTTTGAAAACATCATGCGATAAAAAAATGTGATATTTTGACAAAATTATGCATACAAAAACTTTTAAATTTTAATGAGAAATTGGTTAGCTAAATATTTAAAAGATTTTGATCTAAAAATTATATTGAGAAAAGTAACATAAATACTTGAAAT
Source organism: Cheiracanthium punctorium (assembly GCA_038373885.1). Lineage (NCBI taxonomy): Eukaryota > Metazoa > Arthropoda > Arachnida > Araneae > Cheiracanthiidae > Cheiracanthium > Cheiracanthium punctorium. Next base: position 864,451 of record JAWZYV010009895.1, on the reverse strand, counting down.
TATTAAGTTTTAGGTTCATATGATGACAGAAAATATTTTAAATTAACAGATTAAATATTCTATTGTGACTTTCAAACTATTGGATAAGTGCCCTTCCCCCTTTCTGCCTGAGCATTTTACATTAACCTGTATTAATATTCAGTATATACGTTTTTGTAAGTGTTTAAAAGCTTTCACAGCATAAAATTGTGTTTATACAAAAGAAACATCCATCATTTAATTTATTTGCTTCTTTCCCATAAATTATGTTAAACAGAAAAAAAAAAAAGGATAGCAAATATTGCATTTCTAGAATGCATATATTTTATATTAAGCAACATTCTAATTTTAAATTTATATTCTCCTGAAAAAGTTTAAACTAATTAATAAGTAGACTTAAATATTTCATAAAAACTATCAAAACCAGGGTTTGATGCAGACAAAATTTGGGTCTGTTTTAGTCCCTTCACAAAATTACAATACCTCAAAATAGCTGCTTCACAAGATTACAATTGATTAAAATGGTCATTTCATAAAAATACAATTGATCAAACCAACCTTTATTGGCATATTATCCAATATTTTAAATATTTATAAATTATTTTACGAAAAAATTGACTTTTACAAAAATTGGTATGAAAATTGACAAGAATAGATGTTGAAATTCACAAATATATATAAAGAGATTCACAAAAATAAACAATTTTCAGGAAAATTCCTCAATCAACCCCTGAAAACCCATATATTTTATATTTTTGAAAATGATACCTTGACTAAAATACTGAGTAAAGTTAAAAAACGTATGCAAGAAAGAAATGTTGAGCTTACGTATCTAAAAGTTGTGGCCAATTCATTCGAACAAATCTCCAAGTCAATAGTCGACCTACAGGATTTCGAGCAGCAACAGCTATAACTAAAGTTGTATCCTGGGGTCTTATTTTGTTCTTATCTAGGGAATAATTAAGATATCTAGAAGAAAAATAATACAAAATTCTATTAAATTAAATCCCTTACAATAATTAAAAGTAAGTAAAAAAAGCAGTATTGATTAATATAATTAATATTAAATTTATAACAAGTAAAACTAATTTTCTTATTCTCTTCCTCATGATTAAAGTAATTCTTATCCCCATTTGTATTGAAGACGGTGATAATTTCACATAAAACCATACTGAAATAATTGTGTCACAGAGATCACTGAAGGTATATTAATATAAACCAGACATATTACTGTTTTTTAGACAAAGAGTGAAAATATTTCCTTGACTTATTTATGAAAACTAATTGTTACAAAATTTACTAAATTAAAATTGATTTGTGTCAAAATAGAATCGGTTATTTATCTGCTTTTATAAAACTATGTGAGAAAATCTCCAATTAAAAGCCATTACACACAACATTTATTCATATTTAATTAAAATATTATCAGAACTCTATACTTAAAAAATTCAAATAAACACAAAAGTGCAAAAAATTAAACAAAATCACTAAAATAAAATTTAAATATTTTATGACAATGACATGTATTTTTTAACAATGATGTAATCACCAGAAAGCTGTTAGGCTTACATGGAACCTAAACACCAGAGTTGGGCATGATTAATTAAAATATTAGTTGAACTAAATATTCAACAAAAAACTTAGTTAGTTTTAATTGAACACAACTAAATGCTCAACTAAAGTAGTTGCTAGTTGAAGGTCCAACTAACTCGGCTCAACTACATCAGTTTTAGTTTTCTGTTTAACTAAAGCTAATTTAGTTGAGCCAAGCTAGTTGAACCTTACAACTACAATTAATAGTTTTAGTTGAAGGTTCAACTAACTTGTCTCAACTAAATTAGTTTTAATTTTCTAACTAAAACTAATTTAGTTGAGCAGAGTTAGTTGACCTTACAACTAAACTAATAGTTTTAGTTGTAATATATCGTTGAATAAAAACTACAGTGGCCACCGCTTAACTGAATCACGTTCATGCCACCAATTTTTGATCCAATAAAGCAGCCGATTCAAAAAAGTGATGGCTTTGATAAGAGTGATTCCATTCCATTTTTATTTGATTTGATAAAGCGGCTGATCCAATTAACTAGTGATCTAAATTAAAATATTATCAGAACTCTATACTTAAAAAATTCAAAGATTAATAAAATAAACACAGAAGTGCAAAAAATTAAACAAAATCACTAAAATAAAATTTAAATAACTTTTCTTCAGGATATTCATAAAATGAGCATTTTTTAAATCTAGGAATCAGTAGCAGTATAGAAATTGCCTACATATTTTGTTTACATGAGTGTTCTAAAGAAGCCAGTGAGTGAAAAAAATGGAAATAACTTGTGAAGGTTTTCGTTGGATGATTTTTTATGATTTTAAGAAAGGCCTCTCTCGAAAAGAATGCTTAGTATCACTTCATGAAAATGAAGTACCATCAGAAAAGACTGTTTACAATTGGTTTGCAGAATTTCATCGTGGTCGTATGTCCGTCAGTGATGAATCTCTTGAAGAACGACCAAAATCGGTAGTGATTCCAGACAACATCGATGCTATGCACATGATTGAAGATCAGCATGTCACATATCGTGAGATAGAAGCATCCCTTGACATATCACAGACTGCAGTACATTCGATTTTGCATGAACATTTAACTGTTAAAAAGATTTGTCCCGGATGGATTCTGCACAATTTGACAGAAGCTCAAAAAGAGGCTCGTGCAAATTGGCGTAAGGAAATGCTAAAAAAAATTCTAACTGGGAACTGCAAAATCCGTATGCAACATCATTACAGGTGACGAAACTTGGATATATTCATATGAGCTGGAAACTAAACAACAATCCACTGTTCGGGTGTTTCCAGATGAACCAAATCCCACAAAAGTTGTTCGTTCATCAAGCACTTCCAAGAAAATTCTTGCTTGTTTCTTTGGCCGTACAGGACATATCGCACCCATTCCTTTAGAGAATCGAAAAACTGTTAATGCTAAATGTAAACAGAAATTTGTTTGCCAAAAGTCATCAACAAAATCAGGAAAAACAACAAAAATTGACGCATCATTCTTCATCACAACAACGCCAATTCCCACAAAAAATGTGAAACAATTGATTATTTGGAGGATAAAAATATCAAATTAATGTCTCATTGCCTATGGTTCTCCTGATTTGTTGCCTGACGACTTTTTCCTTTTCCTTTATATCAAACAAAAAATGCGTGGGCAGCGATTTTCATCACCTGAAGAAGCTGTTGATACCTTCCAAAACCATGTTTCGAGATATCAATTTCAGAGTGAAAAACTGTTTCAAGAATTGGTTTGTACGGGTGGAAAGTGTATAAATCTTAAAGGCAAATATTTTGAAAAGCAATAAAACAGCTTGTTCCCCAAAAATTATTTTTCTTCCTACTTTCTATAGAAACTTAAAAGGCAACCCTCTTACAGCTTTATTTCTTAAAGCAAATTGTATGAATATTCATTCAACCCAAAACATTTAATCTGACATGCAATCCTCCTCTCATATTTTCAGGCATATTATATAATCAAAATTAGAAAACTTTTTCTTAGCCTCTCAAGCAGTTTTATTATAACAGAATATGTGACTTACTGTGACAACTGCCACATATCTTGAGTATTACCAAGTGCAGTTAACAGCAAACGTTTTTCAGAGGGCACTTGAGTCTCTTGATATTGTTTCCAACAGAACTGCCATTCTTCTTTGCCACCATATTTTACACCAGCACTGTAGACTACATTACGCAAGTTTGGAGGAACCCTGTGTTAAAAAAAAACATATTAATAGCCAAATCTTTAAAGTCAATGATACTGGAAACAAAACCTTTCCAACTTATCCAACTTAATAACTATTCCAACTTACGTGCAAATACATTGTCTCTGCAGTATTTACTGAAAAATCTCTGCCAATGGTTATGTTTAGTGGCGGCTTGTCATTAAGGGCCAGAGGGGCCTTGGCCCACCGAGTAACCACCAACTAAATCAAAGTATCTTCCTAGTATGTAACACAAGTTCCTTTAATGATTTAACTTTATTGAAAAAATGCATGCATTTAATTTATTTTAATACTATCCATTAAAAAAAGCAATAGTTATGATTTTCTCCTATCTAAACCATGCATGGGCCATGGGCTGGTTTGCCCTGAATTTGGTGTCTTTTCTCCATTTACCAGGTTCACATATTTGACTTAGAGCACAAAAGCCATATTGACATAGCATTAACTTGGCTTTCAAGCGGCTTATTTGGCGCTGTCTTCGGGCCCTCGCATGGTGATGTACACAACTGTATGGGGAAATTTCGCCAATCAGTAGCTATTGGCAAAATTTTATGCTTATGAGGAAATCATTTTTTATTTGTGTGATCAGAATCTTGTAGTGCAGTCAAAAATTTTCTGTTTTTTTCTTTTTATTTATTTACGAAATGCGATGTGTACATGTTTATATATATATATATATATATATATATATATATATATATATATATATATATATATATATATATATACGTTGATATCGATTTTAAAATAAATAAATCATTTAAAAATTATGAACAAGCAGCTATAAAAAACATAAATATTAAATAATTAAATGTGGCTTTGTGATTAGCAATAAACTTTTCAATATTAGCATAATTAGGTTAAAAAATGGCAAAAGTTGTACAGTAATTTTGATAATCATTTGCATTTGAGAAATTTTAAATTACTTACGCTGTGTGCAAGGGGGATGTGTGTGTGCTGTATATGTATATATTTTTTCGCAATTTTAATTGACACTATTTTTTTTCTGGCCCCACCACTGAAACAGGTCATGAGCTGCCACTGGTTTATGTGAAAAAAAAAAAAAACACTTAGCACTTTATTTGCAAAAATTTATCGTAGAATGTGTGTACTTTAAAATTAAATTAAATGGCTCAGGATTGGATTAAACTTATTACCACTGAATATTTCTTAAAAATACACATCTATTATAAGGCTGAATAATGTTGAAATTTTTACATTGTTATGTAGCATTTAGCTTTTTTAAAAAATTATTATTATTGATTAGCAGATTAAACAATTTTTTGAAAGATGCATCACATGCAACACTTTTAAAATTATTTGCAAATACAGACTAATGTTTTTAAATTTTCATATTCGCTTTATGCATTAGTGGTACAGTAAAAGGAATAAATAAAATTAATATTTTAAGAAAAGCCACTTTGAAACTTTTAGACTTTGACATCAAACAGTTATTTAATCCTCCAAGCATTAGCTACGTAAAATCCTGTCCACTTCTTTCTAGTTTTCCTTGCAATGCATCTATAATTTAAATTATTTATAACATTTAGATATCATAAAATACGTTTTGATATTGAAGCTTGTATGCAATTTAAGAGGGTTTTTTTTTCTTATAACAAATCCTCCTGTAAAATTTAAAGCTTTATGAAAATTTTACAGTGAAAAAACCTTTACAATATTCGCTCATTTCCAAGACACTCAGAAGGTTAATAAATCATATGTCAGCATCAAATGATAATGCAAATCGACACAACAGAGCTCACTTAATTTTGCTAAGAGACCAAGTAATTAAAATGAATTAGAGTAGTTTTTATTTTGACAAAACAAAAGAGCCAAATAAAAACTTATGCTTCCATAATTTTTTTTTAAACTGACTGTGATATAACACACTGCAGTCAAACCCTGATATAATTCCACTATCCGTTTGATAAAATAGAGATGTAGTACTTGATGGATATATGTGAAAATAAATTAAAGATATTTTATTAATTTAACAAAATTCCAATTTATCGTTAATCTAAACTGTATTATTGACTATTTAAGTCTCTGTAAAACCATTTTACATAAACTAAAACTTTCACCAGTAAGTTTTCAACCTATCCTTACCAAAGTCCCAACAATGTTTATGGTTTGTTATTTTGAAGAACTGATAAAAATAATTAACTTATTTTCATATTCAGTACAAATAAATGTTGTACAAAAACTTCACTTGCCAGTACTATTTAAAATGTAGGCCAATCAACTAATTTGAGTGTTTTTGAAGTGCAAGAAGCACAGAAAAACCATAGTATTAATTTGTACATTTGAGGTGAGGGTTACGTAAAACATTTGTAGGAGAGCTATAATCAAAGAAAAGACCTTTCATACATAGACCGTCACTATTTAACTAGTTTAAAACTTAAAGTGTACCTCATAAACATGGCATCTAAGCTTCAATATACACCCTAAATTTTTTTGCCACCAAAGTTGCTGATAAATGGTTTATTGTGGTAACTCACAAATGTTGGTTTGATGACATTGCAGGGAAGCTATTTATGGCAACCCCTCTAGCCAACCAATGAGAGTCCAAGGGCTGCCCTGGTTGCAGAGAAAGCGCATGTGGAAATGTGAACAGGGTTGACAATTTTGTAGCTAGATCTTCGCCAACTTTTAATCCCGAAGTATTTTGTAAATCGGGAAATGAAAGTCCAAATGACTCAAAAAAGGATTTAAATCTTTTTAGTATGGCTTCTAATTACGCAAGTAATTATGCAAGTATGGTGGAGAATGCAGAAGAAGCAGTGTAGTGGTGAAGTTTTGGGGGATTTTTGACGAAAATTTAAGTCTGATGTTGTCGGATTATGCGGAAAGAAAGGGGTAGCAAATATAATATTTGTAATGAGTTTTAGTAAATCAAGAGTTATTTATAGATTTTTTGTGGGAGACGGTTATTGAAATGGGATTTGATTAGATTTTTAACCCTAAATTGTTTTGGAAACTCGATTTTGAGGCCAATTCTTTTTTTTTGCTGTAGAACACGTTTGGAAAGTGATTTTGAGGCCAAATCTTTTTTTGTTTGGTGCCGATGAAAATGGCATTTCTGACACCCCCCCCCCCCCCAAAAAAAAAAAAAAAGTTGCCAAAAATTGAGGTAGGATATATATTGAAGGTGCGCCAACATGACAACAACATCCACCTTCTAGAGGTATTAATATATTCAATCATTTAGAGCATAAAAAATAATTTTATTTTAAACAAATTATTTTGAAATAAGTCAATATTCACTTTATCTGTCTGTAAATTTTTACCTTTTTACTAGATAAAAAATTAAAGTTATTTCTTTAGAGCCTATGTGGCTAGTGTGATATTTTATTCTTTAGCAATAATTATTTAATAGCTGGAACCCGTCGAATTCGATGGTCACTTCATTAACTGTAATATTCAAAAATAAATGGGAACGATCAAGAATGTCACCAAGGTCTTGTACAAAACTAACAGGAAAAATCAAAGAGCGACGTGGACGGAACATGACTTGTGACAGAAAGTAAACAAACGGTTTCACGCCAGTTCTTAGCAACTGTACAATGACGATGAAATGATTGAAATCTTTTAAATTTGTTTTTAACTATATTAAGTAAAAAAAAAGAGTAGATATTAAATGACGAATGAGCAAATACAGTTACAAATTCTAATTGAGCATTTCGTTGAAGACGATATTTTGGGTAAAGTCATCAACCACGAAACGTCCAGGTGAATTCTCTTAAATGATCTTGACTGCCACAGCATTCTTTGATCTAACCATTGAAAGAGTGACATACAACATTCCATGAGAAAATACGGGCGCAGAAAGGTAAACGCCAAAAGTATGAAGCGAAAATAGTGAAAATTTTCGGAACTCTGCAAGAGACAAAAAAATCTAATCTGCCAAATGGCAATCGCGCGCTCCCTGCTTTATTTGCCTTTTCTCAAGCTACCCTCGATGGTAAAGATCCAGTATCAGACAGAAAACTGAAAAATTAAAGAAATAAAAGATAAATCGCTAACTAAAGAAGGAGTTTATAACTGCAGTCAATGTCGTTAACAAACCACAATGTATTTGTATGGAGAAAAGTTTGAAAAAAATCTGAAACATTTTCATATTTTAAATACTCACTAAAGTGCTGTATATTAAAAGTGTATCATAATCCATGCGCCGTCCCTAATTTTCTTCCTTGTTTCATTAAATTAAAAAGTGTATCATTATTCATGGCCGTGCCGTATTTTTCTTCCTTGTTCCACAAAATACTTTTTGGAATCGAAATCTATAGCTGCTAAAACTTTTTTACAATCTTCGCCAAGTATATTCCAACTATACTTCACCATTTTCAATACTGTTTGGAATGAGCATCATAATCCATGAGTGTGCTATATTTGTCTTTCTTGTTGCATAAAACACATCGTTGGAATTAATATCTAAATTTGCCTACTAAAGCTATTTTACAACCATCGCCAGGCATGGTTCGGTTTTTAAGTATTTTTTTTTTCCCGCAAACTTTGCGCTCAATTATCAAAAATCGCAAACCTTATCAGACTTATTCTCCCCCCCCCCCTTCCGCGTTATGTGGCAAACACATTTCAAAATATTTCCACCGTGACAGTTCATCTCTACAGAACCTGTATACAAATCATATCGACAGAATCGAGTAGACAAAGCCTGGGTGTGAACGAAATAGCACCCTAGTGCTAATAAGCGATAAAGCGCTAAAATAAAGAAGGCTTTTTATGACAGCAAAATGCATTTAATAAACCACAATGTTATTTCTATGGCGAAAAATTGCAGATTTGAAGTTCCGCTACGCCTGATCCCTCAGACTTAAAAATTTTTCTCTTTAGATGACACATCTACGGACCGAGACCTTTTTTTAGACCTCTCAACCAAATTTTTACACATAGCTGTTCTTTCAATTTAGTGGATACCGGAAAAACATGTTTCAAATTAATATATAGAAAAAATTATATATACCACAATGTTATTTCTATGGCGAAAAATTGCACATTTGCCGTTCCGCCATGTTTGATCTGTTCGACTTTTTCTCTTTTGATCACACATCTACAGGCTAAGGCCTTTTTTAGACACTTTAAAAATTCTCTTATACTTAGCCGTTCTTTAATTTAGGTGGTGCAGACCTCTATTATTGAGATATTTTTCTATTTAAATTAAAAAATGATTGAAATCAAATATTAGGATAATTTTCAAACTTTAATTTCTGAGTTTAAATAATGGCCAAGAGCATAGCGCTCTCAACTGGGAGACTGAAGGTACCTGGTTCAAAACCAGTTCCCATCTGCTGACCCAACCATTCAGAGATTTCCTGAGAAATTTAGCATAAATAGGGGAAAAGAGCACCCTTTAGAAACATCTACACAAAAGGCACATTTATTTATGAAATTCTCACAATTTTACATATTTTTGTAAGTTTACACACATTTAAACTCAATTTTCACTGGGCTAGCATCGGAAATTTTTGATTTTTTAATTGAATTACATTTCAAATTTTGTGCTTGATTTGTGTGCACATAAAAAAAAAAAAAAAAAAAAAAAAGATAGAGGGAGAGTGCGCACAGGTTGTATTGTGACACAGCTGGTATATGCATATGGTATACATCAGCATTACACATTTTTCTCCACGTGTTGAATTTAATAATTTATCAATAATTATGTAATTGAATTTAATAATTTATCAATAATTATGTAATTGAATTTAATAATTTATCAATAATTATGTACTTACATTGTAATGAACAGTAATCCTGTTTATTTGTAATGAATGATGGATTTATAATTCAAATTTAAATGCTCTATAGCATAATATTTATAATTCAAATAATTTACAATATATAATTATTAACCCTCTCCACATTACCAAATTAACTTTATTGCACAATAACTATATAGCTATCCAAACACAGTACAGTTTTTTAAATAATTAATCAAAAATTATAGCACCTACCCAGCTGGGAAAAGTTTGCAAATTTTTTTCAAAACATATATATTCAAGGGCAGATTAAAGGAGAGGGCAGAGGGGACGACCGCCCCCCCACCCCCCGAAAAAAAGAAATTAATGTAAAAGATCCTATTTTACTTCCATAAAATGGATGGATATGTCAATCTTCTAACTAACTGTCACCACCGACAAATTAACCGCCCCCCTCCCCCAATAAACTTGCATTAATCCGCCACTGTATAGATTGTACACAATTATGTATAAAAAGTTGATATTTTGAAAATACTAGGGGCCAAGCGCCCCTAGACCTGCTACGCTCGCTTTTCGTATGAGGCATTTGGCCCCTAATAAGGCTGATTCGTAAAAAAGGCATAATTTCAACAGACAAAACCCAAAGATCGGATCAGATACAATGTTACTGAGCTACACATTGCTTGGTTCTTGCATGTCCATTGGTACATAAAAATTTAAATGTCACACTACAGTAAACCCCCCCATAACACAGTAGATACTTTCTGTGTTGTATGGGTCCTGCGCTATACTCCACTTGGAGTGTGAACTCCACGTACAATCACTGGAAGAATTATTTGCACTCCTCGGAAACACAATATTTAATGTTGCCATCCAAAAGTTATATTAATTAGGAGCTAAAGCTTAATAAAATCAGAACATCTGTCTCAACTTTACTTTTAATTATGTATGTAAAACCTATGGGACACTTTGCGTATTTGCCATCAATGGCAATTTTTCATAATGTGGCGAATTACGTATATGTATACTTAATAATTTGTTTTAAGAAAATAGTACTTCATATGTTTTCTTTGATAAAAATTAGAGGATTAAATAGAATAGTTTGCCATGAATGCTGCCTTTTCATTATTTAGAGATTTATACATGCTCTTAACCAGCTTTCGGAAGAAAATTTCATAACCATGCATTTTACTTTGGGAAATCTTTCAACAGCACCAGCCCCTTTTTATATTTAAATATTTTGCTATAACTTATTTGAAATAAATTTTTAACTGTAGTATAGTTATTGATGCACTTAAGTTAGAAAATAATTACAATGGGTTTTAAGTAGGATACTGGTCAGTTCAGATTTAATCAACATTGCTTGTGGTACTGTTACATGATTTATCTAGAAGACAAGACTAAATGCAGATGCCAAATTTCAGACACACATTTATATCTTTTGGTCTATTACACTTCAAATCTAGAAAACTAAAGAGTGATAGTAATAAAAAGTTCCATATTTTATCACTCAAAGACAGATAGCTTTTGGACCTCTTGTCACAAGAAACACTGCACCACAGAATGAAAAACAGGTTTGTACATTGTATACCCCATGAACATTCTGGTTCATTCATTCTACCTAAAAATAAATTCCCTTTATCAGTTTTTCTCTCTCTGGAGTCCAACAAAAAAAACCAAACAAATAATCTCCCAAGAAATTTTTAATATGGTGGAAAATTTATTCTTTTGGAGAATTTTCCTGAGCCATTTTGCATTTTCCAGACTTCTTCTAGACTTTCCTGATCTATTTCCCATTTTCCTGGCACTTTCCAGACTTTTCTGACTGGTAGACACCCTGAAGGAAGAGAAACAAGGCACACTCATGGATTATGATGCCCATTTCAAACCATATTTAAAATGGTGAAGACTAGTCACAATATGCTTGGCAAAGATCATAAAACAGTTTCAGTAGGCAATTTTAAGATAGATTTCTATGCCAAAGATGTGTTTTATGAAAGAAGAAAGAGTTGATTCCTATTTTAACCCCCCCACTCTCACCAACCTAAAAAATCACCAGAATAGGTGAGCTTTGCAGTCATGGGTCTCTAGGATTTATGCACGAGTTTCAATGCTCCAAAAGAAACTAGATGACAACTAAAGTGTACTAATTAGCGATAAGCACACCAGTTAAGGAATTTGAAGACAATTATTAAAAGTAAATTAATTGGCAACACAAAATAAATAAGTCTTGGAATGATGTACTTACATTTTAATTCTAAATTACAGTTGCCACTTAAATTAAAAAAATCACCATGGTAACTGCATATATTTAATTATTGCGACCTTGGCGAGAGTCGTGGCATTAAAGTAACCCAAGAAAGACAAATACAGCACACTCATGGATTATGATGCACATTCCAAATAGTATTTAAAATAGTGAAGTACAGTTGGAATATGCTTGGCAAAGACTGTAAAACAGTTTTAGTAGGTGATTTTAAGATAGATTTCGATTCCAAAGATGTGTCTTATGGAACAAAGAAGAAAAATAAGTAACACTTATGAATAATGATAATACTTTCTAACTTAATGGAATAAGGAAAAAAAATAGGGAAGACACATGGCTTATAATATGCTTTTAATGTATAGCACTTACGTGCATATTTAAAATCTGAAAGTATTTCAGATTAATTTTGGGGAGATTTTGTTTAAAAGAAATTAATGAATTAAAAAGAGAAAACATTAGTAGCAGGAAAACATCCCAAAATTATGGCTCACCTTCACTGCAATCATCAATTTCTTTTTTGAATTGCACAGAATAAAGTAAGTTAAACTATAATTATAATATGGCTACACATTAAAATATTTTAATTACCTAGAGCCATTATGCATCCAATCATGAAATATCCTTTTGGCTGTAGCATCAGTTTCTTTGTCATGAAATTTCATGGTAGCTAACAAAACAGCAGACCGTAGTTTCCTGTGTGAAGACAGTTAATTTTTTTAGACGAAAATACAAATAAAAACTTCTATATTCTTAAAACTGAAACCTGCATCTTAAAACTATGGAAGAACATCTCTCTCACAGTTTGAGATTTTTGTAAAAGAGTAATTTGAATTTTATATATAAAAAAGAAGAAAAATCCACAAAACAATTTTTCCAATTTTTTTGTGACTTATAATTATTAATAGTGCTAAACTTCCTTTAATTCGAAACTTTATTAATCTCTATATACTATAAAACAAAGTCACTTTCTGCGTCTGTCTGTATATCCGATAACTCCTCCTAAACCACGCAACGGATTTTGATTCGGTTTTCATGATCAGTTAAATAAATTTTTTACAGCAGGTTTATACATATATAAGATTACGGTATAACAATAATATGCACATGTATTGAAGAAAAAGACAATATTTATGCATTCACAATAATGTTTTCAGGTTAAACCACACTTGTAATAAGCGGTTTCCTTTCACGTAATCAGGTTAGCAAATCTTCTGTAATTTAAAGAGTCATTTGACTCACTATCTATGATCTACATGAAGGTGTTTATATCCGATAAAAGTAGATCAATGAAAAACATGAAATAAACTATTTTTCTTTCAATAATTTAAGTTAGATTTTGCAAGCGAAACTGATGTCATTTTAATGTCACGATTTCAAAAATGCATTCAATAATAAAATTTGCTCTGTGAGCAAAGTAATAAACTTCCACAATATCCAATAAAAGTAGATCAGTGAACAACGCAAGATTATTTTTTTTTCTTTCAACAACTCAAGTTAGATATTGCAAGTGAAATTGACATCATTTTGATGTCACAAGTGTAAAGAAGATGCATTAAAACATAAAAACCTGATTAGTTGTTAAAAGGCTTTGACTTAAAAACTGTGCAATTGGCAAAAAAAGTTACAGTTTGGGACATCTTTCATGAATTAGTGATTTGCTGGGAATGAACACTCTTGGAGTTCTTAGACTCATCAAAATAAAATAAACAGAACATTAACTAGATGGTGCTTTAAATCGAATTGGACTTTTGTTTCTATTCTATTTTGCAATTTATTTCCTTCATGTGGTAACATTTCTATGAAGTCCATTACAGAAATGTTAGTAAATCTAAATTATTCAGAGGCCCATATGCGTTTGAACCCTTTCAGGGGCAGCGATTTAGGGGTAGGTTATTGTTGGAAAAATTGGAACCCTTTCAAGAGCTATAGTTTCATAGATGATGCTGATTGTTCAATATTAATCCATCATTAAAAATAATTTACTTTCAAATTTCAAATAAAAGTTTTTTTTTTTTTTTTTTTTTGGTGCAAAAAAAAAAGTTTTAAAAATACTTATTCCTTCAGAAGTTCAATAGAGGACACCAAAATATCGTCTGCAGGATAACTTGATGTTTTATTTTCCTTTTGTTGGCTGTAATCTGACAATCAATGAAATTGTTTTTGTGCTTTATTGACAGTTCATCACAGTATTTTGGGTAAAAAATATAGGCAAATGGTCTACGACTAATACTTAAATAATTTTGTCTGTTGTGCGTAGAACTCTAAACGTTAGAGAAAAAAACTATTACAAATTTCCATAATGTAAAGTGTTTTGCTTTTTAATTTATTTATTTAACTATTGTAATGCGAGGTTATGAGTGAAACGATTCTATAGTTTTGTGCTAATTGAACAAATTTTAATCACGTGTGTGAGAAAAATATCTACTTCCTTCCGTATGATGGCTGGGTACACAGCTAGTACAGGTATAAGTTATAAGGAAATAAGTAAAATTGTTTAATGCATTAAATTTTAAGGCATTAAAAAATGTAAATTCATTCATTTATTTATTTTTTGAGATAAAACATTATGAAGTGATTCAGTTCTGAAAGAATATAGCTCCTTTAAGTTAAAAAATAGAAAATAATAATGATTCCTAAGTAATAATTTCAAATAATGATTTATGAAGAACTAAAAAACATAAATAAATGGTTTCAAAAGGATTACTTCTGTAAATGATCGCCTTCATCATTCCATCCAAGAGATCCAACAATGGGTTTTAGTAGTTTCAGCATGTATTTCTATATATAAAAAAATAAATAAATAAAAAATGTTACACTGTGTGTGGGGGTGGGGTGAGAAAATCTGATTGATAACAAGTATGATTTAAAAAAAGAAAACAGACTTCGAATTATGGAACATGTTTGATAGTTATCACCAATGGGTAATGACCACAAATTTTCATGGCTTGGTGATTTTTGCATGTGAATAGTCAAGAATGATTTTCTATCCTATCTGCACCATTCTCTCTATATACTGCCTAATGTACTAAAACTTTGATAACCTCATTGAGGCAGTAGTTATTTAAGCTGAAAATTTATAATTTTTTGACATCTTGATTTTTTAGAGAAAGGAACTAAAATTTCAAGAGCATCAATCAAATTATCAAATTCAGTTTTTCATCTTAAATCTGAATCACTCTATAGTACATACATAAGATATATATATGTGTGTGTGTGTGTGTGTGTGTACACACACATACACATTGATAATAGTAATTCCTACATTTTTGAAGTCTCTGAATATTCTTAGTGTAAAAAAAGTTTCTATTTTAAAATACATTGCTAACATTAAAATTTTAACGTTGATATCTTAGGAATAAGAGTAACAAACTATCTTAAGTTGTTGATATTCACATCAGATAAACACATTTATACATATGATTTCATATCTTTAGAAAATTTATTTAATGAAAATTGCTTTTCTTTGGTGGTGGGATGCAAGTGTCATATAGGCATGTTCATGACAGTTTTAAAAATATGTCAGATGAAAAAAAGAAGAAATTAAAATTTTTTTGCAGATTGTATTCATTTTCTTATAAACAATAAATTTACATGATTTATAAAAACTTTCAGAAAAATTTACCACAAAATTGTTAACAATAACTTAAATATTTTTTTAAAAATTATCCTTTTCAATACAGGTGAAAAGTTACATGCAGATAAGACTTCGCACATGGAGTTATATTATCTTATTTCATTAGACTGCACAACACTGATAAAATTAGTCATACTCATACATGAAAGAGTAATAATGCAGGACTTTCTTGCATCAACACATCTAAAACTTCTAAATGCAAAATAGCTGTTTCCCAAGGAACATAATCTTCTTCTTTTTCCAAATAAAGAGTTAGATTCAAGGCATGAGCACTATCTAAAATACCAACCCTAAAAAGCAAATAGCTTTTAATATATAATCATTTTTCACATGATTTTGTATTTAAAATATAAAATGGGAAAAAAAAAAAAGAATACCCAGCAATTATAAAATATAACTAGCAAAATACATTCTAAAAATGACTATAAAAAGGTACAAATAATTGAATACATGAAAATTGTGCATATAAACAGAAATGATTAAGAATTGCCATAGTAACTGAATTTAGAAGCAAACAGTATATAATATTCTGTACTAAATGCACAAGGTCAAGCCAGGAGAGGTAAACAAGGGAGTCTGATAGGTTGGCAACATTTATCTACTATATTTTGGTGACATATTGCACTGCTTAGTCTAGTCCTTTCTCTATTTGTGCCTACCCCACTGACCAGAGTCATTTGCAGCAAAGATATTTTTGACAAAGTGTGTATTTTCTATGACAAACTTCACTTTTCGGCTAACTCTTTATTACTCCTCACATTGACTTCAGAGATTCTCCTAATACTGAAAGCATAAATGTTTTCCAGTCACCAACAGTATGTAACAGTGCTGTTGCATTGTTACAACTACATTGTTTGTGCAGGGCCCGATTATGACCAACAGGGGCCCCGGGCATTGATGGATTCAGGGGCCGCCATCTATGAAATTTGTTTTATTTTTCATAAAATTTTGATATAAAAAAGAACATTTCAAAACAACATTTGAAATTCGGGGCCCTTTAGAACCGGGGGCTTTGGGCAAAGTTTTGATTTACCCATGCAATAATAAGCCCCTGTGTTTATGTCATAAATAAATAGGTAATTCATCTGTGTTGCCTGTTTAAAAAATTGTCCCAAATGGATGTTATTGGTTTTTTGTGTTTATAATGCTCACTTTCATTCCACTTCGAAAAAGAGACTAAATTAAAATCTTCCATAACTTAAGATTTTTTAAATACCCTTCACAATCATTTTATTTGACTAAAACAATGGATTAATACATACAAATATATTCTGAATATTAATAGTTATTAATTATTATTTTTTAGCAGGAGGTGGGGGGAAGAAAGGGGGGGGGCTTCTAAGAATTGAAAAGATTTTTCTATGGAATAAACTATAAATTGAAATTTACCTAGATAGTGTTAAAGCATCATCTAACAAATTAGCTCTATCTGCAGGTTTAAAAGCCTAGAGAAAAAAGAAGAAAACTGACATAAAACAAAATTGATAAGGAGAAAATATGACAATAAAGTCATTTAGCACAATTTAAAAATCTAATCCTTATAAATAAAAATGAAATTCTGTTTGTTTGTTTGTGGATTTGAGTTGTATACAAATCCACAAAAATGGACCTATCAGCCTGAAATTTTGCACAGATGTGTAAAATAATATAGAATAAATTATAGTCTACTTTAAAACTTTGAAAGTCCACCCGTTCCCGGAATTTAAGATTTTTTATGCTCTCCACGCAAAAAGCTTTCCATAATTGTAACCCCTGTAGTGAAAAAAGTGTGAAAGAAGCATCGTGGTTGCCATGTGTGGCGATTTTGCCGAATAAAATGTTTTAAATTCTCAAAGTAAAAATAAAAGAATAATAATGATTTTTTTTTTTTTAGTTTATATTTGTAAGGTTATTAAAATTATAATATCGTGTGCATGGGAAAACAGAGCAGGAATGAAATGTGTTATATGCAAAACAATAAGAATTGAAGATTTCTGAGGCTAATATGTTAAAATTTTTTAGTTTGGCGAAAAATAAAATGGCTCAAAATGCCGAGAAAGTGAGTTCTAGCGGTTTGCACAGTTTCCGGCTTGGCGCAATTTACTGAGAGCTTTAGGAAATGGATTTTTGAAAACAGGTGTAAAGGTTTTATTAGAATACAGCGTTAAATTTTAATGATCCGTGCGGAAATAATGCAGTTATTAAGGGATTTCAAGCGATCTATCTTCAGCATTCTCGCCAATTGAGTGCATTGATTTAAGTTGGGAGAATTCCGCCAAATTTCAGATAATTGAAATCTTCGCATATAGTACATCGGAGTAATGATGAATAAAACACGTTATATAGTTGATAATTTAAAAAATGCGGCTGTATTAAATTATTCCACTTTTCAAATAAAAGCGTGTTTTACTTTTTAAAGGTCGAACCATTTCCAAAATAGATTGCTGCTAAGTCAATGCTTCGAATGATTCCCTGAAAAAACTCTTGCAAAATGGCGTATGTTGGCACTTTGGCGAGGCTTAGACTTGAAACTGGATTTTATTTGAGACTGGTAGCTATATTAATAAAACAATGTGTGTAAACTGTTAGTTTGTTTGTCTGAGTCTCGCGTAGCTCGCAAACGGGTGATCGCAGACCTACCAAGTTTTGAACGGAAATTCTCCATGACAGGTCCCGTCACACCTCGAAGCGATTTTTTCAAAATTCGAACTATTTTAGGAAATATCGATAAAAACGTATTGCAAAAGGCTAATTTTTGCTTTCTGCCATTTTGTAATTGTAACCCCACAGTCAATTAAGCGACGATTAAGCTTATCTAGGTTGCCACATTCAGCAGTTCATTAAATGATTCAGACTCTTGAAGTAAAAATAAAAGAATAACGATTTTTTTTAATTTTGTCTAGATTATTTGTAAGGTTGTTTTTAAATTAAAATATCGTGTACATGTAATATCAGAGCGGGAATGAAATGATTTATACTCAAAAGAAAAATAGAATTTGGAAATTTTCCGAAAATAAATGTGCAACTTTTTAATTGGTCGAAAAATAAAAGGGGTTGATGTGCGATTTTGAGGAGGATTCTAACGCTTGGCGCTATTTATCATAATTTAATCATCTGCTATTTGGGTTATGAATACACCTGCGTGTAAGTTTCTGAAATTTTCATTCAGTTGGAATTGTGCATTTTTCTGAGCAGCTTTTCCGCATCTATTTCTAATGCATTACATCCAGAAAAAAGGATGTTAGAAATATCAATTTTAATTTTGTTTAATCACATGCATGAATAATGATACACTTTCCAACTTAATGAAAGAAGGAACGAAAATAGGGAAGACCCATGGATTATAAGTCTTTTTATATATAGCATTTTAGTGCATATTTAAAATCTGAAAGTGTGTCAGATTTTCTATGATTCTAGCGCTTGGCGCAATTTAATGAGAGGGTATTTTTAAAAACAAGCGTAGGTTATCTTATAAAAATGAAATTCCGTTTCTCAATTTGTTGATTTGGGTAGTATACAATTCCACAAAAATGGACCTGTCAGCCTGAAATTTTACACAGATATGTAAAATAATATAGAATAAATGATAGTCCACTTTAAAACTTTGAAAGTCCACCCGTTCCCGGAATTTAAGAGATTTTTTATGTTCTCCACGCAGAAAGCTTTACGTAATTGTAACCCCTGTAGTGAAAAGAGTGTGTGAAATAAGCATCTTGGTTGCCATGTGTGGCGATTTTGCCGAATAAAATGTTTTAAATTCTTAAAGTAAAAATAAAAGAATAATAATGATTTTTTTAGTTTATATTTGTAAGGTTATTTTTTTAATTGTAATATCGTGTGCGCATAAGAAATGAGAGCAGGAATGAAATGTTTTATACGCAAAACAATGAGGATCGAAGATATCCGAGACTAATATGTAATTTTTTTTAGTTTGGCGAAAAATAAAATGGCTGATAGGCCGATTTTTAGAAAGTAAGTTCTAGCGGTTTGCACAGTTTTAGGCTTTTTGGCGCAATTTACCGAGAGCTTAAGGGAATAGCATTTTTGAAAACAAGTGTATAGGTTTTCTTAGAATACAAAATTAAATTTTAACTATCCGTGCAGAAATAATGCAGTTATTAGGGCATTTCAAGCGATGAAGCTTCAGAATTCTCGCCAATTGAGTACATTGATTTAACTTGGGGGAAATCCGCCAAATTTCAGAAAATTGAAATCTTCGCATTTAGTGCATCGAGGTAACGATGAATAAAACATGTTATAGTTGATAATTTAAAAAATGCGGCTGTATTAAGGGATTCCACTTTTCAAATAAATGCCTGGCGGTCGAACCATTTCCCATTTTGGTTGCTGCTAAGTCAATGCTTCGAATGATTCCCTGAAAAAACTTGCAAAATGGCGTATGCTGGCACTTTGGCGAGGCTTAGATTTGAAACTGGATTTTACTTGAGACTGGTATATACGTATAATAAGACTGGTTATAGATAAAAATGAATGTTGGTATGTGTGTAGGAGGTTGAAAAACTCCAGCACCGTTTCACCGATCACCATGAAATTTGGTTCACCTAAGTCTTTTATCACGGAGAAGGTTTGTATGCTATCCGTTTTCCTCTAACTTGCCACTAGGTGGCGCAGCAGAACGTCGAATTCTATTCCGTTTAGCCGTTTGCTATGCGAATATCGTCCAACGAATTTCAATGAAATTTGGTACACGCGGATATTAGAACACGGAGAATATTTTTCACTATCCATTTGCTGTAACATACCGCTAAATAATGCTGCAACGCATCAACTTCTATACCGATCGGCATAAAATTTTTTATACTTACACATTTAAGCACGAAGAATATATTCTAACTGTGTTACTTTTGATGTTACTCACCACTAGATGGCACTGCAATGCATTATTATTTTAATTCGCCACTAGATGACACTGCAGCAGGCCAAATTTTTGACCATTCAAACGGTGGCTATGAAAATCAGTATACATAGCTATTTGAACAATGAGAATATTTTGGCATTATCCATTTTGCTATAATTTGCCACATGACGGCGCTGTAGCAAATCATTACTTTAATTAACCACTAGATGGCCCTGCAGTGTATCTCTTCTTGACTGTGCGAATGAACGCTATGAAAATAGGTATACATAGATATTTGAACACGGGGAAGAGTTTGGCACGATCCATTTTCCTATAACTTGACACTAGATGTCGCGTTAACACATGAACTTCAGGACTATTCAGCCGATCGTCATGAAAATTCGTATACATCGATATCTGAATGCGAAGAATATTTTCGCCGTATCCGTTTTGCTAAAACTCGCCACTAGATTGCGCTACGCCGCATCGCCTTCTGCACCGTAAAAACGATTGCCTTGAAATTCAGTATGCATGATTATTGAACACAATATAACGCGATATCCATTTTGCTATATCTCTTTATTACAATAAATAGTAATCACAACAAATATTAATATCAAAAAGTCCATTCATTCCCGTGCGAAGAACGGGTACTTCAGCTAGTAAGTAAATAATTATTAAATTCTTTCCATTTAAAGAATTAAGGACACTAATGGAAAAAGCAAACAAATTAGTATTAAAATTTTAAAATGAAATATACACATACATAAAAATGTATATCCGAAGAACACTGACTTATGCTTCTATTACATAAATATTGATTGTAGAGACAATAGATTACAAAGTTATGCAAAAAAAGGTACAGAATTTTATGGTATAAATTAAATTTTTCAAGAGATTAAGCTTTATAACATACTAAATTAAATTTTTTTATATGGCCTGTATGACAAAACTCCCATTAAGTAAAATGTGCCTCATACATTAATGAGGCGATGAACAAAATTTTATCCTTTTGGCATGAAAAGGCTCAAAGATATATTTAAACAAAGTTGGTGATGGACTGTACAATACCAACAATAGCAAAAGTATAATGTATTTATGCAATAATTGTTTTCTTTCATAATTTGTGTACAGCACATATGGGTAACCGCCGGCCTGAGGGCCAGATGTGGCCCGCCCCGACTTTTTATTCGACCCGCGGAACAAATCAAAACCACATATAAACCACTCAAAATCCCATATAAATGCCAATTATTCAGCCCGCAACTTCACTAACATCCGCAACTTTGTTAACATCCTAAAGTTCGGACCGTGACTTTCCAAAGGTTGCCCATACCTGGTGTACAGCCCCTGAAATGTGATCTTCCAATGTGGTTTCTCCCCCTCAAGAGCCATTGAAAAGTGGTATAAATAAACATATATTTTTTTCATATCTTGGAGCCTTTTTATGATGAAAGGTTGAGATTTCCCACATCATTTGATTCAGGTATGGGGCACCTTTCACTAACTGAATATATGAGCTGTATAAAAATTTAAATTTTGTATTTTAGATTCAATCTTGGGAAAATTTTTAATCAATATCAAAATTCTCTGACACACATTTTTACATAACTTTGTAATTTGTACATGCCCATCATCAATATTTAAGGAATAAAGCCTAGGTCAGTATCTTGGGGAAACCCTGTACATGTATAACTTTCAGAAAGAAACTATATTCAATTTACAAGAAATACAGCTACTATTTTAATGGTTTTTTGTGACAACAATTTAGGACTGTAACTCATAAATAAAAAACTTTTTTTTTTTTTTAAAGAGAGTCTTTTAAAGGTAAGAAACCTTTCAAGGAAACAAACTTTCAACAAAAATTGAATTAAGATTTTTTACGATCTTTAAAACTAGGAAAATATCTCTACAGAGTAAATTTTGAAATAATTTTTAAAGGAATTTTGATATCAATTATGTAGATCAGTGTTTCTCAAAGTGTATTCCGCAAGGATCGTCCAAGGGTTCCACAAGAAATTTTTGAACACCATCAAAAATTTAAAGAAAATCTGTAAATTACTTTTCTAATCAAATTTTTTCCCAAGCCCTTATATCGGGTGATTCAAAATAGATGTTAAGGCAATTATTTTTTAAACCGTAAGTGATCAAAACATACTTCCAGTTAGAAAAGTTCCTCAAATTAAGAGTAGCTTTCAGATATGGCATCCTTTTTACTGAGGGTTGTATACATATTAAAATACGAAATTTAATCTTTATATGGTCCCTCCTTTCCTACCCTTTATATATAGAAGGATGTTGCTCTTTGCCTAAGAAAATTAATAAAACAAATCCCATGTCTCTACGTGGAATAGTTTCTGAGATATATCAATTTAAAAATTTTGGCATTTGTCGCCAAGCAATAAGGGGATGTCTCCAAAGTGAGAAAAATGTAATTACTTTTCAACTGACATCAGTAGTCACTCGATAGACACAGTTGACCACTCAAATCCTAATTTAGCTGGAATTTTCTTGTAAAATATGTTTGGCAGTTTCTAGTGAAAGTTACCACACCATAGTAACCTACACCATTATTTTATCATTCTCTTTTACACTTTAAAATTCCTTCTGTAGAAGCATAATGTACTTAAAGGATCACTCCACCCCCCCATAAAAGACTAAATTATTGCTAATTTCATAAAACAGTACCGATCATTTTAGGTAAAACCGTACCTGTTAATTTCACACATTTGAACGTGTTTAATTGCTTTTTCCAACAATGGGATCTTATTTAACTTTTTTCAGCTCATAGTTGGTCCCCCAAAGTAAAGACCTTTTTCGCTTGAAAACCAGCGCCAACACAGCAGGTAAAGTGGTGTAAATCATCATTTTTTAAATTAAATTTTTTGCTAACCATTTCACTTAGACACACAGGATTTGTCTTATTAGTTTCCTTAGGCAAAGAGCAACATTCTTCTAAAAATAAAGGGTAGGAAGGGAGGGACCGTATAAAAATTAAATTTCATATTTTAATATTTATAGAACCCCGGTAAAAAAGATGCCATAATTGAAAGCTACTCTTAATTTGACAAATTTTTCTATTGGAAGTATATTTCGATCACTTACGGTTTAAAAAATAATTGCCTTAACATCTATCTTGAATCACCCGGTATAGAGTTAACTTTTTAGCAAAGCCAAGTGGCAATAAGTCATTCAAACATGCAACAGTACAGCACAAGAAGGGGTAAAATATTTATGGAAGCTGATTAGGCGATTTGTGGTCTTTGTCACATAGGTGTCTAGACCAGTCTTTTGGTTATGCTTGAGATGAAACAGGTACATAGTTTTTGCAGTCAGTAAGACTGTCATATGCTCTTCACTGCTTAAAAATTTCCTTAGGAATCGATTGTTCACTTAAAGAAGGTACAGTAAAATGTGCAAGCACCAAAAACTTTCGCTCAAATTTCTCATCAGTTCTCGATACTTCTCGTGCAAATGGGAATGATGGAGACAAAGAAACAAAAGAATTTGCTTCATTTCAAGAAGATAATGCATCATCTGGTAGGTGTAATGAAGATAAAACTGTTAGATGTGGGGGAAAGAAAAAAAAATATGATGAGAGCTATATTGGTTTCTGATTAATGAACACTGACGATCATCCACAATGTGTCATATGCAGCAAAATATTTTGTAATAGCTCAATGGCACCTGCAAAACTACGATGTCATTTGGAAACTACTCATCGATATGTCATAACAATATTGATTTTTTTGCATGCAAGGACGAGGAACTTCCAAAGTTAAAATGACTATTTTTGAAGCAACACACACTGTAAACGAAAAAGCCATTGAGGCTTCATTTTTAGTGGTCTATCAAAATTGCACGAGCAGGGGAAGCCCACACGATAGCCGAGTCTCTTATTAAGCTATGTGCTATTGACATGGACAAGTCTATGTTCGGTGAAAAATCAGCTGAAAAAATAGCAAAAATCCCTCTATTGAATGATTCTGTATCTTGAAGAGTGAAAACAATTGCAGGTGCTGTAAAAGAATTACTTGTATATTGCCAGACATCTTGCAAGTTTGATTTGCAGACAGATGAGTCCACAGACGTATCAAGGCTTTCAATAGTGCTTGTTTTCGTAAAACATCAGCACAAGACATCTCTTACTGAAGATCTCCTCCTATGCAAGCTGCTACTAGTAAATGCAATTGCAATAGAAATCTTCACCATCTTAAATTCTTTTTCTGAAGAAAATGTAATTCCATGGGGAAATTGCACTGACATTTGCACAGATAATGCAAAAGCTATGGTTGGAAAAACATCTGGTGTTGTCACTTGCATAAAAAAGGTTTCAAAGAACTTAGTCAACAGAAGTCATTGTATGCTTCACAGGTGTGTCATTGTAAACTTCTTGTTTTTCTTCAGAGGAGTATGAAAAATTTATTGAACTAACATCGAAATGTACAGTATCATCACTTTATAAAACAGTGTCAGTGTCAGAATTCTGGTGCCATTTGAAAGGAGAATATCCATCATTGTCAGAAAAAGCTGTCTGTGCTGTTACCATTTGCAAAGAGGTATATTTGCAAAATTAGCTTTTCTGCATATGCATCAACAAAAACTAAACACTGGAATAAGCTGAATGCAGAGCATGACATGAAAATAAAACTTTCTTCAATAAAACCAAACTTTAGAGAACTTTGTGACAGTCAAACAAAGCCATTCATCCCATTGATAGTTTTCATTCATGTATCTTATAATTTCATTAAAAAATTTCGAGCCTGCACGTCACCATTTGTAAATTTTATCTACATTTTAACACTGCTTTACACCAGGGTGTCTACTGGAGGGCAGAAAAAAAATTAATAGCCACAAGGGAATTTTTATGACACGATACGACATACCGCTATTTTGTTGCTTCTGAAATATAACTAATTTTTAATATTACAATTATAGATATTTTCTTTCAAAATTTTGCGTGATGGAAATTAAGCGTCCCACGGGACGCATTATAACTTTTCTTTTGCGTCCCATCATCGATTTTTGCATATTCGATGCACTATCATGCATAGGCGGCATTACTGGATATTTTAAATACTTTCCATAAAAAATTAACCTGTCTTTTTCAACACTGAAACCTTTTAAGTTTTGAACAAATGCATCATGTTCAGAGAGTGCTGTGTATGTTCTCTTAATGCAGTCAGCTTCTACGCTATCAAGTATGTCTTTAGACAGGAATAGTTCTAATAGTAATCCTAATCTTGTCCTTTTCAAATTTTTAGACAGCATAATTGATGGTGACAAACAAATAGTTCCTAACACCATTCGATTTTCCAATGGAGATTTTTTTGGCCATGTTTTAAAGGGTTAAGAGGAGAAATTTTGTTCTGAGAACCTTCTTCGAATGCTGAAAACACTCAAAAGGGAATGAAATGTGACTATCCTTATTGGCAAGAAAAACTGCAGTGGCAATGAGATTGTAAGACAGTTTTTTTTCCCCCTTTCCTACAAATGGAGACTAGATTGTAGGAAGAAAAAATCATGACATTGTATCAAGATTCGGGACATTTTTGTGACTTTCATGACCTATTGTCCAAAATCATGACATTCATGATTTTTCATGACCGGTAGACACACTGTACACTGTTAAGTTTTTATGTTTATATCTAATGAGTGATAAATAATAGGCCCTTGGTTTCTCCTTAAGTAATATTTATTCAGGGGTTCCATTGCTATTTATGTGGTAGAAAAGGAATTCCGTGAGATACAAAATTTGAGAATCACTGATGTAGATCATGAGCAGATTGCAAATATAAATCTGTTCGTGATCTAGGATTCAGCATTGATGTGTGTCATTAATGCTGAAATCCCCAATAACTAATTTTGTTCAAACTTTTCAAAATTATCAGAAAACTACTAGTTTAATGATGCAAATAGGTCCTCATAGTAAGTAATGCTTATTCAGTATTTAAGATAAGAATTCTGTGTGCATTTATAGTTGTTAAACAGACACAGAGAAATTAATTGTAAATGATAAACTAATAATATTACAAATGTGGTACAAAATCTAAAACAGCATACTTTATGATCTGTACGTAGCAGATTTATAAGTGTATTCCATAATCCTTCATCATACATTACTCTATAGAATCCAGTTTGGTTTACATTTAATTTTAACCAATTAGTTCCAGCAGGTAGAAATATTTCACCTAAATAAGAAATGTTAACATGAATGATCATAGTAAGCATTTTATTATTACTGTCATTTACACATTAATAATAAAAAAATATTCAGAATAAATAAATTACTAATTAAAAAATGCTCACTAAAATTGATGAATAAACGAAATTCTTGTGCTCTTCGTTTTATTTAAAATTGTCCAGAATGTAAATTTTATTCTATTTGGATGGTAAGTTTCATTCTCAGAACTTTCCAATAATCTTCATTGTATTTTTTCTTTTTAAAGGAAAGGAATAATTGAAATATTTAAATTCATAAATTACACAGAACTGCAGCAACTATTCTTATTCTATCAATAAGCATGTTTTTTTTTTTTTTTTTTTTTTTTTTTATGATCCAAAATGAATCATGATGTGGAAAGTCATTTACATCAATTAATAAGTCAACTGAGCCAGATATTTGGCATCCAATGCTGGTTGCTTAAACAATTAGAAAATTCATTCTATTTGGATTTTGTCAAGCATTTAAAAAAATATCATCTGGTTTTTCAACACTCTGCTTCTTCCACTGCATGTGTTTACTAACTTCAGTACCTGCATAGTAAGAAGTATACCATTTGCATTTGATGATAGTTTTATGTTATGATTAAAAAAATTCATTTAGATTTTATGAAGTTTTATTTATTTATTTATTTATTTATTTAAAACAGGTTAAAATCACATAATTTAGATTAATAAATTACACATAGCTTGATTATAAATATATTTTTTAAAACTTTCTTCAAATAAACCATTTACATACCATCTGTTCTATTCAGCCAAAACAACGTCTCTTGATCAGACTGATCAGTGATATATGTAACAGGAACATACCACTTATAGCCATAAGGAGATAAGTCTGAAGGTTTTGCAGCGTCATCTTCTGGTGGAGTAAGAAGAAATCTTCGCTGTTTCAGCCTAACTATTCTATGTTTAAGTGTAACTGTTATGAGGGGATATCCTTTTTGTCGAGTCCAAGTATCCATGATCTCAGAAACATTCAAGTGTTTAGTTGTAAGAGCTACCTAAAATGGACCAATTATATAAAATAATTAATTTTTCCTTAAAAATCAAGTGATTATTTAGAATATTCACTGAAAATACAGCTTAAAATGAAAGAAGTACATCCACCCAAATGCCTCAAAAGTTAGTATTAATAAAAGATTAATTATTAAATTACAAAAATCAAGCATATACTCATTTTTAATTGTTAAAACTTCATGTGCAGAATATTTTCTCTTGCCTTTTCCAAACAACTATCATGTAATCCATATCCTATCGTGTAATTACCTCTCATCCTACTTTGTATATAGATGTTTCCATAGATTTATAATGATAAAGTAAACAAATCTAAAAAAGACTTGGTCATCTGTCTTTCTAAAGCCTTGGTCATAACATATGTGTGTTTTGAAGTCAACTTTTACTTGTCTTATTTTTAAGCAAACAAAAACTTTAAAAGCTGTTTTAAAAAGCAATAAAACCACAGAAAAGTGTGACTAAAAAAACTCAACTAAATTTAAATGATTTTTAAAGAGAAGACAAACACAAATTTACAAAATTTCAGAAATTTTTGCACATATAACATCCATGACCCAACTTCATAACAAAACTGTATTTGAGATAAATATACACCAAAATTTAATAACTATGTACACTAAATAACAATAGTACAGTATAATTTAAAATATACCTGAGTAAATGCATCCCACAAATCTTCAGTTCGAGCATTTTTAAAGCGATACTTATTCAAGTATGAAGTAAGACCTTTTTTCAAAATATCTCTTCCCAAGAAATTTTCTAACATATACAAAATAGCTGCACCCTAGATAAAGATTAAAGAAAAGGACTTTTCAACAGCATGTTTTAAAAATCAGTGTAAGAAATAACAGATGCAATGATATACAAAAAGAATAATGGTGGTAAAGTAACTATATTCTAAGTAAATTACGAGATTTTGAATACAGTAACAATACTTTAAAGTATTTCAAAATCTGTTAAAAATGAAAGTATATATCAAATTCATAAAATCTTAAAAACAATACAAAACATGAAATTTCACAAAAACACTAATACTAACTATATTAATATATAAATGGACAATAAAATTAATATAAAGATAGGAAACATTAAAAAAATAGATATGCTTATGAGTAATAGATTTAAATGATCTAGGTTAGACTTATTAAAATGAATAGGCAAGTTTGAGTCAAATGTGCTTAGTACACCATGAACTAACAGAAGGAAAAGCAAAACAAATTCAGTGGCGCTTTTGAGAACAACCATAATATATATTTAATTTTTTATTTATTCCTACTGTATATCCTCATTAATTGTCTATCTTTAGTGTGTTAAAACAATACTTTCACCTTATTTCGAAATTTCAGCCAAAGCTCAAATATAATACACAAATAAAACAGTTGGAGGTACAGTTTATTTTTGTGATATTATCAACTGGATTATTTCAACAGAAAAAAAAAATCATTACTAGAAATGTCCTGAATAAACAAATGCCCATTTATTAACCTCCTTGACAAAAAAGATTGCAAATGGAAGCTTTAAAACAAGTAAGAGCTTTGTTCTAAGGTTTTAAAACAAGGAAGCTTTAAAACAAGAATTATGCAGGTACTTTTCACACTGAGAATTTTAATTTCATCATCTAAAAAAATCGCAAAACATACGCATAGAAAGTGTTACACACAACTTAAAAACACAAAGCATTACTTTTTTATATGATATAGCATCAAAAATAGCTTCAATTTCTACAGGGTCATCCACATCTGTCATCACTGGATGTGAACTTTCGAGACTGTCTAAAGCCATTGCATCTTGAGTGGTGCTAACTATGAATTGATCCATCTATCAAAAGATTTAAATAATGAAAAGTTATAATCTGCACTACACAAGTACAGAACAGGAAGAAGTCCTTCAACACAGCAATGCTACAATAAATTACAGATATTTTTAATGGCTAATATTAAATAAAATGGCAGGAGAAGGAGAGGTTAAACACTGCCACACACATACTAAGTTTTCAAATTTCAAAAGAAAATATGGGAAAACAATTTTTAACATTATTTAATATAAATAACTGAACATAGAATTATTTTTATTTTCAAATATAATTATTTAATGTCCTATTTATGTAAGAGAGATAAGCTATTCAAGTTTAAATAAGACAAAGTATGCCAAATACATTGATTAAAAAACACCTTTCAACACAATTATCTTTAAACATATAACTGCA
This sequence comes from Cheiracanthium punctorium, assembly GCA_038373885.1. NCBI lineage: Eukaryota > Metazoa > Arthropoda > Arachnida > Araneae > Cheiracanthiidae > Cheiracanthium > Cheiracanthium punctorium. The sequence goes on along the minus strand of JAWZYV010009895.1, from coordinate 834,803 downwards.
CAAAAAAAATAAAAAACCATCCCATTAAGATATTTCTTTGAATCAACCACATCAGTGCATAATCTGCAGGTAGATATTTGGAAGTTTATCAGCTATTCTGTGCTTTAATTTAGACTAAAATAAATAGCTTATGTGAGAAGCAGACAAAATCTGCATTTTATTGCATGTAAATTGGTCAGTAGTTTGTCTGTTAATTAATGATAATAATACCTTCAATTAGATGTCAAAAGTGACCAGCATTCACTGACCTGTGCAAAATCACGTTAAATAATAATTTACACACAGGCCACTTTGAGAATGGCCTGTGCAACCTATGGCTGCTTTTACACATTACGGTGAGGCAAGACAACCAGCATTCACTGACCCATGCAAAATCATGTTAAATAATAATTTACACACAGGCAGCTTCACAACCGGCCTGTGCAACCTACGGGCCTCTTTTAATGTTATGGTGAGCAGCCAACTGTAAATAAAACTTTTCTGGATAATTTTTGCAATAACAATACCAAATAATCAAATAGAAACATTTATAAATTTAACACGCACACTTAAAAGTGACCCTGAGACCACAAAAATGTGGTTCACCAAAGATTCTTCCCCTCCCCTCTCCACACTACACACACATTTGGCACTTGAGAATTTCCCAACTCCATTGTTACCCACAGCAATGCAAACATCACACAGTAGAAAAGTTGAAATGTGGATGGTTCTTCAAATGGCAAAAATCGCCGTTCTCAATTTTATGGGTTTTACTCATTAATTTTTTAACTAACCAAAAAATCACGTTAGACACTTTTTTCTTTTAAACAAAAGCTAAATAGTTTGCCCATAACTATATATATTTTTTATTAAGAATAATCCATAGCTTCCCTGATCCAAGTGTCAAGAGACATAACTTTTAAAATAAATTTAAAAAGGGCCTCCCGATTTAATATTTTTTTTTTACACGGGAAAGGCAGCTAACTCAAAAATAATGGTCTAGTTCAAAAGAAGACTTTTTCTGACAAGGTGACAACCAACCTCACCAACACAAAAAAGTCACCAGTTTAGTAGCCATTTTCTTAATTTTATTTACCAAAATAGTAACATTTTTGCATATTCTGTAGTTAAGAAATAAACATACTTCATTTAACTTCATTGAAGAAGGAATGAATAAAATGATAAATTGAAAAACTTCATGCTTTACATAACAGCATATATAATAGTGATGCATCGGATATCAATTTAGCCGGATACCGAATATCCGGCCAAACTTTAAACCATGGTTATCCTGCAGCAGTATGTTTTCTTCTTTTTCTGTTTTATTTTCACTAGTTTACTTAGATTATTCAGCGATTACTTTTTAAAATTTTCTCATTGGTTCCAAATCATTTAATAAAAATGGGAAATCTTTTTGCTATTGTTTTCATGAAATGAGTACCAGTTTTACTGCAGTTAAAGCTGATACTGCTAAGCTGAAATGCAATTGATGTTCTCCTTCAAGAATTAGATAAATATCTTAATTTCAATTTTTGAAAGAAAAACATTTCCATTCCACTATTGGAAAATCAATGTTCTTACAAAGATTAAAAAACAGTGTTTTTGCACAATAATTTCCTCCAGTAATAACTTACTCTAATCTTTGAAAAGAAATACTTAATTCCCCCCCCCCTCCCCCACACACATACATACACTTTCTATAAATGATAAAAATACATTCTAAAAGTATTTAAATAAAATATTTTCACAAAATTTTATTTTTTTCTCATTTTTTATTATTGCAATATTTAGGAATTATTCATTTATTATGTTTATTAATGTTATTTCTCAGTTATAATTTTAGGCCGGATATTTGTAATATCCAGTTACTGCCAATTATACAGCATATTGGCCAGATGCAGTATGCTTGCTGGATATCCGTTGCATCCCTAATATATAGCAGTGGCAAAGGCTACATGGGTGCTCCGGGGCTCAAGCACCCAGTGAAAAAATTCAGTGGATGCTGCCCCAGAAAGTTTAGTGACAATTCATACTTTGAAGTTCGATGACAGGGCTAAGAAAAGACATTTATGTGAGTGCTTCGAAACTCAAGAGCTTACAAAAAATTATGCTGGGTGCTGAGCATCAGCAATGGTTGCTGTTGTTGTTGTCGTGTCCATGGATAGACCATGGAAAGAGGGGTGCCAGTGCCCCCGAGGGGGTTGAACTTCTACTTGTTGGTCCCTAATTTTGAACCGATTCCAGATGAGGGACCAACCACCACCTGAAATCAGCACCCCCAAAGGTATCGTTTAACAACTTGGAGGACTTTGGAGCCATGACGGATTTTATGTATACCAGCTCCCATTAGCGTACACGGTACCAGCAATGGTGTAACAGCATATATAGTAGTTGTTTTGTGTTTTTTTTTTTTTTTCTAAAGCAAGTATAATTATACGATGCCTGCACTACTCTAGTGGTAGAAAAATTTTTTTCAGTTTCTTTACTAGCTACAAGATCCTTTTTTCTCTTTTGAAGGGGGGTTAGGGGCTGCCTTGACATTTGCTTCTTTAATAGATTTCATTTTTCCCTTTCTCATTTTAATAAATAACTATCTTTTTTAATAAAGAGTCATTGTAAGACTAGTATGTAACACTTGCAGAAGCAACAAGTTCCTTAGTGATTGACACTAGTTCAGGTTTGATTCCAAATTGCATTGCCCACAACAAGTTTTTAAATATTCTTAGAGGAAAAAGACCAAATTCCCCAAAAAAGAGACTTTAAGGGAACTTTTTTTTTTTTTTTTTTTTTTTTTTTTTTTTTTTTTTTTTAAGGATGAGGGGAAAACACAACCATGGCAGCTAACAGGAAGGATCAGGGTAAAAAACGAGATTTCATGAGAAAACAGGAAGATTTTTCTAATCAAATTTAAACTGCTAACACAAGAAAAAATTTAAAATGCACTGTATTTAGACAATTTTGAGAACAGCTAGCTACAAGCCACATTATCTTGTTTTGGCCCAAGTAATAATTTGAAGCTTCAGTTTCAAATTTTAAAAATCAAAAACTTTTTTCTTTTTTCATCTACAAAACATTTATGATTCCTGAAGCTTTAGTTCTGGCACATTTACATTTTCCGATAAATTTTTCCTGAATCGAGAAACCACTTTCGAAATAATGGGCCTGCATGATCAGCAATTCTTAGTAATAAATTGTGCTTCATTAAAAATTTTGTACTAAGGCATTTAGTAATTGTACCAGATATGTTGAAATGAAATATGTTGAAATCTCTTTCCCAAAAAAGCTTCAACCTGTATTTAAGAAATAATTTAGATTACCATTTTAAAACATCACAATCATGATTCTCTAGCAAAACTAACATATTTAATTTGAATCTTAATAAAAAGAGCAAAGAGTTTGCAGACATTACATGTAATTTTTTAATTTCTATTAAACAAATCAAAAATAAGACTTTAGAGTTAAGGCGATTAACATATTAGAGTGAACATTTTTGCCTTAAACAGTCCGAACAATGCAGTATTTCATATATAAACAGGCAAGAAGATAACAGCATAACACCACGTGTGAAAACATTTCATCGTCCAATAGATAAAAAGTTCATAATAGAGTGACTTTTGAATGGCTAGAATCCACAGCTAGCACTATGAAATGGCAAAAAAAGGGAGCATTTCTGAGAAAAAAGGACTTTTAAGGAACTTGAACAAAAAAGGGGACTTCAAGGGAAAAAAAGGACCATTTGTGAGGCCTGAGTTTTTAAACTGAGCTTTATTATTATTATTCATGTAACCTTGCAAGAACCTGTGAAACACCTGCAAACCCAAGCAGCAAGAAATCCCCGGCCTCATCTCGGCCAACTGTCTTCACGGGACCCCAATTTCACCCGTTCGACCTCGGTGCAAGACTTCCGTTGAAGGTTGGGGATGTCAGGTCAGGTGACAGTCCCTGGACTGTCTACTCCGGAGGGATTCTGTGTGTCTCCAGGCGATTTCCCGACAATTTGCTCTCTTATCCTGATTCACTCGAGATTGTATCTATTGCTTTAGGGACATTTTTAATGATCTTTACCATATAAATTTTCCACTTCAAATTGATGAAGAAAGTGGTTCTTAATTCGGATAATTAATTTCTTCAAATAAAGATGTTAATTAATAGTTACATTTTCAAAATACAGTAACTTTTAACACCCATCAACAACTAATGTAGTATGCTAAATTTCACAATTTAACTAATATAATTTTTATTCGCCCTTTCATTTTTATAGAATTTAAGACTCTCTTAAAATATTTTCCTATTAAATAAGAAATAAATATCTAATATTTAGTCATGAATTTAGTCTAATAATATTTTAGAAATCAGATGAGTAAATTATTTCTGTGTTAAAACGTTGAAACTTGTGCTGAACATAAGTAAATCGTTATGCATATATTTAATTACATAATTATAGTGTCATATAAATTAAAATATATATTGTGATATTTTGTGTATTTACAAGAGAAAATTCTTCTTGGATAAATTCCAACTGTCCCAGTTTATTTCAAGGAAATTAAGCGATTACATAATTAAATTTATAATGAGACTTATATTAAATGCAATACAAAGAAGCACATGGGGAAGTATTTGTGCTGACCTTACATAGTTATATAAGGACTTTTAAAATGCTAAAAATGCTAGTTAAAGAATGAAGAAATGAAACTAGTTCATTTGCAATTCTCAGGTTTAATTTCAATGTTATAAAAACAAATAGGTTTTGGAAAATATGTAATGTAAAAAATATATTTTCAGTATTTCATTAATTTTTTAAAATATTCGATGTTTTATTCATTTAAAAAAGGTTGCAAAGTTGCTGTAAATCATAAATTGCTTACTTCGACTTCAGATCCAATTATATTATGCATGCAATTTTATTTTCTGTTCAGCAGAGATTTCAACAAGTAACAAAAGTACACTTGTTTTAAGTGAACAAATACAGAAATAATTTACTAAGCTTTTTAAATTGAGCGTGTTTCTTGTTGGTAAGTTATCTTGTGTAAGCCGTTAAACTTTTGAATATGCCACCCAACACTTTGCATCGCAAAACTGCACTGAGTCAAACGAAGCTAACTGAACGCTCCCGAAAAAAATACTGCCAGGCAGAATGAAAAGGGGGCTTCTTATTGGATGGAAGATAAAAGAGATAGGAGCGGGCGAAATTCAAATCGACGTGAGGGGGGGGTAGCGATGCTGTACTAGGAAGCAGCATCTCCCTTTCATCCCCCTTCCCCACAGACAACGCCATCTCTGAATAGTCCTTTCGAAGTTCGAACCAGACCTCGGTTCAGCGGATAAAAAATACCCGAGACCGAGGAGTATATGGAGGAAATAGGTTAAGTTTTCTCCCGAGGTCAGGGAGCTGCGGAACGAATTACACGTCGGCGGTATAGCTTCAGCGGACGTTAAATGGACGTCAAACGAAAATTCCCGAGTACAAGCCGATGAAATAGACAGTCGGCCAACTTTTTACCGAACTCTTTTGCTGCCTGGAAATGTTACATCTATACTTTTTGATCAAGAATAAATTGTCATAAACATCTATATACTTTATTGTGTTTCACATAGACAATGTCTCTAAACTGCTACAGAGTTAATGTATGCTCTTTGTATGGGAATTCTAAGTATTCCTGCACAAGAACTATGCATGCTGCATGAACCATACAGGATTCATGGTACAGTACTTAGCACAACAACATACATAAATTTTGCAGTAGTCAGAGCATGGAAAAACAGAAATACTGAAATCCAACACTTTTCAACTGTATGGGAAAGTGTAACGAAAGAAAAAAAGTTACCATTTTCCACTGAGGCTCAACACTATTTGTTCCAAGATATTCCATGAAACTTGCAAAGCCTTCATTTAGCCATAAATCACTCCACCATTGCATAGTGACAAGATCTCCAAACCACTATAATATAAAACACAATTTAGTTAAACTTATAAAATAATTTAATACATATATGCTGTATACATTGGACATTATATTTTGATGAGATTATCATTAATAAAATATTACATATTTACAAAATATTAAACATTGGTATTATACTTTCGACTACATGAAGTTTTCTAATGACCTGCAGTTACTTTTTATTCCATATATTTTATAATAGGCCACATTAAGAAAGAAGAAAGTAGAAAAAAAATCTTTTTTAGTGATTCTGTACACAAATAATTCATATTAGTAAAATAAAAGTCTTATATTTGGAATGTCTTTGATAAAAACCTTCACTTTTTTAAAGATAGTATGAGGTATTAGAAATGAACTTTCTTGATGAATAAGCATTTTATTAAAATTTGCTAAGTGGGGAAATATATAAACAAATTAAATTACATCTATTATCAGCTGGAGTTTAATTATCTGCTGCAGTATTGGCCAAGTTATTAAGCTCATTATGCAAAAAATTAAATACAAAAGTAATTTCTACAATAAATTGATTTTATGAAAAGAAATGACTCATAATTATGTTTTTTCAAGCATTTTGTAAAATTAATACTTGGTATGACTATTTTTATGAAGTCATTTAGTTTCATTCATTGAAATGATTTATAACAAGCCTAACCCAAATAAATTAAAATACTGTTAAAACAAAGAAACATGATTTCAGTTGGGATGAGTCAAATAATTTGTCCAACACTATAAACAATCAATAAAAGAAAAACGATGCCACAATTGCTCAAAGTCAATTTGATACTCAACACACAGGAAATAGTTTTCTTTCACTTTGTATAATTTATATTTTTGTCAAATAAGAATATCCCCTTGGCCTGCAGTGAAAATAAATAATTTCTCTAAACTTTAGCTTCAGGAATAGTCTTAAGTCTTAGTTTCAGGAATAGTCTTAAAATAAAGCAAATCAAAATTGTTTCAACAGCACAGAAATAATAGCTGCAAATAATTTGGTGAATTAAATTACCTATAAGAGACTGACAAAAGTTTTAAAAACTTCAGGAGCCAGAAAAAATTCTTAAGAGCCACATATGTTGATTTTATTGGGCAATGTCTATAATAACTTCACAACTTTAAAGCAAAAAATAGAACACAGTCACCTGATGAGCTAATTCATGAGCAATTACTGTAGCAACTTGCTCCTGACTTTCACTAGAAGTTTCAAGAGGATTGTACAAAATAGTTGTCATACGGAAAGTTACAAGACCCCAATTCTCCATAGCACCAGGACCAAAATCAGGTATGGCGATTGCGTCTGAAATAATTTATTAATAAGGCTTTTAAATTTGCAACTGAAAATACAAAAGCATAAATTCAGAAAAATTGAAGTTTTCACAAAATGTTACTACATATAATTAAACAAAATACATAAAAATTTATATTAAAAATACAAATTTTTTGAGTTATTTTAATTTGAAATTTTCAAAATCTGAAGGTTGATGATCTAATGAACATTGTACATCCCTAACTATTAAGTGTTTAAAATTACATTTTTATACATTTAAATAAATAGTCTTCTGAATTATAAACAAATATCACTTACTGGTAATTACATAATAAAAGCATTTATGAATTCTTAATTTTTAACTCCTATTATTTTTTTTAAATATTTGATTTTCTGGCAGAAAAAGTCACTGTAATTTTTAATGCACAACTCTCAAGGTGTGAAGTCCTCAGTGTATGTCCCATCATCAGTTAAAGTTTGGTTTGCATTAGAGCATCTTAAAGTCGAGTAGAGCCAATCTTGGTCAGGATTTGCCCCACCAGTGGTTGAGTGCATTTGAGCTCTTAACTGGGAGACGGAAGGTGCATGGTTCAGGGATTGCATTAAGTCTGGTAAAAGTGAGTCACAAAGGTCCATTGGCTTGAGAAGTATGAGTTTTTGCATATGCAAAATCCATTATGGGTCTATTTTTTGCATCACAGTCACCAAATTTGGGTAATTTACTCAAAAATCTGAGTAAACGCTAACCCTACTGGTTCAAACCCTGGTCATGTCCAATGTCCGACAATTTAGCCATTCAGAGTTTTCCTCAAAACTTTTCATAAATACAGGTTAGGATCCCTAAGAAAGTTCCCCATGAAGGGCAATCACCCCCCCCCCCTTGTCCAAGATCCCTTGCATAGATAAATGGCTGTAATACCACATTTCATTCCATTTTTCCAGATAAAGTTTGAACATGAAGCTACTTTAAATAGTACTTTAGAAGACAAAGGAAAAAAGTATCAAGTTAAATAAAGGGAATAAGCAATTTAAAAATGATTGACAATTTAGAAAAGATTACAGTAAACTGCCAATCAGAAGAGCCTAAATATTAATTTAAGGCATAATATATAAAATATTGCTTAAATGGAATCTAGGACTGACACCTGTATTTAAAAGATGTAAATAAATACACAGGATAGGATTGCATGAAAAGAAAAAAAAAAAAAGGTAAACAAAATACAGTAATACCTCTACTTATGCTACCTCAAAGTTACATGATTTCCAAATTTTGCCAATTCATCTTTTGTTTACATAAAAAATAACTTTGGTTTACGATTTTACATATGTATTATCTATGATTTTACTGAACATTTTCCGCCTTTAATTATTGTTTGAGTTTTCAACCTCAATCCTACTAATATATAAATGTCAATGTTTGTATGTATGTTTGTTACTTTTTCACGCTGAAATGGTTTGACGGATTTGCATGAAATTTGGAATAAAGACAGTTTAAGTCCTGGATTAACAAAGAAGTTACTTTTTATCATGCCAAAAAAACACTGTTTCTAAATATACAAAAAAAAAAAAAAACTATCTTTTATCAAGAAAAAAAAAAAAAGAATACAATTGAGTTTTTATTTTACGAAGCCGTCGACAGATGGCGCAAACTTATAGAATACAGAGTTTTTTATAAATAAAACATCAGATTTCCTTTTCCGCATGCAAATTTGAAATAATTGTTAGATGGTTTCATTTTATATTATGATGAAATCTTAATTGAATGAGTCACATAACAAACCATCAGCGTGCTTTTTTTTCCACGGCATGCAAAAATACAACCTTTTTTAAGAAGCAGATCTGCAGCATTCAATGTACATTTGTAAGAAACCCACTGTATCAAGTGACTTTATTATCGTTAAATGATGCTAAATTAATATTTTATCATCTGCTATGCCTGACTTGGATAAAGAATACACCTGAATCAGTTTTTGAAACTTTCATTCAGTTCGAATTGTGCATTTTTCTGTGCAGCTTCCCCCCCCCCAATTCTATTTCTATTGTATTACATCCAGAAAAGGATGTTGGAAATATCAATTTTAATTTTGTTTAATCACACTCATGAATAATGATACACTTTACAACTTAATGGAATAGGGAAAGAAAATAGGAAGACGCACGGATTATGATATGCTTTAAATATATAGCATTTTAGTGCATATTTAAAATCTGAAAGTGTTTCAGATTTTTTTTCCCCCCTTTCTGTTTTTTGATAACAGCTAATATATCCAGAAGCTCTTCAGAATTAATATAGGACGAAAATAATTTGTACCTTTTTGTAGGTTTTTATCATTTAACCATCTTATTTTTGTAACCAAGGGCGGCCCGACACAGTAAACATCGCATCTGGGCGACGGCTTCAAAGGGGCACCATTTCGAACTCAGAAACTAAGTAGAGCATAAAAGGGGCATCTTTTTTTATGTTAGCAGGGGGTGCCACTTACCATAGGGCTATCCCTGTTTGTAACCATCTTAATTTTAAATTCCATTCAGAATCTGAGAGATTTCAGTGCAAAGGAAGCTTGCGAGAGAAACAGGATTCTATCCGAACAAGATTTATTAAGATAGCGAACCAACTGGTCACCGGAGGCAGCTAGTTAAGAATAGTTTGTATGTACATAGATTCATATGTGAAATTGCACCCTGATTTAAGCGAATTCAACTTACCTGATCATCTCTTGATCCCACCTATCGCCCAAGTTAGAGGTATTATGGTACAAATTTTGAAAGACAAATTAAGGAAATACATGAGAAAAGCAAAAGTGAAAATGATTGTTTCAAAACTGATTAAATTTAATAAAGAGAATAGCAAACCAAAATGGGTATTACAATATGTGATTTACATCACAGGCTGTGCAAGTGTAAATAGGTGGCAATCCTATAACAGACAGACATACAGCTAAAATATCAATCAAACTTCCCAAATGTTTGGGTCCCTGTGCCATTGCTTAGTTTACACATCCATCACAGCAGCTCTAAGAGAATTGTCATTCATAATTCAAAATAGGAAAAATTATCTTTAATCTTACAGTGAGGAATTTCTGCTGCTACCATTCTCTCAGATTTAATATAAATACCTTTTTCAAAAGGAAAAGAATATATGGAAAAAATAAATCCTTTAAAAGTGGTTTTAGTTCCGATTTAAAAAATACCATCCAGTCTGGTGTTTCAAATTAACTTCAAAATGTAATCTATTGATTCTAAGTAATTTTTAGCCAAAATGCAGGATGTCACACTTTTTGTGACCTGCTCCTCCACCCCTCCGAATGTGACATCATTTGTGGATGGTCTCATACTTACTGTTGGAGATATTAAGTACAGTTTACTTAAGATTGTATAGTATTCAAAAAAATTATACCTAATTTAGGTAATGGATAACTGATGTTAAAAAATGTCTGGAAAAAATGTAGCACATTTGAAGCAGTTTCCAAAGCAAATTCAGCTTGACTGTACATGTCTGGAGGAACTAGAACCCGCACCTAGAAATTGATCCAATTTGAATTAGTATGTTTTAACATACTGTAAATTGTAATATGCATATTTAAGTAGTTATTAAATAAATGCTTACTTTTTTTAAAGATAATGAGACATTTTCCCCATCTAACCCTTGTTTTTATACACTTTCCTGCATATCTATGAAAATTTTACTGACTGGTCAGAGACACTTTCAAAATTGAAAATTAACTAAGATTAAAAAAAAAGGTGAAGTTGAATATCTAAAATTTATTTATTTGTTTTCTTCATACCAGTCTAAAGCTTAAATCTAATTAATCTAAAGCTTCTGCAGGTGCATTTAAAATTGAAAAATGTTAAAAATGGAATAAGTGGCATTTTCATATTTTTAAAGTATTATACATATATATCCATGCACACATACACATACAAGATGGTAATAAAAAAAAAAAAAAAACATGAGGTGTTCAGACTCCTCTAGTGAGAAGTATTGGACGAAACATAGCCAAATTTGATAGACATACATAGTGGACCACAGGATTAATTTTTTTTCTTTACAAATATAAACAAAAGTTGCAACTAGGGGAAATGTTGGCCCTATATACAGAGTAAAATGCATTAATTTGCATAATGGCACTCTGTTGCCATTCTGTTTTTAAAAGAAAGGCTGGGAGAATTCTTATTATGATTATAATTCTTATTATTCTGAGGCCAATTGGCTAAAGCAGTTGCAGATTATTTAACTTTTTGCAGGCTCTTTGCATCGCTGTGCTAGAGTTTCTGTGATTTCAAACCGTTGCATCATGTTTTTGAGGTCAACTGGCTTTCCATAGCTCTTAACTTACACAGGGTGTCCACCAATGTCAGGAGGCAAAAGCAGTATCACTAGTCGGCTCACCAACATAAAAAAGTTGCCAGTTTAATAGGTATTTTCTTAATTTTAGTAGCCAAAATAGTAAAATTTGTGCATGATCTTGTAGTTAAGAAATAAACATAAGTCATTTAGCTTCATTTAAGTAGACATGAATAAAATGGGAAATTAAAAAACTTCATGCTTATAACAGAGCATACAGTATATTTAAATTTATAGCACAGTTGAAAAAATAGATTAGAATGTTTGATGAATGACCTATAGAATTCGGTTAACAAAAACCCAAATCTGGTTTTCAAATTAGTCGCCTGAACTAAGGTAAAAGTAGCCAAAAATTTGAAAATAGTATGAAAATGCTGTTTTTTTATCAAAAAAGTCACCCAAGTCGCCTAATCTTTAAATTAGTAGCATAAGTCGCCTTTTTAGTCATTGAGGGACACCCTGCTTACAGGACCATGGTCTGTTAGTCAATCTGTATTACCAGCAAAATGAAAATGTCTTTGCTGCCCTTCATGAATTTCGTTGGTTAGAAAAACCTATGGAAAGGATCAAGAGCATAACAAATTACGAAACATGATGCAACGGTTTGAAACTACAGTAACTCTAGCACAGCAACCATATCCAGATCAGGCACAACACAGTTAGTTTGCAAACAATTTAAGTTACAACTACTTTAAACCAACTGACCTCAGAATGATGAGAATTCTCCCAGCCTTTTTTTTAATACTCATAATTGTAACAAGGAATGCCATAATGCATTTCATCCAATAAACAGCACCAACGTTTCCCCTGGTGGCAACTTTTAGTACTAATTTATTTTTTCTTCAAAAATCAAAATCCCATAGTCCACTACATATGCCCATCAAATTTGGTTATGTTTCATCCAATATTTTACTCGCTAGAGGGCTCTGAATACCTAAAATTATTTTATAACAATCCTGTAAATACTGGGTGTCCCAAAATGGCAGTAACATGTTTTAATTCTTTTATCTATAACAGATTTTTTTAATGAAATTTTAAGTTAATTAGTCTAACATAGATTTGTTCACAACATAAAACAGATTTTCTACCAAGATTAAATTTTGTTACATCTTTTAAAAAGGATAAGAGATGGCTGCATCTCACTTAAAACCCATTCTTGTTCAAACAAAATTTTAAATTATTAATAAATATCCATCATTAATAAATAAAATCAAATATTTAAACTAATAAATTAACTTCTTTACATTAACCTTTTAGATGCAATATTATTTACTCTCTCTCATTCAGTTCAAATTTGAATATTTATAAAAATTGAGTAAGGATATTTTTTATTTAAATGCCAAAATTAGTAATTGTTCGGTTTTTCAAGAAGTAATACTTTCAATATATTTTAAATTTATTTATTTTAAAATTTAGAATATGCATATAAACATCAATGAATTTACACTTTTGAAGCTTGTTTCGGTTATCTAAATTATATTTATATACAAAGCAAAAGACAATTTGAAATTAAATGCTTTAATAGCAATAGAATATGAAATAGGAACTAATTTCATCAGGAGATAAAGTCTAGATAAAGCAAAAATCCATTACATTCACACACACACACACACAAAAAAAAAGTTTAACTAGTCCTAGAAAATTCTGTCATTTGATTCCAATCTTAGAAAAAGAGATGTCCATGCTTATTCTTTAGAAGTAATATATTCTAGAAATATCTCTTTCTTGATGTTTCATAGTAATTTAAAATTTAATATCTGCAAAAACTCTTAATACATACACAAAAAAAGTCTAATTACCTATTAATCTAGATATCGGCAAACCTTAATATTAATCTTCATTTTTAGATATTGAAAGGCTTTTGAAACTTTTTTTTTTTTTTTTTCATTTCATGATTATCATCAGCATTCAACACTCAATTGTCTTTTAAAAAAAGCTTTCAATAAAATACTATACATAAAAACCAAAATATATTTACATTTATTCCATCTGGATTTGTCTTTTCTAAAGATTTAAAATCACAGACAACAAAAGCTACCAAATAAGTGCTCATCCTGAGAGTTTTGTCAAACACTGTAATTGACATGCCATCACCATAAGGCTCAGTCTGATAAACTTCAGAATTGAAGTAGGCTTTGTTTCTTTCTTCATGAACAATTGTCAACTGGAACGTAGCCTTCATAGCTGGTTCATCAAAGCATGGAAATGCTGAGCGAGCAGCAGTTGGTTCAAAATGAGTAGTTGCAAGATACCTAAAACAATTCATTTATAAGAAATATACATTAGTGCCCTAAAATGAATCCTGATTAGATTGAACAGCTAAATATGGATAACCAAAGGTGTTGTCGGCATTGTTTCATGATAATTTATCGGATAACACGAAATTCAGTTAAGATTCTAAAATATAACTAACTGTATTATTTAAACCACAATTTCATCTTAAATGGTTCTGCTTTATGAAATTTGAAAGTATAATAAATAAATTTTTAACTTTTTGCTATTACTGTTATAAAGTTCATTGATTGGTATTTTTCCATTAACAGGACATTTATTCATTGTCAACTTAAAATATTAGTGTCACTTGTGGTTAAATTAAAATAATAAGGACAGAATATAAAATAACACAATGAGTTATTAACCTTGCTATATTAGAATTGGTGTTTTATTAACACAGGGTGTCTACCACAAAAAGTAAGCTTGATTTCTTGACCTTTTCTTGACTTTTTCTTGATCTTTTCTTGACCATAACAAATACGAAACTCTAATATCAAAAATACATCGTGGCAGGGATGCAGAATATGTTCTATCCGGCGTTCTAGGATTGGGGGAAATTTTGCAGAAAAATATGCAACTGATTTTGATTTTAACAATGAATCACAAAATTCTTCGAGTTTTTCTTCCCCCCTTCCCATTTTTAAAGAGTTATTTTTTTTTCAACTTTTTCACTGATCAGCCATTTGCTTTCAGTTAACTTGGACCAACTGCTATTTTGTAAACATGTATGTAGCTTGTACATTGTACATCTTTTTACATCTATATTAACACAGAACTTATGAAAGTCTATAATATATCATAAAACTTTTGGGAAATTTAAGTTATTAGCTATGAAACATGGGGATCAGTGATAATTATAATTTAAAGTGGAATCCAAGTTATTGTTTTTAAAAAAGAAAATGTGGAAAATAATCAAAACACTGAATTTAACAGGGAATGAAGGGAGAAAAAAAATTACACTTAAATCCAACAATTTTAACTTTGTTTGAGGAGAGAAGGTGGATAACTGATATACTTTTCTCAAGGTTTGAAGACACATACTTGCCAACTTTTGAAATTCCCAAGGAGTAAAACAACACGCATTTGACATATTGAAATATTGTCAGTTCACTATACAACTATTTGGCAGACAAATTTTTTGATGATTTCTGCTAAATAACATGTAAATGACATTTTAAATGAATTTTATAAATAGCAAACGAACAGTATTTTAATATTTTCCTATAAAATAAATACATGAAAAACTGTTAAGTTTTGTCTGTCACAAAAGATTAGAAACTAAGAATTTGAATGAAATGGGAAAAGCTTAGTTGTGTCGCTAATCGTGACCTAGTGCTTAATATCTTGACCTTTTCTTGACTTTCGTGACCTTTTTCTCATTTCTTGACTTTTCCGTGACTTTCGTGACCTTTGCATGATGGTAGACACCCTGTAACAAAAATATAATGATTAGTCAAACTGAATAAAGTTAACTCTGAAAACTACATTAAATTTATACACATTACCATTAAAATTTACAGTTAATACAGTAGAAGACCCAAAATCCGCCGACCCGAAATCCGCAAAGCTCTAAAATCCACACTGTCTGTTCAATGTAAACAATGAAATCTGCCCTGCTAGCTGCAACTTCAGAAAACTAAAGTATAAACACAAAGTAAAACTAAATAAGCTATTCCCACTGGAAAATTTTTTTTTAGGAGTCTGTGAACTCTAATCTTAACATTGATAACTTTCAAATGACTGACAGTGACATAATTGACATTGATCACATGACACAGGAACAAGTGAGGATGATCAAAAAGTTGATAAATTAACATTTGATGAAGGTTATTCTGTGAGATAGAAATATCTCAGATTTGTAGAGCAGCAAAGCTGTTACGAACAGAATATAATGAAAAAAAAAAAAAAAATAAAAACTATAATTAGAACATCCCAAAGTCCTAAACTATTTAATATGCATGTTTAAATAAGATGTATTATAATCTCATAATTTTGTATATTGTATTAATCCTCTGCATTTTTATATCATGATTCTAATTATAAGTAGCATGATTTGTTTCCCTTGATCTCTATTGTATTTTTTTTTTTCTATTATTTTCTGAGGGGGT
The DNA here is from genome assembly GCA_038373885.1 of Cheiracanthium punctorium. NCBI lineage: Eukaryota > Metazoa > Arthropoda > Arachnida > Araneae > Cheiracanthiidae > Cheiracanthium > Cheiracanthium punctorium. The sequence continues at coordinate 818,891 of JAWZYV010009895.1, read as the reverse complement.
AGAATAAATTTCCTATTATGACCCAAAATCCGCAAAATTCTAAAATCTGCACAAGGTCTGGAACCAAGCTGTGCGGATTTTGGGTCTTCTACTGTACTTAAAGGAATTTTTCTTCCATTTATGCACAACTTTTATTTTACTTTTAAAATTACTTATTTCAAAAGGCATGTTCTAATATCACCTTATCATATATTCTTGTTAAAATTTTGTTTTGTTGATGCTGGTTATCACTATGACAGGTTACATCTATAGCACAGACTGATTTATGACAAGGCGGCAGTGTATTCAGAACATGTGTCTAGGGTTCCAAAAACTGCACACATTGAATACTGATTGTAAATTTTGAAGCTCAGATTTATTTTGTGGTGATACTTTTTAATGCTGTAAATTGATATGTTCCTTAACTTAGTGTGACTTCCTTGACTTAGTGTTGAAAATGCATTGACACTTTATTTTTTATCCTAACCCATAGTTGCCAACTCTTCCGTTTTTATCTGAAGATTTTCCACCACTATTTTTTATTCAGTGATTTGACCTTAAAATAAGTTATTTTTTTTTAATTTAAAATAAAACTCTTTAAAAATTGTGGTGGATAATCTTCAGAAAAAAAACTTATAAGTCTGTATTTATGCCTAACCAATCCTATGAATTCAGATGTTCCCAATTATCCATTCATTTTTTACAAAATGAATGGATAATTGGGAACAAGAAAACATTTTTGGGTAATATAATATGGTGCTTCGTATTATCTTGGCGGTCTGCCAAGACAATCGATTTTTCGCCAAGATAAATGCGGGATACGTGAAATAATTGATGGTTTGGAATACGATTGTCAAGAGTTTGGCAGCACATTTGACATAGTTTGGTGGGAATGCCCACCGGGATAATACGCAAGTATCTGTAATTTTGTTTCATTATGAAAACAGGTATCCAATAGGCCCGGTTAATACCAAATCTTTCTCCATCCTTTTTGTGAATAATCAACAGTTAATACATCATGCTAAGTTTTGTATTAACAGTTAAAATTGCTACATATTTTTAATAAATAATGATTGTTGCACCAAAATATTTCTTAATATTTTGGCTGATTTTTTATTTTTCAACCAAGTTTCAAAATTTTGTTGCATTAAAATATAAAACGTGTTTATAAAATTCATTAAAATGCTATTTGAAAAAGTGAATTGGCAGAAGAGATTCTTTGGCCAGTACTTCGCAGAAAATTTTACAAAAAAAGGGGGGGGGGAGGTGTAATTCTAAAACTGGTTATCAAAATTATGTAACTGAACAAGAAAAATCTACACAACTTGAAATTGTGGGCAAAATGAATGGTCTAAATTGTGCAAATGCTGCATATTTAACATATAAGATGAATGCGCCGATTTAATATGCATTTTATCGGTAACCTGGCATGTACCAGCAGTTTACCTTGCAGACTATTTTTGTATTTTTAAATCAGCATTGCAGACTGCTACAGAAGATTCAGCATCTGGGATTTGAAGTTTTATTTAAGAAGTAGGCTTGTATTATTCTGTACTTTATTTTATTACTATTTTTTGCCAGATTTTGTTTTTGTCACAACATTACTGGCATTTTTCTTTTCTCCAAAAGTATTTGTTTTAGAAAGCTTTAACAAAAAACAAAATTTAGCTGAAAAAGGTCTTTTTTTTTTTTTCAATTAACCCATTGCTTTCTCAAGTCAAACCCTAGTCTGTAGGAAGAATTGTGCTCAAGAGAGAGAGTTACTCCACAAGAATTCCCACTTACCCCAAACGCCAGATTATTGAATTTTTTTTTTTCTCTCTGAACCCGTAACAGACCCCCTAAAAAAGTTTTGTTAATGTCAATTAAGTAATCTATAACACAGTATTGTTTTTCTAAATAGTTTTATTTTTCTAGCAGAAAATGCCACGTGAAAGTGAGAATGAATAATCTGTTCACAATTTCTCCCAACTAATTATTTGTTTTGAATCCTTAAATGAAATAACTATAACAGGGTTTCTATGGATTTCACAGCTTTTGCTTCTTTTCCCTGACATCTATCATGCTCTTCCCTGACTTTTTAAATAGCGTGCTTTCCTGAATTTTGCGTTTCTATTTTTAATTTTACATCCTTTAATTAATAACTTTTTAATATATTTTGCCCCTTTTTTATAAATAATAATAATAATAAAATGAATATACACAAAAATATTATTTGATATCACTGGATTCTAACAAAAACCATGTCTGATAATAATTTAGGATAAAATTAAGAATATTTCAACTGAACAAGATAGATATGTAAATAAAGGACACATTTTAAAATTATTTATACCGTTAAATAAGAAAATGAAAATAAAACAGTTTCTACAATTAGGTTCGAACAGGAAGTATTTTCTTGATTTTGCCGCATATTCTTGCATTTCCCTGACCTTTCTTCAATTTCTTCAAATTTCCCTGACATTTTTCCCAAATCCCTGACCAAAACTCATTTCCCTGACTTTCCAGGTCTGTAGAAACCCTGTATAAGGTAGATTCCTAATTGGGGTAATTTGGGAAACATTAATATAATATAACTGACTGACAGGCAATAAAACTGTCTTACAATATCATTTACTTTTACCTTTTTTGGCCATCTGATGTCTTATAAGAACTGATGTAAAAACCTTCAAGTTTTTCTTCAAGGTGTTTCTTAAAGTCTATCCATAATGTATATTCTTGATATGGTCGGAGTGTGCCATCCACTTCAATGTACAACTGCTCATGCTTGGGATATTCTAATCTCTGAAGAACTGGTATTTCTCGTTCATCTCCTTCTAGTACTACTGTACGAGACAAATTTAGCTCTTTGGAATGTAAAACAACAAAATTTGTCTTCATTGTTACTTGAAATGTTATATTGACACTTCCAGTGTTTTCAAAAGTTTCTAGATTGGGATGCATAAACAGGCTGTAATGTACAGGGGTAATAAATTGGGGTAAGCGAATTTCATTCCACGGAAATACTTCTCCAGTCTTAGCAGTTGGTATTAGCTTTGTGGTTGCAGGCGTAGTGTGTCTAACGTCAATTGGAGCTGTAATTATTGGACATCTTGGCATGGGCCTTGCAAAAGAAGCCACCATGGCAATTACAAGCAGTGCCACAAGCACAACAGCTGTTACACAAAACGCCTGTTGCTTAGAGCAGACAATGCGTCTGATTTTGTCAGGGCCAGAATTATCTGTATATAAAACTTGTTTTTTGGCATTTTCACCTGCAAGAAAATTTTTTAATTAAAATGATTGTTAAATACAATATTTTTAGGGCTTTGAAATACACATTGGAATTTTTTGAAATCACTGGGGCATAAATTGATAATGATAGGTAAACAAGAATGCAAATGACAACAGCTGTATGCAGAAAAGCTTTTAAGACTTGCAAGTTTCCCTGCATAACCCAATTAAATGCAATAGACTTTGAGACAAAAAGTTAACAAGTTGAGACAAAATATTACGATGTACTACTAAGCAGGACTAAGAATAAGATCCTGTTAAAAATATTTCTACCCTTTTAAAAAGTTAAAATAAGTTTATTTCTGATCTTTAGGGAAAGTCCATCAAAAAGGTCTTCCTCCGAAGAAGTTTTTCATGGACTTTTACTAAAGATCAGAACAAATTTAAAGTACATACAAACTTTTCACTAAAGATCAGAACAAGTGTGCCAATTTTAACAATTTTTTTTTAATTAAATAGTTTTTCAAATTTTATCTCAATGTCAGTTTTCTTCAATCTAGTTTCAGAGGAAACATTCTGAAAATTCTCATAGTTATGGCATCGCTAGTTTATTTCCGATCATGAGTGAAAGTCAGTGGGTGAAGGTGTTGGGCCTCGTTATGACCAACAAGGGTGCTGGGCAAGGGCATTGATGTATTCGGGGGGAGGGGGGAACCCATCAATGTGTTTTATTTGTCATACAACTTTGATATGAAAAAGAATATTTCAGAACAACATTTGAAATTGCTCAGGGCTCCTGGCTCAAAAGGGCCCCCAAAGTCCTGATTTGCCCAAGCGATAATAAGCCCCTGGTCAAAAAAATGAATAATTCTCTGAAAAGTATCAAGTTTAATAATACTTTTTTAAAAATTAAATAACTTTTCAAACTTTATCTCAATGTGAGTTCTTATTATCCTAGTTTTAGAGGAAACATTCTGATAATTCTCATAGTTATGTGATCATAAGTTTACTTTCTATCCTGAGCAAAATTAATCTCCATTTTCAGGTTGAACAAGAGGCAACAAATAAATTTACCTGAAAAATGGATAGATAAATTTCTGAAAAAGGAATTTGTTGTCAGATGTTAAAATGCTTTTTACAACATAAATTAATTTTAGAAAGCTATAAATTAAAATTAATGCTAGTAATATTTAAAAATAGTTCATCTCTTAAGACTCTTGATTTGTTAGATTAGCACCTCTAAGAAGTGGATTATGTTAAAAATACTTTTTTCGAAAATTTAGCAACCTAAGTATAAACTTCAATTGTTAGCAGAATAAATGTATTAAAATACAAATTAAAAATAAAGTATATGCGTTGTATCTTCAAAATCTTACTTCCTAACAATTTTGATATTATTTTACTACAGTAAGCAATTGCCAAAAAGTATACCAACCTGTAAAACATTTTTTAAAAATCAGCATCCTCCATTAAAAAATAAAATGCGGTACACAAATTTTGATAACCAAATGGTATTAATTTCACTAATCAATTGCTCAACTGAATTTGTATTAATTAATTCAGAATAAGTGGCCATTTGTGAAAAATTGTAAACATTTTATTATTTAATAAATTTATATTTTTAAAATGAATATTTTTTATCCCATTTCTAACGCACATTCAAAGTTTTGATTGCTGTAAAAAAATGACCAGAAACAATTTCCAAAAAGACGATGCACACCACAACATTATCAGATTTTTAAAATAACAAGGAAATTCAAATCCCACTATTTGTGCAAACTGTATTTTCAGGAATGGTTCTGGTAAAAAAATTATGGTGAATAAAGGGTCTTATACAAGAGATCCATACCCCCGAATAATACTCTTTGCATGCACATCAATTTTTAAAGGGACGAGACTCACCAATAATTTCATATTTTAGAAGGCATTTAAAAAAAAAAACAAATCAACCACATACCGGTTAAGAAAGCTACATCGTCAACTTCTGGTTCATTCATATTTAATAACGTCTTTTTTAAGTTTATATATGCAATTGTAAGAATATTATTGCATGTCTGCAGATATTACACAGATTACCTCAAAAGAAATTGTTTTTTATATTTAAGTATGTATTTAGTCTCATTCAGTTTGCTGAGAATAAAATCATTGTTTGTTTTGATTTTTGTACTTTTGAATTCTCTCCATAGATCCCCAACAGCTGGTGTCTGCTAATAAAAACAACAACAGCGCCATTGGTGGCTTAAGAATAAAACGTGAATTTCGGAAATAAAGATTGATACGTAAAGACCAGATTTTTCAACAAGGAATTGGGGACAAATAAACAAAGTGTACCCAATACTAAAGATAAATTGGGAACATTTTATAAATTCAATGCTTTTGCGCCTATTTATGCAAATAAATCATTACTTACATTCACAAAATGACGAAAAGATTATTCATTTTTTAAAAATTGAGCAGAAATAATGATTAAAATTACGATTTTACTCGTCCCCAATTGCTGTTTTACATTTTGGGGCAAACTGAAAAAATCCTGAAATTTGGAACTGTTTCCAAAAACTTCTCCCCCCCCCCCCAAAAAAAAAGGAAAAAAATTTAAAAAGGAAGGAAATCTCAAACACTTTCAGATTTTAAATACTCACTAAAGTGCTATATATTAAAAGAGTATCATAATTTATGCGTCGTCCCTATTTTTCTTCCTTATTCCATTAAGTGGGAAAATGTATCATTATTCATGAGTGTGCCGTATTTTTCTTCCTTATTTCAGAAAACCCATCTTTGGAATCAAAATCTATCTTAAAATAGCCTAGTAAAACTATTTTACAATCTTCGCCAAGTATATCACAACTATACTTCACCGTTTTATATTTTGTTTCGAATGCGCATCATAATCCATGAGTGTGCCGTGTTTGTCTTTCTTGGGTTGATTTCTTGATTTTTTTGTATTTATGTGGGAACCGTAATTTTAATGGCGATGGAACAACATGTAAGTAGAGCATTCCGTTACAGTTTTATTTATTTTGGGTTGCCAATTAATGTAGTTTTGATAATTAAGTGTCTTCGAATTCCTTAACTGGTGCGTTTATCGCTCATTTGTTCACTTCAGTTTTCATCTAGTTCTTTTGGGAGCGTTGAAGCTCGTGCATAACTCCTAGAGATCCATAACTGCAAAGCTTGCCAAAGTGCGGCGATTTTTTGGAATGGCGAGAGTGGGAGCGTTAAAATAGGAATCAACTCTTTCTTGTACCACAAAACTCATCTTGGAATCGAAATCTATCTTAAAATCGCCTACTGAAGCAATTTCACAATCTTCGCCAGGCCACTATATCGCGTAGACATGGTTGGAATGGGCATCATCATCCATGAGTGTACCGTGTTTTCCTTCCTTGTTCCATAAAACACTTCTTCGGAATAGAAATCTATATTAAAATCGCCTTCCAAAACAGTTTAACAATTTTCGACAGGCATAGTCAAACTTTATAAATACCATTTGGAAAGTGTATCATAATCTATTAGTGCACGTACCGTATTCGTCTTCTCTGTTCTATAAAACGCATCTTCGAAGTTAAAATCGCCTACTGAAACTAATTTACAATATTCGCAAGGAGTTTTCTAACTATACTCGAAATGCATTTATAATAAATTGTCGCGTTTTGGGACCAAATTTAGCGATCAGTTATCAAAAATTGCAAACCTTGTACGACTTTAACATTTCATTAACGCCCCCCTCCCCCTCTCCACATTATCTGGCAAACACATTTGAAAATATTTTCACCGTAACAGTTCATATCTACAAAACTTGTTGACAAGATCTTGTAGACAAAATTCTCTTACTGAGCGAAATAGTACCCTAGCGCTTAAATATATTATATCCCAGACAGCACAGCAAACTTGCATCAAACTTGCAGCAAGCTTGATTTATCAAGTCAATAAGCTTGAAAATTTCAAACGTGTAAGCTTGATGCAAGCTTGAATCAAGTGTTCTAGTTTACACTTGCCCAGCTTGCATTAAGCTTGACATTTCAAGCTTGAATCAAGCTTGACATTTCAAGCCTAAAAAAATTTCCTAAAATATTTTTTTTTAAATACACGGGGCGCCCGCGCCGCACATCTTCTATTTTTCCGCGCATTTTTCCCCTCTGTGCTGAAATTTTAAGTTATTTTAATCTGTTCCATCAAACGTCGACGGCTGGGTTCGATCCCAGGAACTTTAGGCTGGAAGGAACGCGTGCTAACCGCTCGGCCATTATTGCCTCGGGCAGCTATGACTAAAGTTTGATGCGACTGTTGTCACGCCAGATCGATAAGTAAGGGTGATGCTGATAAGTTTCTTTTATTGAATGGGATGAATCAAAATTTAAATAATGTTATGTGTGATTTAGAGACTCTACTAATGGGGAAATAAACATAATATGAACTTAAGAGCAGCACACGTTTAGAACTTTCAGTACCGCAACGCAACCCTCATGAGCAATACTGCTGGCCAAAATCGAGACAAACGACTGATTTTGAAATCAATTTCGTAGTATAATTGTATTTTATTTTGAAGAATTTCCATATTTGGAAATATAGAATGGGTTTACTTACTTAACACAAATTTTGTGTTAAGTAATCTGAAATCAAAGAAACAGATAGTTAAACGTTACTTCGAAATGCTATATCACAGTTGCTAACATGTATGGAATACAAAGACTTTAGTCATTTTTGTAAATATTTCTTAAAATAACAAATTGAAAAATTTGGCTATTTTTTAACGCTAAAAATTCTCTTTACAAATGTGGTTATTTTCCTACATATTGGTATGCTATATCGATATAGAGCATTTCGAAGAATTAAAAATAAGTTTAAATTAATTTATACCAATGTAAATCTGAATTATTTTCATTGTTCATACTTTATAATTAAAAAAATTATTTAACTTCTGAATTTTTTTTATCCTTTGTAATTTTATTTTAAAATTACAAAAGTGTAAGATGTAAGATTTTTGGGCCCTAAAATCTGTAGGCCCTGGGCAGTTGCCCCGTTTGCCCTGCCGGTAATATGGCACTGGTAATAAAATAAAACACATATTTTACGAACTTTCAGCAAATTTGAGGACGCTAGACAATTAATGTCCATTTTCTTTCACAGATGGCGCCATCACTGCGCACTTTGCAAGCTAAAACCCAGCTTAAGCCAAGCTTGCATTGCCAAGCCAAATGTCAAGCTTGATTTAAGCTTATGTGCTGTCTGGGATATATATACACTGTCTACCAATAAGTATTTGGACACCTGTGATAGAAAAGAAAAACTATATTCAAAATCAATAGTTGGTAGAGCATCCACGAGAGGCAATTACAGCGTGAACCCTCCGGGTTCATGCCACTCCACATAGAAGTTCCTTCACCGATTTTGGACGGGTAGTGCACCACTTAATTATTCGATCCAACTCGTCCCAGAGGTTCTCGATAGGGTTCAGGTCTGGGCTCTGGGCAGGACAGTCCATTCGATGAACTCCATTGGCACCATACCAAGCCTTGGTTAACCTCGAAACATGACAAAACTGGCATTGTCGTCCTGAAAGTAAAAGGGGTCCAACCCGTAAAACTGCCACAACGTAGGAAGCACATTGTCATCCAAAATAGTGCAGGCGTTGTGCTTACCATGAATGGGGACCAAAGGTCCCACTCCATACCAGGAGAAACACCCCCAGACCATAATTCCACCTCCGCCGAACTTGACTGTTGGCACAATGCATTCTGGCAGGAGACGTTCTCCAGGCAGACGCCAGACCCAGACCCTGCCATCTGAACGGTAAAGCGCGAACCTTGATTCGTCGCTCCAAAGAACTCGTTTCCACTGATCTAAGGTCTAATTTCGATGTGCTTTGCACCACATTAACCAAGCAGCGCGGTTGGACTTTGTGATCAATGGCTTATGGGCAGCAGCACGGCCATGAAAACCAAGCAGATGTGCTTCCTTACGGATGGTATTCATTGAAACAATACTCCTGGATGCCTGTTGAAACTCCTCGCGGATGGGGGCCATCGGTTGGGTGCGGTTCTTCCGAATTTCTCTCCGACTCGTCGGTCTCTACCTTACAGTTTCGTTGGTCTGCCGACTGGGGGCACATTCCGACAATCACCGCTCACCTTCCACTTCTTAATCACATAGGCCACTGTCGATTTTGAGTACTTCAGATCGCTAGATATGTTCCTTAAGGATCGACCACATTCGTGATACCCGATAATTATACCTTTCTCGAAATCGGAGAGCTCCGAACTGCGCGGCCTCTTGCATGCGACTCATGCCGATGCTGTTTCCTACACGATATATACCGGCGGAGGCCGTGACGTACCTCAGAACCGCAGATATCGTCATTTGTATAGGTGTCCAAATACTTATTGGTAGACAGTGTATTTCAGCAGAGAGTTTAGAGTACAGTGATAAGTGGTGGATAAGGCCCAAATTGTTGAGTAAGGAGAGAGAGGATTGGCCTCAGCGCAGTATTAAGGAAATTCCAAATGAGATTGCAGAGCCTCACAAATTGAAAACTTTAGTGTCCCTCATAGTGAGTAGCAATTCCTCGATTGATAAGTTATTTTCGAAATTTTCATCTTGAACCAAATTTCTACGAGTTGTAGCCTGGAGTCTCAGATTTATTAACTGAAAAAAAATCGATGCCGTGCAAACTAAATATCTCTATTGCCGTGTTGTCAACCCAGTACTTAACAGTTTCGGGACAGGAAGCATTCAACCAAATGAGGGTGCTATCAATGTTCTAATCCGGTGGTGAAGGACGAAATCCAAGACCTGTGCTTGCACCAACCGTGCTACTGGCTAATTTCCCTTTCAGCTGAGCATCTGCTAATGTCTGACGGCAATTTGTGTACTTGCATAAGTCACAATCGGGAGCAATATTCTGGTCAGCAGTACAATCAACAGCATTCCAGACTAAAGAAATGAGTCAAGCGCTTTCATTTATACTAAAGTATGTTCAATCCATTTCATTTTCTGAAGAAACTGAATTTCTGTCTAAAGAGAAAAGCTCGAGCAATCAAAACAAGCTGACTGGATTGCATCCATATTTGGGCGAGAAGAAAATGCTACGTGAAATGCTGGTGGAAGGCTCTGTAATTCAAATTTGCCAAAAGATATTTAACATCGAGTCATTTTTCCGAAGTCTCATTATATCACTGAACTCCTTATCAATGATTATCATCATAAATATTTACACTGCGGTACTCATCTATTGCTGTCAGCCCTCAGACAGCAATATTGGATCATAAATGCCCGTAAAGTAATTCGAAAACTTTTGCGCAGATGCATCACATGCTGTCAGAACAGGTCTGAGCTTTCTCCCCAGATAATGGGAGACGTCCCTGCATCTAGAGTGAAATGCTCTAGAGCCTTCTCGAAAGTAGGAGCTGACTTTGCTGGACCGTTTCACGTTTAACCAAGAAAAATGCAGGGTGTGAGACCGGTCAAGATTTATATTTGTGTTTTCATTTGTTTCGTAACCAAAGAGGTTTATTTGGAGCTAGTGGGAGACTTGAGTGCAACTGTATTTATTGCAGCTTTCAAACGTTTCGTCTCTAGAAGAGGAAAACCAAGTGAAATACACAGTAATTGTGGCACTAATTTTGTGGGTTCTTTCAAGCAGTTAAGAGCTTGGATGTGTTGTGCAGCGATCCATTATTTAACAAATGAGAGAATTGCCTGGAGATTCAATCCTCCCTCTGCTCCACATTTCGGTGGCTTATGGGAAGCCGCTGTAAAATCTCTTAAACATCACATGAAGCGAGAAATTGGATCACACAGGGCCGGCCCAAGGGGGGGGTGCGAATGTAGGCGATCGCCTAAGGCCCCGCGCTTAAAGGGGCCCCGCTCCTGGGCCATTTATTTGCTATCACATTACACCGAGCTTAGTAGATGGTTGTGATATATCCCGAAAAAAGCTGAGAAATAAAGCTAATATGCACTAGCAGTGCTAGTAGTAACTTACATAAGACATGATAGAGAAGAGGCCCCGCTCTTGCGCTTCGCCTGGGGCCCCGCACGCCCCTTGGGCCGGCTCTGGATCACAGATAATTACTTATGAAGAATTCCTAAAGTGTGTTGCAGAAATCGAGGTGTGTTTGAATTCTCGCCCATTGGTTCCAGTGTTGAACGATCCAAATGATTATTCCGTGATTACGCCAGCTCACTTTTTGATTGGAACGATTTTTCAGAGAAATCCAGAGCCAGATATGAGCAGTGAAAAATTGAATTTAAGTGACAGAGGGAAGACGTGCCGTCAAATAATTTTGACTTAGTGATTATTAGGAAAATAATAACAACTCAAAACTCTTTATTTACTAATAAAAAATACGGTTATATGTGTAATTCATATTAAGTATGTGTTATTTTTAATTAAAATGCAAACCGTTTTGATCCGTGGCGTGCCCAATATATTGTGTCGCGTGCCATTGGTTCGCTACCCATGAACTAGGCCCTACCTAGCTTTCATCGGCTAAATCATTAGAGTACCGATACCCGGCTGGAGACGGGAACTGTAAATTCCACAGTCCTGCTCACTAGGGTGGATCGAAAAGAATAGGAAAAAATTTTTTTTCGAAATCAATTTTGGCGTAGGGTGGAAAAGTTGCGTCTTTAGTATTTTAGTTTGCATATTAATTTTTATTGAAAGCCTTCAATATCTTGAGGTGCCCCAACTGCCTTAAATGTAGTTTAAAATTGAAATTTTACGAAAATTAAAAAAAATAACAATATACGAAATTTTTTTAGCCGGAGTGTCATAAAGCTTAGACTTGGGTACAATAGTTCATACAAATATTTTTATTTAATTCCATTGATATCTTCCTGTGCCCCAAGCCCCCGAAAAATAGTTGAAAATTGACAATTTCATGAAAATGCAATAAAAATTGTAAAGTAAATATTTTTTTTTTTATAAATTTGGAAGGGTACCCAGCTAATAAAGTATAAACGTTTCTGCCGTCTTAAAAGCTGCTATACGAAAACTAAAGGCGTTAGGAGCATTTTTGTTGATGCTCCAAAAAATGAAACTATTTGGATTTTTTGCATATTTGATTAAGTCGATGTGCTAACATAAAATAAACTGAAAGAATATAACTAATAAATTATAGATATATGATATAATTAGCGTGAGAAAAAACTATTTTAATCTAAACTCTGATTTTGAGTTAAAAAACTTCATTATGTTCCTTGATTCGAGCCTAGATCTTATAAATCCGTCCCTTCTTTCTTCTCCACAAACAAGAGATGCAGCTTCTGTTACCAGTTTCACACAGCGTTCAGTTCCTTGTGTGTGACATGGGAAGTTAGATAAATGAGGAAATTTAACTGAAGCAATATCCTTTGACAGGAATGATTTTAAGTCTTCATCGGAGATGTCTTTTAAGACTGCAGGCTCTAAACACTCGTTATTGTCACTCCAAAAAATTAAATCCCTATAATCTGTTGATCGCATGCTTATTACCGGTACACGAAAATTTCTCACAGATGAAGTATTATGATTCTCTTTTCTGGTAGATATAACCTTGTGGTAAGCTAATTTTCGAATGGTATCTCTATCATCATATAACATAGCTAAAAGCAAATTCTCTGCATGTGCAAAAAATCCGTTTCTTTGGATGACAGCGTCAACAGTTTTTCTTAGGTGATCCGGCATGTATCTTGAGTACATAATTAGCTTCCACAGGTGTCTATAACCTGCAGTACACAGTGGCTTTCCTTTTATGTGGAACCACATTGGACCATATACCTTCATAATATATGTAACTAAATGTAATAAAGTCTCGGAAGGCTCTTCTGTTGTCACATAAAGACGAAGAATTCGATTTGCGCTAGTCAACCACCTGGAATGCACTACCGGCCCTGGTCGAATAGCAACTAAATCTTGACTGCATTCTCCTGAAGACACCGCTTTTAACACGTCCAACAAATACCGTTGGTCTGTACTCAAAATATTCCGATCGACATCTGGAAACAGATTTCCCTCGATCTTACAAAATTTCGTTAAAGGAAGTGTATGGCAAGTTTGCAATAACTTCCCAATTGCACCAGAAAATGCTTTGGGGCCATGAGTTACGTCATCAAGCTGAACCAGAAGATGTCGTAGAGGAAGTTCGTTTAGATGCAGCATGCAAATGAACCACTGAAGTGGACGATTTAGTTCAGCTTCTATAATTGCTATAAGGGAATCGGTTGATATACCTTTGTCGTTAAAGAAGGTTAATATTCCATTCTTAATGTTAATTGCAGATACAGACGAAACAGTTAGATGCCCAAGGTAAATGGAGCTTGGTTCTTGTATTAAAGAAATGTGTTCTTCTTTGGTAATACAGCCGTAATACTTATTACCCTTTTTAACTTGTGTTCTAGTTTTATCTTTTCGCCCATCGAAATAGAGGCCTTGCACTTCCGAAGATAAATTACCTTGTTGTAATTCTTTTCTGTGTCTTTCACGCTCTCTGCGAACTTTATTTCGATCAATAACTTTAGTAGTATCCGTTTCGCTGACTAGGCCAAGATCCTGCAGAAGAGCGGAAGAAAGAGATGCAGCTGCTCTGTCTGAGATTCCACGACGATCACATTCTCTGGAAAAAGTGGAAAGTTTTATTTTTTGAACATTTGAACAATCACCAGAAGCAGAAGAGCAAGAGGGTTGCAGATCGAAGTTGTGTTGCAAGCTGTAGGAGGGTCTAAATGAATTTGATTTTCTGCTGACTTCTTTTTCTTCCTCTTTATTTGTATCATCCTCTTTCTCTTCGTTTTCCGAAGAATAACTGCTTTCAAACTCTTTACAATCACTAATTTCTTTGAAGCTAGAAGGATAAGAATCAGTTTTCGAGTTTTTAGCTCGTTTTATTTTTCTTTCTTGTCTTTTTTGAAGCTGTTTTGTAGTTTTTTTATCAACTGGCCCGATTATCATAGTTCTAGTACTTCGCTGATCGTTCAAAAATGTTCTTTCATCTACAGGAACCTTTCTTTCTTTTGAACAGCAACATGATGCAAAATCGTCGCATTTGCAGCAAGCAATGTCAAAGAGGGTTCGCTCCCACTTGCCCTTCAGATCGTCCAGTTTCTTTATGTAGCCCTCTGATTCTTTTCTACCATTGTATGGTTTCAAAATCTTCCTGTATTCGTTGTTGAGCTTTGTTATCTTTTCAACGATTCCTTTGTTTGAAATTATTGGAATAGAAGACTTGTTCCATATAATTTCCAACGACTCCGCGACTTTTTTTGATATCAAAGGAGCAGGTGGGTCTTTGTTTTTCATAAGGCTTTTTGTCTGGTTTCTGACAAGCAAAAACTTTCGAATTATATCTGCATTTGTAGGAAGTTTTATTAGAGACATCTCGGTGGGGTTGCCAAACAAAGGGCAAATAGAAGATTTCCTTGTGGGAATTTTGCCTGAACTCATTCTGTCTTTAACAAAAAAGTAAAATAAAATAAAATAAATAGTTGAAATAAATGTAAGGAAGTAAAAAAAAAGAAACATAGCTAACAGAAGAACACTAGAAGTAAAATGAAAGAAAAACAATATATCACAGTATATACTGGAGAAAATTATGAAATAACTTACTTCAGATTATAAACAAGCAATGTAGTGTCGAGCCACATACTTGCCAGAATGTGGTTGATGAAATACTCAGAGTAATTTTTAATTTCAAACATTCATAATCAGTCTCAACAAAAGCTGTCTTTTAACATATGCTACATGGAATCGTCTGCGTATCAGCGAGACGTCTCATTCTTTTGGCGGGGAAAATATAGTGACGTCATATCAGAAGCACGGACGGAAGCTAATTCTTGTTTCGTGTCGAGGCTGGCTAGGGAAACAGCCGATTTTTTTTGTTTTCTATTCAAATTTTTAGGTTTGGAGCACCCAAAGGAAATGCTCAGAAATATTTGTTGTGGAAAAAGAAATTTTTGGCCATTCGAAAAGTTATGACATCCAAACCATTACATATATATGTATTTTTTTCAAAATATTGATTTTTTTGGGGTGAGTGGGGAACCTGAAGGGGATGTTTAAAAAAAAAAAATTTTTTTTGAAAAATTCTCACCTGACCATTTGGCAACTTTTGCCATGTCAGCCGTCATTAAAATAAAAAAAAATTTTTTTCGATCCACCCTACTGCTCACCCGTGTATTTCTACCTATCTCAGAGAGAATCCCCTCGGACTTCGCGCCGGCGCAGAGTAATCAAACGCAGCTGGTGCCTCACTGGGGACAGTTCCGCTTATATATTTTTATTGTATTTTTCGGATTTTTAAAAGCATTTTTAGGGAGATTTTTGCTAGTGTTACGTGATAGCTAACGACTTCGGTCTTAATGACTCTGTAAGGTACAGATATTAAGAAAGGATAAAGGAAGAAAAAAGTATTGTAATTATCGATTACTAAAAATATTTTTGGAGAATTTTTGTTGTTGCTACGTGATAGCTACTAACTTCAGTCTTAATGACTAAGCTACAATTATTTAGAAAGGATAAAAGAAGAAAAGATATTTGTAATTATCGATAACATTTCGTGAAAACTGGGGGTACTGCAGTTCCACACTCACTAGGTACGAGCCACTACTGGATAAAAATTACTGTAAAACGTAAAATTTTCCGAATTTTGGGAAAATTTAGAGCAGATGCGTAACCGGTATAAACAGGTTTTATTTCTTTTTCTTTTATTCATCTAAATTTGCAACTTTCCTGGGGTATTACGAGTTGAGAAAGAAGGGGGGGGGGACGAAAGAATTTTATTTTTATTTTATTTTTCGTCACACCCTCATGTTACAGTTCATGTTATGCTATAAAATATTTAATCTTTAAAATGCATTTAACTGCACATACCAATAGTACAACTGAAGGCATTTATTTATTACTTCTGCTAAGTTTCAAAAGCATATGGTTGCTTTTCATGAATGCATTTGCTGCCTCCAACATGAGCGTTGCCAATATTATCAGAGGCAATAAATTCAAAATTTTCCATCCTAGAGAAGTAGCAAAAAATCGCTATAACAGGATTCTTCGGACCTCAGTCAAAAGGCGGTAACTGAAAAGAACACTGAAGCAATAAATGCAGATTGTGGGGCAGGGTAACTAATTGTGTAACTGATTCAGCATCACGACTTCTTAACAAAAGTATTTGATGTCAAGTTAGATTTTGCAAGTGATAAACGTCCTTTTGACACCACGAGTTTGAAAATGTTTCAGAAACTCAATAGTTACAGGCTGCGATGAAAAAATTACATTTCACTTGAAATCCCTTAATTTGTGTACAGTTTGAGATTTGTTCTATTGTGCGATTTCAGGAATTAAAAGAAACTTTTTAATATTTTTTCCTTTCCGTGCGCTTCATGGAAAGGACATAACTGTCACCAAACTGGCAAATATTTCGTTATGAATTCCGATAAAATTGTTTTTTGGATTGCCCTTTTTAAGTTCTTTTTAGCAATGAACTGATTTTTTAAATACAATTTTAATTGACATATATTCAATAAGTCGTACTAGACCAGAAGGCACGGGCTCCGGTAGAATATGTTCCAGAGAGGGTGGACAAAAAATTACTTCAGCATATGGTTACCATGTTAGAAAGAATAAAAAAACAGAAAAACACACAAATCCAGGGAGTGCACGTGCCCCCCCCCCCTCTTCTTGCACGGTGCTGAAGACACCCATGCCAGAAACTCTCCCTTCTACACCGACATATACAGTTAAATTAAAAAAATATATATAGTTTAAAAAACCAAAAACTCGGCCGTTCGAGCCTCGTCAGGGGGAGATCCCCCTGAACCCCCCTAATTTTTTTAGTTTCATTATTGCCATATTAAAACGATATTAATTGACTTTGTCATTTTATCGCTCATCTTTCGCGTATTTCGCCTGATAACCCCATGTTGAAATTTTTATGAGTGTAACCTACTTATAGGAAAATACATATGATGCATATTCTACAGCTTACGAAATATTGTAACAATAGATTAAAGCTGTTGTAAACTAATAGTATTTAAATACATGTAAAATTATGTCGCATACTTTTACGTCGCATTTTTGGGACACATTTTTCAATAAAGGGTGTTGAGAGATAAAATGACATAGTCATTAATACATATCTTCAATTTGAAATCATATTAACTTAATAAAATCTCATTTGAAAATTCAATTTGGTAGTTACATAGCAGACGAAATAAATTGTAACTGAGTATGAAAGAATCTATAAAACAACATAGCGATATTATTTAAACATGGTGTGACACAGAAATTCCCGCATCAATATTCAAGGTATTTGAGGATACGTTTAAAAAATACTCCTTGTTAGTGCGAAATATTTTATTTAGGGTTAGGAAGGGGTTAGGTGTAATTATGACCTCTTTGTACATTACCTCAACTCTGAATTTTAAACTCTTTTCCAAGCCAGTTTTAGACCAGTTACGAAGCATTTAATAGTACGCAGGTAATAACAGAGTACAATACATAAGCGTAAAGTTTTCAAAATTATTGGGGGGACCGGGCCCCACAACCAAATATATTCACGTCAGTGGCGTAGCCAAGGGGGGGTGGGTTAGGGGGGTCATACCTCCCATGAGGAATTTTTTGCCATACAAAATGTATATTCTTCACTCCCTTATCATACACCCGTATACATATACATATGAGTTGCAGAACTCGTAACTCCCCCCCCTCCCATGAAAAATTTCTGGCTACGCCACTGATTCATAACTGCTCATAATAATTGCTAATTTCATAAATGCTCATAATAACTCATTCATAACTGATTCATAACTTGCTCATAACTGCCAACTACTACGGAATATAATTTACCACTTTTTCAACATGAGTTTTCGGCTTAAAATATAGTAAAAGTTTTGTGCTGCGTGCGCGAGCTGGTTACTATTTTGAAAGAAATAATTAAAAAATATACTGTTACAAAAAGTGGTTAATTATATTCCGTAGTAGTTGGCAGCTATGACTTACTATATATAAGTGTAAATTATTGGAGGTGCGCGAGCTCTATGGGTCCATAGAATTCTACACCTATGTAAGGTAAGTATCCATTATCCATTATAGTATCTTTCTATCATGTTATAAGTTAAAAATAGAAGCAAAGTTAAAAAATCCAAAGGAGGAAAAAAAAAACATTTTCGATGAGATAGTGCATTTTAGACACATCTGAACTTTTCTTCACTTCATACTTTACTTGCATAATCTGATTTTAATTAACCAGAGCCTGGCGAGGGCAGCTTATAGTAACATTGTGTGTTACGTGGCGTCACAATGAATACTAAATCATGATTGAAATCAAAAGAAAAAATTTTAAAAGTACAAGTAAAGGTTTTTTTTAAACGTTTGTAAATGGCGTGAAATACTTTTTTTTATGTTAGTATAAATTAGTTTTCTGTATTTAGTGGTAAATTATTGGGTGGGCTCAGCCCCTATTCACAATTTATTGGAGGGGCTCGAGCCCCACGGGACCATATAACTCTACGCCTATGGTACAATAATAAACCATACACACAAATAACACTAAAATATTTACCATTCTTCGGAGATTCGTAATCAGCCTGCTCTTCCAGGGATTGGTAATCTTTTTTGGAAAACATGCTGTCTTCACAATCGCACAAATTTGATAGTTAAATACAGTTTTTCCGTGAACAGACGCTTAGTTGATATTTTGACGTTTCATATTCACAGGTGGTGAAACCAGTGTGTAATTGGAAGAGACAAACGAAAGACAGATGGGCTAATGTGCTCGACAATCGATTATTGGCAGAATACCTAAAGAGATAAATGAAAAAAAAATGTAGTGGAACTGAAAGATAAAACACCTGTGATAAAACACAAATTCTTTTTTTTTTTGAGTATTTCACTATCGGTATTTTCAAGCATGAATGGATGATGTTCGTTATTTGCTTTTGACAAGTACAATTTTAAAAACAGAGCAGGCCAGGCCAAACAGTTATTTATATTTTTGTCCCCCACTCCTTTGTACATATTCTGTATATTCTCTCTCAAATGAAGGGGGGGAAATAAAATTGCTTAGTAACGGACGCAAAATTTTCCAGGAGATGTGCAAAGGGAAAATGGTCATTTTATTTTATTTACTTTTTCCTGTCTCATCGAAGTAAAGTAATCAAATACAAAATGTTCAAAAGCTATGGAAAAAAATAATACAGGGCGAGTTATTTCGAGCCCTGTACAGTAGGTATTAAATATATAACTTATGAACAATTTTTAAGTGAATAAAATGACTAAGAAATTACAAAAGTTTAGAATGCTTCTTCAGGAGCTGTTGTTTTACGCATTCTCCCAAATGGTAAATTTAAAAGAATTAAACACCGACAAAAAAAAAATATTATACCGAGTGATTCAAAATAGATGTTAAAGCGATTATCTTTTGAGCCACCGTAAAGGATCGAAGCATACTTCAATTAGAAAAGTTCGCCAAATGAAGAGTAGCTTTCAGATATGGCAATTTTTTACTAGGGGCTGTATACATATTAAAATATGAACTTTAATTTTTACACGATCCTTCCTATCCTATTACTTATATTTAGAAAAATGTTGCTCTTTTCTAAGAAAATAAATTTTAAAAATCCCATATCTGTAAGTGAGTTAGCGAAAAATTTAATGTTGAAAATGATGACTTACAAAACTTTGCCTATACTTTGTTGGTGTCCGTTTTCAGGCGAAAAAAACTTTACTTTAGGGGACCAATTATGAGTTGATAAAAGTTAAATAAAAATGATCCCATTGTTGTGAAATAGCAGTTAAACGCATTCAAACGTGTGAAATGAACAGGTACAGTTTTACCTGAATTGATCAGTACTACGCTATAAAATTAGCGATAATTTAGTCTTTAGGGGGTCATTCACTAATTACGTCACGCTTCTAGAGAAGGAATTTTAAAGTGCAAAAGAGTTTTAAAGTGACAAAATAATGACATGTGTTACAATGGTGTGATAACTTTCACTAGAAACTGTCAAACATGCGTTATTAGAAAATTGTAGCTAAATTTATATTTGAGAAGTCAACTGTGTCTATCGAGTGACTATTAACATAAATTAATTTAATTAGAAAAGTAATAACATTTTTCTCACTTTTCAGGCATCTCCTTAGTGCTTGGAGACAAATGCAAAAAATTTTCAAATTTCAATATCTCGGAAACTGTTCCACTAAGAGAGATGAGATTTTTTAAATTTACCTTCTTAGTTGTACACCAAAATTTTTCTAACTATAAGTGATAGGAAAGAAGGAACCACATAAAAATTAAATTTGCTATTTTAATATGTATACAGCTCCTAGTAAAATAAATTGCCATTTCTGAAAGCTACTCTTCATTTGACGAACTTTTCTAACCGAAAGTGTGCTTTAATCACTTACGGTTTAGAAGATAATCGTTTTTACATCTATTTTGAATCACTCTTGTATAGCATTTCGAAAATTTTTCTTACGTGGATAGCGATTCAGCCAATTTAGCGATGACATTTTTTTGCTTCTTCTTTTCTTTTAAATTTACTAGGGGCCAAGGCCCCTAGACTCGCTACGCTCGCTTTTCGTATGAGGCATTCGGCCACTAATAAGGCTTATTCGTAAAAAAGACAGAATTTCAACAGACAAATCCCAAATATTGGATCAGATAGAATGTTACTGAGCTACACGTTGCATGTTTCTTACATGTTCATTGGTACATAAAAATTTAAACTTCGCACTACAGTAGACCACTCCCCCATATCACGGTAGATATTTTGTTACAGGAATCCGTGTTCTACGGGCCCTGAGCTATACTCCACCTGGAGTGCGGACTCCGCGTATAATCGCTGGAAAAATTATTTGCACTCCTCAGAAACACAATGATATTTAATGTGCTATTCAAAAGTTCTATTAATTAGGAGTTAAAGCGTAATAAAATCAGAACATCTGTTTCAGCTGTATTTTTAATTATGTAAAACCTATTGGACATCACCCATGGTGATTTTTCATTATTTGGCGACTTGCGTATATGTATAGTTAATAATGAGCTCTAAGAAAACATTACTTCACATGTTTTCTTTGATAAAAACTACGGAACAGCTAGGATAGCTTGCCACCCATGGCGACTTTTCATTATTTGGCGATTTACACATGCTCACGACCTATAATTATTGCTCATGCAAGGTTCCCGGAAAACCGTTATCCATGTTTTCATATGGATTGCAGATTGGCGTATTTAGCACCACGAATTATAGCATCTCGCCGCGCTGGAAAATAGGCATAGTTAATGCCACCAAATATGTCTACTGGTAGCAAATAATCCAGCTGGACCGAACCACCTTTAAAATAATCTGCACTTTAATTATTTTTCATTTTCAAGATACTGGGTTCCAGCATTCTGGAACTGTAAGCTTAGATTCACCCTGCTTGGAAAGATACTATTTTGCCAGAACATTCCTAATGCCAAGATGGCGCTTTTAAAATCTGTTACAATTAGTTATTCTGTTTTGGTAAAACGAATAGTCGCTAATTCCTGTTGTCTAAGGGAACTTACTATTTGAAAATTCTCAACTTTGTGTAAAACACTTTGAGTTATTTATTTCATATACTTTTTAATTTGGCGTAAAATGGGCGTAAATCTAACTCATGTTTGTGAATTTCACGTGATTCTTCATACTTGGAAACGCATTGTTTCAAAAGAATGAATGATTTTATGCCAAATCTGGCAACCATTCTGTTTATTTTTTTCAGTTTTTTATTAATATCTTCTAAAATAATTCGATTTTCGAAATTTAAGTCAGCTTATCAGGTTCCTCGGAATTTTTCGAATCTGCGGGCACCTTAGTCGAAACTTAAATCCCCACGGTTTAGGAGGAGATAGGCCAACAAGCTTTGACAGCGCCAGCAGCGGCCTTTACTCTTTTTTAGAATAGAGAGATACAAAAATTATTAGTTTGTTGTTTGTAAAAGTGCATACTTTCAGGGGTCAAAAAAAGTTGTAAAATCTTAGAAGCAGGATATATATTGAATTATGTTAATGAAATAAAAAATAAAAGCTAGTCGCCAAGGTATACTTTTTAGTCGTCTGGGCGAACGGGCCCTGTTTATTTATTTTTGAGAGAGGGAGAGAGAGAGAGAGAGAGATTTGATAACAATCCGCTGTAAATGTTGATATCATCATTATCATCATTGTTGGGGCCGTGGAAGCCCAGTGGTTAAGGCGTTGCACACGTAACCGGAAGGTTATGGGTTTGATACCGGCGTAACACTAAAGACCACCGTGTACATGCGGTGTACGGGCACGTTAAATCCGTGGCTCCGAAAGTCCTCTCGGCGGTCGCTCGGTGGTCGAAAGTGTCCTATAAGTAGCAGTTTCCGAGGGTTGCCAATATTCAGAAGTCCCCCACCTTCTGATGAGGATCCAAACTGTGGCGAGAAATTTCGGGACGTACATGAAGCTGTAAGCGACACATTCAATGACGCGAGCGGTCCTCTCCTGGCAAATAAATAAATATCATCTTTGTAATCAGGGCCCGAATAAGAAAATAATTGATTATAGGCACGAATTGGGATGGCCCCTCCTAACGCAGATGCCGGCGGGAAAATTTTTCAAAACTGGCACACACACACACACACACACAGAAAAAAAAAAAAAAAAAAAAAAAAAAAAAAAACTCATGCATCATCGTGAGAGTATTATTTAACTAAAAATTGGCTGTAGAAGCCTAGAACATTATCAAATAACAAATAGCAATAAAACACGATATCATTAAGTTCATAACTATTAAAATTTTTTTAAAACTAAATTTATTTTTTGAAGGCGAAGGGCTCTACGTCACCTTCGCCTACTAAGTCTAAAGGAAAGTCAGGGCCTGAAGAAAGAAGTAAAAAAAAAGAAAGACATTCATAAAAGTAAAATAAACCATATCCTTGTCTTTCAGAAAACACAAGAACTCTTCTTAGGGGCAAAATATTTTTTTAATAGACAACAGATCAAGGTAAATAGAAAAGAAGAAAGTTCCCCCTCCCCCTTTTCTTTGGAGGGGGTGGAGTAGGACTGATCCAAGAATACTTTACACATAAAGGGAGAAAATTTATTCCTTCTGAAACGTTCAGATTTTATTTTACTGTCATGTTTTTTTTTTTTTTCATATACCAAAAGTTATCAATAATAATTCGTAATATTATCTTTCGCTGGTCAGATTAAAAAAAATAGTTTAGAAAAACCACGTCATACAGAAACTTCTGTGAAATATGAAAACACTCAAAGCTGCTCCTTTTACGAAGGGGTGGGCGTCACAGAATTTTTGAACATATCTAAAAATAAACCAGTAATGTTAAACACAAACACTCGAAAAAAAAAATCAATGGTATTTTCAGAACTTTCAGAAAAAAAAGCTTAAGCATGAAAATTTCCTTCAAACATGGGCTGAAAGTTATTCGTTTAGGGAATTATTGCAAAATAGTTATTTTAAACATCTTTTCCTGAACACTTCACGACTGATAAGCTCACTGTTTGTAAGATTGCATACTACAGCTTGTAAAGTGTCTAAATTTTTTTTGAGTCTCAATCACAATTGGATTCTCTAGAAAAATTCTTCGGAAGTAGCATGCATTTTTAAAGATTGTATAACCTACTTCTAATAGTCTGTCTGTAGCACGCAGGCTTTTAAAGCTTGTGAAAAAAGCATGATAATCATCTTAGTTGTAGGTAGCGTGATAATCAGCTTAGGTATAGGACGCATGATCACAAGTTGCGATCATGCTATGCTACAACTAAGCTGATTAATCACGAGCTCATCTGCACCCTGTGCCCTCTGACACAATCATGGCAATATAACAGAACAGACTTGTTTTATAAAGTTTATTTAAACTCAGAAACACTCAGTTTTAAATTGCTGTCAGTACTAACTTAAGTTTTCATTTATTTTATCTTTTAACAGCAGTAATTTGAGTGTTTTTTTTTTCTGTAAAATGCACTCGATTCTTGATTATTTGTGTGCAGTGCAGAGACCATTGACAGAGAATCAAGTGGCGCTTTTGGTGGCGCCATCTTCGGTAAAAAAGACAAAATATCTTCATACATAAAATCTATGACCTACTTTTAAAAAAATAAAAAAATAAATACCTGTCTTAAGGAGGAAGTAATCTTCTTTACAGATCTCATAAGAGAACAGCAAATACTCTTAAGAAATATCATGCTCAGCCAATTTTTAAAGAATTTCCTTGTTTACGTTCGAAGCGTATAAGTAATGTTTTTATTATTATTTTTGGTGCGATTATTTTGGTAAACTACCTTGCAATAGATGTGAGAATTCTTCTTTTTAATAAATGATCTCCAGTTTGCGACCAGTATATATACTACGTGGCGAAAGTGAAACTGCATTAATTATATTGATAACAGTAATGTGCAATATAAAAATAAGTGTTATTGAAATTTGTTATATAAACCCACTTAAGATATTTCCGTTTAAAAGCTGTATTTTTCGGGAATTTTTTTTTAATTTAGACATTTCTTAACTTTATTTATTCACACACATTCCCCCATACACACCTACACACGTAGGTATACTGATAATGGTAATCGCAACCTATAGATAGGCGCGGGGACGTGTCCCCCAGCCCTCAATATTTTATTTTAAATCTTAAGAAAGATGAGGTAAATAATGCATATTTTGGTCTTCTTATCCCTCAGTAATCATCAGGTTCCTAAAGTATGCCCGTGATAATGATAGCACTTCAGAGGATTCTTCTTATGCCCCACCCCCCTCCAATCTTTCTTTCTAACTAAAAGTCCGTTGTGGAGTCAATTACAAAGGGCGCTTTTAGGGGGGAAAAATGACAAAAATACGTGTACATTCAATATATTTAATCTTTGTCCACTTAAAATAAAGAACTTCGTATTCAATTTTTATTGTATACCTAATCGAGTTCAAAGGCGCAGAGAGCCCAGTCGGGGCACCGGGGATAAAATCTTCGGTATCCCTTTGCTATCCAGAAACCCTTTCGATCAGGCCCTTATTTTCAACTACGCCCATTAGGCCCGGGCCTAGGGCCCCGAATATTGGATACCCCGAAGACAAAATCTCAATTCAATGTTTCTTAATTTATCTTTTTTAATTGCAGATTTTTATATAACCTTCCTATCCTTTCAAATGTTCTCAAACAGTATTTTAAACAAGTTGTCAGTCTGCTCGATGATTGGATGACATTTATAGCCAGGGGTTGAAAAAAGTTGTAGATTCTTAGGCATTTTATATACAGATTGAATTTGTTTGTTAAATTCATCATGCAAGATAATAGACGGCTGCCATTTTGGGAAAAAAAAAAGCCCAGACTTTCGACAGCAGGGCACAGCCTGACAACCATTTACCTTTGGAAATTTCACACTGCCTATATCAGTGCCTGGGAGTCCCCCATCCAGAGTTGTGCCTATAGTCAAGAATTTTCTATTGCTTTTGGTGTCGTATTACATCAGTCTTTTATTCCTTATTAAAATTATTAATCATTCAAAGAAACTTTAAATTAATAGAAATAGGAAAATAATTAATAGAATTAAAATATTTAATTTAAAAGTATTATAATTTAATAAACATCCGTGCTCTAAAAAATACCAACATTTTATTTTGAAAGTTTCGTCACTTCCATAAAGAAACTGTATTTGGAACGTTAACAACATTTTTGCAGGGCATGTTTCCTCAGTATTGAAAAAATTAATATTTTTATTCATAGTACTTCCATTCAAGCAGGCAGCCAAAAAATTTCAGAAGTTAAGAAAAACTGGAAAGTTCAAAATTTCTCATAGAAAGTCTTAATCTTTACCATCTCGTTAAGAAAAAATCAAAATTTATTTGGTTGGGTGGGTCCATAGTCTCTCCTCTGGCTATGCCCTTTCTTCCACTATTTAACAGTGTGTCCAAAAAAAAAAAAAAAAAACACTTTTAAACTTTTCTTGAAAAGAAGACTAAATCACTAACACTCCTCGTTTTTGTGAAGTTGGTGGATTATGCTCTAGCTGGTTTTTTGTAATTTTGTTTAAAAATTAATTAGAAATTTCTGGGGACATATTCTCTCTTTGGACATTTTCTTTTTCTCTCAAAATTGACAACACACAATTAAGTATTATATAGCAGCAGCAACAGTAGGGCCCCTTCCCAAGGTGAGGCCCTGGAGATATTTCCCCTGCTCCCCCTCCCTCTCTGCGTCACTGACCGAGTTTCATTCTCTTCTGGAAACGAGCGGAAAGTGTTCGCATTCGGACAATGCCTTTTCGTGTAAACAGCCCCTTTTATATCAATGCTCCATGCAGACGACAGATTTTACTTGTGGAAAAAAAAAAAATTAAACTATGTAATCTGGAAAAACTATTCTAAACGAAATGAAATCCCAACTTTCCTTTCGAAGCCTGATAACCGTAACTTCAACATGACGTCACGTGAATTGCGACAGCTAATTCTGTCAAGCAAATGATTCACCTTTTTCCTACTCTCCGAAATAAAATGGAGCTGAAAATTGCGAATAAGCGCTTAAAAATTCGGAAACGGGTGGATTTTCAGATTTTTAAAGTTGCGCAGATTGTTTTCTCTATTTTTATGCATAATAATGAAAATTTTCAAGCGGAACGTGCAAACAGTGTAGATGTTATTGCGCTTTTGTGCTTAACTTTTTAATCTTCTTGGAGTAATGGCGGTGAAAGTTTTACCTTCGAGTGGTTACCCGGAATTGTTAGAAAGTCGGTGAGGCAGGGATCAGCCGAGCCGAGGCCATCGTGATTTTACCGAGCTTGCACTCCGATGACTCATTCAAAGAGGTCTACGGATGCTCACTTATTGGTTCCAGCACTTAGATACGTCATCTAACGCCGAATCTAACCAATGAGGAAACGTCCGTAGGCCTCTTTTGGAGTGCACAAGCAGGCACACTAGAATCACGATGGCCCCGGATCAGCGTAACTAAAAATAGTAGGACTGGCGGCTGCGATGACCGGATTTGTCGATAATTTCATTCTTGGGGTGCCTAGTAGGCAAGCCAATGTTGCCCTATGAGTGATCCCCAAGTTTTGAGTTAATTCCAGACGAGAAACCTAGCACTTGGATTTGCACCCCCAGAGGTACCGTTTGAACACGAAGGAAATTGGAATCAGGACGGATTTTACGAGCACCAGCCCCCTTCAGCGTACGCGGTCCGCAGCAGACTCACAGGCCAAGCCGGTGTTGCGTCACTTTCGGTGTTCTAATGAGAACAGAGTTTAACCGACTCCAGCTGACCGAATGCTCTAAAGATTCCTTATTCTAGCCGTTTCACTTTCAACGAAGCTGAAACCTTCGCCAGTTTTTCACTCTATTTGAAGAAAAAAATGAAATGTAAAATTATTTATTTGCATCTTAAATGCGTGGTGGACTGTAAGCATTTGTAGTTGCCGAGACTGCGGATTAGAGAAAACCATCAAAATAATATCAAGAATAAAATTTGTCAACACTTAATACAGCCCGTCATGGCAAGTGTAGAGTTGCACGAGTCTAGGTGTATCCGTCCTATTGTGGCCTATTTTGAGTCAGTTCCAGACGAGAAACCTAGCCCTTAGATTTGCACCCCCAGAGGTACCGTTTGAACACGAAGGAAACCGTGTAGGCAAACCTACATGGGGAATATCAGCCTACGGGGTATGCCTCTGGCAGAGGACTTTTTAGGGCGTTCTAACGTGATTCACATTATACATCCGGAGAAAGCCGCCCAAACTTCAGATTCTTAGATCGACAGCTACGCAATAGACCAGAACCCTGGACTTTCCCATTTCGGCCATCTATCATGTTCAGCATGATTCTGTAGAACTCCTCCTCTTTCTTATATGTGTGCTCGTACAAGCTGTGGAAGTCTATGATATCCTACTGTAAAAACTATTTCTCCCATAGCATGATGCTATTCAGATTTTGTTTCAGCATTTTTGTCAGTCTGTCTACTGACAGGATGTATAATGCGCCCCCCCCTTTTTTTTTTTTTTTTCAAATATTCAGATTTTTTTTTTCCCTCTGCTAATATTTTAGAACAGTCGATGGACGATTGCTCTAACGATTTTTCAAATTTCTACCGAATGCGTTAGCAGAAAAATTATCCAAATTTAAGAAAAAACATACTATGCATCTTGCTAGTAGCTGGACGGAAGAGAAAAGACAAGAATAGCAAATCCTGCCAAACGTGTAGATTACTAAACACTTTCCAACACAAGATTTTGCGCCAAAATTGACGATGTATAGTACTTCAATCTGGCGAGATTTTAGATATAATATTAATTGAAAAAGCTGCATATTACTGTAGATGTAATTTTGCGAAACCCTGTAAGAGAACTTTAAAATTTCTTTCACTTTGTTACTGAAGAGTAAACTGCTATAAACCTTTGTATATATATACTTATTGTATTTTGCCTAATCTCTTCAATTGCCGCAGACCCCAATGCATGGGAATTATCTTAAATGCTGATGAAGAACTAAAAATGTTAAAGACACTGTTTCCGATGGAGAACAGTATTTTGAGATCCTTAATAACATATGCGAATTTTGGTTTGTTTGAAATAGCCGAATATCTTTAAAATAATCTTTAAAGAATAATTATCCATAAATGTAATGTATTTGGATTCTTTTGGTTGCTCTTGTAAAATAGCATTAAATGATACTGACGCTGTTTTCGATGGAGGTCATTATTATAAGACCCTTACTAAAATTTAAGTGTTTTGGTTTGCTTAAAACAGCCGAATATATCTAAAAAACCCTTTAAAGAATGATTACTCATAGAGCATAATGTATCAGAATTCTTTTGGGTGTTTCTGTAAAAGAACTATAAATGCTCCTAAATATCGTAGTAATCGATACATATTTAAGACATTCAGAGCACATACAGACGGACGGACGGACGCAGACAAACCGAACTCATAAACGCCTTAGTCTTGTTGGAAAGCATGTTAAAAATATTAATATTCTTCTTATGCAACGCACCGCAACGCACGGACAAGGAGAGGGGGATATTGCTTTTTAATATTTAGCAGAGTTTGAAAAATAAGGAATTGAAAACAGTTTGAAATGTTAGTTTGTAAAATAATTAGGGGCCTCCTGGGGGGAAAATAATTAGGCTGCCTGTGGGTCTACCTACACACCACTAAATTCCGGCTTGCGCTATGCTCACGCAACCACGTGCGTCTACCCTGCGTGCAAGTACCACCGTAGCGTGATCTAATTTGCACGCGCGTTTTAAGTACATTGTAAAAAGAAATTCGGTAGTTTCACTTTTCTGGAGCGCGCTAAAGCGACGCACGTGTGCATCGGGCCTAAGCATTGGCGGATCCAGAGGGAGGGTACAAGGGCACGTGCCCCCCCCCCAGACGAACTAAGTTTACACTATAGAATATTGACGTATTTTGTAAATTCAAATGTTTTTGTGAAGAAAAGAAGACAAAAATATTTTGTGCCCCCTCCAGAACTTTTTTCTGGATCCGCCACTGGGCCTAAGAGTTTTCTGATAAAGGATGTTCAGCAAACACCACTCCAAGTTTCAAAATAAAAAATATCTCGAACAAAGATCAGTAAAAGAATGCAGTAAGCGGTATGTTTATTATGAAACTTGTAAAAATTTTATACAGAGGTTTCGAAATGGTAGCTGCAATAACTATTACAGTGGCGTACACAGACTTCCTTTAAGGGGGGAGGGCTTATGGACGTAATTTTAATGTTGATGGTGAAAATTTAGGATTTTATGTTCAAAAATCTTCGATAAGGGGGGATTAGAAACACCAAATCCTACCTTGCGTACATAGGCGCACCCACGGAGGGTGCAATAGAGGCTAAAGCCACCCGCCCCCCAAATGAATAAAATATTTCATTTTTAAAAATTATCTTAGAAATATTTTGAAAGCATTTTTTTTTCTTACAAAATAATTGGTAAATGAAATTATTACTTAAAAATAGTACATTATATACATTTGAACTCGATTATAATTTCAATGGAAAGACCAGATAATTATTTATGACGCTATAACCGAGTTAGCTTAGTAGTGAGCTAGTATTCCATGGGCCAGTGAAGCAGAATATTTGGACATTTTATAGGAGAGTTTTCATTTACAAACGAAGACACTATAACCGAGTTCAACACTATTTGTAGCCCCCACTAAACTAAAATCTTGGGTACGCCACTGCTTGCGTACTCCACTGCTAACAGATGGCGCTGCACGTCAAAACCGATGGATGATCGTTATGTATAAGTATAAATTCATTCTCTGCAAGCAGTCACAGCACAGAACAATCTATTCAAAATGTCAAGCCTTACAACAACCAGAGGTGGCACAAACGAGGAATAATGATATTAATCATCACAGCCGGTAATGTCGCAACTGAAATGGATTCGCATGCCACACAAATCGACGATTCAGGCTCGTTAAGCATGTTAGGATGGTTCCGGTACAAGGTTTCTTTCAATGTGGCCCTCAGAAATTAGTCACAAGGAGTCAGATCAGGAGAAAATGGAGGCCAATTCATTATGGAGGCCTACGGTTACAGCGGCATCTGTTAGCGGTTTTTATAATTACTAGTTCGAAACTTCTACCTATAAATTATTACAGCTTACAAAATAAGCATACCGTTTACTGCAACCTTCTACTACTTTTTTTAAAAAAATAGATGTCTAACTTTGAGGGTTATTTGCTAGACCAGCGGTTGTCAACCTTTTAGCGTCGCGCCTCCCCAACAAAGGCTAACTTACGGTGGCGCCCCCCCCCCCTCACATTTTTCAGCATAAATTCAGTTTTTTAATCTTTAACGGGTCTGTTATATGAACGTTTATAACAGTTTACCTTTCAGTTAAAAGATTTAACAATGAACATTTTGTCGAATTTTCTACAAAATAATGCTATCAGTAAAGTTTGAATGAACATTTTAAGCGAAAATGGATATATTTTTGAGTAAAAGTGAGAATAAATAAGATGATTTTTTTTAAAACATGCATCAGTACTTGCTCTTTGGTTTTTCTCGCCCCCCCCCCTCAAACGCTCTGCACCCCCTTTGGGGGTCGCGCTTCACAGGGTGAGAAACGCTGTGCTAGACACTCTATAGGATAACATAGGACTTCCCAATTTCGTCTTTGACGCATATCACCGTATAGTGTGAAGCCGCTTAAATAATTTATATTTCGTTGTAGATACTTTGTGTGGGTATGTATTTGGGCCCTTAGTTCTTCATTTAGTGAGTTTGAATCGTAAACGCTTTAATCGGATAAATAAATAAAAATAGTATATTTACTTCAGATTTAAAATTGTCTGTGACAATAACTCATTAATTCACACGCGGGTATAGGCGTGGCAACCTATGGGGAAGCGGGTACGTGTCCCACGCAATATTTTGTCTTATTGTTGATTAAAAAAAAGAGCATATTTTGGTCTTTGTCGTCTCCCCAATAGTCAGCAGGTAGTAACGCTTGTAACGAAAGTTTATCGTCAGGGGCGGCCCTAGAGCACGTGGCGCCCCCTTCAAACGTAAAAAAATCTCCCCCTTTTACACATTTTAGAAGCTTTTGAGTTTGGAATGGCGCCCTTTCGAAGACGGCGCCCCGAAGCGATGCTTACCTTGCTTAACAGAGTAGTGTCGCTCCTCCCAGACAGCACATAAGCTTAAATCAAGTTTGACATTTCTTTGAATTTGACGCATTAGTGCAAGCTTGACAGTTCAACTCATTCTAAGCTGGCAGCAAGCTTGCAGGAGTCAAGTTGAATTGTCAAGTTTAAATACAGCTTGATATAAGCTTGAAAATTGATACTCGCGTGATTTTTCATTTTTAAAGGAGCGTTGATGGCGCCATCTGTGAAAGAGAATGGACATTAATTGTCTAGCATCCTAATATTTGCTGAAAGTTCGTAAAAAGATGTGTTTTATTTTATATTACCAGTGCCATATTACCGTCAGGGCAAACAGGGCAACTGCCCAGGGCCTACAGATTTTAGGGCCCAAAAATCTTACATCTTACACTTTTGTAATCTATATAAATAAAATTAGACTTTTGTCTGTACATTTCTTGGAATTCAAAAATTTTGCGATTTCTATTCGTTTCAAGCACCCGGGAATCCGATGCGACCCTCAAAAAAAAGTGTTTGTCTGTCTGTCGTTCTGTCCGTGACGCTATTTTTGTTTAAGCATCACGTAAAAACGACTGAAGCGAATGATATGAAATTGGGTGTCATGATAGGTGGTCACTCAACTCAAAACATAGGCGTCCAATTTTTTAAAAATCTTGTTTGGATTTTGAGATTTTGCGAAAATCCTTTCAAACTGCGTAAATTTGTGTTCAAGCATCACGTAAAAACGACAGAAGCGAATGATATGAAATTGAGTGACATGATAGGTGGTCACTCAACTTAAAACATAGGCGTCGAATTTTTAAAAAATCTTGATTGGATTTTGAAATTTTGCGAAAATCATTTCAAACTGCGTAAATTTGTGTTCGCACATCACGTAATAACTGCAAAGGTAAAAAATGATATTTGGTGAAATGATAGAGGGTCACTCACCTTAAACTATAAGCATCTAATAAAAAAAAAGTCGATCAGATTTAGAGATTTTGTGAAAATCGTTTAAAACTGAGTGAATCTTCGTTCCCGCATTACGTAATAACGACTAAAGCGAATGATATGAAATTTGGTCACACGATAGATGGTTGCTCAACATAAACTATAGGAGTCCAATTTTGTAAACATTTTTATTAGATTTTGAGATTTTGTGAAAATTCTCTCAAAATACGTTTATATTTCTTCAAACATCACGTAATAACGACTAATACGAATGATACGAAATTGAGTGATAGGATAGGTAGTTGCTAATCTTAATTTATAGGCGTTGAATTTTTAAAATATTTTGATTACATTTTGAGATTTTGCGAAAATCGTTTTAAAATGCTGAAAATTTGTTCCAGCATCACGAAATAAAGACTGCAGGGAATGAAACGAATTTGGGTGACATGATAGGTTGTCACTCAACTTAAATTCTAGGCTTCCAATTTTTCAAAAATGTTGATTAAATTTTGAGATTTTGCGAAAATTATTTCAATATGCGTAAATATTCGTTCACGCATCACATAATTACGACTAAAGCGAATGAAATGATATTACTTAGTTACTCTCTAACCTGTAATATTTTAACAATACATGAAAATTATAACTTCGCTTTCTTTACTTTGGCAACATACTACATCCATTCTGTGTGCTCCTACAATGCTGACGAAAGTACTTGCTTTTTGGAAATTTTCATTCACTAACCAGCGAGGACGGGTACTTCAGCTAGTTTTAAAATAAAATTACAAAGGATAAAAAAAAAATTTCAGAAGTTAAATAATTTTTTTAATTATAAAGTATGAACAATGAAAATAATTCAAATTTACATTTGTATAAATTAATTTTAACTTATTTTTAATTCTTCGAAATGCTCTATATCAATATAGCATACCAATATGTA
Organism: Cheiracanthium punctorium; assembly: GCA_038373885.1. Classification (NCBI taxonomy): domain Eukaryota; kingdom Metazoa; phylum Arthropoda; class Arachnida; order Araneae; family Cheiracanthiidae; genus Cheiracanthium; species Cheiracanthium punctorium. Next base: position 785,249 of record JAWZYV010009895.1, on the reverse strand, counting down.
GGAAAATAACCACATTTGTAAAGAGAATTTTTAGCGTTAAAAAATAGCAAAATTTTTCAATTATTTCTTATTTTAAGAAATATTTACAAAAATGACTAAAGTGTTTGTATTCCATACATGTTAGCAACTGTGATATATAGCATTTCGAAGTAACGTTTAACTATCTGTTTCTTTCATTTCAGATTACTTAACACAAATTTTGTGTTAAGTAAACCCATTCTATATTTCCAAATATGGAAATTCTTTAAAATACAATTATACTACGAAATTGATTTCAAAATCAGTCGTTTGTCTCGATTTTGGCCAGCAGTATTGCTTCATGAGTGTTGCGGTACTGAAAGTTTTAAAACGTGTTTTTTTATTTTAATTTTTATTTTAATTTAATTTATTTTGATGCATTATTTTAATTCTGATGCATCCCATGGAAAAATAAAAGAAACAAATAACACACCGCCCACTTATCAATTTGGCGAGAAAACAGCGTGGTAAGTCACTTCAAACTTTAGTCATAGCTGCACAAGGCTACGGTGGCGGAATGGATAGCGTGCTCGACTGCGAAGCCAAAAGGCCCGGGTTCTTTCCCAGCGACGAACACTCGATGGGAAAGATTAAATTAAATTGAAATTTCAGCGTAGAGGGGGGAAATGCGCGGAAAAATAAATTATGTGGGGCGCGTTAGCCAGCGGGCACCCCGTGTATTTAATTTTTTTTTTTTTTTGAAAATTTTTTAAGCTTGAAATGTCAAGCTTAATGCAAGCTGGGCAAGTGTAAACTAGAACACTTGATTCAAGCTTGCATCAATCTTACACGATTGGAATTTTCAAGCTTAATTCAAGCTTATTGACTTGATAAATCAAGCTTGCTGCAAGTTTGATGCAAGTTTGCTGTGCTGTCTGGGCTGTACACTGGTGAGCGAAAATATTATGACCACCAACAGACTTCTCAATGAACTTGTGGTGGATGTCATAGAGAGCACGTAATTAAGTGGGAATGGTATTTAACTGCTGCTGGAGAAGGTAAGAATTATTCTTGCACTTACGTTTGTGAGTGATTGGAAAGGCTGTTGATCTAAGCGAATTTGATAGAAGGCAGATTGTAATGGCCCGAAGACTCGGAACGAGTATCTCAGAAACTGCATGACTGGTCGGTTGTTCGCGATCTGCCCTTATTCATATTTAAAAAACGTGGATTAATGACGGTGAGTAGACGCCAAGATATTGGGCGCCCACGCATCATCAAAGAAAGCGGGACAGTTGGAGACTGTCCCGCCTAGTACAGCAAAATCGGCGGCAAACACTGGCTCAGGTGGCAGTCTAATACAATACAGGTCCAAGTACAAGTGCTTCGGAATACACAATTCAGCGGACACTGTTGCATGTGGGATTGCGGAGCAGACATCCCATTCGGGTTCACCCCACAATTCGCCGACTGCGAATTCGCCGACTTTTTCCCCAATCGGAAAATTCCCCATAAAGGGAAAAAATATTCTTGTCAAACAAGAAAAGGTGTCCCCTACAATTCGCCGACATGGTGTTGAAAAATAAAACAATATTAAGACAGTAAAAAATATGAAAGCTCACTTCTTGATCCAACTTAGGGGAAGTAGGGAGATTTTATCGGAATTTATTAAAAACTGCAGGATCTTGTGTTTCATTATGAATTATTGCACTAGGGTGCTGTTAATTTTTCTCTTGTCTTCCGCATTAATTTCTGTTTTTCTATCCGTATCTCTAACTTAGGCATTAACTACGCTATCGATTTTACGCCTAAGTCGCCAAAGAATGAAAAATCGTCATGGGCGGCAAATATCCAAGCTATTCTAAGATATAATATGAAACAGTTTATAAAAGAAATAAATGTGCAGCTTTAGTAGTAGCCACTCCTTGTAGACTTTTCAGATTTTGGCCACGGTAATTAGGCCAATTCTAGCAATTCAAAGTAATGGCGTTGTCCATATGCCTGTGCTTTTCTAGCAATCAAAGACGTAACCCCAGTAGCACAACTAGTTCAAAAAACGTTCAAATTACGTTGGAAACACGTTTTTTGACGTAAAAAAACGTGTTTTAAACGTCTTTTGGACTAATTGTGCTACTAAGGAAGGAAAAATCCACCCTTCAAAGTCTCCAAGCGGTGACAAATACTAAATCTAATATCAGGATAGCAACAGATTAAGCAATTGAAAAATTATAAAAGCATTAGCACTCGAGTGCATATATGAAATCTGAAAGAATGTCAAATTTAAAAAAAAAAAATATTTATCAATATCTTTTAAAGTAATTCGAAATTTAAGTTAGCGTAATGGCTTCTCCGGAATTTTCCGAACCCCTGTGTACCTTTGTTCAAACCCAACTCCGAAACGAAAAGTGATACGGTTAGAGAAAAGAGAATTATTAGCACTATAGTGCTAAGAACTCTCAAACTCATTTAACCAGAGTTTAAAGATTGATAATTCACTTTCATAAATCTAGAAAAGCAAACTATTATGAATCATAAATCAACTGCAATGCGCTTACGTTCACTTGTAATCATTTTTTTTAAAATCTTTTTTGGTTTATATATTTTCCATTCTGTTTTTTTTTATGTCTTTTATTCTTTTTTCTTTACTTGTTCAGAATTTTTAGTACATCATTAATATTACATCAAAGTTATCTTCTATTGCATAAAAATTTACAGATACTAAAACTGAAATCTCAGTCACTACAACATTGCCCAATCTTCAGTCCCCTTGCGAATTCTAGTTTATATACTGCCTATCAGAATAGAGTACACTTTTACTAATGTGAGCATATAATTAATATTCTAAAGCATAATTCTGTTATGAATAAGAGATAATAATCACATCAATATTTTTGCGAACACAGAAATTTTATTATTACAAAAAGAAACATTGTTTTCTTTACACAGGTATGAGAGTGGCAAAATTGAAAAAAAATAAGAAGTCATGCTCCAAGTGGAATTTTTAGTTTTTCTGAAAATTTGTTCAAGTTATGCAAGTTTCTTTTTTCTCCATCCACCACGTAATAACGACTAAAGTGGATAAAATAGAGGCTATTACTCAACTATAGCGTTGAATAGTTTTCAAAATTTTATTATATTTTGAGATTTTATGGAAATTGAGTAGCTATTTGTTCGCATCACTCGAAAACAGCCTGAACAAACGAAATTTTAGTAGCATGTTAGGTAGCAACTCAACTTACTCAATAGTCCTTTTAAAAAAATGTCTAGAAAAAAAAATTTAATTAATGTTTTTTTCTTTTTTCTGTTTATCACGTTAAGACACAGACGATTGGAATGGCATTTTGGTGATACGTTAGGCAGATACATTTAACAATAGGTATCAGTTTTAATTGAATACTACCGAAAATATTTTGACAGCACAAGAATGTTTTGCATACTTACTTCAGCAATATAGTGAGTCTGACTTCAAAATAATTTACAAATTTTAAAAGCAGATAATTTAATAGTTTTATTAGCTTTTTTTTATGTTAAACACTACTTTTGGGGAAAAAAAAGAATGTCATCATTATTGAAACTTTCAGTAAGAAAAATATTTTTATAACTTAGCTTATATTATTATTGTGACTTTACACAGATAAATAATGATAATAGAAAAATATTTATTTTCAAGATGAGTGGAAAAAGAAATTGATATTTTAGAGGATAATCAGAATTTTGAAACAATTTTTAATGAACGAAACAGCACATCAGCTAGTAATCTATATCTTTCCAATATGTAAGGTAATCTTTCCTAAAACCTGTTCCTTTTTTTCACCTGTTCCATGTAGATTACCTCTGGGAAGCGGAATACTCCCGCCTTCGGTATTCACCTCACTAGATAAATGAGAGAGGATAATCCCCCAAAAAGTCCTTAAAGGGAAATTTGGAAATGTCGGCGAATTCGCAGTCGGCGAATTGTAGGGGACACCCCCATTCGCGAGCCTCTGCTTACCAAGCGTCATTGTCAACTACGCCTACAGTGGGAATGGGAAAATCGAGACTAAACCATGGATATGTGGAAGGGAGTTGCTTGGTCGGACGGATCCCGATTTCTCCTTCATCACGTCGATGGTCATGTCAGTGTACGTCGTCTTTTAGGAGAACAGCTGCTCCCCGCTCCCTGGCAGCTCAGTGCTCAAACACCACCATGTTCCCATATCTCGACTTCGTGTGACCGCAGCTTAAATATTTGGTACAACCTGTCTCCAATTATCTACCAAGACCTCGTAGAATCCATGTTCAGACGAGTTGCAGCTGTTTTCAAGGCCAAAGGAGGTGCAACTCGTTATTGAGTTGCTGGTCATAATGTTTTGGCTCTTGAGTGTATAAAGCGCACATCACTACCGCATACTGCACAAAGCAGCTATTTTTTTCTATCGCACATTGAAAATTGCCCAGATCCAGCACTGATTATCCCTGGAAAGTTTTGAAGACCATGAACTTAATAATGAAAAGAGGGTCCTGTGCCTCAGTTTATATTAATGGAAAGTAATCCACGTTTCATTTTGCATTTCTTGTAGTTTTAATCTCACCTGGGCTTTCTGGAAAGCTTCTTAAAAGTGCTTCCTTTTCATTTATAAAAATTGCGCATCCATAAATATTGTAAAGTTCTTCCACAGAACATATTTAAAAAATATTGATAAAAAAGAAGTTTATACTGCTTCTAATGAGCTACGAAACATAACTTTCAAATTCCATTCCATCCTAAACAAGACAAGATCTAGAAATTATAAGTGTTCAAAGTCACTGATTACATCGTGCCCTTCGTCATTTCATACTGATTAGCTGATAACAAAACAGTGAGTACTCCTCCCCTCCCTTTCTACCCCAACCCCTTTTGTCTCTCAAATTCAGATTCTGAAACTTATTAATTCTGCTTTCCTCTGATAGTCAGTTATCTTTATTTCAAAACTTCGATGTATAAACAAAATCTCTTAATTGGAGTCCTTGATACCCTTTATACTTGTGACGAACACGAATATTGGCATTTCATCCTTACTCACTGATATTATAAATTTAAAAACTCATTTAAAAGATAACCCTTATTCATATTAACCTAAAAGTAGTTAACATGACGAAAATAGCTCGTTTTTTTAAACAGATAAATTTCAGCTGTGTCAGGAGAGGTATTATAAAAAATAATAAAATAGTTCTATTTTGTCCTTTTTCACAAAGTAAAAAAAAAAAAAATCTTAAACAAGAATAAATACATTATAAAATCATCCATCAGTTTCTTACAACTTAGGTGAGATTTTTTTTTTATTTAACTTGTTCAGTAAATTTATACTTCATTTCTGAGTACTCTAAACAATACAGTCGGCGAAAATTCTCAATTGTGAAAATCGTAAAAAAATAACATGTGCAAAAGATTTTCTCTAATTCTGATGGCTGGTATGTTTACAATTAAAGTAAAGCAAAATAAGCAAAGAAATATTATTATTTTTTTAAAAAAATTTACCTGGACTTACAGTCAACTCTACCTGCAAATTGTCAAACTGACCAAACGCATCTTTGACTTCATTCGTAAACGCTAAACGAGACTCCTACAACGAGTTTCCATCTAAGGTGTTCGTAAAGGGAATTGATTGCATTCAGTTTATAAACTAGAGCGTTCGTATACAAAACTGAGTGCTGTTAGTTTTAAATTAACCCATTCGTGCCTGGATATTTTTGCGACTTTCTTCGATTTTTGCTAACACCAGAAGTAATTGATAAATTTCTGATGTCAACTTTTTGAACAAGGGATGATTTCATTTAAAATCATTATGTATAAAAATTGAAATGTCAACATCCTACTTGGCCATATTAAAATATTTTGTGGAATTGAGGTTCAATACTCGCGAATAAAGGCTAGGAAAAATAAATAACGTTTTCGAATGATAGCGAAAATGCCGTCCCAAAAAAGGGACGCTAGGCATAAACGGGTTATGTAAACTGAGCCCGGAGCAGGTTCATCCAGTTGTTGCACGTTGTTGTTATGAAATGTCGTCCGTAGTTACGAAAAGTATGTTGTTGTTATTGTGAACACGTATATCGGATTGCGTGCTTGGCTCGAAGCCCACTTATAAATTCTCGTCAGTAGGACAACACAAGGGGGCACCCTCCATGGGGGTCTTTCTAAGAGGGTCCTAACCCGTATTTAAGCTTAGATTCGGAGAAAACCACGGAAAACTCCGAACGGTTAGGGTTAGGTCGATGGATGCGCGATGGGACCCGAACCCGGGACCTTCACACTTCACCCGTCTACCATTTCCAGTGACATAACCACTGTGTCATGGTGAGGCATACGTTGTTATGAAAAGTATTTTACGTTTGCTGAAGCTGCTAGAAACTACAACGAAGATGTAGAATTTTTCAAAGGTAATCATTTTCTTGTATTTTTCATGTTAGTAAATTCAAAATGCATATTTTTAGTGTTGAAATTGATGTTGATTTAAACCGTCATTAGCGAAATTTGAACTTCTCTCGCTAAATACTTTTGAAAAAATGCAAGTTTAAATTGAAATTTCTAAATTTTTATCTGTGCAATTCAATGGCCTCTCATTGTTTTAAAAATCCTGTTTATTTTATATTGAGTGTGTGTGTGTACTTAAAACTCTCCTCAACAAAAATAAAAGCACACGTGAAATGTAAACAAACACGTCTGCTAGTCGACGAAACTAAATAAACTGAAGTTCGTAAAGGCAAAAGAAACTGATAGCCACAGATAGCAATAAACACACGCATTCCAGTTTTCTTATGTAAACTCGTGCAATGAGTTTGTCGTTTACGAATGCACCCTTTGATTTGATATTACTTTTGTCGTAAGCTCAACAGCTTGTGCCACTGGTTTTTATGCAAAAACTAGTAAAAACTGGAACAGGTGTAATTACCTGTCTTAGTATCTTTGGAGTTTAAGAATGACTTGAGTTTGTTCAGTTTCGTTGCCTAGGGGATGCGTTTATTTAATACAAAGCGTCCCATCAGAACGGAAGGAGCTTAGACAAGCAATTGTAAACTAAATCAATTGGCTCTGTCTCAGTTAATTCAGTTTTTTAGCTAACTGCATTCAGTTGACTTTAACCTTTTATAAGGCGAGTTTATGAGCAGAGAGTCGAAAGTACTTGGGATTTTTCTGCCCCACTTTTTAGGATTAATTCACACATTTTCCCTCTTCTGTAAGATCCGACGTGAAAATTGGAGAAACAAGTATTAAACAAACATCGAAATTTTGCAGGAGAATACATTAATTATTCACAAAATCAAAGTCGGAAAACTACCTGCTGCTTGTACACGGAATTAAACGCGAAAATATGTAATTAAAAGCGATGATTCTTATGCTCAATTTTAGAGTAATTATTTGAGCTTTCTTTCCAATTACGAATCAAAGAAAAGTTCATAAGCCAAATATAATTTAGAATCTAGATGTATGGAAAAAATATACATCCAATATAACTGAACAAAATTCAGAAAATTCACTAATGATAATTGATTTCTGAATTTCATAGACCGTGGGTGGTAAGTATTCTTACCACAGCCTTATAAAGGGTTAAGAACAAAGGTTAAGATCAACTGGTTTGAGTTTAAAAGATGGGCGTTTTAAAACATCTAAAACTAAAATTGGTTTCTCGATTGACTCCAGTTGAGTGTTCACGAATGCACCCAATGGGACAAACTTTAAGACTGTTATGTGGACCTTGGACCAGATTTGTATGCATGTGCTTTACCTGCAGGATTCTCTTATTCGATCTCTTCAGAGTCCTTCCACAATTTAGATATTCACATGAGAAAGGAAATCAGGAACATTGCTTGTTTGCCTAGAGAGGACAGCTCATGTCACTGAATGTGTCGTTTAGAGCTATACAAACATCCTTCTTGGAGTTTCCCTCCACAGTTTGGATTCTTATCAGAAGGAAGGACTTCCGCATATGGGCACCCCTCTGAGATTGTAAACTGTCAACATCTACCGAGAAGACGCTCCACATATTCAGTGGACGCTTGTTAATTCGAACTCAAAGCTTCTCAAAAAAAGTTCGAATTATCGGAAGCCGGAAAGATGAAAGGGTGAAAGAAGAAAAGAAAGTCTTAAAAGTTTTCTCTTAAAAGTAACTCTTAAAAGTTTAAAAAAAAAATAAATTGAGTGAATGGTGCACTTCCAAACATAAATATTTCATAATATTGCAAACCAACAAAATGCTTCAGTATATCTGAAATAAAAAAACAGCGTAACTTACTTTAAATAGCTAAATTTACACCCACTCCAAAAAAAGAAAAAAAAAAAAAAAAGAAGAAAAGAAAAGAAAAGAAACATGTTTTAGGTTAACTTTTGCGAATAATTCTGTTTTTGCCAGACACAATTCGGAAGAAATTCAGGGAATTCCTCTATATTGAGCCACCCAGGTGGTGTAGTGGCTAAAGAACCATTCTATCACGCCTTCGGTCCAGGTTCGATTACCGGCTTAGGCTTGGGTGTTAACTCGTTCGTTCTTTCATAGGGGGTAATGTTGTTCGCCCATTGGGAGCCCCGTAATAGAATGGCTAATAATTCGGGACATAGAAGTGACAAAGTGCTTGATGAGCAAATTGTGCCCACCAATTGGGAAAAAAAACCCCTCTATATTGTACAATGTATATTTTTTTAAACTTTTTTTTTTGGGGGGGGGGGGACAGACCTTTCATATTATGAAATCTGGGTAAAAAATTCGACTTTTACTCCAACAATTTTTGGAAATAATCTTGGTTTTTAGACTTTGGTACCAAAATTGTTTTCTGTACTTGCATACAGAAAGAAAGAAGAAAAAAAAAAACCAATTTCGTGGATTCTTTTATCTTAAAATGTACGACAACTCTCAGTCGATTTTTTGTATAAATCCCGGTGTTACTAACACCCTAGAAGACCAGTATTTCCCAACCATTTTGTTATTGTTGTTCTTATTGTGAACACGTGTATCGGATTTGTGCGCTTGGCTCGAAGGCCACTTATAAATCCTCGTCAGCAGGACAACACAAGGGCGAGTGCCCTCCGGGGGGGGGGGGTCTTTCTAAAGAGTCCTAACCCGTATTTACGATGTTTCGGAGAAAACCCCGGAAAACTCCGAACGGTTAGCTCGACGGACGCGCGAAATACGTACTCCGAAGTATGTATATTTAGAAGAAAAACCTATATTCCACGGAAAAGGTATGTTGTAAAAGATAATGAGGAGGCTCGGAAATTGCGAATGTCCATATAACTACAACACCATCTCAGGCCTCTCAGTCGGTCCTCTTTTTTTTTTTTTTTTAATTCCTACCTCTATAAATAATAGAGTAAAATGTTCTGCTGCTTCAACAGTTGTTAAATGTTCTTTTAGATGTCATGGTTTCGCCTACCAAATCATTAAAATACTAGGCTATGTAAATAAAGCTTTGACGAAGGTAGGAATTTTAAAAAAATAGGACCGACTGAGAGGTCTGCATCTCAAAAATTATTTGAGCGTAAGACAAATTTCCTTCGTTAGTTCACACTTAACACTTTGCCGTCCGCATGTCTCATAAAAATTTCTTCGCTTGGCGCCGGGTTTCGGTGGCCGCTAAGGTTTGCGCGCAATAAACTAGTTTCTGACCTTCTGTCATGGACTTAGATTCAGACAGGCCTCACAGTCGGTCGTATTTTTTAAAAATTCCTACCTTCATCAAAGTTTTATTTATATAGCCTAGTATTTTAATGGTTTGACAGGCGAAACCTTGACATCTAAAAAAACATTTAACAACTGTTGAAGCAGCAGAACATTTTACTCTATTATTTATAGAGGTAGGAATTTTTTAAAAATAGGACCGACTGCGAGGCCTGATTCAGAAGGACCTCCATCGGCAATGGGGTTCCTTCTGCGAAAACGGACCTAACACCGATTCGGTCGACAGATGGCGCTGTTGGATCATCTGAAGGCCTTTAGCATAGTATTGCTATGAAAGAATTTGCGTTTTTATTTTTAAATTAGTGGTTTAATTTATTTTTCAATTTGAAATGTCCTTTCCCAGCGTACTGAGCATGTTGTGAGCATTTAGAGAGCATAAAAATTTATATTCGCTAAGCCAGCTATTTAGTGTCAAGGTATCATTAACCCATTTGTGCCTGGATATTTTTGCGACTTTCTTCGATTTTTACTGATAACAGAAATAATAGATAAATTTCTGATGTCAACTTCTTGAACAAGGGATGATTTCTTTTAAAATTATTATGCATAAAAATCGAAATATCAACATCCTACTTGGTCATGTTAAAATATTTTGTAGAGTTGAGGCTCAATACTCATGAATAAAGGCTAGGAAAAATAAATAACGTTTTCGACTAATAGCGAAAATGCCGTCCCAAAAAAAGGACGCTAGGCATAAATGGGTTAAATATATTTAGTAAATTGTGCTGATACCTCTGATGATGAATAAATTTTCCACATCAGTTTTAAAAATAATTATTTTTCTTTTCTGAAAAATATGGAGAGGACAAAGGTTATGATAATAATTAATTGAAAAATAAAATAAGATGTATGATTTAAGTATTTTGTAAAAATAAAGGTTATTATTTTTAAAAATAATATAGGGAAATAGAATATAAGGTATGAGTTATTAAAATCATATTTTGGGGCTATCATGAAGTATGAGAAAACTAAACTTCCCATTTTTGAATAAATACTTATTTAATAGTAATATATATTAATAGTAATATATAACAGGAAGACTGAAATTATAAAAATAAATAAAAACTGCGAAAATTTACTAGAGAAAAAAAAAAGAGGCGTGGACTGTGGTGAGACACAAAAATAATATATATACAAATCTATAAAACGCAGTTTAAATAGCTGCATTAACTTTATGGAATGTCACAATAACTGTTTAAATATGCAGACATAAAAGCATTGTCTGCATATTTCACAGCGCATACGTCAAAACTCATCAATTGGATTTTATCTCTTGACTACATAACTTTTAAAAAAAAAGTGTATGCGTGTAATCTTTACGCGCGGTTGAAGTAAAACTTCTTTGACGTTTACGACACATATCACTGAAATGATTAAACTTTAACTTAAAATAAATATCATATTATAATTTAATTATATTTATTATTCATGTACTTTACAAAGATTATATAAATGTTTTATTCATATGGAAATAGGTACTTGAATGTCATCATAAATTTTTATGTATGAAATTATAGGTTTGTGGTAACTATAATGTGAAACATAAATTTTACTCTCTAAATTTGCTAATTTTCTTGAAAATACAGCATCTATCGTTGTACCGAAACGCGTTGCTGATTGAAGTCGAGAAGATTCATAATTAGATCCAATTTTTCTTTTAAAAAATCAACTGACTGCTGAGATTCTTGATAGCGAAAATTAGTATTAAAATCACCAGTAAGAATCATCGGTAATTCATGAAAATTACTTAGAATCCAGGAAGTGTCCATGTTGTAGTATTATTCCTTTAACTGTTTTCTTATACCATTGTTCCGTCTGGAGTTTGGGTTTGAATGGGGGAATGTCCATAGTCTAGTATTATACTTTAACTGTGTTCTTTAACTGATGTTTTCCTCTGTTTGTTGGGTTCGAATGCAGGTAGTGTAAAAAATTTTTTGTGTTTTTCTATCACAGTGTTCTTAAGCGTTGATTTCGTCTGCTGGTAGGTTTCGAATTATTGTTCTGTACCCGTGTATCCGAGATAATTTTAGTAGCTATTATGATTACATAAAAGGAAGTTTTGGGGCCCCCTAAAAATCGGGGGCCCAGGGCACGTACCCCGAATGCCCCGCCGTAAATCAGTCCCTGACTGTTCCAGTTCGATTGCAGGCAGGTTCCATTTCTTTGTGATTTCAAAAACCATGTATTGTATATTATTCATCTAAAAATAAGGATTATCGAGAACCTCCTGTGAGGTTGGGATTACATGTAAAATATTATGTTGGATGTACCTGCTTGTATGTTGCTTATTGATATATAAATAAAGATGAATGTCTCTAAGATACGGCTCTTGACTGTTTTTCTCTAACAGGTTCCGCGTATTTTTACACGATGAATTCGGGGAACGACGAAAGCAGGTCGAAAAGGTAGGTTTTTCAGGGGTTCTTCTTTTCCGGAGCGCGCACGTCACTTCCTTTACTGAGCGTTACTTCCGTCAGAAAAAAAAATCTGAGTTACTCCCTAGTCGCCACTAAAGAAGTTTTACTTCAATTATTATTTTTATTAATTTTTAAAGCGTTATAATAAATTGTTTTGTTTTGAAACATAAAAAACAAAATAAAATAATTACTTCAAATAAAATTTACGAGAAATTTTTATTATTATTTCAGTGGGATTAGTTGACTTTTTGACGCCAGATAGCAGCATCAGACTTATATACCACTAATTTGTGAATTGTGAATTCAGCTTGGTCCATTTTCAGAGCATTGCGTTTGCCCTCCTAGTAGACCTCCGGTCCTTCTATTTTTGGTCTTGGAGTTTTGTTAGCAAAACGTCAGAAACCGGTCTAGTGATCAAATAAAGGGAAAATACTAGTACACCACTGTGGTGTCGCCAGCCGTTTAGCAATACTTTTCGTACGACACCATACTGTGGTGTCGCCGAATGGCATAGTGTTAAAATATTGTTATTTGTAAAAGTGAATCATGTCATATATAATAATAACTTCTCGTATCTTTTCCAATGTTATGTTTTTCCAAACACTAATTAGTTACTGATAAAACTAAAATAGGAAATTTAGCTATTACTCGCTAATACTTTTTTCAGTGGGTGTATGTCAAAATATTGAAAACTGCCTGCACAGGAATAATTATTAGAATTACTCACCGGCTTGCATCACAAAAGCTTTTTACGATGAATTTAATTTTCAATTTTCCTTCATCGAAACAAAACACGCAACATCCTTTCCAGCTTGTGTCTTAGCCAAGGATTTCAGAATTCATCTGTGATTCCTTTGCGTGTTCGAATAAATGTCCGAGAAAGGTTGTGAAAAGTTACTGTTTTTCCTCTAGAAATTTAAGCTGTAGTTGTATAAGTATTCCCTTAACAAAAGCCTCTCTTAAAGATTCAAAATTATAGATGTGAGTCGGTTCTACTCGTTTTATTTTTTCAAGACTACATCCACTCAGAATAAGATACCAGAACAAATAAGACAAATTCCCTATACTAATTTCTAAAACGATTGCACGGATAAAAATTGAATTAATCAAAATAAAGTGTAAGCTTTTAAATTTTTTTTAACCCGTTAACACCCAGCGTTCTCTTTTGCGAACGGTCGAAAAAATACATAAGTTATTAACTTACTCTCCTATTGTAATTTTGTTAATAATAATTTTGATTTTTACAATCAAATTTCAAGTATCGCTTTTTACTTAGCGATAGCAAAGTAAAAGGCGAATACTTCACTCTTTTATTCATATATTTTAATAAAAACTTTTTAAAAAAACAATTAAACCGCCGGAAAACTCAAAAGCAAAAAATAATAAACCTTTTTTAAATTAACCTTAATAACTATCTTAAACTAATGTAAGTATACCTAAGTAATTTTGAGTCGGTGCCAAACAACCAATGAACAAAGATCACTAAATTGCCTAAATCTCCATTATTAATAGGAGTAATGTATTGTTCACACACAGATTTTAATGCTGAGTTGTGTATTACAAAGTAAACTTCTCTGCATTTCTGCGGAAGCTCGTTGATCGTGAGCGTGAGCGACGTACGGAGAGCGCATTTTTTGGAATGTTAATGTTTATCGCCAGAGATTTCACGTTGCATTGTTAATTTGATTTGGTTATTTCTTTAAATTTAAGGTAATTTAGTGATCTTTGTTCATTGGTTGTTTGGCACCGACTCAAAATTACTTAGGTATACTTACATTAGTTTAAGAACTTAGTTATTAAGGTTAATTAAAAAAAGGTTTATTATTTTTTGCTTTTGAGTTTCTCGGCGGTTTAATTTTTTTGTTAAAAAGTTTTTATTTTATAATTTTTTGTGGCTATAAACGCAAAGTAACAGCTTAGTGACGTCAAATTGAGCAAGCGAATTCTTTACAGTCATCTGTGTACGTCACACAGTAGCTAGAATTAAAAAATAACTATTACGCATGCGCGAAAATTCAAGAAATTTCGGATCTTTCAACAGTTCTGAAATATCCAATTTGCAGTATTTGACGAATTATCATACCTCAAAAAAAAAAAAAAAAAAAAAAAAAAAAAAAAAAATCGCCAAGCGGTACACATTTCTTTATGGTTGCCAGTCAAAACTACCACCGGCAGGGTACTTCACTTCCACTGAACATCGCCCACGATGGCGCCAGAACCAACACTAAATGAACATCAAAATGTAATCAGCACCGGATACGGAACATAGACCAGATCTTTTCAGCTGTATGAATTTCGAAAAAAAATTAACAAATTGAATTTCGGAAATTTTAATAACATTCAAATACTTTTTTGCGAAACGGCAAACAAAATCAAAATGTGTGCGTGGGATTTACACATTCGCGTGTGTTAAAATCATTTATTCAAAATTAAAGCATCGACGCATATGTACGTAAATTTAGAACTACAAAAAATCTTAAAAGAATTGTTTTAACAAGCGAAAACAAAATGCATACATATGTGCTGTAGCTGTGTACTGTGAACGAAGATGTATAGGTGATTGATGTGCCGTTTTAAACGGTGACGTAAAAACGTCGTCAATATCACTTGCAAAGGACAATATCGATACGAGGCTATTTCAATCACGTGTTGGTGGAAAATACAAATTTGAACTAATTAGATTGAAACATTGAGTGTCAACTGAAACTACATTTTAAGTTGATTGGTTGGAGGTCACGTGTTGGCTGAAAAATGACGTCACACGGACACCGTCCGTCCATTTTTAAAAAATCAACTCTTCTCGTAATAGCATCTAACGAATATCGATTCAAAAGCTTATATGCCTCGTTAGAGCTTCTATTTAATTTTATGGAAACTATAAAATTTAAGGAATATTACATTTTCACGAGGAAAAGGAAAAAGATCACTAAACGAGCTGGCATTTAAAAAAAAATAAATAGCTATTTAAAAGTCATATTTTTATGCGTGTTCATACATTATAATCAGTGAGTGAAAAATCAATCATCCCCTGTTTTTCTACCCTTAGGGTTGGAATATTTTTTCCAAATCTATATGGGACCAACTTCGGATTATACCCTTTCCAATAAAAAAAGAATTAGCAAAATCGGATTACTCTGTAAAAAGTTATGCGTGATCATACATAAAAAATAATATATGTATATATACGCGTCGACTTGAGAACCTCCTCCGTTTTTCGTCGGTTAAAAAAGAAATATATTCTTCATACCCAACTGACATCGAAAATTTATTTAACGCTGCAGATAACAACATAAATTGGAGAATGCGATGAAAATGGCTGAGCGCTAATACATTTAGTAATGGGCTTGAAGGGGGGGGGGGGACACTGTTGACTGGAGTTGTTAAACTGGGAATGAACTTCATGCCAATGTTGCAAGGAAAAGCACTACTGGTAAAATTGTTTTACCCGAACCAGCAGAACTCCGTTGCAGATTTAAAAGAATTCCGTCGTATGAAGCGGATACGAAGAGGTCCAATTTCTCCATATGCTCTCCATAAGATGATGCAAAAATTTGAAACAACTGTGCAACTTGGCATTCTTCCCGGTAGAGGACAAAAGCAAATTCCTTCTTCACTGGCAAATGACTGGCAATACTTCTCAAGCTGGCAATCCTTCTCACTGGCAATCCTTCTCAAACTGGCAATCCTTCTCAAACTGGCAATCCTTCTCAAAAGCAAATTCCCTCTTCCTGGTAGAGGACAAAAGCAAATTCCTAGCGTCGAAAATATGGCTGCATCGGTCGTTGACGCCAGCTGTCAGTCCCCGCATGGTAGTGTGAGCGAGCGTACCAGTTGTACCCGCGTAGTGGATATGCCGTATTCCAGTGTACGGAAAATTTTTACTGCAGATTTTGTATTTTTATTCCTATAAAATCAAGCCTATGCACTAACTGCAGGACGGGGACTCAGAAGTTCGTAAAACTTTTGCACTTCAGTTCTTTGCTCGACTGGAGGTTGATGTCACTTGGCCGTGGAACATTCTATGGAGCGACGAAGCCCATTTTTACCTCAGTGGGCAAGTTAATACCTATATAATTGTCGAATTTGGGAAACCCTCTGAAGTGGGAAACTTATTTCTTGCCAACCCTGTATTAAACTAAGTTAAAATATTGCATAAAGTGGACATTTACAATGATCGCAATAAGGCGTGAGGAACAAATCAAGACAAAGCATCAACACAATTTTCTGAATTGCATAACGGATCATTAAAGCAAATATAACATCATTAGCACTGAATTGACATCATTGACAAACATCAACAATTGACAAACATCATTAGCACTGCTATTTCGTACATTCTTTTCTGTCGACATAATTTGTGTAGCGATTTGCGTCGACACGTTTACATTGCGTCCAGTGGCGTAGCGAGAAATTTTTCATGAGGGTGGGGGGAGGTTACGACTACTGCAACTCGTATATATGCATAAATATGTATGCTGTGTTTGTGAGTGAAAAAAATACATTTTGCATGAAAAATTCCTCATGGGGGAGTTATGACAACTCTAACCCCCCGTAGCTACGCCACTGGTTGCATCTTTCAACAGGGTAACGGTGCATTCGATTGAGCTCAAATTTGCTAATATATTATAGACCACCTTCGGACGGCGAATATTGATTTTGGTGAGTATAGGACTTGTAGTTTTTTTCACAGGGCTACAAAGAATATTTCTTATATATTACGCCCTTCAGAGAGAAATACTTAAAAGTGCCGATTAGCGCGGGGCGAGGGAGGGGGTAAAATGTTGAAAGTTGCCAAGTTTTGCAATTTTTAATGATTTATCTCCAGGTGTAAAAAAAAATAAGTCCTCAAAATTGAAACAAGCTTGGCGATATCTTCCAAATTTGACCAGAAACTGGCAACAGCGGCAGTTTATTATAAAGGAGATGTATGGTTAGAATATATGCCTAGCGAAGATAGTAAAATAGTTTTAGTAAGCGATTTTAATATATATTTCAATTCAAAGAAGTGTTTTATGAAACAAGGAACACAAATACAGTTCACTCATCGATTATGATCCACATTCCAAACAGCATTTAGAAAAGAGAAGTATAGTTATAGTTTGCCTTGCAAGATTGTAAAACAATTTTAATGGCGATTTTAAAATAGATTTCAATTTCGAAGAAGTGTTTTATGGGACAAGAGGAAGACAAGTACTGCACACTCATGGATTATTATACACTTTTCCAACAGTATATATAAAGGAGAAGTATAGTTAGAATATTCTTGGCGAAGATCATGCGAAGATCATAAAACAGTTTTAGTAGGCGAATTTTAATAAGCATTTTGATTCCAAAGAAGCGCTTTATGGAACAAGGAAAAAATGTACGGTTCAGTCATAATGATACACTTCCCAACTTAATGGAATAAGGAAGGAAAATGGGAACGACGCACGGATTATGAAACGCTTTTAATATGTAGAATTTTAGTGCGTATTTAAAATATGAAAGTGTTTCCGATTTCTTTTTCTTTTTATTATTTATTTCAATCCCCTCTCTTTCAAAGTAATCTATGAATGTAATTTTCATTCATAGAAGCCTTTCTGAGAGAGCTATGAGGGGATGCTAGCATAAACCTCCATAATATGTAGTTTTAAAGTGCTTGAAAAAAAAATCTCTAAAATGCATTTTAAACGATTACTGGTCATAGTTGCAATGTAATGGAATTCTAGTGTGCTCCTGTAAATCAACTATGAATAATAAGTACAATATTTCCGATAGAGAACATTGTTTAATAAGCCACAATTTTGTTTTACTTGAAATAGCTAATTGTTCTAAAATTCACGTTAAGCAATGACTGCCCATAAACTTGGAATTATTTTGAATACTCTTGTAAAAGAAGTATCATTGCTACATATCATATTGCTACAATTTTTCATAATTATGTATAAAAATATAGAAAACAGTCTGCGCTACTTTAAAAATCTGAAAATCCTCTCGACGCCCTATGTTTAAAGTCGGGAGATGCCACCGACACTAACGAAGTGCTGTTGTGTTGCTTTTTGCGTATTAAGGCAACCCTTCGCGAGGGGTACCTGCCTAGGCTGGGGGATTCCTTGGTCGAAGGCCTTTCTAAAGGGTTCTAACATTTAAGCGAGTTTTCGCTATTTTCAGCTCCATTTTATTTCCAGGAGTTAAAAAAGTTAATCATTTGAGGGACAAAATTAGCTGTCGCAATTGATATTGACGTCATACTATTGAAGTTACAGTCATCAGACTTTGAAGGGAAAATGGCGATTCCAGTTTGTTTAAAATAATTTTTCCAGATTACATTGTTTAATTTTTTTCACAAGCAAAATGATTTCCTCTGCATGAAGCATTGGTATAAGAGGGGCTGTTCCCAAAAAACGAAATCGTTCGAATGCGAAAAGTTTCCGCACGTTGCCAGAAGAGCATGAAATTCGATTTCGGTATATAATAAAAATTGAATATGGAGTTGTTTATTTGAAGGGGACGAAAATTAAATATATTGATTGTAGACATATTTTTTAAAAAGGTTTTTTTTCTCGCGCCCGTTGTAATGGCCTCTGCAACAGGACTTATCTTCTAGTATGGTATAATACCAATAAACTATGTAACATTCTAAGAAATTATGAATTTTCCGTCGGAGAATTTTTACTCTGTTAGTCTTCTGCAAAGAGAAATTTATGAATCACTAGCTGCTACCCGCGACTTCGTCCGCGTCGGCTTTAGAATTAGGTCCCGACAGAAATGTAGCATGTGTGAATAACAAATATTGTTGCGACAAAAGGAACTGCATTTAAATATTATTTGCTTTTTACTTGTTTCAAATGAAGTACAATGCATGTTAGTATACTTCATTTAAAATAAGAGAATATGCACAGAGTTACTAAATTTAGATTTTTTTCAGGCATTTGGCGAATAGAGACAGTTACGACAGTATTTGCGAACTGTTTTGTAAAAGAAGTATTTATGCTATATGCATGAATTTTAGTCTATCTTAATCAGGAATAGAGCAGCTTTCTATTAGTGAAAAAGTTTGAGAATCGGTTCTGTAGTTACAGAGATACCCAGAGAGCGTAATGTATTAGAATTATTTTGAGTGTTCCTGTAAAGGAACTATTTATGCTACATGCATGAATTTTAGCCTATAATACTCAAGACTAGTGTAGCTTACTATCAGTAAAAAAAGTTTAGGAATCGGTTCAGTACTTACAGAGATGCACATTGAGCGTAATGTAATTCTTATTAGCATCCCTGTAAAAGAACTATCTGTGATATATGCATTAAAGGTAGCCTGTAACACTTAGGATGCCACCAGTGTCTAAGAAGTTCTGCTCTCAAAACTGCAAGAGGGGAGGTGCCAGATTCAAACCCTGGTCGTGCCTGTCGACCTAGCCGCTCCCAGTTTTCTGTGGTTTTCTAAAAAATCTCGCATAAATACGGGCTAGGATCCCTTAGAAAATCCCCCACAGAGGAATTTTCCATATAGGCCTAGGACCCTAGTGCAGTCAATCGGTCTTAATCCAAAACCAAACAATGATACTCAGGAATAATGTAACTTTTAATCAGTGAAAAAATTTTTAGAATCGGTTTAGTAGCTACAAAATGTCCATAGAGCGCAATGCATTAGAATTATTTTGAGTGTCTTTGTAAAAGAATTATTTATGCTATATGCTTGAAAGGCTGCCTGTATGTTAATCCAGGGCATAAGCTATTTTCATTATAAATTTTTTCAAATCCGTTCAACCATTTTTGTGTGATTCAGTCAAAAACATCCAAACAAACAAACTTACACATTTATATTATTGGTAGGATTTGGAAATTTATGAACTTTAATACATCTGGAGACAACTGAAACACATCTGGATTTTTCTTGGTACTTACGTATTATCCCAGCGGTCATTCCCGCCAAACTTTTTATCGTCAAATGGGTTGCCAAACTGTTGCCAATCGTATTCAAAACCATTAATAATTTCATGTGCCCGGCATTTATTTCGGCAAAAAATCGCTTGTCTTGGCGGACCGCCGGGATAATACGTAAGTACCCCTTTCTTTACTTATGCTTTTTAATTTGGCATAAAATCAACATAATTTCCATGTTTTTCAAATGCATGTGATTTTGCAAATAGAATTTCTGCTTTATTTCAAAAGCATAAATCATTTTGTGCGGGCGATAAGACGGCTTTTAATTAATAGTTTGAAAAGTAGTTAAAATTTCAAAATTTTGAGCCTCAGGTGCACTTTACCGAAGTTATGGGCTCAATCATGCTCAAATTTTCAAAGCTCTGCTTTCTGTAGATTTGTCTGGAGAGCATTCATTTTTATTATTACAGATAGATAGATTTGGCATAAAACTGGCTTAATTTCCGTGGTATTTAATGTTTTTCAGCACGCGCGCTTATTTATTGAAGTAATAGCATTCTTGTTAGCTCAATACATGAATCATTTGATACGGGCGAAACTCGCCAACCATGGCAATGTAAAAACGGTTTTTAATTAATAATTAAAAAAGTAATTAAAAATTTAAAATTCTAATTAGCCTATAACCAACTCCAGGCTCCCCTCTATATCTAAACCAAAATGCATCCTAATCGATTCAGTGGTTTAGGCGTGAAAGCGTCATAAACAAACAAACAAACAAACTCACTTTCGCATTTATAATATTAGTTAGGATAACTGAAACATTCTTGTCGACGTCTGCAAAACACTTATCTTTGCAAGCTGTAGATTAAGTTTATTATTCACGTGTTCGGAATTTAAAAATCTCTAAAATTCAAACAACTATTAGTAACATAAAGTAATTGCACGTTTATTTATTTTTTCAAAATAATAGTAATGAATGTTATTGATATATTAGTTTATATTCATTCACAGCTGCTTTTTGTTTTAAACATGTTATTTTTACCAATATGCACAATTTTTAAATGTTGTTAGCGACATATTTCACGAAAAATCTTTCCAAATATGACCGGCAAAGAATCTGCATGATTCTACTCTGTTTTAATATCATTCAGATCCTTTTTGCGATATCTGGATTTTTCGTAGGAGCTTATGTAAGCCTCAGTATCAATTCGAAAGCTCATCTTGTAAAAGGCTACTCTTTAAAACCATTCGGGGGAACAATAAGTGGCTGCAGTATTGCTTTATTTCTGATGCATTGTTTCGGCGCCAAAGTTAGCGATGACTGCTGTTATCTCAGAACGCGTCATCGATTTGAGAACAAACTGCTTCCGATTGTTCTTGGATATATTGTTATGGCTACAGCTTTGCTGGCGATCTCAGTTTTTTCCGTAATGGAATATTTTAAACTGAAACATGCACTCCGTGTTGGATTGCTCCATTCCATGCGATTCTATTCCAAAAGCAAAGACATTAAGCGAGAGTTCGACGAGATTCAGATCGATTTTAGATGCTGCGGTAGTGCCAATTATACTGATTGGTTCAAAATCAAATGGATGGCGGAAAGCACTTTACCCCCTGAAAATGATGGAGTATTTAGGTATGTTTCCCAGGGCTAGCTAGCCCATTTTTTGGCTACAAAAGTCTGGCGCAATTTCAGTATTTGCCTCCTGTTGGAGATTCTTGAATTTCTTGTGGCGACAATTTTGCCAAATCGAGCAGTTCAGAAGGAAAAAATAATCGTTCATAGTACGATGTCTTACCGGTAGACATATCGGTAAATGAAAAAAAAAAGTTTTAAATTCACTTAAAAATCAAAAGTAATCAAAGAATTGGTAAATACGGCATTCACATATTATTCCCCCAACCCATTTTGACATTTTCCCCTCTGCTAACTGAACGATTTAGCGCCATTAACAGAAAACTGTCACTTAATTTTTAATTTTGTTAACCCTGTTTATTTATATTAAACAGCAGTTTACGTTTTTCACACACCGTCAGCTATACAAGAGTTTCGCCGCCAAAATGAAGGAATGGTAATTTAAGCAGTCGACGGGATAAAACGATGATATGCAGTAATAAGTGAATATCCTATACTTCGTTCGCACCTAACCTGATAGCATTGGAAAGGCTACAGAGGACAATTTACAGCTTTGCTAAGTTGAACCAAAGATCGGTTGAACCTCGTGTATCAGAATTCGCTCTTTGACTTACTTAGTGTACCGCAGCTGATCGCGGAATTTATAGAACCAATGAACCAATAAAATTTGTGTTTCATCCTGTCAACTAGGCTTTTTACTAGAACTTTCCATCCACACTGGACTTTGAAGCTAAGAACCCGAAAAGTAAGCTGAGTTTCTGCAGCAGTACAGTACACTAAGCTCGCGTTTTGAGCATCTTCAATCAACCTGCGTCTGATTCTGTTACTGGCGTATGCTCAAGCCACTTGAGCAGACAACACTTTGATCTTGGAGACTTCGACTTCGGCGTAGGAAATCAGGAAATCTAAACAAATGATGCACATTTCGTCGAGTTGAGAGTAACTCCTCAAACACTGTGCGTATGCATTTCAGATTTCTAATTTTATTTAAGTTTTTACCTAGCGCCTTTTTTAGATCCTGGTCGATTTCATCTCTAGAAACAATTTGAAGGCAATAGGCAGTAAAAACATTAAATTACATTTTAAAGAATTGAGACGCAGCTGTGTTTAATTCACAACTGCAATAAAAATGTAGGTAACCTTCTATTCTAGATTTATTCACAAAGGGAAAAATTTTCATCTTGACGAAATCTGGAATAAACTTTTGATATCTTAGATGTGCCAATATAATTTTTTTCTTTTGCATAAATTATAAATTACTTTTTCAGTACATTTTTTAACACTCTCCAACTAGGTTGAAACGTGTTTATGATTTCGGTCTGTCTGTCTGTCCGACCGTCCGTGCTCTAACTCCCATAAATATGCATCGATTTTACGAAATTTATATATGTCGTTCCTATATACTGTACCATGTATCCCATTGAAAGTGTATGTTAGCATTAGTTCTACTGGAGGGCTCAAAACATTTCCAATACGTTACGAGGTATGGGCAGTCATTCTTGAAAGCATATTTTAGAGATATTTGGGCTTTTTTAAAGAAAATAAAGTAGACATATTATGTTATTAAGGCTCACAAAATAATTCTCTCCATCGAACATTATTGAGTAATCTGTATTATCAATAGTTCTAAACATTCAAAATACCGTTCAAAACATTCAAAAGAATTCCAATGCATTATGATCTGTGGCAGTTGAGAGACAATATTCGATTTCAGGCACTATACAGTGAGTATAAAAATGATCCGTTAAACGATGGAACAGATTTTAAACGTTCTTTTACAGGATCTCACGAAATCACATCTATAGAGCTAATGCAATAGTTCTTTTAAGATCATCTCCGAAATCTCACCAGATTTAAGGACAACACATCGCCAAATTTGGCCCAAAAATATTGTTCTGTTGGAAAGTGTTTTATAATCGATGCGTTTGACATGATTTATATTTCTTGTTTAGCTTCTGTTAGTCAAGACTGAAATAGATACCATGTTTCTTTTCTTTTTTTCTCTTTGCAAATGAGGTGCTCAAGCTAATTTGTTGACTTCTCTTGAATATAAATCTAAAAAGAATCCATCACAGAAAGCAACATTTTTTCAGTTTGACCTTTCATCTTTCAGCCGCAGAGAGTATGTCCATTCTGTGCCATTCAGTTGTTGTGATCCATCGAGTGCCGCCCCTTGTTTCCATCGTTTGGTGGACGTGAAAAGAGGAGAATACAGAAGACCTTCTAGCAGTGATTTTTATAAAAAAGGATGTACTGAAGCACTTTTAGAAGTGTTGGAAGAAACCTGCAAAGGAATAGCCCTGCTAGTGCTTTTGCCATTTTTCGTAGAAGTAAGGACAATCAAACATCCCTTTCGTTATGTCGGATTTGCCAAATAATGAGTGAATAGTGCAGGCCCGGTTTTAGAAACGCCCCCGGTTAGGGGGCGTTTCCAAAAAAAAATACGGATGGTTTCCAAGTTTGGATAAGGCAGAATTTTTCACAAAAATACATCATTATTTTTTTAATAAAAAATAAAATTTCGGGGAGGGGGGAGAGTCCTGATCCCCCTGAATCCTCCCCTTGAATACGTTCTTGCATACACACATACATATATATACATAGATGCATTCATAAATGTATGTTGACTCATTATAAAAAAATGTTCTCTCTCATGACATTTAGAAAGTTTAACTAAGAAAAAAGAAAATTTATGCGACGATTCTCAAATCTTTGAAACTTTACATAGTAGATAGTCCTTTAATATTGTATAATAGAAGAGCCTATCTTAGTTATCATTTTACTCAAAAATGGAGTTGTTCTAGAAAAATTTTACTTATGGAGTAATAATTTAAAATCGTTCAAAACATATCAAACTTAACTCATAAAGATTATCATACATATATATGTTCACTCATTATGAAAAAATGTTCTCTCTCATGACATTTAGAAAGTTTAACTGAGAAAAAAGAAAATTTTTGCGACGATTCGCAAATCTTTGAAACTTTACATAGTAGATATCCTTTAATATTGTATAATAGAAGAGCTCATATTATTTATCATTTTACTCAAAAATGGAGTTGTTCTAGAAAATTTTTATTTATGGAGTAATAATTTAAAGTCGTTCAAAACATATCAAACTTAACTCATAATCCTACATATACGTAATACCGGACCCTCCCCCCTCCCCGAAATTTTATTTTTTATTAATAAAAATAATGATGGAAGTATTTTTGTGAAAAACTCTGCCTTATACAAACTTTGGAAACCATCTGTATGTTACATTTATACAATAAACATTTTTGCTTGTTTGTTTAATTTATCTTTTAGGGCCAATATAAAGTACAATTGTTAAGTTTTAGTGTAATAAACGAGTGCTTGGTTCCATTCAGACACATTAAAATAATACAAACAAAACATAATTCAAAGAAGCTATGAATAAGAAACTATTAAAATCAAGAACTAAAAGAGAATTATACTTATTTAAAAGTAGCTAGTTGACAGTTCATAACAAATTAGCAAAAATGCTTATTTGGTAGTTTGTCTTAGGGGTGCATCAATCAATAGAACAATGTTCTGCTGGTGGATACTCATTCAATGAAATAATTTTATTTGTTTATATGATTTTTTCACTTAAAATTGTACTTTATTTCTCTATGCTTAATTTAGAATGCATTTATTGTTTATTGTTTAAAAAAAAATTATGAAAAATCCCTTCAAACATTGTGATGCACAAATTAAAGTTCAAGTAATATGGAGGGAAGAAAAGAAACTTGATAAAGAGACTCACAAGAAAAGAAGAAATAATGAAATAATTCAACAAATAAATGCAATAGGTAAAAGTAACTTACCTTGAATTTACGAGTGCGAAATGCGAGCTTTTAAAATGTTTTTTGTCTCCTCTTCAACAACTTCTTCTTCGGGAATGTATATTTAAAATCCGCTTATAATTGATATGCTAAATATGAGTATCAATCATATAATTTACATGCTATAATAAGTTCACCTTATAAACAGGCTTTTGCCAGCTTTTTAGCCTGATACCTGTAGTTTCATCTTACAGCTTCATCATTCAGGGTTTATTTCTTTTATCCAGGTACCAATCTTTTCCCAGAACGCAACTGAAGAATCAAAAATCAAATAATGCATTAAATCTTTGTTAGAAGATTGTTTAATGTCCTATTTTAGAACTGAAGTCTTCGGGCCTTTTTGTTTGCAAATTCATCAGTTAAATCAGTGTAACTGGAGTGAACGCGCAATATAATTTTCTGTTGATATTAAAGACAGTCCAACTAACCTTTCTTGGGACATAGTCATAAGCGTAAAGTTTTGAAAATTATTGGGGGGGCCGGGCCCCTCAACCACATATATTCACGTCAGTGGCGTAGCCAGGGGGTGGGTTTAGGGGGTCATAACCCCCCATAAGGAATTTTTTCCCATACAAAATGTATATTCTTCACTCCCTTATCATACACCCGTACCGTATACATATATGTGAGTTGCAGAAGTCGTAATCACCCCTCCCATGAAAAATTTCTGGCTACGCCACTGATCCACGTACATATAACTTACTCATAGCTGCCAACTACTACGGAACATAATTAACCACTTTTTCTACATGATTTTTCGGCTTAAAATATAGCAAACTTTTTGTGCTGCGCGCGCGAGTTGGTTACTATTTTGAAAAAATTGATTAAAAGATGTACTGTTTACAAAAAGTGGTTAATTATATTCCGTAGTAGTTGGCAGCTATGACTTACTATATATAAGTGTAAATTATTGGAGGCGCTCGAGCTCTATGGGTCCATAGAATTCTACACCTCTGTAAGGTAAGTATCCATGCTAGTATCTTCCTACCATGTTATAAGTTAAAAATAGAAGCAAAGTAAAAACTCCAAAGGAGAAAAAAAAAAACATTTTCGATGACATAGTGCATTTTAGACACATCTGAATTTTTTTTCATTTCATACTTTACATTGCATAATCTGATTTTAATTAACCAGAGCCTGGCGAGGGCAGCTTATAGTAACATTGTGTGTTACGTGGCGTCACAATAAATACTAAATCACGATTGAAATTAAAAGAAGAAAATTTTTAATAGTTCAAGTAAAGGTTTTTTTAAATGTTTGTAAATGGGCTGAAATACTTTTTTTTATGTTAGTATAAATTATAGTATAAATTAGTTTTCTGTATTGAGTGGTAAATTATTGGGTGGGCTCAGCCCCTATTCACAATTTATTGGGGGGGCTCGAGCCCCACGGGCCCATATAACTCTACGCCTATGGACATAGTTGATCTTAAATATGTTTAATCCGCTTTAGTTTTAAAAAACTGAGTTTAGCAGATGCAACAGTCATTGGTGTTGTTAATTCCAATGACTGTTGCATCTGCCGAAGAGCCAAGAACCGAAGCAAACGCTGTTACATAAGCATGATATCACTAGTTTATTTGGCCATTAGTTTATTTCAAAAACTGCTTTCAGCAGATGCAACAACCATTGATATTGTTAATTTCAATGACTTGCATCTGTTGAAGAGCCAAGAACCGAAGCAAACGCTGTTACATAAGCATGATATCAATAGTTAATTTGGCCAAAATTCTACTTAATCGGAG
This sequence comes from Cheiracanthium punctorium, assembly GCA_038373885.1. Lineage (NCBI taxonomy): Eukaryota > Metazoa > Arthropoda > Arachnida > Araneae > Cheiracanthiidae > Cheiracanthium > Cheiracanthium punctorium. The sequence goes on along the minus strand of JAWZYV010009895.1, from coordinate 758,091 downwards.
AATAGAACAAGAGAGCGAATAAGAAAAATGATCATAAGTCTTCTGCGTAGAGCGGATGTAAAGCTTTAAACTTTGAAATACAACTAATCAACTGAATAGGCCGAAAATCACGAGTTCCTGATAGCATCATTAACACCTTTTTAAAGAAGTGTTATCTATTTTGAGTATCTGTGTTCTGTATTGGAGATGCTCCGACAGAAGAAAAACCTGAGTAGAAAAATTGTGAAGGATGCAAATTATTTCGAGATCGTTCAAGTGATTTCTTTCAAGAATCAGTCATTAGCGGCCCTAAGTCTAAAACTGGGAAATGAAAAAATAGAAAAAAAAATGCATTTAAATTTTTATTGAAGATTATTTGATCGGCGGCCCTAAGCAGTCGCCTAGGTTTACGAGCGTGAACAAATACGTCATTATGCATTAATAGAGCTATTTAAAAACTAGAAACGCTTAGAAAACTAAGGTATAGCTTAGTTAAGCCATATTTAAAAAAACAATAACGCATTTTTTGACATTTCCTTGTTTTTCTTTCTTTTTTTTTTTTTTAATTGCAGTACTTTCCAGGTTCACCTAAGAATACACAGTTAATTTGTCTATCTTTTGCAAATTATATAAAATTTAAATACAAAATTTGTACAAAAAATGAAAAACGAAAAGAAAAATAAGCTCTGAGTATTTATTTATTTTTGTAAAAAAAAAGGAGAGCGAAAAGAAAAAAAAAAAAAAACAACCCAGACGGTTTAAGAAAATGAATGTTGTCCACTGAATTTAAAGTGTTTGAAAATAAGTTTAATGATTCAAAACTTCTGTGTAAACGATGTTTTTTGCAAAAATTCTTTCGATATTTGTCTTTATCTCCTTGTTCCATAAAACGCTTCTTTGAAATTGAAATTCATATTAAAATCGCCTGCTAAAATTGTTTTAAAATCTTCGTATTCCAACTATATTTCTCATATTGTAATAAACTGTAGTGTCTGCCAGTTCCTCGCCAAATATGGAAGATATGGAAGAAGCTAGGTTCAGTTTTGGAGGCTTATTTCTTGATACCAAACGTTGCGGTAAATCATCAAAAATTGCAAACTTTGGCGATTTTTAGCATTTCATTCTCCATCCGCTCTACCCTCCCCCATTTTTCATAAAGCAGGACTTTGTCGGGACAGGAATGGAAAAGCGGGACATTTTAGGGTTCCGTGGGGAAAGCAGGACATATAGGTAAAAATCAGGACTTTCCCGCCAAAAGCAGGACGTCTGGTCACTTTAAACAAGACAAGACACTAATTCACTAGCAAACACACTTAACAAAAACTGGTGTTAAAAGGTAGAAATCATAAAAACTTCAGTTGCAAACGGTTTCCACCATCATACGAGTAGAAAGGATAAAACTGTTAAGGATAGACCTGAAAGGGTAGTAGTTCCTCCCTTTCTTCTCCTGTGATGGTGGATTTCTTTTACAGCTGAAGAATGGTGGATCTTTTGTACCACCCGAAATGATCATCATATTGAAAAGTACCTTCTCTATGTGTGTTATTTTATGAAGTTTTTTATTGATTTTAAATAAGTCGCTTTTATATCAAAACTTTACATCAATTTAATGATATTAATCTTAATTTCATGATTTTATTTCAGTTAGTTATTATTGTTGAAGCTCGTTACTTGCAGACATCAATTGAAGATTGTAAACAACATGGAAGCCTGGATGGTATTGGTAGATGTTGGTTGTTCAAGAAATATTCACACGAACGACAGTTGCAGCATTACGATATTCTGGGGAAAGATACTTCGGAAGAATTGCTTTCTTCAGAATCAATGCTCTATGAACCACAAGGTAAGTATACAAAGAAGGTTGATTACACCCTGGAAGAATTTCGAACAGCCGGATTTAAACATGCAACACATGATAAGATTCGCACACTGCCTACGGAGAATATCAATAAAGCTGACGATTTTCTGCTAATAAAATATCCGGATAAAGACAACGAAAATGGGCAATCTCTTAGGAAGTTTCATACAAAACATCCCGAAAAGGCAGGGAAAGTGCAGGGCTTGAAAAATCAAAAAAACTTCGAAGGACAAAGAAGTAGCAAGCGAGTTTCAACTGAAAATGCGGTTCAAACGAAAGAGGAATTTTGAAGGACGACTCTCATGAAAGGAAGGAATCATCAAATTTCAGATGATCGCAGAATCCAGGAAATGAAATTCGAATCCAACTCATTATGTGGCAGCCAAGTTGATGAAAATTTGCCAGTCGCCGGTAAAATAAAAAGGAAACTAACTTTCTAAAAGGTGGAAAAGATTCTAGTATTTTAAGTATTTTCGGTGAAAAAAAAGTATACTGTAAAAAAGGGTCAATTTAAAATTCAGTTGCTTACAATGCTTTCTAGAAGAACTGCATACAGACGATTTCTGACTATTTAACATTCTGAAACAGATAATCAATAAAATGAGAAAATCCCTTATCATTAATAATCATACGTTCGGTTTGCGTAATTTTTAATAAAAATTTACTGTCAATGTATCTCGTTGGTTTTGAATTCGAATGGAGCAGCGTAATTTATTTCCTGAAATATACGAATTTCATGTCAATGTATTAATTAAAAATTGCAGATCCAATTGCATATCAAAGGGTTTAGCAAATCCATAACTGTCGCTCCCTAATAGTAATTTTTAAAATATATTTTTTTTTTCAGAATGTTTGATGCTTTATAAAAAGGGAAAAAACCACGTGCCTTTCTGCTTAGACATGTAATGTTTCTATATGAGTTATCTGATCTTTAGAAGTGTTAAAAACTTACAACAGACCACCTTCTATTGTGTATTTTATAATAGAGGAATATAATTTTTTATTAAGCAGAAAAAATGCGTAAAAATCATTTTTAATTTAAAGAGGAAGAGTTAAAAATATCCGGTTTTTAAGCATCTTATTCTAAAATTTCTGAACATCAATTTTCTACTTTAGTCTATGGAGGAAAAAATTAGAGGTAAGCCGGATATCCGTATCCGTGGATATTCGAAGATTAAAAAGATTCATACCCCTATCTGGATCCGTCAGAGCGAAAAAAAAAAAATATCCGGATCCATCAGAATGAAAAAAAAAATTATCTGGATCTGCTTTTTTCCAGCGGTTCTTTCACGGTTCTTTTAATGGCTTTTCACACAAATAAAGAAATTAAAAAAAAAAAAAAACCGAACTATTTTGTTATTATTATTATTTTTTTGTTTGTTTGTTTCTAATGAAACATAACTTTTATTGTTTAAAACAATAATCTGTATTATTTATAAGTAATTCTTCTTGTTTAGCACAAAAATATCTTTTTTTGCCAAACAAGTAAATTGGTATTCGTAATGTAAAGCTGCTAGCATGCATTTACTACTGGTGTTACTTGAGAAGATTTTTGAATATTTTTACGTGTGGTGTACTTTATCCCTACTCCAGCCTCCTACCCACCACTAAAAGGCTCCATCTCTTATTTTTCTTATACAAGAATATGATTTTTATATAGAGATGTAAAATCTTTCTAGAGAGAACCTAGTTATGCCAATGGTATTTACACATAATTATTAATGATTTCTACTTTTCTAACATGTACCAAGCAAGGAAAGTAACTGTAATCATAAAAAAAATCGACTATTAAATTTTGATGTATTTACCCTATAGAAGATATAAGGGGTAGTAGCGCTATGGCAAACGTGACTTAAAGCACTTGTCCCAACAGCTGACTTGTGGCAAGATGTCACGCGCATAAAACTTGCGCATCCAAGTCACCTTTTAGTTTTGTATGGAACATTTGTGGCTAGCGTGCTCATCAGTTTTCACTATATTTTGAAGAAAAAATGGTTTATAGCTGTTCTGCATATGGATGCAATTCATGATTTGTGAAAGGTTCTGCAATAACATTTCACAGGCGTGTGTGTGTGTTTGTTTCATATTTTTAAAACATGCTTTTTATTATAGAAGTTTTTTTTTAATTTTTCCCCATCCACTTAACCTTGGTGATAATATTTTTACGCGAAGAGGGTTTGTAATATGCATGTTGACAGTAAGTTTGGCTTGTACTTTACTCTAACCACTCGCCAAATATGGCGATAAAGCGCAAGTCGAGCAAGCACTTTGTGCGCATTTCCGGCCTCAAGTCACACGGTTGATCTTCCCTTACCTTTCCAACAGGTTTTGAATGGTGATTGGCTCTCTAGTATATTCCTACTCTATATGACATACATTTTGAGGTCTTCTGAATTCATTTATGACTTTTTTACGGTGATGTTTGTACCGTATTTACTAGTGTATAGCGCGCACATTTTTCAGAAATGCAAGGCAAAAAAATCCGAGAGCGCGTTTTACGACAGTTATACACGGAATAATCTTTTACTTCTGCATGTAATCCACGATATATGTGTTCATCAAGAAATTTATTCAGAGTAGACAATAAAACTGGAAAAATCTTCCTCAATAAAAGTTATTTGCAGCATTTTTATTTCGCTGGTTACACTTTATTTTACACGAAATCGCTAGTAATATTTTCAAACTCTAATTAGCAATCCCCATTGCTGCCACTAGTGTTATCATCACAGTCCTGTCATCACTAGCACAGTCAATGATTTTTAAATGATATCGTCTACAAATCCATTCATTTAATTGAAAATTTCAGTCACTTTCAAAATAACTTACACGTCAAATATATAGTGTGCTTTATATACAAGATAACAAAATTTCATTTAATTTTCTTGTGAAGTACGGGGTACGCGCTATACATGAGTAAATACGGTATGCATGTGTGTGAGTAATCACGATACTTCCTAAACGGTGGATTCCACTGAGCTCAAGTTTGATACAGACATATCATGGACCACACTCGTACCATTGGTACTGATTTTGTGTGTATACGATGAATAACTTCTTTTTACACGGATACCAAAAAGAATTCTTATTTATTACGACCTATGGATGAACATTCTTGAAAGTGCGCTATCGTCTAAACGGTGCTTTTGATTGATTGCAAATTGGGTATATGTATATATTAAAGGAGGTGGTAACAGGACCTGCATGGATTTTAGCATGTGTAGAATTGATTGTTTGTTCACGGGTCGCAAAAAAAGGAATTCTTATACATTACGGTCTACAGACACAAACTATTTAAAGTGCTTTAATGTCTGTATGGTGCATTCGATCCAGCTCAAATTAGTTACGCATGTTATAGGTCACTTTTTTACATACTGTATAGAATTTAGTGTGTGTAGGACTTAGGTCTAGTAAAAGGTACATTGCAACAAATTGCATTAGTTATTTTACGTGCACTAGCGTCTGAACATTGCATTCGATTGAGTTGAACTTTAGTAGACAAATTGTGAATCTCTGTCTCAAAATGTGTACGATTTCATGCGCATAGGGCATGTGTTATTTTATAAGGATACTAAAATTTTCCTATACATTCGGCATATAGATTCGGATTATTGTAAGTACATTTTAGTACTTTTAAATCATTTAAGACGGTAAAATTAGTCAGGAATTTACGAATTTGGGGGGAAATGTTCAAACACAATCTTATAATTATCTTTTTTGTTTTTTGTTGAATTAATTCACCGATTCAAATTTATTCAAACGCTTGGTAACGATCAAGTGTTGGGAAAGTTGAGTGGAGTTACTCCTGACACTTATAAACATCTTTTAAATTACGTATTACCATTTCCTACCCTAATTACGCATTACCATTTCCAACATAAAGTAATAAAAAAATGGCAGGTTTAGACCGAGATGGTTTAGGTGCTTCCGCTTCCAGTGATGCTACAAGGGATGAAATGCCGTTCACTGATTGGTTCTCTTCTTCAGCGATACCCCTCACATCTGTTTACGCTTCTTACTGTTGGCGAAAAATCTCATGCTGCGGATGAAGAGTTCGCGTTAGCTGAGAGATATGTTACTCGTGAAAAACTCGCGTAATATCCCATTCGCGTAGATCACGTTGTAGTGCGAGTCCACTGTATTTTGTTTCTTCACACCTCTCACGTTACAAATCCATTAAAAGCTGTAGCTGGAGGTCAAATTTCTGCTCGAACACCTGCGTTTCCCATTTTATGGCGTACCAGGAAACTAAAAGCACTATATTGTTCACACTTCTTGCCCGGTGAACCAACAGAAATAGGAAGTGGTGACATGAAATTTGAACTGCAAACATTGACGATTTCAAGGGCAGAGTACTTTAAAAAGGCGTAAAAGGAAAAACGTATGGATCGAGGCCACAGAACAGGAAAATAAAAAGTCACGAAAGAATTTCGACATTATACCTATCGGTGTGTGTTGAAAAACTGCTGGATCCTCAAGTTAAATTTCATATCTGAAACACACACATACACACACGCACAAATAAAAAAAGAAAGAAAGAAAAGAAACAATCCAAAAATATTTAAAATGCTTGTGAATTTAATCAAGTATCTGAAAAGTAAAATTTCGTTCATGTAATAAGGAAATGTCGATAAAATGTTACAACGAAATGCTAGCTGTACATTTTGAGAATTTTGTTATAAAAGAGCAAATGAAAACAAGAACTTTACGGATAACCATGCCAGGATTTTTGTCGGGGGTGGTTGAGAACTCAAAAACTGGAATGCAATATTAAGTTATAAAAGATCATTCAGGGTGTCTGAATATACAGGGTGTCCCAAAAAGGTGGTAACGGTATTTAATTCTTTATCTAATAGAGATAAATGAGCAGCATAGACTGAAAAAAATGTTCAAAATAAGACTCGGAAATAAGAAAAAGTTCCTCTCGTTCATTTACAAAAAGTTACACTTTTGTATACGACCCTTGTAAAAAAAAAAAAAAAAAAATCCCAATTAGTAAAATGTGCCCTATAAACTAATGAGGGGATGCACCAAATTTGAGCCTTTCATCATAAAACGACGCAGAGATATCTTTAAAGAAAGACGATCGAATGCATTCACTAATGAATGCAATAATTTTAAAAGGTGTGGCCTTCCGTTAACTTCTGCATCTACGAAGTAGTTCCCAAGATAAAACAACTGCCCACTCCTTCTCTAGGCCATAGAACTGTTCAGTCCAGTTGAAAAGACGGGCTTTTGGTTAGTCTAAAGTCCGGCTCTCACTTCCACGTTTCTTGTCGCGGAACAAGGTAAAGGCAGGAGCCCATGCTGCAAGCGTTGTCTGAAGCTCCAATGTAAATCAATGCATTCTTCAGCCCCGTCGCCCAGAAATCTTCCGCCTCGTCTCTCCGTTATGTGGGTGGCTGGGTTTGCGATTTTCATGCGTTAGCTTTTGTCGGTGGATCCCGACTTGTCATTAAAAAGGCGTAAATTCGCGATAAGCTTCTAGCTTTGTAAAAGCTGGAGCTCTTTTGCGGGAAACGGTCGTCACTCCAGGGGAGAGGAGAGTTTTTCGATGGTCAATTTGCACTTGTATGGTATTGTAATCTAAATAATTATGGGCTCTTAATGACCAGTCGGGCTCCACCGACAAAAACTAGCCCCTGAAACCACAAAAGCACGCCCCCCACACACACAATGGAGAAACTTTTGTCCGCAGTCCTATAGAAGTGTCCGGGAGAATGCATTGAATTACCATTGGAGCTTATGACAAGAGCCTTCACATGATGCTCCTGCCTTAATTCGAAGAACGTAATGCAAATGTCCATTGCTTTTTCTCCTTATCAGTTATTCAGGCTCTCCGATACAAAGCTCTAATGACCACTGTACCTATAGTTTTTTATATTGTATATGCTGCGTTTTCTTTTTCTTGTGTTTAGAAGATGTGGTATAATTCTTGGAGGCAGGACAAGTCAATCCCCAAACATTATATTGCATTTTTTGTAATTTTACATACTGTCAAATGTTATTTACCGAGGGATGGAGCGCCCCTCAGTCTCTCCTTGCTATGCCGCTCATTTTAAACTATAAATTCGCATTTAAAAATGATTAATGTTATATTTATTTCAAGAACTAAGGAAAGAAATTATGAGTTACAAAAACAGTTTTACTGTTATTATTATTATTATTTTAATGCAAAACTTTGAGGTGGATATTTCGAAAGTTATCCACCTCAAAAATTGCTATTCGTTATAAAAATAAGTAAAAATTGAATTAAATAACAGGACATTTTTGCTGTTGATATTTTGAGAGTCCACAACTTAAGAATAATTAAATAGTAATTTTATTTCAGAAGAATTTTAGTTAAAAAGCTTTACAATGTCGGTTTTATTTTAAGAATTTTTTTTACTAATATTTATTTACATTTTATAGTTATACATTTTTAACAGTAAACAAAATAAAAATCAGCTAGCTAATAACATAAACTAGCATTATCTAAATGATTACTTCTATAGTTATTGATTTTTATTGTTAGTCATCGATAATACATTGAGCTTCAGTGCCAAGAAGGAAGAAAATACTATAACTATTTTAAATGTAATTAAACATTTGTAATAGAGCCTATTTTAACACTCAACAAAACCCCTCCCTCGGAAAAACAAGTATGTACAGCTACACAGATATATTTTTTTTTCCATCATAACATCATAGAAATTCCATTTTAAAATTTGGCATACAAATTGATTGTAAAATTTTAATAACATGCTTTTTAAAAAAATTTCAATTTTCAATTATTATGATTTTTTAATCAGCAAAAAAGTTGTTTAAGTATATGTTCATGTTATATTCTTTGTGAAAGACCTCAAAACACTGAACAAAATGATATAAATCTCAACTCTTTAGGTCAAATAGGTTTGGGGAGAATTACAGACTCTTAAGGATTACTATACCGTGCAAAATTTCCGACTTTTTAAAAATTGCATAATTATAACTCGGAAATAAATTGTTGTAAAAATCTGAAAATTTGCATTTTTCATCGAATGTGGTAGTACCACAAATAAACCCAAAATCATCAATATCTACAAACATGATGTCTAGACCGTTGTTAAGTTTAAATCGATTAATAAAACATTACCGTTATTTTTTAATTTTTAAAAATTATTATTATTGTTGTTGTTACTGTATGCTGTTGTTAGTAGTAGAAGTAATAGTAATAGTAATAACAGTAGTAGTTATTAGGGACAGAACTCGGGGAAGAATGAATTTTACCAGTACATTTCTGCAGTCAGTGGAAAGCAAATTATTAAAAGTCTGACCTATAAGGTCACTTGCAAATTTTATTTTAAAATATAGAGGTGAATTTGAGAACTTCGGAGAAGAAGCTTCTGAGCTGTCAGGCTTATCGTTTGATAACGGCAGTGAGCAAGCAGGATTCCAGACTCCAAGAAAATGAATGCGTTTTTCGATGAAAACAAGGTCGCAGGTTATAAATTTTCAAAAGGAATTTTTTTTAGTAAATTCATTGTAATATTTGACAGTATACCGAATCCGAATAAATTAGAAGAATGGAAACACGTGAAAATAGTTTAGAGCATTTTTATGTTGTTGCTTTTTTGTGCGAAATTATCAGAGGAAAAGAAAAAATCGATAAAAAACTTGAAAAACATTTACAAAAATGACATAGACATTTAAAATTTTGTCAAAGAACTGAATCAATTTTTGCTGTGTTTGAAAGAAACATTGAACGTGACACAGAAATGCATTGAAATTTACATGACTGCAGGTTACACAAGAAATGTCATCAACTTTTGCTAGTGTAGAAATAACTTCAAAAATATTTTTAATTCTACCCATATCAAACGATTCAGGTGAACGGTCCTTTTGGTTTTAAAACGCACAAAGAACTATTTAAGATATCCGCCTACGTTCTGGGCAATTTTTTTAAAGTTACAATTTAGAATTTTAAAATAATTTTCAGAAAAATTGTACAATAGAATAAGAAAATGATTCAAAAAATTATTTATAATTGTCATACATTGGAGAAATTGGGGATTTTTTAGTAAATTTTCACTAAAATTTATCAAAACGGCTAACATGAAATACACCGTTGTACTAATTCTTTTTCACAATGAGGTATATATGACAATGGTGTTTGAAATGACGAAAAAAACTAATATAAATTTTACAGAAAAATAAAATATAACCTATTACATGACTGAATATGCATATTTTTCTAAATTTACGGCCTGCTGCCAACGAAAAACCTTAAAATAGAAGCAAATACTTTTGCGAGAACAAATATTTTAGGTCATTTCAAAGCCAATAACATTTTAAACATATCTTGGAAATTTCATTAAAAAATCTTTATTAATATAGAAGTTATGATGTTAATGGTGAACAGAAAATGTGAAAAACAAAAATCTGAGAAAAATGCGTTTAAATTTCTTAGATGATGTGTTTTTAACTAGCTATAACTTCCCTTCCAAACGTCATAGGATAAAAATGAAAATGGTTTTAGAAACAGAAATGTTTTGGTTACAAGATTTGCAAATAATATTATTTTTGATTTTTTGACAGAAGTGACACGTGTCTGGGTAGGCGGATACCTTAAGAACTACGATAGGGAAGAACGATTAAAAAATTTGGCTTTATTATACATAGAACAGGAAAGTTTGGCAGACACAAAAATTATTGATTTTATTACAAAAATTATTGATGAATTTGCAAAAGATAAATCAAGACACAAGTTCATATAAAATACTTTCTTAGGCAGTTATGTAAAGTTTCTTTTTTGATTAAGTTTTAGTACCAGGTTACCGAGCCATGCTCAGAATCTAAAGGCTCCTTAAGTGTAAAATAATGAATACGTAAATGCCTTGGCACGTATCAAGAATCTTCATGGTTGCCAAAGATTTTCATCGCTGTCGGATCACTCATACATTATCTGGTAAACTTTGGTCGGCATTCAATGTTACAATGGCATATACTTTGTTTTGAAGAGGGATGCTAAATATTCGATGGTCGGTGCCATCAGAGTTCAGGAAAAAGTAGTTTAACGTAAGGTGCCTCCTTTCCTTCTGTAGCAGATCAACGAGGGTATCAGCGAAGATCTTGGGCGATGCATTCACTAACAGCGTCTTCATTACTTCAGAAATATATCTGTCCATATTGAGGACGTTCAAATTCAGCATCAAGAATTTGAGTTGCTTGAACTGTCAGATGAATGAGTTTATAAAAAAAATTCATCAAGTCTGTTATACACTGTTCGCAACGTAGCAGTACACACCAAAATCGTTAATAGTTTCACTCGTCATATACTGTGAACAAAGCCATTGTAAAGTATGCTTTCAAATTTCGAATTCTTTGAAATGTGGATGACATCGAAGAAACAACCACACCAATTCATTAGGAAATTCGGAATGTCCTACATCAATCTTACAGTCCCCAAAATGGTTTCGGTTAATTTTTGTTTTTACTCTTCAGAAAAATGCAAAGCTCCAGGGTGAATGCAATCCATGTTAAAAAGTTTTAAACTATGATAATAAGTACCCATATTTGTGGCAGCTTTGTAGATACTTAGACTGTTTACCCGAAGTATTTGTCGACGTCTAGCTGTTCCATGTCGTTCTCCTTCCAAATACTAATCATCTGTTTCATCTGCTTGCGTTTGAACTGCACGTTCACACATTTAAATTTCTCTATAGTGCTTCAATTCAAACATAAAATACTTATTTTTTTCTAATTCAAAGAAAATACATCATGCATAAACAAATTCTACAAACGTAAATTCAATCTTATAGATACATAAATATAGATGCCATAAAAGTATAATACATAAATATGCTTTAAACATAATTTTATTTTATAAACTCGCGCTTAAGAAAATAAAAAGTGTAACGCAATTTAAATTATTAGTATAAAAGGACACTTCGAAATCATGAAATCAAAAACAGAATAGATCAAAAATATTCTTTTATAATAACCCTAACAACTACTTAAACGTTGACAATAATAGAACAAACGGATGGACTGAAGAAAATGGACTTCTAACTTCGAATAAATCAAAAATACATCGCTCCTATATAGTTACGCTGATCCTAGACTCTGTCACAATTCGAGTTCAACCACTCAAAATAAAACTTTTACCATCCAAACAGATTAAAAATGTATTGTCTAATAACTTAAAATTTACACGGTTCGTTGGTGCGATCAGCCTGAAAATTATCATAATTATGTAAAAAAAAAAAAGAAAAAGAAAAGAAAAAGAAAAAAAAAAAGAAAAAAAAAAGAAAAAGAAAGAAAGAAAAGATCTGATAATCCGCCCGTTCCCTGATTTTTAAGCGTTTTTTTTTTTTTTTTTTTTTTGTATTTTTAGCTTTATTCCATTTAAGAGAATAAAAAAAGCTAATCATTTGAGTGTAAGAATAATCTATTGCAAGTGACATTGACGTTACATTGAAGTCACGGTTATCAGGCTTTGGAGGAAAAATTACGATTCCAATTCGCTTAAGATAGCTTTTCTAAATTACTACTCAGTTTAACTTTTTTTCAAAAATAAAACGGTTTTCTACGCATTAAGCATGGATATAGGAGAGGATGTTGATACAAAACGAAATGTTTCGAATACGAAATGTCTCTGCAGATTACACAATTCGAATTTCGATGTATAATAAAAATTGAATATGAAGTTATTTGATTTTAAGTGGGTAAATATTAAATATTCTGAGTGTAGTCATTCTATCGCCAGCTTTAATTGTCTCCACAAAGGGCTTTATCCTTTAGTTTAGTGATAGTACACAACACAAAACAACACAGTCTAATCCACGTCTAAATAAGAATTGAAAATTTATTAGAAAAAATCTTAGTAACCAGATTTCAGCCTCCCAATTTACTGTTTCCACATATGGACAACTCCCAGCCTGCGGCCGGATGGGGCCCGCCATGGCTTTTGGACCAGCCCTCAGAACAAGTCAAAACCCTGTATAAAACCTATATAAAACATTCAAACTTCCATATAAATCCGAATTATACGGCCCGCGATATCGCTAACATCCTGAAGTCAGGCCCAGTAGGCCACTATCGTAAAGTTCTGCCCGCAACTTTTAAAAGGTTGTCCATACGATGATAAAATAAATGAGTTGAAATCATCAACTGCAGTGAATGAAAACTAAACTGATGGCTGATCATCTGCAAAATTAATTTGAATATCGGCTGCGAGCCCAATTTAGGAATCGATCGTATCATTTTTTCATCGGAGTTTCGAACATCGTTTCATTATAAACGGTTGACCCATTAAAAAAAAAAAAAAAAAAAAAAAAAAAAATCGTCAGGGTAACTACATTTAAATATTTATCGTCAACTTGGCGGAATAAGGCAGTTAAAATAGAATTCGACCTAGTGCCGTTATTAAAAAAAAAAAAAAAAAAAAAGGAATTTTCATGTTACGTCACAGGATCTTTTTTCTTACTGTGAATGACTGAAAAGGGTGTCATTTTCATTTAAATTATTAGCTAAGCTGAAACTTTTATGCACTTTTGAAATTCGCATCATCTGGATCAATAAAATACATGAAAAATATTTATTGTTTTAGTATATACGCGAAAATACATTTAGCTTTACGTTAGTTACAAAAGGATAATTGTAATAAATTCAGGCAATTTTTCACATAAGATTTACGAATAGTTTTGTATTAATAACTATGAATTAAGAATAATTAAATTATTTACGTATATTACATCAAGGTGCTTGCGGGGATGGCAACGAAGACTCTTTTTTCTTTTTCTTTCGCTGGTTGCCAGGACGATATTTTGAAATAAAAATAACTTTTTAATTCTAAACAAATTTATGTAGCTGAATGGTGTAATATATCTAGTTTCTAAAATATTTATTTGTCTGTGTACTGAATATCAAGTTCCATTTATTCTATTTCTTTGCGAAATTAATTTTTACTATTATATATCGATGGCGTGTAATTTTTAATCCGCCCCAAACTTATTTGAGCGTCCCTTTTAGGAAGATTGCATCAAGTGTGTTTTTCAAACGCTCAATAGATGGCGCTACCGTCCAAAAATTTTAAATTTTAAATTTTGAGCGTTTTAGAGATTTTTCAATCAATTGACCTAGCTCAATCGTTTCAGGGGCCCAAAAAACCCCCAGGTACGAAATTTAAAAAGAATCCTTAGAGCAGTTTTCGAGATCGTTCGGACATACACACACACAAACATTCCTCGTTTAATATAAGAGCGGATAAATTGTTTTATCAAGGTTTTGTTGAGCTTAATTTTATTGTTAAAGCAATTGAGTGAAATCGCACAGTACTCATCCTCACGAAAAAAACTAGTTCTAAAATTCTTCTTCTTCTAGTTCTAAATACACTAAATTATGAAGGGAACTTGGGTTTAGGGGGCCTTGAAAATTTTACCGACAGGGGCCTCCAATAGGCTTGGTCCGCCTCTGAAAGGGGGGGGGGGTGGCGGTGATTTATTAATAGCACTTGAGTACTACTAAAACCAATTAATCCGGTTTTTTAGCGAACACACAACTTTTCTACACGATTGTCCACGGCGAGACACTCTTCAAATATTCAAAACGGTGCATTACGCGGGAGGGGGAAGAATAAAATTTTGTAAGTAGTCGAGGTTTTCAATTTTTGATAATATATCGCCAGTTAGGCTTCAAAAAATAAGTCATCAAAACTAAACCAAGCTTGGTGATATCTTCGAAATTTGGCAAGAAACTGGCAATCCTGACAGTTTATTACAAAGGAGAAGTATAGTTAGAATATGCATGGCGAAAATTGTAAAATAGTTTTAGTAGGCAATTTTAATATAGATTTCAACCATAGAAGTGTTTTATGGAACAGGGAAGAAAATTACGGAACACTCATGGATTATGATACACTTACCAAACAGTATTTATAAAGATGAAGTATTGTTAGAAACAAAATTGAATCAAAAACTGTATCAAAATCGAAGTTGCTAATTGTTGCGGAATTACTCTGCTACTCCTGGGGTTCGTCGTTCTAAAGTCCAGTTGGTGTAAAAAGTTCAAGTAAAAAGTCACTTGTTAGGATGAACACAAACTTTATTGCTTCTAGAACTTCGTAGAACAATCAGCTATACACAATTCACAAGCACAATCTAGCAGTAACGTGCTTTTAACAATCCGCTTAAATCAGAAGCTCTCACAAATGCTGTATTTCTCACACAAAATAAGTCACTTTCACAGGCAAAAATTCAGTGAAAATATTCAAGAGATATCGTACGCAATCCCTTAAGACACAGCAATGAAGAATTTACACACAGCACTTTGAAAACAGCTTCGTAAAGCAAGCTAAAACACGGCTTCTAAAGCACTATCAATTCACAAAGCAAACGTACTCTCACTGACAGCTCTTCACACATTGAGCGTTCAACTCGCACTGCACTGTCGAGGCAGCGCGCCGGTTTATATAGAGGAGGCAGAAACTGCGGGAAGCTTCTAGAGGAGTATATTTCTTGAAGATTCTACATAAAGCGAGAATATTGATTACGTCATAGAAGAGAAATGTTAGGTTATTACGCGTTTTTAATGCAGGAAAAACAACTTCCAGGCCCCATTGGGAAAATCGCGCCAAATGACCAAAAAGTTGCCAAGCTTGGCGACTTTTGGCGAAATATCGCCAAATTTGGCGCCAAAAATAAGTTCTCAAAAGTGAAGAGATCTAAGCTCTAGGACCAATATTTCTAGAGTTTTCTAGAACCTCCATTGAAAAACAATGGAAAACCGAAACCTCCATATCTCCGGCTCTAATTGGCCGATTTTGATGCAACAAAAAGCAAAATTAATGTATTTTAAGCGTAGAATACGAATTTTAAACCATTTTAAGCCCCAGAGCAGCGGGTTGCCCCGAAAATTCGTAACATTGCCCCCTTCCCAAGGACTGCACGTCCCGGGCAGTACAATCCCCAGTTAGGAGGTCACACAAATATATACAGTGTCCAACCGTTAACCAAATCTTAACAACATAATTTAAGCAAATAATCAATAAACACAGTAAGCAAATACTCTCTAATAAATAAATAATAGAAATAATTAACAATTACACTAATAAGTAATCAATGTAATAAACAAATACACATTAATAAAAACCAATATATTACAAATATGTACACTAAACATGGCGTAAGTAGTGAGAGAAAGAGAGTTGAAGAAAGAGGAAGAGAAGAGAGGAAAGGAATGAGAGATGAAAGAAAAGAGGAATTGCGCCATAGTGACCATAGTCTGAGCTAATTACAACCGCGGTAGATGGCTAGCCGATCGTAATGTACAACTCTTGGCTTCGAGTTTGGTGACTTACGAATCCGTACGATGACGTCATTCAGCCGGTTTAGGACTGTGTAAGGACCGTCCCACGGCGATTGCAGCGTGGGAGACAGGCCTTTCCGTCGAGTAGGATTCCATAGCCAAACTTCATCCTCTCCGTGTTCAGGTTGATCCGCTCCCGAGTAAAATGTTGCACGTCTTCAAACCGTGCCCGAAGATTTTCCACGTACTCTTCTGGCGATGAAGGCGCATCTGGAGGGCGGCCGAACACTAGATCGGCGGGAAGACGAAGATCTCTTCCGAACAGCATCTGGGAAGGTGTGAAGCCGGTAGTCTCGTGGACGGCACTCCTATAGGCCAGCAGGAAGAGGGGGAGTTTCTTGTCCCAGTCCTCTTGATTCCTAGATACCAGAAGCGAGAGGTTGTTCAAAATTGTGCGATTGAACCTCTCCACCATGCCGTCGGATTGTGGGTGTAAAGGCGTAGTCTGGGTTTTGTCTATTCCGAGAAGTTGACATAGTCCTTTAAAAACTGTAGTGGTAAAGTTCGTTTCTTGGTCGGAATGAAGCTGCAGAGGGGTTCCATGTCTGGAAATCCATTCTTGCACCAGTACCTCTGCTGCGGTCGTAGCTTCTTGATCTGGAATAGGAAACGCTTCGGGCCATTTAGAGAAATAGTCAATGACAACTAGGATGTATTTGTTGCCATCCGAAGTTCGCGGAAGAGGTCCCAAGATGCAGTAGCGTAGCCAGAAAAAAAATTTAGGGGGGGGGGGTTAGGCACTGATGTAACGGATAATCTACATTATGGATCGCATTATTCATGTCAATAATGGAACTCTGCTAACTTTTAGGGGGGGCTCTGACACCCAAAACCCCCCCTCGCTACGCCACTGCCAAGATGTCGAGGGCAATCCTCTCAAAAGGCGCTCCTACATTATAACGTAGTCTTCCACGGCTTCGTTTCTTCGGGCCTTTACGGGCGGCACAGGCGTCACAAGCTTGACACCACTTTTCGACATCGCCTCGAGCCCTAGCCCAGTAGAAGCGCTCGCGAACTTTCTGCAGGGTCTTCATTACGCCAAAATGGCCCCCAGTTAAGCCATTATGAAGTTCTTCTAGAACGAGGCAGAGGCGTCGCTAAGGGGGGTTGAGGGGGGGAGTATCCCCTCCCAAAATTTATACGAGTTGGCAAAATCTCGCTCGTCACTTGGGAAAAATTATGTGTGTTTTTTAAAAAGTTTTTTAATTACTTTATCGTTTAACACCAGTATTTTGAGTGATTTTTTAGATGCAGTGGGCATGTTTCGATCTTAGGGGTATAAAAGGAATAGCTTAGTAAACCATAGGAGGGCGGTCAGCAGGGTTCCCATGAGAAAAAAAAATTGGGTGAGATTTCTCACCCATCCAAAAATTTTGAGTGAGATTTCTGAAAGTTAAGTGAGAACATAAATATTGTTTAACATCATTTTATTTATTTACAGTACAATTTCAATAACACCGATTTTTCCGTTCATTAAAACATTTTACAGCTTGATCATGTGGAAAACTTTCTAAATTGATATTTCCATCAGCTATTCTAATAAGATTGCTTAAATTTGCACTTGAATTGTTAATAGATATTCAAAGTTAATGAATATTCAAATTTATTCAAAGAATCACATCCAGTTTAACTAAGCAAAAGAATTATTAACTATAATATTTTATCTGGTATAATAAAATTATATAAAACAACTTAATATTTATATAAATATTAAATTATACTACAAAGTTGGTAAGATACATATGTGTGACAAAGTTAAAACAGATATAGTTAAGTTCAAATTCTTACTACAGTATAAGCTAGATTATCCGGCATTTAACCAGAATATGTCAGCTTCTTTTTTTCTCTTTTTTTTTTGAGGGGGGGGGGGTGGGCTTCTTAAAAGATTGATTATCTCTTACTGTGAACGACAACTAAACTTAGAACGGAAGGGGGGGGGGGTCTAAGTTTCAAACTGCCAGAGATTATCAATAATTCCATGAATCGTGGTGGTATATAAAAAAAACAAACAGATGAAATGCTCTCAAAACTCATATACAATGGACACTCATACAAAAACAAAACATTTTACAGCTAGCAAGCAGGAGGAGAAAAATCAACACGTCAGCTCAGCGCCGATAGCATTAATTAATATTCCCCTCTGCATTCCGATGATTTAACCGTGTTATCTCTGAACAGAAACTCAAGAGAGGAAGGGGGGGGGGACGCTTCATTGCGGTTGCGGCCGCGGCACGCCCGTTATCCGACTGTAGTAGAGTAAAAACAAATTTTTGCATTTGTAAACAGGCGTTTTTAAACTTTCAAACAGCGTGCGAGAATCTCGCGCAGGGGGCGAATATTTTGGAGCGCGAGAATACCTCGCGCTGTAATATTTTTTGCGCGAGATTTAAGAAATTTATGCGAGATTCTCGCGGTCTCGCACTCTAGCGGGAACCCTGGCAGTCAGTGATGATGATGAATACCAGACTTGGAATTGACCGAAGGGAAGATTAAAACGTGTTTCTCCTTTATGTAACACTCCGACGCTCTTCCTCCCATCCTCTTTCCAAGCCTTGGCACTGTACCATCAAAAAGCTACCCCCATAGAACTCCTCCTCCATACTTGGCTGTTAATGAATGCAGATATTTTTGTACCAGTCCCGGGTTCTTTGCATTGCTTCGTTTGTTATTCCCGAAAAACTTCTACATGTCCACTGGGTGCCCAGGTCTTCCGGCTGCTAAATTATCCCGCACACAGTCGGCAGTTCCTCCAATAATTATTTTGAACTGCCACTGCCACCTTTCTGCAGATTTTATCGAGATGTTTAAGGAAATGAGTTCAATTTTTTTTCCTTTCTCATATACTTTAAAAGAAATGCCGCAGAAAATATACCTCAAAAAGGACAAACTATAATTAATTTTTCACAAGCCACAGAAAATCGATTCCTTGAAGTTTTTCATCATCTTAACGAAAAGAGAAAATGTATCTGATTTTGACTGCCCAGTTTAACAGAAATTTTGAATTTACGGGTTACCAGTAAAAGTCCTAATCACTAGTTTACCACGGAGCTAAACTAGTTGAGTTAAAAAATACTGCTGCTATATAAATAATATGATAAAAAATTCCTTTAATTTACACCCCTTTCAAGTGATGTCCACAGCACGGGCGGCGGTTGTTTTTATGAACTCATAGGGATCACTTGGTGAGCGGAAAAAGGGCAATTATAATGTAGTTTAAGAAAAGAGTACTCAATCAAAATTATTTTTGGTAACAAAGGTCATCGATTAAAAAATATTAATATCAACAAATAAAATCTAGAAATCAACAAATGGAATGCATTGAGCATACTGGGCCCTCCCAAAAATCTTGTTTTATCCCTATTAATTCCCCAAAATCTTAACTAGCTTCATAGCTTTTGATTGAAGTTGCAGAATGCACAAATAAGACAGGTGAAGGAATGGCCAAGCAAATTTGTGACATTCTGCAAAAAAAGGGAATTAATATATCTGGCATGATTTTCCAGTCATATGACTTTGCCAGTTCAATGTCTGGAAAATTTAAAGGAGTGCAACAAAAGTGTCAGAAATTGTCGGTCATCCTGTTTTGTCCCTTGCCAGGATCATCGAATCAATACGGCTCTGGAACATAGTTGTAATATTAGCATAATAATAAGAGATATGTTCGATACTCTTGAAGCATTATATGTATTTTTTACTTCAAGTGCAAAAAAGATTTAGACAGTTGCAAAATAAAATTTCCGAAGTTGAAAATGCATTAATCTTAAAAAATCTTTCTAGAACAAGGTGGACGGCTAAAGCAGAAACGATTAGAGCTGTTTGTCAATCATTTGAACTTATTTTAGATTTATTGGAAGAAATGTCATATCAAACTGGTGTCGATTCTGCTACAAAAACAAAAGCTTATGGTCTTTACAAAAAGATGAAAACATTTGATTTTATTGTAAGCATATTTTTTTTATGAAAAACATAATTTACAAGGTAAAAGTATTGTCAGAAATTTTGGAAACACCTATTTTGAATGTTATTGATTGCATATCAATAACAGAAAGTACAACAAGAAGACTTGTGGAAATTAATGCAGACACTGATGGAATGGATGATTTGATCGAAAGTGCTGTAGCATTTTCTGAAAAGTTTAGCATTGATGCAAAACGTGATTTCCAATTGCATCACAGAAGAAGGGTGCTCCCAAAAAGATCTGACAATGCTAGAGAAACTGGAGCAAATTTGCAATTTAAACAGTTTTTCAGAAAAGAAGTCAAAGCTAGTCTAGACACATTAGCTAATGGCCTTCAAGAAAATGTTTCTACTATGAAGACAAAAATTTTGCCCCTTCATTCTATGTTCCAGTTTCCTTTAAGTAAAGATGATTTATGCTCCCAAAAAGATCTGACCATGCTAGAGAAACTGCAATAAATTTGCAATTTAAACAGTTTTTCAGAAAAGAAGGCAAAGCTGTTCTAGACACATTAGCTAGTGGCCTTCAAGAAAATGTTTCTATTGGGTTGGCAACTAAGTAATTGCGTATTTTTTTTTAGAAAATCAAAGACAATTTTTTCATGGAACTAAATAACTTTATTCTATAATGTATTGCCCATTTTGATCAATGACCTTTTGCCATCTTTCAGGCAGCATCATGATCCCACCTTCATAAAACTTCTGGTTTTTATTAGCAAAAAACTGAATCAGGTACGATTTGACATCATCATCATTATTGAAATTTTTACCATTCAAGGAGTTTTGTAAAGATCGAAACAAAAAGTAATCAGATGGTGCAAGGTCAGGACTATATGGTGGATGTGGCAAAACATCCCAACCAAGCTCCAATAATCTTTGCCGAGTGACCAAAGATCTTTGTGGTCTTGCATTGTCATGATGGAATACAACACCTTTTCGATTTTTCAATTCGGGCCGCTTTTCTTCAACTGCATTGTTTAATTTCGTTAGTTGTTCAATGTAGACATCAGAATTGATCGTTCGGTTGGGTGGTAAGAGTTCAAAGTAGACAATTCCTTTGTAATCCCACCAAACTGGTAACAAAACCTTCTTTTGATGAATATCAGCTTTTGATGTTGTTTGAGTTGGTTCACCTGGCCTGCTCCACGATCTTTTCCGCTTGATATTGTTGTAAACAACCCATTTTTCATCGCCAGTTATCAATCGTTTTAAAAATGGATCATTTTCATTACGTTTCTTTAGCAAATCGCAGCTGTTAATGCGTTGCATTAAATGCGTTTCTTTCAGTTCGTGTGGAACCCATGTATCCAGTTTTTGAACATAGCCAAGTTGTTTTAAGTGATTTTCAATGCATGTATGTGATACATGAAGCTTCTCTGCAATCTCACGTGTTGTACTGTGACGATCCGAATCGATTATTGCTTTGATTAGGGTGTCATCAACTTCAACTGGACGACCAGAGCGTTTTTCACCTTTGAGTGAAAAATCACCAGAACGAAATTTGGCAAACCAATTTTGACACTGCCGTTCTTTTAAGGCTTCGTCACCATAAACAGCACATAACTTTTTATGAGCTTGCCATGCGTTTTTCCCTTTGCGGAAATAAAAAAGCAAAATATGACGAAAATGTTCCTTTTGATTTTCCATTTTTCAACGAAGGCCAAGCGAAAACTACGCAACCGATCAAAGAACTTTTTTTACTGATTGACAGCTGAATTGCCAACTATCAAATAACAAAATGTGTTTTACATTTGTAAATCGTCTGCAAACCTAAAAATTCAACTGAAGCCATCTATGAGTAAAATCCGCAATTACTTAGTTGCCAACCCAATACTATGAAGACAAAAATTTTGCCTCAAATGCAAGTTATGCAATCTTATTATTTTTTCTTTTAGTGAGTTAAATTTTTTAGTGAAAAAGCATTTGGGCGGAAAATTAAGATTTAGTGATTTTCTTTAGTATTTATCATTTAGTATTCTCTTTAAAAAGTTACTAAAATAAAAAGTACATTTAAATTATGTTTATTTTTAATGAATGCAATTTCTTTTCCAAGGAAAAGGGGAACTTGACACATCGGCAAGTTTTGAAGCCTTAAAATTTGTAGACTGTAAAAAACTAATATATAATAATTTTAAAACAGACACATTTACGGCTGTTCTTGAAAATTTTTAAAACTTCACTTCTTTTATAAATTTTGTGTTAACATATATTTTTTATGGAAATAGTGTTTTTTTTTAACTTACATATAATTTTTTTGTAGTTTACTTGTAAAAATTTAATTTTGCTTTCCAACGATGTTTCATTTTATGTAGCATCATTAAAACATAGCTGAAAATTATATTTTAAAATGTTCATGTATAATTTTGTACAAAATGCAAAAATGCAGGCTGTAAAATCTAAAATCAAAGTTGAAAAATCTGTAAGAATACGAAATTGTAAGTTTGAGATCACTTTTAAGCTTATGAAAAACAATTTTATAATACAAGCCACATTTACTGCTATTCTAGAAATATTAAAATCTTCATTTCTTTTAAAAGTTTTGTATTTATATACATTTTTATTGAATTAGTTTTTTGTTTAACTCTACATCTTTAATTTGATTGTAGTTTACTTGTGAAAATTTAATTTTGCATCCCAAAAGTGTTTTCATTTCATGTACTATCTATATGAAAGATTACTGTGAAAGTTATGTTTAAAAATATTTATGAGTAATTCTGTAAAAAATCTAAAAAAAAAATATATAAAAAAATGATGGACTGTAAAATCTAAAATCAGGGTTGAAAAATCGTAAGAATAGGATTGCGTTAGTAAGTTTTGAGTTCAATATTGATTTTATTTTTAAAAAAAATTAAAACACACATTTACTGCCGTTCTAGAAATTTTTAAAACTTCATTTCTTTTATAAATTTTGTGTTTAAATACTTTAATGTTTAATTAGTTTTTTAAATCTGTATATTTAAAATATTTATGTATGATTCTGTGTAAAATGCAAAAACTTAAAATTTGGTAGACTCTAAGAACTAAAATCAGTGTTAAAAAATCGGTTAGAAAAAGGAAGTGAGAGTTCGGTGTTAAAATCATGAAAAATGATTTTAAAACAGACACAGATTTACTGCTGTCCTAAAAAATTTATAAAACTTCACGTTTTTATAAATTTTGTGTTTACATACATTTTTTATTGAATTAATTATTTAATGAACATATTTAATTTGACTGTAGTTTACTTGTGAAAATTTAATTTTGCATTTAAAGGATGTTTTCATTTCATGTACTATATAAAAGATTACCGAGAAAATTATTTTTTAATAATAGTTATGTATAATTCTGTATAAAAGGCAAAAAAGTTTATCTATATATTTAAATGACCAGAGCATTGAGACAGATCGATAATTATGTAGATGTAAATTGTAATTTTTTTTTAATTTATGTTACACGTAATTTAAGCAAATTATGGAGCTATTTGCTAGTTTAATTATTATTACTTACATTTTCTGTAACATTTATTGAATTTTTATTCTATAAAATGTGTTTAAATGGACATAATATAGACTTTCTGATTTATTAAAACGACGATGGTTTTGTTTTAATCCGCCTGACTACGATATTGTTATTTTCAGGACAGAAATGCGTTTTTGCAACCATTAAACATGGTTCAGTTCACAGTTTAATATATTTTATTTCGGTTATGTAAAGATTTATTTGAGCGCTTTATCGAAAGACAATGAAAGGGCTATTTTTAAAAAATGATGAAAAAAATGAATTGACTCTTGGTTACTTTTCAAAAATTTCCAAGTTTTGAGTTGGCATATTTTACAGCTCTCCCCTCCCAATCATGATGCTCTCGCTACGCCTCTGGAACGAGGGAGTACTAACTGCCATCGGAGCATCTTGCCGTCGTCCGACTCCCATTTACGATACAGGACTCCATTTCTCAGGCGAAGCGAATCCCATAAAGCCCAGTACTGTTTTGTTGCCGGACTGCAAGATGATATTTCTTGCCAGCTGGGCTTAATGCTTGATTTCTCCAGTAACTCCACAATAGGTTTGATGTCGCTATCAGCTAACTGGTCCGCCCGAACATTTTCGTCACTCCAGGGATCTTGAGATGGTGCCGATGATGTAACTTGGCGGACAACGATATGTTTCAGATGGTAATTTTTCTCCGCCCTGGAGCAATAGCGACAACTGGCTATGCAGGGCCTTCTCGAAAAAGCATCTGCATTTCCATGAGATGCCCCTTTCCGATGACGTATCTCGATGTCATATTCTTGTAATCGCTGTATCCACCTGGCTATTTGGACCTCTGGATTCTTGAAATTTAGAAGCCAGGTTAAAGAAGCATGGTCCGTTCGGAGCAGGAACTTTCGGCCGTACAGGTAATGATGGAAGTGCTCCACGGCCTTAATGATAGCAAGAAGTTCCTTTCTCGTAACACAATAGTTTCGTTCTGCCTTTGAAAGGCATTTGCTCCAGTAAGCAATGACGTGTTCTTGGCCATCTATCTCCTGGGACAAAACTGCTCCAACACTCTCCTTACTTGCGTCTGTGTCCAGGATAAGTGGCTTGTCAGGGAGAGGATACGACAGGATCGGCGAAGATGTTAAAGCCGTCTTCAGTTCGTTGAATGCGTCCTCACATTCCTCAGTCCATAGAAATTTCTGTCCAGTCTCGGTCAATTTGTGAAGAGGTCTTGCAATTTGAGAAAAACCCTTCACGAATTTTCGATAGTAAGTACACATACCGAGAAAACTTCGAAAGTCATGGATATTCTCCGGACGACTCCAGTTCTTGACTGCGGACGTCTTTTCGGGATCGGTTCGGACTCCGTGACCGAGGTAACGTACTTCCCAACGAAACAAATTACACTTTGATGGACTTAGTTTCAAGTTTGCCTCTTTTAATTTCTGCAGTACCTTTCGAATGTTCTCAAGATGCTCTTCGAAAGTCTTTCCGACGATGATGATATCGTCCAAATAAACGAGACATGCTTCGTAGGAAAGTCCTCTCAAAACTGTCTCCATCAGACGCTCGAATGTAGCCGGTGCGTTGCAGAGTCCAAAAGGCATAACTTTGAACTGCCACAATCCTTGTCCCGTGGTGAACGCAGTCTTTTCACGGTCATCGGGATGGATTTCTACTTGCCAGTAGCCACTCTTGAGATCCAGAGTGGAGAACCATTCATTTCCCGATAAAGTGTCCAATGTGTCGTCTATCCTGGGAAGAGGGTAGCTGTCTTTCTTGGTAATGTCATTCAGACGTCTGTAGTCAACGCAGAACCGGGTGGAACAATCTTTCTTTCGGACCAAAACAATCGGCGAGGCCCACGGACTAGTCGATGGCTCGATGACGTCATCACGCTGCATCTCCTCTAAAAGTCTGTTCACCTCTTCTTGCTTAGCAAACGGCAGCCGCCTAGGATGTTGCTTGATGGGAGAATGGCTGCCTGTATCTATCCTATGTTGAGTTAAGCTCGTACGGCCAAAGTCACCCGAAGTACGGGAGAAGAGGTCTTCAAATTCAGTTATTACTTTCTCCGCAGCGCTTCTCTGTTCTGCCGTTAACTCCACGTCTTGTATTAATTCCTTCGTCAGGCACTCGGAAGATTTAGCTGTCGTTTGGTTGATGTTCTTATTAATGCAGGTAACAGGAGTGCATGTCGCCAACACTTCATTTTCCTTTATCACCTTCGACTTGTCCGTCACATTTGCTACTCTAACTGGAATTTCTGTTCTCGACAAATCCACAAGTGTTGCTCCCACAAGTACTCCTCTGACGGAATCACTATTGTTTGGGTGTTCGATTAATCCAAAACGGAATTTATTG
The DNA here is from genome assembly GCA_038373885.1 of Cheiracanthium punctorium. NCBI lineage: Eukaryota > Metazoa > Arthropoda > Arachnida > Araneae > Cheiracanthiidae > Cheiracanthium > Cheiracanthium punctorium. Next base: position 732,152 of record JAWZYV010009895.1, on the reverse strand, counting down.
CTTTGTTTTACTGTTCCAGAAATTATTGAATCAGTTCTGGGAGGTAGAATGATATCAGTCTGGGCTATTATTTGCTGAACAGGTAAAATAGTTTCATTTTTAATATCGAACGCAGCTATTTCTTCTGAGTCTGAACGAACCTCATTATTCTTAAAGTCCGAGTTAAATTTGTGCGATTTTAAAAAGTCGAGTCCGAGAATAAAAGAGTCTGTAATATTGGCGACATATACCACATGGTCGTATCTGGCATTTCCAAACGTGATTTCTAGTCGCGCTTTTCCGCCCACTTCGATCTTGTCACCTGTCACAGTCTGGAGGGTCAGCGAGGGCGGAGTCCTGATAATCTTTAGATTTAATTTCTTGGCCAGATCCGTCCTTATGATGGTTACGTTCGCTCCAGTATCAATCACCATGTGGCATGGGGAACCATTAACGTATCCCAGTACGAAGAGTCCATTACTGCCGCCATTCACTGATGAAATCTGCAAGACTTTTAGGTGGGGCTTTTGACTATCTGGCAACCTCCGCCCTGCGAGATGGCCACCTCCTAGTTTCCCTCTTTCATGTTCTTAGAGTTCTCTTGCTGGTCATGAGACTTTCGACCACAATGCTTTTGTACATGACCTGCGACGCCACACTTCCAGCATTTCACTTTCTTTGGACTATCCCTCGTTCTATCGGATCTTAATTTTCGTTCTATGAGATCTTCAAGTCTCTTCAACCTGTTCTCGACGCTCTCTGTGTCTTTGTCAGCTCCCTCTTGGACCGTGACAGCTCTAACAGCATGCCGATCTTTCCTGATGGCCCGCTGAGCTGCTTCTAGCTTCATTGCGAAGACGAGAGCAGATTTCAAATCCTGATAATCCTCCAACATAAGTGACTTTTGGGTTTCTGGATCACGATGGCTTCAATAAAATGACGCACCGCCATTTCTTCTCGACATTATCAAGGTGGTCCATGTAGGCTAGATGACACAGCCTATCTATGTCCGAAGCCAGCTCTTGAAGGGTCTCGCCAGATCTTTGCACTCTTGACTTAAGTTGTATTCTACTATATTCTTTCTGGCACTTCTCTCCGAATTTCAACTCCAAGGCACTTGCGAGGGCGTCAAAATCTCCTATCTTTGTCGCTCCAATGGTTTGCAATACGTTAATTGCATCTCCGATAAGGGAAGCGGCCAGTTGGTTCGCTTTCTCGGACTCGCTCCAACCATTGGCTTTGGCGACGATTGAAAATTGGGTCTTGTAGGCTTCCCAGGGAGTCTTTCCGACATAGGTAGTAAGTTTCACTGCTGGACGGTGTGAAGATAACCTGATGTTTTCAGGAAACTTTCCCAGCTTTACGAGAGAATCCAATTTTTCTTCAATTTTAGCTTCATATTCTTCATGTATTTTCGAAACTATATTTTCTTTCCAGTCTAGTTTCTCCTCAATTTTATTCTTGAATTCTTCCTGCATTCTGCAAATATCTTGCTGCAATTCTTTAACATTTCCATCAATTCTTTGTTCATATTTCGTTTGAGTTTCTTCTATGAGCGACATTCTTTTCTCCATTATCTCTTGATTTTCCTGCACACTCTTTTTGAATTTCTCTAATTTTCCCAAAGCAGTCTCCATTTTCTCCAATCCCAATTTCATTCCTTCTTGTCCGGCTTCAATTTTCTTCTCTAAATCCGCTTTTATCTGTTCCTGTCCGGCTTCAATTTTCTTTTCTAAATCGGTCTGTCCGGCTTCAATTTTCTTCTCTAAATCCGCCTTCATCTGTTATTGTCCGGCTTTCATCTCGTCTTGTGCGGCTTTCATCTCGTCTTGTGCGGCTTTCATCGCTTTTTTTATCTCATCTTGTCCGGATTTCATCTCGTCTTATCCGGATTTCATTTCCTGCATCATGAGCTTTTGAAGTTGTTCTTCCATTTTTCGTCTAGTCAAAACCATAAACTGGAAAATTAAAGTCTTTCTTTAGAACCCCGATTCTGACACCAAATGTTGCGGAATTACTCTGCTACTCCTGGGGTTCGTCGTTCTAAAGTCCAGTTGGTGTAAAAAGTTCAAGTAAAAAGTCACTTGTCAGGATGAACACAAACTTTATTGCTTCTAGAACTTGCTAGTAGAACAATCTATCGCTAGTAGACAATACTAGCAATCTATTGCTAGTAGAACAATCAGCTATACACAATTCACAAGCACAATCTAGCAGTAACGTGTTTTTAACAATCCGCTTAAATCAGAAGCTCTCACAAATGCTGTATTTCTCACACAAAATAAGTCACTTTCACAGGCAAAAATTCAGTGAAAATATTCAAGAGATATCGTACGCAATCCCTTGAGACACAGCAATGAAGAATTTACACACAGCACTTTGAAAACAGCTTCGTAAAGCAAGCTAAAACACGGCTTCTACAGCACTACCAATTCACAAAGCAAACGTACTCTCACTGACAGCTCTTCACACATTGAGCGTTCAACTCACACTGCACTGTCGGGGCAGCGCGCCGGTTTATATAGAGGAGGCAGAAACTGCGGGAAGCTTCTAGAGGAGTATATTTCTTGAAGATTCTACATAAAGCGAGAATATTGATTACGTCATAGAAGAGAAATGTTAGGTTATTACGCGTTTTTAATGCAGGAAAAACAACTTCCAGGCCCCATTGGGAAAATCGCGCCAAATGACCAAAAAGTTGCCAAGCTTGGCGACTTTTGGCGAAATATCGCCAAATTTGGCGCCAAAAATAAGTTCTCAAAAGTGAAGAGATCTAAGCTCTAGGACCAATATTTCTAGAGTTTTCTAGAACCTCCATTGAAAAACAATGGAAAACCGAAACCTCCATATCTCCGGTTCTAATTGGCCGATTTTGATGCAACAAAAAGCAAAATTAATGTATTTTAAGCGTAGAATACGAATTTTAAACCATTTTAAGCCCCAGAGCAGCGGGTTGCCCCGAAAATTCGTAACATAATGTTAGCTCAACAAAACATATTTTTCTGTCTCTCTTAAATATCGAGTTTCTCCCATTGAAATACATTAAGAAAACAGCGGCTCGTCACATAGATATGGAGCTAAGATGACCAAACGTCCCAAATTTTCGAGGACTGTCCTCAACTTCAAGATTTTTTTTCAATTTGTCCCCAAAATGTTAAACAGATGTTGAGGACAAAATTTCAATTATAATAGCTATTTGTTCCCAAATTTTTACAAAATTACGATGTTCCCTTCATTTTATGGATGCTGATACTGATTTAATTGAATAAATAGAAACTTATTTGAAAAGAGCAAGAGCATTAAATTTACAAAATGTAATGTAACAAATTTTTGCTTCAAATTTGGGGACACTACACTGATTTGTTCCCAATTCTATGTTCCAAACCAAACGAAACTTGGCTGGTCGAAACGGAAGATCTGTGTATTTTAACTGCCTCTATGAACTTCTGTTACAAGTGCGTCACTATGCGGCAACATATGTAAAAAAATAATTTACGTTTTTTCAGTAGATTGAAGTCTCTTGTTTTTATTTGTTGTCTTGTTAAGCGTACGTGATTTGATAATGTAATTGTTAGATTTTGGACCAGTTGAGGACGTTTACGTTGAGGCGAAAAGGGGGCCCATCTTCCTTTACCGTAAAACCATCATTGTTTATGTGTTGATTATGTGAATTGCGAAATTGCAGGGCTGCGTGTGAGAGTGCTTAGATGGTCATAGTTTAACTTGGACTGAAAAGAGTGTGAAGAGACAAACATCAGAATGGCATCTTCAGGTATTTGAAAACAAATTGATTTTTTTCATCCTTCCCCATTAAGACTCGTCTACTATCATTTGGTTTTGCTTAATTAACCCTAAAGTTTCAGTTTAAATTTTTTAAAAATATCACTTCATTATCTTTTCGAAATCTTTACATTATTTGCAGTGATTTTTAGTGCATCTGTTCTTATGATCATCGACGCACTGCAGACAACCTACGGTAAAAAAAAATATCTAAATAGTCTCGGTGTATTGACTTATGTTTAATCATTTGCTTATGAACGCATTTAGAATTCAGTATTTCAAATTAAACCATTTTTTTTTTTTTTTTTCTAAGGGAAATGAGAAAGCTTTTCCATATCTTTACTTTACTTGTTTTAATGTTTGCTGGACTACGAAATTATTTATTTTTCTAAATAATGGTGCATTTTCAGAAAGTTTTCTGTGCTAAAGTAGGTTAATTTAAAACATAAATATTGCGATGATTTTTATTAGCTGCTCCATTTTTGTGATCAATTTTACGTGTTTTCATTTATCGGATCAAACTCCTTTAGTAAACTTACTATAATCTGCTAATGCTGCCTCATTAAATATGCCTTTTTAAAGTAGTTAATTTCTCATGATCAAATTATTATTTTATCTGGGAACAATTAAAAGAAATAACTTTTTGATAAAAATAATTGCTTATTGTTGTTGTTGAAGAATTTATCAGTATGTAGTATTGATTTGTGCATCATTTCAGTTACTATTTTTGCTGATTTCCCCTATTATAAGTTTTTTTTTTAATGTGTTCTAAAAATTTAATTTGAATGAACCTTCTTTTTAACTGAACTTTTTGACTGAACCTTAACAAAATTGTGGAATAATTAAAATTTAATAGAAGTAAAATATCAGTTAATATCTTGAAGAAAAAAAAAAACTCCTAAAAATTAGTATGTCAAATGTTATTCGACAAAAAATACTGTCTTATTCAAGAATTGAATCATAACATGTGTTAGCAAGATACGCTAACCATCTATCAAGCTGGGCAGCAAAGTAATTTTATTCACTTTAAGACAGGAAAAGGAGGTAGACTTTTCTTAGTATATCCCTCCATCTTGATTTTCCAAATAAGAATGGACTGTCAAGGTTTTCCTGTTCTTCATCTGTCATATCAATTTGTTTTCACTTAGATGTTTTAGCATGACTCACCACAGGAGAGTTTGCTCTAAACTGAGCTTAGTTTTTATATATCACATGCATTCTTTGGATGAGATAAAAGACACTTTATCTGTCTCATCTCATCTAATTAATTATATATATTATTGTCACTTCATGATTAGCATTTAGCAGCAGAAAAGCTGTAGTGATCAGTGGCATATCCTGAATTTCATTTTGTGGGTTGCATATTACACCCTAAGAGAAATGATGTGCCACTTGGTAAATACTAAAGATTATGCTATTATGGGTGCCCCCCTCCATATTTATGTGTTAAATGCAATTTAATTATGCATTTGTAATTGTTTGTTGCGTTAATTACTCCTGTGGATAGGAAAATACTCCTTCTGAAAAGGTTGAGTATTTTTACTCTTCTGAAAAAATTGTAGATCGATCACTGCATGAACCCACTACCTACCCCCAGTGGCGGATCCAGAAAATTTTTTTGGGAGGGGCTAAGTTTTTTTAAAAGCTTATTTCACCCAATTAAAATGTACTGTTTGCCCCAATTTGTCGGGAAATTTTTAAGATAAAAATTATCCAGAATGACAATCGATTTTTTTTTTAATTTTGGAAAATTAATAAGAATAATAATAATGGAATTTTTAAACATACTGAACCCTATGGGGCAAGTGTTTTTTGATGAAAGAAACAAATACATTTACCATTTCACCATATGGAAAAGTAAGAGAAAGAACATTCTTTAATCACGTTACATGAGGAGAAAACCGCGCAAAACTCTAGACTGTTAGATCGACAGCCGTGCTGTAGGCCAGAATCCTAGACCTTCACACTTTAATTGCAGATAAAAAAAATCAATGACAAGATGGAGTGGATAGCTTTTCATCGGAAGACGAAACATATTCCCTTTTTATTCGTTGAATAGTCCTCATTGAAAAGCCCGCTCCAGCGACTTCTGGATCAGAATGCTAGACTGAGTTTCATTTTCAAAAAATATACGTACTTTATTTATGTTTCGTTCTTTACAACGAACACTTCTTCCTTTAGAAGACATTAAGTTGTTCTGAAAAGTACAGTTGTTTTGATATTTAAGAAAAGTAGTCATAAAATTAAGAGAGCAAAGAAAAAGAAACTAGCAAGCAGATAAGAAAAATCGCAATGATCGAAACTATCCAGTGTCCCTCCAAATGAACTTCTTATAACCCTTCAATGCTTCCCGCGTTTTCACTCTTCTTTCCTAGGAGAAAATAAACTCGTCCACCAATATTTCCCACTCACCTTCTCATGATGGTCGAATAATATTAAAATATTATAGCTTTTATGAAGCTGGGCGTGACAAACAAAAATGTGTTACATATGGGACAAATCTGTTAGCGTGCAGGACAAAATGCCGCATTTTGATTTAAAACTTGGCAAAAATTTAAATTTTAGACTACATTTACTTTTTTTCTGCTCAATTAGCTGCACTAAGTACAAAAATGTGTGTACAATTAAACAGATATGGTTAATTATTGCTGTTAGCTACTATTGATGAAGTCATAGATTGCTTGAAATATTGAAACGTCATTTTAAGTTATCGGTTGATTTTCATCATAAACTCAGACAAGATAAAACTGTGATCATATATTGTACAATAACATTTTAAATGCATATTTCACCAAAACATATTTAAATTAATTAAAAAAAAATCCTTATTGAATCCTTGAAAATCCTTGTCTGAGTAGAAGCTTTATGGCTCATACTTTTACAGAAAGAATCAGAAAATGTTTAGCTAGAAAGCTAGAGTTAGCTACGTTAGACATTTAGCTAGAGTTAGCTAGGTTAGGCATTTAGCTAGAGTTAGATCAGCATAGAAAGTTTGAAACTGGGAAAAAGAAAAAGCCCAAACAACTAAGAAAAAAAGAAAATGAAAAAAATGTCAAGATATATGTTAAGAACAATGCTCAATTTCTGTGACATCATATATTTCAGCAACAACTGTAAATCATGTTATAAATGTTTTAACAAATTTTAAGTTCTTCCTTGGAAAATTGATATAAGATCTTTTAATGGTAAAATCATACAAGCCGGTGTGCACCCCATGTAAACATGGCGACAGTCGCTGGAGCTTGGCGGCCGCCAAGCTCCAGCGACTGTCGCCAACCATTTTCCACGATCAGCACATTAAAATTGCATATATATTCCACTAAAAATGAGCAACCAGTGGACCGTTTTTAACTAAAAAAACCTCAGTGGATTCAGCAACCTAGTTGTACAGCTATCTAAACTAGGCAACCAGTGGTTCGTTTTTAACTGAAAAAACCTCAGTGGATTCAGCAACCTAGTTGTACAGCTATCTAAACTAGGCAACCAGTGGTCCGTTTTTAACTAAAAAAACCTCAGTGGATTCAGCAACCTAGTTGTACAGCTATCTAAACTAGGCAACCAGTGGCCCGTTTTCAACTAAAAAAACCTCAGTGGATTCAGCAACCTAGCTGTGCAGCTATCTAAACTAGGCAACCACTGGTCCATTTTTAACTAAAAAAACCTCAGTGGATTCAGCAACCTAGTTGTACAGCTACGTAAACTATGCAACCAGTGGACCGTCTTTAACTAAAAAAACCTCAGTGGATTAAACAACGTAGTTGTACACCTCTTATAAAGTCAGTATGATTAGAATAGCACGTAAATAGCACTTACGAAAACATAAAACACATCGAATATCAATTTAAAATTCACATTAAAAACCTTAAACATTGCAAAGATTCGTTAAAAAAGAGCACTTACCTTTATTTTTTTTTAATAACCGCTCAGAAATGTCCTCAACACCCACCGGCTTATAGCGTAACACCAGCATGCTTTCTTTTATTTAGCTCTATATTCACACCATATTTCTATCAAACACACACAAAAGAACGCTCCTTTTCCTTTCAAAACATAAAAAAACTCCATATTCCACACATAAATACTGACGACGAAATTCCCCAATACGCTTACTAACCTACGATAAAGAGTCCGTAAAACAGAATTAAAACCATAAGGAAAATCAAACATTAACTTAATCCACTCTATCACCAGCCACAAACAAACAACTATCGTCATTCAATTAGCACTGAATGAAAATCCCATACTTCAAAACACCCCGTGTTTCTCTTTGGTTACTAGTCTAAACAATCACCGGCAGGGTACTTCACTCCAGCTGAGCATCGCCCATGACGGCGCCAGAGCCATTGCCAAATCAATTTGTAAACAAAACATCAAAATGTAAACAGCACCGTATACGGAATATAGTCCCTTTTAATGTTGTAAATGTATAAAAGGAAGCTCAGATGAAAAGATTAGATGCATTTTCAGAAAATCCAAAAATTGGAAGTGGCTGATTTTAGTAAACACGGTGCTTCTTTGATAACAGGTCATCAACATTTTCCCCGACCAACAGTCTTGGGCTGTCTGGGTCTTTGGAAGCATTTTTATTTTTCTTATAATGATTTTATAGCCTGTTGTATAAACAAGATTAAGAGCCTACCTCAGACGCATGCATTCAGTTACTGAAAAATTGAAACTGTATCAATCATAAGTGTATAAGTATGTATGATATTTATATTATAAATAAATGCAAACTTCCTTATTCCTATTTTGATATTGAAAAATGTACAAATACGTTAAAATTTTGCTGTGAAATGTCCCATACATAACACATGAATACTACTGTGGAATGACCCAATAACCAGTCATTATTTTGTTTTGATTGAAAATATAGTTAATTTGTTTACTAGCGAATATTTATATTGTAATAAGGTAAGTGCTCCAATAGTGGGCCGCGTACCAGTAGTGAGCCACCTGGATGTTTTATTCAAAAAACAAGAAATTAAAATGTTCCAATAAGATTAGAGATCTGCCTGTGATTGGCTGAAACACTTACTAATTAAATACCAATGGCACAGTCTTTATTTCCTGTTTAGTTAGGAACTAGAAGGTTTGTTGCTGAAGTTGAATTCTGAAAGAAGCATTTTAAACCTGTTCTTAGTGGTTTTCTTAAGAGGCTAGTTTTCATTCAGCTCCTTTTTTAGCATACATTCTACTTGTTTTCAAAATGAATTGTTATTGATATTATTTAATTATATACTGACTAGATTATAAAATATTATTTAATTAAATAATAATTACTGTTTATAGATATTTAAGGGTGGCCCATTTTGGGAACACTATTTTACTAAATGTTCCAGTAGTGGGCCTGGGTGGCCCATTACTGGAGCATACACTTTTTTTCAAATACACAGTTTTCTAGTGTGTATTTTAGAAGTTATATCTTGTACAGTCTTGTTGTATAACTAGATTTGCTTTATTTTTATTAGAACCAGTAGTGGGCCAGGTGGCCCACTTTTGGTAAACTAATGGCCCACTACTGGTACACTAATGGGGGTTATTCTCACATGATAAATTTTATGTTCTTGGCTAAAATTAAGCATGTCAGGCGTAGATATTTAAAATTTTTGAAAGCATATTTTTATAAGCACTGCAGCTTAGCACTTTCTGTATGGCTCATGAAATTGAGTTGGTGGCATTACTTCCAAATGCAACACATCTTCTTCAACCCATGGATGTTTCTGTGTTTCATGCCCTGAAAACAATTTGGAAACAAGAAGTTTCAAATATTCGAATAAGTAATGATGGAAATCAAATACAAAAGCATCAATTTCCAGGTGTACTTAAGTCAGCACTTAATCGCTTGTCACCTGACACAATATCAAATGGGTTTAGGGCATGTGGCAATACTTCCATGGAATCCAAAGAAAGTTATTGTTCCAAGGGAAGTAAATCCAAAAAAAGTGATTGTCTCAAAGGGCATAAATCCTCAAAGACCAGCATCACCGATCAAGAAGGAAGAAAATCATTTTTTAAGAATACTGGAATCAAAAATTGGTGAAGCAAAGCTGAAAGCATTTCTAGAAAATGTAGAAGAATGGAAGGGTCCTGTAGAGCAAACAGATTTATATTACTTGTGGTTGGAAGCAAAGTCTTTATCTAATTTAAGCTATAACATACATAAATTTTTGTATTTAAAAATGTACAATTTAAAAAAACAAAAAATTGATACAGTCTTAATTTTTTCAGCCTTTTAATAAGGTTAATGTTGAAACTCCAGAAAAAGAAATGGATATAGATGTTCAAGAGTCAACTGAAGTTTTTATGGACTGTAGAATCCCAACACGTTGGGTCTATAATTGATCAGGTAGCAATCACTGAACATATCAATAAAACTGAAAAAGCAAACAATGACAGTCCCATTGCTGGGCCATCAAAAATTATTCCATCACCATTTAAGAGGTCTCTTTTCTGGCCACAGAGTGAAAATGATAATAGAAAAAAGAGAAAGTATGAGAAACTTCCTGCTGTAGTTACTTCACCACAAATGATTATGTATCATAAGAAGAAAGAAGATGCTAAAAACGCAAAAGCTGCTGAAAAAGAAAACAGAAAAATAGAAAGAGAAAGGAGGAAAATGGAGAGTGAACAAAAGAAAATCAACTACACAAAAAGAACCAGAAAATGTTCATCAGCGTCTTCAGTTTCATTTAATGATTCTACTGTAAATGAATCAAGAGACTTGGATTGTAGCGAGAGTGATGAAGAAGTGATATGTCACAGTTAAAAGAAGGCCAATTTGTTCTTGTGTCTCTGATTGGGGGGGGGGGGGGGAAGAAACACACAAAAATATGTGTATTTGTGTATTGTACAAAACATACAAGGAAAGGTTATAAATGTTCAGGGGTTGAAGCCTGCAAAGGTCAAAAAGGATTTCATAATTATCGAAAATGATGTATTCAATATAACCTATAAAGATGTAATATGTATAATGCCTCAACCAGAACTTAAAATTAAAGACCGACAGTTAACATACACCTTTCACAAAAAGTTGGCTGTTAAAGAAAAAATGTAAATATTATGCAATGAAATTCTAAAATAAAGATTTAATTTATATCAAGTTGCTATATTGTATATTTTGTAGTATACTATGTTATTATTACAATATATAATGATTTTATTCTTTTTTTCTTTAGCACGTTTAATAAATCTGGGTGACTTTTGGTATGCTCTTATGTAGTGACTAAGTTCCTTAAATAAGGATTTTAATTTATATCAAAGCCATTTTAATTGAATTTTTTATAGTGAACTATGTTATTATTACAGTATATAATGATTTTATTATTTTTTCTTTGGTACAATCAACAAATTTGGGTGGCCCACTTTTGGTATGCCCACTACTGGTACATGAAAAATTTGCTATGCCCACTTTTGGTGCACAGAAGTGATCTAAGTTTTTAATTTATTAAAAAATATATAGCAATTATTTTGCTCTTTCATGTAATTATTATTTTAGGTAAGAGTTCAAACAACCATAAAAAAATATAGATCAACAAAATTTCTCTAAAATTTAAATAATAACTGAGCAAATACCCTTAAGGGGCCCACTATTGGTGCGTTTACCTTAGTGGCTTATACAGAATATAGTAACAGATTATAGTTATTCTGAAAAACAAATGTTTCGGCAACTTATTCAGTAATTGAATACTGACTAGCCCTGCAGCACTCCTTAAAAAAAAAAAAAAAAAAAAAAAAATCGTAAATCATGCCAAAAAGGAATACAAATAATTATTTATATTCATAAATTTCAAACAAGTTGAACGCTAAGGAAGAAAAAATATATAAAAAGCACTTTTTCAAAAATGCATTTATATGTAACATTTTCAATTGTTAATCTTAGCAAGACAAATAATTTGAGTGGTGGTATGTAATTTTAATGTAATTACATTAATTATAAAATAAAATATATTAAGCTTAATTAGTTTTGTAGTTTAAAATTTAAAAAATGTTACTAATAACTGATAAAAATAACATGCATTAGGTTTTTGACACTTTTGGACAGTTTTGGCATGTCATGTCTGTAGTAACCAGTTTTTGACGTAAAAAACCCAATCCTGCTTAGATGATCATGATGCAGTTTTACTTTTCAAATCTTTGTATTTAGTAGATAGATCTATAGCTATAGTATGAACATAGGCAAGGCATTTAATACTTCTAATTGTGTACTTTCTAATATGAAAAGCACTATTTCTGCTACTATTACAGGTATTGTAAATATAAAGTGTAATGGTAATCATATTATTGTTAAACATTAGGCATTTGGTAAGGGATATTCAACTAATCTAAGTCATTTAGTTTACAAACTATTTATTGGAAAAATATGCTCACTGAAATGTTCAATCTAGTAATTTTTGTTTCTGTGGTTCAAGCAGTAAAAGAGCATTAAAATACTTATCTTATTTTTTCGTCCCTATGAAAAAGTTAAATCTGAACAATCGCAAGGAGCTATTCCTAGATAGTAATTGGAATTAGAAATATTAAAAAAACAAATTGCTCATGACCTAATTTTTTTGACAGAGCTTAATCTAACCTAATATCTGATGCAATTTAAAACTGATGACAGCAAATTATATTGGGGGGGGGGGGGAGATCTTTTAGAGCCAAAAATTATTGTGGGGGGGGGGAAATCTTTTCAAAATTTAAAGTAAAATTGTGTGGATTTATAAAAGCAAACAAAAGTTAAATATATTAAATTTAAATATCACATTTAAATATATTAGTTAATGCTCCCTTTTTAATGTATCTGTATGCTCACAAAAGCAATGTTTATTTTTCTTGCAGTTAATCCCTTTAGCAAAATTCTAAAAACTTTAGATGTAGAAGGATCAGTTTACAAGTACTATGATCTGTTGGCATTGAACGATCCAAGATATGGTAAGCATTTTGTATATATTTAATTTTTTATCAATATTTTAATAAAAGTTAAATTATGTATTTTTATACCAATGTTTCTGACTAAACTGTCATATTTAACTTTTATCAGTTTAACCTGGCAGTGCTCTTGTGACAAAAACGAGCGGGATAGCTTGTGCAGGGTATCTCATACCCAAGGGTGTTTCTTATCGTAAAATCGATACACAAAAGGTAAAAATAAATAAATTTCTCAGGAGAAACGTTCTTTTATTGATTCAATAAAAGAACATTTGTGCATTTCACTAAACTTTGAATAAGTTCAGGAAAGATAAGAAGATTCCAAGCTTTTAAAGAAGTGACATCTTTAGAAATGTTTGTATTTCCAGGGAGTTTCACAGTAATGTTCTTTGCAGAAATTCTAACGTTAGGATGAAATTTCTCTTTTTACCAAACTGTTTCTTTATCTCTTCCTATAAAACAATTCTTTTCATCGAAATCCACGACTTTCTCTTCTAAATGAGTCAATTTCAGTGGATGAATCATGGTTACTATTATATTCTTCATCATCTTCACCAATACTTTCTTCATCCGTAGACACAGTATCCAATAAATGCCTCAAATGTCGCATCTCTTCCTCATAACTACAAAAACTCGCCATATCAAAGAAAAATATGAAAACGTGCTTATATATTCACAACTACAGACTCTCCGAGTTTGCGCTGTGCATGACACACCTGACGTGACAATATTCTAATACTTGTTTGAAGAATCTGACCACCTCAAATTTCCCCCTTGAAGGTTTCGACCATAAAATCATCTGCAAGAGGCCTCATTCATTTGCATAAGAAGATTAGGAAGGAACATTGATATAAGAAGGGTGGCTCAGAACAATAGCACAAGTGCTTGTGCAGGGTATTACACACACAAGGTGGCAATATCCGAAAATATCTGAAAAACTATGCAAAGGATTTCAAAGCAAGCTTTCCCCCTTGATGGTTATGATCTTAAAGTCAGCTATACCAGGTTTTGTCCATTTTCAATGAAAGGTTAGGGAGGCACATCGAAAACAGAAGGGTTGTGGGTATGTCATACCCTGTGCGAGCACTGCCAGGTTAACATTAAAAAAATGAGGTTCAATTAATAATAACTTTCAATACAATGATACTTTGGTTTTTGTAATGCCATGTTGAGCTAATGATGGCTGGAATTGTGAAAAGTAGTTAAATTACCCTTAGTTGTTTGTATCTCCTAGTTATATAAGCCTGACTGTTGGATGTAACTTGTTCACTTCCAAAGGTACAGTAATGAAGATTTCCTGCTTTGTTTCCCCACACTGATCTTTGAAAATCAATGGGGCTTTCAGAAACCATAATGAAAAAGTAAAGCAAGGTTTAAAAGGGAAATTTTTGCTATTGTGTCTTTGTAACAGTGAGAGCAAACAACTTAAAACCTGAAATTGACTATGCACAGTGAAGAAAGGATACTTGAAAATAGTGATTTTTTCCCCTAGGAACCCCCCCCCCCCCTAATTTCTTGCAATTTCACTAGACAAAAAATTCTGCTATGATAGTTCTTTGAGTAAGATATTATATGCTGAAAACAGTTTTTGTTACAATTCAGTTTATTAATTTTAATATTTTATGTTTAAACTTGTGTAATTTTTTCATGTATCTATATTGCAGCTTTCTGAAAAGAGCCAAACCAAATTAATCGGTTCTTTATTAAATCTCATGGACTCTAACATTGATAATCTTGTAGGAGTGATCGTCATTAACTAATGCACTGCTGTATGCTATTATTCAAATTTGTGCTAAAATTTTTGTTAAACTCAAAGGAAAAAGAAAAGCAACTTAAAAAGAGAAACAGCATATAAAAGACAAAAATTTTTTTGATTATTCATAATTAGTTATTTTAGTAAACTTACTTCTAAATGCTATGCACATAAAGGTGCTGCAAAAATTTTAAATATGTGATGTGTACTTTTAGGATGTTTGTAATCAAATGCATTTTATAAGAACAGGAAGCATTTTGGTATTTTATAGCATAACCTGCAGGATAACAGTAATTGCAATTGTGTTAGTCTCATGCTGTGTTGACCCAGAAGCCATATGAATTTAAGAACTTATGGGACAAAATTTATGTTGGACTCTCAAGCGTGGACAATTTTTGTAAAAGTGGACTTCATATTTCATAACTTAGATGTTCCTGTAGAGTTTTATCTGGTTCTGGGCAGATTTTGACTGTGTGTATATGGAAGTAAATTTTATTAAGATATAATTTTTACCAAGAATTAAAATTTGTTTATTCTTGTTTTCCTAAGACATTATCTAAAGCAGTATCTTTTAACTTTTCCATAAATTGCTTCGCTTTTTAGGTTTTCCAGCTCAAATATCATCCATGACTTGGCAAAATATATAAAATGTTATAAAATAATGCATTTTTTAATAGTTTTTGCATAAGTTTACATTTGATGGTCTCAAAATGTTTTTCATAAGATGTGCTATGTACTTTTAGAAATGGTTGGTTAAACTTAAAAGCTGCATTCACTCACACTGCATTGTTATTGATATTAATGGTGCTGAAACTTTTCCAATTCTTGATTTTTCATATGATTCAAGTAATCAGGATCCAATATCACATGTTTGCATTCATTAAATGACACACTGCAAGATTAAATGTTGACATGAACTATCAGTAAAGATAGAATAAAATAAAATGTATTCATTTAAATATAGAATTTTACATTATGGAAAACAGGATTGATTTCTGAAATATATTCCTTACACAGAATACATTCTCAAAACATGTAAATCTTTATATTGAAAGAGGAATAATTCTACTACATTATAATGAATAAAAACAAGAAATTTTTTTATTAATAAAACTTTTTTTATTAACCACACTAAAAAATATACAGGGGGTACAGTACTTACGGTGCTCAATGGCTATTTCCTAAACGGTTAGTCAGACAGATAGTTCCCATTGCAAAAATGCTTTAAATTGTATAATCTATTATATCAGAAACAATCGAAGTCAATAAATGAATTCCTATGAAAATCACAAAATTTAAATTTTTATACCGTCCCCCGGTCTTTTCAGTTATATTTAGAAATATTTTCCTTATATAATTTCACACACACACACACACACACACAAAAAAAAAAATCATCCTTTTACAACCCAAAATTCACTGAGTTACAGCTGCTTAAAGTTAGAGCACTTTTCAAGATGCAATATAGGGGCTGTATACAATGAATTTGAGAAAAATTAATGTACACGGTAACCTTGCAATATTTATTAGCAATTTCATCAACTCTTTTACGATTGTAGATTCCAATAAAAAATATTAACATTTAACTATGTATCCAATAAATTAACATAAAAATATAACTTATACTGAAAATAGAATTTTTTAATGTACTACTGGTGTTAACCCCTTAAGTTTCATTTTTTTTCCAGAATTCGGCCTCAAAAATGTCACATCTTTTTATTGCATATTTTTGTTCATTTTACATTTTTAAGTAAAGATATGTTATTCAAATTAACATTTCTAATATTTTTAAGCATTTATTACAACTTTTTTTTTCTTTAATGAAAATAATCTATTTTCCCTGCAAGTTGTTTTTTTCCCTACATAAACGCCAAACAAGGAAGTCACATTTACAGGTAAAATTACGAAAAAAAAACCCGGGCTTTTGAACCAATCAGAGTAGAAAACATGATAGACTATAAAATATCATTTACTGGACAACTATTGCTATCTACACAAATAATTTGTTACTAAAAATAGAAAAGATACGGGCGAAACAGTGAAAGCCAAATAGAAATCAGATTACCTGTACGACATACGGGCAAATCAGTAAAGGCCCGAAAGTCTCTGACTAATGATTTAGGAAATTAGGTCATTGGGCATCCTTAGAACTGGACACCCTGTGTATATAACCAAAAACTAACGTTTTTGTAACAATTTTTAAATGTTGATATTTGTTTCCAAAGCAGAATAAGTACAGATTGCACAGTAGTGTAAAGTGAGTTGCACAATAGTGTTCTAATATTTTAAAAGCATTTTCTGTATTTATAATTTTTTTTCCATTTGTAGAAAAGCTGCCCTTTTCTATACGAGTATTGCTGGAAGCTGCAGTTCGCTGTTGTGATAACTTTCAGGTGAAAGAATGTGACATTGCTCACATTTTGGACTGGGAGAATCTGCAACACAAAGAAGAAGGTGTTGAAGTAGCTTTCAACCCAGCCAGAGTAATCTTACAAGATTTCACGTAAGTAACTTCATGGAATTTCTTCAAATTTTTAATTCCTGAATAAATGTATGTATAAAATGCTGTGTTGCTTGAAGTAGTGGAACCCAGTTGACACTTGTTTTTATTAAATTTTTTCTTTACAAACATTTGCAATTTTATGAATTACCCAGCAGTCCCAAATACAGTCCTATACATTATTTTATAACTTGAGTTTGCAAACTTTCAATTTTATGAACTGATTGAGTGGTCCCGATGAGTTTGTGAAAACAACCATTGTAAAAGGTGCTAATTTTTTTTTCTTTTTACTTCACATTATGAATGATTGCTACCAAAAAGCACTGTCCCACCAGTGCTGTCATCTTACTCACTGTAGAAGCTAGGTGATCGTTTTGACAGTCAGGATCTCTGTTTGAGTCTGCAAAGGCTGTTTAACCAACTAGTTTCTTAGTCTTCCTTCTTTCTCCCACCCAGGATATTATATAAATAGTTAGATTCATTATGAAAGTCCTTCTTTACAATATTCCTCTTATAAATGTCTACTCCTCTTATTAGTAGTACAACTTACGGGCATCGTAACCTATGGGCAGGGGCGTAGCCAGAAATTTTTCATGGGGGGGGGTTACGACTACTGCAATTCATATATATGTATGCGTGTGTGTGATAATGTAGTGAAGAATATGCATTTTGTATGGCAAAAAATTTCTCATGGGGGGGTTATGATCCCCCCCCCCCCCCCCCCCCCCCCCCGTGGCCTCCGCCCCAGCCTATGGGTATATGGAAACTTGCCTCCCCAATATATTGCCTTATTGATGTTAACTGTTAATAAAAATAGGAGTAAGAGAGCATATTCTGATTTTTGTTCTCCCCACATTCAGCTCTGCAACCAGAGAAGAGCAAATGGGACACGTGCTGAGGGGGCATCAAAATGTAGAGCAGGAATGCCAAAATTGAGGTTTGCCTTGGGTGCCATGTTGAATGGTGCCAAAGTTAAATTTTGCTCCAGGTGACATGATCCCAAACTCTGGCACTGCCAGTAATCAGCAAATAGTGACACTTGTGGTCCTTCATGAATTATTCAAATTTCAGAGTGCTGTGGACAGTGTGATGGATCTAGGGGAGGGGCTAGGGGGCTTCAGCCCCCGAAAAGACATTGCACATGGTAACATTTTGTTTAGGCGATGTGAGTTAATTAATTAGTCCCTGCCATAAAATTTTACATTGTTTTAGTGTAACATTTTGCTTTATTGTATTTTTAATTTAGGTCAATAAAGACTTTTTTTTTTTTTTTTTTTTTTTTACTTTCCAAATATGTACCATATAAGGAAAGTATTATAATAATGAAGAAATTCAGATTTTAGATTTTGGCATATTTGCATGCTTTGGGGTCTTTGGAATTCATTTAGTATAGGATGTATAGTTTTTTTACTGGGGTATGAAAAATATTTCTTCTACTTTATGGCCAATGGACATAAATTCTTGAAAGTGGGCTAGTGTCTAAACAGTGCTTTCAATTGAGCACAAATTAGGCATGTCTATAAAAGGTCACAGTCACATGATCTGCATAGATTTTGGTGTGTGTAGAGTTGATAGTTTGTTCACAGTATTGCGAAAAATAATTCTTATAATGACCTATGGACGCAAATCATTTAATGTGAGCTAGTATTTGAATGGTGCATTTGATTGACATCAAATTAGGTACGCGTATTATAGGTCACTGTCTTACATCAGGGGTGTTTGTGCTCTGGGGAAACCCCGGAATTCCGGGGATTTTGAACTTCAATACCCGGAAATTCCGGGGATCGTCGTTCAAAAGGAAGTAGGAATAATAATGAATTGTTTATTTTGATCTGGGTAATTTTGTTTGAAAGCAGAAAAGGCAAGGTCAGTGTGTGTGGTGAAAACTTTTCCTTTCTTTCTCCAAAGGCAGTGATAATGCGTGAAAAGGGGGGAAAAAACTTCTTTTTTGTTCTTTGCGAGTTATGACTCATTGTCCCAGTTCTCGGACATTCTCTTTTGAATTCTTTTCGGCAAGTAGGCGCAGCAGAAAAAAAAGGGAGAGACTTTGTTCGACCAGATGTGCGATCATGTGACTCTGGGTTCAAAGGTCTTATCTCTCCTGGAGTGGCACCAATAAGTAGAGAAGGGGGATTTTTCGCCGTATTAGCTATTTGTCATTGATCGCTTCGCAACTTTTTTTTCTCCGCTGTGTAACATTTTCGTTTCATTTATTGATGCACGTGTAAATTTTTCGTTTCGTTTATTGAAATATTTTTTTTATTTATGTACGCAAGAGAATTTTACTATGAAATTTCTCTATATAAATAGTGATATTATACAATTAGAAGAAGGTGTCCGGAATGCATTTAGGTGGAATTGGATTGAACAGAGAGATGGTAATGGGGATACCATCGGCACATGGTGCAAGAAAATAAATGTTGCTGGACAAGCATATTGTGTTTTTTGTAACTCACTGCTGAAGAATGGTGGGGAAGGATTCAAGGCTTTCACAAATCATTCTAAAACTGACACACATAAAATATTCAAAGTGCATTAGACATTCAATGACTTTTAGTAATTATGCTAATTCAAAAAATACTGATGACTTACTAGAGACTGATGCTCGGCCATTGGATATAGTGACAAGAAAAGCACGCCAAGAGATATTAATAATTTCGTTTATCGCCGAGAATTCTCTTTCTTTCAATGTAGCTCCCAATTTAATTGAACTCTGCAAACAGTTGAGCCACGATCAGACGGCACTAAACTCGTTGGAAATGTCCAGGACTACTGCATGTTATAAGATGAAATATGGGCTCGCAAAAACTATTAAGGAAAATATCATTAAAACTTTAAAGGAGACTCCATTTTCTCTAAATTTGGATGAAAGTACTAGCAATGCTCAAGAAAGTATACTGGCAATATTGGTGCAGTTTTATGACAACAATCAAAATGAAATTGTAGTTCATCATTTTGCATCTCTAAAGATGGAATCTTCCAATTCAGAAGCTGTTTTTAAAGCAGCTGTTAATACTATTGAAGATAATAATATTCCATGGGCAAACTTAATTAGTGTATTACTGGACTCATGTAACACCATGCGTGGAAAAAAAAAGGGTGTTGAAACCAGACTACGATCAAACAAAGCACCCCACTTATTAGATATTGATGGTGACACATGTCACACAGCTAATAACTGTGCAAAAAAATTTGCTTCATGTTTTGATGGATACTTAGAAGATTTGTTTGATGACATCTATTTTGATATGAAAAGCTGCAGTAAAAGAGAAAATTTTTTCAAAATCTGTGAATCCCTTGCCATTAAAAAATTTAAGCCTTTGAAGAGACCAGACCATAGGTGGGTGTACATTTTATGTGTTTTAGAAAGAATCAAAGATCTGTGGGATGCTCTTATTGCATTTTATTTTCACTACTTGGATAAAACTGATAAAGGGGATTATTTTTCTTATGTTGAAACTGTATACAATAAAAGAAATATTTCTGCAGCTCAGAAAAAAATTGTTGAAGGGGTGTATTCTTGCTTGCATTACCAACAATTCACAAAGGATGCTTTAGCTCGGAAAAAAAGAATACTAAATGGGTTATTTGTTATGCAAAACTAAACTTTATTGCATATGGCATTATATTCAGCAGTATTACCAGAGTTCAACACATATATTAAATTATTTGAAACAAAAAAACCAATGCTTCTTTTAATACATTCCAGTATTTATAAATTGATGTTAAAAATTTTCTCTTTTCTTTTTATGAAGCCAGAAAATATAGAGTGCACATCTTATAATGATTTATTAAAGGTTGATGTCACAAATCCAGAATTCCATCTACCTAGCAAAGTAATATTTACTGGTGCAGAAGCTTCCACTCTCCTGAAGAAATTATCAAAAAATCATCCAATAGCAAAAGAATTCCAAATTTCTCTGATGAAAGCTTATACTAATACAGCACAGCATCTGAAACAGAAATTACCCCTTAAAAATTCATATCTAATTAGTTTTACAGCATTAGATCCAGAGCTAAGAGGTAAAACCAGTACAATATTAGCTTTTGAAAAATTATCATCTTTTATGTCCCATATTTTTAGTGATAATGAAAAGTCAAAAGTAGAAGCTGAAATAAGGTTATACCAGAGTGATATTGATATCACCAAAGAAATGCTCTACACATCTGATGAAAGTGGAAATCAAGTCAAGTGTACAATTGATAAATATTGGTCTAAAGTTTTTAATTTAAAAGATGATTTCACAACTGATTATAAGTATCCTACATTGGCTAAATTGGTCAAAGCCTGCCTTAGCTGCTTCCATGGCCCATTAGTGGAAAGTGCATTCAACTTAATGGATACACTTGTCACTGACTATAGAACCTCTCTTAAGATTGATTCCCTAGATGCACTGCAGACTATTAAATATGATTTAATGGCTTCTAAAGAAACCTCATGTGAAAAATATGGCTCAAAAAATCCAATGACTGATCCAATTCACAAAGATCTCTTACTGAATATGAACAGAAGTTGGAAAACATATCAAGAGGACTTAAAAACACGTATTTCAGATGAGTCACCTATAAAAGTCTGAAAAACCTTCTACATTAGCAGAAAAGCAAACTGCTTCTACCTCTGCATGTGCAGTTCTCGAGGAAATTTCTTCAACTGTAAATGAGGAAAATAAAAGTCAACCTTCCTGCAATTATGAAGTTCACCACAAAAGAAAGACAAGCCCACAAACATCAGAAAATAAAAAAAAGCAGCAGAAATTAGATAATTTTTTTTTTTAAAAGAATTAATTCAGGTAATTTAAAATATTTACATAAAATGTAGTAGTTTATATGTTTGAAAATTTATGGTTATTAATTTTGCAAAAAAAGTAATTCATTGAACTTTTATAATTAGGTCATTCAATACTTCATAATTTTAATTTTTCATTTCTCCCCCCCCTCCTTCTCGAAACTCCAAAATGTCGATAGTAAGTCCGTAAAAGTTTCAGGGGATTTTTTGGGGTCCCACAAACACCCCTGTTACATACTGCATAAATTTTAGCAAGCGTAGGCCATACAGTTTTTTACAGGGCTACAAAAATGTTTTCTCATATATTGCAGCCTATACACTCAAATCATTTTAAGTGCACTAGTGCACTGAACACTACATCCGATTGAGTTGAATGAAATTTATTTAAATGCTTAGTAAATATCAAGTGTTCAGAAAGTCGAGTGGAGTCATGCCAGATCTTTTAGTAATCTTCTTCCTTCAAAAAAGTTACATATCTGCCAGTGGCTGTGGAGCATGCATTTGGCTGTTTGGCTTATATCCTCTTCAAGAATCTTTATGATGGTCATCAAAAGTTGCATAAAAACCCCTATTAGTATCATTTTCTGATAACAGAAGCTCTTTTTTATAGAAGAATAATGCTTAATTCATACAGTCAAAGAATTATATTTAAGCTACCTATTTTATTTAAACATTTACAGGACTTAAAAATAATTTCCTTAATTCTGTATATTTAATGCTTGAAAAATACTAGTAATAATCAGGTGAGGTTGGTTATCTCTAGATTAAATAGAAATGTTCAAAATCTTCAAAGGTTTTTAATTAATATGGAGTTTTACCAAAAATTAAATATCTTTGGCATTGTGTAAGTGCACTGCAGGGCTATGCCAGAGATCGAAGGTTTCATCCTTTGAATGGGGCCAATGAAATGAGGACAGAGCTAGTTCGGGGAACTAAGTGTGGGTGAACTATAGTGTGTGTGGGGGGGGGGGAGCACCAGGCTGATCATCTGACTGGGACATTAGTGATCAATGCTGACGAAATTTGGGATAGTTTTGCATGCCCTTCATAAAATTAGAGTTGACTAAAATGGCCTTTTACAATGATACAAATAATTTAAACTGCCCTTTAGTTGGCATTTTGCCTTACATCTTGATTAGGTTTGTAAATTAGTTTAACCAAAAATGTTACTTTCATGAAAATAAGTATAAAAGAATGAATGGTGAAATTCACAATAGACTATTATTACAAAATTAGGATCTTCGAAAAAAATCCCGAATCGAGCCAGGGTAAACAGCTTAGCATCTTTGGGCCCATGATGAAGGAAATATGGAATTGCACTCCTTAGCCTGTGCATGGGCTGTTGTGTCACTGAGTTTAGTTTTACTAAGTATTTGATAAATATTTGATAAAAAAAAATAGTCCTTCTTCACATTTACAAATCCAAATTAAATTTGGTTTTTTTACAGTGGTGTTCCTTGTGTGGCAGATTTCGCAGCTATGAGAGACATTGTGAAGAAACTTGGTGGAAATCCAGAGAAGGTCAATCCATTGTGCCCTGCTGATCTAGTGATTGATCATTCTGTTCAAGTAGACTTTGCTGAAAGGTGGGTGAATATTTATTAGTTTCTCATAGCTGCATCATAAAACATCTTGCATATTTGGTATTTATACATCAGCCAGTTGACTATTTTTCTCAGAATTTATCACAGGATTGAGTTCCTCTTTCTATGCATATATTTATATGTATATTCAATGTTATTATGGCACTAACTTAACAAGTAATACTAAATAGAAAAGTGCACTAGGCTTTCTTTTTTATAGCTGTTAAATATGTGATATTACAAATTAAAAATTGCTTGAGACTGATAAACTCTGTTTCAGAATTTTTGTCATATCAGAGTAAATTAGCAATTTGTGCAGTTCTTAATAGCTCTTAGAGATAAAATAGTTTGATATTTTTCATGAGATTAAAATATTTTTTTCTGCTGAATTATGGAGAATTTAAATATTTAAATTTGAACACTTCAAATTCTACAATAAACCATTTTTATTTTTAGACCTAAACATGATCTTAATTTTTTTTAACTATGTGATGGCAACATTATATTATGAATTAAAAAATAGAAATAGTTATTAGAAGATTTATGATAATTTTGTTTAAAGCACAATATACTGTGCTAATAAATGTTTAATGTATATTAAATTAAAAGTGTTTACTATATTCATCAAAGCACCAATAAGTAATCCTACATTACTAAATCTTGTGGTAGTTTCAACAGAAGATACTATTTGAACATTTTTAAAAAACCAAAGGTGCAGTTTAGTGCTGACAGCAGAAAACATTCTACATTCTTTCTATCTTTACTAGCTCTATTATTGTTTTTTTTTTTTTTTTTTTTTTTTAATCTATCATCAAAATTAATCTTGCCAGCTTAAAAAAAAAAAAAAAAAAAGTTTTAGCCTCTAAAATTATTAATGCCAGTTTGGTATGGTTGACAAACTAATATGCAAGCACTCCCCACCCCTTTTCCCCCCTCTGTGTAAGATTATTAAATGAATGAAAAAGGGGAAATTCCTGAGCCAATCAAACTCAAAACAACTGTTTTAAAAACAATCAACTGTCTTCAAAAAACTTAATTTTACCTATTATGGCATCTTCCATTTTGCTAATGACAGGAAATGCTTTTTAAATAACAAAGTTTGTTAAGTTTGTTAAATAACAAAGCTTGTTAAATAGAGAATTTACAGTTTCTGGAAGTATTAGGAGAAACTGGGAATTATAAAAAAGAAAAGGGAGAGTTGAACACAGAACATTTTAGCTGTTGATCAAGCATGAGTTTTTCATAGTTTTGTTTATTTTGTGGATCTGAAGATCTTCACTTAATTAATTTATTTTTTAATCTTGGAACTACCCAAATTCTACTGTTTGTTTATTAATATTATGGAGGAAATCCAGTAAGAGTTATCTTTTAAATCCCATTTTCAATCCCTCCTGAGAGTAAATAGTTTTCCTTTATTTAAACCTCCAATATCTCATAATAGTAAAAATTTACATCTCTTAATTTTTTTTTTCTTTTCAAAGAAAGTAGTAAAAAAAAAAAGGAAAATATAAATGGAAATCATGCAAAATAATTAAAGTAAAAGTTAAATAAAGAATATTTTGACTAGAAAAGAAATGTTTAAAGCAACCCCCCCCCCCCCAAAAAAAAAAAAAAAAGTTAACTTTTTTTTTTTTTTTTAAATTGCTCTTTTGCTTTTCAGGTGTTATAAACTTGCCTCCCTTCCCCTTGTATACTTGGAATTACATAAATCATATGTTTAGTGGTTATCTTTCTTTTTTTTAATTATTGAACTGAACTTTAATTAAAAGTTTTTTCTCTTTTAAAAATAAGCTTTATTTAAGTGTAATTTTTCTATATTATGCTATTTTTTCTCCTGTTTCAGATTTCACTTTATATGCGATTTCTCTTAACACTCTCACCCTTGTCTAATATAAAATTAATACACTTTGTACGCCTTGAAACATGGATAAAAAAAATTTCTTTTCTTTACACCAGACATTTCCAGTAGTTTATTTTATTGGTAGAATAATTAATGATATTAGGTTTTTATTATATTTACTATTGGGTTTCCACGTTAGCATTAGCAGAAAGATCATAAAACTTGTAGTGAAGTTAACTGGGTAACAGAGGCCGTGTTTGTGTATGACATGAACATAAGTTTGTGTATGTCACTCGAATGTAACTCTTGTAGTGGTTGATATGTTTGGTGATGAGGGTCTCTCTCTCTTGCATCTCTCAGAAACACTTGTATACTTTTTTTGTACAGCTTCAAAAAAGCAAGAGATTTGTTTAGGTCATGCAAACGCAGTTGCGGTTCAGCAATGAGGCAGTTCTAATCTCACTTGCATAAATTGCAGTAATTGCATAAAGTGAGCTTCAGAAAACATATCTTTATCCTCAGTCTATATCCTTGGTTCATGGTTCATGAAAATCCATTGAAATACTAACTAAGCATTTGTTTCAAGTATCTATCCATGGTTTATTGGTCTCGTGAAAAGGTCAATCTTGATAATCTTAAAGAGCTATTTCAAGTAACTAAAATCATAAATATCACAAAATTATTTTGCTCACAATTTAATTTTCTCTTTGAAGACTGTTAAACCTGTTTGTGTTTTAAACACATTTTTAAACTTGTGACATCATTTTAAGATTTTTAAAGTAATGCAGATTTTTTTTAATGTAATGATGAAAAATTTCAAGTCAATTGCACCAAACGTGTATTGCATTCTTTTAGAATAAAGTTTTCATTGTTTTGGAAATGGCTGTTAAAATTTTGTTTTGGAGTGCTACAACTTAGAATTGCTACACCTAGGCTTTTATTTATTAAGTAATTTACTATTTTTTTCTTTGATTTTTGACAGATTGAGAATGTTTTTATATTTTAAAATTTGCCTTTTTTGCATAATCATTCATATAATTTTTCCTCATTTTATCCTCAGTTAATTACATTTTGCTTTTTTTTAAGTAATATTAATTTAATGCATTATTAATATTGTATGTCCACTTAGCAAAAACAGTTGAGTTGTGATTTCTAAATCCTAATTAATAAAACTGCAGAATGTTCCATTTCTGCTCTTATTTCCTAGTTTATGTGAAATGTTAACTCAAAGCAGTACGACCATTAACAGTGATCTCCCCAGAAATTTTTATGAGCTGGGCGACATTGAAGCTACAACATGTAATTTTGTTGAATTAATGCATTCGAAATTATATATATATATTTTTTTTACCGGACATTCAGTAAAACTTGAAAACTTGTTCAGTAATGTTCCCGGCCAGAAAGGCCTGGGGGAGAATCCTGATCAGAGAATTACATAAATTTGATTTTAATGTATTAAAGTGGTTTTTGAACACGTATAAGTAATGTATAAACACATTCCTATTACATGTCATGATGCATATTCATTTTTCTGGTTTTTTTTCTTCAAATTTTTTCTGAAGAGGAAAAAAAAGTTTAAAACACTATATTGAGCAGTGTAAAACTACTATGATATGCAACACATAATATTAAAACAAAAATACTCAAATACCTGCTATTTAAAATGTGAAATAATAAAAAAAACTTTGTAAAATAAAGTTTACTTGAATGGCCATACAGCTGTTTCGATCAAAAACTTTTTGATCTTCAGTAACATTCACCTAAAGTAATATTTTACTTAGAAATTCAGCTTGCTTGTTAATGTTTGCCACTAAGTGTGAAGTGCTTGATTCAGAATGTACTTAAGTGCTGCTAAAAACTTCCTACATAAGTTTGTGTTTATATATCATTGTCCCCCTTTCTTTGTGCAGAATAATTTTGGAAGTTACAACCTCTGATTACTTAGTTTTACCCTTTTATTCTCTGGGTTTTTAAATCTTCTCCAACGGTAACATATATTCTAATTAAAACCATAAACCATATCACCATAAAAAAGTATATTATTTTAAAATCTTGAACATTTTCTCTCAGATTTGTTCTATTATGTTACCAACATTTTAAACTGTATTTTATTTCAAACAGATTGTAAGTATTTTAAAAATACTGTAAAAACTTTCATCTTTGATCTGTGATTATTTTGTTCATAAGTCTATCCTCATTGAGGTAGCTGTTTTTTAATCATAATATTTTTCAGAAGATTAGAACTAAGAATAGTTTGAAAATTTCTTTCTTTCCTTGATTTTGTGCATAACAGTAGTCAGAATTTGCTAATGTATTTTATTTTACTTTATTATTATTATTATTTGTAGCCAGTGGTGGCTCGTGACCTAATTTTGTGATGGGTCCCGAAAAAGTAGCATGAATTCAATCAGTAAAAAAATGTATGTACGTAGAACGCTCTATCTCATGCAGACAGTGTTAAGTATTGAAAATTTTTGAAACAAGAAATGATTATCAAACATATCAGACAAACTGGTCTTATAATTTAACGTTTACTCTTAGAAAGTTGTTCTACTATTAGCTGGAAATTCATTTTCCACAATATTTTTAATTTTTCTTCATTTAATTTCATTACAGTTTTTCATTAATAATTTTAAATTTTAAAACATATTCATTACTTTAAAATCAGTCTTATTAAAATAAAATACACTTACACACTAAATTTTGTTAATCAAGAAAATAAAAATATTTACTATTCAATAAAATATTTGACACAAAAGATCATACAAACAAAAAATGATTTCTTATTGAGTGGGTTAATTTCTTCAATAACTACAGCATTGGCAAAATCCGCCCCATTCAAATCAAGACTGTCATTCTGGACCGCAGATTGGCAAGCCCTAAAGTCTGCAAGAAGTAAGCTGCTCTGAAGCCAGGCTAACCATGCTTTAAAATAGCTTTTGCAATAAACAGCCAAATTTAGCAACTCCATGCACGGAGAAAGCCACTAACTGCAGGCTTGAAATAGGGGGGGGGGGGGGATGTATCTGACATTCTTCTTTTAGGAGATTTTTTTAAAATGATAATTTTCAAGTAGTACAAAATCTGTGTATTTTTTAAATAAAAGCACGTGTTAAAAAAATATGTTCAGTAATAGAAAAAAAAAACAGTTTTTGAATTATGAGGTAGGGTCAGGACCCTCTGGCTGTTAATGATGAGCCACCACTGCTTGTAGCTAGGTTTATACTTTAAAGTTTACTGAATATTTCTCACTGTTCATTACAAAGGGTTTATTTGCCTACTTGTATAGTTTGTATTTAAAATATCTCATTGATTTATTTCCCCCCAAAAATCATAGCCAGTAATATTATTCATAAATATTTGAAACTTTTATTTAGGAATTTCACTAATTTTAATTGAATATCAAATAACATTAATTGCAATTTGCTAAT
The DNA here is from genome assembly GCA_038373885.1 of Cheiracanthium punctorium. Taxonomy (NCBI): domain Eukaryota; kingdom Metazoa; phylum Arthropoda; class Arachnida; order Araneae; family Cheiracanthiidae; genus Cheiracanthium; species Cheiracanthium punctorium. The sequence goes on along the minus strand of JAWZYV010009895.1, from coordinate 703,590 downwards.
TTGAAGAGGTGTGCCTAATTGGTGTTCTTTAATAATTGCATGCAAAGCTATGTTGCTGTGTTTCTCTGCATGATATGTGTTCTTTTATTTAATCACAGTTTTACTTCTAGCAGTGTGCTTAGCTTAACCTTATGCAATTAACAAGATAGCATGTATTTCTGTAAAAAAGAGAACTCAACAGAAAACTGGTATTAAAGGATGAAGTAATCAAAATTTTGTAAAATAACATGCATAAAGGTACTTATCATTCAGGACATATGCCGTGGTGGGTGAAAAATGTCCATCCTTATTCAGCTGCAAAAAGAGTTCAACCTGCAAAAGCTGAAGAGGGAAAACCCAGTTCTCTCGCTTCTGTTCTTGCAGAAGATTATTTCTGAAACTTCTTGCAGCTCTCATTCTTCTGCTCTTGCTGTAGGTTAAACTTTTTTTGCAGTTGGTGAAGGGGGAACATTTTTCACCTGAAATGTAAATCCTGAAGAGTACTTTTTATGTATATTAGTTTATGAAGTTTTCAAGTATTTCTATATTTTGCATGTTCAGGGTGTCCACAGATTTGGAAAGTCAAGAAAATGAATTTTGGTCAGGGAAATAGGAGGCTGAGAAAATCAGAGAATTTTGAAAAATTGCAGAAAATTCATGTAGACCAACATGAAAAATATGTAGCATTCTTTATGTAAATTTTGTTAGCATTTTTCATATAGGTTTGTGATTTAAAAGTTGTCCAAAAAAAAAAAAAAAAAAAAAAAAAAAAGGTAGCACATATAAAATATGAAAAAAACGTGAAAAATATGTCAAATAAAAAGTCAAGGAAAAGGTACATAGAAATGACCGAAATTTAAAATTGATATCTGTAGAAACCCTGATGTTTAAAAAATAAATTATTTTAATGTTTCTTTTTCAATTATATTTTATTTTATGCCTGTTTGTTTTGAAGCTTAATGTCTTTAAATATGTTCGTGTGTGCCTGTGGTGTTGATGATGAATTCCTGAATGTTACATACAAATTCTTCAAACTATGAATTCTTTCCTTTTTTTTTTCTTATGTCATTTGAGATTTCAGAAATATATTGTCATAGAAATTGTGGTTACTGTGATAATGTTCTAAAGCAAAAAATTTGGTGTGACTCCACTCAGCTTTCCGAACATTTGACATTTACCAAGGGTATAAATTTATTCTACTGAATTGGATCTAGTGTTTAGGCACTAGTGCACTTAAAATGATTTGAGTGTATAGGCTGCAATGCATAAGAATACTCTGTAGCCTTCTTTAAACTGTAGTGCATACACTCACTAAAATTTATGCAGTTTGTATGACAGTGACTTATAATATACATACCTAATTTGATGTCAATCGAATGCACCATTTAGATACTAGCTCACTTTAAATGATTTGCATCCTTAGGCCATAATGTATAAGAATTATTTTCTGCAAGAACGTAAACAAACTATTAGCTCTATGCACACCAAATTTTATGCAGGTCATGAGACTGTGAGCTATAATATACATAGCCAATTTGAGCTCAATCGAATGTACCCTACAGATACTAACATACTTTCAGGAATTTCCGTTCAGAGGCCATAATGTAAAAGAACACTCTGTCAAAAAACTACCAAGTCCTATACACAGCAAAATCTGTACATGTTTGATAATGACCTATAATATACATATCCAATTTGAACTTCTTCCAATACACCATTTAGACATTAGCTCATTTTAAATTATTTGTGTTCATAGGCATTAATGCATAAAAATTATTTTTTGCAATCCTGTGAACAAACTATCAACTCCCCCCACACCAAAACCTATGCAGATCATGTGATCATGACCTTTTATATATGTAACCAATTTGCACTGAATTGAATGCACCATTTAGACTCTAGTGCACTTTCAAGAATTTCTATCCATCGGGCTTAATGTGAAAGAAATCTTTCTTGTAGACCTGTATAAAAAAAAACTATAAGCCGTATACATACCAAAATCAGTATCGGTCTTGCAACAGTGGTCTATAACATATATACCAAATTTGAGCTCAATGGAATGCACCGTTTAAACACTATTACACTTTAAGAATTTCCATCCATAAGTCATATGTAAAAGAAATCTTTTTCGTAGACCTGTAAAACAACTATAAGACCTATACACACCAAAATCAATACCAGTCTTGCGATGGTACTTTATAACTTAATATACCAAATTTGAGCTCAATCAAATGCCAATGCACCAATTAGGAACTATCATGTTCACTCACTCACAAGCCTACACACACAAACACACATATACATGCATACATACATCTCATAAAAACAGCATAATTGAATTCAGAAGACCCCAAAATGTGTAAATACATCAAAATCTGAGTAAAATATTTTCATGATTATAGTTCTTTCCTTATATGGTACATTTTCGGAAAGTAAAAATTTAAATTTCACTAGAAATAAGTTTTCAATTTTAGACACACACACAAAAAAAGAACCTCATGCACAGATGTTTTAGCATGCTTAAAACACATTAGATTAAAATTGGTAAAACCTGAAAATGAATAAAGAACTAAGTAATTAGTTAAAAACATTAAAAGCCTAAAATTTCCGTAAAAAGGTTAAAGCACGCACCATTAGTGCTTTCGACAGCTTAGCCCGCTGTCATCATCAGAACTGAGTTGCTTGGCTCGTTCACCGCCTCTTCTTCACCATGGCCTGCCACGATTGCTCGATCTGCGCATGCGCCATGTCGTTGACAGCTCCCTCTTGTGTCATTATTTCCAACGCTTCCCGTCTTAAGCCATAATTGTGATTATTGTAATTAGCTATTTTCTTGACATTTACGAAATCTATATTTATATTTTCCTTTAAGGCTAGGCGGGATAGAGCGGTACTTTGTCTATTGTATTTTATGTCGTTTATGTGTTCTTTAATTCTATCTTTAATTTTTCTTTTTGTAACCCCAATGTAGTATCCGGGAAGGTTGGAATCTCTATATGTGAAATTTATTTTATAAATACCTGCGGTTTCTAGAGGGTTAATCTTGTCTTTATCTGACCGGATTCTTTTAAATATATTGCTATTGTGTTTAATTGGGATACGGAGGTTCATTTTACGTGCCCTGTTGGATATTTTTACAGCGAGACCGCAACAGTAGGGAATCGGATGAGTAAATGTGGATTTTTCTTTTTGTGCGTCGTTGATGATGTTAAGTTTCTTTCTTCTATTTCTGATTAGGCGGGGGATGATATTGCTGGGATAATTAGCTTCGCGCGCAAGTTGCTTTATGAATTGTATTTCTTCCTTTAGTAATTGTTGGTTGGAGCATATTTCCAGGGCTCTATTGACGTGTGAACGTAAGATTGATATTTTGTAGTTATATGTAGTTTTTGAGGAGTAATTGACTATTTTATTATTATTGGTAGGTTTACGATAAACGGTAGTTTCTATATTGTCTGGGGTGGTTCTAATTACTTTAACATCAAGGAAATTTAGGCTATTATTCTGCTCAAGTTCTATAGTAAATTGTATATTTTCATCAAGTGAGTTAAGTTCGTCGAGGATATTATTTATGCTATTGTTATTTACTATTGCAAAAACATCATCAACGTAACGAAACCAGTATTTAATATGGGGGTGGAGGTTTGTATTGATTAAAGTTTCAAGGTTTCGCATTTTCCACTCTGCTATTATACCAGATATCGGGGAGCCCATAGGGACACCTTTATTCTGTTTGTAAAATTTATTATTGAATTGGAAGTAGGAGTTATTGAGGATGAGGGACAAGGCAGCTTTTAGGGTTATTGAAATATCTGTATTAAATGTGTTCTCAATTTCTTTACTTATTGTATTGTACATCTCTATTGTGTCTATGGAAGGATATAAGTTGGTGACGTCGAAGCTGACCATTTTAACAGAATCTGAGAATTGTATGTTTTTTAATTCTTTTAAAAAATCGGTAGTGGAATTTAGAGATGAGTTTGAGGAGGGAATTATTTGTTGTAATATGTTTTTTAGGTATTTTTCAAGTAGGTAGGTAGGGCCTTCACATTTACTGACTATTGGGCGGAGGGATGGGGGATTTTTATGATCTTTATATTTTCCAAATATGCGTGGAGCAAAGGCAGTAGGGCTATGTAATTGTTGTGGTTTGTTATTGGGCCAGCTTCCTTTATTTATGAGTTCTTTTAGGATATTGTTAATTTTGGTGGTAGGGTCCTTATTTAGTATATTGACATCTAGTTTATTGATGGTTTCTATCATTTTGGTAATGTAATCGTCTTTATCTAAAATAACTATTTTTCCTGTTTTGTCTGAACTAAGGCAGGTTATTGTAGGATTATCTCTCAGTTCTTTTAAACATTTTTTGTCTTCCTTGTCCCTCGTATTTTTCTTTTTTAATTTAGTAAGTTCTTTTTGAGTGAAAAGACGTAGTTCCTGTTTATTGTTGTCTGGTAATGGTTCTATTGCGGTCTCATAAGCAGCTATTGTGTCTTTTAAGTTTATGTTATCGTCAAGTATGAATTTTGGTCCGAGGTTTAGAGTGTCTTCTTGGTGTTTGTTTAATTTGAAGGAGGAGAGGTTTATGAATTGAGGATCATCAGACTTCATTATTGTTTTGTTTGTACCATATTTATTAATCTAGAAGTTGAGTTTTTTCTTGTATGTAGTTTGTATTTTAGTTTCCGGCAGAAATATTCTGTTTTTATGACAAGGTTTTCAAATGTATGATAGTTGGTTTTTGCTTTTAAACATTCTTTAATTTCTTCTATTTTAGTGTTGAGCTGGTGTATGTTGGCATATTTGCTTCTTATAAGCTTTTTTAATAATTTGTATTCAAAAATTTTCATATCAAAACGGAAGGCATTGTTTATAAGTTTATTTCTTACTTGGAGACATTTAGGAATTATATTGAAGTACTGACAATCCTTTAGAAAAAATAAGTGTTCCAATTCACGGGTTAGACGTTTTTTTTTAGTTTTTTGAAGGTTGTATATAATGTATCAGTATTATATGCCATAGTTAAAAAGTTAATTATAAGAAAAATCTTAATCATAGCCAGCAATAAAGAGGTTTATAAGGAGAATTAATACTTATTGTAAGTAGTTGAGGGAGACAATGAGTAGTTGAGGTTGTCAACGACATGGCGCATGCGCAGATCGAGCAATCGTGGCAAGCCATGGTGAAGAAGAGGCGGTGAACGAGCCAAGCAACTCAGTTCTGATGATGACAGCGGGCTAAGCTGTCGAAAGCGCTAATGGTGCGTGTTTTAACCTTTTTTACGGAAATTTTAGGCTTTTAATGTTTTTAACTAATTACTAAGGTATTTCCGTGTTCAATTTTTAACTAAGTGAATAAAGAACTTCAAATAATTTTAGTTAGGTTCTTTTGTTATGGGCTGGTCTGAAAAACATTTATTACTTCCAATCCATGTCAGTTGAATTGGATTTGTTTTCACACTCTTAATTATTTAATCTACAGTTATTTATCAAAACATTTTTTAAATGCTCACTCTTTGCTAGTTTCATTATTATTTTTACATTTCATGTAGTTTTTCCTGCATCAGTATTTGCACAGCATCTCTAGTTAATAGTGCTGGAAATTTTTTTAATTTTGCAGTGGATATTATTCAGACAATTTCTGAATAAGTTTAACCAATTTATTAAAATCTCAAAATTATATTAAAAAAAGTTGTTGAAATTATATGATGCAAAATACACAAGGAAAAACTTCACTTAATAAATTTTATTAATATATTGATACATTTCCCCCTGCTTGTGATTAGATGTCACAACTAACAATTTATTTTGTATTTCTTCTGAAAATAAAATTTATATTTTATTACTGTTAAAGAACTATAGCGGCCTATTTTGTGATTTTTAATAGTAACTTATTAAAATGTGTTGATTGTCAGTGAAATTGATGTTTTACTACTTAAGTATATCCGTTAACTGTTAGATTGCCTATATTCATTGTAGGCTTTTTGTAAAGATAAATATTTCACACATTTCTGAAAACATTTTAGAAATGCATTGTTTTTTTTGTTGTTCTAAAAATACAAATATTCATGCTCTTTTCTATGAACAAACACCCATGCAGCCAGGATCTTTAGCAGGAATGATTTGTCCACATTTTAAACCTTAATGTGACAAAGATGCTTGTACTTCCTTGGCTTTGTGGTGAACAAATTTTTCAAACACTGAGCTCCTTTAAGTTGAAAAATCTATGCATTTGAATTTTTCTTAGGATATGAAAACTTGTAACACTTTAAGCAAGTGGAGTTTTAAAATCCAAATTCTCATAGACATTTCATGAATATAAAATTCTAAACATTCATAATTCTGCAGTTATTCAATAACTTGCAGATTTTCGCTAAACAAAAATATGATTTAAGACTGAATGTCAATTGTGCCATTTTTAAAAGTGCAATAATTCAGTTTTTTCCTTTCCTCTAAATTTGAACATAATTTATTTGTTGTTTTACTTCACATATTACTGATAAAAAGAAAAGTTTTTGCGGAACATTTTAGCACTTTGTCTTACTATTTATTAAGCTTGATGTAATAAATAAATAAAAAAAAAAAGTTTGAAAATGGAGTTTAGCATTAATTATGAATTAGGCATTGCAATCCGGAAAAGGGCAGGATCCTGCAGTCCTGATTTTGTTTCCAAAATTTCTATAATTAGAGTAAGTTAGAAGAATGATAGATACATTTATGTAACTAAAATTGTTCTGTTTCTATATTCATTAGATACCCTAATATTCTGGTATATTAGACATGGTGAATAACGATTTCCAGTCTTTATTCGCTATTACTATAGAGGAAAATTTCTAATCTTTATCCACCATTTCTAATATGCTAAAATATTGAGATATTTATAAATGTAAAATCAGAACAATTTTAGAATTACAAGAGAGAGATATTAATTATATAACTTAGTCTAATTATAGAAATTTGAGAAGACAAAATCCTTTGAATAAGGATTGTTAGGTTCTCATGCTTTGTTGGGTTGCAATGCCTATTTTCAGTATGCTGCTTTAAAGTTTGATTTTACTGTAGTTAATATAAACAAATTTATTTAATGTTGTATTTAAGCAATATTTAAGCAATAAAACCTAGGTCAAAATTTTTGTCATACCCTGTATACATATTAGACATTACAAATATATGTTTATTTACACACAACCTCTAACCTTTAAAAATATCCCAAATTGTTCAATGAGGAAGCAATGAAGATGAAGAGATATAGTGCCTTGGAAAAAAAGAGGAAGCTTGCTGCTCTTCTGAAGGCATGACTTCAGTAGGAGAGTCTTGCAGTATATTTAGCACATGCTTTGTCATCATCATTGACAAACTTATGAACTTCCCCCCCCCCCCCCCCCCATTTTTCTGAAAAACGTCTTGTTTCATGTGATGCAAAAATGTATTTTGGACTACCATGAAATATACTTGAATAAAATACTGTTTAAATTATTAAAGCCCTACCAGTATTCGAGCACAAAGCGCTGAAGATACATGGCTCAAAACCAAATCACATCTGCCGGCCTAAACGTTTGGAGTTTTCTGGAGTTTCTTCCAAAACTTAGTGCAATTACGGGCTAGGACCCCTTAGAAAGACGTTCACGATGGGCACCCCCCACCCCCCTCAGCCTTGATCTCAAATGTAAATAATTGGCCATAATCCTACAATGCGATTAAATTATTAAAAATGATAAGCTGACATTTTGAAGAAATGCGTCAGATGTAGAATTTCTTTCTGTTTTTTAAGTCAGTCAAAAACTGCAATAGTGAAGCTGTCAAATTTAAACTGCAATAGGGAAGCTGTCAAATTTTAAACACTATGTTGTGAGGGATGACTGCTCATAGGTATTAAAATAATAAATATGCTTATTACCCTGCCCTTCTTTTCCCCCAACATTCAAATCATAACTGAATTTTTCTTACGATTTTACTATTTTTTTGTACAGTTGCTTATCCTGTCATTATGATACATGCATTTGAGGAGTTTAGATTGCTGAAATGTAGCAACTGTGCTGTAGAACTATTTATTCATGATTAGTGAAGATTAACTCTCTAATTAGGCAAGTTGGAGTGTATAGGCTGATTATTTTACCAACTATGCAAAAAATTCCAGAGCTGGGGCTCGAACCCAGGACTACCGCTTAATGTGCAGGTGCTCTACCACTGAGCTACTCTGGGACGATTCCCAGATGAAATTTCTCGCTTTAGAACCGTTGGCATTTATCATCATCCTCTGCAAACCACAGATGGAACAGATGAAACAATTAATTCGCGACAACTCCATTACGCCACGGAAGTTATATATATTTTAGAAAGTGATTGTATCAACCTTTCAACCTTCAGATGAACTTGAAAGGTTGATACAATCACTTTCTAAACTTGAAAGGTTGATACAATCACTTTCTAAAATATATATAACTTCTGCGGCGTAATGGAGTTGTCGCGAATTAATTGTTTCATCTGTTCCATCTGTGGTTTGCAGAGGAAGATGATAAATGCCAACGGTTCTAAAGCGAAAAATTTCATCTGGGAATCGTCCCAGAGTAGCTCAGTGGTAGAGTACCCGCACATTAAGCGGTAGTCCTGGGTTTGAGCCCCAGCTCTGGAATTTTTCGCATAGTTGGTAAAATAATCAGCCTATACACTCCAACTTGCCTAATATACTTGAAAGGTTGATACAATCACTTTCTAAAATGATTAACTCTCTCTTTGAGAACCTGCAGTTTCATTTTTTAAATGTCTTTTGAGATAAACTAAAAAAGAACCCCTATATAAAAGTTCTGTGTATGCCATTGGATTAAATTTATTTCTTATAAAATCTTAATAGAAAATATTTTATCGTAGCTATCATAACTGTTAAGCTCAAGCTCCAGCAAAATGTTTTAATCAAAAAGTGCATTTTGAATAATTTGTAAAAGTTTTCTGAATAAAAAGTTTTTGGCTTCATTCAGGGGAGAAAAAAGTGATTGATTTTAGATACCTTGTGCTCATTTACATTAAAATTTTAACTCGAAATTCTGGTAAATCTGCACTTTTATTTCGAGAAAAATTCCGTGCCAGTTACTGGTTATAAATTGAGTCAGTAATATGTTGATGTACAAACTTAACTTTTCTATATTAATACTTTTTTTTCTATGTTGAACTTTTAAGTATTTGTTGTTTCAAAATTAAAATATTCGAACAATTTTGAAACATTTATTTTATTTATTTTCACTTAAAAATTGTTATGCCTATTTGATGATTAATGTCCATTATAATTATGAGTATTGACAATAAAATTTTTGGAAGTTATAAAATAGTTATTTTCCTTTTCTCTTGAAAAATTGACATTTGTGGAGTTCTTTCTTTCTTTTACGTTTCTAATTTTGTAATTAATTCATTATTTTTTCAACTTTCTTTCTTTGTAAATGAGTTTGTATGGATTGTACTACACATGATCTGTACTCACATTGAGAATAGTTAAAGATATTCAGAGTAAACTATTGTAGAAAATTTATGTTTGCATAGCATCTAAAAAAAATTATCTTAACTTTTAAGTTTGATATTTTGTTTAGCTTATGTAGTAGTATTCTTTTTGTAGATTACTTTATCTAAAAACATTTAGCCAGTTACTTGAAAGCTTTGTGCCTGCTTTGTTTGACTACTGCTGCCTGTTAAAGCTGCTTTCATTACACTGCAACCTTTTCTCCCCCCTTTTCAGCACTCTCCGTGACAGCCCTAACCCAGGTGGTGGCAACCGACTCTTCAGAAATGAAAAACCTCATCCTCAAAAGCAAGAAAGCAACTTCTTTTCCGCCAGGTTTAATTCTTGCTCAAAAAATAATCCCACTGAAAGAAATTTAAGACCACAGTTTACATTTAAAAGTGAACAGTCCAACAGTGAACGCACAAGAACGTGTTGGAGAAATAATTTGAGTTCTTGTCCATCTCCGCAGCTTAAAAAAGTACTTCCTAATCCTAAAGTTTCACCTCATCCTAACTTACCACTGCAGTATGGGATTTGTCCATTTCATAAATCAAGATCTATAGGGTTAGTTGTGTGTTTGTTTGCTCTTCAACTTGATATATTAAGATAGTTATTTTGTACTAGCTGTTTGCGAGATTTGCAAATGTTTGTTTAGTCTCCTTTTAAAAATCTAAGTTAATAATTGTTGTTATTTGTATTTATGGAGAAGTTTTATAATGCAAGGGTAGTAGTTTTCCACAATTTACTGTATCCACCAGAAAGTTTAGTGTTCATAAAATTTTGTGTGCTTACTTATTAAATATTTAAAACTATATTCTTGCTTTTAGGTCAGGTAAATTTAATTTTTTACTACTTAAAATATTTTTTTTAATGGTATTTCTCCTTTCAAGTTTTATTGTTATGTATAAGTTGGTATTCATACACTTTCTGCAATATTGATTTTATTAAAAAGAATAAAATGAAAACATTTGATAAATATTTTTATTCAAAATTATTTAAGAAGTTTTTATTTTTTCGCATATTTATATAACAATATCCCTTTATAGTCATTAGATTTCTTTAAAAAAAGAAAAAAAAAAGGTTGCAGTGTTATTTTTGAAGAATGTTTGTGATCAATCAGCATTTGTGACAGAGTAATTCTTGTGTGTCTGCATGTGACACGTATGATATGGGCCTCTGTAACTGTGACACAAAATTAATTATAGTGTTGTTATTAATTTTAAAATCTGTTCAGTTGGATCAAGATCATTTTGCAGTAGAGCTTTTGAATTTCAGCTTATAGCTGTCTAATTTTAAACTTAATATGTTTGCCTGAAAGTTATTTGTAGTCAAATACACACACATATAATATATACAGAGGCAGTGGCGGCTTGTGACCCGTTTCAGTGGTGGGGCCCGAAAAAAAAATAGTAGTGTCAATTAAAATCGCGAAAATATATATACATATAGGACAACCTATCCCCACGTGCACACAGCGTAAGTATTTAAAATTTCTCAAATGACAAATAATTATCGAATTTACTATACAACTTTTGCTATTTTTTACCTAGTTATGTTAAATTGAAAAGTTTACTTTATTACTAAACAAAAAGCCACATTTAAATATTTAATATGTATGTTCTTTATAGTTGCCTGTTCATAATTTTTAGATGATTTGTTTATTTTAAAATAAATATCAACATATATAAAAAATACATTTATACATCGCTTTTCGTAAATCAAGAAAACAAAACAGAAAAATATCTGACTGCACTGCAAAAATACGATCACGCAAATAAAAAATGATTTCCTCCTAAGCGGAAAATTTCGCCAATAGCTACCGATTGCCGAAATTTCCCCGTACGGTCGTGTAGATCACCGTGCGAGGGCCCGAAGATCTGGGCCCAGAAGGCAGCGCCAAATAAGCCGTTTGGAAGCCAAGTTAATTCCACGTCAGTATGGCTTTTGTGCTCAATGCCAAATATGTCAACCCGGTGAACGGAGAAGAGACGCCCATTTCAGGGCAAGCCAGCCCATGGCCCATGCAAGGTTTAGATAGGGGGAAAATCGTATAACTATCGCTTTTTTAAGTGCGTTTTTTAATGGATAGTATTAAAATAGAGTAAAACGCGTGTATTTTTTAATGAAGGTAAATTACTGAAAGAACTGCCTTACATAATATGAAGATACTTTGATTTAGACAGTGCTTAGTCGGTGGGGCCAAGTCCCTTTGGCCCTTAATGACGAGCCGCCACTGTACAGAGGTCATACTTGTCCTTAAATTCTTACAAAATTAAAATTTGCCCTGAAATATTGTTTGCCATTCTAAAATTCTGAAAAATTTCAATTTAAACTACTCTAATATCTCTGTGCTTTGCCAGTCGCTTTGCCAAATCCATTCCCAAAATCTTATCATCTTAGCAACAGGAAATTTTGTCTTTCCTCTTAGGAAATTTCTGTTAAATGGATTTTTTATATTACTTTAATTTTAAATAAATAATTGTATGAAAGTTGACAAAATAAATGAGGTTATAATTAATATTCTTAAAGTTCAATAGGGCAGGTTAGAATTTTCTATTAAATTATTTAAATTTTATAACTTTATAATTTTAGACATATATTATGTGAAAATTATAGCATGCCTAAATTCAATTACATTTATTTGGTAGACATACTTGCACATGTAATTTCAATTTTAGGTAAGACCAGTGTACATGACTGATATATAGTTTTTCTTCTTATTTTGATTATATAGTTCTTATTTAAGTGTTAAGAGTTCGTAACTTGAAGGATTGATATACGTACCATGCATAGGACACTACTTCTGTCACATACGCGCTTATACAAATTCTTCTAGTTGCAAACTCATGAACCTTTAAAATGAAAACTGTACATTAAAAATAAGGTAGGAAAAATCCTATAGTTTACAGATCAGCATGTTTGTTTTTTAGTCCAAAAAAAAATTAATTAAAAAAGAGTGATTGCATGTTGGGTTAGTTAAAAAATGTGATAATGCATCAAAAAAGTTTAAATTTCTATCTCTCAAGTGACATGAAATGGCCACAAAGAATGTTTTCTGTATTCACTAGCTTTGTCCTGAACTTTTCCGAAATACATCTTTTAAAATTTTATTAGTAGGCTCTATATCACATATGATATATAGGTCCTGTATATATTATATGTGATGTAGTTTGAAAAAAAAATAATGCATAAGTCCACAGAAGTTGTTATCCATCAGTTTTTTTTTTTTTTTTTTATTTATGATTATTATAGATTATGTAGTAGAATTAGGGCCACCAATAGAACAGTTAACACAAATTGAAAGCACAAATATACAAAGGAAATAGCGAGGTGAATCTTTTTGTGAAACTCATAAACTACTGCCACAGAATCTCGTAGCATGTGCTGGTGTACTCTGATATGATGTGTGCAAGCGATTTTGTTACTTAATGACATTTACACTGTAGATGAAGCAACATTTCTGGACAAAGTGACTTACTGCTTGGACATCATAATTTCCAGTTTATAACACCTCTGAATTTCTTCCTATAAGGTTATGTCAAAGGTTTATGCTATGTTAAGACTATTGTTTATTCTATAATTATACATGATGCTTATGATATCTGCCACAAAAAATTGCAGAAGCCACCAATTCATTCACACCTGGCATGTTGTGCAATGCATAAATTGAGATTAAGTATCAACTCCATTTTCTTAGAATCACAAACAGAGCCCATATCAAAGTGCATACACAGACAAAAATGTTACTTTTTGAACAAATAAATTTTTGTTGTTGCTATTCATTATCATCATGATACCACAAACTGCAAATGTCTAGAACTCATAGTTTCTGTACAATTAAAATTTGAAATGAGGGAGATTTCATCTGAGCACCACTAGTTTTCAAATTTGTCTGAAAAATCTGCTAAATTAAAATTATGTTGTAAGTTGTCAAGAAATTAGTATACAAAACATCCTTGTCTAGTTATTACATCTGCATATTTATTTTTTACTATAGCATACCGTAAAATCCCGATTATAAGCCCTTCCTACCCCCACCCCATTTGTTTGGAAAGAGGACAAAATGCATTCCTGGCTACACACGGCTATGAATTATGACGTCACCATGAACGGCAGCTGTGACGTCATCATTGGGAGGTGGAAGGCGGCATAATTATAAGGCCTCCCCCACAGCTTATAATCGGGATTTTATGGTAATCTCAAATTAGAGCATTAATTTTTACTACTACCCTTGCTTGATACTAAGTCCCTTAATACCCTTAATTTGTGAAATATATTGGAATATGGGGTTTCATTTGAATAATTCAAAACATCTGCACTTGTTTCAAGCAATGGTGTTTATATGTGTAGGTTTAGGAACTATGTGCAAACTGGATGAGCATTTTGTTATCCATATTGGATACCATTATTTAAAAAATACGTATACAAATATTTTTGAATATTTTGTGTTCATAACTTTATTTTTCTAAAACTGAATTATGACTATTTTGTGTTATTGTTTTAATTATTTGTTTATATATGGCTTGTCATTTTTATTCTGATTTATATCTTTCTTTAAGTATTTACTTTTGCATGCATATTAACCAATTCTACTTTACTAATTGAGTGTTTCAATACATTGATCAAGTTTTCTTTTGATAGTTTAAATTAAATTTTCTATTAATATTTTGTAAAATTAAACTGTAGTATGAAAAAAAAAAAAATACTGTAGTTCATTTTATTTTTCTATATTATTAGCTCATTTAATTATCTGATTTGTATAAACCTGCAAGCACAATAAAAATCAAAACTTCATAATCAAGTTTTCTTGAAGGCTTTAAAAATTTATTTTTCATAGTTGTTAAAAAATGTTTTTATATTATTTAATTTTTTGATTTTGAAAAAAGGAAAAAACAAAGAGTAAAATTGTTCACCTTGTGTATGCAGGTGCACATAGTCAACAGAATGATCGATACCTGAGTGAAGAACCTCCGGGGAAAGGGGCAACCTTTCATGCAGTATTGTGTGCACACTTCCTTTGCTCAATGACATTTCATGTGATATTTTGCAAGTGGTGATTCGCCGATTTGTACTTGAGAGACGATCCACAGCTACAACTGCTTCCTTGGTGATAGCCATATATGCTTGACTGTGGCCTATTGTCAATACTTCTTTTTCCATTGTGAAAATCCCTACACCATCGGAATACCAATTTGCACGACAGACTATAGACACACATACATATTTTGAATGATTGTTTCATGAGAATGAATGGGCAAATCACCACCTACAAGATAGCACAGGAAATGTCTGAGCAAAGAAAGTGTGCATACAATACTGCATGAAAAGTTACCCCTTTTCTCAGAGGTTCTTCACTCAGGTATCCATCATCTCATTGACCACTGGTACACTTGTTTCAACTTGCAAGGTGAATTTGTCTAGCTTATCTGTTACCCCTGTATTACTTCTTTCTTTTTTTTATTAATTTGTATCAATACCATTAAACTATTTCTAAAACCACCTGTAGTGCCACTTTCATTTGGACGACCCTTATACACATTACATACAGTGCATTTAATCAATTTCAATAGTATAGTTTTTTGTTTAAAATATTTAGCAAAAGAACTTAGGTTCACTTTCGAGTTTTTGACTAATGTCATTGCAGAACATTATATATGTATGTTATTATTATTATTATTTTTCCTGTTCTGTTGTTCCCTTTTTTCTGTCATTTAAAAAATATCTCTGAAAAGTTACTCTGTTCTGTCTTTGGCTTTGTCTGACTAACAGTGCCTGAGAGTAATCAAGCAATATAACTCCTAAAATACAGATTATTTGCTTCTTTTTTAAATGTAAAATTTTATTATATAAATTTTACGTGTTCAAAAAAAAAATTGTATTTTATTTATCTCATATTACTGAAAGTTTTTATTTTCATTACAGTATTAATATATTAATTAGCCTGTTCTTGAAGCATTTGATAATTAAGTTAAAAATTGCTTACAAATTAATAAGTTAATATATCTCTCTGTATTGTGTACATAAATTATTAGATACATTTCTTCATATTTACTTTTATCACTAGTTCTGATGCTCTAGAAAAAAATCTTGACCTTGAATTTGAAAGGAACAAAGAAAGATTTGTTTTCTTAAAGGTAATTACTATGCATATCTTGTTAGCTGTACATTGGTATAGTTATTGTAATATCATTTATATATATATATATATATATATATTTTTTTTTTTTTTTTTTTTTTTTTCTGCTTGTAGTGGGGAGCAAAATCATTCAAAAATATGACCATAGTTCCACCTGGATCTGGTATCTGTCATCAAGTGAATCTGGAGTATCTTGCAAGGGTAGTTTTTAACAATGATGGTTTATTGTACCCTGATAGTCTTGTTGGAGCTGATTCTCACACAACTATGATCAATGGCCTTGGGATCGTTGGATGGGGTAAATACTTTAAAACCATTAATAGCTTCATATGTAAAAAACTCTAATGAGCCAAAGTTTCTATAAAAGTAATAATTTAATGTTTCTGAATAATATATGTTATAGTTTGACCCACAAGCAATTTCTTATTAAGCATAAGAATAAAAGTTAAGTATGTTTCGAAAAGTGCAAAGATGTTTTATATTAGTACTAACTGAAATAACCATCGTTATGGCGGGTTAGTATGTAAGGCAAATTTCCAAAAAGCCTAAATTTTTGACAGCATTAAGTGTAGGAAGCATGGAATCAGTATATTGGCAACAGTATAGAAAGCAAATTTATAACTTCTCTGTGTGTAGTTTGAAAAGATACCCTCTTAAATTTCCTTGTACTCTCTTAATCCATTTTTAATCGATGCGAGAACAAACATTTATATGACTATTCTCAAAATACCAAAATCTATGAAATATGTAAAGCAGTTTTGGAATTTACAGTTTGAATTAACTTATATCTAACATAAATTCAAATTTCATCCAATTCCATTGCCATTTTTCAGGAATGAACAAACATGTACTGAGTTTTCACAACATCACGAGTTCTATAAAAACTTTTAAAGTACTTTAATGCCGATAGTTTAAATGACCACCTGTAATGATACTAAATTTTATTTCATTTGCTTATTTGCTTTGGTTTATACGTAATTGATATTTTTTTTCCTATTTTGAATAATTTTTTTGAAAAACTGTAATCAAAATTTTTTAAAAATTCGACACCTTAAGTTAAATGACTACCTATCATGTCACAAAATTTCATTTCATAGGTTTTAGTTGTTAATATGCGATGCACGTCAAGTATTTACACAATTTGAAATGATTTTCACAAAATCTGACACTAATTATTATTTTTTATTTCAACACCTACAATTAAACTGAGTGACTACCTGCCATGCACTTAATTTCATTTCATTCGTTTTAGTCATTATTATATGATGCACAAATGATTTTGAAATAATTTTTGTAAAATAAAAAAATCCAATTTAAAATTAAAAAAAAAAAATTTAGCACATAAAGTTGAGTCTCCACCTATCATGTCATTAAACTTCCTTTCACTTCCTGTAGTTTTTATTTTGTGATGCTGGAACAGAAATTTATGCATTTTGAAACAATTTTCTGAAAATCTAATCAAAATTTTTTTTTAATTGGACCCATGTAGTTTAAGTTGAGTGACCACATATCATTTTTACCGAATTTCATTTCATTCACTTCAGTCATTTTTACATGATGTGCGAAGAAACCAAAGCATCATGAACAAAATGGCAGACAAACTTTTTTTTTTTTACGGTCGTACTGGATTACCAGTCGCTTTAAACAGATAGGAATTGCAAAATTTTGAATTGCAAGTAATGCACAGACAAAAGTCTAATTTTATTTATGTAGATTAATATTGTATATTTACTTCTGAGTGAGAAGGCTTTTATAGTTCTTAAGATGTGTTTAGAATTATTTGCATTCAATACACTCATATAAGTCATAACATTTGCCGTATATTTATATCAGTTTATTCGCCCATTTTTTGTCAGAAGAATATCTGTTGTGAGAAAAGGACAGTGGTTACATAAGCTTATTAAAAGGTAGTAAAACTGAACAAAGTTTTGTAAATAGTCGCTTTCTGAAAAATATTCTCTTTTTGAATGAAAGAAAAGTTTTTCCAAGTTTTTTTTTTTTTTTTTTTTTTTTTTTTCAGTGAATCAAGTCTTTCTCCTCTGATGTTGAATGGGCATCTTTATACTAATTAATAGTTCGAATATTTTATGTTTTAAATTTTTAAACACAGGATCCATAAATGTTTTGTACTAATTTATAAGTATTCTTGTAATTTCACTCTTTTACTGTTAACTTAAAGCAATATTTTCTCAGTTCCATACACATTTGAAAGATTGGCCGAAGTGTGGAGGACCCGGGTTCGGGTCCCATCACACGGCTGTCGATCTAACGGTCTGGAGTTTTGGTAGGTTTTCTCCAGATGTAACGTGAATACGCGTTAGAACCCCTTAGAAAGTCCTCCTACCAAGGCACCCGCCCCCCCTTGGCAGATTGCCCTAGTGTAGCGTTGCCATAATCACACACTACAACAACAAAGCACTTATTTTTGCGAGCCCATTGTAATCGCAAAAATTAAATCCCTGCAAAAAACTTTTTTTTTTTCACTTCAAACAATAATAAATCAGAAAATTTTCACACTCCAAAATTTAATAATTTATTGCAATAACAAACTCTTCCTTACAACTATTTCTTGAGTACTATACAACTATTTCTTGTATATAAAACAATAATAAAACTAATAGAATGCAGCTCATTTACTTGCAGTATTTATACTAGCTTTGAAACCACTCAAAATGAGGAGGGGATGCATGAACTTTTCTTACAAAAGAAAGTTTCTTAAAATACCTTATGCAAAAGGGGTGCTATATTTAGGTACTCTTAGGATTTTTCAACTTTAGGCTCTATTCATATAAAATTTGCGAAATTTTAAGCTCATGAAATCACATATATCTAAATTTTTGTGAACATTACAGCTCACAAAAATAAGTTCTTTTACAGTACTTAAAAATTCTTTAAAAATTTTTTATATGAATTCTTTTATTCTTAAAAATTCTTTTTAAAAATTTTATTTGAATTCTTTTATTCTTAAAAATTTATATTTATCTTTAATCTCCTAACTAGCATTTTGTTTATGATACAGGTGTTGGAGGTATTGAAGCAGAAGCAGTTATGCTTGGACAGGCTATTAGCATGGTGCTTCCTCAAGTTCTAGGATATAAATTAACTGGAAAATTAAGCTCTTTAGTTACATCAACTGATGTTGTTTTAACCATTACCAAGGTAACTGTTGTGTGCATGGTGTCTCACAATTCATGTAATTGCAATTAAAAGAGCTATATTTTTGAAAAGTCATATTTCCCACCATGGCTAAGTTTTTCAAAAAAAGTTTTTAATTTTTTGTGTGTGTCTATATTTTTATTTTGCCTTTGTTTATATAAATATCTATGTTGCACCAATACATCAGATCTTAAGGCGTAACTTGGCTGATTTTTTTTTTTTTTTTTTCCTTCTATTGAAGAACATTAGGGTTTAGTAATTTTTGTTGCCAAATATTGCCAATATTACCTCAGTGGGGCCAAGTTTGGGGACTACATTTGGGGGATTTTTACAACGACCACTGTTGAACCATTAGCTGTCTATACAGTAGGATTTTTTAAAAGTTATTTTTGAAATAAAGCAATCTTAAAATAATTATGAGATTATTATTGTTTTTTCATTAGCATAGTCTTACTTCCTATATAATTCAAAATATTTTTATGAGTTTACATTCATCATTTATCATTAGTAGGTTAAAAATCAGTGTTCCATATTTTTGGGGACACCCTGTAGGTAGAGTGATGTTATGTTGCTCATTACCTTCCTCAGTAAATTGACTATTTAATGCTAAAAGAAGTTTTAAAATCAAAATAGTAGTTCCTGAGATTAGCACATTCAAACTAACACTGCCATTTTATTATATTAGTATAGGAATCTGCATCAGATGTTTTAAACTGTTTGATATATACGGTATTAACATTAGCACAATTCTATTTGTAGAAGTTTTCTAATAACATGCATCTACTTTTTATGCCATTCATTTTTTTTTTAATTGAAAAAGTAATTGTTTTGGGGTGACTCTACAAAAAAAGCCCATTAAGAAAAATCAAGTCTGACTTTTCAAAAGTTATTTGCAAAAAATTTCATTTTTTAAATATAATATTTAATACAATTTAAAAGAAAATCCCAAAATGAAATTTTTAAATTACTGCAGTTTTGATGCTTAAAATCTTAATTGAAGTATTATGCACAATTTAAACATTTGTGCTTTGAATTTTGTTTGATTATTTTCATTGCTAAGAACTTTTAATTGACTCATTCAATATTATATTTACATTTGTTTAACTTTTTTGTAATGACTTTTTAAAGGTTTTCTTCTATAAATAAGTTTTATGCTTCATGCAGTGGTGTAGCCAAAGGGGGAGGGAAGAGATAGGGGGGTCATAACACCCCTTCCCCCATGAGGAATTTTTCGCCATACAAAATGTATATTCTTCACTCCCTTATCACACACCCGTATACATATATGCGAATTGCAGAAATCATAACCCCCATGAAAAATTTCTGGCTATGCCACTGTCTTCATGTTATAGTTCTTTCATCTTCATGTAATGTAAATTTACCAGCAATAAAGCTTTAATGAATCTCCCCCCACCTACTGTCTGGTGTAACTATTGAATCAACATTTGAAAATTTCATCATTGATATATTTGAATAATTACTTTATAAATAAAAGCCTAGAGATGTAATGGTTTTAGGTTATGCCATTCCAAAACTTTACTTCCATTACTCCAGTGATAAGT
Source organism: Cheiracanthium punctorium (assembly GCA_038373885.1). Classification (NCBI taxonomy): domain Eukaryota; kingdom Metazoa; phylum Arthropoda; class Arachnida; order Araneae; family Cheiracanthiidae; genus Cheiracanthium; species Cheiracanthium punctorium. The sequence continues at coordinate 683,268 of JAWZYV010009895.1, read as the reverse complement.
TTATACTGAAAAAAAACATAATAAAAACTATTGGTGCGATTAGTTTGAAAATTCTCATAATTATGTTAAATATATATGTCGCATTAGGGTGTTACGGGAGTGTTTGTATAGTTGTGGACCAGAGGTAAGGCGAGGGTGTTGAGGTCTCCTGGCTGGCATTGGTATAAGGCGGCTCAGGACTCTGGCTTCAAGCCGTCCCCGGCCAATATATTTGCTGCAAAAAATTTGTTTATATTTTTAAATTTTTGTTTGGGAAAGATTATGCCTGTATTTGTATTTCAGGAAAAAGTTAAATCGCGAACCATTACCTGAGCCGCAATCATGCCAGCCAAAGCAATTTGTTGTCACCAGTGGCATGCCTATGCATCCGAGAGAGCTCGCTAGAAAAGGTTTTCCCCTCTCGGCTGCACTAGGTCATATAATCACCAAATCTCCTAACGGAATGTTTCTTTAGAAAGAGCGATATTCCCTTTTGCGCTTCCTCCTGGTAGAATTTCCCCTACTAGTTCTTCTTCATACGCTTGTATGTGGGCAGTGCTAGTGCTGTGGACACTTTTTCAGTTTTCACCTTATTTTTCATTCCTTCTCACTGGTTATCACCATCTCATGTGTTCTCTAGATTTTTATTTGGTGATTGCTTTGGCGACAAATCCCTAAAAAAAAAAAAAAAAATTGTGTTTTTTTATTATTTAATATGAGTGTGTCTAAGTATACGAAATCGGCATTTAACCTAACTTGGACTGATCCATCCATTCATCCGGAAATTTTTAAGTGGATTAAAGAATTGCCGAAGGATCCATTTTCAGCTTTTTGTAAGTTATGCAAAAAAAAATTAACCTTAGCAATACGGGGAAAACAAGCTGTGGCGAGCCACGCTGACAGTGCAAAGCATAAGAAACTGCTCTCGCAGCATTCAGACTGTTTCTGTGCTTAGCTTTATTCCCAAGCCGACAGCCAAGAATGAAAATTCAGCTGCCACTATGGATGCACCAAAACCAACATCATCGTCGGCAAAAGTTAAATTACCAGATTTTGTTGTAAAAACTGAAATTATCTGGTCTATGAAACTTGTCCCACACTTCTTTTAATGCTTTTTCTGATGCAGCTGGACTGTTTTCTGTCATGTTCAGTGATTGCAAAATAGCTAAGAAATGCACACTAGGACATGCTAAAATGTCCTATTTCAGGGTTTCTACAGACCTGGAAAGTCAAGGAGTTGGGTAAAAAGTCAGGGAAATTAGCAGAAATTGAAGAAAGGTCAGGGAAATGTGCAAGAAAAATTAATTTTGTAGCAAAATCAAGAAAATGCTTGCTGTTAGAACCTAAGTATAGAAATTGTTTTATTTTTATTTTCTCATTTTAACCTTATAAATAATTTTAAAATGTGTCCTTTATTAACATATCTTGTGCAGTTGAAATATGCTTAATTTTATCCTAAATTATTATCAAACATGGTTTTTGTTAGAATCCAGTGATGTCAAATAAGATTCTTGTATATATTAATTTTATTATTATTATTATTTGTAAAAAAAGGGGCAGAATATATAAAAAGTTATTAAAGAATGCAGTGTCAAAAATAGAAATGCAAAATTCGGGAAAGCAAGCTAGATTAAGTCATGGTAGAGTGTGCTAGATGTCAGGGAAGCAAAAGCTGTGAAATCTGTAGAAATCCTGTATTTGATTTGCTATGAGCTGGCCCCATTTTTTAACATTGCAATACAGAAAGCAGTCAAAAAACACCTTCTGTTTTATGTTTTGATGAGTCTTTGAATCGGATTGCCTAGAGATTTCAAATGGACTTATAATCATTAGATACTGGTGTGTAAAGACAAATAAGGTATCAACTAGATACTGGACTTCAGTGTTTTTAGGTCGAACTACAGCAGAACAACTTTTTGAAAAATTCAAGGAAGCTACTGTAAATTTAGACATTAAATTATTATTGCAAATTAGCATGGATGGATCCTATGTAAATTTGAAATTTTCAAGAGATGTAAAAGATGAACTGTTATCAGAAAGTAAATGCAAGTTACTTGATTTAGGTACTTGTGGATTGCATATTGTAGATAGAGCTTTCCAATATGAACGCAAGTTTACAAACTGGATGCTAGATGCTATTTTAAGAGCAATCTATGGTGTATTTAAAGACAGTCCTGCTAGACGTGCAAATTATATTAGTATTACTGGTTGCTCAAAATTTCCTTTAAAGTTTTGTGCCATTCGCTGTGTAGAGAATGTCAGTGTATGTGAACGGGCTCTTGAAGTCTGAACATGTTAAACAGTATGTTGAAGAAAGTAACAAGTCTTTGCCTGGCGCTTTCACATGTGATAATGTCACTAAAGCTTGCTCAGATAAACTGATATTAACAAAAATCAGTTTTTTTTTCTTCAGTAGCATATATTTTGGAACCTTTTTTTGAAGAAATTTCAAACATCCAAACCTATGGTACCTTTCTTACATGAAAATATGTTCCAACTTGTTAGATAGTTGAAGAAAATTGTAAAGGATCGCATCTTGGAAGGTATTGGTTCATTGGAAAATCTTTTTTCCTTTGATATGAAAGATCCTAATAATATTCGACTTAGAAGAAATATTGATATTGGGGTAGTTACCTTAAGGTATCTTAATATGAGTGGAGCATCAGAAGGTCAGAAAGCAGATTTTTTGAATGACTACTTAAAGTTTGTAAAAGAGACAGTCAAAAAAAATTTTGGACGGACTTCAAAAAAGTATGCAGTTGTGAGAGCAGCCTCATACTTCAACCCTACTCTTCTGCAAAGTAACTCTGCACTGTGCGAAAAGCGCATGAAAGAATCGCTCCAAATTTTGTTTTCAAATGGGAAAATTTCTATGGTTTGTGTTGAACGGGTTAATGTGCAATTCGAAGCTTTTCTTAACGAATTTAAAATTGATGACAATACAAAACCTCAATGGCTACTTTCCCAGAAGAGATGAAGTTAGAGAATTTTTTTTCTCTTTTCTTAACAATGAAGAATTTTCAGATGTTTGGAGAATTTTAAAATCATTTCTGACATTGTCGCATGGTAATGCTTCTGTTGAGAGTGGCTTTAGCATCAACAAAGATGTACTTGTGGATAATTTAAAAGAGGATTCCTTAATATGATTGAGGACTGTTTATGATGCTGTGAAATCACATGATGGACTGTTAAATGTTCCTCTATCCAGATACTTGCTTCACTATGCAAAATCTGCTAGGAGTAGGTACCATGATGCCTTGCAGAGAAAGAAAGATGATCGACAAAAGTTGCAAGAAGCGAATAAAAGAAGTTTCTGAGCAAATTAAGATTTTGCAAAAGAAAAAAAATGAAAATTATGTAGGAACAATCTACTGAAATATCTAACATTAACAAACAGATTCTGGAGTTTAAAGAATAATACTTAAATCTTTAGATTTACTTGCCAAAGTGTTTATTTTATTAAAATTTTTTTTTTTTTTTTTTTTTTTTTCCTCCCTATGGGCAGGCACTTGCTCATCAAGCATTTTGGCATTACTAAGTCCTGATCTACTGGCAATATAAGTAATAATTTTAATTCAGTTAAGCTGATAATTCATGTGATATTAGGATGTACAACTACTTAAAATATTAGGAGGAGATGATATTACATTGCGATATGCTGTTATCGTGATGTAGTGTTTTTCTACCTTTAGAGACCATAAAAAGGACACAGGAAAATACAGGGAATTTCATTTTAGGATTTAAATAGCAACCCTGTATATATAAATTTTAAATTTTATTTTAAATATGAATACATTTTAATACTTTAATAAAGGACATGAAATACAGTATTTTTTAAATGAGAGATGTCAGAGAATTGATTTCATTAGAATGTATTCTCGCTATTAGTCTTAAATTTTTTTTAAATATCCTCGAAGGGGGGCTTATATTTAATGTTTTAAAATGAGTGGAAACCCTCACTTAGATAACAATTTAACAGCTACATTTTTAGTTATGGTTCAGGTCCAGTTATGTTAATCCTAGAAATTAATAGCCATATTTCACATCATAATTTTATTTATCATATTTTAATTTTTATTGTTAAATACATAGACATAAGTTATGTAATATCATAGACTATAAGTTTTTAGAAAATATTTGCATGAAACTTTTGTATAAAATAAGGAATTAGCAAATATGCATGTCATTTTTTTATATCCTTTGTTTTCTGATCTTTTTAGCATCTTAGGCAAATTGGAGTTGTTGGGAAATTTGTTGAGTTCTTCGGTCCTGGTGTTGCTGAATTATCTATTGCAGATCGTGCTACTATTTCAAACATGTGTCCAGAATATGGTGCAACTGTCGGTTTCTTCCCAGTGGATGACAAAAGCATACAATATTTACGGCAAACTGGTATGTGCTCTTGGTGAATTTTTATGAAATTATTATTCTGATTATGGTCATTGATAAAATTCTTTAAAAAAATAAAAGAATAGTGCATTAACTCAAATCAGGTTGTTAAAAGAATGGTTGAAAAAAAAATTGTGAAAGTGTAATAATTGTAGCAAAATAGTATAATAAATGATTCATTTATCAAAATGTAGTTATTAATTTGAAAAGATATCTTTAAAATTATTTAATATATTTTTATGCTTTCTTTTATTTGAATTTGTTAGGTGTTTTATAAAGAAACATCTGGATTTTTTTGTTTTGTTGTATAAGCTTTTAAGTTTGTTTGTTTGTGTGTGTGTGTGAGAGAGAGAGAGAGTGTCAAGGTATTTTTTTACTCTACCCTTCTAGTCATAATTTTACATTATCAAAACTTTTGATGTAGTAATAAGCAACATTTTCAGTTTTTTTAACATTTCTTAATTTCTGAAATACTTATTGCTTTATTGGATGTAACTTATTTTATCATTATTAAAAATATCACATCGCTTTATGTAAATTAAAAATTTAGTCTGAATATTGAATACAGCGGAACCTTCTATAGTGACTACTTTTGCACACTATTTCACTTTACAATCACCACACTTCACCACCTTTGTAAGGTGACCAGTTCTGTTCTTACCAAGAGTAGTCACATTAGACAGGTTCCACTGTATAGGTAAAATATTAGTAATATACAACATAAAACCTGAAGAATTTAAATGCTGTGTTTGACCTTCTAAAAGGTTTTTAGGTTCCTTGATTTTATGTTTTTTTTTTCGGACTATATTCCATATACGGGCGATGCACGGCAGTGGTATTTTTTACTGGCATTAAAAAATCGTGTATCGCCAGTTTGGGAATTTGGAATTGTTCCATGTTATGGATGGAAGGGAATGAAATGTTATGTTATTGTATGAAAAGAAAGCATGCGTGTGTTTGTTAGAAATATGGTGTGAATATAAAGCTAAATAAAAGAAAGCATGTTGGTTTTACGTTATCAGCCAGTGTGTGTATTTGTTAGAAATGTAGTGTCAATATAAAACTAAATAAAAGAAAGCATGCTTGTTTTACGTTATAAGACGGTGGATGTTAGGGACATTTATGAGTGGTTAATTCAAAAAATAAAGGTACGTGCTTTTTTAAAAAAAACGAATCTTTGCAATGTTTAAGGTTTTTAATGTGAATTTTAATTGATATTTGATGTTTTTATGTTTTCGTAAGTGCTATTCTAATCATACTGACTTTATATGAAGTGTACAACTGGGTTGTTTAATCCACCGATGTTTTTTTGAGTTGAAAATGGGCCAGTGTTTGCCCAGTTTACGTTAGCTGTGCAACTAGATTGCTTAATCCACTGTAGCTTTTTTAGTTAAAAACGGTCCACTGTTTGCTCATTTTAAATTACCTATTACTGAATTTGCAGACTTTTTTAGGTTAAATATGGATGGTGTATTTTGTTTTAATGTTTTTGTTAGTAGAATATATGTGCAATTTTAATGTGTTAAAATACTTTGAGTTTGCTGATCGTGCAAAATGGTTGGCGACTGTCGCTGTGTTTACATGGGGTGCGCACCGTCTTGTATGATTTTACCTTTTTTTCTTTCAAATAAATATGTGTATTTATGTATTAAATGTTTTCTTTAATAGTTTCATAGTTTCAATTACTTTAACACTTTGTTTGTTTTTAGGTCGAGAAGAGAAACATTTGAAGTATGTAAAAAGTTACTTAGAAGCTGTGCATATGTATAGAGATTATAATAATCCTGAACAAGATCCAGTATTTTCCCAAGTAATTTGACATACTTTAATTATATTAATATGAAAGTCTTGTTTGTTTGCTTGCCTTTTGTTTGAACAAGTCAACATTATTAAACATATTAGCTTGATAATTAATTCACATAAATATATTTTAAAATCTTAGTACATTTAAAATTTTAAAAATCCATCCACTTATAATCATTTTAAGTTTTAGCTCTATAAGTTCTTTAAGTTTTAGCTATTTTATAATTTAAGGCAATTTTTATCTTTAAAAGGAAACATATTTGCATTCATTGTATCAATTACTTAAATTTCAGATATTTTTGCAAAAAAGTATAAAAATTTTAGTTACTCTATAAATTTAAATGTTACTCATTCCATGATTTTTTTATAGTTTTATTATAATTTTCAACTCCGAAGGAAGAAAAGGAAAAGATAATTGGTACCGTGAAACCAATAAGAAATTGTAGCGATTTATAAAATTTACTTGTTTCTGAATTTTTAGGATATTTGCAATTTTAACTGTGAGAGTGAGCATCCTTGATGCTGTTTTCGCCATCAGCTTAACATCAGTGTAGAAATTTTTCTTTAAAAGTCTACTGTTCTTTTTTGAATTTTATTCATTTATTTATTTTTGAGCTTTTTCAACTGTGAATGGTCATTAATACAATATAACGAATTAACTTTAAATTTTGCAAAGATAAAATTAAACTCAAACTAGCTGTTAAAGTAAACCCAAGTTTCATGCAAGTAGCGTGTACTTTAACTAATTTTTTATATAAATTCTTTATAATTAGTTGAAAAAGCTTTAGCCTCTAATTTATTGCTTTCTTATAAAACATTTAAATTTAATTTTTAAAACAACTTTTTCTAGTTCTTTGACCTGTTATAAGTTATTGTTAAAGGTTTTTAAAATTTAATATGCTGTATGTTGGTTAAAGTCTTGTACTCTTTCATTGTTTTTTAATGATTATTTAAAACCTTAATGCTTGTTTATTTGATTGATAATATTTGGTACAGTTACAAACATCTTCTGAAACCTTTGGAAAAAGTATATTATGAATACTGAAACGAGAGACATTGTATGATATAGGTATACCTGTTTTCCAACTTTGAGAGCTATTGATTGCATTGTAAAATTCATTACTAAATATCAGCCAGGAAAATCAGTATTTAAAAAGAGTTAGAAATGCAATTCTTAAAAAAAAAAAAAAAAAAAAAAAAAAACTTGATATGTTCCAATGCTATCAGCTTTTATATATGTATAATAATTATAATTTTAAAAATAATCGGAAACTGAAAACAATCTGTTATTAAATGTATCGGAACATTTTTATCTTATCAGGGCTCCTAAAAGGTTTTAAACATTATACCAGCAGTGTGAATTGATTTATGTATGAATATAAAAAGTTTCATGACATTTTCTCTTACAATTCTGAGGATCAACTCATGAATAAACCACAGTACTCATGTTAGTGCATTAATGTACACTTATTTCTAGGTTGTCGAGCTTGATCTCAGCACTGTTGTGTCTTCTGTTAGTGGACCTAAACGTCCCCATGATCGTGTACCTGTACAGGAAATGAAACTAGATTTCCAGAGCTGTCTTGTAAATAAGGTAAATTTTTATGTTTACGCATGTTCAAAATCTGATTTTCCTCATTTCAGAGGGGAATTATAATCGTAGAAAAGTGTCAAAAATCAATTTTTAAATCATTGTTACTGTCATATTTCCTGTGTTCTCAAAACTTGTAAAACATATTGCATTTAATAAAAACAGTTTGATTTGTTTTGTTTGTGTACATTCGGAATTTAAGTAAAGTGAGTAAGAATTTCCAGTAAGCATCAATTTAATTTAAAATAAAATTAGAATGAATTAAATACTGTTAGTTTATACTTGTTCATCAACATTTGATGTGTTATGCACTATAAATATAAGCTAGTTTCGTATTAACCAGATATTTCAGCTTTGTTTTTATTCAAGTATACACTAAAATATATTCAGTCATCATACCTTTGAATTCTGTAATAAATAATGACTATTTCACAGTAATTATTACAAAACATGATTTTTAAATATTTATACATGTTTGAAGTAAATTTTGTATTTTAAATTGGCACAAGAATATGATGTATTATTAAAATATGATTATTTGTTTAAGTGTTACACTTATCAAAATAATTTATTTAAAGGTTGGATTTAAAGGCTTTGGCTTAGCACAAGAAAAATTGTCAACATCTGTGCCATTTGTATACAATGATAAGCAGTTTTACCTTCGCCATGGAGCAGTTGTTATTGCTGCTATCACTAGCTGTACCAATACCAGTAACCCATCTGTTATGCTAGGAGCAGGTATGAATACTTTACATAATCTTTTATATCAGTGCTTTTCAACTAATTCTTAATGTATCACTGGTAGTGCTTTAGTGCCTAAGAGGTACCTTACAGGTAGTATGAAATTGTTTTCCATATTCTTATTAAGAATAACAGTACCATGAACATAGAAGACTGTCAGTGCTGTATTCGAGAAAAGCATAACAGTCTATTCTCTGAGAATGCTGTATCTAGCTTGAGAATGCTGTATCTAGCAATTAGTGTTTTTGCATGCACAAACTTTTAACTCCATGAATCTTAAGAATTAAACTTAAATTCTTAAGAGATTTAAGTTTATTGACAGGTTTTAAAAGATAATTTTGAAACTGGAATGTGTGAGAAGTTTAGAAACTTGTTAGCATAAGCTTACTGTACTATTTTTTTTATATGTGTGTGCTATTTACAAAGTTTTATTTATTAATTTCAACATTTAAGTACCAGATTATTTCGGTGTTCTTGTTAAGAATAGTCATTATTTTTATAACTAGTTTGACTTATGGCAGTTTGAAAAATTAGCAATTATTGCTATGCCTATCGGTTAATATAAATATTTTATTTACTTAATTTGTCAGTTGTTGGTTCTCTTGTTTATAAACAAAATGTATTTATGCACACCAATATGTGTATGCATTTTAATAAAAGCAATTTGATAAGTTAGTTTAATTTTCATTGTACTAAGTAATTACTTTGTTTTCTTTTGATACACTTTTATATTTTTTGACAATTTTGTGCCAAAATTGTTCATTGTGATAATTTTAAAATACTGAATAGGTTTACTAGCAAAAAAAGCTGTTGAAAAAGGACTCTCAGTTATGCCTTATATCAAAACTAGCATGTCTCCTGGAAGTGGTGTTGTTACATATTACTTACAAGAAAGTGGTGTTATTAAGTACTTACAACAGTTAGGGTAAGTTTAAAAAAATACTTTTATATTTAATTTTTATGATTATTAAGCATCTAGCTGTCTCTTAGGATTTGACTTTTACTGTCTTGAATCTTGGATGTCTGTATTCTTTTGCTTATTGTAACATTTTAATTTTCTTTTCTTTGTTGTTGTATACAAAACTTTGTGTTGAAAATGGCTCCATACTATTAATTCCGTCCATTCTGTCTGATTTGATAAAGCCAAATTAAGTTAAAGTTAGTAAGCTTGCAAAATGTGTTTATAATAGTATACTGATATATACTATTATAAACACACGGTTATAAAATTAATTGAAATATTGAAAACACTGTAGTTGGATAGAGCTTCAACATGCGTCCAATTAAGCATTTAGTTTACAATTTCCCTATTTTTAATAAAATCATATTTGTTCTGTGCTTAATTGATTTAATGAATGACAATTGTTCTTCATGGAAAAGGTATTACCTGTTGCCACTCTGGAAACTCAGAAATTATTAAATAAGACAATTAATGGAATTTATAAACAAAATTAATTAATTCTTATTGATAATTATTTATTCAAAATTAATAATATGAATTCATAAACACATGCTACCTATAAAATTAACTTCACAATAAGTTTTCTAAAAAACTGATCAGTGGTACTATGTTTGGATGAAACAATAAAACATTCTTTGTTTCTAGCAAGAGAGTAATATTGGTACTTTTATGGCAATCCACTATTCTTGTAAATGTCTGAAAATATACTTCACCAAAATTTCGTGCTCTTCCTTCAATCTTAAATTCTTCTGCTTAGAAATAGAGAATCGTACTGGCTTTTTAAGTTTATGAGTCCCTCATTGAACTGTTTGGGTCCTTTTTCAATAACATTATGAAAAGGCATAAATTTAGAGACATAAAAATGGGTTCTTAAATGGATCTTATTAATGTGGGTCCTGGGAGCATGGTAGCTTAAAAGAAAGGTCCCTTCTCAAAAAAAAAAAAAAAAAAAAAAAAAAAAAAGGTTAAATACATGCTATAGCATGTCAGCACAATCAGTGGATATGTTTCAAACAGAATAAAAAGTTCTAAAAATTACAGAAATAAAAATAAGTCATCTGATGTGGGCAACAGCATTCCTTCTTACTCTTTATTGAAGACGATCTGATAAAATCTCACATTCTTGTCATATTCTTAATTAAATCAGACTAAATATTATTTATAAGAATTTAATAAAATATATTCCCTGTCTAAATAACTTTAGGAACTTTTTATAACATGTTTTTTGTGTGTTAGAGAAAATCTCTCATAATAAAATACAACATATTTTATTTATAGATTTGATGTTGTTGGTTATGGATGCATGACATGTATAGGAAATAGTGGTCCTCTCCCAGAATGCATTGTAGAAGCTATTGACATGGTGAGGATAAGCTTTATTTTTAAATGATTATACTTTTTAAATTTTAACTGTGTGTATTATTGTATAAATTTAGTTATTATTTCAAATTTGCTGATGCAACATTTTCTTATTTTACTAACTTAAGACTAACTCTTGCTAAATAATGCTTTTTAATATTCTTTTAATCCTTTTGATTCCTTTTGAAAAGCAATCATTTTGTCAAGACCTTTGAACAGCTTTAAAAACAAACCAATGATGTTAAACACTCAAAAAATTAATAATGCTTCCTTTCCCTGCCATACGAATCCTAACAGTAAAGCAGTGCAGCTAAATGCAACTTTCAGAAAAAAAAATTGTAAGCACAAAAATCACCTTAAAAAAAGGGCTGATGATTTACCGGCATAGGAAAATACTGTGAAATTCAATTTGATTAGCATTTTTTCCTGAGTGTTTTGTAACTCCTATGGGTTCGTTGTTTGTAGTACAACTTGTAAAGAGACATTCTAAATTTCTCCGAGTGTAGCACAATTAAATTTTTTGAAAAGTTGCTCAAAAGTTGCATGATTTCCAAAAAGAGCAGCTGTAAATATAAGAAAGCACAAGGATTTTTCAACTTTCAAGTTAGAACTCTGATAAGGCAATAAATTTGTCAGTTTTATATTTTAAAGTTAATGTATTTTGTTTATTACAGTTTTTTCCTCCCTAGCCCTCATTATTTAATAATTAAAGTTTATGTATGCAAGAATATTATGATGCTTGGAAAAAAAAGTTTGATTTAAAACAATTTAATTATTTGAGCAATTGTGCTTTAAAATGTGGTTTAAAATTATTACATTAAGACAGACAGACAAGATTCTTCTTTTACATATATATAGATGAATTAGGGAAAAAAAAATTCCTGACAGTTTTATAAAACTCAAAAATATTGTCAAGAAATCTTAGTAGTAGAATTTTGTATAGAAAAAAAACATAATTTTTCTAGTTTTAAGGGGGGGGGGAAATAGTTTATTAAAATGAAATTTAAAGAAATATTTTATAGTACTCATTAAAACCACTGTAGCTTCATTTAAAAAAATATTAATTTACTTTATGTAAAACATCGAGCAATGTCTCAAAAAATTAGATTTTGATTGGTTCTGCTGCAGATGTACAAACTCTCAAAATTTTGGCCTGAATTTCTGGCTTTTTTATCCTATTTGCCTCATGATTTTTCTTAATTTTCTTAGGCTTTTTAAGAGTTTATTAAAAAAAATTGAAATTTTGGCCAATTTTATTCTTCAGGTTTGCTAGATCAGTTCCTGTTCCTTTCATGTTGTTCAGCTTGAGAGCATTTGTTTAGAATAATACTACTGAAGTTATTCTAAAGTGTTATAGTATATAAGTGAATGATCATTATTTATCTAGAAATGTGCTAGAATTTTAAAAGCTGCTTGAAATTAGTAAAAGTATTTTTTGTTAAAAAATAGATATTTCAAATTTTAGTGTTATAAAATATCTTACTTTAAATTTCATGTATGAATAGTTTCTCATATGCATTTTGATTGTTATTTTATATGTTGTGATATTTCTTTGGCAAATTTTGAAAATTGAATTTATACATTGTACAACTCAAGTAATATGATACTAAGTTTATATGGACACACATTGCAATTAAGAAAACTGTTTATTATGTGTGCATATTATACTGAAAGGATATGTACAAGAAATCTCAGGCTTTTCTACTTTATGAAGCAGGAGATCTTGTGTACTTTGCATGTCTGCTACTGTTTACCATTAGTTGGATAACCTGGTATATTTTATTTATGTTCAGTTTTTTCAGAACTATTTTCGTACATTGAACTTTTAAGTTTATTAAGTATGCACTGTTTCAGATAGTTTAAATTCATATCATATTTGATGGCTAGAAACTTTTCAAAACAATAAAAAATTAATTTATAATTTTAGGGTGAACTTGTAGCTTGTGGTGTATTATCTGGAAATCGCAACTTTGAAGGAAGAATCCACCCACACACCAGAGCCAATTACCTTGCTTCCCCCTTGCTTGTTGTTGCCTATGCTTTATCTGGCACTGTTGATATTGATTTTGAAACTGAACCTATTGGTAAGTCATTTTTCTTTTTGTCTTCACTGGAGCATTATTCTTTCCCTTGTTCTTTATTGTTTTATCGCAATATATAAAACATTTAATTTCATAACTAAGGCTCTAAGAAATGTGCAAAAAATTTTTTGTAATTACATGGCATCAATGTAGCTCTTTATTGAAATTATATGACATTTATAGATATTATGCTGATGAGTGAGAAATAATTATGCTAAAAGGAAAAGCAATAACAGACTATTTATTATAAGACACTTTATTTGCTTGCTTGTTACTATAACAAATAAATGAACATTACCTACTTTTGTATGAAAATTTATTAAAATAGATCGATGTTAGTTTGACAGCCAATAATTCCTAGAAACTCTGCCTTTATTTTGTAAGTACAGTAGAACCTCAATCTATCGTTTTTCGAGGGATGCGTAGAAAAAAAACGATGCATGCGGGAAAACTACGAATGCGGGTTAAAGTCAAAATATGAAGAAAACAATATTTATGAATGCACACAATGTATTCATACTAAAAATACTAATTTGTTACCAAACTGTAAAAGAAACAAATTGGAGTTGAAGAAAGTTAAGTGGTATTTATTTCTAAAAAGTCAGTATACACTGGGTTTTTCCTTAATTTTTTTTTAATTAAACGAAAATTTTAAAGATTTACAATATTTTTTATGACTTTTCTGTGTTTTCATTTTTGTATATAAAAGTTCACACAATTTTAAATACTGTAATTGCGTTCGATAAACTTGTCACTAGTGTAGGCTGTCTCATCGGCAGGAATATTATTCTCCGCTTCTTCGCCATTATTTTTATATTTTGCATCATCAGACATTTCTTCCATTCTTAAGATATGTCGCTACGTCTATATTAAAGGAAATATAATCTCTAAATTTCACACCACATGCTCTGCTTCATGTAACAACTCTTTATCTACACCATCATCAACCCAAGAAATCATGCCAGAAAATAAATAAGTTTGTATGCCTTATGGATCCATCTGAATTTCGATTTCATTTCGGTCAGGATAAATATTTTACAACGATGAATGCAGGAAAAGGATTTTTTGACGAACGATAAATGCGGGTTTCGTTAATGTTATTTAAATACAACTTGTGTAGGGACCATAGAAATAAAACAATCAATCCGGGAAAACGATGAATGCGGGAACGATAGATCGGGGTTCCACTGTATCTGGCAATTGCTTGAAACTGTTGTTTTGCAGTCTGCAGTACAACTTTAATGAAATTAAAATCAGATTTGAAAAAGCTTAGGACTTCTTCTTTTGCAGAGTTCTGTTTGAATTAATATGCAGGTTTTTGAAATTGGGATGCCTTTTGATTTCAGCAGTAATTTAAATTGCACATTGAGTACTTTGTTGTATGTATCCTTGTGACTAGAGATAACTATATTTTTCAAAAAACAGGGTGTCCACCAGCAACTGAAAAGGTGACTTTAGCTTCTAAATTAATTATTAGGTAAATTGGAATACCTTTTTGGTTAAAAAATAAGTTTCATTATTTCATCATGTGCTTTTTTTTATGCTATGATTCCAATAGTGAATTTTCGAACTAAGTTGAGAAAAAAAAAAAAAAAAAAAAAAGCTACTATTTTGGCTACTGAAATTAAGAGAAAGCATACTTTTTGGCTACTTTTTCCTGCTGGTGAGGCTACTTAATGCTTTTTGCCTCCTGATAGTAGTGGACACCCTGAAAAGAGAGTCGATTGTCTATCATGATCTGGGCTTGCTCTGTAATTAACTGAAAGTCTTAAGAGATATATTTATTTTGTCTCGGGGGCTTGCAGTCGTTGAAACAATCTTTTAATGAAAATATATTGAGTAGTGTTGTATCTTGTAGATTAGCTAGGGTGACGGCAAAGCAGGGCTGTAGCCCAGGGTGGGGGGAGTAATATCAGGAAATATATCTCCCCCTTCCCCAAAAAAATAAATAAATAAATGAAATCAGACTTATTAGTATGAGCGATATTTTCTTGGCTATGCCCCTGCTGCAAAGCCTGATAAATATAAATTTTCATAAAAATATTAACTTAACATTCTGGATTTGATACATTTCAGTCTTTACAAATAAGATATAATGAAATCTTTTAAATGAAATCAGCAAAAAAAAATTCCTATTCATTTCAATTGGCTATACTTTGTTACTGGAGTGAGGTAGTCTATTTTTGGAACCCAATATAGGCCATTGCTTGGTAAAAAATTAAGAAATAGCAAAATAATCCTTAAGAGTAGAAAGTTGTAGATAATATAAAATTCTGCATTTTTGAATATTTATTTAAGCCTTGGCTTGTCATTAATTTTAACTACAGAATTAATTGTGTAGGATTTTATCAGTATTAAAATAATTCATTCTTTTTTGAGTTTGTCTATTGAATGTTTTATGTCTGTTTTTCAGTCTGTAATGAATGATCTTGAATAAAACGATACCTGTATTAAGAATATACCAATCTAGCATATTAGTACTTGCAATTAAAAAATTTTCAATTTATACAGGAAAAGGACATGGTGGTCAAGACATCTATTTGAGAGATATTTGGCCATCTCGGGAAGAAATTCAAGTAAGATTTTCTTTAAATTTCTTTGTTCTTTCTTATTAGTATATAGACACACACACAATTAAAAAATATATTTGTTTGTTTTAGGAAGTGGAAACCAAGAATGTTCTTCCTGCTATGTTCAGAGAAGTGTATTCTAAGATTCAGGTTAGATATAGTAGCATTTTCCCTTCTTTTTGTATAAAAGATGTGATTGGAGTCTTTGAAAAATAGTATATTCAATTCATTTTACACAGTACTAGAAGAAAAAAAAATTCTGTAGTTAAAATTAATTACAGAAGTAGTGTTACTTGTATGTATAATACATTACTGTGTTATGTATCTAGACTAAAAATTTAATTTTAGTAAAGATTTTAAAGCTATTAACATTTAAAACATGTAATGAAATTGAATCGTATAAATGTGTGCTTCAAAGTTAGTATTTAATTTTAATCGGGCAAGTTGAAAGAAAACAGTATCAAGGTCATCAAAAGTGCAAAATTTCTCCAAAAACGGTGCCCAGTTATTATTATTTTAACAAGTATCTAAATTTCAAAAAGAGTAAGCACTCCCCTCCCTCCTGTGCTTCATCTAATATCTTTAATTTTAAATATTGGTTAATAAGTTGTACTGACTTTTTTAATGGAAAAAAAAAAGAAAAGCTTCATTTTTTTGAGGGGATGTTTGGTTTTAGATATTTAAAAAAAAAAAATTTGAGTGTGCTTAATTTTTTCCCCTCTAAAAGTATATTAACCCGTTTAACATAGTCTTGGCATAACTACCTTTAATCTTATAAATTAACAATCCTTCTAAGGTACTATAAACAATGTGGGAATGTTGAGAAAATAGTCAATGAATTTAGATTATCAGATACAAGTGCTGTTTATCATTACTTATTTACAGTGTTTACTTCGTTCTTATAGGTCATAAAACAAAGCCTGTTTACACATTTTTCTGTAAAGATGGATATGACTTTTTCAAAGATAAATATTTGATTTTTTTAAAACAGTTTTCAACGATAAATATTTGATTTTTTTTAAACAGTGACTTGGGAATAATGATAAGTTTTAAAGTATGAATATAAATTACATTTATGAACTTTCCAATTGCACTTAGATTAAGATTGTTTCTTCTTGCATCATTCGATTTGTTTGTTTGTCAGAGTATACAGTCTCATGATTACATGACAGAGAATTTGTTCTTTATTCTGGGTGTGCTTCTGTGTGAAGGTTCAGTATTCTAAGCTACTAATCTAACAGTCTGTTTTAATTTTGATTAGTTATTTTTCTAATATAATGTGAATATGTGTTAGAACCCTTTGAAAAACCCTGTGCGCATGTCATTTTGCCCTTTGGCAGATAGCCATAGTGTATTTACCTCAACAAAACAACTGTGTTTGTTCTTTAAAATTGTTACAATTATTTTTGTAAGCCCACAAACAAAAAAATGTAATCTTGATTGATTGATTTATTTTTAGTTTGGAAATCAGCGTTGGAATTCACTGTTTGCTCCTGATGGTGACTTGTATCCTTGGGATGCCAAATCTACTTATATAAAGCCTCCCCCTTTTTTCAAAGATATGGTAAGAATTTACAATTTTTTTTTACAAGAACATAGTGCATTATAAAACTTATTTTGTAATCACCGTCTCTAACAGCCCAATTTTTCTGAAATTGGGCTGTTAGGCACAATGATTACACTATCCAACACAAAAAATGTTTAGGGCTCAAATAGTTATTTCTGCAGTATTTTGCCTCACTAAACACAAAAATTACTATAAAAAGTTAAGATTAGCTCTTTTTTCCAAAATACAGAACCAATTTAGGTGATAAAATCTCACTATGGCTTGTTTGTATGGTTACCATAAAGTATCTCTGCTTTCCATCAGCCATTCGGCCCATTTCTCCCTCGGTTAATCTGCCAATTTCTGAAAAACCTCAAAGTTATGAGATTGAAAAGGATGATGCTGAAGAAGTCACTAGACCTTTGACTTCCCATGATCCAGATTTCAAGGCACACAATTTAAATGGGCTCCACAGATTGAATCGCGCAGAATTGAGTGATCTCGTAAGAGACCTTGACTTGCCAAAGGAGAAGGCAGAGTACAGGACTCGTCAAAAGAATCTTCTTCATTTCTTTGAGAAGAAGGAATATTTGGTTGCTAGTATTGATATTAACGACTTGATGAAATCGCTAAATACAGTTAATGATTTAATTCGGGGTTGTTTATTGACTCTTTCAAACTTAGATGTACATTCCATTCACATTAAAGAGATTCCATTCACATTAAAGAGATATTATGCAATACTACTACTATACAAGCATCACAAATGACAGATCTGTTGGGACTTAAAAGTTATTGCTGTAGGAATGAAGTTTGGTATACTAAGGACTGCTGTTTTCTGTGTTTATGGAACTCTTTAGTTAGAAAATCTCATTACCAAAAAAGTATGTGGCCTTCAAGAGGTCTAAATTCTGGGGATAAAAATGTTAAATGCATTTCTATTAGGTCAAAATAGCATCTTGATTCTGCTTCCATCCCTGAATATTATGCTGGGAATAATAAAGAGCTTTGTGGTTTCCATGAACAAGGATGGAGAGTCTTTCTAATACTTCAGAGCAAAATTGCAAAGGTTAAGGAAGGAATCTGTGCACCCTCAAATACTCACAATTATAAAGGACTTTGCTTTTGATAAAATTACAGAGGGGGAAGAGAAAGCAGCCTGGGAAGCCTTTAAAAGTGTGGTACGAGGATTTCTAGGAAAAAACTACCAACAATTGGGGGGGGGGAGGGGAAACCTCCTGCAAAAGCTCTGTAACCTTGTATTTAATATGCCTCTATCACTTTATTTTCCTCTCCTTCCATCTTGATTTTTTCACTGAAATTGTGAAGCTGTAAGCGATGAGCACGGTGAAAGGTTTCATCAAGATATCTCTTCAATAGAACATAGGTGTATCGGATATCGTACAGTTGGATAAAATTCATGATGAATGACTACTGATGGACGATTAACAAGAGATGCTCTGTCTGACATACAACAGGCAGATCAAAAGGAAACATTCACAGAAATAAGATAAAATTAACTGCTGCTTTCTAAAAAATGAGTATTGTTTTATAAAACATGCTCTATTGCATTACATGTATTAAACAGAATTTTTTCCACCCCTCCATTTACCTTTTAGTCGGTGGATATGCCGTTGTGTGTCTTTCTCCAGTTGGGTTTTATGTATCTTGAAAAGAAGAGCTAATAATGAAATTTCATTTACATATTCTTTTTTTTTTTTTTAATCCAAAATTAGTAAGAATAGGCTATTTAGAACCAGGATACAGACAAAAACTCTTTTTCTGGCCTAGTGTAATCTTATTTTAAATCTTAAAATTGAAAATTAATAAGAAATATCTGCGATTAGCATGTAATTAAGAATTAGAATATCTATAGAAATATTGCATTGACTTTTTCAGTAAAGAATACAACTGTTATAAAAAAAATTTCTGAGCATTGAATTTTGATGTCAGCAGAACTGAATTTTATATTTCATTGCTAAATTTGAATAAAATTTTCAGACCATTGAACTTCCGGTCATCAAAGATATCCAGGATGCACGTGTATTGCTTTATTTGGGAGATTCTGTCACAACTGATCACATATCACCTGCTGGAAGTATATCTCGCAACAGCCCAGCTGCTCGCTATTTGGCTGATCATGGGTATGTAATAATTTATTTCTGTAATGACATTTTTGTAGTTGGAAACATTCAAGATACTTACAGGCCTCTTTTACCTATTTTGTAAAAGAAATATAACTGTAGCATAAATTGCCTTAACTACTAAAAGATGTCTGAAAATCTTTATAAATAAAACAAAAATCTGTTTGTCTGTATCACATACAGATCCATACCACTTGACCGGTCAGTAGTGCTGTAAAAGTAACGACAAAATGAGTATCCGTATGTATTTGTTACTTAGATGTTCGCTATTCGTTACTAAGTATTCGTTACTCGTTACTTTCGTTACTACTAATAGAATCGGTAATAGGGTGTTATATGTGCCCCATAACAACACATCCGGGACAGTGTTGTTATGGGTATATGCCGCCCATACATAAACCCATAACAAAACCTAACCAAAAAGAATTTTTTTTAGCGAAGTTGTACAAAGTTGTATTTAGAGCTTATTTTCTCTGATTTACAGATTGTTTTTATACACATGTATGGTTTTATACAATGCTAAATTATCCGAATTACTGAGTACACACATAGAAATCTTCCAAAGACATATACCATTCTTTTTTTTCTCAACCCCCCCCCCCTTTTTAAATTCTGAACGCTGGTTTAACCTGTTCACTCTTATCATAAAAAGTGTAAAGGAAAGCTTGTGAGTGTTTTTTTTCTGGGAGCGGGTTCTCGAATACTGAGATCCAGGGATTGGGCCATATATATTAAATTCACAGGGCAGGGGATCTCAGTATGATATCAACTACTTTGCGTCTCTACAAGCATAATATCTTTATTATTTGTGAGTTCTTATTTCATATCAAAAACTTCTTTTGCTGGACGATTTTTCGAAGTAAATTAAAAATTACCATATTTTAAATTAAAATTGTTTAATTCAGTGAGAATTATCTATTTTTAAGATATTTCCAGTTCTAATTCTGCACTTTTGGGATGAAAGGGGTTAGCCCCTTCTGTGGGTGCATATATGAGAGCATTCTTTAAACAAAAATTATCACTCCTTTCATACAGAAAGAATGGTTGCACCGGACTATGCGTATTCCATGAGTTCATGGAATAAAATGTACCATAAAATAGGTCAGATGGCCCCCTAAACGCCGACATTTTAGAAACATACTGAACTTTATTGAATTATTTTAATACCAGTGGCTTACGCAGGAGTGGGCATAGAAATCCCGGGTAGCTCCCAATTTTTTATATATTTTTTAAACAATTACTTAAAAAATGTGTTTAGGTTTCCATGCTAAATATTTTTTTTAGTTCCAAATAATATTTTAAATAATAAAAATGTGTGAATTCGTTTACTTTATAAAAAAATATTTTTTTTAAAGATGTATTTAAATAATTTGTTATTTATTACTCATATTTCGATTCTAGCTAAAAAAAAAAAGAAAAAGTTAAGTTCGCAATCCTGCTTCGGAACCACCCTGAAAGAAAGAATTCTGATTGCACCACTATTTAGTACTAAAATGTTAGAAAGCCCGAAATTAGCACCCCTTACTAACATGCTTCTCTTATACGTATTGCTCTTCTACAATTATAAGAACACCCCTTTCCCCCCCAGCAAAAAAAAGTTCAATTGCGCATAAGAACGCACTATACACCGGATCCTATCCCCCCATTGTACGACCCATATCAATAGAGCAGCAGATAGTATATCCATCTCCATAACTGTAACGAAACATACGGATTCTTCCAAACCTCATCAAAACGATACCATTCGACTCGGCACAAACGAATTGCAACCAGAACATACTACTACTCAAATACCGAAACTGATTTTCCCCTTCAAACAGCGAGAATCCATAATACTTCCGGTATCTAGTAACGGAACGGAACATACTATTACTCAAATACCGAAATTCATTTTCTCCCTCCGGCAGTCTTGTATTCGAAGTTCGAACCTGGTCGATCCGAAATGCACACTCAAAAGTCATTTTCCCCCTTGAAACCGCGATCCGATGTCCAATAACAAACAGAAGATATTAGTACTCGATTACTGGAACCCGTTTCCCTCGCCTGGAAGTCTGTATTCGAAGTTCGAAGCTGCTCGATCCGAAACAGCTTCGAATCGAGTAACGAGTAACGATATCAACCGAAAAGTAACAATTCGTTACTTCGAGTCTGAGTGATTATCCGTATCTTAGTACCGAATACATGCGGTTTGCTTCAGCTCTACCGGTCAGCTTGAAATTTTACTCAAATATGTAAAAAAAAAAAAAAAAATACAATGCAAATTTTATTCAACTTTAAAACTCTCAGAATCACCTGTTCGCTATTTTTAAGCGATTTTCCATAATTTTCAACTCTAAAGCTCTCCCAATATCCCAGTCTGTAAGATAGTGAGTCATGTGATGAACCATCTACATGTGAAAGTTAGCTAACGTAAGTGAGATCTACGTCATTTTATGTTACAAGTGAAAACCTGCACTAAAACTCAATTCTGTTATGAGGCTTAGCGATGAAAACTATACCATGAGTGAAATATTAACCTAAGGTAGGATCTGAAAGTTTAGAAAATTTAAGTAAGAGTAAATTTTCTTTTTGTTTGCTTTCGATCATTTAATTTGCATGTTGCAACTGAGAAAAAGTCATTTTTGATGTCATGAGTATAAAACTGCATTGGAACAATTCTTTACTGGTTTTAAATTGTGGTAGAAAAGTGTTAATGCATGGAATTGTGTAGAAAAGCGTTAATGCATGGATTAAAATTGGTGGGTTTGTGTTTATATTTGATAAACTACCTTTTATATTCTTATGATGTTGCTAATTTTAAGAGAACGTATAAAGATTTTGCCACTACGCAAATTGTAAGTGATTTTGTTTTCCTTGAATGAGAGAGAAAGAGAGAATAAACATGCAAATGCATAATTTTTGAAGGGGGAAAATTATATTGTAGTATGGAACACCACATTTGTGCATTTATTCACTTAAATAAGTGTTCTTGAACACAAAATTGTAATGCTCATTTCTATAAACAGATATGTAGAAGTGGAACAGTTAACAAAGTAAGGGTTATAATCATGTTACCACTCAACTGAATGGGAGAGGGTGGGTGGAGAATAAAATTGTATGCTACTTAACATCTGGATTGGATTAGAAATAGTGAATTACATTATTAAAACAGTTTTGTGATTACATAGTTTTCAGAATACATCAGTACGGCAGCAGAAGACTTAATCACCCACTTACTGGTATCAAAAGAATGAAAATCATCTGAAATTTGTTCTAAGTTGATAATCTTATCATAAAATTAGGACTAAAAGAAATTATATTTATGTGCAGTGTGCTTAGTTGCATTTTTACTCATTCCTATGTGAAGAACAGGTGTTTCGGCTAGTTGTTTATAAAAATATCTCCAAATAAGTACATCCCACTCCCATAACGTGATTTCATAATTTTTTATCAATGTAGTAATCTGTACTATTTGCTAATAAAGTATTTTATTATTACTGAGATTTTATGTTTTTAAATACAAAACTGATTGAATAAATGATTTTGTTACAATAAAAATAAATTTTCATTCTTCAGACTCACTCCTCGAGAGTTCAATTCTTATGGTGCTCGCAGAGGTAATGATGAAGTGATGGCTCGAGGAACGTTTGCCAATATTCGTCTTCGCAACAAATTTTTAAACAAAGCTTCACCTAAAACAATTCATCTGGAAAGCTCTGCAGAAGTAAGTTTACAGATAAGTTCCATTTCTTTCTTTTCTTTTTATTTTTTTTTATTTATTTGAAATAATTAAAGAAATGCTGTATGAAATTTCTCAAGAGTATTTTCAGATTTGGGTTCTTATGCAATGCCTTAAATCCATATTAAAAAAAAAAAAAAAAAAAAAAAAAAAAAAAGTTATTTAGTATATATGACTAATGAACCCATGAACATCAATTATGTACTGCTTTTTCCAGAAAGCAAATCATCACATCCAAAAAAATATCACTTATAAAAATGTATAGAAATAAACCCAAGCTATAGATTCGTGTTGTTAATTACTTTTAAACGACTCTCCAGAAATAATTTAATGCTTTTCATCTGAACCAGATATATATTTTAGCATAAGTCTGTTCAACCCTTTGGTTTTAGATTAATGTATAAATGTGAAAATTTGCTTGTTTTCTATACAAATACATGCTGCTTCTCTGATCCTTTGAAATTTGGTTCAAATATCTAAAAAAATATTGAGAAAGCCATAAGCAACTTTTAAGATATTCTGAAAATCTATCTGTTCATTTATTTTTGATGATTTTTCACAATTCAGATTTAGAAAGCTTCCTTGCTATCTGATAGAGTAAAAAAAAAAAAAAAAAATAGTGAACGAATGAGATACTTATTTTATAATTTAAATATTATGTTAAATGTCACTTAATAATCTCTTGCTCAAAAATTACATCACAAGTAAAATCATTTTGTAATTTTTGCTGTAAATAATTAGCTTGGAATAACTCTGATATTAAAGATCAAAGATTAATCTTTTCCCAAGATTAAAGTAAATGAGAATTACTAGATTGAGACTTTCGTTTGCTCTAAAAGTTATCATTAACTTTTAATTTGCAAAAGTGAGAAATATATGGTTTTATTTTAATATTAGGTTGTAACGAAAGTTTCCCGCCACCACAAATATCGTCTGCAAACAGTTCACGTTTGTGTGTTTGCTCATATTTGTCATTTGAAAGAAAGATACTTGCTTTAGAACACTGTGTTGTTAAAAAATATCGTTATCATTATGTACAAGGTATCTGAAATGGAACTATCACGTTACTGGATTAGAACCAACATTTACTTCCAGTTCTGTTGCAAAAAGTGCTACAGAATGTCAATGAATTATGTGTGTAATTTAGATTCTACTGTTGTACCATACGGCACTGTGAAGGTTTGGTACTGAAAGTTAAAAAACAGAGTCTATGACATTCAAGGAGCAGAGCTCTCTGGCCGGCCTATGGATGTTGATGAGGGCCACCTGCGATAACTTGTGGAAGAAGATCAGTATTTAACCACTTGAGAGCTAGCTAAAGAGTTAGACATTAATGTCATGCCCATTAGCCATGCTATGCATCCCATAAACTTCATGCACAAGTTCAATCGCTGGGTGCCACATGAGCTCACTCAAGCAGACTTGGCGGAGAACTTTCGTTACAACCTGATACTTTTTTGTTTGTTTGTTTGTTAATGTAATGAAATTTATTAAAGTGGCACTTAGACAAGATTTCTATACATAGAGGCAAATGCCCCTGTTGCCCTCTCCCCATTTTGCATATCACGCTTAAATAGTTGATGTACTGAATTGTAGAATTTTAATTTGTTTTGATGCATGCAAGTTTTTTAAAAAATAATTTCATTTGCATGATATTAAATTTAATAACAAATTTCTTTTCAAACCCTTCATGTATTAAATGTATTATTATGGTATTGTAAGTTGTTCAGTGGAACTTTCTTTTACTTCTGAGTGGAATTTGTTTAACCGATAATTATATTTGGAGATGAGGTTCAGTCGTATTTTGAGTTATTTACGTGCATGACAAAAAAAAATGCTAGTGCAATTGACAATACTCTTTTACTTTTCTTTTCTTTTAACTCATAGAATTATGTGCATGAAATGTATTTAAAAAAATTTTGGCAGATAAGTTTGACAAAACCAAATAGATATTTTAAGTATATTAAATTTTGAACAAAATACAATTTTGCAGATCATATATCTGACATTTGTTTCCAAAGTTTTGGAATAAGCCCATGTTTTTCACATTTTATAAAACGATTTCTTTGAAACATTTTTACAGGCGCAAGTTTATAGAATAGTCTAAAAAATAACTAATTATGTATATTGTTTTCCCACAGATGGATGTATTTGATGCAGCTGAAAAGTATCGCAGCGAAGGGCGACAGTTGATAATTATTGCTGGCAAAGATTATGGATGTGGATCTTCTAGAGACTGGGCAGCTAAGGGACCTTATTTATTGGTAAGCCATGCATTTTTTTAAATTGCTTTAATAAATTACTTTTAAAAAATTAGTTAGAATAAGCGTTGTGTGTGTATAAAAATTACACTGTAGCAGTGATTTTAACTTAAATTTGTCATTATCATGCTTAACATATATTACTTTATTAGGGAATATTTCATTTACAGTAGTAGTCATTCACTAATAAAATCAATATGTAATGTATCTCAGAATTTGATTAAGTTGTAAACTGCTAGTTAGTTAAAATTTATTTAAATCAAGTTTATGAACAGAAATTCAGATTATTTTCCATAAGCTATTCTTGCATGTTTTATTTTTGTTTGCATTATTATTATTATAATTTTGCAAAAATGTCACTCTATCATCTATTTTGGATCAACTATTTTGGAAGGAATGAATGGCCCTGACCCTGTTATTATTATTGCTTTTCTTAAGATTTTGATAGAAAATTTTTATTGTTTAATCTGAATGAATTTATTTTTCAGGGAGTACGAGCTGTAATTGCTGAAAGTTTTGAACGTATCCATCGTAGCAATTTAGTTGGCATGGGTTTGATTCCTTTGCAGTTCCTTCCTGGCCAAAATGCTGAATCTCTTGAATTAACTGGATTCGAAAAATATTCCATTCATATTCCAAGTAATCTTACACCTGGTCAGAAAACTGCAGTGCAGGTATGCTAAAAATTTTAAGAGTATTTACAAAAAAAAAAAAAAAAAACAGTTATGAACATGTAATTAAAAATAAAGTAAAACATTGTGTTCAGATTAAAATATTATCTAGGTTATATATAGGCTAAAAAAGTAGTAACATGCTTTAATCTTTATCTATTAGAAAAAAAAAGGGTAATGTTCATTGAAAAAATGTTTAAAATAAGGTGTGAAAAAAGATTATGCTACGAAAATAAAATCTGGTTAATTTTTAAAAAGTTATACATTTTAAATTTGTATATGACCCTCATATAAAGGAAAATTGCCAATTAGTAAACTAGTAAAGTAGCATACACTAATGAGGTGATATACAAAATTTGAGATTTATATCCTAAAAATGTCAGCGATATGAAGATAACCATATCCTGACTTAAAGCACTTTTCAATGGCTCTAGAAGAGAAAATATCACATCCAGTGATCACGTTTTGGGGGTCGTACAGAAATTGAGAAAAAAAAAAATTTTTTTTTTCAGTCTTAACTATAAATGTTTTCATACAAATTCATATATAGCCTCATACCATCTTTGCTTGAACATACCTCCTAGACATTTTATGATGAGAGGCTGAAATTTGTACATCATCTCATTAATGCATGGGGCATATTTTACTAACTGGGATTTTTTTTTTGTATGGGGGGGGGGGTCTTATACAAATTTAAAAACTTTTTGGAAAATTAACCAAAGAAATATTTTATTGTCTTTTTTCCTACTTTATTTTGAACATTTTTTTCAATTTACATTCTTCTCTTATCTGCAATAGGTAAAGAATTAAAGTGTGTTACCATCTTTTGACTACAACCTGTATATGTATACATACCCAGTGGCAGAATTTTGTCATGCTTTCTGCAACAAGCTGCAAAAATACAAAAAATTTGCTGCAGCACAATATATATATTTATGCATTCATGTGCACCAAAGATGTGGGTGCATTTAAACATTGTTAATTAAAAATTGCAATTACATGAAAGTGGTATTCAGCACATTTTTCAACACCGTTGAAGACAATTTTTCTGCAGAGAATCTTTCTGTGTCTGCGACAATGTTGCTATGCCACCCTGTTTTTGCCACGGGGTATGCATATAAAGCATACTGGTGGCTTTGACCTTTTTAGTGAAATCTTGATTAATAAAACTTTTAACTGAAGCACTTAGAATACCAAAATTATATTTTTCTCTTCACTAATTTTTTTTATTAATAATTTTCTTCATTTTTCTCATTAATTTCAATTCTTTAATAATTGTAAAACTTTTTTTAAAAAAACACTCTCGGGTGATATAACACCACTAGTTAAAAATTTATTTAGCTTTTACAATAAACCTAAAACATTTAGTGACTTGGTTAATGTAAATAGATTAAATCTCAAGTTTTAATAACATGTTTAAGTAGTCTCTTCTGTTGAAACTACTGCAGGATATATTAATGTAGGATTACTTATCATTTAATTAGTTGTAAGGCACCCATTGAAAAATTATGAATATGACAAATATTTTAAATTTACTGTATGTGAATTATTTATAATGTGATATATTGTGTTTTATTTCATATTATTCTATAACAAATCTCCTAATAAATTGTCTCTATTTTTAAAATTCATTATCTAATGTTGCCATGACATAACTACAATTTAAAAAATCATACTTGATTTAAAAATTAGAACAATTCATGTAAAATCTGAAATGCTCAATTCAAATAATCAAACCCTGCATGCGATTCAGCAGAAGAAAATAGTTTAATTTATTTTATTCTTGTGAAAAATATCAAACTGTGTAATCTCAAGAATAACTGTGTATCTTGAGAAAGCTATTTTTAGTAGGTCAGTGTAATTTAATTGCTTCTTCATTATCCTTGGCATGTAACAGTAAAATTAACAGGGAATCAAAACCTAGCAATAAAATAACAGTCCAGAAACAAACTTAAGAAGTTCTTAGAAGTATATGAAATACATTTAGTGTAGCATTTTGCGTTAAAACTCAAACTACATTGTTGAACAAGCTTGCTGGACTTTTCATAAAGCTGGTCTAACTTTCTGAAACTTATTCTTGATTCATAATGTAATGACATGGCATAGTGAGTGCAGTATAGAAATATCTGGATATTATAAATGTAGGATTTAATGAGGCATTTTTAAAGAATCCCATATATATATATATATATAGGTATCGCCAAAATTTGTACAGAAAGTCACTTAAGTTTTTATACAAACTTGGTAATATATAAAGCTGTAAAAAAATTTTCATTTTCTTATGCTAATTTTGTAGTTTCCATAAAGCTTTCATTCTTATGGGAATCAACTTGCTAGTGTAACAATTTTGTGGATAAGTTAATGTAGTACAAAAGTGCATATCAATAATATTTATTTATTTTTTAACATATATATTCCAAATAATGTTATATTATTTGGTTACATTTATTTTTAGATCTATTTATTTACTTTTTTCTAGTTGGATGATGGTCGGCAATTTGAAGTCATTGTACGTTTTGATACTGAAGTTGAGCTAACTTACTTCCGCCATGGAGGCATTCTACAATATATGGTTCGCCAAATGGTTAAAGCCACATCATAAGATCTTCCATTCTAACTTCAGTGTCTATTAACTGGATATTCTAATTTTAATTTCATATTCTTTGAGGTGTGGGTGAATGCTCAAAATATTTAAAATTTTAACTATGTAATACTCTAAAATTGTGCAAGAAACTATCTTTTAATAAATATTTTTAGGTAAAATCAGCTGATCTATTTTGTTTTCATCGTTATGTTTGTATTAGAATGCAATACAAAGTTATGTGAATTATTAAAATTGAAATTTATGCTTAAATATATATATATATATATATTGGTTGTAAAATTCTTGCAGTACCAATTTATTATTTAGTGTATGTAATTACGTCAGTGTGAAACTATGTAAAAATTCCTTTGCTTAAGAATCTTGAATATTTCTTTTATGTACATTTCAGAGCAAGAAATGACATGCAAATTTATTGTATTTAACTAAATTTTTCTAATTTTCTTTAATGCAATGATTCTTAAATGAAAATAAAAACAATTTTAAATATTGAAAAGATCTCCAAATGTTTGGCTATTTATTTCGATATCTTTCAAATAGTAGAGCATATGCTATTTTTTTTTTTTTTTTTTTTTTAAATAATTTTTTGCAGTGTCATTTATCTTTGTAATTTTCTTTTTCATTTTTTATTATTTTTAAATTATAATATTACTTTTGGGATACTTGTGAAATTGAAATATGCATTATATTTTTTCCTTAAAAATACATGTTCCGATTTTTGTGTGAGTG
Organism: Cheiracanthium punctorium; assembly: GCA_038373885.1. Lineage (NCBI taxonomy): Eukaryota > Metazoa > Arthropoda > Arachnida > Araneae > Cheiracanthiidae > Cheiracanthium > Cheiracanthium punctorium. Next base: position 654,123 of record JAWZYV010009895.1, on the reverse strand, counting down.
GGTTGGCATAGAACCATTTTATATTAGAATGAATTGTTTAACAATTGGATTTTCAGTGCACTACTATTTCTAAAGATGTAAAAAATTGAATAAAATATGTTTTTGTATAATGTTTTATCTAATTTTGCTACTACAAAACTACACATACATTTGTAAATACTTCTCTTTTTTTTCCACACTTACTATCAGTATGTCTTTTCATATGTCCATTTCTAGATAACTTACTCTTGCATGTAAAAGAAAAAAAGTAGTAAGTTTCTTTGTTGACTGACTTATCATCGCACTGCTGAAATGACTGGTGTCATAAACATAAAACTTGAGGGATATGTTCTTTTTATGATATAAGTGCACACAAACCTCTCCCCCCCCCCCCCTTTCAATGCTGAAGGCAGCTAAAATGTTCTTTTCATATTTGTAACACAAAAACAGATAGCCATAGAGTTGGTCCTTTAAAATTTAACAAACAGTTAAATTCATGCTATACCTATAAGTCAGTTTTAGGATTTATTGAAAATTCCTTCTCTGTTGACTATAGATGACCAAAATATTCTTTTTACATTTTCTTCTGTTGCCCAAAGAAAGACAGCCATGAAATTTTTTATTTAAAATGTAGCAAACATGGATGGATACCTAAAAATCAATCTCCAGATTTTTAAAGTTTGCACGCTGAACAAAGTCGGCAGCAAAACCCTGCTTTCCTCTTACTTTCTATATTATTAAAAGTAAAAACTCATTTTGCGTAAAATTTTTAATCAAACTTTTAACAATCATGGGTGACCTGTTCCGTTTATTTAAAATTAATCAACTGCTTTTTTAAGTTATCACCTACACAGTGGCAGCTCGTGGGTTATTTAAAAGGAGGTTCACAAAACAAATTTCGAAAATTAAATATGCTAATATGATGCACCTTACAAATTAAAATAGATTTGCATTTCCAGCAGTTAAAGGAAAACAATGCACGCAACTGAAAGAAAACAAGTCATATTTGGTCTTACATTTTATCACCAAGATATGTTTTAGCAAAGGTGCTGTCTTGATTCTTTTTATTTCAATTTTTTTTGAAAGGATAATATTGAAAAATGCCATAGATTTAGCTCCGAAACACATCTTTTACTCCCATCTTAATTATTTACACTAGTTTGTAAAAAAATAATATAGTGAAAAAGGATAGAAATAAAGAAATTATTAAGAAAATGAAATAAAAATTAACTAACTGAACGTAACAAACCAAGGCAAAATCTGGAAGCGATACCGCAAGAAAATGGCCCTGTGTGCACAATGAAAATGTGCAAACGGAATGATTTCATCTGTGCCGTACTTCTTCTCAATTGTCTTGGCTTCTGACCCCAGAGAGTGGTTCAGAGGGAAAATTTTCTGTTCGCACGTGCGATTGATTACAGACTGTGCTGTAGTAACCTACACTACAGTGTGTTATCTGTAATCAGCCTATTTAGTAATAGTGGGGGGAGGGAAGAGAGAGTAAAACTTACAATTCACAATAAATCTAGAAGTGTGCTTAATATTTGTTTTAAATTTAATTGTTAATGTGTTTATTCTTTAGTTCTTCCTTTGGGGGTTTATGTGCTCAAATGGAGGAGCTGCCACTGCACCTACATGAACATAGACAGTACTATTCGATCCAAAAAACACAGATTTTCATCATTCTAAATAAATAGCAGAAAAGTTTTGATAACAGAATGAAATAGAATCAATTCAAAATAATCAACAGATTAAGATGACTAAAATGCAAACTAATGATTGTTAGCTGGTTGCCTTTAGTTGAAAATAGTGACAGTTATTATTTTAATTAGCAGTACAAGGTACTATACTGTGATTCCATAGAAGAATATCAAAGTTAGAAATTTTAATAGTATCAAATGTAAATGCTGTACACTGTTGATTCAAGGCCACAATTAAAAAGTAACTAAAACAATTTTAGGTAAGTGTATGTATGAGTACTGCTTGGTTTTCTTGCTGTCAGTGCCATTTACACAAGACAGCAAAGCATAACAGATTTTGTGTTCTGCAATTTGCTAGGCATTAATCTACATAATTTTAGTTAATTTCATTAAAGTTCACATATTGGAATATTTGTAAGAACAGCTAGAAAGTTTGTCTTCAATTTGATTTATAATTAGTTAGAAATAGTCTAAATTAAACTGTTATAAAATATCATTGAAACTGAGACATTCTTTAAACAACACTCTGCATTTACAAACAGCATATTTAGAATTTAGCGTGGTTGCTACATTTAGATAATTTTTTTTTTTTAATCAGCTTTTGAATTCGTTTGATGCTCCTAAAATTTTATGTTTCTTTTGGCTACATAAACAAAAAGCTCGAAAAAGTTTTTTTTTTTTAATATTGTTATTATTTAAATAACCACTGCCTCAACAAGGTCAAATTTTTATTCACAATGCAATGTAGAGGGTACATATGCTGCAAGAGATGCTTAAAAAAAAAAAAAACGTAGGCAGATAGCTTTGGTGTAGCTTTGCCTTAACCACAAACATATAAAAGCCCCCCCCCTCCAAAAATTTATTTTATTTTATTTAAATAGATAGTAAATAATGCATTTAAAGTATGGCTACACTGCTTTCTGCAATTTCCCAGTTCTTTTGAGAAAAGATCAAGAGAGAGAAAAAAAAAAAAAAAAAGTATACTCACTTCTGAGATTCCTCTTCAGGTTATTAATGAACAATTTGAATGATCTAGTTAATTATTTATTTGCAGTCAGCTAAACGAAAGAAAAGTATTGCAATATTTTAAAAAGGGCACAGTAGGTCTAATTACAAGTGGGCAGCACAGTAGATAAAGTAGGAGAATAGGTTGGATTGAAATTTATTATTTTTCTTTATTTTTTATTTTCAAAATCTGATTTTTCAGGTCTCAAAAGTTACAAATTGATATAAATAAAACGTATGTGAAATTTGGATAGGCTACAACATCATCTTGGGGTTATGCATTGTGATTGAAATGTAGAACTATTCGAAAAATATGCAGTTTTTTTTTTTTTTTTTTTTTTTTTTAAAGGTTGGGGGAGATCTTTTTCAAGTTCTTGGCTTCTGAAGTTGTATATTGTTATGAATAAGTAGTACGCAAAATATGGAAGGCCTATCTCGATGCTGGTTGGACATAGAGCTTGAAATCTAGGAATACTTGAAAAAAAAAAAAACCTTTTTAAAAAATGTTGAAAGCAAGCTTAATTTATTTTAAGGATTTAATCCTATTAAAATGGGTGAAAATAAATTCAGAATCTTGGGCTGATAATTATTTGCTAGCATAATCACAATAATCGTTTACAATCTCTTAGGCCTGCAGCCATTAAAAAAAATATGGGTGGGGGGTCCTAAAAAGTAGAAAGTAGACTTTCTCACAAAAGACTTGTTTATAATCATTTTCTTGACAAAACTTTCAATTCCAGGCATTGAGACTTTGCCTTCCTGACTCACTTTCTAACCCCTGCAATTGTTAAATAATGTTAGTTAATTAAGGAATTTTTAAAAAGTGTGTTAAGGTAGTTGGGCAATCAAAGCTCTCCGGTTTGAAGAAGACGCAGATGTAAAAATCTTGCAGCAAAATTAGAAGGTGTCGGATAGCCCGCAGTGAGTTACAGAATGAGACTGAAAAAAAAGAAAGTTTAATGGATTTTATTTTGATGGGAAGAAAGACGAGAAAAGATACATGAAAAAATTAAGATCTAGGGCAGTAGCGCATGCAGATTTCCCTGAAGGCGTGGGGGTTATAGACATAATCTTTATGGTAAAAATGAAAAATGTATGGACTTTATGTTAAAAAAAAATTTTTTTTTTCAGCAAAGGGGGATTTCAACCCCCTCAGAACCCTTCTTTGCATACGTCACTGATCTAGAGTTTGCCATGGAGAACATATCTCAGTGGTAATGGGACTTGGTTCAAAATACTTAACCATATTGTGTGTTTATAGCTGCCAACTCATCCTGATTTTGAACTTTTCTTCTGTCTTCCTGCAGAAAGATTATATCTTCCCCCCCTTTTTTTTTATTTTCCTGTATATACTGCTAAAATTTTTAAAAAATAACAAATAGGATATTTAAGTAAAAAATGTGAAGATTTCAGTTAATTTCACAGTTTGAACACAGCGCTCCTTATCTTTCCCCTATGCTAAGGCTTTTGAAAGAACGAGCTCTTTCCGTTTTTCCCATTTTATGAGTGAACACGATAGCTCCTAAATGGTGCATTCAATTGAGCTCAAATTTGGTAGATATATTATAGACAATCTTTGCATAACTGATATTGAATTTTGTATGTGTAGGACTTGCAGTTTTTTTAGCATTAGGGTGGTATTCCGCTCAGTATGAGAATTTTGTCTACCGTGACCGTAAGTATAGCACTTTTGTCTACACGATCTTGTCGACAAGTTTTGCAGATATGAAAAGTCACAGCTAAGATATTTTCAAATCTGTTTGCCAGATGACGTGGAGAGGGGGGGGGGGCACGTTAATAAAATGTAAAAGTCGCACAAGATTTGCAATTTTTGATAATTGATTGCTAAATTTGGTGCCAAACCACGACAATTTATTAGAAATACATTTTGAGTATAGTTAGAAAATGCCTGGTGAATATTGCAAAATAGTTTTAGCAGGCGATTTTAATATAGATTTTAATTCCAAAGAAGTGCTTTATAGAACAGAGAAGACAAATACAGTACACTCATAGATTATGATACACTTTCCAAGTGGCATTTATATAGGTGAAGTATAGTTTGACTATGCCTGGCGAAAATTATTAAACAGTTTTGGTAGGTGATTTTAATATAGATTTCTATTCCGAAGAAGTGTTTTATGGAACAAGGAAGGAAAACATGGCACACTCATGGATTATGATGGCCATTTCCAAACAGTATTTAAAATGTCTACATGATATACTTAGAATATGCCTAGCGAAGATTGTAAAACAGTTTCAGTAGTCGATTTTAAGATAAATTTTGATTCCAAAGATGTGTTTTATGGTACAAGAAAGAGTTGATTCCTATTTTAATACCCCCACTATCGCCAACCTAAAAAATCCCCGCACTTTGGCGAGCTTTGCAGTCATGGGTCTCTAGGAGTTATGCACAAATTTCAACGCTCCCAAAAGAACTAGATGAAAACTAAAGTGAACAAATTAGCGATAAATGCACCAGTTAAGGAATTTGGAGACACTTAATTATTAAAACTACATTAATTGGCAACCCAAAATAAATAAAAGGGAATGGAATGCTGTACGTACATGTTGTTCCAAATTGCCATTTTCATTCTAAATTACGATTGCCACATAAATACAAAAAATCCTCATGGTAACTGCATATGTTTAATTATCGTCACCTTGTAGAGAGTTGGGACATTAAAGTAGGAATCAACCCAAGAAAGACAAACATGGCACACTCATGGATTATGATGCACATTCGAAACAGTATTTAAAACAGTGAAGTATAGTTGTAAAATCCTGGCGAAGATTTACTCGCCTACTAAAGTTTTAATAGGCGATTTTAAGATAGATTTCAATTCCAAAGATGGTTTTTATGAAACAAGAAAGAAAAATACGGCATACTCATAAATAATGATACACTTTCCAACTTAATGGAATAAGGAAGAAAAATAGGGACAACGTATAAATTAGGATATGCTTTTAATATATAGCACTTAGAGCGTATTTAAAATTTGAAAGTGTTTAAGATTTTCTTCCTTCTTTTTTTTTCTAGAAAGAAAAAATTCTCATTCATTACAGACTAGACGCAAATAAGTGTACTGGCATCTATACTGTGCATTTGATTGAACTCAAATTAGGTACTCATATTAAAGTCACCATCTTACATAATGTTGATTTTAGTGTGTGTAGGACTTGCAGTTTTTTTTAATTTTAACAGGGCTTTAAAAAGAAAAAAAACTAGGGGGATTTCATTGGGTTGAGGGAAGAAATTAAGTAAACAAATAATTACTCTTCCATGACTTTATTAATGATAGGGCTGTGGCTGTCATGCGAAAAGTACGAAACAAACACCTTTCTGAATACATCAAGATTTCTGGCGAAAATAATGCCGGTATTATCTAGCGCTGTTGAAGTTTTGTTGTAAGACAAATTCGCTGAGCATAAAGTCCGGCAACGAGTGGTCCTGCGAGATATTAACATTAAAGTAGGTGTAATTTGCTATGGGCAGGAGGGGACAATCGCTAAAATTCAAGAAAATTCAGATATAACCTATTTGAAAATGATATTTTCTAGAATAGGAAACATTTTGCGCTCACTGTTACATGTTGGCCCCCCAATGTTGCATGCCAGTTTACGCAAATACATTAAAGTTCTCTATATTTCTATTTAGCTTTTCGACGAGTATAGGCCGACAATGCATTATTTACTTTAACGCTACGTATATTCACTATAACTATTTCACACAAATGTGTTATATACGCAATCGATAGATCTTGACGAGAGCTGACGATTGAAACGTTAACGAACTTTCAGCTCGAACTAGCCAGGTCGACGATCGCCGAGAGGCCCCCAAAAATGGATATACTACTTTATAATTAGAGTAATTTGATATACAGGGTGTCCCATAATGATTGGGACAAACTTTAAGGGGTGGTAAGGCACGTAATAAGGATTAAGAATCCTATAGCAATGTGGGATCGGAAACGTCGTCATCATGCAGCTGTTGAAAATCACTTTGGAACCAGTGCTGAAATAATAGTGAACTTTCCTACCCTTGTTTATCAAAAACTAATGTATCTTTCGCAGAAAACACGTGACTTAAAATGATAGTTTAAAAATTCCATTTCATTTCATGGTAGAAAGTTTTGGAGAAAAGACCATTGTCTATGAAACTTTGGTTAAGGAATTAGATAGACGCTTCAACTCTTTCTCAAAAGTGATTATTAACAGGTAAGGGAAAATGGAGTTTTCGACCCCACATTGCAATGTAATTGTTAATCCTTACTATGTGCCCTACCTCCCCTTAAAATTTGTTCCAGCAGTTATGGGACACCCTGTATATATATCAGTGCAATTGGATTATTTATTTCCGAGTAATCTTACGTCTTTACGCGTTGGCGCAGCGGAGGACCCCCAGGAACCGCGCGGCTCGCAGGGGCGGGGGCCCGAAGAGCTCTAAAATAATTAAATGTGGTTTTCAGGCACGTAAAACAAAATTCCAATTATTACATGCTCTAATATTCTATTCCCTCTAAACTGATCAGTAAGGGGCCCCTTTTCAATCTCTATCCGAGGGCCCCCAAACGGGCCCTCGCCTAAGCTCTGACTCGTGAATATTCTAGCTTCGGCGAGTCAGAATTTATACTAAACGGACATTATGGGATGCAGTGAAACAACCTTAAAATGGCGATGCTTCACAATCCTCACTCAACGTAACGAATTCTTCAATCCTTTAATTATCGAATGGTGTAATTAAATTTTGGAGGTAGATGATTGATATGCAGCTGCAACATCAAACTGTATCCCCCGATTTTGTTTTCATCAGTTTTCGGAATTGCCTCCCACTATGGAAGCTAATTTAAAAACTATAAAAGCAAATTTTCATTTAAGATCCACATCAAAAATCTTATACATTATATCTTATACGCCCAAATTATTAGAAGTACACTATCGTCTGAACACTAAGCCCATTGATCAAATTTATTTAAACGCTTGATAAAAATCAAGTGTTCGGAAAGTCAAGTGGAGTCTCTGCATTTTTTTTTTTTTTTTAATAATTAGAAAAGAATCTGAAAATCGTTTTAAACTCTACGCATTTATGAATGATGATGATGATGTACTTATATAAAAATAACAACATATGAGGCTTCATTTGCCAGTATACGTGATTCAGTTTCGCTTCCGAATGTATCCGTACAGTTTTAAAATTTAACCTTTTGAAAAACACATGCAATTTACGAATTAAATTGAAATAAATAAATTAATAAATAGCATTAATAGAATAAATAGAAACTAAAAATATATTGAAATAAATAGAATAATAATTAGTATTAGCTATGAAATACGAAATATTGTTTATGAATATTTTTGAAGAAAAATCGTACATTAAAAACGAGCTTGTTTAAAAGGTAAAAAAAAAAAAAAAAAAAAAAAAAAAATTATTTGATTACGTTGAATAGTAATTAAGCTGTGACGGGTTGCAAATTTCTTAAAAATATTTGCTTTTCTTGAAATGTCTTTTAAAAAGATTTCTGATTATTATTATTTATTAATCGTACATTGCCTTCCAATGTATTTCAAATACCACCGGAAAAAAATTATAACAGGGATAAACGCACTATAAATAAAACATTGATGAGAAGATAAGTGTGGTCCGATGTTTGAAGGGCGTGGAACTGGAGTAATCACACAACTAATAGTCACATAACTAATGCTATCCGTCCTCAAACGACTATGACCACATTTTATTACTTTGATATTCACACACCAGTGTGAACAGAGCTTTCATTTTTGGCTGTCGAATAATGCACACATTATACACCCCTCTAGACATTGGTGAATTTAAATTTTTTGACTTTGGCAAATTTTGATTTATTCCCCCCCCCCCTCCTTTTACCTGAATTGGAGGGTGTTAACGTTACTTACATCAGGCAGAAGGGGGCGTCAAAATGAAGTTTCGACCCCATGACGCGATCTTTATTTTCGACACTGAATATACATAATGCCGGATGCGTGAAAATTCAGTGATGTAGAGCATATACAAAGAGATTTTAAGAACAAAAACAGATCAAGAAGATGATGAAGTAAACCATATGTAAAAACCGTTTTTCTTTTAGCTGAGCCGTAAACGAAAAATTAATATTTCGATAGTCCACAATTTTCGTGAACTTGATTAAAACTAAGAAAAGGATAAAGGATCCCAAAAGGCCGACAAGTAGCCAAAACGAAATTTCCTGGAGGGCTCAAAACATGGAAAATATGCAATTTATCACAAAAAGGTTTATTTATTGACGTCCAGTTAACAAAAATCTAAATTTCGGTAGAGGCCTAGTCCCCGTGGATATAAGTGTATGTCGGGATGCATAGGGGATACGTGTCCCCTCAATTTTGTTTAGAAAACCATCCATTTTAAAACTTTCTTTCAAAAAGTTAAAAAGTTTGCTATTTTTACTTTTAAATATGTTATTTGACGCCCCCCCCCCAAAAAAAAAAAAAAAATACTTAGAAGCAATTAGAACAAAATAGATAGAAAATTGAAAAATTATAATAATAAATGAAAGGAAACTTCCTAAAAAAATAAAGGAAAACGAACATTTTAATGAAGTGGGAAGGCATGTGTGAAAAATCTTGTTTCTGCCTCTCCCCCCCCCCTCATATATATATATATATATATATATATATAATGAAAAATAATTATATTTTTCAAAATATAAATTTAATTTTTCTTAATCTAGTTAGCAGAACGTTCATTTAAATGCTTAAAAAAATCACATTGTTAATTGATTTAACTGGTAAATGTGAAAGTTAAAACTTTCATTCCCTAAATGTACAGATTGGAAATTAATATCAATTAATGGAAAGATAATTTATGGGAGTTTTTTCAGCAAACTATCTTAATTTAAGCCTACATTTTTTTTCCCTTATGAAGCACTAAAACAAAAATAGAGTGAAACACTTTAAATCAATCATGGATCACCGCATGCGTATCATGGGCAGGGTGCGAATTAACGGGGGGGGGGGGGATGCCGGGGATCGTCTCCGGCTGAAGAATGTAATATCCCTGGCTACAGAAATATTAATTGATCCCTGCCAGGGATACTATTTATCCCCTGCTGAAGAAATGTTAAACTGGTGAGTGAAGATTTAGGATTGAAGTCAAGAAGTCAAAATGTAGGTGGTGTGTTATTGTTTGTTACTGTACTCTAAGGCTGATGACTTTTAGGTGACTTTTGTTTGCTCTTTTAGATGACTTTTGTTTGAATATAAGTCAGTTCCCACACGTGTCGGCGACTGCATTTGTCAAGTAATATCATGTGAGTGAAGCATTTGCACCTCCCTCCTTTTTCCTTTCAAGTGTCCTCCCCTGAAAAATATTTTATTTCAAATGTCCCCCCCTGGAGAAAATGTTCAGTTCGCACCCTGATCATGGACGTCATAACTGTGGGCAGGGAGGGACTATGGCCCCATCCCTAGCTCCCAAAACTGCTTTATGGTTTACGTACTGGCAAACATAGCGGTGATTAATCACTAAAATATAGTACCTTTCTGGGGCAGGATCCTTGACTTGCCCCTACCCCCCCCCCATGTTCTCCGTTTTCCCTCCATCGTTACGAATTGCTTCTATTTGTATTACAACAATAGAGGTGGAGCAAATATATAAATCGAGTATTATATCAATAAATTTCACCAGTTTTAGGGGGTAAATTTAACAGATTAAAAAATGTACATAACAGCGTAAATAAATTTAACCTTTTACAGGCCAATGTTCCCAGTGGGGAACGTCAAGCATAACATTTATTGAAAGCTTAAATTTCATCAATAGACTTTAAAAAAACTTTTTGACTTTTGTCCAGCTGTAATGTGAATACTTGTTAGATCACCCTTAAAAAATCTTCCATCCAAAGCACCCGCACTAGGCAGATGCCGTTCTTGTAGACTTGCCATAACATACAAACACCAAACACCAGAATTCGGTCTGTAAAAGGTTAACAAAAATCAATTGCGCGAGTACTTTCCCTTTGAAGTGCGCCGGTTACACACAAAAAGTGTGTAAACAGTTCGTCCATCAAACAGAATCTCGTTAGATTTTAGAATTGTCAATTTCTTAATATTTTAAGAATTTAAGTGAAAAAAAAAGTTACCTGATCTAAAATGCTTTTTTTTCTGATTTACTTTTAGCATTTTGGCTCGTATATTTTTTATGCTATTTAAAATGCTATATTCTACATGCATAATAATGGGAATTTTACATGAAACTGCTTAGATCGTGCAGTGGCATCACCTATACAGGGTTGCCAATTTAGCCACTGTTTGGTTAGATCTGACTATTTTAAGAACCTAACCAGCCACCAATTAAAAAAAAAAAACTACTAGTAGCCAGTGGCGGCTTGTGACCTGTTTCAGTGGTGGGGCCCGTAAGTATTTAAAATTTCTCAAATGACAAATGATTATCAAAATTACTATACAGTATTTGCTATTTTTTACCTAATTATGCTAAATTGAAAAGTTTACTTTATTACTAAACAAAAAGCCACTTTTAATTATTTAATATTTATGTTCTTTATAGCTGCCTGTTTATAAATTTTAGATGATTTAATTATTTTAAAATCAATATCAACCTATATAAAAAAGACATTTATACATCGCTTTTCGTAAATCAAGAAAAAAAAGCAGAAAAATATATGACTGCACTGCAAAAATACGATCACGCAAATACAAAATGATTTCCTCCTAAGCGGAAAATTTCGCCAATAGCTACCGATTGCCGAAATTTCCTCGTACAGTCGTATAGATCACCATGCGAGGGCCCGAAGATCTGGGTCCTGAAGACAGCGCCAAATAAGCCGTTTGGAAGCCAAGTTAATTCCGCGTCAACATGGCTTTTGTGCTTAAAGCCAAATATGTCTACCCGGTTAACGGAGAAAAGACGCCAAATTCGGGGCAATCCCGCCCATGGCCCATGCATGGTTTAGATAGGGGGGGGGGGGAAATCGTATAACTATCGCTTTTTTAAGTGCTTTTTTTAATGGATAGTATTAAAATAGAGTAACATGCGTGCATGTTTTCAATGAAGGTAAATTATTGAAAGACCAGTCTTGCATAATAGTAGGATACTTTGATTTAGACGGTGGTTAGTCGGTGGGGCCAGACCCTCTGGCCCTTAATGACGAGCCGTCACTGCTAGTATAGCTATTTAAGCCATATTCTTTTTGTCGTAAGAAATGTCTGGCTATTTCTAATCATATTCTTTCTGTTTTAATCAATTTTTGGCCATTTCTAGCGATTTTCAGCCGTCATTGATGATACTGTCCGTTCCGCTCGCTCGTATCAGTGGTTTTCCATTTGCATTCTTATTTAAATTTATTTTATAATGCACATACGAAAACTTGAAAATATAAAATTTCTCCACCGTGGTCCTTTTGATTGCAAAATGCATATCACAAATACGCATATCTGAGTACTGCTACCATCTATTTAAAAATAAACTATATAACTATATGGTAGTTTAAATTAATATATATATATATAATAAAAATTCTCCTTTAATTTAAAACACACATTTTTATTTATTCCCTGCTTACTAGAAAACACGCATTCTGTCACAATAACCCTAAATTTCCTAGAAATGTAACTTTTTTTTCTCTCTTTCGCACTAAAAAATATTTTTTAAAAGCCCCAAACCTTAAAATGATTGCATTTATTGTACATACACTTAATTTTTTGTAATATTCTTCAATTTAAAAAAAGCCCCAAACCTTAAAATGAATACATTTATGTTACAGCACTTTTTTTTATGCAGTATTCCTCAATAAAAAATGAAAAAAACCAGGTACTTTTATGACAGTTTTCTTGAAAATAATACGACCTTTAAGGGGTTAACGTTGTAAAACTCACGCAAAGAGGTGAGAAAAATGTGGTCATAATCGTTTGCAGACGGACATAACAAACCTCAGACAGAGGATTAAAGCATCATACAGGCCACACGCCTCGCAAACATCGGACCACAGAGATAAGTGCGTCAGATAACAATGTATAAGAACAGTATTCATATTATTATTTTTTTCTGTTTGTGTTTCAATTCTATTTGAATGTCGTTTACACTAAGAGACTAAGGATTCTATTTTAACCCTTTGAGGCGCAACCATTTCCCAATGCTGAAAAAAGGGCAGCCGTTGCCATCTCTCGACTTAACTACCAGCAAGATGGCGGACGATCGAAACGTTCATCGCGTGCCACTGATCTAGAGACCCTTTTTTTTTTTTGACGCAGCTGGAAGTGCCACACAGCCACTCTTTTATAAAAAGTATGTTTTAAAAGTAAGGGGGGGGGGGACTCTCACGCACACACAAACCTGTGAAATGTTATGCTAGAATATTTCACAAATCACGAGTTGCCCACGGTCATATGAAACACACATATGAAAAAGTAGCTATGCACCATTTTTTTTTTCTGAAAAATATAATGGTGATTAACGCGTTAGCCACAATTTGCAGATTGCTGCTCTCTACAACGACTGACAAAAATGGGTAAACCGAATAAAGATAAATATAAAATAAGAAAGATAAATCATGCCAAACGCATCGACTATTAAAACACGCACTCGCTTTATCTCTCTCGCAGACACACACACACACACACATCCCCTAAATATCTGCGTAGCTTTGCCTTAACACAACACAGAATCGGTTATTTAGAGCGCGAGCAATGAATTTTTAAGATTCTCATCGAAATCATCGTGCCTTAATATTGCCACATGAGGTATTTTTTTAATTCCTGCCAAATAATGAAAATATTGCAAGCTGGGTTCCAGTTACGGAAGGTATTTTTCTCACCGTACTTGACGATTTACCGCAAAAGTAGCTAACATTTGCGACTTTTGGAGAAACTCTTGTGGGCGATATTACTTACTTTAGTAAGATAGTATTGTGCTTTAAAATGTATGCTTGTCTCTAAACTGTCATTGAACGTAATAAATTGGAATTAATTTGAGTGCTCCTGTGGAAGAGCTATAAAAGATACAGACACTTTTTTTCGATCGAAAGCTTTATCTTGTAAACCTTAATAAAATGAATCAATTTTGTTTCGTTTCCAATAGCCGAATATCTCAAATATATACACTCTAATGACTGCCCTGTATTATATTGAAAATCTTTTGAGTTCTCCAACAAATGGGCTTGAGCACCTCATTTGCAAAGAGAAAAAAAGAAAAGAAACATGGTATCTGTTATCTATTTCGTCTGGACTAGCAATACCATGGTCTGGAAGTACCTCAGCTTCCAGACGTAATGTATTGGAAATGTTTTGAACTCTCCTGTAGAAGAATTATAAATGCTACGTACACCATTTTCAACAAGGTACATGATAGAACATATAGAAATAACATTTATAAATTTCGTAGCACTTGATGCATACTTATGGAAGTTAGAGATTGACAAATCGAAATCATAAACGCCTTTCTTCTTCTTTCAATCTCTTTCAATTCTTTCAAAAAATCTTTCAACCTTGTTGGAAAGTGCTGAAAAACATAAACTTTTCGAACGTGCCCAGTAGCGCATTCATGGAAAAATCTATGAGACTGCAGACCCCATAAAGGTACTCCTTAAGGGTAACATTCATCTTTACATTACCTTATGTGTTTAGTTCACATTAGTTTATGTTTTTCAATTAGAAACTCCCACTCAGCAAACATGTATCCGCCCACAGAGTGTCTCACACGTTGCATGGACAAGGCAATGTAGAAATACGAAATCCGTTTTATCATCGTAACAAAAATCCGTCTTAAAATATGTAACGTAACTTAAGAGTTACTTAAGAAATGAAAACTCGAAGTAACTTAAGATTAAAATTTCTAAAATAAGAAATCTAGAAGAAACGATCGTGACTCTCTTTTCGAGAAATGTGTCAGAAAGTCCACCCACTCTTCCAGAGGAAGAGCCGCTTTTCATGAAATACTTGCCATAAATCATTTAAAAAATATATATAATGAACTCGAACGAATACGGTTGTACAAAAATGTTTCATTTTAAAAAGAGTAAATTTGAGCAGATACTTAATATACAAGGCGAACATTTCTACTTCTACAATAACTGCAGAGGAGGAGTTATTGTGTGTGTGTGGGCGGGTGCACTATCCACTTCTCATACAAATTCTTATGTTTCATTTTGCTGAAAACTATCTGGCATCAATTGAAACTAAATTCCTGTCAGGGAATTCTAATAATACTTATGTGTATTAATTGAACTCAAAAATAAATGCATAAACAAGAGAGACAAAAAAAGGAGAGATTTTGATGAAAGCATTTGTGAATGAGAAGTTTTCACGCCTCACAAGATTACATTTTTGAATTGTGCATTTCTCAATGCCCAACAAATTACATACTCCATAGATATCACAGAAAAATTACTGCATCAAACGATAGAGAACGTTTCCCACGGTAAAATGGTACATTTTTTTCTTCGGGGCAGCGTAACCAAATCCACATTTGGTTCTCTCTCTCTTTCTCTCTCTCTCTGCATTTTCACCGCCGCCTTGCAGTGAGTGGTGAAAAAAATCTGCTAAATTTGCAAGCATCTGCATCGGCGTTTGATCTTCAAAGTGGCTTTTCTTTAATGAAGTTCTCAATACTAACATCATCAACTACCTTTCGTAGCTGATTACGGATAGTTTTTGTCACACCAACACTTCTCTGTGAATAAAACAGAGTGCGGAAACAAGACTGGCATTTTTCTCTTTTGAGTAACAAAGCATTTTCTGGAGCCAACCATGGAAGCAGTAGCATTCAACCGAAAATACAGCTTTTTCAAAGAATGATGTGTTTCAACTGCACAGACAAGCATGAGCGGCCCAACAAGGTAAACAGTGTAAGCTTCGCATCGGGGCGCCGTCTTTAAAAGCTGCACTCTACTTGTGAGATTTTAACTACGTTTCCAAATGATGCTGAATTCGAAAGTCTTTTACCTGAAACAAGACAAAAAGGGTGCATTTCGGATCAACTCTCCATGGAAAGCTCATCGATAAATATCAACGATCTTTTTTAACATGGATTATTACTTTCACCTGCATGTATGTATGAATATAATGGAATGTCACACTTCATCATACTTCCTCCCGCCTTTGTCAAATACACCATCTGGCCATAAGTATCCGGACACCCAGTGGTATGGACTTGGAGCGTCCTGAGGCACATATTAATATGATGTTGGTCCCCCTTTTGCATCGATATGACAGCCTGCACACGCCTGGGAAGACTTTCCACGAGTTTTTTATGGGTGCCATAGGAATTGACTTCCATGCGTCCATCACAGCTGAAGTGAGTGCTCTCAGTGAGAACGATCGATTCGCCTGACTACGTAATATGCGCTCTAATTCGTCCCAAAGGTGTTCTATGGGATTTAGATAGGGTCTCCGAGAGGGCCAGTCCAGTTTTTGAACGCCCATTTCGTCAAACCACGTCTGTGTAAGCATCGATGTGTGAATGGAGCAGTTATCCTTCTGGAAGAGCAATGGGCCTTCCCCGAAATATTGCCACAGAGTTGGGAGTGCAGCATTGTCCAAAATGTCCACATACATCGCAGAGTTCATGTTTCCAAGCACAGAAACTAACGGACCCAGGCCAAAACACGAGAAACGCCCCCCCCCCCCCCCCCACCATTATACTGCCACCACCAAACTTAACAGTCGGCACAATTCAAAAAATAATATATATAAAGAAAAGAAGTTAGAGATGAAATTTTTTTAATTTTATTTTTTTAAAAAGGTAGCGCCAAACTGTGGTAGTTTCAAAATATTTCTTAAATATAATTTACTCGACTTTAAATGCTTTTGTTTTAACTGAAATGTGTTATCTTCTGATACCCCCCTCTTATCTCCACCTTGTTACAAACTCACAATTTCACGAACTGCTACTCCACCTTCAGTATGACATCATTTGTGATACAACCCCATGAGGAAACAAAAATAAATAAATAAACAAGCAAACGAATAAATTAATAAAATTAAATAAAGAACTATACCTAATTTAGGTAAGGGATAACTGATGTTAAAAAGTGACTGCATAAATGCAGCTCATTTGAAGTAGAATAATAAATAAAGTAAAATAAATTACTAATGAAATTCAAAAATAGCGTTCTAACGGAAAAACATTTTTGAATGTTATTTTACTGTATTAAAGCACACTACGACTACATGCTGAAGGGAGGAATGCCTTGGTATGGTAACTTTTTAAGGATTTCCAGCGTGTATTCGTGTGTTACATCAAGAGAGCACCGCTCAAAACTCCAGACTGTTAGATTTACAGCTGCTCAAGAGACCAAAACTCTGGACTTTCAACTTTCAGCCATTTACCAATGTTCAGAGTCTTATCCACTGGCTATTGGACGGCCATTAAGAAAGAAAAAAATCTGATGTGCCCAACACATGACTTCCTTGCACGTCCATTAGATCAAAAATATTTTCGACGTACTTCCTCTAAATTTATTTGTTTGAAAGAGATAAAATATCAATAATAGTAAGGTTTAGCGATTTCTAACCAAATATTTCGATATCGCCAAGCTAAGTTCAATTTGAAAGATTTCCTTCTGACACTTTATTTGGCGATATTTCACCAAAAGCCGACAAATTTGAGATAGTCAGCGATATTTTGGGGATAGCCAAAGTAGTCATTGACCACAGACTTTCAATGAATTGAATGCATCTATACACCTCAATGTATTCAAAGTCATTTGGCTCACCATGTAAATAAATTCTCAGTCGATTGCTGTCAAAAAAGATATTGAAAACAGTTAGATATTACAATAGTTCTAAATACAAAATTAAAAAATCTACAGGTTAAAGTTTTAGAGTTATACAAAATAGGAAATAATTTTTGGCGCCAAATTTGGCGATATTTCGGCGAAACTCGTCAATGTCGACGACATTTGGCGAGATTTTAAGCATAAACCAAACTGACAGATTATCGCCAAATTTGGCGATATTTCGCAAAAACTCGCCAAGAACGATGACAAATGGCGATACTTTGGCATGGACCAAATGACTGACTATCGCCAAATTTGGCGATATTTCGCCAAAACTCGCCAAGGTCGAGGACAGACGGCGAGATTTTGGGCATGTACCAAACAATGACTGTCTACAGTTGTATTATAATGAAGATGTACATAGACATTAAGGTACTGAAATTCTTTTCGGTGGTCCAGTAAATAAACTGTCCAGTAGATCGGAACCAAAAATCGAGATGCACAACTAGATGTTACAACATTCTTATATATGAAATTTCATAATAGTTTTTGAGATTTGAGAGTTAAATATGCACACACGTACACCAAAAGTCGCCAAGCTTGGCGACTTTTGGCATAGTTCTTGAGGGTGGCACGTGACCGTGGCCGGACCATTACCTAACTTATGTGGTAGGACGGTATTGTGCTTGAAATGGATGAATGCCCCTAAAATTGCTATTGACCGTAATGTATTGGAAATCTTTTGAGTGTTCCTGTAGCAGAACTATAAATGATAAAGACACTTTTTACTTCCTTGTACGTAGTATAAGGAAGTAATGTGATCCCGAAAAATTTTGGGGGCCAAATTTCGACATAAAAACCGATTTTGACTACCTATAAATTTAATTAAAAAAAATTTTTCGATGCATCTCATCGTAGGCTAGCATGCACGATCATATTAACGCGTCTGCAACTCATTTTGACCAGTGGCGAGTCTACTGTGGCCAGTTTTTCCATGCCGTCTGTACGTACGTACGTATGTACGTACGTATGTACGTACGTACGTACGTACGTACGTATGTATGTAACTCGCATATCTCAAAAACTATTGGTCGTAGAATGTTGAGATTTGATATTTAGGATTGTTCTATGATCTAGTTGTGCACCTCCCCTTTTGGTGGCAATCGAATGGATAGTTTATGTACAGGACCGCCCAAAATATTCGAAATACATTACGCTCTATGGGCCGAAATTCATTAAACTCGCCTAACTCAAAAGCTATTAGGCGTAGAATGTCGAAACTTCATATTTTCGATTGTTGTAACATCTAGTTGTGCACCTCCCCTTTTGGTTCCATTCGACTGGATAGTTTATCTACAGGACTGCCCAAAACATTCGAAATACATTACACTCAATGGGCCGAAATTCATTAAACTCGCATATCTCAAAAACTGTTAGGCGTTGAATGTTGAAACTTTATATTTAGGATTGTTGTAACATCTAGTTGTGCACCTCCCCTTTCGGTTCCATTCGACTGAATAGTTTATCTACAGGACCGCCCAAAAGATTCGAAATACATTACGCTCCATGGGCCGAAATTCATCAAAGCGTTTTTAGAGGTATTGGGCTATTTCAAACGACTCAGAAGTGATATATGCTGTAAAGAGTTAGAAAATGAATTTCTCCATTAAAAAAAAGTGTCTTTATCATTTATAGTTCTGCTACAGGAACACTCAAAAGATTTCCAATACATTACGGTCAATAGCAATTTTAGGGGCATTCATCCATTTCAAGCACAATACCGTCCTACCACATAAGTTAGGTAATGGTCCGGCCACGGTCACGTGCCTCCCTCAAGAACTATGCCAAAAGTCGCCAAGCTTGGCGACTTTTGGTGTACGTGTGTGCATATTTAACTCTCAAATCTCAAAAACTATTATGAAATTTCATATATAAGAATGTTGTAACATCTAGTTGTGCATCTCGATTTTTGGTTCCGATCTACTGGACAGTTTATTTACTGGACCACCGAAAAGAATTTCAGTACCTTAATGTCTATGTACATCTTCATTATAATACAACTGTAGACAGTCATTGTTTGGTACATGCCCAAAATCTCGCCGTCTGTCCTCGACCTTGGCGAGTTTTGGCGAAATATCGCCAAATTTGGCGATAGTCAGTCATTTGGTCCATGCCCAAAGTATCGCCATTTGTCATCGTTCTTGGCGAGTTTTTGCGAAATATCGCCAAATTTGGCGATAATCTGTCAGTTTGGTTTATGCTTAAAATCTCGCCAAATGTCGTCGACATTGACGAGTTTCGCCGAAATATCGCCAAATTTGGCGCCAAAAATTATTTCCTATTTTGTATAACTCTAAAACTTTAACCCGTAGATTTTTTAATTTTGTATTTAGAACTATTGTAATATCTAACTGTTTTCAATATCTTTTTTGACAGCAATCGACTGAGAATTTATTTACATGGTGAGCCAAATGACTTTGAATACATTGAGGTGTATAGATGCATTCAATTCATTGAAAGTCTGTGGTCAATGACTACTTTGGCTATCCCCAAAATATCGCTGACTATCTCAAATTTGTCGGCTTTTGGTGAAATATCGCCAAATAAAGTGTCAGAAGGAAATCTTTCAAATTGAACTTAGCTTGGCGATATCGAAATATTTGGTTAGAAATCGCTAAACCTTACTATTATTGATATTTTATCTCTTTCAAACAAATAAATTTAGAGGAAGTACGTCGAAAATATTTTTGATCTAATGGACGTGCAAGGAAGTCATGTGTTGGGCACATCAGATTTTTTTTAATGGAGAAATTCATTTTCTAACTCTTTACAGCATATATCACTTCTGAGTCGTTTGAAATAGCCCAATACCTCTAAAAACGCTTTGATGAATTTCGGCCCATAGAGCGTAATGTATTTCGAATCTTTTGGGCGGTCCTGTAGATAAACTATTCAGTCGAATGGAACCGAAAGGGGAGGTGCACAACTAGATGTTACAACAATCCTAAATATAAAGTTTCAACATTCAACGCCTAACAGTTTTTGAGATATGCGAGTTTAATGAATTTCGGCCCATTGAGTGTAATGTATTTCGAATGTTTTGGGCAGTCCTGTAGATAAACTATCCAGTCGAATGGAACCAAAAGGGGAGGCGCACAACTAGATGTTACAACAATCGAAAATATGAAGTTTCGACATTCTACGCCTAATAGCTTTTGAGTTAGGCGAGTTTAATGAATTTCGGCCCATAGAGCGTAATGTATTTCGAATATTTTGGGCGGTCCTGTACATAAACTATCCATTCGATTGCCACCAAAAGGGGAGGTGCACAACTAGATCATAGAACAATCCTAAATATCAAATCTCAACATTCTACGACCAATAGTTTTTGAGATATGCGAGTTACATACATACGTACGTACGTACGTACGTACGTACATACGTACGTACATACGTACGTACGTACAGACGGCATGAAAAAACTGGCCACAGTAGACTCGCCACTGGTCAAAATGAGTTGCAGACGCGTTAATATGATCGTGCATGCTAGCCTACGATGAGATGCATCGAAAAATTTTTTTTAATTAAATTTAGAGGTAGTCAAAATCGGTTTTTATGTCGAAATTTGGCCCCCAAAATTTTTCGGGATCACATTACTTCCTTATACTACGTACAAGGAAGTAAAAATACGCTTCTCGACTTTAATAGTAATAATAATAAATTGTTTTAATGCTCATAGTAAAACTGAGATTACAAAAGGGAGGTATTCTGGAGTTTGTGTTTCAGTTTAAAGTATGAACTCTTTCATCATAAAATATAATGCATGATATCATAATAATAATAATATAACTTAAATTACGCAGTTTATAATCATTTGTTAAAAACATATCGAAAATTTGTTAAAAACATTTCACCCTTTCCTCTCTAATTATAAAAAAAAAATCTTGAATTTTTTTATGCTCGTGTGACGTGTCTGCAACGTTTCATAGAGAATGTTCATGTACATCAAGGCAAATCTGAATCGAGGGTTATCTGCCTAAGGAGGGGTGCGGAGGGCATTTAAAGGGGTTCTAGCGTGTGTTCACGTTACATCTGGAGAAACTCCCCCCCCCCCCCCCAAAAAAAAAAAAAAAAAAATCTCCAGGCCGTAAGATGGATGACCGCATTATAGAACCGAACCCACGACATTCATAGTTCAGCCATCTAC
This sequence comes from Cheiracanthium punctorium, assembly GCA_038373885.1. Lineage (NCBI taxonomy): Eukaryota > Metazoa > Arthropoda > Arachnida > Araneae > Cheiracanthiidae > Cheiracanthium > Cheiracanthium punctorium. The sequence continues at coordinate 632,515 of JAWZYV010009895.1, read as the reverse complement.
GATGCTCAGTGTCTTTTATCCACTCCGTCATGGTACAGAAAGTGGGTCTGTCCTATTACAGTGATCTGCGAATTTTTATTTTGAAATATAGCTTAACGAGTTTTGAACACCAGAAAATATTTAAGCTTAGGAAATGCCTTTATAAATACTCATTTTATTGTTACTATCATGTGGTCCGATGTTGGCGAGGTGTGTAGATAAGTTTTCCAATGACTGCAATTTAGTATTGCCAATTCCATCTGCCAGCGATTATGATCACATTTTTGGTTTTACACGGACTTGTGCTATTTGCTGCATCTCAAGATGTTTGTGAGCTTTCAGAATTTTCATCTCATCCTTGTACCATATGCAATGCGTTTAACCCTTTAACGCGCAGTGTTCCCGCTCTGGGAACACCAAACTCTGACGTTTTGACTGTTGCCAGTCACGAAGAATCCGAATCAATACTGGCACCGACCCATTGATGGGTAAAACCAGAGAGAGAAATTTTGGGATGATAGGTCGAGCGAAGTAGGTGGGGCGAACAAGCGCCGACACAACCTACTCGTCTTAGCTATCCTGACGCGCAAGCGTCAAATCGTCCTTGTCACCATATTCAGCCACCCTCTGAGCGCCGTACGTAGAAAATCATCCCTTGACATCCCCGACTTCCGTCCCATGACCTGTCGGTCTTTATTGATAAACAATATATTTAGGATTAGAGCCAATCCTAACATATGAATACAGAACATGGTAAAGAAACTACAAGAAACTAAAAAGGAAAGATTACAGTTGCAATAATATATACACTATATGCAATGAGCAGAGTACAGAAGATGGTAGTCTTTAGTCCATTTGTCCGATCTTGGTTAGAAGCCTTATGAGAGCCTTTCTTCGTTCGCCTGTCACCAGGTAATTCTTCAGTGAGGTCTGTGTTAGATTTGGACAAATTTCCTTTCTTTTCTCTCGTGTTCCTTCACATTCGGTGAAAAGATGTTCTCCATTTGTCGGTTCTGTCGCATTGCAGTGTTTGCAGTTCTGGGCTCGTTTCAGCTTGAATCTTGTGTAATATGCCGGGAAGGGGCCGTGTCGAGTTACGACCCAGTTAAGCCTTGGTTCGCTCCAAGTCCTCCTTGTATTCACTTTTGGCAGTATGTTGAAGACGCTTCTGCCACAATGGTCCGTGTTCCATCTTTCCTGCCATAGTCTAAGCATTTCTTTCTTAAGTTGTTTTTTGACTGTTTCATACGATCTTTGTATTTCTACCTCCACTTCGGTCTTCTTGGTAGTCTCTTTTGCCACCTCGTCTGCCCTCTCGTTTCCTCTTGTGCCCATATGGGCTCTAACCCAGTGGAACGGGTGGACTTGGTTGATGCGTTTCAGAGCTTTGAGAGATGATAGACTGTCCGTAAATAGCTTGACACCTCCTTGTTCTGTCTTGCCCAGTCTGATCCCTTCGAGGATCGCTGTTAGTTCTGCTTGATATACGCTTACTTCATTGGACAGTCTTATATCCCTTGTTCTTATTTCTTGTCCGTCACTGTAGACGACTATTCCTGCGCCAGTTCTGTTATTAATTTTCGATCTGTCTGTGAAGACTTCTTTTCCTTTGTTAGATGGGGCTTCTTTGGTCCAGACTATGTAGGGGCTCTTTGCTGGGTGATGACGGCCTTTATCCAGCTCTTGTTCTATGTCTGATGGGTCGACATACACTTGGTTGACTTTCAGCGGGACGTTGAATTTCTTTAGGCGGGTGAGAGCCGCTTCTTTCTCCACCATCAGATCCAGACGGACTGTTCCGGCGAGAACCTGCATCGCCACAATGCTTGTTGTTTTGAAGCACTTCGTTATGGCTGTTAGTGGCAGTCTTTGGATGGAATTTAGCTTGTCTCTCATTTTCTTTGTTCCGCCGTCCCACCATACCCCGCAGGCGTAGGTGGCTATCCTCTCTAGTCCTCTCTTGTAAAGCTGTTTTAGCACGTCTCCCGTGAGGCCCCAGCCAGTTCTGCTTAGGTTGTGAAGTCTATACACGAACCGTGTCATCGTTTGGTGCAGATGGTTCAGATGCTCCATCCCACTGAGATTGGTGTCTAGATAGACACCTAGGTATTTCATTTCCTTAACATTCTTGATGGGCTTCCCCATGAAACGTTTATAGGGAGGCGTTTTTGCCCCTCTTCTTCTTCGGTTAGTTCTATCTTTGGGGATCCACATTTGGTAGCTGTTTTCTGGGCTGAATGCTAACTTGAAGTCGTTGCTCCATTTTTCTAATTTCGAGAGGATTTCCTCCGCTTTCCTCTTTGCTGCTAAGGCAGTCACGAAGAATAGATTTGATTTCTATAAAAATAGTTGCGGGTGACATAGCTCCACGAGAATCCTTTACTTTTTAGCACGTCATTTCCCGTAAAAAAAAAAGTCACGATTATTTTTAACAGCACTGACATCTGCTGAAAAATGGAAGAATGCGAGAACAGATAGATGGATTGCCCTATGCTGAAAAAGGGCAGCCGTTACCATCGCTCGACTTAACTACCAGCAAGATGGCGGACGATCGAAACGTTCATCGCGTGCCACAGATCTATAGACCCTTTTTTGACTTTTCTGGCTGTGCGGCACAGCCGGCTTTTCTGGCTCTGCGGCACCATCCGACACAAGGCAGGAAGGTAGGAAAGTGAGAAATGTAAACAAAAGGGCACACAGAAAAAAGGAAGTTGTCATTCGAAAGGAAAAAAAATTCTTAGAAAACCAGAGTGAAAAGGGAAAATAAAGTGGAGATCGGGGGAGGGGGAGGAATAAGCAAAAGAGAAACATGACTTAAAAAAAAATTATATTAATTGAAATAGTTGACAAAAAAAGAGCAAAAACAATGCATCCCCCGGCGTTTTCTTTGCGTCTCAAGAGGGGAGAGAGGAAGGTCAGGATTTTTTTTTTCTTTTTTTTTTAACAGACACTGCCGTTGGATGATTTTAGATTTTTAGCAGCCTTTATTGAAATTGTTACCATGGGTTGCTCTCTTTCTCAAAACGGGACATTGAAGGGAACTTTTTCTAAAAGCGGTACATTACGATGTCTCCAAGCTGTGCTTGGAGACAACGGGACAAGCCACCTAAAAACGGGACTGTCCCGTTCAAAACGGGATGTATGGTCACCTTCTACAAATGCTACTTACACCATTTTCAATAGGGAACATGGTAGAAAACATATAAAAATTTCGTAGTAATCGATGAATATTTGCGGGAGTTAGAGCATGGGCTAACAGATGGTCTCACTGACAAGCCTAAATCACGAACGCTTTTCAACCGAGTCCAGTAGCGAATTCAGGGAGAGGTATATGAGGCTGTAGCGCCCCTAAAGTTACTGTTTAAGGGGAACATTCATCTTCATATTACGCTTCGTTTAGTTCAAATTAGTTTATGCTTTTTTAACTAGACACTCCCACCCAGCAAACTTGTATCCGCCCTCAGCGCTACTGACCCGTTGCATTAGCAAGGCCACGTAGAAATAACGCGAGAATTCAGTTCTATCATCGTAACAAAAATCAGTCTTGAAATACGTAAAGCAACTTGAACGTTACATAAGAGACGTTGAAGTATAGTAAAATTAAAATTTATAAAATAAGAAATCCAGAAGAAACGATCCTAAGAAACATCTAGACTCTCTTTTGGTGGATGTATCGGAAACTCCACCTTCTTACAGAGGAAGAGCGGTTTCTCAGGAAATTTTACTTGCCATAAATCAGTTTTTAAAAAATGCATACATTAACTCAAACGAATACGGTTACATAAAGATGTTGAAAAGGTGCGAAGTTCCTTTCTTTTAACAGAAAATTTTAGCTGATATTTAATATACAAGGCGAACATTTCTATTTCTGCAATAACTTCAGAGGTGGAGTTATTGTGTGTGTGGGCGGGTACAAAAACCGCTTCTCATGCGAAGCCTTAACGTTTCACTTTGCTGAAAACGTTTCACTTTGCTGAAAAACGAAATCACGAACACTTTTCAAACTTGTTGGAAAGTGTTAAAATAGAAATTAAGCCTTTCGAAATTTTGAACGTGTCCAGTAGCGAATTCAGGGAGAGGTATATGAGGCTGCAGTGCCCCTAAAGTTACTGCTTAGGGGTAACATTCATCTTTATATTATGCTTCGTTTAGTTCAAATTAGTTTATGTTTTTTTTTTAATTAGACACTCCCACCCAGCAAACTTGTATACGGCCTGAGCGTTTCTGACCCGTTGCATGGGCAAAGCAACGTAGAAATAACGCGAGAAATCAGTTTTATCATCGTAACAAAAATCAGTCTTAAAGTATGTAAAGCAACTTGAGCGTTATATACGAAACGTTGAAGTGTCCTAAAATTAAAATTTCTGAAATAAGAAATCCAGAATAAACGATCTTAAGAAACATCCAGACTCTCTTTTGGAGGATGTGTCTGTCAGAACAGAAACTCCACCTTCTTACAGAGGAAGAGCGGCTTTTCAAAAAAATTTTACTTGCCATAAATCAGTTTTTAAAAATGCATAAATTAACTCAAACGAATACGGTTACATAAAAATGCTGAAAAGGTGCAGAGTTCCTTCCTTTTAACAGTAAATTCGAGCTGATATTTAATATACAAGGCGAACATTTCTATTTCTGCAATAACTTCAGAGGTGGAGTTATTGTGTGTGTGTGGGCGGGTGCAAAAACCGCTTCTCATACGAAGTCTTAATGCTTCACTTTGCTGAAAACTGTCTGGCATCCGTTGAAACTAAACTCCTTTCAGGAAATTCCAGTAATATGTATACTTGCATTAATCGAATCCAAAAATAAAAGGACGAACAAGAGAGAAAAAAAGAAGGCATTTTGATGAAAGCCTTTGTGGACGAGAATTTGTCACGCCTCACACGATTATATTTCTGAAGCGTGTGTTTCTCAACGCCCAACAAATTACACACCTTATAGATATCACAGAAAAAATACTGCATCAATTGAATGGAGAACGTTTCCCACGGTAAAATGGTACATTTTTTTTTCGATGCAGCATGGCCAAATCCACATTTGATTCTTTTTTTTTTCGATGCAGCATGGCCAAATCCACATTTGATTCTTTTTTTTTTTTTTTTATTGCATCGAACATGGTGCATTTCCTCCGCTACCATGCAGTGACTACATCAGTCGATTCAAGGGATGAAAATTATCGTGTAATTAATCTAGCATCTGCACCCGGTTTTGATCTTCAAATTAGGCTTTTCTTTAATGAAGTTCGCCTGCCTATGACATCATCAAATACCTTTCGTAGCTGATTACGGATAGTTTTTGTCACACCAAGACTTCTCTATGAATAAAACAGAGTGCGGAAACGAGATTGGCATTTCTCTCTTTTACACTCAGTACCAAAGCTTCTAACTGAGCGAACCATGGAAGCAGCCGTATTCCACCGATAATACAGATTTTTCCAAGGATTCCCCCCCCCCCCCACACACACAAATATTCAGATAAGCAGGGGCTGCCCGAGTAGGTAAGCAGGGTAAGCATAGCATCGGGGCATCGGTGTGCCATCTTTGAAAGCTGCACTCTGTTTACTTTGAGATTTTAACGTTTCCAAATGATACTGCATTCAAAATTATTTTACTTAAACAAGACAAATTAAAGGGGCTGCGCGGTAACAGCCAGCTTCGTCAAAAACGGGTCTCTAGATCTGTGGTACGCGATGAACGTTTCGATCGTCCGTCATCTTGCTGGTAGTTAAGTCGAGCGATGGCAACGGCTGCCCTTTTTTCAGCATTGGGCAATCTATCCAGCTGTTCTCGCATTCTTCCATTTTTCAACAGATGTCAGTGCCGTTAAAAATGATCGTGACAATCTTTTTACGGGAAATGACGTGCTAAAAAGTAAAGGATTCTCGTGGAGCTATGTCAACCGCAACTATTTTTATAGAAATCCAATCTATTCTTTGGTGACTGGCAACAGTCAAATCGTCAGAGTTTGGTGTTCCCAGAGCGGGAACACGGCGCGTTAAAGGGTTAATATGGTAATAAAAAATACATGAGATGTAAAAATGTGCTCATAATCGCTTGCGGGCCGAATTGGTTTTGAAGTATGGATACGTAGTCTTCGTGATAGGGAGAGCTCGGTCAAAGCCCTGCAAGCCTCGGACCACAACAATCAAGAGAAGGAACAAATATTTATAAAAGCAGAAATCATGGTTTTAAATTTTTCTGGTGGTACTTGAAAGCCATCTATAATACAGGTTAGGTATTTTTAAAATGTTTTTTTTTAATGCGGATCCGCATCAAACACAAGCGCACCGTAAAATTTAACCCCTGTCCTCATATATGCACACACACATTTTCTGGGCACATTTTATAAGTTTTCAAGTAGTCAATTTTTTTTTTTTCTTTTCATATAAATTTTCTTAATTCACGATTTAAATCATTCTGAAGAATTTAATACCCCCCCCCCCAAAAAAAAAAGAGCTAAGTTCTGAATTCAAACGTGAATATTTTGTAAATATTTTGATGCTATGTACGTATAAATACGTCTTTCAAGGGACTGATGTTAAACGACATGTAAATGAAAAGATGTTAAGCGAATTATTAGTAAGCTACTTTGATTATTACAAGTTTAATGCTACTAATGCTACTTACGTAAATATAATACTTTGATGTTTTTCAATGTACTAGTAAATTAATTCATGATAGTTTTTGCACTGAAAGCAAGCACCGAATTTTAAAATAAACATTTACCATGAAAATGAAAGAAATCGCACATTTATCCAGTGGCGTAGCCTTTAGCGGTCCCTCACCGCGCCCAAAATGAGACACAGGAAAAGGGGTGTAATTCCTATTTTTAAAATTTATATATTAATGAATATGTCATTTTATCTCTTACCCCCTTTATTGAAAATTGTCCGAAAAATGTGTCCCAAAAAAGGGACATAATTTTACACATATTTAAATACTATTAGTTCACAACAGCTTTAATCTATTGTTACAATATTTTGTAAGCTGTACAATATGCATCACATGTATTTTTTAGATATATTTAAATACTATTAGTTCACAACAGCTTTAATCTATTACAATATTTCGTAAGCTGTAGAATATGCATCACATGTATTTTACTTCCTTTTGCGGAGTATAAGGAAGTAATGTGATCGTGAAAAATTTCGGAGCCAGATTTCGAAGAAAAAACCGATTTTGACTTTTTCTAAATTCACTTTTAAGAATTTTTGCAATGCATCTCATCGTACGCTAGCATGCACCTTTATATAAATGCATGTACAACCCATTTTGACCGACCGCGAGTCATGAGTTGTACACATAAGATTTTTTACATTTTTGATTCTCAGGTTTCCTTTGAAAAGATGGTATTTTTTTATATAAATATCATAGCAGTAAGCGTTTACAAATTACAAATAAAATTTCTCGTATTAATCAGCTATCCAAAAATTTGTTAATATCAATCCAAAGACATGTAACTCGTAAAGAAGTGTGAGTTAGTGCAGATAAAAACGCCAAAGGATGCAGCCCCGTTCATTCTTTAGGCTAGTTGGTCAACCCTCAAGTAATCACTATTTTTTAGATTTGTTTTCATTGCTGACACTATAACTAAGCTAACGTAATCATAAAGTAAAAAGTTACCTTAAAATTTTGATTCACTCTCTTTACATGCATTTTTATCAATTTATTCATTTATATTTTCCTTTTATAAAGGTTGTTTATCTCAAAAAGCACTATTACCGCAAGCGTACAAATTACAAATGCAATTTGTCCGATTTATCAGCTACCCAAAAACGTATCATTGTCCTTTTAAAGACGCGTAATTCGTAGAAGAAAAGTTTTCAGTTTTTTTTTCAACATCATACGGCTGTTTTAGAGATCTATGCAAATGAATTTAGTCATACAGAATACAGTGATACAATGAATATTAGTTAGTTTAATAATGCATACATATGAAAGAATAACAGGTAATGCATTAAATGCATAATAATTTATTTGTTCTGTATGATCCGTAGCAAAGTTCAGTCTTTTCAGCTGTTTCGTGCTTTCATGCCTGGGTGAGTTATACATATAGCGCAGGTAAAAATGCCAAAGCTGGCACCAGCGTTCATTGTGTAGGATGGTTGGTCAACCAATCAAGTTATCACCGTTTTTATGCGCTTAAAATCTTAGCCACACCAGATTGTGAATCTCAAATAGCTATGTGCTATGTCTTCGTGTTAGTTTCGATTCTGCGTGGCGTAAGCACGTTTTGTTGTTATCTGGTTAATCAACTAAACAAGCATACATAACGCAGAGTTGAGACTAATTCATTGTAATTTGTATGCTTACGGCAATAGTGTTTTTTGATATAAACAACATCATGAGTTTCATTTTTTCAACGGTCCTTGGTAAAATTATCAAACTTCGACCGGTCCGCGACGATGAAAAGGTTGGGGAGCACTGAGTTTCAGAAATCAGATGATGAAAAAAGAAAAATTTACGAAAGGCGAACAGTACGAAGAATTTAACGGTTTGCGTAGTTAGTCACTTTGAAAGTGGGCGAGGTGGTATGCGACAATGTACGCGAATTTCAGATTTCTGCTCGGGGGCCTCACCATGGCACAGTGGCTATATCACTGGAAATGGTAGACGGGCGAAGTGTGAAGGTCCCGGGTTCGGGTCCCATCACGCGTCCGTCGACCTAACCGTTTGGAGTTTTCCGTGGTTTTCTCCGAAACTTAGCGTAAATACGGGTTAGGACCCCTTAGAAAGACCCCCACGGAGGGCACCCCACCTTTCGACATAGAGCCCACTCGGAGCTAATCGGTCGTAATCCCAAAAACAAACAAACAAACAGATTTCTGCTCTCTACAACAACTGACAAAAAGGGTTATAAATAAAGATAAATATTAAAAAAGCAAGAGAAATCGTGCTATACGCATATCGACAATAAAACTATCTCTCGCACGCGGGCACACACACATACACACATCGCCTCTAAGCAGATAGCCCTTGCGTAGCTTTGCCTTAACACAACACAACGCACTAAATCGGTTAATTAGAGCTCGAGTAATGAATTTTTAAGATTCTCATTGAAATCATCATACCTTAATATTACCACATTAGGTATTTTTTTTTTTTTTTGATTTCCCACCAAATATTGAAAATATCGCCAAGCTGCGTTTATTTTTGAAAAAAAAATTCCTCGCCATATGTGGCGATTTATCGCAAAAGTCTACAATATTGGCGACTTTTGAGGTAAATATTACGTGGTATTACTTAGTCAAAAGAGAGTATTGTGCTTTAAATGGATACTTGTCACTAAACTACCACTGAACGTAATTATTTTGAGAGCTCCTGCACAGGGGTGGCCTAACGTAAATGCCCCCCCCTTACAAACGAAAAAAAGGCGCCCCTTTTTATGCTCTACTCAGTTTTTGAATTCGAAATGGTGTCCCGGCGGCCCGATGCGATACTTACCTTGCTTACTGTGCTACCTCTGCTCTTGTAGAAGAACTATAAATGTTACAAACATTTTTTTCAATGTGAACCTTGGAGAATCTTGTAATTCTTAATAACATGTATCAGTTTTGTTTCATTTCAAAAAGCCAAATATCTCTAAAATACGCTTTAAACAATGACTGCCCAATAGAGGTAATGTATTGGAAATCTTTTGAACTGTAGAAGAGCTACAAATGCTACTTACACCATTTTCAATAGGAAACATGGTAGAAAACACAGAAAAAACATATATAAATTTCGTAGTAATCGATGGATATTTACGAGAGTTAGAGCACGGGCGAACAGATGGACAGACTGACAAACGAAATCACGAACACTTTTCAAACTTGTTGGAAAGTGTTAAAAAAGAAATTAAGCCTTTCGAAATTTTGAACGTGTCCAGTAGCGAATTCAGGGAGAGGTATATGAGGCTGCAGTGCCCCTAAAGTTACTGCTTAGGGGTAACATTCATCTTAATATTATGCTTCGTTTAGTTCAAATTAGTTTATGTTTTTTTTAATTAGACACTCCCACCCAGCAAACTTGTATACGGCCTGAGCGTTTCTGACCCGTTGCATGGGCAAAGCAACGTAGAAATAACGCGAGAAATCAGTTTTATCATCGTAACAAAAATCAGTCTTAAAGTATGTAAAGCAACTTGAGCGTTATATACGAAACGTTGAAGTGCCCTAAAATTAGAATTTCTGAAATAAGAAATCCAGAAGAAACGATCTTAAGAAACATCCAGACTCTCTTTTGGAGGATGTGTCTGTCAGAACAGAAACTCCACCTTCTTACAGAGGAAGAGCGGCTTTTCAAAAAAATTTTACTTGCCATAAATCAGTTTTTAAAAAATGCATAAATTAACTCAAACGAATACGGTTACATAAAAATGCTGAAAAGGTGCAGAGTTCCTTCCTTTTAACAGTAAATTTGAGCTGATATTTAATATACAAGGCGAACATTTCTATTTCTGCAATAACTTCAGAGGTGGAGTTATTGTGTGTGTGTGGGCGGGTGCAGAAACCGCTTCTCATACGAAGTCTTAACGCTTCACTTTGCTGAAAACTGTCTGGTATAAGTTGAAACTAAACTCTTTTCAGGAAATTCCAGGAATACGTACGTGTATTAATCGAACCCAAAAATAAAAGGACAAACAAGAGTGAAAAAAAAGAGGCATTTCGATGAAAGCCTTTGTGGACGAGAATTTGTCACGCCTGACACGATTATATTTCTGAAGCGTGTGTTTCTAAACGCCCAACAAATTACATACCTTATAGATATCACAGAAAAAATACTGCATCAATCGATGGAGAACGTTTCCCACGGTAAAATTATACTTTTTTTTTTTTTTTTTTTCGACGCAGCATGGCCAGATCCACATTTGTTTCTTTTTTTTTTCTATTGCATCGAACATGGTGCATTTCCACCACCACCTTGAGGTGACTACATCAATCGATTCAAGGGATGAAAATTATCGTGTAATTAAGCTGGCATCTGCACCCGCTTTTGATCTTCAAAGTAGGCTTTTCTTTAATGAAGTTCGCCGCCCTATGACAGCATCAAATACCTTTCGTAGCTGATTACGGATAGTTTTTGTCACATCAACACTTCTCTATGAATAAAACAGAGTGCGGAAACGAGATTGGCATTTCTCTCTTTTACACTCTACCAAAGCTTTTTACTGAGCCAACCATGGAAGCAGCAGCATTCCACCGATAATACAGCTTTTTCCAAGGATGATCCCCCCCCCCCAAATATTCAGATAAGCAGGGGCGGCCCGAGAAGGTAAGCTGGGTAAGCATAGCATCGGGGCGCTATCTTTGAAAGCTGCACTTTGTTTACTTTGAGATTTTAACGTTTCCAAATGATACTGTATTCAAAATTATTTTACCTTAAACAAGACAAACTAAAAAGTACATTCCGGATCAACTGTCGATGAAAATTGCTAAATATCAGCGAAATTTTTTAGCATGCTTTAATTACTTTCACCTGTGTGTATGTATCAATGTAGTGGAACCTTATAATTCAGTTGCCCGACAAGGTATGCACCGCACCAGGGTGCCGTCTTCAAAAAGTTCCATTTCGAATTCAAAAAGTGAGGAAAACTTAAACGATATAGTTTTTCATTCGATGTATGAGAAGTCCATGTATCTAGAATCCATTTCCCTCACAAGACGTAAATAAAAGCTGTTTTTTGTCGTATTTGTTTGATGACCTTTTTAAGGTTATTTAACCTTCTCAACTACTTTCTCCAGAATATATTTTTTGCTATGGGTGGGGTGTTTAATTTTAGCTGATGCTTGTCCTCAAAAAAAAAAAATTTTTCCGACTATCGCCGATTTGCTTTTCCCTTTGAGTTGGGAAGCACTGATATAGACCTTAAATGGGGGTCCCTTTTTTTTTTTTTTTTTTTTTTTTTTTTTTTTTTTTTTTTTACGTTTGCAGAAGGCGTCACGTATCCTAGGCCCGCCCCTAGGATACGTGATAAGATTTCGCATATGTCTATATTTATTCCTCTGAAAAGTCTCAAATAATTGTTTACATGACAGAAAATTTTCTTGAATTTATGCCTCATTAACAAATTTAAAATATTATAATTTGTTAGTTGAATCTGTTGACTTGTAGATTTAAATTAGAATATTATCGTTTTTCAGTTATTGCACAAGACCTCTTCAACATCATATGAAATATCATCGTAAACATAAGCGTGGTGCGAACATTTTTTTTTTCTTTTTTAGAGGAGGGAGGGCACGTATCAAACTGGTCAGTGAAGGGAAAATTTCTCAGAAAAGGAAATTTTTCTCTGAAGTTTTGAAACAATTCTTCCAAATCAGAAGATTTTAAGGTAAAATTGGAATCCAATCTATTATTGGCTAAAGGCAGCGATATATTTTTTCGCGGAACTCTTACCACCTCCCCACGGTGCCCCCTTAGTGCATTCGTGGACATAGTTTGAGAAACTAGTGAAGGGTGATCTGAGAGGGGGGAAGAGGAGAACTAAATTGAATAAAAGAGTAGAAAATGGAAGTTCTTTTAAATTAAAAAAAAATTGAAGATTTTGAAGTTTACGCTACGCCTATATGGATTGGTCGACTATTGTATTCTTCAAAAGTAGAATGATTTTAATTTTATTCATTATATATTTTCCCAAAATTTTATCCACATTAATTTTTATTTCTAAGGGGTAAGGGTGATTTTTTTTTGTAAGATTGGACTTATATTATTGAATTTTAACGTCATTATTGATTAAATTATCTTCTCTAATTATTGATTAAACGACCTTCAGGGGAAAACTCTTGCTAGCTAGCACTTCTCTTCTCTCGATTAATGTATTGGGTTTCCCTTTATCACTTTTCTCACTTTTCTGTAGATCGTTACTTTTGAGCTTTGAAAAGTGGAGAGGCAAGGTTACTTTACTTTTGAAAGTGAGGGTGCAGATGCTCCCCTCGGACGAACCTCCTATGACGTGTCCCGTTTGTTCCCTTCGAGTTGCGGCCCTTGTTTGTAATTTATCTATTTTAGTTGTTTTATCTTTTGTTGTAACGAAAATTGAATTTTTGTCAGTAAACCCCTCATAATTGGCTCAATTAATTTGCTTCTGCAACAAATAAAATGGAATGATACAAGCTCTTTTCGTGCAAACATTAATACGGTAATGAAAAGTACATGAGATGTAAAAATGCGGGCCGAATTGGTTATCTAATTCGATACGGCATGTGCGGGTTAGAGAGTTTGGACAAAGCCCTGCAAGCCTCGGACCACAACAATCAAGAGAAGGAACAAATATTTATTAAAGCAGAAATCATGGTTTTAAATTTTTCTGGTGGTATTTGTCCTCCATAATACAGGTTATGTAATTTTAAAATGTTTTTTTAATGCGGATCCACATCAAATATTTGCGCACAGTAAAATTTAACCCCTCTCCCCTTCTACTTTACATACACACACACACACATATTTTCCGGGCACTTTTTATAAGTTATCAAGTAGTCAGTTTTTTTTTTTTCTTTTCCCTTTTCTACATATACATTTTCTTAAATCACGATTTAAATAATTTCGAAGAATTTAATACAAAAAAAGTTCTGAATTCAAACGTGAATATTTTGTAAATATTTTGATGCTATGTATGCATATACACCCCAGATATATAAACAGGACAAAAATCCATCTACGAATGGAGGGAACATAGTTTTTTCCATTTGTTGATCAAGTCTCTATAACATCGAATAATATATATCGATCGATATAAAGTATTGATTGTATAGTATATTGTAGTGTGTTAATAAATATTCTGTAGCGTTAAATGTGTTCATCTAAAAAAAAAAAAAAATACCTCCCCTATATATTTATATTTTTATGATTTTTCCGAAATGTTCGACGTATCCAGTGTTGGCGGATCCAGGAGAAAATTAGCTATGGGGCTATAGCGCCCCATAACTTATAAAGATCTTGCTTAGAGGGCAACATTTTGCTTTACATTACATTTTGTAAAGGTCGAATTATGGCTTTTAGCAAGTTAGCCGCTTTCACTGAAAAAAAAATTTCTATATCCGCCACGGAACGCTTCTAACCTGTTAGATGGGCTAGGCCATTTACAAATTACACACGAAATCCATTATATCATTGTAACAAGAATCGATTAAAAATATATTAACTAATTTAGACGTTACATAAGACATTTTGATGATATCTCAAATTCAAATTTTTCAAATAATATATTTAGGAAAAAAACGCTCGAAAAATAAAGCTAAAGTCTGTTTTAAAGGAAATGTCGGAAACTCCCTCGCCCTTACAGAGAAGAGACCGCTTTTTGTGAAATTATTCTTGTCATTAGTCAGTTTAAAATGCATTAAAATAAACTAATAGTTACATAAAATGATGAAAAAGCTTAAAATTCATTTTTTAAATAACAAATTTTAACTACTTATTTAATATGACGTGCGTGTTAGTGTCTTCGATAACTACGGAGGTGGAGTCGAGGGTGGAGCGAGTGCGGATCTTACAAGCGATGGTGGTAAAAATTTTTGGGTTTTACTTTGCAGAAAATAGTTGGGCATCAGTCTGTTGAAATAAAATTTCTTCCATCTAGTTCCAATAGCATTTGTTTATGTACTTTCATTCATACAAGCCAAAGAATGAAAGCACGAACAGTAAAACGATGATGAGCAATTTCGGAGAAGATATTCGCTATCATTTGATGACGAAAATTTATTACGCTTCACGATGTTACATTTCTGTATACAGTGTGGATTTGAGCGCCCAACAAATTATACAAACATCGCATAGATAACCCAGTAAAAGGTTAGTATAAAATAATAAAGAACTTTTGCCCAAGAAAGAAAAAAAAATAGAGTAAAGCACCGTTTATACGTCTTTCAAGGGACTGATGTTAAAGGACATGTAAATGAAAAGATGTTAAGCGAAATATTAGTAAGCTACTTTGATTATTACAAGTTTAATGCTACTAATGCTAATTATGTAAATATAATATTGAAGTTTTTCAAGGTACTAGTAAATTAATTCATGATAGTTTTTGCATTGAAAACAAACACTGAATTTTAAAAAGAAACATTTATCATGAAAATGAAAGAAATCGTACATTTATTCAGTGGCGTAGAAGAAAATCCTGGCCTAGCTATGCAACTGCATAATGGGTACTTTTAGTATTATTAGTGTAAATATGCTGTGATTTGTGTTCATGCAGGCATTGAAATAACAACAACAACAACAAACAAACACAAAAAACTTCCGTTGTTGTTCTGCGCGCTGTTTGTCTGAATGTTATGTGATATGTTTTGAATTAAGTTCTCGAGATGCTTTTTTTTTTCCATTCGTATTCTGACACACATAATAAATTCTAAAATTTTCAGTATAGTCGATTGCGTCTTTAAAAGAAGGCGGAGTATCTTCTTCAACATCCCTAAAATGTGCACTGTATAATAAAGCGATATCGAAGTATTTAGGCTATCAAAGACAGACAGAAATTTTTTTAATTTTAGGAAAGTGAAGAACGACGTATAACCGATATATAATCGACGCATAACCGGTGTGTGTTTTATACAGTGGAGCACACGAGGGAGGGGTCCAAGGTGTCTGGGGCCCTCCCAGAAGATGTCATAACTGTGGTTTGTTAAATCATCACGTGCATTACAAGACTTTATTCTTATTATTAGCAGAAAAGATACATATATTAAGTACAAAAGAATGTAGTATATTGAAGTACGGAGGATTTTAGTAGAAGACGTTTAGAGAAACTATTTTTGTTCCGCATTTTTCAGGTGGCTGGTGGTATACAGTGGCGCACACGAAGGAGGGTTCCAGGCGGCCCCTCCCAAAAGAATTATCAAGGCAACGACCGTTAAACGGCCGTGTGATTTCACCAAATTCTATCGCTTTTAAAATTCCATTTCAGTTGTATTTAAATGATTTTCTCATTTCAACAAAAGTGAAACAAAGTTGCATTCAGTGTAACAGTTCAAAACCATGCAAGTAGATTGAACAGCGGTAAAGGCAATAAACATCCAGTAACTTTCTTATTGAACTGGTCTATTGTTAAGTGAATACAGCCATTTAAGGCTATTTAAGTTTCTTTTTTTCAGTTCCTACTATTAGGTCATACTCTCCCTATACATATCTTGTACAAATTTTCAATCTTTAATAAAATACTTTTTTATTCATCCACTCAAGTTCAAATACATTTTTTTTTTAAGTTCTAGTGGATGACACTGAATGTTAATATAGTTTTAGTCCCAATCGACAGGATAATTTATCTGCAGGACCGCCCAAAAGATTCTAAATACACTACGCTCTATGGGCCGAAATTCATTAAACTTGCATATCTCATAAACTATTAGACGTAGAATGTTGAAAGTTTATATTCAGGATTGTTGTAACATCTAGTTGTGCACCCGCCATTTCGGTCCCATTCGCCTATATAGTTTATCTACAGGACCGCCCAAAAGATTTTAAGTACATTAAGCTCTATGGGCAGAAATTCATTAAAGCATATTTTAGAGGTATTAGCTAGTTCAAACGACTCAGAAGTGATATATGCTGTTAAGGGTTACAAAATGAATTTCTCCATCGAAAAAAGTGTCTTTATCATTTATAGTGTTGCTTCAGGAACACTCAAAAGATTTCCAACACTTTACAGTCAATGGCAGTTTCATGAACATTCATCCATTTCAAATACAATAACGTCCTACCATATAGTTGGGTAATAGTCCGACCACGGTCACTTGCCTTCCTCAAGAATTACGCCAAAAGTCGCTAAGCTTGGCGACTTTTGTACATGTGTATGTATTTTACTCTCAAATCTCAAAAACTATTAGTCTTAAAATGTTGAAATTTCATATATAAGATTGTTGTAACATCTAGTTGCGCTTCTTGATTTTTGGTTCCAATCTACTGGTGAGTTTATTTACAGGAACACCCAAAAGAATTTCAATACATTAATGTCTATGGACATCTTCAATATATTACATCTGTAGTCAGTCATTGTTTGGTCCATGCCCAAAACCTCGCGGTTTGTCGTCGAGCTTGGCAAGTTTTGCCGAAGTATGACCAAATTTGGCGTCAAAAGTTTTTTTGCATTTCTCATAACTCTAAAACTTTTAACCGTAGAATGTCGAAATTTTGTATTTAGAACTATTGTAACATCTAACTGTGCATCACGTTTTTTTTTTTTTTTTTTTTTTTTTCAATTCCTACTATTAGTTCACAATCTCCCTATATATATTTATATATCTTATTCAAATTTTCAGTTGTTGATAAAATACTTTTTATTCATCCACTCAAATTCAAATAGTTTTTTCAAATGTTAATTCATTAATTAAATTTAATAAAAAAATAACTAAAATAAAATTTTTCTCTGTTGACCTAAGTAGGAATTGACTTAATTTTATATATATATATATATATATAACTTGTTTTCTTTTCTTTTTTTTTTTTTTTTTCAAGGAAAAGTTTTTATGGAAGTTGTTTACAGGAAAAGATATTTTGGGTGTATTTTTTAAGGTGGCTGATGTCACAGCTAATGTGAGATGGACCCCTTCCAAAAGAAAAATCCTGTGTGCACAGTGACGCGCCATCCAAGATTTTAGTTTGAGGGTACAAACTCTGCTGAACTCGGTTATAGTGACCGTCAAAATATTCTGTGCCACTTCATTTGCCCATAGAACAACATGCGCACAAGCAATGTAACTCGTTATAGTCAAAAAATTATCTGATCTTTTCAGTATCCTTGAAACTGAGTTTAACCGTGTTTTGTACTCTAAGTATTTATTTAAAAACTAACTTTTTTTGTAAGAAGTACTTTAGAAATAATTTAAAGACAATTTTTAAAAAGAAAAGATGTAATTCATTAGGAACAAATTTCAATTTTTAATGCTTTACTCTTCGAACTTTTCACCTTTAGAGGGGGGGGGGGTTGAGCCTCCATAGCCCCCTCCGTGGGAGCGCCCCTGATTATAAACGAAACATTTTTGCATTAAAATGAATAGGAATGAATCGGGACTTCACGACAATAACGTATAAATGTTAAAGTCGTAAAAAGGAGAAACGCATACACGGTGTTTTACTGTACATTTCTTTTGCAGCTACGGCACCTCTAAACACCTATTTGACTCGTTTTTGTTTTCCTCAGTATTTTACATGGTGCTGTGTGATGAGGTTGTAAATACAAAATGAATGCATAGAAATGATGATGGTAAGGGTGCGGTAGGAATTACAGAAGGTCTAGAACATCTTGCTGTACAGTTGAAACTTTAATAGAAAAAAAAAAAAAGAGTCCATGTAAGAGTTTATAATATTTTTATTAACAAATACTAATGGAAACGAAAAATAGCATTTTAGTCATTTATATCAAAAACTGAGAAGCTATTATTTGCGCAATTCTTAATATAATTCGGTGCACTCAGTGGCGTAGCCAAGGGGGGGGGGTTAGGGGGGTCACAATCCCCCATGAGAATTTTTTTGCCATACAGAATGTATATTCTTCACTCCCTCATCACACACACCTATACATATATATGAGTTGAAGTGTTGAAGTAGTCGTAACCCCCCCCTATGAAAAATTTCTGGCTACGCCACTGGGTGTACTGTAAATAATTATTTTTAGTATAAAAATTTATGACAAATATTAATGTAAAGTATTCGCCTTGTACTGTTTTAACTTGAATGTTGAATTTGTATTTTGCCACAGATAGGAGACAATTCTGTTTTTACGTGTTCGAGGTGGAAAACTGATTAATCAGAAGTAATATCGAAGTTGCAAGCAGGTTCAAAGCAATGGTGATAAGTAACAGAGTATGTGAAACCCAAAAAATCTAGTGAATTATAGTATGGCCATCAAATCCATCTACTATCCCCAGAGCCATTGCTACCACTTTTTTTTTTGGGGGGGGGAGGGGGGGCGATAAACTGCCAAGTCAAATATCGGTTGTTACCAACTCACTTATATTTTTTATCAACTATATAACTAACTTTTTACTTTTGCCAACTGGATTTGCGTAATTTTTCCAAGTGTACCAGAAAGTAAACTATCGTTTTCATAATTTTTTTTTTCACCAATTTTACCAACTGCAAACTAGGTATCTAATTTAGCCAAGTTTAATACAATTTTGCTAGTGTTAGGGGGGGAGAAACCCCCCTAACCCCTCTCCTCCCCTTTTAGCAAGAGCCCTGACTATCACTCATAATTTATGCTAACTGAACTAAGACAGAGGGGATCCAGAACGATAGATCTGGTATCTAATTTAGGAGAGCCAAAAACCAGCATACACTCAGGATTTAAGATTATGTAGCTGAAAGTTACTTGAAACAGCGTCGGCGGTCAATGCCGGTGACACTGTATGAAAGATTTAACAACATCTTGGTTAAAATCTTGAAAGTTACACAAGGTTTGCCATTTTTGATAGTTGATCGCCAAGTTTGCTGAAAACAAACAAAAAAAAAAACTTCAAAACCGAAGCAAGCTTGGCGATATCTTCCGAATTTGGCTAGAAATTAGAAAAGTATAGTTAGAATATGCCTGGCGAAGATTGTAAAATAGAGTTAGTAGGCGATTTTAATTTAGATTTCAATTCCCAAATATGTGTTTTATGAAACAAGAAAGACAAACACGGCACACCCATGGATTATGATGCCCATTCCAAACAGTATTTAAAATGGTGAAGTATAGCTGGAATATGCTTAGCGAAGATTGTAAAACAGTTTCAGTTCAATAGGAGATTGTAACATATATTTCGATTCCAAAGATGTGTTTTATGGAACAAGGAAGTGTTGATTCCTATTGTAATCCCCCCTTCCACTCTCGCCAGCCTAAAAAATCGCCGTACTTTGCAGTCATGGGTCTCTAGGAGTTATGCACAAGTTTCAACGCTCCCAAAGGAACAAGGTGAAAACGGAAGGGAACATGTTAGCGAAAAAACGCAGAAGGTAAGGAATTTGAAGACTCTTAATTATTAAAACAACATTAACTGGCAACCCAAATAAATAAATAAGTAATGCTGTACTTACATGTTGTTCCAAACCGCCATTTTAATTTTAAACTACGGTTGCCGCATAAATACAAAAAAATCATCGTGGTAACTGCATATGTTTAATTATCGCCACCTTGGCGAGAGTCGGGGCATTAAAGTAGAAATTAACCCAAGAAAGAAAAACACGACACACTCATGGATTGTGATGCACATTCCAAACAGTATTTAAAACGTTGAAGTATAGTTGGAATGTGCTGGGCGAAGATTGTAAAACAGTTTTAGTAGGCGATTTTAAGATAGATTTCGATTCCAAAGATGTGTTTTATGGAACAAGGGAGAAAAATACGGCACTCTCATGAATAATGATACACTTTCCAACCTAATGGAATGAGGTAAGAAAATAGGGAAGACGCATGGATTATGATACGCTTTTAATATATAGCACTTCAGTGCGTAAGTAAAATCTGAATTTTTTTTTAGACTTTCTTACACTTTCCCACTTAATGGAATAAAGGAAGAAAATAGGGATCTTTTAATATATGGCATTCTTCGTGCGTTTTTAAAATCCGAAAGTGTTACAGATTTTCTTACTTTTTCTTTAAGCATAGAGAGATAGTTAAGTACAGAAATAGAGGGAAGTGGAGAAAATTAATTTGACACTATTTTTCCAGTAGAGACGGGAATTTATTCCTGCGTATTTACAGGAGGAATGCATTTTGCACGCTATACCTTATTATTGAAAAAGCTCGGCGAACATGAGACGCCACCAGTTACATAAAAATTCAATGCGAGCAATAGCAAACAAGAGACTTTTTCCCCCCTAGAACAAAAGTTACGAAGAAAATGTTAAAATACCTTAGCTGAAACAGGATTTTTTCTTTAAATGTCCTAAATGTGAGCAGTTGTTTCAATATGAAGAGCTTCTGACTGGTATATCCTTCCTCATAGTGTTAGGAGCATGTTTGCCGTTTCTGAATACAATTATAAAAATTCAATAAAATTCCTTACAATGAAACATTTTGGTGTGAGTAAAAAATATTGTTTCTGTTAAATATTTTGCCGGAATTCAATTATTATTTAAAGCATATTTATCTAAAAAAGTCTATTCAACAAAACTTCAGCAATTTATATATACATATCTAAACTATTGTTATCAAGTCATCCGAATCTGATTCTTTTTGGTGAATGTCACAACTATGCCTGGAAGACATAAAGAAACGTCTCGTAATATATTTCAAGCGAGAAACTAGATTTTGAGCATCAACACTGCTAAATTCAAGCTATGCCGCCCAGTTGATAAGTTGCTAAAGAAGCATTCTATCACACCTTTGGTCCGGTTTCGATTCTCGGCTTGGATTTGGAAGTTAACTTGCCCGTCCCTTCATAGGAGGGTAACACTGGCCGCCCACTGGATGCCCCCATAATAAAATGGCCTGTAATTCGGGCCTTAGTTTTGGCAAATTGCTTGATGAGCAAGTGCCCGCCAATTGGGAAAAAAAATCTGGAGTGACTCTACTCCACTTTCCGAACACTTACGATTAAGATCATTACCAAGCATTTAAATAAATTTTAATCGATGAATAATTAAAACATATATACCAAATTGAAGCGCAATCAAATGCACCGTTTAAACGCTTGCGCACTTTCAAGAATTTCTCCCCTGAATTTCTCATAATGTAAAAGAAATTTTTGTCGTAGCCCTATAGAAAAACTATAAGTCCTATACACAATAAAATCAATACCGGTATTATGATGCTGGTTTATAACATATATACCGAATTTGAGCTCAATCGAATGTACCGTTTAAACGCTGGGACATTTTCAAGAATTTCCCCCCATGGCCATAATGTAAAAGAAATCTTTGTGTAGCCCTGTATGAAAACTATAAGTACTATACACACTAAAATCAATACCGGTCGTGCGACGGTGGTTTATAACATATATACACAATTTGAGCTCAATCGAATGCTATCTATATAGCTTATGCATTTTAATTTTTTCGTAATTTTCTCTTTTATTACATTAATCAATATTTATCATTCATTGCCTAACTATGAGAAAAAAAATAGATTCAAGGTGACATTCTTAGCAAATCTTAATTCAGTAGATAAATGGGTTGAATAAAGAGCGGCAGTTTTGTGTTTTTGCCCCACTTTGTAATTCCACTAAAGTTTGGTATCTGTCAGGGAGACTGCTAGGTAGGGCTCGGTCCCCGTTGTCTCCTCTGGTTACGGTCCCGACACTTTATAACAGATATAACAAGAACACCCAATAAAAGCTGTTGTATAAAGGTAAAATTAATCAAAAACTTTATAACACACGCAGCACTTTAAATGTTCTAAGCTAAAAAGAAATTTTATCAAGCCAATTAGATCTTCCATTGCTTTGAAGACTTCGCTGTTCAAATTCTACCACTATGTATTCCACTTAAACGAAAAATGCTCTGATATGATCTATCAGCTCCTCCAATACTTCCATAAATTATTATCCCCCTCCCCCACGCCACTTCTGCAAATTCATAGGAACTTCCACTACAATACCAGTACAGCTCCCTATTGTCCCTTTTTCCTTCCATTCCCCATATACGTATATATATATGTATATTCCCGTTCTATCCCATCTCCATATTTGTCATCATATAACCCTCATACAAAAACTTGTCTGTTATGAATGTAGGGGGGGGGGGGTTGGATGTTCCCGGTCGTTTCCGGGAGGGGGTCGGAAGAGGGCGATGACGAATTTAATCGGTTAATGGAAAGAGCGAGCAAACCCTTAGAACTGCACCCAAAAACGAAAAGGAATATATAAGAGAAAAGAGGAACCCATAACTGTATTAGTGGTCATTTTGCTTCAGTCTGTTATGAAGTTCTCATAACTACAGTGCATTTCAGAAATATTAAAAAACAAATAAGCAAATGAAACTTACGGTCATTTTTTAAATGAAAATTGTTTTATTTGATTTGAAATGTATGTGAGCCATCTGAGCTTTCTGGAAAACTTTCAAAATATTCTGTTCTGCCACATGGATCTTCTCGTGAATTTGCAGTGTCTCTTTGTCTGATGAAAATAAGCCACACAATTCTAAAATAAGTATATAAATGGGTAAAATAAACTTCTTCTGATAGTCTATGCTTTACATAGTTTTCATCATTGTTTTGATCATTAGAAAATTTGTGAGAGAAGATATTTTTGAGTCGCACGAGACATATTTTAAATTTTCTCGCAAGTTCACATGTGTAGATTAAAAAAAGAAATAAAGAAAAACGAAGGAAAGAAAAGAAAAAAAAAAAAAAAAAAAAAAAAGAAAGAAATTGTGTGTGCGGTTCTGTTTAAAAAAAGAAAATATATATTTAAACTTATTCTAGTCTTTTTCATATTTTCTACTCTCCCTATTTCAACTTTTATTCTCTCTGGTTTTCTTACTTTTTCCTTCTTAAAAATGGGAATTTCTTCTTTCGAGTTTTTTTTAAAACCTTTTGTCCTTTCATTATTTGCTGTATAAATTCTAGTGTTGTGAGGGATTAATTTACAGATGTGTGAGCTCTTCCTACCACTCGAAACGATCAATGGTGCTTCATTTTATTTATGTTTCTTTCTAGTTATTTTTTTCACCCATTCAACAGCAGTTTTTTGAGTGTTTTTACATTTGTAGATCATCGTTCTATTTTTAGACATTCGCAAACTTTGTTGATCTTAAAAATATAAAGCAATAATTTATTTTCCCATTTTATAATTCCTGGAATAATAAATCTGATATCCACAAAATATTCAGCGATAGCAAAGTAAAATGCGAGTCTTTCAATGTTTTCTAATATTTCTAGGAAAAGAAATGTACATTCTGGTACATGTCCCACAAATCTCTATCGGAAATTTACTGACCACTTCAGGCATTAGCATGAATTGGAGAATGTGGTGAAAAATGTTGGACATTCATGCGTTAAGCAATTATCATATTAGACATACATGATAAATTACAAAGTTACGTGAAAAAGGTTCCAGAATTTTATGAAATCGATTAACTTTCAAAGAATTAAATTTGAGTAAGCGCAAAATTTAAATTTTTACACGGCCCTCGTACCAAAAATGTTAAAAATTAGTAAAAGATGCCCCATACTCAAGTAAGTCGATGTACAAAGTTTGAACATTTTATTCTGATAAACAAAATTTTATTAGTGCAAAATTAATATTTTTTTACAGGACCCCCCTAACAAAAAATGTTAACAATTAGTAAAAGGTGCCCATATACAAATGATGTACAATATTGATCATTTTATCCTAATAAACAATTTTATCTCAATTCTCATTCGATAGAAATATCGGAATTTTTTCAAACGAGTGAAGTTTGTTCAGGCGAGATTTTACTGTAAAGCGGCGTTGTTCCACATATTTTAAAATCCGATTCTAATGTGCTTACTTTTACGGGTGTATCATGAACCGATTTATAGGGTGGGAGCCCAGGGCAATCGCTTTGTTGGGGGTCCCTCTTACGAAAACTTTCTTATACCCTACAATAGAACGCAACTTTCATATCACATAATTCAAAGAAGGATTTTATAACAGCATAAAAATGATTATTTAAACAAGATGCAAAATGAAAAGCAATAGTACGATATTAATAATAATACGTTGGATAATAATATTCCATTATATTATTTAATTTCCAATCTTTCATTTCATTCTATATTTTTCAAGTAACATGTTCCACAATAGTCTTGTATTTATTTTCGTAATTTTTAAATTAAAACATTTATTTATATTGGGATACGCCTTCAGTTTGCTCCACTTACGAAGCTATTTCCTTTTAGGTTTCGATGCCTAAATAATAAGTTTGCGCTGAATAAATTCTTGAGACTATACCGTTTAGCTAAAAATAGGTGAGGATGTAATGCCAGCGCCATGAAATAGTAACAGGGTAATTATTATTACAATTATTTTTCATAAAATTAGTTTCTCTGTATCTTATTTTAAATTAAAATCAAAATTTCCAAATTTTTAAACTTAAAAGGTAATTCGAAGGGGGTTCTTCTGTTGGGGGCCCGGGCGCTTACCCTGAATACCCTGCCGGAATCAGTGCCTGGTCCTTATTCACTAAATATTTGACACGCGAACTAACGCAAATCAGCGTGTTATGGTCATGGGTAAAGACATCTTACAGATGATCAGGCGTATTTGCATTAATCCGTGTGTCAAGTATTTGGTGAATATGGCTGTTAATCTTATAAATTTATGAAATTTCGGAAAATTTTCGGTACCCCAACGTTTCGCCAAAACTCAAATTTCCGTCTCCCACGTTTTTCCTCTTTCAAGCTACCCTTTTTCAACGTTTAGGGATTTGACCTGTTAGAAAGTGCCACAAGCTCACAGGCTTAAATGTACATACAGGTGAGAAACAAAAACCACTGTTTAATTCCCCTTTCTTGATTTTTGAGGAAATTTCTCGAATATGAAACTCGAAATACAATGAATGCTATGAAACATTAAAAAAAAAAAAAAAAAAAAAAAAAAAAAAAAAAAAAAAAATTATGCACTCATCCACATAACACAAGTTTCGGGTGATACAAAAATGTTTATTTGTTTATTTATTTATTTTCAGTTCTCACACTTCTACTCTTAAGGAACGTTTTTCAACTGAAGAAGGATGAACTTTTTTGTAATCACTCAAAACATGCATTATGTTTATAATGTTACGAATTTTTGAGGCAACCCGCTGTTCTGGGGTTTAAAATAGTTTAAAATTCATATTCTACGCGTCGAATAGTTAAATTTTGCTTTTTTTTGCATCAAAAAAGATCAACTAGAACACGAGTTACTGAGTTTTGGGTTTCCTACTTGGGTTTTGGACTCTGCAACGCACCGGCTACATTCGAGCGTCCGATGGATAAAATGTTGAGAGGACTTTCCTCGGAACATGTCTCGTGTACTAGGACGACATCATTATCTTTGGAAAGACTTTTGGAGATCCTCTAGACAACATTCGAAAGGTGCTGCAGAAATCGAAGGCGGCAAACTTAAAACTGAGCCCATCTAAATGCAACTTATTTCGTCGAGAAGTAAGTTATTTCGGGTACATAATATTTGCCTACGGCCACGGAGTCCGAACCGATCCCGAAAAGACATCCGCAGTCAAGAACTGGAGTCGTACTGAGAATGTTTATGAGCTGCGAAATTTTCTCGAACTATGTACCTACTATCGAAAATTCGTGAAGGGTTTTTCTCAGATTGCAAGGACACTTCACAAGTTGACTAAGACTGGACAAAAATTTCTATGGACTGCAGAATGAGAGGATGCGTTCGACGAACTCAAGACGGCCCTAACATTTTCGCCGATCCTGCCGTATCCTCACCCTGACAAGCCATTTATCCTGGACACAGATGCAAGTAAAGAGAGTGTCGGAGCAGTTTTGTCCCAGGAGATAGATGGCCAAAAACATGCCATTGCTTACTGGAGCAAATGCCTTTCGAAGACAGAACGTAACTATTGTGTTACGAGAAAGGAACTTCTTGCTATCGTTAAGGCCGTGGAGCATTTCCATCTTTACCTCTACGGCCAAAAGTCTCTGCTCCGAACGGACCACGCCTCTTTAACCTAGCTTTTAAATTTCAAGAATCCGGAGGATCAGATAGCCAGGTGGATACAGAGATTACAAAAATATGACACAGAAATACGTCTCACGGAAACGCAGATGCTTTATCAAGAAGGCCCTGCATAGAAAGTTGTCGCTATTGCTCGAGGGCGGAGAAAAATTATCATCTAACACATCTCGTTGTCCGCCAAGTTACATCCTCTCTACACCCTCCTCCAGTTACATCCCACTTACACCCTCTCCCCATCTCAAGATCCCTGGAGTGACTAAAATGTCCGGGCGGACCAGAAATTTGATAGCGACATTAAACCTATTCTGGAGTTAATGGAAAAGGCAAATGTTAATCCCAGCTGGCAAGAAATATCGTCATGTAGCCCGACAACGAAGCAATACTGGGCTTTGTGGGATTCGCTTCGCCTGAAAAACGGAGTTCTGTATCGTAAATGGGTGTCGGACGACGTCAAGAAGCTTCGATGGCAGTTAGTTCTCTCGCATCCAAGGATTTCGGAGGTTCTAGAAGAGCTGCATAATGGCTTAACTGCGGGTCATTTTGGCATAATGAAGACCCTGCAGAAAGTTCGCGAGCACTTCTACTGGGCGAGGGCTCGAGATGATGTTGAAAAGTGGTGTCAAGCTTGTGACGCCTCTGCCGCCCGTAAAGGCCCGAAGAAACGAATTCGTGGAATACTACATCGTTTCTTACAATGTAGGAGCGAACTTCAGATGACAACAAGTACATCCTAGTTGAAATTGATTATTTCTCTAAATGGGCCGAAGTGTATCCTATTCCCTATCAAAAAGCTACGACCGTAGCAGAGGTACTGATGCAAGAATAGATTTTCAGGAATGGAACCCCTTTGCAACTTCATTCCGAACAAGGAACGAACTTTATCTCAGCAGTTTTTAATGCCAATTTCTCGGAATCGGCATAACGGAGACTGTGCCTTTACACCCACAATCCGACGGAATGGTAGAAAGGTTTAATCGCAGTATCTTGAACAACCTCTTACTTCTGGTATTTAGGAATCAAGAGGACTGGGACAAGAAACTCCCCCTCTTCCTGCTGGCCTATAGGAATGCAGTTCATGAGACTACCGGCTTCATACCTTCCCAGATGCTATTCGGAAGAGATCTTCCCGCCGATCTAGGGTTTGGTCGCCCTCCAGATCCGTCTTCATCGGCAAAGAAGTACATGGAAAATCTTCGGGCATCCTCGGTTCCCTCGTATATTTCCACCAAATTTTTGCCTGTGGAATGTTTTATTTTGTGTGAGAAATACGGCATTTGTGAAAGCTTCTGTACTAAGCGGACTGTTAGAAGCACACTACTGGATGATTGAGCTTGGGAATTTTGTAAAACTGATTGTTCGACGAAGTTCTAGAAACAATTAAGTTTGTTTTCCATCCTGACAAGTAGACTCTTTACTAGAACTTTCTACAAGACATCAAAGATATCAATTTATAAAGTATCACTATATCAAGATAATACTCGTCATGCAAGTATTTTTTCGCGCTTCTTTTTCAATCATCAAGTTTACGATACAACAAACGATTTAAAAGTGAAGACAATAGATGGCGCATGCACCTGCATGAAAGTAGCTTTTGCTGTCTCAGTTGATACGGAGTCAAGCTGACGCGTAATTCGGATAGAAATGGAATCCAAAAAACAATTCTACTTTCTGGCCGGAGTCCTGGCTGCATATTAACATTCTGCCATTGATTTCGAAGCACAGGAGCGCGCATCTCGCTTTTCAAATATCGCATCGTTTATGAATACCACAGTCGAGCACTCACTTTTCGTTAATTTCATGCCAAGTGAGGGTGCCGCAGTTGTTTACTTTTATTTTGAGAGCTTAAAAAGTTATTTAAACTGCATCTTAAACATTCAAAGTTATGTTTAGATATCAAACACGCACTAAACCTAAAATAAAAGTAAATAAAGCAACAAAATAAAAGTAAACAACTGCAACACCTTCACTTGGCCTGAAATTATCGCGAGATACGCGCTTCTTTGCTTTGAAATCAATGGCAGAATGTTAATATGCGTCCCGGCTTTAGATGGCTCTGCATACTTTGTTAGAAACAATGTTTTTAGTAACCACGTGTTTTTAAATACCCGCCTATATATCAAAATATGATTTGTCTATATTCGTAAGTTAATTTTCACCGCTTGAAGAATTGCCAGAGTAGATTTTTAGAGATTTAGGGAGAAATTTGTCCGCTAGAAATAGCATATTGTTAACGTCTTGATAAGCGTGCACATGGATCAAACTTAGCCTTGAGCGGGCCGAATAGATAGAGCTCTACTGAGCAAAATTAAAAATAACCCTTTGAATTTCGAAATACTACGAGTGCAATGTGGTATAATGTGCTCATCGTACCGTAAACAGTGCATTCACAGATTCTGCCCACCGACAGGGTATCTCACATCACCACGTGACAGTTATCAATTAGCAGCTAGGGAGTTTACATGAGTGTCGTTTAGCCGTTTCCACTTCGCATGACGAGATGTACTTTGCGAACGCACGCTCCAGGAAATCCCGGAATGCATTTGAGGAGAGCCGTTCACAAACAGCTCAAATCTTCACCCGACCGGAACGAATTTCCCTCCTCTCGGAAACTTAATTCGTCATGTTTTATGACCGCGTCCCCTTGTTTAAGCAGGAAAAGGAAGGGGAGGGGGTGGATATAAATCGTAAAGGGGGGGGGGTAGGACACTCAGTTTAACGAAATGCTCAGGCAAAAGAGGGAGGCAATAAATGAATTAGCAGAGAGTGCGGGAGACAATGTTTGGCTTAAATGTCCACTTTGCCGTAGTCGAACGGATCGTTTGACCGTGATTCCACAGCATCAGATTTTCAGTTTATTTAGCGGAGATGTCGAGATGGAGGGAGACTTTATTATGTAAATCTCGGAATGCGTAGCCCGGAATTTCAAGTCATTTTACGATGGATTGAGATATTGAATGCCTTTCGAGATGGTCTGATAAGATATGAAGAGGCAAGTTCCCTCCGGAAATAAACTTCAGGACTTGAATGTCACTTTACCAAAAACCTTCATCGCCATTACCCTGAAAAAAAAAAATAATAAAAAAAATAGATAGATAAAGTTTATCTGGAACGAAATGCTAACATTATACATCAATTTCATATTCAAAAACTGATTGATGGAACTTTTCAATAGTTGTTTCTTCAACGGCAAACATAAGAATCCGTTTTACATGTCCTGCTGTAGCTTGGGAATGGCAATGAGGTAACTCTGGGCACATTGTTAAAATTCTGACCACCTTGTTCTAAGATTAAGGATGAATGAGACAGAGACGAGACAGAAAATTTCAACTTTTTTGCGAAGCGAGACAGACGTTTTCACGATGCGTATTTGGAAAGTAAGTTCCGGTTTGAAAAAAAAATTGTAAAAAAAAATTTTTTTGAGCCAGTTTTACTTTACGATGAAAGAGCATGCCTTAAACTATTTTTCTACATAGTTTCCGCCAATGTTCAAACACTTGTCATTGCAGGTTACCAGCTTTTCTATACCTTCTTCATAGAAACTTCCCGCCAATTGACGATAACCACAACTACGGCAATTCAAAACAAACGTAGAGGAATGCTCAGTAAAGGAATCGTGTTGCTCCATGACAATGCTCGGCCTCATACTGCTGGTGACACTCAAAAGATACTTCGACAATTTCGTTGGGAGCAGTTCGATCACCCGCCGTACAGCATAGACTTGGAGCTGTCCAACTACCACTAGCTCGTGCAGATGAAACGTGAGCTAGGCGGCAAGCTATTTGAATTCCGACGATCAGGTGAAAAATGCTGTGGAGTCATGGTTATCGTCATTAGTGGGAAGTTTCTATGAAGAAGGCATAATGGTAATGATGGTAACCCGCTACGACAAGTGTTTGAACATTGCCGGAAACTACGTTGAAAAATACTTTAAAGCATGTTATTTCATGTAAAAATAATATTGTTTTGGGGGGAAAAAATTCATTATTTTTTTTTTTTTTTTTTCAAAACGGAACTTACTTTCCGAATGCACTTCGTATTATTACTGTATGGGATTTTGCGAGACGCGACAATGCTTTGCAGCCGTTTTGCGAGACCAGACAGGACAGTCCAATTTTTCGCTTTATATCCATCATTAAGCAAGATGACAGTTGGTGACAAAATGACTTAATGGCTTTTGCTGAAATGTCTGCTACATATTTAAAGCAATTCTATCAAGAATTTAAAGTATTCCATCACTTGCACGAAAGGCGTAAATCCTATTATTATAAATGCGAAAGTGAGTTTGTTTGTTTGTTTATGACGCTTTCACGCCTAAACCGCTGAATCGAATAGGATGCCTTTTGGTTTAGATATAGATGGGACCCTGGAGAAGGTTATAGGCTACTTAGAATTTTAGATTTTTAATTACTTTTTTAATTATCAGTTAAAAACCGTTTTTTTTTTTTTTGCCATGCTTGGCGAGTTTCGCCTGTATCAAATGATTCATGTTTTGAGCTAACAAGAATGCTATTACTTCAATAAAGAAGCGCGTGCATCTGAAAAACATTAAATACCACGGAAATTATGCCAGTTTTATGCTAAATCTATCTATCTGTAATAATAAAAATGAATGTTCTCCAGGCAAATCTACAGAAAGAAGAGCTTTGAAAATTTGAGCATATAATCCCATGACTTCAGTAAAGTGCACCTGAGGCACAGAATTATGAAATTTTAATTTCTTTTCTAATTATTAATTAAAAACCGTTTTATCGCCCGCACAGAATGATTAATGCTTTTGAAATAAAGCAGAAATTCTATTTGCAGATTCACATGCATTTATAAAACATAAAATGGTATGGAAATTATGTTGATTTTACGTCAAATTAAAAAGCATTAGAAAGAAAAGTCCAAATGTGTTTCTTAAAGTTCATAAATTTCCAAATCCTACCAATAATATATATGTGTACGTTTGTGTGTTTAGATGTTTTTGACTCAATCACACACAAATGGTTGAACTCATTTGGAAAAATTTCTAATGAAGATAGCTTATGCCCTGGATTAACGTACAGGCAACTGATCAAGCATATAGCATAAATAATTCTTTTACAAAAACACTCAAAATAATTCTAAAGCATCGCGCTCTATGGAAATTTTATAGCCATTAAACCGATTCTAAAACTTTTTTTCACTGATTGAAAGTTACACTATTCCTGAGTGTTATTGTTTAAGACCGATTGACTGCACTAAGGTCCTAGGCCTATATGGGGAATTCCTCTGTGGGGAACATTCTAAGGGATCATAGCCCATATTTACGCGAGGTTTTAGAAAAAAAACCACGAAAAACTGCGAGTGGCTAGGTCGACAGGCGCGACCGGGGTTTGAACCTGGCACCTCCTGCCTTCCAGTTTTGAGAGCAGAACCTCTTAGACACCGGTGGGACCCTGAGTGTTATAGGCTACCTTTTATGCAAATATCACAAATAGTTCTTTTACAGGGGTACTCATAATAATTACATTACGCTCTATGTGTATCTCTGTAAGTGCTGAACCGATTCCAAAACTTTTTTCATTGATAGTAAGCTACACTATTCTTGAGTATTATAGGCTAAAATTCATGCATGTAGCGCAAATAGTTCCTTTACAAGAACACTCAAAATAATTCTAATACATTACGCTGTCTGGGTATCTCTGTAACTATAGAACCGATTCTAAAACTTTTTCGCTAATAGAAAGCTGCACTATTTCTGATTACCAAAGGCTAAAATTCATGCATATAACATAAATATTTCTTTTACAAGAACACCAAAAACAGTTCGCAAATACTGTCGTAACTGTCTCTATTCGCCAAATGCCTGAAAAAAAATCTAAATTTAGTAACTCTGTATACCCTCTTATTTTAAATGAAGTATACTATCATGCATTATACTTCATTTAAAATAAGTGAAAAGCAAATAATATTTAAATGCAGTTTCTTTTGTCGCAAACATATGTGTTATTTACATGCTTCATTTCTCTCGGGACCTAACTCTAAAGCCGACGCGGACGAAGTCGCGGGTAGCAGCTAGTTATGTTTAAATGCAGTCACTCAGCAACACTTCGTTAATTTAATATGACGATTTCATCAAACAATTTCATGTAACTGCAAGAGCACAGTTCACATTCAGACTTGTACATCTCGCGTGAATGATTGATGATACAAAAAAACCATTTTTTCAGTCTTAATGTTAGTCATTCTTGCAAAGCCGTGCTTAAGGGGTGGCAAACTGGTCAAACGCCCAGGGCCGCTAAAATTTAAGGCCGCTAAAAGACTGTTGAATTTATGGATATCAAGTAGTCGAATTAACTTCCTGACCTAGAACTGAAAACTGCACATCAGTAAACATAGCCTACAAAAAATACAGAGTTTGTAATTTCGTGTACAGCTTTTTTTTTTCTTCAAATTTACAGCATGGTAAGTAGCTAGAATGCAGCTTTTACAAAATGGAAACATATTGCAGTAAAATCGTAATTAATCAAATTTAGTTAGTTATTCAGTAACAGCAGCGGGTTTTTAAGGGGCGCGGGGAGGTCAAGATGCACAATTTATTATGTAGACAAATTTGTAAGCCGTAATTTTTTGTCCTGGACCGCTAAAATCCCAAGCACGTCCCTGCATACTTGACTCATGTATCTACCAATATAATGGACCCTAACTGATTAAAAGACGAACCATTAAGAATATTAAAATGTAAGGAGCTACTTTGCTTTGGATGTAACTTTTTTATCACAACTGATCGGATATCTAATAAACTGAAGGTGGTGAAGTGAATTTTACACCAATATCATTCACAATTTCAAAACGAAAACTTAAGAATACTGACTTTAGAGGATAAGCAATAAAATAACTCACAGTTTGGCCGCAAACAAGTCTGAATTCCAAAAACATTCCTCCGATTTTTTATTTTAAAACTAATAAAAGATGGTGCAGTGAAACCTGCTAAGTTGACCACCCAAAGGTTCCACGTTTTCGTGGCCAGCTTATCAAGAGTGATTCTTAATTCATCATCAATATTTAATAGGGAGGTAGGGAATAGAAAAGAAGACAATTTCACATGGGAAAGCATGGGCGCAAACGAACGCATCATGATGAAGGGGGCGCTTTATGTCAACAACTCCCGTTCACGCGCTGTGCGATAGCTCTATTAAAATAAACTTCACTAGCAACAGGGGCTCCGTACGTCATGTTTTTCATCAAACCCCATACAAAGTCGATTGGAGATAAACCCTGTGACTCTGGTGGCCAGCAAATCGGTCCACTGCGACCGATCTATTGTGCTCCAAATTTTCTTGCCCGGTATCCACTCGCATCATTTTTCCGAAATGTTGAATAAGTCGATTAGACTTCTTTGTATGGGGTTGATGAAAAACATGACGTACGGAACCCCTGTTGCTAGTGGAGTTTACTTTAACAGAGTTATCGTACAGCGCGTGAGTGGGAGTTGTTGACATAAAGCATTCCCCTACATCATGATGCGTTCGTTTGCACCCATGCTTTAACATGTGAAATTATCTGTGTGAATTTTTTTTTCCCCTATTCCCTACCTCCCAACTAAATATTGACGATGAATTAAGAATCACCCTGTATATGTAGTATACTACAAAATTATATAAAATAGGAAATCAAATTGATACAAAATAAGAATAATATTGCTTATCAGGCAAGCAGGTATTACATTTTCGTGATGGAAGTAAGCAGATTAATTACGTAAACATTAATTACGTAAATAGAAAAAATTCTGGAAATGGTCAACTTACAAAGGTTTTGAGCTATGCTTTGAGACAAATTCTACCTACTAGGTTAACATACAAGTTAGAGAGGTGATCAACTTATAAAGGGTTCACTCAATGTTAAAGTAATTAAGCCATTTCGTTCTTGATCAATTAGGTCAGCTTAGACGGGTGGTCAACTTCACAGCTTTCACTGTATTTAATATTAACATATGCGTACATAAAATTTTTGTTGTAATAACTAAATGGGGATAGAAGTAGCTAATTTAAATTTATGTTACTAGGCTCTGCGAGAGGAAAGATAGTATTATTACTGATATCTGTTTTCTGAGGGAAACACGCTAATCATTTTAAAGTCCAAACTTACTAGCAATTTCAGCACTTTCCTGAATTACGAATGAAAATCGTACTTCTACTGATACAGCCTCCTAAAAAGTCAAATTTTATAGTTATTGAATAGCATAAAAGTTATTTAAAGTGTTTTGTTTATAACATTTTTTTGTGTCTTAATGAAAAATATTCAAGTACCAGTCACCAAATGTTTTTATCCTTACAGTACTTAAAATATGAAATGCTTTTCTGACAAGAGTACATCCACACACGTACGTTTTCCAGATACTCTGTAGTTCTCATTTTGTAAATTGGAATGTGGAATATTTAAATTCGAAGAATTTCTACTTCGTAGAAATGGAAGCTTATAAAGGTCTGTTTTACTGCAAATACTTGCTTTTCAGGCGTGTCAATATTAGCAATATATCGTAAATACTTACTTGTATGCTTGTTTAGTTATCATAAAAATATACTTTATTAAAACTTTGTCTTAACGTGATTGGACGAAAAGAATATTAATTCAAATATGGATTTTTTCCTAGTCAAATATACACACCGAATTCAAATTGAAGCAGGCATTATATTTTCTTGATGGAAGTAAGCAGATTTAAAATGCAACGAACTTTAACATTACATATTATAAATAGTTCTCAAAGGGTCATTGCTAAGTAATAGAAGAGAAATTCACCTGCAAGATTGTTTAGACAATCGTAGTGGCTCGGTTCACGGCGCCGTGGAAGGAATATTCTCACGGCGTGGGCGGAGCTACAAAAAATACGTCACAGATCACATGGTTTCTTCGTGTTGTATGTATTATCACATTAACTACTAGCTAGCTGGTGTGTTGCAATGAGCTCTGCGAATGCGCGAGGACTTAAATTTTTCCGTGATTTCGCAATGAAGGATGTATTTTCATGGAGTTAAATAAACTAGTCATTTCGGTTTCAAACACGTTGTTCGTTGTTAACTATTTACTCGATTTTAACACTTCATCGACAAACTATACCGTCATTTATTCTCAAGACGTATTTCTTTTTTTTTTTTTTTAATGAATTCTAATATTTTGGTAATATCATGCTTTAAAATATTTAAAATAATGAATTTTTGCATTTTAAATTTATGAAAACTGAAGAAGTATTCATTAAAAAATTTAAGTATCTCTATCATTTTTAGGATACAGTGTATTCTTTGAAAAATATCCCCCCCCCCGAAAAAAAAACCGAAAGAAAGAAGAAAAAAAAAAAGAAGATCAGTTTTAGCTGCGTTTTTTTTTAAGTCAGTGAGCATAATGAT
This sequence comes from Cheiracanthium punctorium, assembly GCA_038373885.1. Taxonomy (NCBI): domain Eukaryota; kingdom Metazoa; phylum Arthropoda; class Arachnida; order Araneae; family Cheiracanthiidae; genus Cheiracanthium; species Cheiracanthium punctorium. The sequence continues at coordinate 596,626 of JAWZYV010009895.1, read as the reverse complement.
TTAAATTTTTAATTCATATGTATGTCACAATAAATATTTCAGATTATTTAATAATTCATTGTTTTACATTGATTACTAGTTAATTTCTTATGCATGCAGTACAAATAATATATATGTATATAAAATCTTTGTTGTTTTTGATACTACAGTACACACATTAATACAGTACACAATATACCACAATTAAATTTTTATAATGTTCAATATGCAACATCCATTCATAGTTAATTTATTTAGAAATTTATTTTCCAATTAATTAATTTAAATCAATTACTATACACCCTCTCAAAAATATTCGAGCATAAGTGAAATTTCTTGTCAGTTTCATATTTAAAATATTGCTCTCCGAAAAAATCAATTATGTCGTACATAATAATGACTAATAACTTTCTATATCTGTTTCTGATGGTATGTTTCTTCTACATAGATAATCAGGAATAGTATTTACTTTACATTAACATTTTAAAGTTTAAATACGCATACACTTAAAAAATTTTAATCCAATTTATAACTAGCTTATTCGTTTTTAAAAATTCATTAATCAGTTGAGCGGAGAACTTAAAGTCGTTCGAGAGTGCATTCAAGTTACATTTGGAGAAAATCGCCCCAAACTCCGGACCCTTAGATTGGCAACCTTTGCCGTGAAAATAATCCTTCCACAGCGCCGTGAAACCTAGTCACTACGTTAAACAATTGAGAATAAGCAATATATCGTCGTTGTCAAATGAATATCTGCTGCTACGTGCACTTTTTGGGGAATTTTGACATTTTGACTATTATGACTAGTTTACTAACCAAATTTTCGTTTAAAAAGACTTGTATGCGACTCTAAGCATTACACGGTGAACTGTGGTCGCTAAAAATAATATGCTATGTGCATCAGCCATAATATTGTCAAATAATAACTGCTAATAGAAACTAGTAATAATAAATAAACTTTTTGCACATAGCAGATATTGGTTGACAAGGACGATAGAGCTAGTGAAATTGAGATGGAATCGTATAGCTACAGTAAAACTCTTTCCTTCTATTAAAGTGCAGTCACAGGCAGCATATATTTTGATTCCCTAAACTGGTTTTACGTGCATATACTAATAACGTTTTTCTATTCCCATACAGCAATCGTGTTGGCAGTGATGTTGTAACGACAGTGGTGTAGCCAAGGGGGGATAGGGAGGTGGTCACAATCCCCATGAGGAATTTTTTGCCATACGAAATCTATATTCTTCTCTACCTTATCACAGACACGTATACTTATATCTGAGTTGTAGCAGTCCTAACCTCCCCCCCTATGAAAAATTTCTGGCTACGCCACTGTGTAACGACATTTCATTTCCTCACGTTTGTCACATCACAAGTGTGATGTAAATGCAGGTCATCTGTGACGTCCTTTTGTGTAAATCATGTGACGTTCCAGAGTAACTTCACCGTATAATTGATAATTAATCACAATGTAACGTCACAAAACCTGTCCCATGCGGCCGTTTGTCAGTCGTCGCTACAACGTCTCTGCGACTTCACAATTTGACGAACATTGTCACAAAGTCTCAGTGTGACCAGCACACATTAGAGATGAGACGGGCTCGAGCCCGGCTCTGTAATTCACAACTGCGTTCGGGCTCGGACTTGTGAAAAATGTCTTCTTTTTTGAACATACTCCTTGAAACAGATTTTAAAAAGTGATTGATGAGGAAAATAAAAGTACTTATAAAAAAGAAGAAAAAAAAAGTGGCACAGGCACCTAGAAGGTACGTGAAGCTCTTTGGGTATTTCAGAACGGCGGCTTATGTTACTTAATTAGTCATGAGATCCGACATTTTTTGATAAACACGCGATATAAAGAATTAGAAAGTGCATTGAGAGTTTGCAACTATATTTTTCTTTAATTTGCAGAAACGGCAAAATTTATATTCTATCAATGAAGTAATAGAACTTTTTTTTATCTTTAGCTGAAATTTCGGGCTCGGATAAAAAGTCCTCGGGCTCAGGCTTCAAAAAATGAGCCCGAACTCATCTCTAGCACGCATACGTGTTCGATGTCGCAGTGCCGGGCTTCAAACAAACTAAATTCATTAAATATTGTTTTTTATTTTCTGTGCAGCAATACAACAATAATTTGTTCGTTTTCAGAAGTGTGTACTAAAAAGCATTTGGATAATATAAATGGGGTGGGGATAGGAGTGTCACAACCCCCTCATGAGGAATTTTTTGCCATACAAAATGTATAGTCTTCACTCCCTTATCACACACGCGTATACATATATGTGAGTTGCAGTAATCGTAACCCCCCCCCCATGAAAATTTTCTGGTTACGCCACTGGGTGAGATTATTGTCATAAATTCTCTTCCTTGTTCCGGCCCCACCATGCCGAATGGATAAGGCACGGAACATGGTAGAAGGCTGAAGTATGAAGGTCCTGCATTCGGGCCTACCGCGCGGCCGCCGATCTAACAGTCAGGAGTTTTGGTCGGTTTTCTCCAGATATAATGTGAATAAGCGTTTGAACCCCTTAAAAAGTCCCCAGTCAAAGGCTTCTACACCCTCCGTAGTCAGATGCCCCTCGTGTATGCTTGCCATAACACAAAACAAACTTTCTTGTTTAACCTACAAATTGAACATTTTCTATTTAATTAAAACTTTTAACAATTCTTTCTATTAAGTTTATTGGAAGGTATAGTATTTAAACTAGAAGTAAAAACTCTATACGAAATATGAAACCCTTTTACATATGTTCATTGTCTTTGAATTCGTCAGGCATTAAAGAACGAATGAATTTGTCAAAATCTGCAACTTGAAAATTTGCAGGCATGTCTCGATATGTTTTCAATGGGTAACTAATAAATGCATTAAGAAACAATATCTCATCTGATGATCCTATTGTTGTAGATACCCCTGCCGAGAATCTCTTTTTCCTCATGCCGCTTCCACTACGATAGCCTGCACGGAAACGGGACCCCGCACCCTTTCCTGGGAAGTGCGGCAGAAAAGCTTCCCCTCCGTTACGCTCTGGAACGCAATGCTTAAAAGCGCTGCAGGGAAGCTTCGATGCAGGGGGTGCTGTGTTACGGATCATTTAAAACACAACAAATGGGAAAAGCTTTTTGCTTCGAAAGATGTTCCACCCACCCTGCTTTTTTTTTATACCATTCTTTTTTTCTATCAAAACCTCTTTTGGAGCTGTATATATTAAACTTAAAAAAGTATTATTTCTATGCATTTCAGAGGTAGAGATCTCTGCTCGGAGATTGAAATATGTTTCGTTATATATGCAAACATATGTTAAACTGGATGAAATTGAGTATTTTCAAGCAGATAAATTCTTTGTGGGAGAAATAGAAACACAGCTTTCTACTGGAATGATTTTAAAGTCTTTATTTTGCTGCTCATTTATGGTTATTGTTATTTATGCACCGTTTATTTTAATTTATTTTTTCCCTGTTTTTTTATTTGAAGACAATAAACGCGAGCATTTTAGCTTGCCTTTTGCATATTTTCATTCTTTTGATGCAATATCTATGTTATAAAAATTGCATTTTTATTCACATTGTGTCCAGGATGCTATATTTATGTAATAAAACAATGTATTTACGAAAATGGGTATTAAGAACTTAAAGCAGATCTGCATGAAATAAATGAAATGAACTTGTATACATGAAAATGCACTTATTTACAAAAGATGGAAATATTTATTCCTATCAATAAACACTCAAAAGAACTGGTGTTTAAAAGATAAAATAATTAAAACTTTGTAAACCAACACACATAAAAGTTATTTATGTGTGTTATTTTACAAAGACACAGTCCATACACAGACTGGGACTTCCCTGTCCTAATCTTTGTATGGACTACGACTGCTAATGATGAAAATCGAATTATTTTTTATCTAAATACTTGTTTAGCTTGATAAATAATTTTTACGTGCGTTAGTTTACAAAGTTCTAATTATTTTATTCATTACTATAATTATTTAAAAATATTTTAATAAAATACTAGTTCTTAAAAATTTATTCATTAAAAAAAATAAGAAGAACGTTATGCACAATTTAAAACACCCCCCAACACATTAAGAAACATTTTTGTTGAAATAATAAGACATGAGACAGACTTTCTTAAACGAAATTCTTGAATATAATAAGGAAAAGAAAAGGTATCTTAAAAAATATTTTCCTGGGCTTATGATTAAATGACCATTTGTCATAAATGCAGATTAAGTAATGGTACTAGTGAAATAAAAACTCCAACAAAGCAAGTCGCTTCCTAAAGATATATTTTTTTAAATTTTGATCAAGCCTTTTGGGTAATTTTAATCAGAAGTCTTCTTTAATTGTGTATTGTTTTAAGGCAAACCTACACGAAAAAGTCCTGCCAAGGGGGATAACTTGAGCGGAGGACTTTTTAAGGGGTTCTGATGCGGATTCACGTAGCATCTTGAGAGAACCGTCCAAAACTCCAGATCTTTAGATCGACAGCCGAGCGGTAGATCAGAACCCTGGACCTTCGCACTTCAGCCATCTACTATGTTCTGTGTCTTATCCACTCAGTCATGGTGGGACCAGTCTTCTTTAAGTTGACCATAAAATCTTTTTCAAAAGCTCCTCTTCAAATAATCTAAGGCTTGCTTTAAAACCAGAAAAATGAAAACATGTCATTTCATTCTGAAGATTTCATGAGTAATGTATGAGTAGTGGTTTAAAAAGTTTAAGTTGTAACAAACATGTGTATTGTGCAGGGAAAAAAATGTTTTGTTAAACGCTACAAAATCTTGTTGCACTGATTTTAATCGAATAATTTTGAACCTGGATCAACATTTCGAACCGAATTCTTCTTTTAAACAGCTTTACAAGTTTATCTCTTTAAATAAATAAAACAAAACAAAATTTTTACTAATTTACTGAAACATTTGGTTGATTATACGAAATTACTCATTTCAAGTAGTGGAAAAATATTTTTTTTTCGAATATATAATGAGTAAAACACTAAGAATAATATTGCAAAAATGACATATCCCGAATGAAAGAAAAAAAGAAAACAAGACCATAACAGCAGAAACAAAGACCAAACAGGATTAAAATAAATTAAACAGAGATGAATGGAATGGAAATTATAAACTCTTCAGGGGCCATACCCAGAAGATTATAATTAAAAAAGACAAAATAGTAGGATATCAGTTATGTGGCACATCAAAAGAGATATTCTCCCACACATTTGGTACCCATCCTACTATAGAATTACAAGAATATAATTGCATAAAGAATGAAAAAGCAAAATAGTCGAAAAATACTGCAAAAAAGACATACCCAAAGGAAATCTGAAGATCAAATAGCATGGTAATGACATGAGTTAGCATGAGTTTGACATTATTTCATGTGTAAATGTTGTCAAAATCTAGATGTGAAAAACCGGTGTTGCCAGGAATTTGAAAGAGTAATAGTAAAATTGAGATTATAAAATTGTTGCCAGAAGCAGTAAGGTAATATTATTTGACATTATTAACATATAGATATATTAATTAAATTTTAGATTATTGAATAAAACTTAATAAATAGATGGTATAGCCAATTAAATTTTAACATAATACAGAGTATATATTTAAAACTATAATGAATATATGTAATAGCTAAATACATACAAATTGTTTATTTTCAGAAATTTAGTCTAATATTGAAATATAATATTTAAAAACTAAAATTAAAAATCTATTATCACTAAATAGGAACCCTTTTTTTTCTAAATATATATATATGCATGGATATACACATTCAGAGTATATATTTATATATATATATTGGCATCTCAAAGAAAAAATAAAATACACATAAAATTCTTTGTGTAAAATACAATACTCACGATTCCCTGAAAATCAATTTCAGGACATTTTGTAATTTGTCCTCCAAGTAGACTGCCATCGTTCCTTTCTTTTCACATATCTTTCTCCATAGAAATAAAAATTACCTACCCTACTAGCAATTTTGCTCGGATTACCACCGACCACGTAGCCATCCGATGATGGACCGAGCAAAATTGCTTGTAGGGTATGAAATTGTTGCTTTAAAATGCAATAAATATGAATTCTATGGTTAGTCACATCTTGTTTTTAAATAATATCTTGCTGAAAATTAATTTCTTTCAATTTAATGTAAAAGAAATGACATTTCTTTGAAGTACATTTAATAAGAAGCAAGTGAAATAACCAAACGCAAGTTATTCATTTTTCAGAAGACTAGCAAATTAAGTGAATGTTTAGCTTCATGTTCCGCGCTTACTGTATTTGAATTGCAAGTAAGATTGAAGTAATACGATTTATATTTTTGAATCTGCATTCGGTATCTATATATCAGGTTAACAATTTGGCGTAAAAATTTATAAAGCAATCGAAACAATTCCGCTTTTATATCTTTAACGTTAACCCTTTGTATCAGCGTGTTGCACATTTGCAACATAGGAATTAAATCTGAAAAAATTACTCATAGTGTATTAAAAAATATTTGAACGACAGTTTTTTTTTCTAAAATAACTTGCTCATAAAATATTTTTTAAAATCTGAAACGCTTGTGACATTTAATAAATATCGTAACCCGGAACTATATTTTGTCCTTCAGTAGTCGCACTATTGGTTAATTGCAGCACTTATAGTGATTTTTAGTAGGTCCACATTACAAGAATGTTAATGATTTTTTTAAAAAGTTCTCATCTTAAACTGTTCACAAGCACTTTTGTAACACTTTGGTGTACTACTGATATATTTTTAAGCAAAATAAAAAAACTCGGCTGTTCGAGCCTCGCCAGGGGGAGACCCCCCTCTGAACCACCCAAATTTTTTAGTTTCATTATTCCCACATTAAAACGGTATTAATTGACTATGTCATTTTATCTCGCATCTTTCGTGTATTTCGCCTGGTAACGCTATGTTGAAATTTTTATGATTGTAACCTATTTATAGAAAAATACATATGATGCATATTCTACAGCTTACGAAATAGTGTAACAATAGATTAAAGCTGTCGTGAACTAATAGTATTTAAATACGTGTAAAATTATGTCGCATTTTTATGTCGCTTTTTTCGGACAATTTTCAATAAAGGGGGTGAGAGATAAAATGACATAGTCATTAAAATAACCGTTTTATTGAACTGTACAACAAACACATTTTGGTCAATAAATGTCACATGAACTGCAAAACTTTAAAATAAAAAACTTTGAGTACGTTTATAATCTGTTTCTTCACGTTGCATTAAATGTTTTTAAAAGTTTCAGTTGTTGTAAAGGGTTAAGATTTTCTATTTCTAAGAAATAATTCTCTCTAGCTCTCTACTGAACAATATGGCGAAACTAATACTTAAATTAATTGGATATTGGGGGGGGGGGAGATTCTAGGAACAATAACCGCCAAAGAAAACGTGATTTAATAACCCCCATCACTTTCATGCATACATAATCAGCTTCCTGTGAAACAATTAAATATTCTCGCTCGCACAACCCTATAGATTAAAAATTCAACTTAAGGACCAACATCATCTATCTGCATTAGTCCTAAACTTCTTGACAATCATTTTCAAATTAATGCACCCCAAAAAAGATTCCCCCTTCAACGCAACAATGTCAGTAGGCGGGCAAATCAGTTTCCATACATTGACTCCGCAGATATGGCAATTCAGCATGTCAAAAAGAAGAGGAAGGCAGGGAAAACAACACAAGGGGACACACACACAAAGATTGCTTTCGGGATCCCTGGGGGAGCAAAGAGATCACCAGCAGCCCCCCCTCTCCTTTCCGTCTTTTATCAAATGCACCACGGCGGGTTAATCACATCAGGCATCATCTGGGCAAACGAAACCCTCTCGGAGGGTGGTGAACTGGACAATTTTAAGTGTCTCGTTCGAAGAAGTTATAATTACATTTGGATTGTTAGTGTTTTTACTTCTTTCATATTTTTATTGATCACACGTATGAAAGAAAATGAAATATCAAAGTAATTTAACTAAGCGCGCTGATTGTAAGAATTTTGTTTATTGAAAGGAACTAATTTACGTCAATAAAGACTACAACAAGCCCAAAATACGAAAATACAATACTTAATTCAGAGCACACCGGTTACAAAGTACTTTCTCTTATGACAGACCCAGAAGCTAAGCCCAGTTTAAGCCCAGCTAAGTCCAAGGGCGGATCCAAAAACTTTTTTCGGAGGGGGCGCAAATTGTGAATACTCATTTTTTCTAGTGTAAAGCATATTTAATATTGGTGAAAGCTCCATTTATCTAGTGTAAATATATTTCTTTCGGAGGGGGCGCGCGCCCCCTGCGCCCTCCCCTTGGATCCGCCTTTGGCTAAGTCCTGTATAATATACGTATGATGTTACTCAACTTCAGATAAGGACTTCGATTTTAACTCTTCAATGCCTAGTGTATCGTATTTGACACGTAAATTTATTTTATTATTATATTAAGATATTAATGTATTTCTTGTCCTGGTACACACTGTAACAATTTTGATACATAAAATATACATATAAATTACTTTTTGGTCTGATTTCTGTTAATAAATGGCAGAACAGAAGTATGCTTAAAAGTAGCAATTGCAATTCATCATTTTGACCTCAGACAAGTATAAAATTGGATAATTTTATGCTTTTTAATCTTACTTAACCCTTTTTTCATCTAATGCGATTTAATTTCTTTCAGATACATGGATTCTGAAATCATAAATGAAGCATAAGATCATGTCCCCAGGAAAACCGCCTCCATACACAAAATGTAAACTCTGTAACAATACAATTTTTACACTTCTATTTTTTAAATTTTATTTTTCTGTAGTTATTATATATAAGCCGACCATTCTAAAAATAATTTTTATTTTGAATTTAAAAAAAAAGTCAGGCAGTTAAGGGTTCAGACAAATTTTGTTTGAACTTTTGATACAGAGATCGTGCCCTTTGAGGTGCTTTTTCCTGACATTTTAGTTAAAATTTTATGCTGTTTATTTGAAAATAGTGGCAGTAGATTGTTACGGAATAACGGAAATAAATTGTACGAAAACTACATTATTAATGAGTTACGTAACTTATATTAATTAAATCAGAGAGAGGCACGGATTATTCGAATGATATCGATAACTTTCTAGTCACATTTTTTTTTTTTTCCAAAGTTCTTTCTAGTAGTAAGAAGAAGGCGGTTTTTAAGGATTTCTTGAAATTTGTGGGGCTGTTGCTTGTATTGCTACAAAAAGAAATGCAAAAGAACGAAAATATATTTAATACAGCTAAAAAGAGGGGGGGGGGGCTGAAAGATTAGAAAATTCCTACCGAACTGTTTTAGAACTAAAAGCAACCATTGATTTTATAGTAATAAAATTATAAGCTGTCTGATATATTTGCTGTCAGAATAGGAACCTCACGTCATTTAACCCTTTGAGGCGCAACCGTTTCCCAATGCTGAAAAAAAGAGCAGCCGTTGCCATCGCTCGACTTAACTACCAGCAAGATGGCGGACGATCGAAACAGCCAGCTGTCGTCAAAAAAAGGGTCTCTAGATCTGTGGCACACGATGAACGTTTCGATCGTCCGCCATCTTGCTGGTCGTTAAGTCGAGCGATGACAACAGCTGCCCTTTTTTCAGCATTGGGCAGTCTATCCAGCTGTTCTCGCGTTCTTCCATTTTTGAACAGATGTCAGTGCTGTTAAAAATAATCGTGACCATTTTTTTACGGGAAATGACGTGCTTAAAAAGTAAAGGATTCTCTTGGAGGTATGTCACCCGCAACTATTTTTATAGAAATCAAATCTATTCTTCGTGACTGGCAGCAGTCAAAACGTCAGAGTTTGGTGTTCCCAGAGCGAGAACACTGCGCGTTAAAGGATTAATGTGTTGGTTAGAGACGCATGCGTCCTTCTTGGAGTTTCCCGAAGCAATTTGGATCTTCATCAGAAGGAGGGCTTCTTAATATTAACACGTCTCATAAACTGCTTGTAAACACAGAGGGGGGTGGTGGTGTTAAAAACCGTGAATTTAACATTCACACCGCATGCACTCGGTGGTCTTCAGTGGTGTGTCGGAATTAAGCCCGAAATTTTTCCCTTGCCAGACCAACGCCTTAATCACTTGGCTACCACGGCCCTATCTGTTATATTTGAGAAAAAGTATTTGAATTAATTTCATATCTTTATGTTTTATGAGTAAACTGACCAGAAAGCAAATATTATAATGAGTAAACTGACCAGAAAGCAAATATTATATACATATCTACGTAAAAAATATCGAATCGCCTTACGTTTCAATTAATCAAAATCAAATGCATAAATAAATGAAGATGGAATTTATAAATTTCCCAGCACCTCTTTTAATGCAACCCATTTACAAAGACTGCAAGTGTACATGTGAAATTCTTTGAAATCCTTCTGTTGTTTACAGTATAAGAAATATAAATTACACTTAAGTGTGTAATAATTCAGAAATACTTCATGTCTTTCAGTAAAAACAATCAATCCTTCAGTGCGTTGTAGTTCCAATCAGCTAAATTAATTTTTCTTTTGATAGCCATCCCATAAACGGAACAAAATGAATGGCTATACATTCATATTTAGGTTGTGAGCACTTTCTGACCCTTTTCAACAAGCGTTGAGTGATGTGATATTTCTTTACAGCACTAACAGGCAATTGGGATACAGTGGCAGAAAAATAAATGTGCACATGTTAAAATTTCACTCTCCTACTTTGATTGACGTTATAAGCTGTACCTATTATTGCCGTGCAACGTATTATATATATGCACAGTGTTGAATATTCTCATAATAATTAACGAATTACGGAAGCGAATTACAAAAGCGGAAAAAAAGTCAGAACAATGACAACAATAATAATACAATCTCACTATCATAAGGTTTGTTCTCCACGATAAAAAAGTCGAAAAATAACCAATAAAAAACTGGTGTTTAAAATACTTATGGATGTTGGTTAATTATTTAAATTTATACACAAAATAGCTAAAATTGTGTATAAATTTTAAAAAAATTGTAAAGATTCAATTGCATAAATTAAAAATTTAAGAGTTCAATCTTCATCAAATTATTAAATCTGCTGAGATTTGTCACCTGTGAAGTGAATTTTGACTCATCCCAAAATTATGCGAGTAATGTGACTAAAAATAGGAATTGCTGTTTACATTATCTGAAATTAAACGCATTCGCTTTTCATGATGACAATAATGCTTTGGCTTTCGTTTCGCGATTTTGAAGTGGACGGTTGTCTTGTTGAGTAGACATTTTCCCCAAACAAAAAGGTTTAATGTTCTCCTCTGTTTTTTTTTTTTTTAATAGGAGCAAAAGCTACGTGATACTCGTAGTATTGTTGAAACTATATTTGCAAAGCTTCGTACGGCAGTGTAATAAAGACAAAACAATTTTTTAAAAATTCATTTTATTAAAAGTATATGAAGAAGCAAATCTTCTGCTGCATAACTCTAGAAGCAGAGATCAAGCAACAAAACAGCAGAAGTAACGCACCAGTCCGTTTTTAACTCATTATGCTTTGTGGCCCTTTTTTGGGACGGCATTTTCGCTATTAGTCGAAAACGGTATTTATTTTTCCTAGCCTTTATTCATGAGTATTGAGCCTCAACTCTACAAAATATTTTAACATGACCATGTAGGATGTTGATATTTCGATTTTTATGCATAATGATTTTAAAAGAAATCATCCCTTGTTCAAGAAGTTGACATCAGAAATATATCTATTATTTCTGTTATCAGTAAAAATCGAAGAAAGTCGCAAAAATATCCAGGCACAAATGGGTTAAATTCGCCAACGAAGGAAATTGCGAAAAAATTACATTTTCATGTACAAGAAATTAACGTTGAAAAATTGTTTTAAACTAAAACATTTTTTTCCCTCGAATGCAAGGTCGGATTAAAGGGGGTGAGGCGGAGGGGGCGACCCCCCCCCCGAGAGAAAAGAAATTAATGTAAAAGATAATATTTTATTACCATAATATGGATGCATCTGCCCCGCCCGACAAATACACGCCCGATTGCAATAATTCACCTCTGCTTGAGTGTTCAAATACAAAAATGTAGGTTTACTACACTATTACGAAGAAGAATGAAGTGCACAAAAAGTTTAACATTTTGAATATTTATTAACTGTAATATTTCCCTTACTCGATTTCCACCTGCATAAAGGACTAACAGTCTGTGATTACACCTTAACCCTTAACACTTTACACCTTAACCCATTTATGCCTAGTGTCCCTTTTTTGGGACGGCATTTTCGCTATTAGTCGAAAACGTTATTTATTTTTCCTAGCCTTTATTCATAAGTATTGAGCCTCAACTCTACAAAATATTTTAACATGACCATGTAGGATCCACAGAGGAAAGTGGAGGGAGCAACCGACGCACATAGCGTTTCCAGAAACTTTCCGCCGCGGAACTATTTTCTTTTGATTGGAGCCCAGAAGATTAGCGGGAAGCCCTTGTTATTGTATGGTGATAGAGCTTTGTTTTACTAAAACTTTGTTTTAAAATAGAGATGGTAGCCTGTTGTGTTACTGATTGCACTAATACGTCAAATGTAAAGAAGCCTAGTGTCACTTTTCACAGGTTAAATAATTATTTTTAATATACTTTCATCAGGACTAGCATTTTTTTTTTTTTCACATACTACAGTTGAGCCTGTATGGCAGATGTAATGTTCATGTATCTGGAATGTCAAAAAAAATTATTTCGATTGTATTAACGGTTGTAAAATTCTTTGATATTCTTACATAATGTATTATAAACGTTGAAAAATGAAAATCGGCCTTTTAAATTTATAAAGTATGGTTTGTTTAATTGTGTTTTCAGTTTCTGTTTGTATTGCTTTGATCCGTGTATTTTGATTAATAATTTTGGTTAATTGCGAAGTAATGAAGAAAAGGAACATTTATCTGTACCGTTTATGGTTTAATTGCAAACTTAGAACTATGTGCATCCTAAATTATTTTTTTTAATTTGTATTATTATACAATATAACAACTGATTGTCTTGCAATGATTGCATATTTTATTTGTTTATATTTGAAAGCTAATGTAATTCAAATGTTAAGAAATATTATTTGTAATATGATATAAATTTCAACTAACCGCCACAAAATATCATTAATCCGTCTCCGAATTGAAAATACGAAAACGAAACTAACACCTGCGATATTAAATATACGTGAAAAACATATTATCTTTAAAAGAAAATTGTTCAGTTGCATGCTGTACGTTCTTTTGAGTTCCGTTATTTTTAATTCTACTTTCGTTGTCGTTTCTCAATTGTTTTTCGTAAAGAAGAAAGTTCAATATAGCCATTCAATCGCCGAAATCAATGTATCTACATAGAGTTCGTCTGCTTTTTTTGGTCTCCAATGGTTCCATCTTCCTCTCGCGGAGGAATACAATTTTGTTACGAATACATTGTATTGGAAGTTTAGAAGAAGCGCTCTCCACTTTCCTCTATGGTAGGATCTTGATATTTCGATTTTTATGCATAAAGATTTTAAAAGAAGTTATCCCTTGTTCAAGAAGTTGACATCAGAAATTTATCTATTATTTCTGTTATCAGTAAAAATCGAAGAAAGTCAATCGAAGAAAGTCGCAAAAATATCCAGGCACAAATGGGTTAAAACCGTGCAACGTTAGTTACTCACGTTTGTAAATATCAACTCGTGTCAATACGTATAAAAACTGGAACGTTCGTACAAAAACTGGAACAGGTTTGATACCAATGTGTAGAACAGTGTTCTGTCCTCTCGCGGGGTCTGGAGTCTAGCGGTCTGAAGTTTTGGACGGTTTTCTACAGATGTAACGTGAATACGCGCTAGATACCCAGAAAAGTCCTCCCCCAAGGCATTTGCCCCCACCCCCCTTGTGCTTGTCCTTTTTTGGACGTGGATTTATAAACGGTTCCTCGTGAAAAAGCACACAAATCCGATTGCATGTTCCAACACAACAACAACAACAGGTTTGATTAGAGAATCATTATGATAGGTAAATGAGAGTTTAATAACGCCTAAAGTTAAACAAATAGCACGAGTGCCACAGGTAGAGCGTTTACGAACATGGGGATCAGAGCCACAGTAGAGTTTAAATCACACGGGGCAAAACTTAATTTTGAGGTTCCTTCCTTTGAAACCATAAGGATTTTGAGACCCTTCCTACATGGAGCTTGGGGCGCTTGCCTCGCTTGCCCCCTCCCCCCCCCCCTACTATCTGCGGCATTGGTAGGGGATAGTAAACTCTCAGAAACAGACAATTTATCTAAAAACTTTTCAAGTAAAAGAGAGTATGGTCTAAAAATATACATTGAGCTCTAATCTGTCAGGTTCGTTTTAAATATTAAACGAATGTTTAAACCAGGGGAATCTTTGGAAAGTTATAGGCCGAACTTTAGGATGTTAGCGAAGTCGCGGGCCGTATAATTGGGTTAATGTAGAACAGGGGCGTAGCCAGAAATTTTTCATGGAGGGGGGGGGGGGTTACGACTACTGCAACTCACATATATGCATACATGTGTGTGATAAGGGAGTGAAGAATATATTAGGTTGTAACGAAAGTTTCCCGCCACCATAAATATCGTCTGTGGCGGTCAACACGAAGAATCTAAGTTCGCGTTGTCGTGTTTGCTCCTATTTTATCAAACAATTTTTGGCATTTGAAAGATAAAGACTTGCTTTAGAACACTGTGCGGTAAAATCTTTTAAAAAATCGTTATCATTAAGTACAATGTGTCTGAAATGGAACTATCACGCTACCAGATTCGAACCATCATTTACTTCCAGCTCTGTTACAAAAAGTCAACTACAGAATGTAAACAAATTATGTGTACAGCTTCAGGTACTACTGTTTTATTATATGACACTGTGAAGGTTTGGCACTGAAAGTTAAAAACAAGGATTCAAGAGGCAGAGCGTTGTGGCCGGCAGACTGATGTTGATGAGGGCCACCTGCGCGAACTTGTTGAAGAAGATCAGTATTCAACCACTCGAGAACTAACTAAGGTGTTAGACGTCAGTACATGCCTATTAGTCGTGGTAAGCATTACATAAACTTGAGGCGCAAGCTCAATCGCAAGGTGCCCCATGAGCTGACTCAAGTAAAATTGGCAGAAAACTTTCGTTACAACCTGATACATTTTGTATGGCAAAAAATTCCTCATGGGGGGGGGGGTTAGTCTCATAACCCCCTAACCCCCCCCCCCTTGGCTACGCCCCTGATATGGAATTTTATATGGGGTTTTGATATCTTCCACGGACGGCATCAAAAGCCAGGGTAGCCCACATCCGGCCCGCCAGCCGGAGGTTGACCACATATGGTTTAGTCGAGATTTCGGATTTGTGACATCATATTGACATCATCCGCAACCTGCCAGTGAGGATCGGTAAACTGCAAGGTACGGCTTAGCGAAATAGGCGACGGCTACCGGAAAAATAAAAAAACGTTGATATGCCTGATGGGATAGACATTGCTATCTGAAGATCTTGGCTAATTTTGCTAGCCAAGATCCTTAGCGCGTCCGACTAACGCGTCAGATCAGATTAATCGTCCTTCAGCGCTTAACTATGTGTGAAGCACTGACGGACGAAAAGCAAAAGTGTCCGCTTTTCACCCAGTGGAAATAAGTTTCTAAGCAGTGTTTCCTAACTTAAAATATGTAAGAGATTTAGATTAGTTACATGTCAGTCCACTGAAATTTCTTATGTGTCATATTTCGAAATGACAGGATAAAAAAAAGTAGATTTGTTTGAGTGTTTGTAATTATCTTACCGATTTTCGAAAGAATAATGAACGGAAGTTTTGAATAATATAAAAAAGTAATGCTTTTGTAGAAACAAGAAATATTACTGCTTATTGTGATTTTTAAGACAAACCTGCACATGGAGTGTCTGCCTAGGAGAGAGGGGAGATGCCTTGGACGGAGGACTTTTGAAGGGAACGATAAGTAATAAAATTAAGACTTACAATACAAGATAAATACACGGTTAAATGTGATGTAATTTTAAAAGGATTTCTGGGGATTCTTTCAACGAATTTCATTTATTTACTTCTAAGTTTTTTGCAGAATGCGAAGCACCGTGAAGCGAACTGAAATGCCATTATTAATTCTTTGCATTATTCTTCCCCGCAGAAATGAAAGTGCAAACTACGAAGTCCACAAAAACTCGACTTTTCTTTGTGAAATCATCAAAATTTCTGACAACTCAGTACAAACTCTGCTTTGTCGCTCGTGTTTGTGACTCAAAGGCCAGAACGTCTGTCTTTGTTCGGAGGGCTTTCCGTTATTCGAGTAACATACAACTACATTCATTTTAATTTATTTTATTTTTCATTTTTTTTTTTAAAGGAAAACAATCCCTTAAAAAGTTTTTACTCTCTCTTCCGTGAATGCGCGATGCTAGTTAAGCGAAACCCAGACTTTTCACGCAAAACTGGGAAAATCTCCGAAGCTCACTTCCAGTTTATTTAACAAAATTAGCAACTGCGTAAAACGCGGAGCCTCTAGGGGAAGGAAAGGGAACTCACTGTCCGAAGATTTCTTTGACTCATGCACGCTTACTTGACACATCTGCTGACTCATTCCGGGCACCGAATGTAAAAAGAAAAAGAAAGAGCACTGGTACTGAAAACTCGGAACACATCTCGAAACGGAATAATAATGATAATAAAAATGTCAAAAAAAAAAAAAAAAAGTTAACTTCCCTGCGCAGTTTTCGAAAAATAAATACATAAATATAACAAAAAAGAGTCACATCCTAAACAAGTTGCGTTCGATTCAACCAATCCCGCTCGACGAGCATTCTGACATCCCCCTAGATGAAAAGATGCGGAAGGAGATGCTGGAGGGATTCTAAGATGCAAGGGAACAGCTAGGGGAAGTTTCTTTTCACCCCCTCCTCCCCCCTCCCGTTTTCGTCTGGAGCCATTGCTGGGGCTGCAATTTGTCTTACAGTGAATGGACGCTGTGGCAGTGGGGCGCCAGTTGGACGCTTTTAGAGGGGGGGGAGGAGGGCATAGAAATCCGGGCGCCCTAACGTCGCGCCAGCACTGATTTGCTTTTAATGGTAGCGAGGATTTTTGTATTTCCAATGCATCTATTCTCTTTGTTGCAGTGCTGTGTGACCTATGGGATGAGCATTAAGCTTGGCGCCACAGTACAGGCCTGCTTCTCTCTTTCTGGAGCTAAGCTTTTTCACAAACGTAACGGGCAGGTTTGTTACAACTATCCTAAATACGGCAGTCGATTTTTAGCTAAACAACCCTTGGAAAGCTGGAAACACACGTATACAATGCAATTGCCTCGAGTTTATTTCCTTAACGCTGTGCTTGTAACGTTAAAACAATTTTATGGGTGCTCACTGGGGTCCATCAAATCAGTATATGAAGCCGAATCTATTTTATACACTTGAAATGCAGACGTTACGACTTCTGTATGTAATCATGCCTAGATGGTGGTTGTAAAGATTTCAAGCTAGGAATTAGGCCCCTTGCCATGGCGTTGTGCTTGGGAGCTTACCGTACCAAAATACTGAAAGAACGTAATGCGTCATTACTTTCAAAATAGACGCTTTCAAATGCGTTTAATTCTCCAAAATTTCGGGAAGTAATTGAATATGAAACTATCAAAAGCCGGTTTATGTGATTAGGCTTACTTAAATTTATAAATAAATTCACATAACTGAAGTACTTACTTATGTGATATGGTCCTTTAGAAAAACACAACAGAAAAACAAAAAGTGATTAATCAAATATATTTCTTAACAAATAAAAATAACAAATTTCTTAACAAATAACAATAAATATATATATTATTATTGTACTTACAGTTTATATTAGCCTATCTTACTTATAGTTTATATCGCTTTTTTTCTAAGTTTTATTCCTCAAAATTAATATATATATATATAGTAAAATGGCTAAACTTACGACTCAAGAAATCATTCACACTTCAGTAAAGGTATTCTAATATATTCAATGAACGTAAAACCGTATCCAAAAAGGCATAAGTGGATATATCCATCAAATAGCATATCCGAACAGTTGGTAAAATTGAAAAATGAAATGGAATTGTAAGAAATAAAACAAGGGTAGTAAGCATCGGCTGTATTCATCAGGCCTCACGAACCGAATACTTACTACCAAAATAAAAACAAAGTAGCAGGATTTCAATGTAGTTACTTATGTGTGTATATATATATATATATATATATATATATACTTAATATTAAAAAAAGTAATAGATTTTTAAAAAGTGAGTTTTAATGGAAATTCAATTGTACAATTTATAGCCAAATTTTTAAATATATATACATAACCGAATTGCCCACAAATTTCTACAAATGTTAGCCTTAATTACCTTAAATACATTTACATAAATACGTAATAAAAAATGTAAAAAATGTACTTCAATACGGCAGAGATTTCATCCAATTTGGTAGCTTCATTAAAATTATAGGCATTAATCGTAATTTTATCAGATTATGCTCAAATTTATCGTTAGAGGTGGCATTTCGCAATCTAAATAATATAAACTGGCCCCTTTTTATAAACAGCTTATTTGCGGCTCATCTTTTATTTCTATTGATAGATGACTAACAAAATTTCAAATATTCAACAGACCGACACCCAGCTTTTCTATTAAATTAATTGAAAATAGTACAGCTGGTTTTCCGTAAAGTATGTGTACAATTTTTTTTTCGAAATAGAATGCCAGGAATTGGCTCATTTTCTTTTTTAATTGTCGTCCAAGTGGGTTTTTCTTTTGAAATCCGACCGACTTTTGATTTTAAAAAAAGAATTGCTTGAGTTTAAGCCTGTTACCAGTGCAGTAGGAGGCTTAAAGTAGGTTCACGTGTCTAATCAAGCCAAAATTTCGGAGAAAAAAATGTAAGATAAGATGCATGAAAAGTTCAGTTTTCCATTCGATAATAATTTAAATAACATATACTAGGCAGATGGCCAGTTAGGTGGAAGTGAAATAGGTAAAGAATATTTGAAAATTGGAGTGATAAAATACACGTCCGTTCTTCTTGCATAAATGTAGTTTGGACACTAAAGAACGCACGTACGAAGTAGATCTTTTAATTTACAGCTAAATGGCCTGTTTAGAGTCTATTTTAAGCCCCTTACTAGCTTCTGCGCTGTTCGCATTTCTTTTTCTACTCCTGCAATCGAAACAAAAGCCCTACTTGGCCGATCATTTATTTAAAAGAAAAAAAAAAAAAGCAAACAAATTTTATGCTGTAGCTGTAGATTTTTTTTTTTTTTCATTTCTTTTTCTTCTTTTAAGAGTTTTCAAAATTAATTTTCTCAGCGATTTTGGTTGGTTGGTGCTTTTTTTAAAAATGAATACATTTAGAGAAAAGAAAAAACTCTTGCATAAGTAAAAACAGATAGTAGTTATTATTGAAATATTGCCATTGATTCACAGATTTCAGTGTTACGCTTTAGAGAGATAATCTATCTATAGTTAGATGTTATTTCTCCATTTTTTTTCTTTCAGAAATACATTCACAAAGCACCACGTAATGTCCGCTCATTTTGATTCAATTTTTAAAATAAATATGTTGCGGATAGTTAAAAAATTTTTGCTGAAAAGTTTCGAAGTTTTTTAGTTTTAATTTCAATTTACATTTCACTGCTCAAAATTTTATCTAATAAATCGCATTTAATCGCTTTCTTTGTGATGTACGTACTGAAAGATAAGTAAAAATATCTAAATTCAATTGTGTTATCTCTCTAACACTTTATTATCGTATTTGAATTTAAATTGGAAACCTCGGAAATCTGAAGCACAGGCGGCATTGCCTGTAAAACAAGCTTCCCAGTTGCAACATCAACCCGCTTGGAACGCTAGTATTACAGGTTAACTGTAGAACTTAAAAAGGAGAAAAAATGCTCATGTTTCAAAAGTAAATTTGAAAGAGTACGCTGCACTTTTCTTGTAATTTAATGCTGTTTGCAAGAATTTCAGTGTAAGTTGTCACAATTAATATCCGAAGATTGTGGCTTAGGACACATTTTAGACTGAGTTTTCCATTGATTAATAACTGCGATTATCTGTTATTTCCATACACTAAAACATTAAAAAAGAAAACGGAACTGGGTGTATATTTCTAACACAACAAAAAAAAAAAAAAAAAAATGTACTATTTTTACCAGTATGATGCTATGATTACAACTCACTGCAACATAAGACACCGAAAAGGAGTCTTTACAATGCCAGAAAACAGATTTTCTTTCTACTCTTTTTTTTCTTTTTCTTTTTTTTTTTAAAGAAATATCACTAAGCACCATGAACTAAAGTTGATTCAATGATTTTTTTAAAGCACTAGGACTTCAATGTTTTTAAACATCAATAATTCTGATGCAAAAAACCACATGCTACCTTTTAATTAGAAATGTTAAAAATTCTTCATTAGAAAATCTCCAGTACTGCAAGTTAATAACATTTATAAATAATGAAAAAGATAAAACTTTGTAAAATAACACGCATAAAAAGTGCTCATCAATATGGATACGTGTTTCGGGCAACGAACTTTCGGCCTTCTTCAAGAGAAGTCCATACACATTGTTTTATTGACTTCAGCTAAAGAAGCTCGAAAAATTTTCGTCCGAAGCACGAGTCCAGATTGATAAATATCTTTTATGTGTGTTATTTTACAAAGTCTTAATTTTTTCGTTATTACACCAGTTTCTCGTGTTTCCAATTTGAAGTGTTAGCGTTTATCATTTATTGATAACATTCACATTATCGTTCAACTTGATGTGGTATGAGTGAAACTGAAAGCTCTCGTTGAAACTGATTCACAGACTGAAAGCAAATTCGTTGTCGTGGACGGACTTGCGCTACAACGCGATCTATCTTACGCAGACTTTTTCAAGCGATTCAACGTGATCCATCTAACGCAAGTTTTTAACGAACTACAACGCTATCTAACTTACGCGAGTTTTTCACTACTAACGTAACCCCGAGCTAACGCGAACTCCACTCGAATAAGAGATTTTTCGCCAACTGTAAGAAGCGTGCAACGAGAAATTTTCACTTACGGGAGGTGGAACTTATTCCTTGCATAAGTCAAGAATCCCCTGTAATTTAAGTTCTCGATTGAAAATTTATGCCTTTACAAAAGTTCGCAGAAACAGGGGGGAAGATAAATCATTCCAAACGGACTGGTTATAAAATAATTTCCTCTCCGAGTTTTTTGCACATGTACTGAGAGAACAATGTATCAGGTTGTAACGAAAGTTTTCCGCCAGATTTGCTTGAGTCAGCTGATGTGGTGCCGAGCGATTGACCTTATATGTCAAGTTTACGCGATGCTTAGCGCGACTAATGGACGTGGCACTAAAGTCTAACTCTTTTAGCTATAGCTCTCGAGTGGATGAATATTTTATTTTCTTCCACAAATTCTCGTAGGCGGGCCTCATCGCAGCATCAGTAGGCCGGCCAGAGCGCTCTGCAACTTTAATGTCCTAGTCCTCGTTTTTGAACTTTCGGTACCAAATCTTCATAGTGTCATATGATACAACAGTAGTACCTTAAGCTAAACGCATGATTCGGTGTCATCCTGTAGCTGACTTTTTGCAACAGAGCTGAGAGTAAAGGATGGTTCAATCTGGTAGCGTGATAGTTCCATTTCAGACACCTTATACTTAATCATAACGACATTAGTTTACAGATTTCACAACACAGTGCTCTAAAACAAGTCTTTTTCTTTCAAATAACAAAAATCGTTTGGCGAAATATGGGTAAAGACACCAACTCGAACTCCTTGTGCAGGCAAACTTGCAGTGGCGGAAAACTTTCGTTACAACCTAATACCTCTTCAATGGTGTATCTAAGGTTCTGGCAGGTAGAGCACGTGCATGGGCGACATGGGTCGCAATGGTACGATGAAAATCTGTGAAAAGGGTCGCAAATTTTCATTGTGAGATTGAGGTAACAAAACAAGCCTTTAGACCATAGGTTCCCAACCTTTTTTGAACTGGCGCCACCTTTTCTAGTGAATATTTCAATACCGCCCCCCCCTCCCACTCCAGAGAAATAAGAGCGTACATAATGCTTGGTGAAAACAAGAATTAAATTTAAAAAAATTACTAATAGATAGAAAATTGTTGGAATTGAAACTGTACTGAATTTCTTCTTCATTTAAAAAAGAGGAATAAAAGTTTTAGAGAGGTATATTACAGAGGTATCGCTTTGTCGGCACATTTCACTGCTGTTTTGTTGTTAAATGGTGCGTTGGGGATGGCTGCACGTTTTTAGATTTGGGCTGTCTATCCAGTAGTTCTTCTGTATCGATGGCACCACTACTCTTCATGCTTGGTACTTTTTCTGCACGGATTTCGATATGGGACGATCCTCTACAAGCGGCAGATGGGCGAAATAACGTCCCCCTGTCAAAGGAAAACTCTACCCCTTTTAATGATTATCTACATAAGCGTCCTCTGCCGACATATGGCGACGAATCATAATGCAGGCATTCCCACAATATAAACTTAATGATTACGATTCACAGTGTCATCATACAGGCAAATTTAGCTTAGCGCTTTTAGAATACGTCACTGACCGTCCTCTATCCAAGTCCGTGTTTTCCTGACACCATTTCAAAACTGAAACATTAACTTCAATCTTTTGTCATCAAACTGCTAACAAGTGGCTAAACAAGTGGTGTCTGGTAGACAAAGTATTGGTGTCTCACATGTATGGTTCACGTCTGAATCCCGCGTTCGTTGAAAAACTATTTAACACTTTATAACAATTCGAACTTACTTTATAACAATTAACTTTAATACAACTTTATAACAATTAACTTTATAACAATTCGAACTCCGCATATTAATTCTTATGTTTATTAACACAAAAAGTTACAATTTTAAAAAAAGGAATACTTCTTTTCAGAATCTCCTAAAACTGAAAAAGGGCAACAGACATATCCTGGTAGCTTTGCTGCTAGTCTTTCTCTCAGATAATTTAGAGATATATTTTAAACAGCGAATTAGTCCCTAAAAATTTCGTAACCATGTACAGTAAATTACTTGAATATGTCGTTATAAATGCTCAGCAGTATAATAAGTAAGAATTTATCTTCACCTTTGTTTCTAACAGGACGAAACCTGTAGCAACACATTACATTTGTATTTTACATTGCATCTGTCCTTTTGCAATGGCATTTGTCTGAAATGAGCATGCAGTTATTCATTTTTTATCATTGATGAGTTCGCGGTTTTTTTTTTTTTTGCAAAAACTTCGTAATTACAGTCATTAAACGGTATTCGATATGCAAGAGGTTTTGTGCACTTTTTTTCAGGCTGATTTCTCCTTTGTACATCGCCGACAACTGGAAAAGAAAATTAATTATTGCTGGTGTCCCTGTTTTTTTTTTTTGTGTGTGTGTTTGTCGCTTATAACAGTAGATTTTTTTTTTTTCTGTTCCTATATCTGCATCTCTCCCTCCTCCCCATCCCCCTCAAAGATTGCCGTCTTTCGAGATAACGCATTAGCAACGCATTACCGACATGCATTCGTTTCCTTCTCGTCACGAATAACTTTTGGGTCCGAGCACCTAATTTCATTACACATCATCATTACGCAATCAAGCTACCCCCCGCCCCTCCTCCTCCTCTCCTCCCTTCTCCGGCTGCATTTACACTGGAGACTTGATGTGTTTTTGATAGCACGTTCCACTTCCAAATCTCCGGACAAGAGTGGAGACGGATTCCCATGCATCCGGGTGAGATTAGTGACATCGGTGCACGTTTTGCAAAAAGTCCTTTTTTGGGTGTGGAGGCATGCGCAGTATCGGAGGTTAATTATACGCCGAGCAGCGTTTAGATGGCGTGCACCGAGCTAGCCGCTTGATTACTTCGGGCCGTCGTAATTTGTGTAGAAATCTCTTGAATTGTTGTTGCCTTAGTATAAGAAAGAAATTAAAGAGAATCAAATCAGAATCAAATCATCCCAAATGATGATGATAGGCTTAGGCTTGTTGAATGGATCCTTTTTGGGGGAAAAAAAAAAAAAAAAAGCTCCTCAATATTCAGATCAGGTCTTGAGTTCCTTCCCTTACAGTGTCTTTGTATACGACTACAGGTATCTGGTTTTACAGACCCTCACGGGCCGGGTACGGGTAAAGATTGGATGAATATGGTGTTAAAGGGCCGGGCATTACTTGCGTTTTTTTTTTCTTTTTCCCCTTCCAACACGCAAAAAATGTGTTTTAGTAATTCTCTTCAATAGGTAATAAATTGTGGAATCGTGCGTCTATTATTCCGTTTGCTTTGAAAGAGCTTGGCGTGGGAAAGTTTTCAAGTTTTGTTGCACTTAGAAAAGAATGTCATAATCATAGGCGCATACACGGAGGGGGCTATGGAGGCTAAAACCCACCCCCGTCCTAAATCTCGAGAGTTGGAAGTGAGAAGCTTTACAAATAATTAATAATGAATTAAAATATTTTATTTTTAAAAGTCGTCTTCGAACTACTTCTAAAATATCTTCAAGAAAACAAAAAGTCAGAAAATCTGAAACACTTTCAGATTTTAAATACGTACTAAAGTGCTATATATATCAAAAGCCTATCATAATTTATGCATCATCCCTATTTTTCTTCCTTATTCCATTAACTTGGAAAGTGCACCATTTTTCATGAGTGAGCCGTATTTTTTTCTTGTTCCATAAAACCCATCTTTGGAATCGAAATCTATCTTAAAATCGCCTACTCAAACTAGTTTACAATCTTCGCCAAGTATATTCCAACTATACTTCACCGTTTTAAATATTGTTTCGAATGTGCATCATAATCCATGAGCGTGCCGTGTTTGTCTTGTGTTCAAGTGATACAGAATATTTAGACGTTATAAGATATTTATAATTATAATCAAGGTCACTGTAACCGAGTTCATCGGTATTTGTAGCTCTAGCCCCCTCCCTAATCTAAAATCCTGGGTGCGCCACTGGTCATAACCGTCCGCTTTCTTTTTGCATACTGTTTACCAGTAGTGGCGCTTGACTTTGTCCGACAAGAGAGCTAAATAATAAACTTTAACGCAAACGTACAATTTTAAATTTTAATGCTTGTACTTGTACTAGATGACTATGCTATCATTTTACATAAAAAAAGTACTTATGGAATATTCTACATTACTTTTGCAAAAAATACCTTACGTGAAACATAAAAAAAATTATTACAATCACCGCTTAAACGCAAATTACTTTTCATGCAAGATGTCTAAAAAATATTTATTTATCGATCTATTTGGTCGTCTTTATATTTTTTTTAATTTCTGGATTTTTCGATTTCTGTATTGTTAAAATTTCTAGATCTTTTCTCCACAATTATGGGTCCGTACGGTCCCGGCCGGTGCGCAATGTTTCTTTCAAATGTGTTGAGGGCCAGGGCCGGGCCTACAATTTCAAGAATCGCCGGGCACGGGACGGGAGGGGCCTGGACTCAATTTTCAGGCACGTGCAGGTCTCTAATCTGGTTTCGAATTCTGAAAAACAATGGCATAACAACAGTAAGAACAGGAGCATATTTAAGAGGGAAATGTGTCTTCTAAAATATGCCATCCTTTAGTACTCCATTTAAGGTAGGTTTCACTATACATTTATGAAATATTACGATTCACTTGAAAATCATTGCATATATTTTCTTAATTTCTTTTTTCTAATCCCATTTTCTATCATCCTCGGAGGAATTGAATTATGTACAGCTGCAGGAGAAAAAAAAACCGCCCACTTGCTCTTTATTTGGCCATTGTTCGTCGTACAGCAAAGTTATATATATCATTCTTTTGCAAATAACATATGCTTTAATTTACTATTAATCTAATTTGCATAAGGGGCCTTCTTCATATGTAATTCTGCATCAACTTCGTTTTTCTAAATGGCAACACTCTATTTTGACTTTATTAAACGAAAGAAAACCCTCAAATTACTCTAAATGTAAATTTCCAGCAATTTTCTAGCGAATTCTTATTTGCACTATTTTAAGGGACTTTCTGCAAATTGAAAAACGCTATTTATAGGTTTCGATTCCGAACTTTTCGCCTTTCATTAATTTTGTTCGCGATAGTTAAAAGAAATAAATATTATTTACAGGGAAAATACTGTTTTCAGTCTTAAAGATTTTTGTAGTCAGATTATCAGGGCTAGAAATTAGAATATTTAGTCAGTGGTCCAAATGAACCGTAACTCCAAAACTTCCTTCGTCCGTATACATGATTTAAGGAAAAAATACAAAAGGATTGCTTACGATTTTGAAAATCTTTCTAGTTTTGAAATTGTTATTGAGTATTTGAAGGTTCTCTTAGACAGGTGAAAGGTTGCCAGAAGTCAGAGTCCGCTCTCTGCTGTTCTGACTACAAGCATGAAAGTTACTCAGCTACGGTCGAACTAAAACATGAAGAATGATTTCATGATTGAAGATTTACTTTTTGAATTTCATGTAAAAAACGCAATTACTTTTTTGCTGACCAAATATTATCCCCGTGTTTATTTCACTTTCTTCATTTAATATTATTGTCTGTGTGCATTAATTTATAGTTAGATGAAAATTTAGACAGAAAAATGCGATTTTGAATATTTGAATGGTAAAATATGGGGACATCCAAAGATCTGATGTTTCAGATATTATAAAAGATCATATTCAATCCTCGAACGTTAAACATGTTAATTTTTAAGAAATAGGAAGTTGTATTGAAAGACAACATCACTGCATTTAATTCTATTCATATAAAATATTTTATATTAGTAGAAATAGTAGTGGGCACAACAATAGACGATTATTTATAGAATCACCATTATAACCTTCAATTTATTTGCTTCAAAATTTTCTATTTTTTAATACCGCTAACTTTTGCTATTTTTGTGCAAAAGGAATCTAATTTACGTTTATTTTATGCAATTTTCATAAAACTTGTCACTTAATAAATTTATATATGATCGCTTAACTCATGAAAATCAGACATTTTAATCAAGACCCCTTGTGCAATTTTTATGTATAGCATTAAAGTGTACGTCAAGCGTAAACGATTGGTATATGTAACTTTGCTGTACGACGATTGACGGCCGAATAAAGTAGAAGTGGGCTTTTATTTTTCATTTTTTCGCGGCTGTACATTTCAGGGAAAGTAAATAATTTGTTGACTAATTTGTATGCATATGTAATGAAATATTTATGTCGTATAGAACAAGAAGTGTAAAGTTTGAGTCTGTGTCCAAATAATTTTTAATAATGGCAGTTGTTTGAAAAGTAGGATTGAAGCTGTGCCAAAAAAGATGTGAAAGTTCTATTAAGATGATGGCCATTTAGAATCATTTAATTAATTACCAAAACCGAAAAAGAATCACTAATGAAGCTAATAGTTTATTAACAATTGCTTTTATAGTAGGAATTATTAATTTGCCTTTCTGTCACATTATTTTGACATTGCATGCAATCAAAAGCATTTCCTTTGACAATCAAAAATGTTACTTCTCATGTATTTGATATTTAATTATTATTTTGGAAGAAAGTACATGCAATAATGTTCTTTTTGTGTTATTTTTACTTCCTCGTGCGAAGAAGTATTAACGATGTTAAAAGATCAAACTAATTAATAATTTAGTAAAATAATACACATAAAAAGGTACTTATCAAATAAGATAATTTCGGGTGGTACAAAAGGGTCCACCCTTCTTCAGCTCCGAAAAGTTTCAACATCCACACGATTAGAAAGGATAGGAATGAAAAAATACAGGTGGGAGTTGTCATTTGGAAGAAAAAATAAAGTAACGAACCACAGATAATAAAAAAAGAAGAGGGCGGGGAGAAGGAAGAAGGAAATAGCAAAACCAAGTTAATTTATTAATTTTTTTAAACCAGTATAGGTTTAAAAAAATAAATAAGTAAAATAAAACAGTAAAATGAACAAAAAATATAAGGAAACATGAAGTAAATAATGTTGGATACCCCGTATTTGGAAATTTTACACCAGTGGAACGTAAATGAAGGGCTGGTGTAGGTGTGCACATATTTATCCGCCCCATGTTCACTACTATATCCTAAAT
This sequence comes from Cheiracanthium punctorium, assembly GCA_038373885.1. Classification (NCBI taxonomy): domain Eukaryota; kingdom Metazoa; phylum Arthropoda; class Arachnida; order Araneae; family Cheiracanthiidae; genus Cheiracanthium; species Cheiracanthium punctorium. The sequence goes on along the minus strand of JAWZYV010009895.1, from coordinate 568,565 downwards.
TGAAATAAAAATAATAATAAAAGTAAGAAAATCTGAAACACTTTCAGATTTTGAATACGCACCAAAGTACTATATATTAAAAGCGTATCATAGTTTATGCGTCGTCCCTACTTTTCTTTTTTATTCCATTAAGTTAGAAAATGTGTCATTATTCATGAGTGTGGCGTATTTTTCTTCCTTGTTCCATAAAGCCCATCTCTGGTATCGAAATCTATCTTAAAATCGCCTACAGAAACTATTTTACAATCTCCTCCAAGTATATTCAAACTGTACTTCATCGTTTTAAATATTGTTTCAAATGGGCATCATAATCCATGAGTGTGCTGTGTTTGTTTTTATTGGGTTGATTCTTACTTTAACTCCTCGACTCTCGCCAAGGTGGCGATCATTAAACATATGCAGCAACCACTACGATTTTTTGTATTTTTGTGGCAACCGCAATTCAGTAAAAAGGCGATTTGGAACAACATGTAAGTACAGCATTCCGTTATTTATTTATTTATTTTGGATTGCCAATTAATGTTGTTTTAAAATTAATTCATATAAAAAGTTGTTTTAATTCATATAAAAAGTTGTTTTAAAATTAATTCCATTTAAAATTAGTTCATATTCCTTAACTGGTGCGTTTATCGCTAATTTGTTCACTTTCTTTTTCATCTAGTTCTCTTGGGAGCATTGAAACTTGTGCATAACTCCTAGAGACCCATGACTGCAAAGCTCAACAATGTGCGGTGATTTTTTTAGGTTGGCGCAGGGGCGTAGCCAGAAATTTTTCATGGGGGGGTTACGACTACTACAACTCTTAAATATGTATACGTGTGTGTGACAATGTAGTGAAGAATATACATTTTGTATAGGAAAAAATTCCTCATGGGGGTTATGACCCCCTAACCCCCCCTCCCCTTGGATACGCCCCTAGGTTGGCGAGAGTGGGGGCGTTAAAATAGGAATCAACTCTTTCTTGTACCATAAAACACATCTTTGGAATCGAAATCTATCTTAAAATCGCCTACTAAAACTGTTTTACAATCTTCGGCAAGCATGTTCCAGCTATCCTCTACCATTTTAAATACTGTTTAGAATGGGCATCATAATCCATGAGTGTGCTGTGTTTTCCTTCCTTGCACCATACTACACCTGTTCGGAATTGAAATCTATATTAAAATCGCCTCCCAAAACTGTTTAACAATTTTCGCCACTCATGTCAAACTATACTTCAACCTTTATAAATACCATTTGGAAGGTGTATCATAATCCATAAGTGTACTGTATTTGTCTTCTCTGTTCCATAAAACAATTCTTCGAAATTTAAAACTATATTAAAATCGCCTAAGCTTTTTTACAATACTCAACAGGCGTTTTTTAACTATACTCGTGATATATTTATAATAAATTGTCGCGTTTTCGCACCAAATTTAGCGATCCATTAGCAAAAATTACAAACCTGGTGCGACTTTCAACATTTTCTTAACGCTGTTGAGAAACCTTGTTACTCGCACCCCCTTCCACATTAGCTGGCAAACACATTCGAAAAGATTTTCACCGTGACAGTTCATATCTACAAAACCTGTCTATAAGATCATGTAGACAAAAATTAGTTGACAAAAATGTGTAGATACAATTCTTGGATTGAGCAAAATAGCACCCTCTAAGGAAAAAAAAAAAAAAAAACTAATCTCGAAGTTTTATTTCGAAGTGGTATAAACTGGAGGCGTCCCAAAGTCAGTGATCAGTGTATGTATAAGAATTATTAAAATCGAAATGGATACTAAAAAAACGACGATTTTTGTGTTCAATGTCTTATTTTCCTTGAAACCCTTGGCGGATTACAGTTCGGGTTTAGGCACCAAAGAGTTTGGAAAAAAAAAAGTGGTCATAGCCGCTTGCAGACGGAAGTGGTTATTTGATTATGGTTAAGTTAGATTTAAACACGCCTCGCAAGCATCGGACCACCTATAACCTTACTCAGTCAATTGATATATATGGTCAGACGACAGCAAAAATTACATTTTTCTGGTGATGTGTGTTTGAAAATAGAAATTGTGATTTGTGATCGGATGTAAGGCATTTGTGTCGATATTAGCCCAAAGAACCCTCTGTTATTCCATGTGTGAAGTAAAAATAACTCAAGTAAATGAAATGAAATTAAGCAGCATAATGTTGGTCAGTAAATTAAAATATAAGGGTTAAATTTTGCATTTTGTTAAAACACTGAAAGCTTAGCACCCCTGAAGTTTATAAAATGGAATTTTGGAACATGTTAGAGGATCCCTCAACGTAAAAATAGGTAATAAAGTCTTTCAGAAGTAAAGTTCGTGAAAACTGAAAATTTCTGTTTGCGAATAACCGAATTTAAAATCAAGTAGCAATTTCGATACTTACTCAACAATTTTTTAAAAAAATTGTAATTTAAAAATTAAAAATCTTTTCCTTTCTTTTTCTCTTCCTTTATTTCTCTATTTTTAAACTTTTGATTGGACTTCGGAAAAATTGTGCACATTTTCACCCCGGAATCTTGCGGAAACTACTACGGTGAATTATTTGAAATATGGTATCATGTTGTGTTATAGTTCAAGATAAACGTTGAACTTTTTATTAAATTTTGAACAGATTTTTCAAAACACTGTACTTCTAAAGTAGTAGAACCCCTGTGAAACAGGGTGAGTAATTTGCACTAGCATTTATTGGGGGGGGGGGACGCCCACTAGTCATGCAATCTAAAATTTCAAATGAAGAAAAGTAACTATATCAGTCAACAAAACCCTCCTAGAATTTAAAATTGATGAAAACGTTGTATAATAACACATCAAACGATACTTTTCAACAATTTTATATCTAAAATAAGGTACCAATTTTTTGAGTGTTATCTTACGAAGTTTTTATCAATTCTAACCTACAACTACGTTCGTGATGTCAAATCCCCCCCCCCTCTTTGGCTACGCCACTGAATAAATGTATCATTTCTTTCATTTTCTTGCTAAAAGTTTCCTTTTAAAATTCAGTTTTCGCTTAAGGTGTAAAAAACTATCATGAAGTAATTTACTAGTACCTTAAAGAACTTCAAATTATTATACAGTAAAACCTCGATACAGTGATACTCAAGGGACCCAATAAAATTATCGTTCTAGAGGAATGTATCGTTATATCGATGGGGAATTATATAGTATGGAAATTCCGCAGGACCACACGAAATTTTACCGGTATAGAGGATTTATCGTTGTATCGAAATCGTTTATAGCAAGGTTCTACTGTATTTACATAAATTTGCAAAAAAATTATATTTACGTAAATTTTCGACAAAATAAGTAGCTTTTTACTATCTCACTTAATATGTTTTCATTTACACGTCGTTTTACGTCAGTCCCTTGAAAGACGTATTAACGGTGCTTTACTGTATTTTTTTTTCTTTTATGGGAAAAGTTCTCTATCATTTTATGCTGACACCTTCCTGGGTTATCTATGCGGGGTGCGTATAATTTGTTGGGCGTTCAAATCCGCACTGTATGCAGAAGTGTAACCTCGTGAAGCGTGATAAATTTTCGTCTGATGAAAATGACGGCGAATATCTTTTCCGAAATCGCTCATCATCTTTTCACTGTTCGCACTTTCATTATTTGGGTTGCATTAGTGAACGTACATGAATTTTATTTCAACAGACTGATGCCCAACTGTTTTCAGCGAAATAAAACGAAATTATTTTTACAAGCATCGCTTGTAACATCCGCACTGGCTCCACCCTCGACTCCACCTCCATAGTTATTGAAGACACAGAAACGCGCTTCATGTTAAATATGTAGTTGAAATTTAATGTTTAAAAAAAAAAAAACGCATTTTAGCTCTCTCGTCATTTTTGTGTAACCCTACTCGTTTATTTTAACATGATTTAAATTGATTAATGATAAGAATAATTTCATAAAAAGCGGACTTTTTCACCGTAATGGCCGAGGGAGTGTCCGACTCTTCCTCTAAACGGACTAGCTTTCTCTTTCGACTTTCTTTTTTTTTTTTTTTTTTTTAATTTAGGTATTTTCAACATTTCTCATGTAATGTCTAAGTTAGTTCATATATTTTAAACTAATGTTTTTTATAATGATAAAACTAAAACCGAGTGATGATTTGTACATTACCTTGCTCATGCAACACATTAGAAGCGTTCCGTGGCGGCTACAGAACCGTGGCTAGTTCTATCAAGGACCGATTAAAGGAGGGGGCGGAGGGGCGACCCCCCCCACTCGAGATAAAAGAAATTAATGTAAAAGATCCTATTTTACATCTATAAAATGGATGTATATGGCAAGCTTCTAACTAACCTCCCCCACCGACAAACTTGCATTAATCCTCCAATGAGTTGTATAGGAGGAGGGATCTTTTCTGAAATGTTCACATTTAACGCTACAGAATATTTATCAGCACACTACAATATACAATACAATCAATTCGTTATATCGTACAATGTCAAATGTCATAGAGACTTAGATCGACAAATGTTAAAAAAAAGGGAGCGGTCGAAATTCATTCACCATTTTTATTCCTTCGGCGGTATAATACTTTGTACTACATTACTGAAACATTACTTCAGATATTTTTTAAATTACTGCATAGTTACATTTCTCTAAATATTGATATGCATGATCTGACAGTTGAATTTGCGCACAACAAAGCTCGCGCGAAACATACTTTGAGTAAAAATAAGAGGATAATTTTTCTCTATGTATTTTTTTCCTGAGTTGTTCCCTAAGATTTTTTTTTATCGCGCTTTTTGAAAAGAGTAAATTATAGCAATTTCTTTTATTTATTTTAAAAATCTGCCAAAGAAGCAAAGCATTGCCTATTATTACTCTGTATATTAAGTTGTAAGAAAATAGTTTTACATTAAAACTATAACAAGTCATGTTTAGTATACATAACAAGTACTAAACAGAAACATCACAAGTACTTACATTAGTTTAATCACTGGGGAAAAAAAGAACCTCCATTTTTTTTACCTAAGTTTTTAATTTTTGGAAATGTGTTTTCTTCCATAATACATCTCGCACAGGGGCGTAGCCAGAAATTTTTCATGAAGGGGGGGGGGGGGTTACAACTACTGCAACTCACATATATGCATATATGTGTGTGATAAAGGAGTGAAGAATATGCATTTTGTATGGTAAAAAATTCCTCATGGGGGTTTATGACCCCCCTACCCCCCCCCCTCTTTGGCTACGCTACTGATCTCGCATCTAAAAACCAATTACAAGTTTGAAATGCACAGAAATATTTTGAGAACGGGAGAATCTAACAGAAAAGTTCGTTAGAACGCATTTCGTTATTTAGAAGTCATTTTACGAAGATATCTCAAAATGCTCTTGGTTTCAAGGAAAAATTTGCAAAATAGAGATTTCTCTCCGATTATGTGTTTTTCATCGCAAAGAGGTGTGGGCGGAAATCCAACTTCAATTTTAATAAAAACCAGCAGGCCATTAACGCACTGTAAGCAAGCGACTTTCGGAAAAAAGTATCCAGAATCGGAGTTGCATTTCCGCTCACGTTGTTATGTAGCTCCGCCTCTGCCACAATAGTATGTCTATAAACTGTCTTTTCTTGGAATCTATGTTGAATTAGTCATTTTCTATTTTTTTTTTTGTGTGTGTGTGTAAATAAACTGCTTAATTTGATTTAGAAGGTTTACTGCTGATATTGAGGAACAAATTATTTCATCGAGGGCGTTGTCTTTTCCCATGAGGGCGGAACTTCTATCTAGCATCAGTTCACGAAAAAAACCTTACTTTAACACGCCGCGGTGGCAAGCAGTGAGTTAACGTTCTCTTTTGCTGAAAGTTTTGCTGGGTTAAAAGACTGCTTTTTTTTTCAACATAAGGGCTTGGATTGTTATGATATAAAACTAAAAGACCATATGTGCCAAATAATTACTTTAAATGTAAGAAAAGAAAAAAATTACGTGATTTTACACTAATAAGTATGTGCGACTAATGTAGTCTCGGACGATACTGTAGTACACGTCGAACATTTTAATTCTTGTGAAGCAACTTTTTTCTTTACGTTATAAAATTACATAAATAGTATAACAGGTAGGACTTTTTCGGTGGGGGGCGCAAATCGTAAAAATTTATTTTATCAAGTGTAAAGCCTAATTAATATTGGTGAAAGTCCCATTTATCTAGTGTAAATATATTTTTTCTCAGGGGGAGGGCGCCCCCTGCGCCCTCCCCCTGGATCAGCCTTTGCTATCACTGCAATTGTTGTTGCTACCAGGGAAGCTCGACACGCTAAGCAAGGTAAGCATCGCATCGGGGCGCCGTCTTCAAAGGGGCAACATTTTGAACTCAAAAGCTTGAAAAAAGTATAAAAGGGGGCCCCATTTATACGTTTTCAGGGGGGCGACACGTACTCTAGGCAGCCGCTGGTTGCTACGTCCGACGAACAAGTTTCATCATACTGATGCTAGCCAAAAGTGAATAATAGAAATAAGTAATAATACAATGAGTCTACTATATTAGTAGTCGATATTACTCTAACTATAAGCATATAAATACTAAATTGGCTAGTACTCAAACGGTCATCGACCACGAATCTACTGGCAACTTAAAATCAGGTTTACGATCATTTTTCCTCCCAAACAGTTTAAAGTTTTAGGAAAACATTAGAGGAAAAAAATAGTAAATGATATTTTATTTTTAAACAGTTTTTTTTTTTAATTTTTATAAAACTATTTTTCTTAAGAACAATATTTGTTAGGGTGAAAGACTTTCTTGTCCCATAGTCATGCGAAGATGACTCCTCCGGTATGTAAGACACGAAAAAGACGTTTCATAACTGGCTGAGCTGATTGGCACAGCCAGACACGGAAACAAATGTATAAGAAACATTGATTACATTAAATGTTTTCGATAACACTGAATGAAAATGAGATTTGTTTCAGTTACGCAGTCCGTTGTGACCGGTTTTGTGTTGACTGGTTTGGCCCGTTGTGTTGCTTGCCGGCAGTACTTGTGATTGTTAGGTGATAGGTTATGAGTCATTAAATAGACAATGAAACTGCAAATAAATAGTGGCACGCTATAAAACTTGCCCTCTCCCCCCTCTTTCAGTTTTTTTCTGGGAGGCACCTTAAGTGAAATATTTAAGTTAAACATCTATATACATATGTGTAATTAAGTGTTAAATACCCAGAAAAAACCGAAGTCATTGTCACTGAAAAACAAAATAAAATTCAAGAAAAACAAATTCAAAGTTATATATATATATATATATATATATATATATATATATATATATCAATCATGCCACACGTAATCAGAGGGAGAATGGCGCAAAAATTAATTACAGGTTTCTGTAGTATAAATTGCATGTATGATTCAAAATTATTCAGTAGAGTTTAATATAAAGATGGAATTTTAAAAAAACGAATTTTATGTTAAATGAAACTTAAATATATATTTTAAAACTTTGACGTTTAAGCACATAAAGTCCTTATACAAATGTATTTGACACTCTAGAACGTCTATACAATATCAATGTGCCTCTAATTTTTTGAAACGTATTGTATATAGCACAAGGGTGAGAAAAAAAATTTGAAAGCTCACAAGCATCTCGAGATACTGCAAAAAGTATAAGTCCGTATAAAACCAAAAGTGTGGTCATAATCGCTGGCAGATGGAAATAATAGTAAGTAATGATTATAAGGAACCCATTCATGCGCTATACACACCTTGCCAACATCGGACCACAAGATTATTATAATAAAATGAATATTTATAATGGCATTTTCTAAATTTTACTATTTTCTGGTGTTTAGAATTAATTAAAATAAATTTCAAAATAAAATTCATAGACACCCTGTCATGCGCGCAGATCCACATTCTGTAAGTAACCTTACTATGACCGAGTGATAAAAGGCACTGAACATCGTAGATGGCTGAAGTGTCAAGGTCCCGGTTCGGGCCTATCACATGGCCATCCATCTAAAGGTCTGGAGTTTTGGGCGGTTTTCTCCAGATGTACAGGCCCTGATTACCGCTCAGGCCAACTAGGTCTCGGCTTAGGTCCCCCAAGTTTTAGGGGCTCCAAAATGATTAAAATAGTTTTACGCTCTTAAAAAATTAGCGCAAAAGTATGAATGACAATAAATAGATAAGATGCAATTTTACAACACATTCCACTGTGATAAAATGCTTGTTTACTCTGTATTCAGGGATGAAAGAAATGTCATGTTAACCCACTTGTTCCCCGATATTTTTGCGACTTCGATTTTTGCTGATGCCAGCAATAATAGATAAATTTCTGATATCAACTTCTTGAACAAGGGATGATTTCTTTCAAAATCATTATGTATAAAAATTGAAGTGTCAACATCCTACTTGATCATGTTAAAATATTTTGTGGAATTGAGGTTCAATACTCGTGAATAAAGGCTAGGAAAAATAAATAACGCTTTCGACTGAAAGTGAAAATGCCGTCCCAAAGAAGGCACGCTAGGCATAAATGGGTTTTAAGGTTCAAAGCATCCTACAATGGAGCATTCAGGAGCGTGACGTCATCTGAAGCAAAACTTTTGTGCATTACAATTTTATACTTTAAGTTAAGAATTTGTTGAACAAAGGGGCCCCTCCTTATTTACAACAAAAATTTGTTCCGTGTGACAATATGTATCGACAAGGTATGGCCGTATAGTGGCCCCCAAATAGTTCTTGGCCTAGGGCCTCTGAACGTCTTAGTCAGAATCTGCAGATGCAACGTGAATACACGTTAGAAACCCTTTAAAAGTCCTCCGCCCAAGGCAACCCCTCCTTAGGCAGATAGCCCTCGAGTAAGCTTTCTCTTGATGTACAGCTACGAAAAAAACAAGAAAAAAGTCGGCCACTTGTACTTTATTCGGCCGTCGTTCGTCATACAGCAGTTGCATATATACCAATTGTTTACGATTAACATACTCTTTTAATTTGCTATACATAAAAATTGCATAAGGGGCTATCTCCATATTAAAATTAGCAACAACCTTTTTTCCCCAGTAGAACCCCTAGATTTCACTTCACATTTCAAAAATTTAGATCATTTTACCCCGAATACCAGTTTTCAATAAATTTGAACTGAAAATGAGTGAGTTATGAGCTTTCGAAATCCCCCTCCCCCTATGTTGAAATATTTTTTCATACTTTAATTCATATCTCATATAACGATGATAACAAGAAGCTGGTATTTTTCGTTCAATTAGAGCTAAACGACCCAAACATAATTTACTAATATTATAATTTTTAATAAGTTATTAATATGAATTATATATGGATTATTAAATTAATATTCAAAAAATTAGGAATAGCGACCTAGGCAAATTTCGATGGAAATAGATGCAAAACGGAAATGGCTGTGCAAAATTTCAAATTCTTAGGTTTAGTAGTTTAATTTATATTGATTAAAATGTCTTATTTTCATGAGTTTAAGGCATCATATATAAATTTATTAAGTGACAGTTTTTTTTTTAATTGCGTAAAATAAATGTAAATTAGATTTCTTTTGCACAAAACTAGTAAAAGTTAGCGGTATTAAAACATAGAAAATTTTGAAGCAAATAAATTGAAGGTTTATAGTTTGATGGTGATTCTACAAATAATCGTTATTGTTGTGTCCACTACTATTTCTATACTAATATAAAATATTTTCTATGTATAGAATTATATGCAGTAGATGTTGTCTTTCAATACAATTTTCTATTTCTTAAAAACTAACATGTTGAACATTCCAGGATTGAATTTGATCTTTTATAATATCTGAAACATCAGATCTTTGGATGTCCCCATTCAAACATTCAAAATCGCATTTTTCTGTCTAAATTTGCATCAGACTATAAATAAAAATGGCGCCAAAAGTTTTATAAAAATATTGCGCGCTGCACATGATAATATTAAATATGAAGAAACTAACACTGTGGTGATAATATTGGGTCGGGAAAAAAGTAATTGCGGTTTTTTTCCCCCCCATGAAATTCAAACAAATAAACTTTCAATCATGAAACCATTTCTAAAGTTCGACTGAGTAACATTCATGCTTGTAGTCAGAAGAGCAGAGGACAGACTCACTACTAGCAACATTTCACCTGTCTAAGAGAGCCCTTAAATACTCAAAAACAATTTCAAAATTAGAAAGATTTTCAAAAAACTTAAACATTCGTTTTGAATTTTGAATTTAAATCATGTATATTGATAAAGGAAGTTATTTGGACCACTGACTAAATATTCTAATTTCTACCCTTGATATTCTCAATACAAAAATCTTTAAAGTTAGTAGTAGTATTTTCCTTGTAAGTAATATTTATTTCTTTTAACTATCGGCCGTCCACGCAGTCACTCCGCCTCTGCACACAAAAGCAGAAAACATTTTGCACAGTAAAGGCATAATGCTGCTTAAAACATTTGCTTTAAGTTTCAGATGTTTCAATAATATTTTAATTTATCAGTGTATTTATCACTGTTGTTGGTGGTCTTGTTAATTTAAAAGTTATATCTTGTAAGTGATGTATCAAAAAAGCATACATTCACGTAAAGCTAAATATGAATCCTTTTACTTTTCCGGAGCAGAATTTCATAATATCTGCTCACATTGGGTTAAAAAAAAAAAAAAAAAAACTTCGCCAGTAAAACAAAATTAAATGAATCTTATAAGCAATTGTAATCAGTATTCATTAGAAAGGCCAGACATTTTTGACGGTTTCTGACAGTAGCGCACTCAAGGGGGGAGTGTCCAGGGGGTCCGGACCCCCCCTCCCATCGGCTTTGATTTTTTTTTCGATTGATTATTATCTTATATCTATAGTAAATAAAATAATTCTAAAAAAAGGTAGCAATAGTTTCAGTTCTAATAAATTAAAAAATAATTTTTTTTCTCGTTTTCCTCGACTTTCAAAAACGAACTAAAAGCGAACATAAAACACCATCTTGTTCTCAAAACTGAACAACTATTACTTTCCTTCCTATAGTACTGTGTAGTGTATTCTTAGGAATTTGGATAGGAGGAGTTTTGATGAATTCCATCTAATGAAAACGAGCTCTTTCATCACTGATTTTTAACAATCTGGAACATCCCTAAAAGCTGACCCCCCCCTCCCCCCAGCCAAAAATCCTGTATGCGCCCCTGGTTTTTGATTTTCTTTAGAGAGTGATTGCTTTTACTTATCCGTTAAAGCAGCAGAACGTTTCAGACTTTTCAAAATTTTTGTTTGGCAATATACATGCATGTTGATAAAACATTTTTTATAAAAGTGTTTTATGAAACAAATAGACCAATTCCTACCGTCTTTTTGCTCACAGGCAAATAAAAACCTGCCTGTGGGTGGCAAAAAGATAAAGAAAAATAAATAAATTTATATCTCCGTGCTCTATACTAGGGATGCAACGGATATCCGGCAAACATACTACATCCGGCCTATCCACCGGATAATTGGCAGTAGCCGGATATTACAAATATCTGGTAGTACATCCGGCCTGAAATTATATACAGAGAAATAACATAAATAAACATAATAAATGACTAAATTCTAAAAACTGCAATGATTAAAAAATGCAAAAAACAAAGTTTTGTGAAAATATTTTGTTTGCAATACTTTTTAGAATGTATTTTTATCATGTATAGAAAAAGGGGAAAAAATTAAGTACTTCTATCTTTTTTTAAGATTGGAGTACATTATTACTGGAAGAAATTATTGTACAAAAACACTATTTTTCCATCTTTGTAGGATTTTGGTTAACTTTTTTGCCCACCATAATTTGACCTGCTTAAGAGTCTTTGCTGCCTTATAGTGTACTTGCTGTAGTACTACTGGCTGGTGAGAACCCCCCCCCCCCGTCTAATTTTGATAAAGTAAGGAAATTTGTTAAATTGATTTTCCAACCGTTGAATGGAGATGTCTTTCATTCAAGAACTAATTTTTAAGATATTTATCTAAATCTTGAGGGTACTAAAAACTGGTACTAAATTCATGGAAAAAATCCCAAAGGATTTCTGATTTTTGAATAAAATTACTTGGAACTAAGGAAAAAATTTAAAGAAAAGAGTAATAGCTCAATGATCTAAGAAAACTAATGAAAATAAAACAAAAAAGAAGAAAACATATTGCTGCCAGATAATTTGCTGAAGTTTGGCCGGATATTCGGTATCCGGTATCCGGCCAAATTAATATGCGTTGCATCACTACTCCATACATACTACTAGTGTGTATAGTCAATTGAAAAAAAATAAAAGTAAATAAATGGGGTGAAAAATGTAGTCTTATGTTCGAAGCGCTATGGCTAAAAAAAATTTTCGGATACAGTTTAATGCTTCTATGGCATAGATTTCTGAACACATATAATTCATGTTCATGCTATATTACGGGAGCGGCACTAATAGTCATGATTCCGCCCAGATACGTGAAAATTTATAACACCGGAAGTAACAATTTCGATGAAATGAATGCATTAGGGTTAAATACTTTTTAATATGGACCAGAAAAATAAATGAGGCCTGCATCAACTGTACTTCGCCTGAGATTAAAAAAGAAAAAAAAAAGAGACTGAAAATGCACCTTAAAATTTCCCCCGCTCTCTGCTGAGGCCTAGCCCGATATAGTTACACAACGGCTCTTCCCAGGGGCGTAGCCAGGGGGGGGGGATATCGGGATATATCCCCCCCCCTGAAATTTTTGGATTAGTGGTCACAAGATTAAAGCTGTGCAGAAATTCCGCCTATTTATACACATATAAGTTCATATACCCCCCCCGAAAAATTTTCCTGGCTACGCGCCTGGCTCTTCCTACCGTTTACTGAAAGCAAGTTAAGACACACCTATATTAGGATTTTAGAAATCTGAAACATTTTACGTCGAGATAGTATTTCCCAATAGTCCTCTGCAGTATCAATAATTCTATTGATACGTTACGTATCATCTAAATACGTAAGCTTTGTATTTAATGTATTCTTATATATTTATTTAAAATCAAGTTCTTGGCATTTTCAACATAATACAAATCAGTTTTAAACATCATGTTTTATACTTGCTTACTCATTTGAAGAATGCTGAAAATGGATAATTCTGACGAGGTCAAATAAAGCTTGGGAATGTGAGGGAGGGGGATTATATTTTTAAAGTTCATGGTTAGAAAATTTTGCGTACTAGGACATTTTTTAATATCTTATGTCACATTTTCTTAAAAGATATTTCTCAACAGGGCCTGATTTCCGGCAGGGCATTGTGGACAAGCGCCAAATTATCCTTAAGTTTAAAAATTTGCAAATTTTGATTGTAATTTATAATAAGATAGAGAGAAACTAGATAAAAAAAGAATAGTAATAATAATTCCTGTGTTATTATTTCATAGCACAAGCATTATATCCATACCCTTTTTTAGCTAAATGGTATAGTCTCAGACAGTGATGTGGGGTGGGTAAATACCCAAAAACTGGGTATTTTCAACTTAGAATGGAATAACTGTTCTTAACAACATTTATGATTAATACCAATTAGATTTCTATTATTGTTCCTTTTTTTTAATACAAAGTTTTTAATTTTAATTTGACTTCATTATGAGTATTTTTGTAGTGTTTTTTTAATTATAATTAAGCGTTTGATTATTTGGCATAAACTACTTTATCGGTCATACCACATTTTTTTCACTAACTTTAATAATGAAGGATTTTTTTATGGTAGTCCTTAAATTGTTTTGTGCAAGTGACAGCTTTGGCAATATTTTTAATGTGTTACATTGATTATAATATACCTCATAGCTTATTTTAAGTTAACTATTATATCCCAGAGCTTATTTTATGTTTATTATTTTTTAAACTGTGATAGTTTATTATGGTTTGTTATTGAAGGGGAGAGGGGATTATATGCATCTTATGATTGATTAAATGATCACTAAAATAAAAATTGCATGCAAATAATTACAAAACTAGTAGTTATAAGTAATAGGTTTGAAAACATATTTTTTACGGTAAATTTAAACTTTTATGAATATTTCAGATTGATGAACAAAATATTTCTATTAAAAAATCATTAATACTAATTTTTTTATAATAAAATTTCCGTTTAACGAATTTTTCAGAATTACAAATTTTATTTTCGGTCTCCTGAGATTCAGATTTTACTGTCTGTATATATATTTAGTATAGTTGAATTTCTCTCCTTTTTCTCAAATTGTCCAATACACTACTCCTTGTTATTATTCCTATTTACAATTTTATTCCAACAGTTATATTTATAGGCTATATTTAATCAAGTATTTTATTCAATATGTATCATATAGCTTCTTTTCATAATTATATTTTTTGAAGTTTTATGAAAGTAAAAAGTTGTAAAGGGTGCCTAAGTTTCTCGTTTTTCTTTTTCTTTCCTTCTTTCTTTCTTTTTTTTTTTTTTGGTACTTGATACTTCATAAATATATGTGTGTGTGTCTGAATATCCTTACCCATCAATACAAGCTTTTTTTAAACAATAGTGTTAATTCAAAAATAAATACCCAGGTATTTACCCTTGAAATAAATACCCGGGTATTTTACATCACTGGTCTCAGGCAATTCTTCAGCGCAAACTTATCATTAACACGTGGCCTATGTAGTGATGTATGCTGATCGCGAGAAAACCATAGAATTGATTTTCAGTGGGAATATGTAAAAGGAAATAGCTGTCTGCATGGAGTGAAGTGAAAATCCATCCCACTATAAATAAATGCTTTGATATAAACATTAAGAAAATAAATATAAAAATACTGTAGTTTAATTGAAATATCATAATCCTACATAATATTAATGTAATCAAACTATTGCATTTCACTTTTCATCTTGATCTTGATTAAATAATTTTTTTATGCTGTAATAACATCCTTTTTGGCACGGTGTGATATTAAAGTTGCTTTGTAGGGTATAAAAGTAATTCCAAAAGAGGGGGCTCCCAATTCTGCCCTGGCCCCCATCTCTGCAAATAGGTCCCTGTTTCTCTGTTTGCTTCCGTGGACCCTCTCTGGTGTATTCAAACTTTTTGGCATGCAACGCTTAATTGGTACACCGAAACATCAAAGTAACTTGCCGACCCACGGCCAAAAAGATGGAAATGGGGTCGTACACGTATCCAGAATTGCTAAAATTCTGAGCTTTCAAAACACACTCCTGAATTGTTACACTTTTTAAATTTTTAATAGGACTTGTTACAAAGCTGAAGCAAAACCACGCATTTACTTCGATTAGATTAGGATTGTCCAGAAAAAATAAATTCAAATTTCAGAATCCAAGTAATATTAATATAAATTCTAGAATTGTGAAACTACATACAGGGTTATTCAAAATTCATCATCAATATTTGGCAGGGCGGCTGGGCGGTACCCAAGGGGTCCGGTCCCCCCAGCCCCGAAATTTAAAATTTTGTTAACAAAATAATAAAGATGAAACAATTTTTGTGAAAAATTCAGTCTTTTTCATCGTTTGGTCCCTCTCCCAAATTTTTGGACCCTCCCAGAATTTTTTTTCTGGGTACGGCCCTGTAGGGAGGTAGGGTTTAGGACTAGAAGACTATTTCGCATTTAAAGCAAACGAACGCATGGCGGTGTAGGGGCCGCTTCGTGTCCACCGTTGCGGTATCGTAAGTTGGATGCATATCTGTCCAAATTTATTCCATGTATGCCGGTTCATGCTCATTCTTCGATATCACCTTTTCAAACGACTGGCTGGCCACACTCGTCAAACAAATTTGCACGTATTCGGAAATCGTCTGTTGAAATAATTACTTTTGTTGCCAAATTTATTTGTGCGAGAAATGGAATAAAATGTTTATTTTAACTGAGCTGTCGTACATTTCGTAAATAGGAGTTGTGGACACAAAGCGCCCCCTACCTCTACATCACCACGCGTTCGTTTGGGCCCATGTTTTCCTATGTGAAATAGTCTTCTTTTCCTATACCCTACCTCCTTATCAAATATTGATGATGAATTTTGAATCGCCCTGTATAAATAGCAATAAAGGTTTATGTTTTTATTTATTTATTTATTCGTTTATGTATATTGTGTGGAACAATAAATTTCAACAATTCATGATGATGTTTGTTACGAGGTGGCGCGCTTTCTGCCATTACTTTTTTCCTCTTTCCCTATTTTTTAGTTGAGCTGTTGCTCAATCTGGGCAAATGTGACATTATACATTTAGATGTATAAATATTTGTGTTGTGTAAATAAACAATTGATCAAAAGTGAAGTCAAATTTTTTACATGGTTTATCGATAATGATTTTAATGTCGATAATTATTTTTAAAGTTTATTTACAATATTTCAGCCTGGGACTATGACCTGATACCACTAGCATATAATGCATACCAAATGCAATCAAGGAAAAGATGCGCTTAAGGAAATTTTACACAGTCGAAATTTGACGTACTTTACACACATTCACATCTCATTGATAAATGCGAATTTTGTTTACTGACTCTTCACTGGTATTGAACTATTCATCTGACAAAACAGTATCGTAAAAAACAATAAAAACTTCGGTGAAACTGTTATTTAATTTCACCCTTCGCATATTTGGTAATCATCAGATCATGTTAAAAATCATCAGATTGCAAGTCTTAATTTGCCATTCAGCTCAGTAGCTCCAGGACTGTGTGCGTGTGAGGGGGGGGGGGGGGCAGTTTCTACTCTTCAAATAGGAAATTCGTGGTAAAATGGTATTTTCACGACGATTCATTGTTTTAAATTTCACGTCGACATGATTGTTAGAGATGCCCCATCCCGGGTTCTGCCTACTACAACCAAGAATTTTCTAAATCGGAGCTAGCCAGATTAGCGTATTTTCATTATTCCCACCATGGGGAGTCTATAAGAGCAAAGATTTCCAATTCTGAAAGGATGCAAATATTCAGGAATCCTCCACCATCTGAGCGTAAGCAGTGAAGAAAATATCCGAAGAGTGTGTGATTTTAACTGCAATTTGTCAGCTATCGAACAGCGCCTCACTTGGAGTCAAAAAAAAAAAAAAAAAAAAAACCAGAAGAAAAATTTCATTGACCAGACAAGCTAAGCGATAGTTGAGCTGAAATTCATCGTATAGTCAGCTAACACCAATGAAATTTAAAAGAAAAAAATGTTGAACACCAATGAAATTTAAAAGAAACACCATTTATTGCTTTACATTTTAATCACTCCTAACTCTGTTCAGCAAGTAATTTTAACGTGTTTTGCGACATCTTCAACATCCGTCTTAAAAGTAAATGTATGTATGTTTGTTGACTAGGGGACGTATTACTCCTCCATCCCCCTTAAAATGTCGATCAGTTCCTTGGGCAGTTTCACTTTGGCGGTTTCTTCGATCAACAGAGATACAGGAGGGTCGTCGCTGGCCTCTGTCGGGGGATCAGGTGGATCTGCAGTCGTCGTTGTTGTAGGGGCATCAGCCTCTCTGGTTTCTTTCGATCTGGTGACTAGTCTCTTGTACTTCATGGCTCGTCCCGCGATGCAGTTGTCTGCCAGGTTGATGAGGATGAACGAAACAGCTACCCAAAATTCTCTCATTATCTGCAATAAGTAAATGTTATAAAAGGTTTTAATTGGTACGTCTTCTGCAGCCAACTAATAACAAAGCAATAATATTTATCATATGTTCTGTCTGTCTGTCTGTCTTTTTTTTCATGGATTATGAGGGCTTAGCCACTTCTGATTTTACAGCATTTTTTACCAACCCGTAATCCAGATTAGATCGATAGCAGCAGTACCTGCCAATTTCTACCACACACTCCCGAAGAGTTCATTTCAACTTCATTCGGAAGCCGACAGACGGCAGCATTACCGACTTTTAGTGAGGCTTCTTAATTTTGAAGTAAATATCAAGCAGAAGATCCCAAAGCTTAGTCTTGCCACCCTCAAAGGAATCGTTTCGTATGGGAACTGGGGGACATTGCGACCAAGACGTATTTTAATGGGCCCCAGTCGCAATTAGCGAGCACGGCTGTCTTTGGTCGGTCCCAGGATCCAATCCACAACCTTTCGTCTACGAGATCGACGCCTCATCCAATGAGACTACTGCGGCCCACTATCATACGTTCAGTGCAGATTGTTCTGCAGAGAAAGCTGAAAAACTAGCGGTTAAAAAAATAGCTAAAAGATTGCGAAATTTTACTTCATAACATGTTTCTATGGTAGTCTTGTACTTTTGTATTATGGCACCACCGAGTTTATTTAACGATATAGGAATACGCAAAGATTGCAGCTGTGATTTCTCCAAGCTTCTAAACTATACAAAAGAAGAAATTAGATGGGCTATTCAGAGTTTGTTACAAACCATAGAGCTATGAATACAAGAAGATGGCATTCGTTATCTTCAGCTTTGGACGAAATGAAGTAACTGTGTTGGTCTAAACGGGGCCATCGCTAAGTAACGGGCCTGCTTATGAGTTGCCATCCTTAAAAATGAGTTTATCATTGAGGCCTGTTTTCCCCAGTCACTATTCTATTTTATTATTCTAAGTATTATAAATGTTATATTATTTTATTATTTTAAAACAATTTTTTTATACTTTTGTCGTACTAAAGAACTTTAGATGTAGGTAATCGTTTTGTGAATCTTGCGCCATTTTCTTTCATGAAAATTTATCCTAAAATTCGAACATTTTGCTCTGAATGTAAAGGTAGGTGAACGCTTATAATGTATTTAGAAATTCTAAAAATATATATGTAAATTATGTTTAGTGAATAATTACTCATGTGTTATTTATAAATAAATTATTTTAATCAGAAATCGTATTACTTGATTAGTTTTTATTCTTGTAAATAAGCATGACGTTGTGATACTATTTAGACAATTTAATTTTGCCAGTTGAAAATGTTATTTATCAGTTATACTGCTTTGATTATGTGATTAAGACTTACATCTGGTACAGTGTAGTAAATTATAAATTATTGATTTTTGCCCGTTTATACAGAAACTTCAAATGTAGTTAATATTTTGTACAAGCGTTCATTATGCTTGCTCAATTCCTAAGTTCGATTGAGAAAGCGACAAAAGTATACTATATACATGAAATGTTTTTATTAAAGAATAATTAATTCAGGGATCACGCTATAGAGCGTATTTTATCAATTTTCTCCAATATACAGGATATTCCGAAAACACTGAAATGCGCTTTAATACATCATTTGTTAAAGATTAATGTTGAATTGTTTAAAATAACGTAGGAAATACGACTACGTTCATGAAATATTCATTATAAAAATGTCTTTCTCATTTGTGTATTTAGTTACTTTAAAGTATATTAAATATCCACTTGTGAAACTAAAATAAGCAATCGTGAATCATGAGAGTAAGCGCTACTTAGTTTTTCCTTCAAATTATATGCATCTATTTTCTTAATGTCAATATGTATCATAGCAAACAAACTAATCATGAGTTCGTACTTGAATTAGTAACACAATTACTACTTAAAACTGCATTAACTAACGTTTGACAGCACTGGGAAGCTTAAGAAATGCCTGATGTATACGTGAAGACTCGAGCATCCGTAGGCCTTTTTGGATGGCTCATCAAAATACACGCGCAGGCCCGTTACTAATTGCGAAGGCCCCGGTCTAAGTATGGCGGATCATTAAGTTGGTTTCTTTTTAAATAACAGTTAAAGATGCACGATTTTACGGATTAAAAAGTAAAGATGCACAATTAAAGGTTACAACAGTTCTAAATACAAAATTTCAGCACTCTGCATTTAAACGTTTTACGGTTATGTCAAATACGTAATTATTCTTGGCGTCAACTTTGGCGACATTACTTCTTTAAAATTGGAACTGTCACTATAGAATCTGCAATGTAGTCTAGGCAATATGGCGGATCGGTTACAGTTTCAGCTTCACTATCAGATAGCTAACGCCGTCTCCTTGTATTCATATGTCTACGTTACAAACCTCTTGAGAGAAAAAAAACTTAAACTCGGATATCGACGATACTTACATAAATCGTCTGGCAGTATAAGAGATAAAAGTAGCAGCCCCCCCCCATAACACGATAGATACGTTTAAGTGTTATCCATAAGTCCCATTGTCCTTAAATGGTTAAACTTGGATTTCTGTGCTGGTGGGCTATAGCGATCGTAGATATCTTTAGGAGACTACATACGTGCATAGGAGTACGAACGTTTTCGGGAGATTTCTATAGCGATCATAAATCGGTTTAAGGCAATTGAATTTCCGTCGCAGTTATAATCCACAAGTACCATATTCTTGTGAGTCGTATCATATTCGTTATGTAACGCATCTGTACGCAGCGAGAATAGCCTTAAAGTACAAACAATAATGCTGCATACTTTTGGCGAGATTTCAATGTCACTATGGTGAATCGCCAACAGGGATATATCCCGGTCAGTGGTGTCGTGAGAGCGTGCAAGAAGGTCTATAATGCCCCGGGAGCAGATGGCAGAAGGGCGCCGAATCGTTCCTAAGACAAGGGAAATTTGACAAAAATAGGAGGAAGAGGCGCCAAAGAGATATCATGCCCCGTACTCCAGTTTTACTAGCTACGCCATCGATCCTGGTTGCTCGGCAATTGAATTTGGGCATCGCTAGAAGGCACAAGTACCGAAAATCCTTATTAACCTTTATAGGCACTATTAATAGTGGGCACTCAGTACATATTAATCCTTATTTTATCAACGAACCCCTATCGTCTCCAAATTTGAATATTAGCGAAGTTACTGATTAGAAAATAAAAGAAGCAGATTTCAATGGATGGTTTCAGGAGCATGAAGTGAAAATTTTTCTTTGATTTGTGAAGCAGTTATAGCATTTTCTATCATTTTGCTGATTTTGAATGTTCGGTGACGAAGTTAAAAAATGAAATTATCCCTTTGTTATTATTGTTTGCCAGGAAAGCACAGCGTTCTGGGTTATTTCTGAGCTTCGTGTTGCAAGATTTGTCTTAATTATTACCATCAAAATTGACAAGGGTGACAAACATTAAACATGTGACAAGCGATTTTTTAAACTGCGCCAAGAAGCACCGTAAAGTAGGAATTAACGAGATTTGGTAATTGCCACCTCGGGTGTCTCAGAAAACAAATAAAAGTCGTCAAGGTTACCACATTAAACTTTTTATCGCCTCGTGGGCTAAGAAGCACCGTAAACTAGGAATCAACCGCCACCACTTGTCGGATGAACGTAACTTAGATGGGGTAAAGGGAGAGAAACCTACCCCCCCCCGAAAAAAAGGGGGGGGGGGGAGGATGCAGATTTCACTTCCTTGAAAATATTTTCTAAATAGCAAGTACAATAAAATATAGGTTTGTCATCATTGTTTAAAACTATGATAACTGGCAACCCAAAAATAATTACATAAATTAAGAAGTAATGCTGTACTTACATGTTGTACAAACCGCCATTTTAATTCTAAATTACGATTGCCACAATATAAAAAATCGCCATGGTAACTGCATATGTAGTTATACTTATCGCCACCTTGGCCAGAGTGGGGTGTTAAAGTAGGAACCAGCCGTGGCGGGATTCTACTTTTTGGGGACTATTTATGAGATAATATTTTTGTTTTTGACATGTAACCTCACTGTATTAGATTTTTCACAGTGTCATTCCATTTGAGAATTCCAAAATATTTTTTTAAGTGAACTATTAATTTCTACTATAATTAAGCAATAGTACTATTATTATGCTAACTGTCGGTAGTTTACATTTATTGCTACTGTAAATAGATTTAATTACCTGATTTATAACAGAAACGATATGCAAATGCCTTTAATCGTGCAAATAATCTTCAGAAAATCATTTAACATTTGCTATTTTCTAGAGAAAATATTGAAGAGAGGAAAATATTTTATCAGAAATATATACGAATAATTATATTTTTAAGAATTTGTTTAACAAGAAGTCTACTTTAGTTCAAAAACAGGCACTCCAGCTCGGAGAAATTGCACGCACTCTGCCATTAGATTAAAACCTGTTTAGAAACGGTGAAATGTGAAAAACCACGGACTAAAATATTTATTAATCATACTTCATTTTGGGTCATGTCTCCACTAATGTTTACGACGGAAATTAGCCGTATTTCTTATCAAAATGCAATAATTTATATTTAATGGCGGACATTTCTAACACTACTAACGATAAAAAGTAACAGGTATTTGCGACGTTGCCATCGATTTCATTATACCAGAATCGGACCTTGAAATTGAATTAGTTTTTGGATGGGTATTCCCACAGCACACCGGAATTCGAAATCCAATAAGATGCATGCCTCATGCCTCCCTGAGATTCCAAGTGCAGGCTGTCCGAAAAGCTTCGTTTTTGCGTACGAGCAAAGTTTTGCTTCTTCGCCGATTTGACGCAACTGCCTGACCCTATCACTGTTGCCAACTCTACCGGAGAAAAAGTGGCTCAAATCAAAGTCAGAAGCACATTAAGGCCAAGATTGCCAATTTACTACTTTGTGGCTAGATTTGTCTACTTTTTCTGGCTAACTCAGCCAATTTAGACACTTTGCGGCTAGATCTTGGCAAATTTTTTTAAATCGGAAATGAAAGTCCAAATGACTCAAAAAGCATTAGCAGACAAGCATATTTCAGCAGTACAATAAGCATTTAAAAGGAAACGCCAAGAGCTGAGGGAAAAAAAGGCTTCAAAACGTCGCCTTTTTTCTTCTCAGCTTGAAGACAATTTTAGCCATTTCTGGCAACTTTACAGAGATTCCCATACAGCGTAATATAATTCTTATGAGTGCTCCTGTAAAAGAACCATTCGTGATATATGGAGGATATATTTGTGATATATGTAGGATAAGTTTAATTTTCAATATTGCTCCAGTAGATTAAACTTCTAAAAGTAACACCGAAATGCACAATGCCTGTCAGTGGAATGCACCAAACAGGAGGTAAAAACTAACATGAAGTAATTTACTAGTACCTTAAAAAACATACAATTATTATATATTTACATAAATTTGCATTAGCAGCGTTAAACTTGTAATAATCAAAGTTGGTTATTAATGCTTCATTTATACGTCGTTTCAGATTGGTCCCTTGAAAGACGTATAAACGGCGCTTATATACACAAAATCAAACAGTTTCATAAACTTTCCTTATTTTGATGAACGCTCAATGAACTTCCAATAGACAAATGAAATTGTAATCAAAATCTATATACACTGCCCTCCAAAAGTTAAGGTACAACCTATTTTTTGTGAATAACCCAACATATGCCCAACGTGAATTAACTACTAATTGTGAGAATGAAATTCCAACAGCGATGAACAGCTGAAGGAGTTAAACTATCCCTTCATTTCTTCTGTACCGGTCACAAAGCGCCAAAGTGGCATTACATGAAAAAGTGCATTTTTCGTCGAGAATTGCAAAATTTGAAGTGCGATGCGAAGGCAGATGATGTTACACTGCCCTCCAAAAGTTAAGGTACAACCTGTTTTTTGTGAATAATATGGAAACGAATGAACATAGAAACAAAAACTTCGGACTAACGGAGCACTAAATAGTTCTTTATTGAGTACGACATAGAAATTTACACAAATTCAACACAAACATGGTGTAAAAGCAAAAGAATACTTTTGGTAGAAAAGTCCACTTTCGGAGAAAACAGTTTATCAAAGCTTTTTGTGGAACATTACAAAAATGAGTTCTAATAAGGAATGTGCCCACCCCTAACTGCAATGCTCTGGCGGCATCGATTCTCCATGCTGCTAATTAAGTTGGCGGACACCTCAATAGAGAACGAAGACCCTGCACGGATTAGTCCTTGTTCCAGCTCATGCAACGATCTTGGAGGAGGACTTGAAGCAGCCGCTTGTCTGCCAAGGTAGTCCCAAACATGTTCTATCGGATTGAAGTCTGGAAATTGAGCTGGCCATTCCATTCGCTCCAAACCTTGACTCTCAAGATAATCCTCAACAAGCACAGCTCGGTGAGGTGAGGTCGGGCATTATCATCCATCAGAATGAAATCATTGCCGATTGCACCGGCATATGGGCGAGCACATGGGTCTAGGATCTCATCCCGATACAGTGGCGGATCCACGGGGGAGGGGCTCTGGGGGCTCGAGCCCCCCCCCCAGAGCTAGAAATATACTATGGATTAGGGAAGTTAAAAAAATTGTAAATTTTCACATGAACTGAAATTTAAAAAAGTAGCACTGTATATACAGTTGACTCTCTGTTTAACGACGATCTCTCTCCAAAGACGATATTTCAAAAGTCCCAGCAACTCCAACGTAAAAAATTTCTATTCAAAAACGACATCGTTTCAGTTTAACAATGATTTTTTTTTTTTTTTTTATCTTACGCTACAGGAACAGGGGAAAAATTTTTTAAGAGTGGGAAAAAAGTGTCGGGGAATGTCAAAAGTGCAATTCGCAAGACAATCTCAACTACCTGAGTGTATTCTCAAAGGTATTTTGGAAGCAGCACAAAAATTTAGTTCGGGATCCAAATCCAAACAGCCGAAAAGTCAATGTGGCCGATTTGAAGAGTTTACCAAGGCACTTCTGCATGCAAATGGTTGCATGAAGCAAGAGCATCCAACATTCTAATTTCTGGGCCCCACCATGGCCGAGTGGATAAGACACTCGACATGATAGACGACTGAAGTGTGAAGGTCCCACGTTTGGGCCTACCGCACGGCTGTCGATCTAACTATCTGGAGTTTTTCCAGATGGTTGTATCCGGATTTAAAGTGAATACGCGTTAGAACCTCTGAAAAACATCATCGGACCAAGGCGAGCGCCCCAGAATGCAGATGCCTCTAGTATAGGCTTGCCAAATAACACAGCATTTCTGAACCTGTGGGGCGCGACCCCCAAGGGGGGGAGCAGAGCGCTTGCAGGGGCGCGAGAAAAACCAAAGAGCAAGTAGTAATGCATGTTTTTAAAAAATCATCTTAGTTATTCTCATTTTTACTCAAAAATATGTCTATTTTCGCTTAAAATGTTCATTCAGATTTACTGGTAACATTATTTTGTAGAAAATTCGACTCAATGCTCGTTGTTAAAGATTAAAAAACTGAATGTATGCTGAAAAATGTGAGGGGGGGGCGCCACCCTAAGTTAGCCTTTGTTGGGGGACGCGACGTTAAAAGGTTGAGAACCGCTGACATAACACATAACTCCAATTTCTGGAGGCCCAAAGAGTAGCTGAGAGCATAGCGCTCGCAACTGGGAGAAGAAGAGTGTCTGGTTCAAACTCAGGTCGCGTCCGTCAATCGAGCCGTTTGGATAGGGATGGACGCGAGACGAGACAGAGATTTAGAGCTTTATTGCGAGACGAGATACACATTTTTGACATTACGATATAGGGATTTTGCGAGACGAGACAAAGCTTTTAGGCTGTTTTGCGAGACGCCAATTTTCCGTCTCGCGTCTATCGCTACGTTCGGAGTCTTACGCAGTTTTCTCCGAAACTTCTCATAAATACAGATTAAGACCCCTTAGAAAAACCCCCACGTAGGGCACCCCGTACTCCTCCTAGATCCTTCATGTAGATAATTGTTCGTATTACCAAAATAAAATAAAATCAAGCAATTGCTGCAGTGCTGTTATTCTGGCAGAAAAATTTGGAATGCAAAATTTCCAGGCTTCGGCTGGTTAGCCAGAAAAACTCATAAGATGGAAGCTGACGCATTTCACATTTCAAAAAATCTGGAAGAAAGAATAACGGGAAGGCGAAAAATGACACAACTCACTCATTTTGATTTTTTTTTGGAAACCTAATTTTATTGTATTGCTTGTTTTTACTACCTTTTTTTAAGGTAACTTAATATATTTTTTTGTGGATAATAAAATAATATAATGATAATAAAAGTAACATCTTTAAACACGCCAATATATCAAGAAAAATATTCACAGTCCTAAGAATGTAAAGTGTAAAGGGTTGGTGTTGGTGCTGTAGGATTACGGCCAATTATCTGCACATGGAATCTAAGCCGATGAGTGGGGTGCACTCTGTGGGGGTCTTTCTAAGGGGTTTTAACCCTTATTTACTCTAAGTTTCGGAGGAATGCACGGAAAACTCGGATCAGTTAGGTCCGCAGACGCAAACTGGTTTTGAACCAGGCACCTTCCAAAGTGTAGAGGGAAATGTTATTCTTTTACAAATTCTGTTTATGGAAGATCTCTATTCAAGGACGATTTTTCATATTTTCACGGTTCCTTGAAAGTTCTTAAACAGAGAGCCAACTATATATATATATATGTATCCAAGAATA
This sequence comes from Cheiracanthium punctorium, assembly GCA_038373885.1. Lineage (NCBI taxonomy): Eukaryota > Metazoa > Arthropoda > Arachnida > Araneae > Cheiracanthiidae > Cheiracanthium > Cheiracanthium punctorium. The sequence continues at coordinate 542,358 of JAWZYV010009895.1, read as the reverse complement.
TTTACACCAATACTTATTGAATCCTTGTGGACGTAACAACATAATTTCTCTATTTACAAAAATGATAGAGCTTTTATTTTTAAACAGAAGAAGGGAAAATTTTATTGACTCGCTATTGCCACAGTGGCTGGAGCACAGTTCCCAGTTTTATTTGTACAGTGGAACCTGTCTAATGGGACTACCCTCGGGAAGAACAAAACCGGTCATCTTATAAAGACGGTCACTTTACAGAGGTGGTAAAGTGTGATGGTTGTAAAGCGATATTGCATTAAGGCGTCAGGTACCTTTGAGCGTTGAAAATCTCTTAGAAAATTGACCATAACTGCATTTGCCATAGCTCTACAAGTAACAATTCAGTAAAATTGTATTTTTTACCAGTTATTTAGAAAGCTTTTATGAACCTTTTACAGCTCTTGGAATAGTTCTACATATTAAATTAAATTTTGTATAACTAAAAATATTTGAACATGTTTTTTGCTTATTTAGTCTTGCGCGCAGCATTTCATAAAATATATGTATCACAGTCAGGGGCGTAGCCAGAAAATTTTCATGGGGGGGGGGCGTTCGACGACTACAACTCATAAATATGTAAACGTGTGTGTGATGATGCAGTGAAGAATATACATTTTGTATGGCAAAAATTTCTCATGGGGAGGTATGACCCCCCTAACCCCCCCTTGGCTACGCCCCTGATCACAGTAATATAAAAAAAGTTATAGACATAAAAAAAAATAGTTTATTATTAAAATGGCGAAAAATATTTTTTCTGGGACTTTCCTTTCCTTTAAAAAAAAAGAATAATTGCAATTTTTATAACTATCATTTGCATAATTATGCAAATAAATGCAAAAATTATAACGTTACATGCATCCCAACGAAATTCTTGTTCGCCATTTTAATTTAAGTATATTTTTCTTTATGTATTGAAATTTTTAAGTAATGGTGCTATATATATTTTATGAAATGCTGCGCGCAAGACTGTAAATAAGCAAAAAATGAGCTCGAATACTTTTAGTTATTCAAAATTTAATTTAATAGGTAGAACTATTCCAAGAGCTGTAAAAGGTTCATAAAAGCTTTCTAAATAACTGGTAAAAAATGCAAGTTCACAGTATTGTTACTTGTAGAGCTATTGCAAATGCAGTTATGGTCAATTTTCGTGGAGATTTTCAACGCTCAAAGGCACCTAACCCCTTAAAGTTGTCACTATAGACAGACGATCTCTTTACCAAGGTGGTCACTTTAGCAGGTTCCACCGTATTTGAATGAACGACGGCACCCTCATACGGGAAAAAAAATCTTCCGTTGCTCTCTCCATTTTATAGGCAATTTGTACCGCAATTTGTACAGCTTTCATTCTTTCAACTGCTCTCATAAGTTGTCCACACCACCCAGACGTGTGGGTACAAATCCTCATTACAAAAGTAAAACATATTCTAAGATATCAGACAAAGCGAGTGCCTGGCAATGTATAGCTGGTCTGGTTTTAAAAGAGAAAGCTCAAATCGTAAATAGCAGGTAATAGTGATAATAGTTGTAAATAGCAATTGAGGTTGGTTTACTACAGTCTCTCAGAAAAAGATGGAAATTACTTAATCTGGAAAACTTAATGACATCCTAAAATACGAAAATGTATGCTGTGAACACTGTATATTGCACGATAGCTGTGAAATGGGTTCAATAATGCATTCAGCAATTATACTCTGTACACACTAAAATGTTAATGGGTAGGACCCGCGAACAACAACATGAATAAAGGTCTCGTTGCTCATTAGCCACGTCTTGTCGCCACTACAGGGGTTAAGGAGACATTTTTCTGGCGAAATTTACGACTTTTAATGACCAGTCGGGATCTACCAACAAAAGATTAATGTGTTAAACTGAAAACCCTGTCCCCCCACACAATGGAGAGAGCAACGGAACATTTTTTTTTTCCTTTATCAGTCCCGTTGTCCATTAAAATGCATAAAACACGTGGCTTATGAGCATCGGCCTTAACTTGATCGGTATAGGGCGCACGATAGCTTTGCCCCCCCCCCTTCCGAGTTTTCTTTCGACAGTTCTTGCAGCAGACAACATACTTATTTAGTTGTGATATACCATGTCTAATTATACACTGGGAGAAAAAGTATTGGGAAATCAATGTATCATCCTAATGAAAAACGGAGCCCCCCCCCCAGACGGTTTCTCTGGATCCGCCCCTGTCCCGATATCGCACACCAGTCAGAGTTCTTCCCTGGAACACATGCAGGTCAATGTGATCATCGAGTGAGAGCCCTGCCCAAACCAATATTCCGTCACCTCGGTAATTGTATCTTTACAGGTTTGGATTGGTGGTATCTGGTGCTTTGTTCCCTCCAGATCAACAGACGTCCTGAATCGCTCTCCAGTGTGAATCTGGGAGCTGGATTCTCCCGTCGTCGCTAATTTTTCGCAGTCGTTAACTTTGCTCCGCCTTGAGGTCACTTGAGGTGGAGTTTTAAGAAGGAGCGTCAAGGGGTTCTTGTGATTGGCTAAAAGACCTCCCGATTTCCTCCGGAATCGTTAGCGCAGTCGATAACCTAACAACTGGTTCTGCCCAGTAGACAGCTAACAACCGACGATTTCGGAAACCACCGGGGGAGAATTCCACCCTGGACTCGTCTGTAAAGAGTACAGAAGCCCATCGCTGTCTAGTCCAGGAAACGTGCTCTCTTGATCAAGATAAGTTGACCCCTCTCTGCCGTCTGTTGAGGGGGACACACACAACTGGTCACCTTGCACGGAGACCTGCATTGTGAAGACGCATTCGCACCGTACCAGCGGATATTCTTCTTTCAGATGCTACAGAGTGGTCTGCTACAAGTTGCGGAACAGAAATGCTTCTTCTTTTCCGGTCCGAAAGAGCTATAAAACGATATTCTGCGCGTGATGTAGCTCGTGGAGTCCTGGAACATGTCTTCTGGACACAGAAGCTTCGGTTTGATATTGATTCCAGAGACGGTGCACCACACTGCGAGACAGATTAAGACGCCTAGCAGCATCAGCCTGTGACAACCCAATTTCCATCCATCCCACCGCCCACCACCTTAACGTATGGGGCAAACGGCTTCTCTCAGACATTGCGGACATCCCTACTGTCTATTGTCAACGAATCTGCTAACAAAAGTTGTAAATCAACAAAAGTTACATACACGCGTAATTATGAAAGCCTGATATTTGCACATTTTTCTCTGACTCATATATGCCTATTCTTTTCTATAAAAAGAAAGTGGTAGCTATCGTTTTTACATAAATTTGCATAAAGTTTATTTTTATCATTATAAACCATAAATTTTACTGTCAGTGTCATTTTTTTTATGGTGAGCTTCGAAAAACATGTTGTTCCTTAACTTTTGGAGGCCAGTGTATATATAAATGAATGTTTATGTGTATGTGGGAGTGTGTGTATGACGTTGAAAAACTCCGTTTGAGTGATCACCATGAAATTTGATACACCTGTGTCTTAAATCATGAAGAAGGTTTTTATGCTATCCATTTTCCTCTAACTCGCCACTAGGTGGCGCTGCAGAACGTCGAATTCTACTCACCCGCTTGCTATGAAAATACCGTTAAACCTATTTCGACGAAAACTAATACGTATGGATAGTTGATTAGAGAATATTTTTACACTATCCGTTTTGCAATGAATTGCCGCTGTATGGCGCTGCAGTACGTCGATTTCTATTCCGTTTGACCGTTTGCTATGAAAGTACCGTTCAACTGATTTTGATGAAAATTTGTACACATGGATATTTGAACACGGAGAATAATTTTACACTATTAATTTTCCTCTAACTCGCCGCTAGGTGGCGCAGCAGAAAGTCGAATTCTATTCAACCGCTTACTATGAAAATACCATCTAACCTATTTTGAAGAAAATTGGTACGTATGGATATTTGAACATGGAGAATATTTTAATACTATTCAATTTGCTATAACTTTCAGCTAGATGGCGCTGCACAGCGACGAATTCTATTCTGTTCGACCTCTTGCTATGAAAATTGGTTATTTGTGGATATTTGAACACGGAGAAAATTTTTGCACTATCCATTTTGCTATAAATTCCGCTAGATGGCGCTACAGAACGTTGAATTCTATTCCGTTCAAGGGCTTGTTGTGAACCAATTCTTCCGTTCAACCTATTTTGATGAAAATTGGTACACACAGATCAGAGGCGTAGCCAAGGGGGGGTGGGTAGGGGGGTCATAACCCCCCCCCCCCCATGAGAAATTTTTTGCCATACCAAATGTTTATACTTCACTACATTATCACACATATGTATACATATATATGAGTTGCAGTAGTCGTAACCCTCCCATGAAAAATTTCTGGCTACGCCCCTGACACAGATATTTGAATATGAAGAATATTTTTACGCTATCGGTTTTCCTATAACTCTCGGAAAGATGGCGCTGCAGTGCATCAACTTCTATACCGTTCGTCCAATCGCCATAAAATTTTTTATACTTACACGTCTGAGCACGCTGAATATATACTAAGTATTCATTTAGCTGTTACTCACTACTAGAAGGTACTGTAGCGCATTATTACATTAACTCGCCATTAAATGGCAATGCAGCGCACCAATTTCTCGACCATACAATTGATCTCTATGAAAATTGATATACATAGATACTTCATCACGGAGAATACTTGTGTGATCCATTTTGCTATAACTCGCCACTTCATTTTGCTGTAGCCCATCATTACATTAACTCGCTGTAACGTATGAACTTCTTACTTTAACTCGCTGCTGTATGGCTCTGCAGCATATAAAGACTGTTCTACAGATCGCTATGAAAACTGGTATATATAAATACTTGAACACGGAGAATATTTTGGCGTTATCTATTTTCCTATAACTTGCCACTAGAATCGCTTCAAACCAATAACTTCACGACCGTTCAATCGATCGCCATTGAAATCCGCATAAATAGATGTTAGAACGCGTTGAATATTTTCGCAGCATCCGTTTTGTTATAACTTGCCTTCTGTACCGTTCAACTGCTTGCTTTGAAAATATCGTTCAACTGATTTCGATGAAAATTGGTACTCACAGATATTTGACCACGGAAAATTCTTTTACGTAATCCAATTTGCTATGACTTAACGCTAGATGGCGATGCAGCGCAACAACTTCAAAACTGTTCTACGATCATCTTAAAAATTGGTATACTTAGACATTTGAGCAGAGAGAATATTTTTTTTTTAGTGTTCATTTGGCTGTAGCTCACCACTAGATGGCAGTGCAGCACATTATTATTTTAACTCGCCACTAGATAGCACAACAGCAATCAACTTCTTGATTGTTCAACTGACCACTCTGAAAATTGGTATATATACATATTTGAACACAGAGAATATTTTCGTGTTATCCATTTTGCTATAACTCGTCGTTTGATGGCGCTGTAGATTATCATTACTTTAGTTCGCCACTAGATGGCGCTGCAGCGTATCTCCCGTTAAACTGTTTGCTATGAAAATTGGTACACATAGATATTTGAACATGAGAATATTTTGATGCTATCCATTTTGCAATAACTTTGACAGTAAATGACGCTGCGCCTAATCATCTTCTTCACCTTTCAAACGATCGCCATGAAATTCTTTATGCATGATTATTGAACACAGACAATATTTATGCGATATCCACTTTGCTTTATCTATTTAGTATGATAAATAATAATTACAACAAACCGTAACATAAAAAAATCCATTCATTCCCGTGCGAAGAACGGGGCATTCGGCTAGTAATATAAAAAAAGGAATTTATATAATTAATTTAAATATAAAACAACAAACAAAGTATATTTCAAAAATACATATAGCTTTTGTACCAAGCAAAGAATAGCGCTTTTAAACATTAAGGGACCATATCTAATTTGAGGTCTGAAATTTTTACAGATTTTGGTACCGTGCGCAGGTCATCAGTCTTTTTAGTAGTTCTTCTTCCGTTCTGTTGTATTCTCCCCCTCTAGGGTTACGATATACTGTGTGGGACGCTCCCAAAATCACATAGGAGAAATTGGTTTTCGGATAGCCTGTACTTGCTATCTCAGGGGGCCATGGAGAAAATCTCCTTTCACGTTTTATTTTGCAATTTTTTTGGTTGCGTTTGTACTTCATCTAGTCTAGAGTTCCGTGTAATACAGCCTGGATCATTCCAGCTTTGTTTTTTTCTCAAACTCGTGGTCTTAGCTAAACGCAACCATGGCAAGTATTTACCGCCGTATATGGTTTCGTTTCGCTGAAACCGCGTGGTTTGGAATTCCAGAAATTCCCAGATACACATTTACTGAATCCATTGGAAAGTGCATCATAATGCATGATTGTGCCCTGATTTGTCCTTCTCTTTCCATAAAACACTTCTTTTGGTTTCTGTCAGAATGGAAATCTCTGTTACAATCGCCCACTAAACTGCTTACAGTCTTTGTCAGGTATATTCTACTTCATCGTTATAATAAATAGTAGGTTGGTTTGGTAATTTCTTACCAAATAAAGAAGATGCCGCCATGCTGGGTTCAGTTTTGGTGACTTTGGCACCAAACTAGGGCACTAATGTCCAAAAATGGCAAAACTTTATCTAAAATTTGGTTAAAGGGTTTAGTAGTTTCATTTTGCTGATTCAAGAAAAGTTTGTTTCACTCAGCCAAATTTATTTAACAATATGACTTTTGCTAACACAACATTTTTTGTCAAACTCGAAGTAACACACAGCATTTGAAATCGTTGGACTGTCAATTCAAGCATGCGTCAAGGAGATGCGCAGGTGTGCAGTACGGTGCTAGGTAGGACAAGAGAAGAGATAGCAGAACGTCCTTGGATGTTGGAATATTTACGTTATGCCCGGAGGTCAAAAAAAGTTGTAAGTCTGAGGAGCCCAGCAAAATTTTTATACAGTGGAACCTGCCTAATGTGACCACCCTCGGGAACGACGAAACTGGTCACCTTATACAGGTGATCACCTTACAAAGGTAGCACTTTAATAAACTTGTTTATGATTAAAATTCAAATTACACTCGCACAAACACTCTACAGTTTATTTATAACAAGATCTCAAAATCAATAAATATCCATGAACAAAAAAGAGGAATGTAGGGTGTAAAGTACTGAAACATTAAAAGCACATAGCATACAAATTATGTGCGACTTTCTTGTATTTACGTTTCAATACGTATTTTAATACTTCTGGTCACAATGAATAATAAAAAATAATAAATATGAATAAAAATTATAAATTTCCATTTTGCAGCTTGACATATTACTAAAGTACAGTTTGAATGTTTGGGTTGTTTTCATGTTTGCACAAATATAGAATACAGTTCATGATACAATTTTCACTGGTGTACATTAAGAACACATTGTTTAGATAACATACTGTGCTGTAACAGCAAAGTTCTAAAAGGGCCGGTCGCCAAATAAATCGCCAGGTTGAAAAAATGAAAAGAAGTGTTAGGCTTTATACATGTTTTGCAAAAATTAGATGTGACTCACCACAGGGGTGATCAGAATATAGTTTTTGTAGCCCAGACAAAGTTATTGGGGAAAGGAAGAAAATATATGCCTGTGGGAAAGGAAGAAAAATAATATATGCCAACAGAATAATACAGATGCCAACAAAATGCATTACAAAGGCTAAAACCAAAGTAAATTAAGAAACAGTTAAATAGCATTATTGACAGATGGGAGATTTAAATGGCAAGAGTATTACATTTAGAATAGGTAAAGGGAAATCAGAAGTACTCATAAATGTGCGATTCATTTATGAGTCTTCATGACTTCATCAAAAGTAATTGTAAATATGTGATTAACTGCATCCCACACACCTCTTACGGGAAACCACGCTGAATCAATTTTAGCATCAACAGAAATATAAAAGAATAATCTAAACTAAAACAAGTTTTCCTTTTAAATTTATTTATCTTTTTTTTTTTTTTTTAATTATTTATTCATCTATTGAGTACAAGTGTTAAAGAAGAGAGTTTAGTGTTGAAATCAAATCTTGTGTTAAACAACTGAAAAGGGATATAGCATTTTATATTATCTGAATGTGTTTTATATTTAAGAGGCAGATTATAGTGGAAAGTATTCACATTTGACAGGTTAAAAAACTTAAATTTGGCAGATTATCTGGTCACTATACAGTTTTCGCAGGTGGTCACCTTACAGGATATTTTCCCTACATTTTTTATGAGTTACAATGAAATGTCATAAAAGTGTTCACTTTAGGCAGGTGGTCTCTTTACCAAGGTGGTCACTTTAGCAGGTTCCACTGTATTACGGTTTGTCTTAATTACTATTTATCATAATAAATAGATAGAGCAAAATGGATATCGCATAACTATTATCTGTGTTCAATAATCATGTCTAAAGAATTTCATGGCGATCGTTTGAACGGTGAAGAAGATGATTCGGCGCAGCGTCATGTACTGTCAAAGTTATTGCAAAATGAATAGCATTAAAATAGTCTCATGTTCAAACATCTATATGCACCATTTTTCATAGCAAACAGTTTAACGGTCAAGATACGTTGCAGCGCCATCTAGTGTCGAATTAAAGTAATAATGCGCTTCAGCGCCTTCAAAGGGAGAGTTATAGCAAAATGAATAACGCGAAAATATTCTAGGTGTTCAAATATGTATGTATACCAATTTGCAGAGCAGTCAGTTGAACAATGAAGAAGTTGACTACTAGAGTGCTATCTAGTGGCGAGTTAAAGTAATAATGGCCTGCAGAGGTGGGCTACAGCCAAATGAATACTAAAAAAATATTTTTAAATTGACCGTTTGGACGGTTTTGAAGTTGGTACGCTGCATCGTCATCTAGCGGCAAGTCATAGCAAAATGGATAGCGTAAAAGTATTCTCCGAGCTCAAATATCTGTGTGTACCAATTTTCATCGAAATCTGTTAAATGGTATTTTCATAGCATGCGGTTGAGCGGTACAAAAAGCTAATTATAGCAAAGCGGATGCGGCGAAAATATTCTTCGCGTTCAAACAGTTTGTATACGAATTTCCATGGCGATGAGTTGAACGGTCCTGAAGTTATTTGCTTGAAGCGACATCTAGTGGCAAGTTATAGCAAAATGGATAACGCCAAACTATTCTCCGTGCTCAAATATCTATTTGTACGAGTTTTCATAGCGATCAGTTGAACAGGCTTTATATGCTGCAGAACCACATAGCGGCGAGTTAAAGTAAGAAGTTGATACGCTGCAGAGCCATCTAGTGGTGAGTTAAAGTACTGATGTGCTACACAATTAAGTGGCGAGTTATAGCAAAACGGATCACACGAAAATATTCTCCGTGTTCAAGTATCTGTCTATCAATTTTCATAGAGATTAATTGTCCGATCAAGTAGTTAGTGCGCTGCATTGCCATCTAATGGCAAGTTAAAGTAATAATGCGATGCAGTGCCATCTAGCATTGAATAACAAACTGTTGTTGTTGTTGTTATTGCTAATGCCCTCTGGCAACCGCGTTGCGGTGACAGATCCCCCCTATATAGGCAGGCGATGGGCCGAAGGAGCGGCTTCCATTTCAATGAGCCCCAGTGGGAGGAAGTCCGTCTTAGCTCGGGGTCCCGTAATTTTGAACCAATTCCAGAGGAGGGACCAACCCCCTGAAATCGGCACCCCCAGAGGTATCGTTTAACAACTTGGAGGACTTTGGAGCCACGACGGATTTTACGTGCACCAGCTCCCATTAGCGTACACGGTTCCACAGCAGACGGGCCGAGAGGGGGAAGTCCCTCCCAAGCACTGGCCAAGCCAGATGCTGCTTCACTTGCCGTGTTCTTATGGGAACGGAGTTTGGCGCCCAGTCCACTGCGGGACGAATAACAAACTAAAAATATGAATGGCTAAATGAATAGTTATAATGTGTTCTCCGTGCTGAAATGTGTAAGTGTAAAATTTTTTATGGCGATTAGTCTAACGGTATAGAAGTTGAGGCGCTGCAGCGCCATCTTGCAGCAATTTATGCCAAAACAGATAATGTAAAAATATTCCCCATTTTTAAATATCTACGTGTACCGATTTTCATCAAAATCTCTTGAACTGTATTTTCACAGCAAGCTCTCAACGGAATAGAATTCGACGTTCTGTAGCACCATCTAGAGGAAGTTATAGCAAAATGGATAGTGTAAAAATATTCTCATGTTCAAATATCTACAAACAACTAACACTTTCATATTTTAAATTCGCACTAATGTTCTTTAGATTAAGAAGCTTATCGTAATTCACGCGTCGTCGCTATGTGTTTTCCTTGTGCCACCCAGCCTGACGACAGGATTTTCGGGCTTCAGGGTAGGTTTCAGAAGGCCCCTCCGTCCCCCCCCCCTCAAAAAAAAAATCAATCTTTTTATACAGCGTAGAATCAGAACACTTTAAGTTTACCGTAATCTACTTATACAAAACCTATCCATGATAAAAATTTCCATTAAGTTACGGGACTCCCTAAAAATCGGGTCCGCTTTCATTTGCCCCTCCCGTCACCCCTCTCGACGGACCTGACATTACGTTAGAAAGTGTACCATAATCCAAGCGTCAGTCCTACTTGTCTTTCTTGTTCGATTATGTGGAAAGTGTTTCCATGGGTGTGGCGTATTTGTCTTCTTGGTTGGTTTTATAAAACACTTCTTTGAAATTAAAATCCATGAAATGTTAAAATCGTCTTCTAAAACTGTTTTACAATATTTCCCAGCCATGTCCTAACTATACTCACCATTATAGATACTGTTTGGAATGTACATCATAGTCCTTGAGTGCGCCGTATTTGTCTTCCCTATTCTACAAAACATTTCATTGGAATGAAAATGTATATTAAAATCGGCTTCTAAAATTTTTTCATGATCTTCGCCAGACATATTCGAACTTATACTTCACAGTACTTACATCAATATAGACACCTTTATAAACAATAATTAATAATCCCATTGAATAACAGTAAGGTTTATAAATTTCTCTCTAAATGCAGAAGATATCGCGCTGGGTTCAGCCTTGGGAAACTTATTTTTTGTCGCCAAACTGGGTGATAAATTGCTAAAAGTGTCAAACCTTGCAGAATTTTGACATTTTACTACTCTGCGGCCATCTGTCAATCTTTGAAGAGTGATTCGCCTCTAGAGAAATAAACCGCGCCTGAAATTAATAGTACTGTAGAGATTAAAAATAATAATAATAATAATTTGATTGAAAAAAGAAATCATCTTTAATAATTTTTGTTTTAATTTATTTTACTGTTTGTGCAACAAAAATATTTGTTAATTAAACAAAAAATTTTAATTGATGATTTATACCAAACATTGTTTTTTTCCGCGCTGGGTATACATTTGGAAATTTTAATGATACTTCTTATAAAGCCACATTTTTAAAACTCCACAGTGAATTCAGACGTGAAAGCTGACATTTATTTGGAAGAAAAAAATAAGTGAACACAAGATATTTTGAAAGAAAGAAAGAAAAAGAAATTTTTGTTAAAATCACACACTAAATGAAAACAATGTGTGGCAATAGACTTACATAAGTTTTTTCTTTTTGTTTCCTTGTACACTCTCCAAAAAAAGTATTTGACCAAGAGAGAAATTTCCTACGTTGGTTTCGTATATTAAAAATTATTTATCAAGAAATATGAATTAGGCTGTGTATAAATATGACTTTCTATATTTCTATCAAGTTGTGCGTTTTTCAAAAACTCAATTATTATTCGCAAATCTAAAATAGGAAATTTCTCTTTTGCTCGAATACTTTTTTGGAGGGTGTACGAAGTGAAAGGAAATACTGTGATCGCAATTGCAATCGATATTCGTATTTTGACGGAAAAATCGATTTTGACCATCTCTAAATTTACTTTGAGAGAAATTTTGGCGTGTCGTCTGTACGTACGTACTCATAAATGTATTTAACTCGTATAACTCAGAAATGATTGGCAGAAGAATGTTGAAATTTTATATTTAGGACTGTTGTAACGTATATTTGTACGCCTTCCTTTTTATTTGCAATCGAATAAGTGGTTTATTCACAGGATCACCGAAAAGACTTACAATACATTAAAGTCAATGGCCAGCTTCAGTACATTATGAGTCGTAATGGAACAGCCGTAATTTGGATATTCTCGAAATCTCGTTAACAATCACCAAACTTTGCGAGTTCTGACAAAATATCGCCAAATTTGGAGTTGAAAATAAGTTTCTAAAACGGAACCCAGCTTGGCATTAATATTATGGCATGCAGCTTGCAAACATTAATATTATGCAATGATTAAGTAAGTTTGTAAGTTTGAATGAAGTACATCTAAATTGCAACTAATTTAATAGACGTATGAGGAAAGCATGCGGCATTCACATCAGATTTTTTTAATTTTCGTGCGTGTCAGTCAGTTTATTATTTTATTGTATGAAATTTGAAATTAATGAGAATAATAATAATAATAATAATAATTAGAATAATAATGAGAATAATTATAATAATAATAAACTTTTAGTCAGAAAAAATTCCTTAAAATCTGTCATGATATTAACATTCTTTTGATTGCAGTTTAATAGTTCTGAAAAACGTTTCAAACTGGGGTTTTTTTCCCCGAGGCAGGATAGAGAAAAAAAAATTGTCATGAAATTAAGACGACTTTTTTTTTTTTTTTTTTTTTTTTTTTTGAACGATTGAAAACTGACGCTTTGTTTAAGAAACGAAAAAGAAGAACCAAGAACTGCCAATAAAAAATCACACAGCAATCAGTTTTTTTTACGTTAAGCGTAAAGAAAAAGGAAATGTAAAAGCAATTCTTTTATTAATAATTTCGGAACGATTCTATGAAAGTCATGATTATTTTGCTGCGCCCCGTCAGAGATGTGATACTCGCCTGACTTGGCTAAATCACCAAGAAGCCCGAGAAGGCGAAATGTTAATTCTTGACAAGAGAATCCCTTCAAATGACTCCAAGCATCCCTTTTTGCGCAGACATGGAAACCTTGGCGACACGTTGTCGCTCTCCGGCATCTCTGATTCTTCACGAATACGCCTGCTGATCATGACGTCATCCCTTCTCTCCAATTGTTTCTATTCCAGGCGTGGCTCTCGCCGATTATTGGGCAAGATTCGTAATAAAGGAGGAGTTTCTCACTCCAGTGACAGAAATGAATTAAAATGTCTCATTCCATTTCATCACACTATCCCCCCCCCCTCTTATGATTCACGACTGTCTCCTAACTTTTCTTCAGAATGACTAAAGTTGATTTAAAGTAACGAGGATTCTTTTTTTTTTAACCATTTTGTTTTTCTCTTAAAAAGTTTCTAAAAAAAGCCCTTCCGCGAAGGCTGGAATTACCTTAATACATCAAATTTTTCTTTCATAGAACATAGCTTTATGACTTGCGAATTGAAAAGCCTATATCATTTTCTTTTTTTTTTTCTTTTTATCTCCGTTGAACGTAAATACTAAATAATTTATAGTCTTTAGTGGAGTCACAGCGTTGCTTTTCTATTCCTTGCAAGTAATTTCCAGACATGAAAAGTCGATAATACAAATAAGAAGATTAGAGATTTGCATATTTTCGGCGATTTAAGAAAAAAGAAAAGCCATTTGTAAGGAGATATCAGATTACATTCGAGGAATGATGTTACATATTTAACAGAGGCTTTTATTTTCGCTCGCTCGGTGCTTTTTCCAAGAAATAAATTCGATGATGCAAATGCATCTTCTTCCGCGACAATGCAAAATTTACGAGCTATGATAAAAGGAAACTGTAGTCACGTTGGCTTATCTGAAAATGAGCGTGCAATCAGAAATAACGACATTTTATAAATATAGAATAGCAATAGTGCATTCCAACTTTCTTGCTGAATAAAAAAACAATAAGCCTGAAGAATAAACATATTATTTTAGCCACTGCTACTAAATAGAAAATTTGGATTTTTTTCCTTTCTCTTTTATCGGAAAAATGCGTTCATTGTTTTTAAAGTTATGATAATGTTAAATTCCTCAAATATAAAGCAGTGCCTATTGGCAGATCCAGAGGGAAGGAGGGGGGACCAAGAAGGAAGACATTGACATCCAATTTCCCCCACACACACACACACAAACACATTTATTAACCACTTGCTTCATTTTAGGGGGCAGCTGACCCCTTTTCTTCCCTTTGTCTTCGCACAGGGGCACATTCCCTTCTCCACACACTTAAAAAAAAAAGAACTAAATTCACTCCGAAGGAACTAAAATAGCTTCGAAGGACTTAAAACCGGGAGAAACTTGCTTCAGATTTAAATCCTTCGGAGTTATTTAAATTCTTTCGGAGCGATTTAGTTCTCTTTTTTTTTTTTTTTTTTTTTTTTTTTTTCAGCGTGGACGAACTAAGTTTACACTATATAAGATTAACTTATTTTATAAATGCAAATGACTTCATACTCGCAAGGAAAAGGAGAAAGAATTTTTTACTGGATATATGCTAGTGGCATTGCCGCTACTAAAGATTACGTCACCCGGAGAAAACCTTGATTTTGGCGCCCTCTTCTTAGGAGCCATAACTGATTTTCGTGCCCTCTTAGTCCAGGGCATGTGCCCCGTTTGCCCCTTTCTCCTATTCGATTAGTTTTTCTCATAAAGTATATAAATATTCGAAATTTTCTCTAATGAGGAAATGTCTTTAAAAATAAGGCCATAAGTAAGTGGAAATGCGTGACCAGACCAGTTGTTTGGGGGGCGTTGGAGTCAGGCGCGTAGCCAGGAAAATTTTTCGGGGGGGGGGGGGGATATGCGCTTGGAAAAAAATTTCGGGGGGGCATATGAACTTATATGAGTATAAATAGACGGAATTTCATCACTAATCCAAACATTTCGGGGGGGGATATATCCCGATATCCCCCCTGGCTACGCCCCTGGGGATATGCGCCTGGAAAATTTTCGGGGAGGGGATATGAACTTATATGTGTATAAATAGACGGAATTTCATCACTAATCCAAAAATTTCGGGGGGGGGGGATATATCCCGATATCCCCCCCCCCTGGCTACGCCCCTGGTTGGAGTTGTATCCCCCAACATCAGCTTTTAGATTTTTTTCGTTTCGTTAAGTTTTTATATATTTGTACTCTTTAAACAGAGACGAATATAGAATTTCTCCTTTCTTTCCTTCTTTCTTTTTTTTTTTTTCAAGGGTGTGGTGTGGGCTGATTAATTAAGAAATTAAGAAACTTATTTGACCTATATGAAAGGTACAATAGCATATAGGTGACCATATATGGACTGGGAGGGGCCATGCCCTGCCCCAAGCTTCCTTGTTACCGTTATAATTTATGCGTACTGGTGATAGAAGTGGTTCAACACTCAACTCTAGTACCTTTTTGGGCCAGGACCCTTGACTCCCCCCTCCCCTTTCCCAAAAAACAATAATATCAGCGTCCATGTGCAGTAAAGCAATTCTTTTGTGTTTTGCCTACTTTAAAACAAAGTTCTTTTTGCTAAGGGATAGATTAAGATCCTTAGACTTTTCCCTATAGATCTGCTACTGATTTGGAATATGTTATTGGCATTTTTATTACAATTTTTTTTTTAAACTCCAAAATTTAAAGGCATTTCAAGAGATATTTTCTCAAAAGCAAAGTATAAATTCTCAAAACTCTTTTTAAACTGAATGTATGCTGAGGAATTTGAGGGGGGGGGGGGGAGGAGGCATCAAAAGGTTGGGAGCCGTTGCGATTGGATACGTAATTTTTGTTCCCTTAATTCTAGAAGCAGGGTTTGAAAGCATTAGGGGTGCACACAGAATTTTCTTTTGGAGGGTGTCCATCCCATATAAGTTGTGGCACCAACCACATTAAAAAATATCCAAGAATTTTTATTTTTATTTATTTATTTATTTTGTATGTGCGTGCGCGCTCGTGCTTGCTTTTCATTTTTCTTTTTCTTCTTCTTTTTAAAGTTAAAACAGGCTTAAAAGGTCATATTCACATAGAACAGAAAACTATGGAATCTACCGCATATTATGTTCATTGATTTGCAGTTCACTGTTCAATATAGCACAGTATATCAATGTAGCACATTTAATTAAAATTGTAATTAAAAATAATAATTTCCTCAAAATTAAAAATTATCTGAAAATGGTCATCTTTGGGTTAAAAAATAGAAGCATATCAAAAGCCAAATGGATTAAATTAATATTTCTTTCTGTGCAAGTGTCCAAACTTGGGGTGTTTAAACTAAAAATTGAATTTTCAGAGTAGTACGTAAAAAAAAAAAAAAAGGAAGAAGAAAGAAAAACCTGCTCGATCTATTTTCGTGAAATTTGGTATGTAGGTTCTTTTGGTGACACAAATGAAAACTACAAAAAGGATGTCAAATGAAATGTTGAATTTTAAATTAAAACCCAAGTACCTACTTCTCTAAAACTAACAAAATTTTATCATTCCGGCTGTTTTCAAACACTGATTTTAAAACTTATGGATCCCACTTTTTAAACAACCTTAGCAAAAGTGATTGAAGCCTTATTTCAATCAAATACACACGAAATTTCAAGCCCGACCAAGGCTTGAGCGCTTAGCGCTCTGCCTGGTTCAAAACCAGGTCGCGTCCTCCGACCTATCCGGTCAGGTTTTCTGTGGTTTCCTCCGAATCTTAGCGTAAATACGGGTTAGGACCCCTTAGAAAGACCTCCACGGAGGGCACACCACACCCGTCGGCCCAGATCCCACGCGTAGATAACACTTGGGAACAGCAATTTTGTTGTCTTAGAACTGTGACTTGTTTTTGAATCACTTTTGGCCCCTGAATCCAAAAGTAACTGTAGTTTTTATCTATCACGTCAGCTTTTTAAGATACAGGGTACCCCCAAAATGTGCATGAAAAGAAAAATAAAGGGAAAAGTTACCAAATATATAGTTACTACAAGTTAAATTGTATTAATACACATAGAAAAACTTATTTAGCAAGTGGTAAACATACATATTAAGGCAAAAATTTTTGTTTGTAGCTTTTTCTGGAATGTTTAATCAGTGGACATTCTTGCTTTATGCTTCCACAATAGTCAGCCATCATATGTAGATCCCATCTTCTTTCATAGCGTGATTCCATGATCTGCAAATCTTGATGAAATCGCTCACCCTGCTCATGACTGACTTCAACAAGATTTTTCGGCCAGTCAGCGAGATGGCTACGTAAAAAATGCAACGATGCTTATGTTGCAACCAAGCATTTTGAAGCTCTCCAAGAGCTGTTGGACAATTTCTGTGTAATTCTGTGCTCGTGCTGCATTTCCAATTAAGTCTTTTACAATGTTTTGGAATGCCAACCAAGCCAATTGCATATTACGTATTTAAATGGTTTTGGACACTGCAGAAATATTTATCAAGTTTAAATACTAAATATATGAATACATTGCAGTAAAGAATATTAAAGGATTTTTGCATGCATGAATAACATTTATTTTTACAAATGATGAATATCTAGACACATGCTACATACACTTCTATACTAAACTTCTTTAAAATATAAATGAAAATAATTGCAAAACTTACTGTACGTATCTTAAAACTAATAAGATTTTCTTATAATAAAATTTACAAAAAGAGGCTGAGACGTTGGCTCAAGGATTTTGACCTAATGCTGATGGGCTTTAGAGAACCCTTAGTAGAGTAAAATGTCTGAGAATCAGAGCTTTCGACTCAAGAAAATGACAATTCAATTTTTGTACAAAGTTTTTTTTTTATAAATTAATTGATAAAACTCTGTTGAAAAGTACAAAATTTTTGGGCCCTTGAAATTAGTGGGCCCAGGGCAAGTGCCCCGGTTGCCCTGCTGATAAACAGGCTTTGCCAGTGGCGTAGCTACGGTATTTGCCACCCGGGGCAAAACATGAGTTCGGCGCCCCCCCCCCTCCACACACACACACGCATTGCCCCCGATTTTAAAATGATCACGATTACAAAGTTATGAAAAAGTTATCTTAATAAAAAGTTCATAAGCGCAATAATCATCCTTATTATAAATCAATGCTAAAGTCTTCATTTTCAGCATTTTCTTCTGGCTTTTAGGTCAGCTTCACATCCATGGCTGCTTGGTTTTGTTTCACTGTTTACCTCATTTTGTGTAACGGCTTCATTTTGGTCTTCTATTTTACTGTTCAGCCATGATGACAATTATTAAGAGGGTTTTTTTTTTCTTTTCTTTCTTTCTTTTTTTTTTCTTTTTTTTTTTTTTCACTTTCTTCGCTTCCAGAAAGAAGAGACGTGGTTCTCCAACTTTTCGGTTTTGCGATCCTGTAAATTTTGAGTGCGGGTGTAGCAGTTTTGGGGATCAAGTACTTGAAACGTAAGATGTAAAATAAACATCGAATTTCGTAGCAGGGCATGTGTTACCATGTAAACAATAAGAGTCCCGCAGATGGCCTAGTCACTAAACTCCGTTCCTGTAAGAACACGGAAAGTGAAACCTCACCAGCTTGGCCAATGCTTGGGAAGGTGAACTCTTCTCTCGGTTGGACTACTGGGGGGCCGTGTACGCTAATAGAGGCTAGTGCACATAAAATATGTCGTGGCTCTAATGTTCTCCCTATCCAAACGGTATTACTGGGGGGTCCCAATTTCAGGACCTACATGCTTAAACCCAAAGAGCGAAAAAAACAATACACTGTGGTGCGATCTGTTTCCTTGGAAACCGACTGGTTTTTCCGCGAAAGGGCTCTTTAGTCCTTTTTCTGAGAATCCTCTCCTAGCTTCGTATCTTTTCCAAAAATTTCGGAATCGATCTTTCTCTCTTCGTATCTTTCGTATCATGATTCGTATCCATGATCTCTTCGTATCTTTTCCGAAATTGTTATATTCCGCTCCGCTCTTGTGATCGAAAAACGCTCCTAAAGGAGAAGCTCACTTTTGAAAACTGGCTCACTTTCCACTCCGACTGATCGAATTTCGCTCGTTTGGTTTAAGCGTGTAGAACTCTCATCTAGAATTGATTCAAAATTAGGAGACCCCCGAGCTAAGTCGGTCTTGGGTCCTCTCATCGGAGCTCATTAACATGGAAGCCGATCCCTTTCACCCATCGCCGTCCTTAATGGAGGATCTGGCACCGCTCCGCGTTTCCAGAGGGCATTAGAAAGAACAACAATATGTACAAAAACCAAAAGTAAACTTTTAAAAAAACCTCGCGTTTACAAGTTTGATTTGTAATTTCATTTTTGGCGCCCCCTTTTCGTTAAGCGCCCGAGGGCACTTGGCCCGCCTGCACCCCCCTAGCTACTCCCCTGATTTTGTCAAAACATAACATGGCCGGTCTTCGAAGTTGACCGTTATTAGAGGTTTTACTGCATTTATGATATACGTAGGTTGCCTTTTATGTTTTTACAAACGACCAATAGGAGGCGCTACTGAAACTTGTCTTCAGGGTATTCGTAAAATTAATATTTTTTTAATCTTGGAATCCGTGGCATTATAGAAACTGCCTGCATATTTTGTTTACACGAGCGTTCTAAAGAAGCCAGTGAGTGGAAAAAATGGAAATAACTTGTTAAGGTTTCCGTTGGATGATTTTTCATGATTTTAAGAAAGGCCTCACTCGACAAGAATGCTTAGTGTCACTTCGTAAAACTTTTGGTAATGAAGCACCATCAGGAAAGACTATTTACAGTTGGTTTGCAGATTTTCGTCGTGGTCATGCGTCCGTTAGTGATGAATCTCATGAAGGACAACCAAAATCGGTAGTGATTCCAGACAATATCGATGCTATGCGCAATATGACTGAAGAAGATTCGGCATGTCACATATCATGGGATAGAAGCATCCCTTGGCATATCACAGACTGCAATAGATTCTATTTTGCATGAACATTTAGCTGTTAAAAAGATTTGTTCCTGATGGATTCCGCACAATTTGACAGAAACTCAAAAAGAGACTCATGCCAATTGGCGTAAGGAAATGCTAAAAAAAATCAAATTGGGAACTGCAAAATCCATATACAACATCGTTACAGGTGATGAAACTTGGATACGTTGGTAATTGCTGGAAACTAAACAACAATCCACTGTTTGGGTGTTTCCAGATGAACCGAATCCTACGGAAGTTGTTCCTTCACTAAGCACTTCGAAGAAAATGCTTGTTTGAATCTTCGGCCTTACAGGACATATCGCAACCATTCCTTTAGAGGATCAAAAAACTGTTAACGCTAAATGGCAAACAGAAATTTGTTTGCCAAAAGTCATCAACGAAATCAGGAAAAACAACAAAAATCGACTCAGCATTCTTCATCACGACAACGGCCCATCTAGCACACATACGTTGGGTTATTGATGGCACGTGGTTGGCACAAGGTTGTTACGTTGGGCAAACGTTGGATGTCCATATGGAAATGTCGGTATTCTGTTGGCTAAAGGTTGTGTTGGGCAACCGTTGGTAAATAACCGTTGGCCATCGGATGGTTTAATGTTGTGTTGGGCAACCGTTGGTAAACAACCGTTGGCCATCAGATGGCTGAATGTTGTGTTGGGCAACCGTAGGTAAAACAACCGTTGGCCATCGGATGGCTGAATGTTGTGTTGGGCAACCGTACCATTGCGCATGCGCAGAGACACACATTCAGGAAACCGGGAAGCGATATATTCATGTCCGTTCGCCGTTCCGTTTCCGCCATTGCTTGTTATGATGTGTTGATACACTTTTATAAAGTGATTGATAGTTGAAATCTGAAACGAATATTTATCTTTTCAGCTATATTTCTGTGAATTTTATTCGTTGCATAAGTTCGTAGTAATTTGAATCACGATAACTATTATTATTGATGCATTGATTATAGTTCGATTGTCCATAAGCCTAACGATCTTCAAAGTATGTAAACAAACAACTTACTATGCAGCTATGCTAATAAACATATAATAATTGCACAGTGCTTATTAAAAGATGCGTTTTGGATTACTAAACAATGCTAGACAGCTTAATAATAAAGTTTTATTTGCTCATAGTTGTATACAACAGTCGAGAAGGTAAAATTGGACACAATTGTTTTCTCCTAATAAGTTTATTCTGAAAAAAAAATCAACTTGATCCGTGCTTATATTTTACAAGATTATAATGACTAATGAGATTTCAGATTTAGAAGTAGTTATTAAACTAACACTACTTCAATTTTGAAATCTCGTTGGTTCACAGTGGTTAATCAACAACAAGGATTTAAATTTGTGCATCAAAATTGTTTTGTTGTTAAAGGTATGTATAAAATATTTTACAGTTTTAAGAATTCAGTTATTTTAATATTTTACAAATGTGTTATAGTACTTTACAGTTCATATATATACCTATATTTACCAACTTCATTTTGTTGTTTATTTATTATTTTAGAAGAGATTTTTGTATCTACACCTGTTATATGCTACAGGACTCAAATTTTATAGAGAAAAATACATAATCTATATGCAATCAAATACTCTTTGAGAGTACTGGAAGAAAAAACATTTTTATTGCTTTGACAAGTCTCTTCTCTTCTACTGCGTATTTTAGTTGAATGAAAAATATCAGTAGCTCTTTAAGTAATACGCTGTGAGAGAGTTCAGGTCCATGAACTGAAATCAATACTGCTGTTTTAAAACTTTTCTTAAGACGTTCTATTTTTTGCATTAGAGAAAGGATGCGCTATGGAAAATAAAAAGTTCTCTCTCTCTCTCTCTTTTTTTTTTTTCAAAATTTTGTGCAATGGACGTGTCGTAACTTTTCTTTTTTTGCGTACCATCAACGACTTTTTTCATTTTATGTGCTATAGCGTGTAAGCAGCATCACTAATACATTCTGTTGTACTGATATCTTTCTCATAGTCAGATAATATAGATGCACCCGTGTGTTGATACTTGCATGCGTTGATATTGCATGCGTAATGCATATGCATTACGCATGCAATATTTTTTTTTCTTTTACTTTGCAGTCAATATCTACAGTTAACTGAAAATAAAAATAGAACTACGAAATGTCATTGTATTCCATACCAATTTTATTCGGGCAAACTAAAAATTAAGAATCTAAAAAATTACGTAAATTGAAATAAATGTAAAAAATAATAAATATTTTAGTAAAGAATGATTTCTGTGACATTCTTCAGTGACTTTATACTCCTATTGGATTTCCTCACATGAATATTTAAAAAAAAAAAAAAAGATTAAGCCTCCTTAAAAACGTTTCAATTGAGTAAATTTTCAGAGGTTGTGAGAGACACTTTACAAAAGTAACTAACTGTCAAAGGAGAAGGAGGAATATGAATCATATTTCAAAAAATAAGCATTCTTTCCTTTAACGTTATATGTTTTTTCTTTTAATTAATTCGAAAAGTTTTTATGATTTTGGTTTGCCTGCCGTCCTGGTTCTCTAAAACTGTAAAGGATAGCTTCTGAAAGGACCTTCTAAATATTTTCCTGCTTCCGATCTCTCCCCCCCCTCCTTTTAGTTGCACCTGCAATATTAATTTTCCTCATAGTGCAAAATAGGCTAGTTTTATATAGATTAATATACGTCTGTAAATTGACAGATCGTTTACTATTTGAAAATAACATATTTCTGTTAGTGTCGGGACTAGAGCCAGTTTTAAGCAAAAATATTGGGAGGGGGGGTGTAAAGACGATATATACCAATATGCTTTCAAAAATATACACTGATTATCTGGCCTCTTGGGCGGTTTCCTCCAGATGTAGCGTGAATACGCATTAAATCCCCTAAAAGTCCTTCGCCCGAGGCACCCCCCACCCTAGGCAGATACTTAATGTGCATGTATGCCTTAAATACACACTACATTACATGATCTGGAATGAAGTTGGCTTGAGGGGACAAAAGGGACTTGTTTACTGGCACAAAAATCACTAAAAGGAAAATTGTAACAAGACTATGTTCATGATATAGTATAACTTATAATAAACTGTCGGCAGAACTGGTAATTTATACACTGAGCATTTTACAGATTGGAGATTAAAGCTGAAATTTGCTGACAGTCCTTTGGCAACTGACGATTTTGTCGACAAAAGTACTTTTTAGGGGGGGTGGGGTGTCCGCTCGCCCTCCTCCTAAGCGCACAGAAACCCACTGTTGAGGTGGAACCATATTTGATGAAATAAAAAATGTGACTATTTGATAATATGCTTCGTTCTACATATCTGCCGTCCCTTAAAACTTATCTGAATCTGTCACTGCATTTGCTGTTAGTAAAATAATTAAAAACTTTAATTTCAAATTTGACAGTTTTTCATATATCTATAGAAATGTTATGAAATAGCACATCAATTTGTCAAATATTCATCAAATATAATTATCCAACATTAGGTTTCTGCATTGGCCTAAAATATGAAACTAACTTATAAATGTAACGGTTAACAATTATGATAGCTAAATGTTAAAAATAACCAATTTCCAACAGTTGGATAATAGAGTGACAACATACAGATTTTACGGTGTCCCAATGTATACATTTACACGTTAACCCAATGTAAGCATTAATACGTTAGCCCAACGTATGCATTAATACGTTAGCCCAACGTATGTATTTATACATTAGCCCAACGTATGCATTCATACGTTAGCCCAACGTTTGGAAATATGTTGGCAAAACGTTAGAGCATACGTTGGCCCAACGTAAGAAATAACCAGTTGCCAACCGTTGGATAACCGTAAGCCAACGTGTCATTTCAACGTTGCCCCAACGTATGCATTCATACGTTGCCCCAACGTATGTGTGCTACCTGGGGGCAGCTCCGAAACAGCTCGTGAAACAATTGATTATTTCAAGGATAAAAATATCAAATTATTGTCTCATTGGCTATGTTCTCCTGATTTGTCGGCTAACTACTTTTTCGTGTTCCCTTATGTCAAGCAAAAAATGTGTGGGCAGCGATTTTCATCACCTCAAGAAGCTGTTCATACCCTCTAAAACCATGTTTCGAGATATCAACTTCAGAGTGGAAAAACTGTTTCACGAATTCGTTTGAACGGGTGGAAAAGTGTATAAATCTTAAAGGTGAATATTTTCAAAAGCAATAAAACAGTTTGTTCCATTATTTTTTTTCCTACTTTTTGTAGAAACTTAAAAGGCAACCCTCGTACGCTAGAGATGAGTTCGGGCTCATTTTTTGAAGCCCGAGCCCGCCCGAGCCCGAAGACTTTTAATCCGAGCCCGCCCGAGCCCGAGCAATATTATTGAAGTTGGAGCCCGAGCCCGAAATTTCAGCTAAAGACAAATAAAATTAACTACTTCATTAATAGGATACAATAAATTTTGGAGCTTCACACACCTTCTAGTCCCCCGTGCCGCCATTTTTTTAAATAAGTACATCTATTTATCCCATGAATCACTTTTTAAAATCTGTTTCAAGGAGTATGTTCAACAAAGGAGAAATTTTTCACGAGTCCGAGCCCGCCCGAGCCCGAACGCAATCGTGAATTACAGAGCCCGAGCCCGAGTCGGGCCCGGGCTCGGGCTCGGGCTCGGGCTTTCGGGCTCGGGCTGAGCCCGTCTCATCTCTATCGTACGCAAGGGTGTCGCTGACTTCTTAAATCTGTGGTTCTTATCGGCCACACTCAAATAATTAATTATTAGTGTCCTATGCTGAATTTTATGGGACCTTTTTGCAATAACATTAGAAAAATCACTTATAATTTTAACATGAGGGACGTAAAAGTTGGTTCTCAATTTAGGGGTGAACTGGACCGCTGAAACGGCCCGGACGATTCGATCAGACCGACCCTCATCTTCCTTCGTGTACGACAAAACAGAATAAAATAATGGAGTTTTCGATACATTTACTTCTCATTAATTTAGCAGGAAGCTTTCCAAGAGCTGAAAATAACGAAAAATTCGGGAACGGGCGAATTTACAGAATTTTAAAGTAGCCTATGGCAGGGATTCTCTGTATCATTTATTTTACATACTTGTGCGAAATTTCAAGCCCATCTTTCTAACAGTGCAGAATTGTATACGGGACAAACAAGCAAACTTAATGCATTATAGTAGATATAAGAATAATTATATATAAAATATAACTATTCATATACTAGTATAAAGATAGTCTTGATGTGGGAACCATTGTTCAAGGATATGTGCCCTTGCACATTTTGCATCGCAACCTTGCTGGCCGCTGTCGAAACTAGAGCTTCCCGAGGACAGCCCTTGCGGCCCACCAAATCACCGGCCCATCGGGCGTTCGACCGACCGCCCGGCCCGGTCCCAGTCCGGCCCTGTTCTCAAGTATGTCTCGCAATCATCCCTATTTCATGTTAAAAGTAATTTGCAAAGAGATTCCATTGCATGCAATTACATTTTGATACTTCGTACCCGGAAGTAAATATGAAGAAAGATCTCATCGAAAGGGAGGGCGCAGGGGTCGCGCGTCCCCTCCGTCAGGGATGTACATTTACACTAGATAAAATGGCTTTCTTACCTGGAAACGGCGTATCCCCCCCCCACACACACACACAAAACAAACAAATAATAAAAAAAAATTCTAGATCCGCCATTGATATGAAGGCAATATGCAAAACCGCGATAAAAGTGAGACGACAGTACATTATTTATTTCATACACAGTAAAAATAAAGGCAATTTGAGCTTCAGACAATATGCGAGATGAGACCGCGAGACGATACCTAGAAGTGCAAGACGTGCCCGCGAGACAATACCTTAGGGTGCGAGGCGAGACCGTGAGGCAACACCTTAGGGTACAAAACGATACTTCGATGTGAAAGTGCAGGACGATACGAGACCTGGGCTATTTCTCACCTCGCATGGACTAGCGTCCATCCCTAGCAGTGGGGGCTCCCGCCACGGGCGGCACTTTGCTAACGGAACCAAAATCCTAATCGTTGACTTAATTATAAGCAGGTTAAAGGAATATTTTTGCCGATGAACATTTCTTAATGCATGTATTTACCATAGAGACAAAAATTCAAGCGTTTTAAAACAGTATTTTCATCTATGGTTTACATTCTCGTGTTTTTCCTTGCTTACTCTTTCAAAATTTGTATTATTCAATTATTTATTTCTTTTCAGTGCTATAATTTTCTTCGACTAATAGAAATCTTGTCATTTTGTAAATGCACATTGGGTATACATTTCGGGGTTGAGGTTTCATAATAAAAATATTAACTGTAAATTACACTTTCTATAGTAATTCTCCAGTTTTGTTAAATTTGAAATTTGTCCATTAAAGCTTTTGACTATTATTTTTACTTATTAGATGTTTTAGTTTAATCTTTTGAACTTTGCAAAATCTAACTTAAAAATGATTTGTGATAATAGAGAATTTGTGATAATAGGCTAAACAAGAACCCTTTATTAACTCCAATAAAATTCGGAGACGTCAGGAATGCACAGAATTATTATGACTTCTTATTTTCCTTTAATAATTTTTTGTACTGCTATTTATAATACTTTGTTAGGCGAATTACTTAATAAATATATTAGACGAATTACCAGTGGCGGCTAGTGCGACACAGCAAGTACAGCCGGGCTGCACTTGAAATTATCAGCACACTTTAAAATAATATATTCTACTAACTTTCTTAAATTCAGATTAGAATTATGGAATTCCTATCGTAAATTTAAAAAAAAATAAAAAAAAAACGTACTGTAGTAACGGCCGGATCGCTCATTCAGAAAAAAAACCCTTTAATCTTCCCGCAATTCAACTGCGAAAGTCGGTACAGCCGAGAGAGGAGAACCACGCATTTTCCCCCTCTACGCTGAAATTTCAATTTAATTTAATCTGTTTCCATCAAGTGTTCATGGCTGGAATAGAACCCGGGACCTTTCGGTTAGGCGTCGAGCTCGCTATCCGTTCAGCTACTAAGCTTCACGCAGATATGACTAAAGTTTGAAGTGACTTATCACGCCGTATTCTCGCCAGATTGATAAGTGGGCGATGTGTTATTTGTTTCTTTTATTTTTCCATCGGATGCACCAAAATTAAAATAATGTTATGTGTGATTTAGAGACTCTACTAATAGGGAAATAAACATAATATAAACTTAAGAGCAGCACACGTTTTAAAACTTTCAGTACCGCAACACTCATGAGCAATAATGCTGGCCAAAATCGAGACAAACGACTGATTTTGAAATCAATTTCGTAGTATAATTGTATTTTATTTTGAAGAATTTCCATATTTGGAAATATAGAATGGGTTTACTTACTTAACACAAATTTTGTATAAGTAATCTGAAATCAAAGAAACAGATAGTTAAACGTTACTTCGAAATGCTATATCACAGTTGCTAACATGTATGGAATACAAACACGATAGTCATTTTTGTAAATATTTCTTAAAATAACAA
Source organism: Cheiracanthium punctorium (assembly GCA_038373885.1). Lineage (NCBI taxonomy): Eukaryota > Metazoa > Arthropoda > Arachnida > Araneae > Cheiracanthiidae > Cheiracanthium > Cheiracanthium punctorium. The sequence goes on along the minus strand of JAWZYV010009895.1, from coordinate 515,065 downwards.
ATAATTGAAAAATTTTGCTATTTTTGGACGCTAAAAATTCTCTTTACAAATGTGGTTAGTTATTTTCCTACATATTGGTATGCTATATCGATATAGAGCATTTCGAAGAATTAAAAATAAGTTAAAATTAATTTATACAAATGTAAATTTGAATTATTTTCATTGTTCATACTTTATAATTAAAAAAATTATTTAACTTCTGAATTTTTTTTTATCCTTTGTAATTTTATTTTAAAACTACAAAAGTGTAAGATGTTAGATTTTTGGGCCTTAAAATCTGTAGGCCCTGGGCTGTTGCCCCGTTTACCCTGCCGGTAATATGGCACTGGTAATAAAATAAAACACATCTTTTACGAACTTTCAGCAAATTTGAGGACGCTAGCAGGCCCGGACTGGCTTCTTTGTGGGCCCTCGGCTAGAGATTGAAAAGGGGCCCCCTTACTGATCAATTTAGAGGGAATAGAATATTAGAATATGTGATACTTGGAATTTAGTCTTACTTGTCTAAAAGCCACATTTAACTATTTTAGAACATTCGGGGGCCCTGACTTTTCCAGGGCCCCCTCGAGCCGCGGGGTTCCTGTGGTCCTCCGCTGTGCCACTACGTAAAGACGTACGATTACTGGGAACTAAATAATCCAATTACTCTGATATACAGGGTAACTGCTAATTCATGGTACAAACTTTGAGGGCTAGTACAGGACATTGTAGCAATACATTTTGTAAAAGAATATACCGTCAAAAGGAAAGCATCGAAGCACCAACACAGTAAGGAACAAATGCAGGAAACGGAGTTAGTAATTGCTTCCGTTGCCGGTAGATGGCCAGTCGGCGTTGATTTGGGGAAAAGAGGCCATTCTCGTTTCAGTTTTCGTCCGTGATGGGAGATTTTACGTTTGCCGAAAGATCAGACGCGCATTACATGTACGGCCGTGCAAATGGAAACCTCAGAACTGCGCTACGAATGTATCGAGAGCAGTGTCCTGACAGACGAATGCCGGATCACAGAATGTTTCAGAGATTACATCGTCAACTTTGTGAAAGAGGTTTGTTGCATATTACCAGACACGACGCTGGTTTACCAACAAATGTACGCACTATAACAGTTGAAGAAAAAATCTTGCAAATCGTGGCTGCTAGATCCGAGTCAAGTACAAGAGCTATTGTACAGACTGTAAGGTGTGAGTCAATACACTGTTTGGAGAGGGTTACGCGATAATCGTCTACACCCTTTCCATTATCAACGTGTACATACTTTCATAGCTGCCAACTATTCCGGATTATCATTAACCACTTTTTCCGAACAGTAAATTTCTATAAGTATTTTTTCAAAAACGTAACCAACCCTCTAATCAAATTCAAAATTTCCGCTATATTTTAACCCCAATCCTCCTGTTCAAAAAAAGTGGTTAGTGATATTCCGGAATAGTTGGCAGCTATGTGCTTTGAAACCAGAAGACTATCTTCGAAGGAATTTCTGCCAGTGGTTTCTGTAGCAATATTCACTGTAGCCGAACTTTTCCGCCCATGTGTTATTTACAGATGAGGCGACATTTACACAACATGGTGTATTTAACGTGCACAATTGCCATGTGTATAGGCAAACGAGAATCCTAACGCAACGTGACCACATGCGTTTCAAGAAAGCTACAGTGTCAATCTGTGGGCTGGTATTGTAAATGACTTTTTGATTGGCACATACCTACTGCCACATCGACTCAATGGCCATTGTTATCTCATTTCTTGGCCACCCCAGTCCCTCGATTTCTTTTCATGGGGACATTTGAAGAATGATGTTTATGCCACTCCAGTAGACTCCGATGAGGATCTCGTTGCTCGATTATCCCTCACTGCTGCACGTGTGCATGAAATTCCTAGTATCTTTGAATGTGTTCGTCAATCGCTACACCGACGCCGTCAACCATGTATCAATGCTGATGGACGCAATTTCGAACACTTATTGTAAATTAATTTCCATTTGTAAACAGGGTTATGAAAATAAAACACTTTTCCTATTATTTGTTCTTTCCCGTGTTTGTGCTTCGACACTTCACTTTTGACCACACATTCCTATACAAAATGTGATTGTTACAATGTCCTATACCAGCCCTCAAAGTTTGTACCCTGAATTAGCAGTCACCCTGTATATATCAAATTAGTCTAATTATAAAGCAGTCTATCCATTTTGGGGCCTCTTCGGGGCCCCCTTGAGCCGGGGCCCTCGGCGATCACCGACCAGCCGACCTGGCCAGTCCGGGCCTGGACGCTAGACAATTCATGTCCATTCTCTTTCACAGATGGCGCCATCACTGCGCACTTTGAAAGCTAAAATCCAGCTAAAGCCAAGCTTGCATTAATACCTCAAATTCAAGGAAATGTCAAGCTTGATTTAAGCTTATGTGCTGTCTTGGGCCCTCAGCGCTGATTAAGGAATTGGCAACACCGTTGCCATGGTAACGAGTACGTAAGCAGTTTCTCCGGCTAAGGATAGCATAGGGTGTTTTAGCTAAGACACAGCCGAAGGAAGGTTTTCTGTCTTTTGCAGCACTTGTGAATGCGACGAACTGATTGGCTCGGACGAGAGGTGAGGGAGAGAATAAAGACACAGGATGTATAAAGTAATTAAAAAACTTTGTAAAAAACACACATAAGAAGTAATAGGTGTTATATGTAATAGGTGAAGTAATATGTGTGTTTTTTACAAAGTTTTTTAATTACTTTATCGTTTAACACCAGTAATTTGAGTGATTTTTCAGACACAGGATGTATGTTCTAGCCCAGCGTTTCTCAACCTGAGGGGGCGCGCTCCCCGCAGAACGTTTGCAGGGGGGGGGGGGGCGAGAAAAACTATAGAGCAAGTAGTGATGCATGTTTTTAAAAAATCATCTTATATATTCTCATTTTTAATCAAAAATATATCCATTTTCGCTTAAAATGGTCATTATTACAGATTAAAAAGCTCAATGTATGCTGAAAAATGTGAGGGGGGGAGCGCCACTGTAAGTTAGCCTTTGTTGGGGGGGGGGCACGACGTTAAAAGGTTGAGAACCGCTGTTCTAGCCCATTCTAACGAAAACAATAGTTTTTTTTTGTTTTTTTTTTGTTTGTCTGGGAATGTTGAAAGTTTTTAGCCTTATTTGTTACTGTGTCCATGTGTTATTGGAATCTATGATTTAACCGTTTTGAAACATGGAGCCCCGTTATTATCCAGTTTGCGTCTTAATTGAAACTCTTTAACACATGGAAAGAAGATAATAAACGACAACCACTAAAAGAAAATGTTCATTATTAAAGACCGACACCAAAATTGTCCATTCATAAGAAAAAAGCAGGTTCGTCTCAGCATGGTCGTAGCTTCCATTTCTCATGATATGCACTATTCTCGTGGCTATGGGGCAGTTTTTATTCACAAAAAAATGTTTTGTTGGCCGTGTTTAATCGTTGAGATAAAAAAGACCGTTTGGAATGGTACTGGATAGGATGGATTAACCACCATCACACGAGCACGTAAAACACATGAAAGCTCAATCGAGCAATTAAAAAATTCTTTAAAATTTAAGGAGTTGATAAGAAGTGGGAGCTAAATAGCTGACGCATTAAAGGAAACTCTCGACTTTATATTGCTGAATTTATCAAGAAGGTAAGCATGAATAGACGCTTCATGCAGTCATCAAAGCAGTATTGTTTTTTAAGTAAGCAAGAACTGGCATTAAGAGGACATGGCGAGCGAGAAAATTCTTTAAACATGGGGAATTTTAAAGAGCTTTTAAAATTAATGATACCTGAATTAAAACAACGCCTTTTTATGAGGACATCACCGACTGATTCGTAAGTTTAAAAGAAAAGAGGATTGATTTGACTTATAAAAAATAAGTAAGTTTTCTTTTTTTTTTTCTTTTCTTCTCAAGCTATCATTACAAAAGAAAATTCTCAGGAAACTTCGAATCAGACACGGATTAATGCAATTTTGAGGATAGGAGCGGCTGGTTGAAATTTATGTCAATTTTATGGAAGTAAAATAGGATCTCTTACATTTTTATGCAATTTCTTTTTTTTTTTTTTATCCTGGGTGTGGGCTTAATGCGCCAGCTTTCGAATTCAGTAACAAAGATTTTCCATTCCTAGGGGGGGGGGTGATATGTTTCCGGCTGCACTAACATTTTTTACCACGGGCCGCCACTGCGAATTACTTAATAAATATATTTGTAATGCATTATTTTTATTTAGAGAATTCTTTCTATGAATTTTGTTCAACTGTTTAACATTATCAGTAAGCATCCAAATGAAATGCTAGGAAAGGAAATGAAATAATGTTCATTAGGTGGCTGCTCACCGTAACATGTAAAAGCGGCCCGTAGGTTACACTGGCTAGTCGCGAAGTGGCTCGTGTGACGTAGATTGCATATTCCGGCCGCGAAGCTGCCCGTAGGATACACAAGCCGGTCGCGAAGATCCCGTGGGCCGTAGGTAGCACGTTTCGGTAGCGAAGCGGCCCGTTGGCGGAACAGCTGATCTCTGAAGGCGGATAGTCTATCTATGCATATGATAAAAGAGTCTCTTTGTGTGTGTGTCTGTCTGTTTATCGTTCGCGTAGCGGACTAACTATCCGGCCGAATTGCAGCAAGCTTTGCACGGGGCTACCCAGGGCGCCGGAAATGTATAACTGGGGCTTATTTTTTAATTTTTTAATTAGTTTATATTTTATGCCATTTTCGAACGTTTTATCTCTTTGCACTCCGTAAAAGAGGGCTTCAGGGCTTCCGATAGTTCCAAAGAAAAAATAATTACATGATCGGAAGAGAAAAAAGTTTTCTTTCGAACGAGACCATCATTAGCGAATTAGCTACATTTCTCGTTTTTTAAAAAATATTAAACCAGGCGCCTAATTTTTCGACACTGTAACGTGTAAAAGCGACCCCTAGGTTACGCAGGCTGGTCGCGAGGTGGCCAGTTGGCGGACCAGCTCGTCGGCGAAGGCAGACGGCCCGTAGGTTGCACTGTTGCACATTTCGGTCGCGAAGCGTTTCGTCGGCGGACCAGCGGCTGGCCGAAGGCAGCTAGTACATATAAATAAAAGAGCCTGTCTGTGTGTCTTTCGTTCACGTAGCGGACTAACTGTCCAACCGAATTTCTCCGAATTTTGCACGGGGCTACCCAGGGGGCCGAAAATGTGCACTCGGACTTATTTTTAATTTTTTTAAATTATTTTATATTTTATGTCATTTTCGACCGTTTTCTCTTTTTCTCTAAAAGAGGGCTTCCGTTCCGACTATTCCAAGGAAAAATTAATTACACTATCGGAAAGAGGGAAACGTTTTCTTTCGAACGAGATTAGCATTCTTTCGAACGAGGCCAGCACGACAGCTGACTGTGCCGGCACAGCCAGCTGTAGTCGAAAGAGGGTCTCTAGATCTGTGGCACGCGATGAACGTTTCGATCGTCCGCCATCTTGCTGGTAGTTAAGTAGAGCGATGGTAACGGCTGCCCTTTTTTCAGCATTGGGAAAGGGTTGCGCCTCAACGGGTTAATATTTCTTCTGGTAAGTGTGCATTTTATTATTTTACGCATTTGACGGTTTTGAATTTTATGTATTTAAATCGAAAAGCTTTAGAATAGATCAGCGTCAATATTGATCATAGTATAATGTTTATGATGATTTTAATTCCCATTCACATGGACGCCTAATCCATAGTGATTAATTGGTCTTCAGCCCGTCCAATATTTTCTGAGGGAGGGTGATCACCCTCAATAATTTCATCCTGGAATGACAAAAGTAACTTATTCATGAATTACATGGGCGTAACTTGGGCTTCGAAACTGGGGGGAGGGCAAAAGTCATTTTAAATGAAAGTCCATATATGCGTGCCCCCCCACACACACACGCGCACACGCGCCCCCCCCCCCCCACACACACACACATATATATATATATATATATATATATATATATATATATATATATATATATAATAATATAAACTAAATCGGTCTTCGAGCCTTGTCAGGGGACCTGAACCCCCCCTAATTTTTTAGTTTCATTATTGCCATATTAAAACGATATTAATTTACTATGTCATTTTATCTCTCGCCCCTTTTTCTTTTTCTTTTATTCTTCCTTTACATTTATTTCATCGATTGGAAGTAGGAAGTTTTCCTGATCTTTCCTTGCCATTGCAAACGTGGGTCGATGATAACTGAAGTAACATATAATTTTTAGTATCTATCTTAACACACCAAAATTTTTCCTTTTCGTTATTTGATATTGTTGAGAGAGCGACCCTACTCGCCTTTTAGGCGAGTAGGGTTGCTGGATTTCGCCTGGTAACCCTGTTGGCGAGTCATCCAGAGTGGATAAGAATCCCAGGCTGTTAGGCTTATGTCTAAAATTATTCTTTTTTCCACTTTCACATTCGCTAGCCCAGTGCCCGATGCGTTTACACCTTTTACAAGTTATTCTTGATGCATCCTTAATTTTATGAGTCGGCTGGCCCGAGTATTTTCCATAATTTTTATTTTTAGACGCAGGTTTTCTAGGAGCAGCCACGAAAGCACCTGAGTCTTCCGCTTGTCTATCATCGTTACGCCTGGCATTGAATTCTTCCACTACTTTGATTCTGAGTATTTCTGGCTTCGGAAGCTCATCTCTTGATTCCATAGCACATCGGAAATTGTCGGAAGTAGAAGGGAGGCTATATAACAGCATTACAGTCAGCAAGTCGTCGTCTATTTTAATATCCATTTCTGAAAGTCTGTCCACTATGTCCAAGAATTTTCTCAAATGGTCGTGAATTCCATTAGACGAGTCGGGTATCTTATATTGAATTAAAGATTTCAGTAATGCAGCTTTACGAGCAGGTCCTTTAGACTGATAGATTTCTCCCAGTTTTTTCCAGACATCTGATGAAGTGTCACAATTTTTTATTTGTTTGAGTTCAGATGGCGATATACATAGAATTATATCTGCTTTTGCTTTTTCGTCCATTTGGACCCACGTATCGAACTCTTCTTGCGATTTTTCGTCATTTTCCAAAACTTCAGGTTTAGGCTTTGAACCTGATGCATAAATCCAGGCATCATTCTTTATTAAAAGCGCTTTCATTTGCATTTTCCATGTTTCGTAATTATCTTTATTCAGCGTTTCAATTCGCCAAGTTCCAGTCGCCATTTTGAGGATGAATGATGCAGCCTTGAAACGAACGTTAAAAATCAGCAAATAAATAAATTAATCCATCTGGTGTCCATAACCTTTTAGAAATGTTAGCAGAGTTATGGCACAAACATAGTAAGCGTACATTGTAGTATTTTCTGCAGACTAATACTTTATTTAAAATTTACCGATTTGACAAGAAAATTATGAAAACTACTTACCCGTACTCATACACAAAACAAGTTAATATTTCACTGCAGGATACAGATATTCGGCTGGTAAAATTCATTTAACTTAACCAAACTTGACACACAGACATCATTTATTTAGCTTGGCTTTTTGTAATCCATTCTTTGCAGCTCATTCAATAATCCTTCCAACCCTCTTGGACATCTTCCGTGTTCTTCGTCGGATATCCCCCCCCCAACCAGGTAGCGAAAGATTAACAACAGACTTTAAATATAAAACATCATGTTACATACAAAAATTTTTAAAGCTCCTTTCCCTCACAAAGCCAATATGCTTGCGGCAAAAACTGGTCCTAGTCTGTTTAAGTGAACACAGATGTGACTGATTTTTGAGTTAACGGGAGATAAAAGGGCCGCGTTCGGCATTTAAATCACTCCAATTTTTCACAGAATCTTAATGGTCATTTAGTGATGCCAACATGTTCTTAAGTTTTGTTTGTAGGTCTAGAAAAACGATCATTTTATGCCTTGTTAAAAAGCCGTTTTTCTTGCGATGCTTGAAGTACATTACAATGAAACTCATTGCACTGCACATTTTCTATTTTCTGTAACCTCTCTTCCCGCGGCACTTTCTTTAATGCTAGCGACCTGTTAATTTACAGCATTCTGAGCTCAATGTTCGTGTTTTTCCTTCACTTGGACAGAAAATTTAAAAATTTTAAGAGTCCAGTACGTTATTTTTATTTGGGGGGGGGGGGATTGTAAATATTTTAGAAAAGTAATGTGGAAAAAGATATTTAATAATTTGAGGATCTGGAACGACTTTTTGCGTGATTTCGTAAACCAAAAGCTCGGCATAAGCGGGGGACAGGGGTCGATCCAAACAAAAATTGGGTCCGTTTTGTAGCCCTTTCACAAAATTACAATAGATTTAAACGGAACCCCTTCACGAAAATACAGTCGATTAAAACTGCCCTTCACTGGCATTTTACCCTATATTTTAATTTGTTTCATCAATTAACAAAAAAGGTGACTTATTAAAATTTGGTTTGAAAATTCAAAAAAATAAGTGCTGAAATTCACAAAATTAAGCATTGAAATTCACAAAAATATGCAGTTTTTACAAAAATGGGACCCTGGAAAATATTCCTGGATCGACCCCTGATAAATTATGTAAGTTTTTCAGTTGAAGACGTTTTGTCGAAAATAAAGGAGGGAGGGTGTATAAATTAGGTGAATGTACATATACTATGTACTAAAGAAAACTAATATTCTGAGATATTATCTTAGCTAGACTTTTAAACGAATTTTTTGAAATGCTAGAAAATAGAATTATATGTACATCAGCAGATCGTTATAAACAATAGCTGTGAAGGTTCCCCTTCTGTGTCGAACGTTGCTTCTCCGTAGTGCTCGGGAGCAAGGCTGCTAGCAGAGATGAGTTCGGGCTCATTTTTTGAAGAACGAGCCCGAGGACTTTTAATCCGAACCCGACCGAGCCCGAGCAATATTATTTAAGCCGGAGCCCGAGCCCGAAATTTCAGCTAAAGATTTAAAAAAAAAAATCAATTACTTCATAGAATACAATAAATTTTGCCGTTTATGCAAATTAAAGACAAATATAGTTGCAAACTCTCAACGCACTTTCTAATTCTTTATATCCATGTTTATCAAATAATGTCGGATCTCATGACTAAGTAATATAAGCCGCCGTTATGAAATACCCAAATAGCTTCACGCACCTTCTAGGCGCCCGTGCCCCTATTTTTTTAATAAGTACTTTTATTTTCTTCATGAATCACTTTTTAAAATCTGTTTCAAGGAGTATGTTCAATAAAGAAGAAATTTTTCACGAGCCCGAGCCCGAACGCAGTTGTGAATTACAGAGCCCGACTCATCTGTAGTAGGAAGTAATGAGATGATTTGTTGGTATTTTTTTCTAATGAATGGAAATCTAAAAGGGTTAAAGGTATCGAAATACTGACTTAGATAGTACTGCAACTAGAGTTTACGTCTCTCGCGACGAAACACCTAGAACTGCCCCCTCCCATCGAACCATAACTTATTTTGGAGCCCCCTACCAAGTCTGGGGCACGTGCCCCTAGTTGCGGCCCTGGCAGCAGATATAAATCATAAAATCGCAGACCGTTTTTTGTTCTCTTAAACTGCGTCGCATTTGAATTCGCAATTAGTCTGTCAAGTCAAGTAAGTTGGGCACGATCATAAAAGTGTATTGTCTCTCTGCTACTGACCTTCAAACACCAAAATTAGGTTCACTAAAATATAAATGAGAAACTGGCCCCAACTTGTGACAGGGCGGCAACAAAAGGTGGAGGGGTAAGCGGGGACAAGCACCGGGAGACATTCTAAAAGGAATGCCAAAATCAGTTATAGTTTCTTGGATGGGGCACGGCTCAATGCGAGGGGGCACACGACACTAATTATGGTTTGCCCCGGGTGACATAAACTCTAATTGCGGCATTGCCTGTGAAAATGACCTCTTTTTGCCCACTATTTACAGCAACTGGTCTTTTTTTTCTAACGCTGAACAATGGATTTCAGACAAGTTTAAAATCGCTGCCCCTTGATTTTTGCGTTTCTGAGAAATTACCTAGCTTGGCCATTTGGTAGAATCTGCCATCGTTCTTGTTGGGTTGAAAAGCTTCTGTGATTATGTTCTTTTGTTGATTTTTGCAGGGCAATTTTTTTTTTTTTTTAGAATCTGATAGTATATTTGGGTTATAAATGCATGATCTGCATTCAAAATCATAACTTTGCCCCCTGACTTTTTAGACTAGGGGGCAATTTTTACAACTGCAGGGGCAATTGCCCCCCCCCCTTCTCCCCAGATTACGCCTATGCGAATAATGAAAAAAATCCCAACCAAATCCCTGTGAACAATTATCTTTCTGTAACAGATGAAAAAATTGCCCCTCACTCGAACACACTTGAACGAAAAATCTGTGGACTTGATAGGACTTGACTTGAGTTTAATCCACCACTGAACCCAGGTTTCATTTGTTCACTCTCCTCACATCATCCAAAAAACACAATGGACTCTCCTTCTGTGGCCAGTGTTGCTTCTCAGCTTGGATCCTTGAAAGTTCCGCTGAGACCCAGCATTGTACTAGCGTAGTCGCTCGCTCTAGTAGATCACTCAAGAGTAGCATTCAAGGACTCATTCTGGGAAACAGCACTGCTCACAGAAGAAATAGAACTGCTCATATTTCTCTTTTTGATGATGAAAATGAACAGGTTAAACCTGGGTTCCCAATTAAAAATGAAACCCATCTCTCATACACTAAAACGGGGTGGGGGATGCTACACTATACTTATCTTCCCCCACCTCCCTTGATACTTCTCTGAATACACTATTCTGTATATTGAGACCACTTAACTGAATAAAAATTTTATTTAGCACAACACACACATACACGCACACACACACACACACATGTCGTAAGTTCTGCATCATTTCTAACAAAACTCAAAGCTTTATAGAAATTTAAAAGCAAATGAAACTCCTATCAATCATACATATTATAGTATAAGAGCTAGCAGCGTTTTCGAGAAAGAATTTTAGTACTGCTGGTTTTTAGATATTTCGTTCCTTATTGAAATTAGGTAAGGATGCAGTATGTGTAGCACCAGTGAGCGGTTGCGTTTAGTTCTGCGCATCTGATCTGTAAAGGAAAAAGTTGAAATTTTAAAGTCCTTTTAAGAGACTTGATTCTTTTTTTTATAATAATTTTCTATGTCTTTTCAGTATTATAAATTTATTGTTGCCAGACGGCTCTGTTGTTGCTAACATTGCGCCAGACCTAGTTATAGTAGTTAAAAAAATGAAAAATTTCAAACCATTTTAGTATGTCCGTCATTTCATATAGTTCGGTCATCAAAGAATACAATATTAATTTGCCAGACTGATATTCCGTTGCTTTTTTAAGAACCAGATCAGTTTAAGTCCTGGAGTGAATAGGCGAGTCAGAAGAGTGTGGCAGCATATAGTTCCAACACAGAGCGTCATGAGAGAGATAAATGGTCACACTACTGCTATTTTTTAAGATCGCGTCGACCACAGCTTGGCTACGCCACTGACCTGGACATTTGCCCTGTGCGGCATTTTGGCTGTTAGCGTCAGAAAAATAATGCAACGTTAAATACTCAATTAAAATTCATGCATATCGAATTTTATTAAATAAAATTTTACAGAGCCAGATTCAGAAACTTTTCCTGTGGACTTGGGGGCACTATTATTGAGTATAAGTTCAGAATTCCATAAAATGTCACAGTTATCATAAAGCCCAATTTAAATCTAGTGTATAAATATTTTTTCTTGGGTGAAAGGGGGTGCGCCTAGCCTCTGTACATCGTTCTTGGCGTGTATTATTCCCGTGGGGGGGGGGGTCATTTTCGGTCGAATTTGTTAAAATACTTTTTTCTATTAGTGGAAAAGGGGGGGGGGGCAAAACTGCTAGACCCAATCTTGCTTTTATAGAAGAGAGGGGATGTTTGAACGGGCAATGATTTGTGTCAAAAGGTCATTTCGACATTCTGGCAAATAAAACCGGAAATTTTCCAAATTAATCCTGGAAGATTTCCAAATTCTATGCGATTTGTACAACGGCTTTTTCGTTGTACAACGGCCTGCTGATACAGAGATGAAATAAATTATTTCATTGCCAAGATTTCTGAGAACAGATGCCAGGGTTCATAATTCGTGAGTTTGATGACTTTTGTCTATAATCTACAGACTTTTGTCCGTGAATGTAAAATATTTTCAGATATCGGATCTGTACAAAGAAGTGCTCTTGTAACAGAGCTCTTTGCATGGCGAACAAAAATTTTAAGGGTGTAGTTAAACAATTTTCTGATTTTTTTAAGTCTAAAATATACATTAAAGTAATTTTAGATTACTAAAGATAACTAAAAAATATAGTTTTATTTTGTTAACAAAATTAAGTAGTTATAAAATTAAAGGGAATAGTTATAGTATAGTAGGGAAGGTGTAAATGTTTAACTCTCACATGATATATTAGGTATCACATGACAAATGCAGTCGGCAACACGTCTGGGAACTGACTTAAATTCAAACAAAAGTCATAGATTGTTTGTTCTATGGAACAGTAGCGTTCCAGGATTTTTTTTCGGGGATGGCTGAGGGATCAAACTGGATTCCAATATAATTAAAAAAAAAAAATGGAAGTAACTTTTTTTGTGGGGGGGGGGGTCTTTCGGGAGGGGAATGCGTCCTTTTTGTTTTGCCTAAAACTGTTTGCATATGAATACGAATTTTTAAAAAGAAAGAAAGAAAAGAAAGAAATTCATAACTCGAGTTTAAAATATTTTGAGTTAAAGAAACATAGATGGGTCATTTTCAAAAAATTTGTCAAATCACTGTCCGAGGTATTTTTTGTCTCTTAATTATTTTTTATACTTATTTATGCGAAAAATACCGTTATATTCTTGTTTAGAGAGCTATTTTCTACATGGTTGTTAATTTTTTTCAACCACTTCAGGGATTCTGACTCATGAAAAAAAAAAGAGAAATTTAGACATGAAAACCGAAGGCCATTTTCTCAATTATAGCTTCATTTTTCCAACATTAATTTACATTATTCTTATAAGAAATTGCATGTTACGTATGCTACATTGGATTATCTAGCATATGGCTACATTTAAAATATAAAAAACTTATTATTAGTACCAATACTAAGTTGCAAAGGCCTGTCCGCAAGCTGTGTCATGAGTGTTATTATTTTTGGTTTTAATTTTATTTAAATAGACAGTAATACCATCTACAAGATTTTGTTGTTCATTATTCTTTCCCTGAAGTAGTGTAACACAGTGCATGCGTTTTTGTTAGATGTTCTTGATTAATTTCAGAAATATTAGAAAAAATAATGCAAAGGAAGATGAGTATTTTTATTAAATGTCATGAGTGTTACCTTGCTTTTTATAACTAATTTTTAAACGGGATGAATTTACTTTTAATATGTAATGAGAACATGAAATAGTTAGTTATTAAGCCTATCAAGTTACTTCTGTATTAACTTTTAGTATAGAACAAAGTCAAAGTTAATATAGTTAATTTCGTCATGAGTGTTACCTTTCTACTGGTAACACTCATGACGAACCCTCGTGATGAAATTCTATGAACTCACTTTTTATGGAATTCAGTATTTGCCCAACACCAAAAGATACTAAATTATATGATTTTAAATTTAAAGCAGCTATATGTGATCTTTGAATCTGGTCTCGGAAAGGGAGCTACTGATGGCATTGGACAACATAGAGTGAAAAAGAGATCAAATTGTAGCACAGTGAACAAAGTTAAACTTATTTTATTTTTTGTACCCGAAGAGAAAGTTGCTAAATATTTTTAGCTAATCCCATCAAATCTCATGACTGTCAGGACAATCAAAGGTACTCATTCCATTCATAACATGAACATTTATTTTTTCCTTCTAAACGGGACATCTACTACTTTTTTGGCAATAGTGTGTTTATTTTCTTCCTCAAAACGGGACATCTACTGTTTTTAAGATAATAGTGTTGGGAGACTGAATTTACAGGTCTGGGTATCTTTTAGTTGTTAAGAAAACGAGCAAAAAAGCTTGTGTTAATGTTAATTTCAAAATAAAATTTAAAAAACCTTTGCTAAAACTCACATATACTATAAAAAATAGTGCAAGGCGTACGTTTCGGGTGGTACAAGGAGTAGGCCCTTCTTCGAATTTAAAAACACCATCCGACACAAGGCAGGAAGGTAGGAAAGTGAGAAGTGTAAAAAAAAAAAAAAAAAAAAAAAGGGGGACACACAGGAAAAAAGAAGTTGTCTAGTTGGTGGTTGGTGGACCGCAAATTGTGCTCACTCTCCTTCCCCGCACTTGCTTGTATGCAAAGTCTCGCCGGAGAAACTGGTTATCCGACAGCCTCTACTTGAAGATATCTGGCACCCATGCTAAGACAGCGCAATCACAGAGCCGTTGCCCAGTAAAATCTGATCCTCGGGGGGTATTCAGTACATTAGTACTCGGATCTCTTTAGGATCATCTGGAATCCGGTCTGTTGTTGTGTTGGAACATGTGTTCGGATTTGTATGCTTCGTCCTGAGGAACCGCTTATAAATCCACGTCAGAGAAAGGACAAACACTGGGGGTGGGGTGGGGGGGGCAAATGCCTTGGGGAGGACTTTTCCGGGTATCTAGCGCGTATTCAGGTTACATCTGGAGAAAACCGCCCAAAACTCCAGACCGCTACACCGGCGGCCCCGCGACAGGACAGATGAGTCCTGTTCCTCCACTTGAGCCATCTCCCAATGTCAGTGGCTTTAACCACTGTGCTACGCATTGGTTGGAATCCGGTCTATTTCCGTGGAAATCTCGCTATTCTTAAAAAGATACATATTAAGAAATAAGAAACCACATTGCCCAAAGGAGAAGGAGTACACCCCCCCCCCCTCTTTAACAGACTATCAGTAGCGGATTCAGGGGAGGGGCTAGGGAGCTTCACCACCACCCCCCAAAGCGATTGCTAAAGGGTAACATTCTGCTTCATTATGCACTTTGAATAAGTAAAGTGATCTTTTTTAATCACTTAGCCCCTCCCAAAAGTTTTTACATTGGTTTAGACTAAAATTTTGCTTTATTGTATATTTTGTTTGGGTGATATAAGCTTTTTTTCAACATTTAGCCCCTCCCAAAAGAGAATTTCTGGATCCACCACTGCAGACTATTATTTTTACATAACTTAAATGTTAAATGTATCCGTTTCTTTCACCAACACTTCATTTAAGTTCAGTATATTTAAAAATTCCATTATTAATTTTTTATTTCCCGAAATTAAAATAAAAATTCGACTGTCCTTCTGCATTTTTTTATCTTAAAAATTCTCCAACGAATAATGCAAATATTCCTGACGGGGAGCCATGAGCCCCCTGGACCCCCCCCACCCCCCACTAGCGCCACCCTTGAAAAAAAAAAAAAAAAGCACAGCTTTAAAGTTGTGTTGTATTGATCTCTTTTTAAGTTCACATTATCGTCAACAGAGGCCGCTATCATCTGTTAGCGAATCTCTTCCAAGCTATGGTAATTCATTTAAAAGGATTATCCCTAGTTCTGTGTAAAATCAAAATTTAAACGCATTTCACATAGTTTTTCAAACAGATTCTTAAAAAGGATTCAGGAAAATGAAGGCAAAATTTAATCAAGATATTTTGAAAAATGCTGAACATTTAACTTTTTTTTTTTTTTTTTTTTTTTTTTTTTTAAGTTTCTCCTCATGTTTCATAGATTTAATTCTCACAATTCTTCTAGAGAATGTCCAGTATATGTTTGTTTTACAAACACTTCACTGAGTTAAATTATTTTTTATGATAAATTCTGTGTGTGTGACAGTTATTGATAAATCTGATTAATTTCTAAGGCTGTGCGTGGTATTTATACTATGCTTGAGACAGCAATTTTATCAACTTTAAATGTCAGTAAATGTTTAATAATTAAAAATATTTTAAGATTTTCCGTTGTCCATATTTCATTATTTGTAACTTGAAATCATCTTGCATTTATGTTTTCTTTAGAAGAGATTCGTTTGATTTTCAAAAATAACGAATACACCATCGAATGCACGAAAAGATTTCTTCAATAGGTGTTGTCAGGTAAAAAAAAAAAATGCACTCTAAAGAAATTATTAACTTAAATAGGAAGGAACCAAAGCAAGAAATTTTTTTCAGATGTAATTTAACATTTCTATAGATATTATAGATTTTTGACTAATTATTCTGTACCTTCTATAGATTCTATAGCTTATATTTTATTTACTAATTGTCCTATAGCTTCTATAGATTTTTTAACACATATATTTCATGCTCATGTTATAGTACATACGCGTTAGAACCTCCTGAAAAGTCCTCTGACCAAGGCAACCCCCATCCTAGGCAGACAGTCCATGCGTTGCGTTGCGATAACAACAACAAAACAAAATTAACATGCTCATGTTACATTGCGCGAACAGTATCAGGGCCGGGCCAAGGGGCGTGCTGGGCCCCAGGCGAAGCGCAAGCGCGGGGCCTCTTTTCTATCACGTCTTATGTAAGCTACTACACTAGCACTGCTAGTACATATTAGCTTTATTTCTCAGCTTTTTTCGGGATATATCACAACCATCAACTGAGCTCGGTCTAATGTGATAACAAAAAAATGGCCCAGGAGCGGGGCCTTAGGCGGTCGCCTACAATCGCACCCCTCTTGGGCCGGTCCTGACAGTATCAACAGCCATTCGCCCAGGGCCCCTGTAAATGACTTATATGCATAGACCGCACAAGGGTGGGGCTGAGTGGACCCCTTGGTACAGGGCCCGGCCCTAGGGGTGCCCCGAGTCCAGCCCTACGCATTTTCAATTTTTAATTGCTATAAATAATACAAATAGAAAAAATATTTTAAATTTATTTGTTATACAACAAAATTTTGACTACAGCTAATTATTGCTTAAAATTTAGTGTGAACTCGTGCGTGTATTATCTCCATTCTTTCTTCCTCCCAGGCCCTCTGAGAGAGAGGAACAGGAGGGGCAATCGTCCCCGAGATCGGATAGAGCTTTAGGGCGGGCCCGTAACAGGATGGAAATTTTATCATGCATAAGGTTTTGTTTTAAATAAGGTAAGCCAAATGTAGCCTGTACTTGTAATCCTGAGGTTTAGCTCTTTTAGTATGAAACAGAATACATTCATATGGTACTTATTAGAGGTGGGGAAAACCGTTATTTTCAAAGAACAGTTGTTCCCCGCTCCCGTTCTTTTTTAAAGAACAGTTCTTTTTCCTGTTCTTTTGAGAACAGGTTCTTTGATTTATGGTAGCTTTATTATGACTATTTTATTCAATTTAAAAATGAAAATATACGTCTTTTTAACATGTACTATACTTTAGTACAATTGTAAAACCCGCAGTGGTCTGGGCACTAAACTCCGTTGCCATAAGAACACGAAAAGTGAAGCAGCATCCGGATTGGCCAGTGCTTGGGACGGTCAACTTCCTCTCGGCTCGACTACTGTAGGGCCGTGTGCCCTAATGGGAGCTGGTGCACGTAAAATCCATCGTGGCTTCAATGTCCTCCAAATTGTTAAACGATACCTCTGGGGGTGTCGATTTCAGGGGGTGGGTCCCTCCTCTGGAATTGGTTCAAAATTAAGGGACCCCAAGCTGAGTCGGAGTTCCTCCCACTGGGGCTCATTAAAATGGAAGCAGCTCCTTCCGCCCATCGCCTGCCTATTTGAGGGATCTGGCACCACCCCGCGGGTTGCCAGAGGGCATTAGCAACAACAACAACAATTGTAAAATGTTTTAAAAAAACTTTGCAACCAACATTCTGGCTTTCTTCAATCAAGTATGTTAACAGTAATTTTTTGTAAAAATATTTTAATGGCAGCTGTCGTCAAAAAAGGGTCTCTAGATCTGTGGCACGCGATGAACGTTTCGATCGTCCGCCCTCTTGCTAGTAATTAAATCGAGCGATGGCAACGGCCGCTTTTTTTTCAGCATTGGGAAATGGTTGCGCCTTAAAGGGTAAAAAAGTACATGCTCCAGCTTAAAAATTAAAGACTCCGTTTAAAAAGCTGTAAGTATCAGGCTCCAGATTAAAAATAATACGCGTGTATAAATATGTCGATTGCTTCGACTACGATTTAAGAAAATGAATACGACTTTGGCATATAAAATTACATGGCTTCTGACCAGGGCCATACCTAGAAAATAATTTCGGAGTCGGGGAGCATCGTATATCGGGATAAAAGTTTCCGGATATATCCCCCACACCCAATTTCTGTCGAATTTTAGTAAGATTAATGTTTTTTTTTATTACTGCACAAACATTTCGTTCATTTATACATCACTGCATTTCATACCCCTCACCATGGGCGCCGGCAGAATATTTCCCAGGGGGGCAAAGACTACTCAAGGGGGGGGGGGCAAAGACTACTTCAACGTATAGTTACCATGTTGGAAAGAGCAAAAAAGCAAAGGATAACACTGCATACAAAAATCCAGGGGGAGGGGGCATTGCCCCCCCTTGCCCTATGCTGCCGGCGCCCATGCCCCTCACCATCCCCACACAGAAAAAAATTTCTGGCTACGTCCCTGTATAAATACACCATGTACATATAATGTAATAAGTTCGGGGGAGCGGCGTCCGAACTCATAGGACCCCCCAGTGGCGGATTAATGCATTTTTGTCGGGGGGGGGCGGTAAGTTAGAGGATTGACATATACATCCATTTTTTGGAAGAAAAAATAGGATATTTTACATTAATTTCTTTTTTCTCGGGGGGGGGCGGTCGCCCCCTCCGCCCCTCCCTTTAATCCGCCCTTGCCCCCCCCGTCTAAGTACGGCCTTGCTTCTGACTCCAAGTCTACAACTTTGACCCTAACTCAGAACTTAATTAAAGCAAAAGAACAGGGAACAGATTTAATGAAAGAACACCTTTCACCGAAGAACAGTTCTTTTAACCTGTTCAGCAAGAGAACGCCTTTTACCCCGTTCCCGCTCTTAGCTCTCCGTTCCGAAAAAGAACTCCAGCTCAGGAAAAGAACGCTGAACTAGGTGCAAAGAACTAGGTGTTCCCGCTCACTGCTCGGAGCTCCTCGAGTCGTGATCAAAGAACGTGTTCTTTTTCAGCCAATAGAGAGATGGCTCTAAGAGAGCGTATGAAGCGAAGGCGCGTTTTATATGGAGATAGTGTAATGCTTATATTATTGTTTGACGTTGATAAAATATTTTTTTTTCGATTTGTTTGTGTTTCAGACTATCATTTTCTTTATTATTAAATTTTTTACTTTGATTCAAATTGAGTAGTTTGGCTGGAATAATAAAAATTGACGAATTGTAATCCTGTGAGTGCATTTCGTATTGAACATATAAGAAAGCTTCTTATTCTTTGCCCGGGTCCTCTTTAAAATTATGGTAGGTTGGGTTAAAAGTTCTATCCCCCCCCCCCAGATAATCATCTTCGTTATCATTATTTCTCAAAATAACTAAGATTCCACAATTAGAATTTGATAAAGCTAAAATTGTGAACTTCTGTCCCCACCATCAGATACGTAGCCAATGTGGGGGAAGGGGGGTCTGCCCCCCCAGAATTTAAATTTTTCTTAGCAAAAAAATATTAATCGTGCCTTTCAATGAGAAATTTCACCTTTAAGGCATTTTCCAAAATTTCTCTTTTCAACACGCTTGCCTCTCATAAAATTTTGAAGCGTCGGACCTTAATGAACTGAGAACATGTTTTTGCCGTGATCACTGAACAGGGTGTTCCCGTTCTTTCTTGAGAACAGATTCAAAAGAACAGGGTGTTCATTCTTTCCCCATCTCTAGTACTTATCATTGTCATTTTGTCAATTTTAAGAAACATCATTTTATAAATAAAACTTAGTTTGGACTTATAATTGCCATAATTATTCCCCATATTTACAGGTTAAACTAGATTCAAACAAGAGTATTTGTAAGAAATAACAGTGGAATTTTAATGCAGCTCACGACTGGAAAAACAGCCGGGGGAGGGGTTAATAGGGCCCGTGTCTGTTCCTTTTTCCTGAGTCTGTAATCGAATGTGGGGGGCCATGTTTATATGACATTGGAAGTGACCAGTTTCGACAAAATGAGTGCATTCGTGGGTAGCTATAGCTTACCTTTTCGGACATTTTCAATAAAAGAAGTTCTCGAAATATGTGGGTTAAAATTAAATGCCAACACTTTAATTTCGTTTCCTTATATGGTTAATTGTTTGCTTACAGTGCATGGAAATGCCTTTGTTTAATTAGAGTGGTAGCGTGCGTTATTAGGCTTCACCAGTGGCGCTAGTATCAGAGAGTATAAAAGATTTATTTTATGTTAACACCCCCCCCGCCCCCAAATAAATAAATTAATTAATTAATTTAAAAAAAGGAAGAAGAAGAAAGGTAAAGTGCACTAAACAGCAAAATATTTCTAAGGATAATGCCTTTTCTTGTTAAGTCACAGTTTACTATTAGTATACGTAACCTGTGTTTACTCCTTAGCCCCTGGTCCGATAACTGATTTTTGAATATTATTACACATTCAACCCCCCCCCCCCCAACGTTTAGATAAAGAGATAGAATTCATGCTTTTGGAGAACCGAGACACGTTGTTTAGTCATTTAAACCCATCATTCTCAAGCTTGTACGAGTACCAATCAATAATTTCAGTTGTATTTTTATCAATCTTTCAAATGACTAAGATCCTTATAACTTTTTAAATGATTATTACTGCATAGCAGGGGCGTAGCCAGAAATTTTTCATCGGGGGGGGGGGGTTACGACTACTACAAGTCATATATATGTATACGTGTGTGTGTGATAATCTAATGAAGAATATACATTTTGTATGGCAAAAAATTTCTCATGGGGGGGTTATGACCCCCCTAACTCCCCCCTTGGCTATGCCCCTTCTGCATAGTATTGCTTCATCATAGGACAGGGACGTGCCCCCCAAAAAAAATTAGGAGAGGGTCCAAAAATTTCGGAGTGGCTCCAAACGGTAAAAAAGGCAGAATTTTTCACAAAAAGACTTTATTATTTTCTTAACAAAAACTGAAATTTCGAAAGGGGGGGGGGTTGACACCATGGACCACCCTACTGGGTACAACCTTGCATTTGGATTGACATCACTTGGAAATGCACTTCGAAATTTCTTTATCCTGAGCAATTGTTTATTATAGGAGTTTCAGCTTGAAGTATATGACTTGTCTAAAATTTTTTCTTTCTTTAACTGTAGAGTAATATGCATGCTAAAAGAAAAATTTTAGTTTTTCAAATGATCTCTCTCTCTCTCTCTCTCTCTCTCTCTCAGAAAATTTTCTTTAAAATCTTTTCCTTTCCTTCCTCTTTTTTTTTTTTTTTTTTTTTTAATTAATGCTGGTTCCGATTTCACGACTGCGCAAAGAGATAGCATCTTTAAATTTTCGATTTGAATGTAGTGATCACCTGGCCACACATTCCTTCAGGGGCCATGTGATTGTTTGAAGGGAAAAAAGAAAAGATACTATATTTTGGTGTTGAATTACACCTAGTCATACCAGTGCATAAATCAGGATGGTAATATATTTCTCCTCAGAGCTATGGGGCCGTTGCCCTCCCTTCCCACAGGTATGGCACCCCTATTCTAGATTCACATTCTCTGCAGCTCAGGTGAGTGCATAATCACTAAGTTAAGACAAAATTCTAATGCTTTTGCTGTGGCAGCATTTTCATTGATGAAATCCGTTAAATGTGTTTTAGTCAATACTATTTCGCCTTTATGATTGTAGTCTTAAATACAAGTATGAGTATTCTTGAAACCGTCAGTATTATATTGTTATTTACTTTGAAATAAAAATAAATAAATAAAATCTCGAATCTCTAATTTAAAAAATAAATCTAGAAATACCTTCTCGCGAAGAATACTTGCTTTTATAAACGAGACGTTTTTGCGCGATTTCCTTCAAAAGACAAAGCCCTTTATTTTTAGATCCATTTTATTTTTAGAAAAGTACTTATGTCTCAGAGATGATAGTGAGAGACAAATGGGGAGCTTTTGCCCCTGCTCCGGTAACCGACTTTTGAATATTTTTACGCGTTCGTTTTATTTTTCTATTTCTGCATTAAACACCTCCAAAATACAACTTGTGTATTTTTTTTTTAGATCCAAGGCACAAAGTTTTGTAATTTGAACCCAACCGAGCTCGTATTTAAAAATATTACCAATCACAAATTCCTTATTTTAATAATACCTGTTATATTTGAAAGTATCAAATGACCATCATTATAATTACTTAATGATTATTATTGCTTATTTTTATTTTTTGTAAACTTTTATTTGTTATTAATTTTAGTATTGATAAATATTTCTATCAAGCTGAATCTCAGACTAGGGCTACGATAATTTTAGTGCATCAATTATTGTTGAAGCACCCTTTCTTTTCTAATTTTTTCCCTCCCACATTTAATCTTTGCTAATTTCCAGTTTGTATTTGGATTGTTCACCGTCCACCAGAAGATTGTTCACCGTCTACGGAACCATTCTATCGCACTTTGGATTTTTGGATCTGGGTTCGTTCCTGGCTTGGGCTTGAATGTTAGCTCGTCCGTCCACTCATAAGGGATAACGTAGGCCTCCATTGGTTGCAATCACAATAAAATGTAAGTACTCCAGGCCTTAGTAATGGAATGCTTCGTTGGAAAGTGCCTGCCCTTGGACAAAAGAAAATATACATATATATATATATTGTATTTGGAGTTACTTGTATTCCCCCCAACCCATCTGTTTCATCCTTCATTTAAAAACGAATTTTTTTAGCCGATATTCCTTGCTTCGCCACATCATTGGTGCTTATGTAGGAGGAGTCAAGACCATCTTAGCCGTGACCGCTTTTGTAGCATACTGAGCATGCTTTTATTATTTTAGTAATAAAGTGGTTGGAAACTTGAGATTATATTATCCCTCGCCCTGCAAATGCAAGAGCCACCCCTAAAAGTACTCATTTGGGCTCCCATCGTCACAGCACTAAATTCTTGCTAACTTTAGTCTTTTAGTTCGCAACTATCCTTTCAGTGTCAAGCAAGAGGGGTCTGTACCGCACCCCCCCCCCACCAGGAAAAGAAAAAGAAATTTACTTCCATGAAATGCGGATGTAGATGTGAATCTTCTAACTATCCGAACTCACCCACAAAATTTCATTCAACTTTTTTGCAGGCAGTGGTTAGATGTTCTAGCCGCCTATTCATGCTGAACATGACAATATTCAGAAGAATTAGTTAATTTTCCTATTCCGTTTACCAGATAATAATGAAATTTCCACAACCCTTCCGTCAAACAGAGCAGAGGGAACTCCCTCTGCTCTGTTTGACGGAAGGGTTTGTCTGAAGAAGACCGAACGAATTTTCGGTCGAAACGATCGTTACGCCTTGAAGTAACCTTTTATGTGTGTTTTTTTTTTCACAAAGCTTTTATTTATTTTATCGACCCCCGATTTCCTATGCAGTGGCTATGTCGATTCTACGTCTGCCCTTTCTCAACCTTCTTTTGAAACCTGACGCAAGTTATAGAATGTCCAATGGTATCAGGCATGTGTAATGTATATACCTATTTCAAAGGGCACCATAGTATTCTCAATACAGCAGACTCCCTCTTAAGCGGCCTCCGTTTAACCGGATCTCCTCTTTGACCTGCCGTATTTTACTTTAATAATTTTTAAAAAAGTTTATAAAAACAAAATTCCCGACAATGACTGACACCAACCTCCGTAATATCACATATAGATGGATTGAAAAGCCCTGGAAAAAGGCTTTAATATATGTGGAACAACAAGCTTCAGCTTCCTCCATCGATGCGATGCTTTAAAAAGATGATGAATCTGTGCAGTAAGTTTTCGAACTTTCCGTATTCAGCATAGAAAAAAAAAAAAAAAAAAAAAAAAAAAGACTAATGTTCTTAAAACTTTCCTCCTGACGGTACATAAAACTGCATTATAATAAATTAAATTATTTATTATAATGCAATTCCATCAATTAATAATGTATTTTTTCATTCTCTTCTCCTCTTTAACCGGTTTTTCGCTTAACCGGATCACCCCGTCCCAGTTAGGCCGGTTAAGAAGGTGTCTACTGTACATAAAATTGTTAAATACTGGTAAATTCGACAGGGACAGAGACTAATTTAACATTTCTCCAGTATGGGATAAATAGCATCCTTGGTAGGGATCAAACAATATTTCTCTAGTCAGGGATAATACATTCTTCAGTCGGGGACGATCCCCGGCATCCCCCACCCACGTCAATTTGCACCCAAATCTCCAGTTCGGAACTGGAAATTAGCAAGCATTACAGCTGAGGGTCATACATAGATCGATCGTAACAAATATTATTCATGGTTGAAAAATTATTATAATAAATATACTTCTTGGATTTAAAAAAAAAAAAAAATTAACAGAAATAATTCAAATTGTTAAGCAGGGAAGCTGCCTCCGTTTGCCCCAGTCTTCTTCAGCCTATGTAAACTGTTACTATTGTGCATAATAAAATATTTCACAATTAAAATACGAACAAAGTTATATCAGTTTTACTTCAAAATGGAAGATTCAATCATTTTACTTAAAAATGGTCCGAGTTCAAATTGTTTCTAAACACGAAAATTTTAAATACCATTTTTTATCCGTTTACCATAAGGGTGTTGCTGATTGTATACGGATAAAATTTAATCGTTACGTTCAAATGGGAATTTTTATCTGGGCGTTAAAAATCAGTTTGATTGGGTAGGCTTTTTGAAATCCTAATTTACGAGTCAAATTTCGGACCAATTGTATTCATACACTAGCTGCGTGCCCGTTCTTCGCACTGTAGTAAACGAAAATTTTCCTAACATGTGTAATCCCAATTAATTCCAGTGATGTGAAATCTAATATAAAAACAAAATTATTTAACTCTTGAGGTAAAGTTTGCGTCATGAGTACTAACCGGGCATCATTGCAATATAATGACTCAAAAAACTACGTCAGTGTCATTCGCGATCAGAAATATAAAAGCATAGTGTTTTGCAGAGAACTCCTGACTTTCAAAATGTGTTATTTCTACATCATACCGTTTTTTAGGTTAAAGTTGTAGCATTAAAAACCTCAGACACTACATGAAGTGGAAAACCATTTATTTTAAAATAGCTGCGCAGCCGCTCTTCAAACGGGAAGAAGCGAATATTTTGCAAAAATCATATCTGCATGTGACAAAATAGAATTTAATTTTTTAAAAAGTTCCAGTAATCTCCTCTGTTGAAATGACTGCGGGATATATCAACGCAAATTAGAATTACTTATCGTTCAGTTGGTCGTAAAACAACCCTTGAAAAAAGAAAAACAGAACATTTTTCATTTCATGAAATATTTATTAACGTCGTATATTGTGATTTATTCAAATAAATCTACAAATCTACTAATTCTACCTATTGCGTATATCAATACTATCTATCTTCGCTTCTCCCTCTTCAAGGCTCGATTAAAAGAAACGGCTTAGATTATTTGGCACCAATGGGATCTTTTTATTTTATGGCGATTCTTTCCAATTTACGCACTGGCATAAACAATTATCATTTGACACAATGGTTGCCATTAAGGAAGCTCTCTGTATATATTTAATTTATGCATAGTTTTGTAAGATTGGCGTATTTAACACCGCAAAACATTTCATCTGAGCGTGGTGGAAAATATCCAAGCGGTGCCGTTTTAAATATCCATATATCAATATAAATCCACCATGGTTCTGTCTCCTGAAAAACATCAAACTGTGTAATCTCGAGGAGCCATTTAGAATCGCTTTGCAGACAGACGCAGTTGCAGAGTTTGCAAATTTCACGCATTTTTTTAAATTTATGACGTCACTGTTAACTGCCGTAAAAGATACCCCGGTTGGTTAAGGGAGTTAATTTAGGTATTTCCCACAGTAGTTTTCAAACGGTATCTTATTAAAACTTACCAAGAGGTTGAAAAAATTTTTGCTTTATAAAGTACCCCTATGGAGGAACGTAATCCAACGTTAAAATAAAACTATACTCGCAACATGCATATGTTAGAAAACCTATAAACATTTTTAAATAAGCAACGGATTAAAATGCCAATAATAATAATAATAATCGCCATTTAGAATCGCTATAACTGTGACAGGACGTTAGAGTTGCAGAGCTTACAAATTTCAAGCATTTTTTTTTTAATTTATGACGTCACTGTTTAACTGCCGTAAAAGATATCCCGGTTGGTTGAAAGAGTTAATTTGGATATTTCGCTCAGTATCTTTCAAACGGTATCATATTAAAATTTACAATGACGTTGTCAGGCTTGGCGCTGCGAACGCCTAGTTTCACCCCTCTACGCCGCATTTTTTTATTCTGCTCAGAAGAGGAGAAGAAAAGGTGCTGATCGGACCACACGGGTGCCGATGTTACGCTATAAGTTAAACACGCTACGTATGATAATGATGTGTTAAATTAATACGTAATCTATGATAAGTTTTTCTAACGAGAACCCTGTTGTAAATAATGTATATATAGTTTGTCTGTGTAAATAAATTATATTAGTGTAGTAAAAGGGAGTGTTAAATCAAGCTACCTACAACACAATCCCGCGACGTAAGCAAAGAAACCCCGCCACGTCGTAGCGAACGTCGATGTGTGCGTCAGTACAAGTGGAGTACTGGTTTGTGAGATACAGATGTGCTAATTTTTCCCATCCCCAAACCATAACAGAGAAGAAGCTCTTGAAGGTGAAGAAGAATTTTACTTTTTCAATCATGACGGAACAAGAAAACAAAATTGAGCTCTCTAAACTTAAAAAGGAAAGAAAAGCCATAAGAAGTTCCGTAACTAAAATAATTTCTTCTATTGAAAAATATATTACGGATGATGATATAGTAAATGTCGAAGAACAGCTGGAATTATTAAAAATAAAATATGAGAATCTTAAAATTCTAAACGGCAAAATTTATAGAATTATTAATGAAGATGAAATTGAAGCAGAAATCGAAACTGCCCAAGATTACGAAGACAAGATAATAATGTGGAGCCATCGGGGCCAAAAGTTTATCAAAACAAAAAATAAAGTGAACACTAATTTTAATCCCAGCTCTTCTTCTGAGACAGTTGTAATTGAAACACGAAGAATCATTCCAGAATGCAACGTTAAATTGCCCAAAATTGCAATGAATAAATACTTTGGTAGTCCCCATGAGTGGCAAAATTTTTATAACTCATTTTGTACATCCATTGATCAAAATCCTAACATATCAAAAATTGATAAATTTAATTACCTAATAAGCTTGCTTGGAGGCGATGCTCTGAACGTTGTAGAAGGATTTTCGCTGACGCCCGAGAACTACGATGAGGCCCTCAAATTGTTAAAAGAAAGGTTTTGTCGGAAAGACCTACTCATTAACGCCCACATGCAAAAGCTTCTTAATTTACAAGCAGTAAGAAGTTCAAATGACTTAAACGCCTTAAGAAAACTGTATGATATGTGCAACATTCAAATTCGATCCCTAAATTTCTTAGATATCAAAACCGAAACATTTGGTAATTTGCTGTGTCCGTTATTAATGAAGTGCATTCCAAAAGACATCGCCCTCGATTATTCCAGAAAAAAGAATTCAGACGACAATTTTAACGTAGAGTATTTGATGACCTTTTTGAAATCCGAAGTGGAAAGTAGCGAAAGGATGCAATCTTTAACTTATTCTGGTTCTGAAACCGCAAACAAAATAAAGGAAAAAACGCATTGGAAGAATGACGCGTATAGCAATAAATTTAACGGTCTCCCCCTCCCATCTAACATTCAGAGTTCGCGCCCGGAAAAAGTAAACAAAGTCGGACTCGCTGTAAGCCCCCAAAGGTGCCTCTTCTGCGGCCAGGGAACGCATAATGAAGAGAATTGCGTTTTGACGCCTGACGATAGGAAGCAAGTGTTAATTAAGGAGAATAGATGTTTTTTATGTTATTTAAGATCTCACAGAACACGTGACTGCTACTCGAAGAAGCGTTGTGATTTCTGTAAATCGCGTTTTCATGGAACACTGCTGCACTCAGAAAGTCAGGATCGAAGTAATAATAAAAAGGAAAATGTTTTGACCGCTCGCATTTCTTCTGACAAATGTTTTAACGTTATGCAAACAGGTGGCAATAAAAAGAGTTGTGTCGATGCTTTACAGACAATAGATTTGAGAATAGATAACAACCATTTAATTGGAGTTTTGGATACAGGCACGCAAATATCGGTAGTTAGAAGTAGCCTGGTCCCAGAAAAGTATAAAACACCTCATGGTAGTGTAATGTTGACCTGTGCGTTCGGGCAGAGTTTAAAAGCCCCATTAATTAATCTACCCCTAACGAATGTCGAAGATGATTTAAAGTTCAAGGAACCTGTTTATATAACTTGTGCTATGGTACCTACTTTATCGAATGATATGTTGTTGTCCTTGAGTGCATTTAGTGAATTAAACTGTAATATAAGAGAATTGAATTTAATTGGTAATAAAAACAAGAGTGATGAGCCACAGAATAATGAAGTAAAGTGCGACGTGTTGAATAAGCATAATGATGGGTGTGATTTAATGCACGATAGTGATTTAAACTTATACATGCTGTACGAAAACGAAAGTTAGTTTTAATTAATTAATTAAGTAAGTAATTTTAACGTTAGCGCTGTACCTAAGGATGACAATATGATCCAAAATATTGGTAAGGAAATTGCAGAGTGTGACGCAGTCATGTCTAAAGATAACATTACGAATAATTCTAAATGTATCGGTAATTCAAATGAAATATCAGACTCCGAAAAATTTCGAAACGAGCAAAGAGTTGACGACAGTTTGACTTCGTGTTGGCGAGATGCCCAGAAAGGAAGTAACCGGTTTTACGTGGTTGACAACTTTTTGTACCACCGAGACAAAATTTTAAGTGAACGTGTTGACCAGTTAGTAGTTCCAACTTCCCGTAGGAAAGAGTTGTTAAGGCTCGCTCACTCTAGTTTATGGGGTGGTCACCTAAGAAAAAAGAAAACGGCTGAACGGTTGAGGTATTCATTTTATTGGCCCACTATGAAAAAAGACATTGACGAATTTTGTAGTTCGTGTACATCCTGTCAATTGCAACCTAAAAAAGGACCATTTGACGAAGTTCCAATAACGCCAGTCTCACGTCCCGATGAACCATTTCAAATAATTAATGTAGACTTAATAGGTCCCATAGAACCGAACAGTCGAGGTTATAAGCATGTCCTATGTGCTATGGACCAGTGCACTAGATGGCCAGAGGCTGTTCCGATAAAGACGTTAACGGCAAAATCGACTTGCGACGCTTTGCTTCAAATTTTCACGAGAACAGGGATACCCAAGATAATTGCTACGGATCAAGGAAGTAACTTCACTTCCGCTCTGACCAGAGAATTTCTGAAGAGACTTGGTTCCTCTCCTAGGTTCTCAACGCCTGGTCACCCAAGTTCTAACGGCCTAGTTGAGCGCTTTAATGCCGTTTTGAAAGGAATGATACATCATACTATGAGAGAGTATTCTAAAGATTGGGACAAACATTTACCATTCTTACTATGGGCATACCGTGAAATCCCGAATGCTACTACTGGTGTTAGTCCTTTCCAGATGCTTTATGGTCGACGCCCCACTGGACCACTGTCCATCTTAAAATCTTCCTGGACCAACGAGACTCCCATTCCTATTGGACAGTTGAAATCAGTTACTGAATATCTAAATGAGTTGAAGATGAAGCTGGAAAATGCTGCAGAGCACGCTGGCCTAACAGCGGCAGGAAAACAAGAAGCATACGCCCATTATCGTAATAGGAAGACTCGCCACAAAGAATTTAAAGAAGGTGATAAGGTAATCGTCTTGATTCCAGACAGCGAAAATAAAGTTTACGCCCGATGGACCGGCCCGGCAACCATTATTAAGAGGAAAAACACGTATAGCTATTTGGTACAACTGCCCAACGATGGTGTCAAACATGTCCATGCCAATAAAATAAGAGGATTCAAGGCGTCATCAAACAACGTAGGAGTTATTTACGATGCCGACATAGACTTTGGTGAGATAGAAAATATCCCTAAAATCACTCCTGTGAACCATGAGATAGAAGTCGATCTCACTCATTTAGAGCCATGTAAGAGGAAAGACATTATGAAGATTCTTGGCAGACATTCCAACCTTAAATCTGGTGTTCCACGAATCGCTCACGTCGGAGGGCACAACATTAAGTTAAAATCAGGAAGTGTACCGAAAAAGCAGAAACCGTTCCGGATCCCAGAAGCGTTAAAGGAAGAAGTAGACCGGCAAATTGAGGAACTCTTGCACTTAGGATTAATCATTCCTTCCGAAAGTGAGTACGCACATCCTGTCGTATGTGTCTCCAAGAAAGATGTTTCCGTCCGCCTATGTGTAGACTACAGATATCTGAATGCCCAGACAGAGACAAATTCATTCCCAATGAAGAATGCAACAGATTTGATATATCAGGTATCGAAGGCGAAGTTCATAACTTTAATCGATTTGCTGAAAGGTTATTGGCAGATAAGACTCAATCCGGTTTGCCGAGACCTTACGTCCTTCGTAACACACCGAGGACAGTATTCGTTTGTCGTTCTTCCGTTTGGATTGAGAAATGCAGCTGCTACTTTTCAAAGAACTATGAACGATTTACTTTTCGAACATAAAGATTACGCCGAATCGTACATCGACGATGTTACAATCTACTCTAATGACTGGTGCTCGCATCTCGATGCTGTGTTGACGACTTTAGCAAAAGCTAACTTTACGATCAATTTTCAAAAGTGTGACTTTGCTAAAAGAAAGATCAAGTTTCTTGGTCATATTGTTGGATCTGGTTCCCATGAGCCCGACCCCGAAAAGGTTCAAGCTATCCAAAACCTAAAGACACCTAAAACTAAGAAAGACGTTAGAAGCATTCTAGGGCTATTGTCTTTCTACAGAGCTTACGTTCCCAACTTCTCAGACATAGCTCGCCCCTTAACCACTTTGACGAAACGAAGATCCCCAAATGATGTGGTTTGGTTAAGTGAACATGACGTTGCTTTTTCCAAACTGAAGGAAGCAATTTGTAATGCTCCCAAATGTTATTCCCCAAACTTCAAGCTGCCCTTTATAATATATGCTGATGCTTCATCGTATGCCATTGGTGCTTGTTTAGCCCAAAAAGATGAACACAACAATGAACACCCTATAGCATTCGCCAGTAAGAAACTGACTAACGTGCAAGAAAAATACGCAGTGATTGAAAAGGAAGCTTACGCGGTAATTTTTGCCTTAAAGAAATTCGAGACTTACATATTTGGATCAGAAATTATTATTGTAAGTGATCACAATCCCCTAAAGTTTCTTACGAACTGTGCTTCACAAAGTCCCCGACTTCAAAGATGGTCTCTTGCTTTACAACGTTTTCATGCTACGATCAAATATCGTAAAGGAAAAGAACACTTGAACGCAGATTCCTTGTCGCGTTTGCAGGCTGACCATTGGACTTACGAACAATGATATGAACTCAAGTTTTGGCTTTAAATATTATATTATGTTGATCAATGTGCTTTTCATTTTTCAGGAAATAGCCTGGAGCACGGACACTTGAAGAACTTTTGGAAAAAATTTGGTTTAAATTTTGTTCTTATTTTTGTTTAGTTTAGATTAAGTAATGATTATACGGTTTTAGAATTTTCTTATAATAGTGATAATTCAAATATGTCAATTCATGTCTTCAATATTTTCAATAACTAGAACCTAGTTGTTGACTTTAAAATGTGAAAGTCTAAGTAAAGTAACTTTTTCTATGAGTGTTTTATAATCAGGTAAATTTTTGTAAGCTATTAGTTATTTTCTTTAAATATTTTTTTTTTGTTATTTGATATGTTATTAGTGTTGTAGCTAGGATTTTTTTTTTATTTTGCTATTATGAATGTTATGATGACTGTTAATATCAGGTAAAAGAAGTGTATTTTTTTGTATGTTAATTTGATTTGTCTTCAAGAAGACGCAATCAAATCTTTAAGAGGGGAGGTGTCAGGCTTGGCGCTGCGAACGCCTAGTTTCACCCCTCTACGCCGCATTTTTTTATTCTGCTCAGAAGAGGAGAAGAAAAGAGAAGGTGCTGATCGGACCACACGGGTGCCGATGTTACGCTATAAGTTAAACACGCTACGTATGATAATGATGTGTTAAATTAATACGTAATCTATGATAAGTTTTTCTAACGAGAACCCTGTTGTAAATAATGTATATATAGTTTGTCTGTGTAAATAAATTATATTAGTGTAGTAAAAGGGAGTGTTAAATCAAGCTACCTACAACACAATCCCGCGACGTAAGCAAAGAACCCCGCTGCGACAACTGAAATTTTTTTTTTTAATTTATATAGGAATTAGAAACTATGGAGGAACGTAATCCAACGTTAAAATCCTAATATTATAAATGCGAAAGTGAGTTTGTTTGTTTGTTTGTTTATGACGCTTTCACGCCTAAACCGCTGAATCGATTAGGATGCATTTTGGTTTAGATATAGAGGGGACCCTGGAGTTGGTTATAGGCTAATTAGAATTTTAGATTTTTAATTACTTTTTTAATTATTAATTAAAAACCGTTTTTACATTGCCATGGTTGGCGAGTTTCGCCCGTATCAAATGATTCATGTTTTGAGCTAACAAGAATGTTATTACTTCAATAAATGAGCGCGCGTGCATCTGAAAAACATTAAATACCACGGAAATTAAGCCAGTTTTATGTCAAATCTATCTATCTGTAATAATAAAAATGAATGTTCTCCAGACAAATCTACAGAAAGCAGAGCTTTGAAAATTTGAGCATGATTGAGCCCATAACTTCGGTAAAGTGCACCTGAGGCTCAAAATTTTGAAATTTTAACTACTTTTCAAACTATTAATTAAAAGCCGTTTTATCGCCCGCACAAAATGATTTATGCTTTTGAAATAAAGCAGAAATTCTATTTGCAAAATCACATGCATTTGAAAAACATGGAAATTATGTTGATTTTACGCCAAATTAAAAAGCATAAGTAAAGAAAGGGGTACTTACGTATTATCCCGGCGGTCCGCCAAGACAAGCGATTTTTTGCCGAAATAAATGCCGGGCACATGAAATTATTAATGGTTTTGAATACGATTGGCAACAGTTTGGCAACCCATTTGACGATAAAACAGTTTGGCGGGAATGACCGCTGGGATAATACGTAAGTACCAAGAAAAATCCAGATGTGTTTCTTAAAGTTCATAAATTTCCAAATCCTACCAATAATATAAATGTGTACGTTTGTGTGTTTGGATGTTTTTGACTGAATCACACAAAAATGGTTGAACGGATTTGAAAAAAATTTGTAATGAAAATAGCTTATGCCCTGGATTAACATACAGGCAGCCTTTCAAGCATATAGCATAAATAATTCTTTTACAAAGACACTCAAAATAATTCTAATGCATTGCGCTCTATGGACATTTTGTAGCTACTAAACCGATTCTAAAACTTTTTTCACTGATTAAAAGTTACATTATTCCTGAGTATCATTGTTTGTTTTTGGATTAAGACCGATTGACTGCACTAGGGTCCTAGGCCTATATGGAAAATTCCTCTGTGGGGGATTTTCTAAGGGATCCTAGCCCGTATTTATGCGAGGTTTTTTAGAAAACCACGGAAAACTGGGAGCGGCTAGGTCGACAGGCGCGACCAGGGTTTGAATCTGGCACCTCCCCCCTTGCAGTTTTGAGAGCAGAACTTCTTAGACACTGGTGGCATCCTAAGTGTTATAGGCTACCTTTAATGCATATATCACAGATAGTTCTTTTACAGGGATGCTAATAAGAATTACATTACGCTCTATGTGCATCTCTGTAAGTACTGAACCGATTCCTAAACTTTTTTTACTGATAGTAAGCTACACTATTCTTGAGTATTATAGGCTAAAATTCATGCATGTAGCATAAATAGTTCCTTTACAGGAACACTCAAAATAATTCTAATACATTACGCTCTCTGGGTATCTCGGTAACTACAGAGCCGATTCTCAAACTTTTTCACTAATAGAAAGCTGCTCTATTCCTGATTAACATTAGACTAAAATTCATGCATATAGCATAAATATTTCTTTTACAAAACAGTTCGCAAATACTGTCATAACTGTCTCTATTCGCCAAATGCCTGAAAAAAAATCTAAATTTAGTAACTCTGTGCATATTCTCTTATTTTAAATGAAGTATACTAACATGCATTATACTTCATTTGAAACAAGTAAAAAGCAAATAATATTTAAATGCAGTTCCTTTTGTCGCAACAATATTTGTTATTCACACATGCTACATTTCTGTCGGGATCTAATTCTTAAGCCGACGCGGACGAAGTCGCAGGTAGCAGCTAGTAAAACTATAATCGCAACATGCATATGTTAGGAAACATATATGCCTGCAGCATAATTAAATGCGATGAATAAAAAAATAAATAGAAAATTTTTAATATATCCCGCTTTAAAACAAACTTTGTACCTTTTAAAATTAAGAACATTTTCAGCTGCGTTAAAATATTTCAATTTTTAAATTAGCAACGGATTAAAATACCACTGATAATAATAATAATCATGAATTTCTCAGTTTATTTCTAAAGTAAGATTTAATGAAAATATCGCCTCCTTGTGTTAAAAAAAAGAGCGGTGATAAATGCGTTAAAAATGTGGCTTAATTTTTACGTATCTTAAAGCATTTGACGTCATAGATCTTCACTTGCGAATTGAAATTTCGATATCCCATTTAAAAACTCCATTGGTTGAAAAAAACTTTTTTCTAATCCTTTTTGTGGCAACGCAACAAAATTATCTCGTGCCACGATCAATTAATATAATGGCGTAGCTCTCCACGTTGATGCTGATAAATTCTAAACATTAGGTTACATTAAAATTCGTAAAAAGTCACCTAATTTTACATAATTTTTTCGTTTCTATTTTTAAAGAGGGAGAAAAGAATGTTTTACGTTCTGTCAAAATATCAAAAAGTTATGACGGATAGAATTCAAGATGCGACAGTTTTAAAATTATTTTACGAAAAACTTCGTTAAATCATATACTTAGTATAAAAATTCCTAAAAATCAGTAAATTATGTTACATATTCAGAACAAACTGTTTTTAAAAGAAAATTGTCTCCTCTATCCGATGATACAAATACCATTTTGCTGCAAGCGTAATTTCCGCCGTTATTACGAATTAGGTGAGAAAAAATGCCAAAAATCGTATAAAACATTTTTAAAAAATTCTAGCTCGAATTTTGAAAAAATCGCTTCGAGGTGCACAACTTCATGTTTAGGACTTCCCGAGTACCAAATTTGGTGTTTCTAAGTGTAGCCGCTTTTTCCGCAACGCTGCCGACACATACGCATACCCACACACAGACACCTTCTTTTATAATAAGTTGAGATAAAGAAAATTCATGAAAATTGTCATTTCACATTGTAGCGCTCATCATCGCGCAGAACGAGCATCATTTCTCAAAGATAACGATTGCAAGTTGTACAGTGAAATGCATGAAAAGTACTGCGCCTGCAATATTTTACTGATTTTGACTTTCCAGGTTGGCAAATCTGCAAAGCTATTCTGTATGTTCAATACACAATGACAATGCTTGCTCGAAGTACCGATCTTCAGGATTCAAGTGTATGTTTCTAAACACAAGCACATGTGAATCTCCTCTTACTAGCTTTGACCTTAATATTTAGGATTAAAATCCTTAACTACATGAGGAATATGTAAATAAAATAACAAATTTTTTAATGCTATATTAAAAAAATAATCTTTTTAAAAAACTTTTTAAATTGACTTGCATTTTCCAAACATTGACTCTTGCTTTTATTCATTGTGAACCAGCATGACTCGCAAATTTTTAAGCCAAGAGCAAGCACTGAGTATGAGGGTTGACTGTTATTTATGTCTAGTTTTTTTTTTGAATTTTTCAGTTTAATTATAGAAATATTGCTTGCTACTTAACCTAACTTTCAAATTAGGCTTAAAAATAACGGAATAAGAATGCATGCGTTAGAAAGCACTCTATTACAGAGGAAAACTGTACAATACGGTCAAAGATTAATAAACAATAACGAGTGTAACCAACTGCAGTTAGTAAATAATTTTACTAACTGTAAATTAGTCCCAGGACATTAATTAGCTGAATGAGGCTCCAAGCTCAATAGGTGTTTAAGAATGAGAAAAATGAGATATGCATCTTTTGCTTGCACCAGTGAAAAATGTTAGGTTTTTCTTTAACTACCAATAAATTGTAAAATTGTGATAAAACTACATGGCCTTATGTCCGAAATCAGTCGTAAATCTATAAGACAAAAAATATTGAAAAATATTTTTTAAATCATTGCAGCAGCTTTTTTGAGTGTTTTTTAATAGGTCTGTATTTGGAACTCGTTCTAATGATAATAGTTGTAATGTGATATGAAAATTATTGTATTTTATCCAAACAAGATGTCATTAGGAGCTACTGTGGTTTGTAGCAGAGAAGAATTAATGGTACTTCATTTAGCAGAGAAGAATTAAAGGTACTTCATTTTGAATGCATAAAAACTTAAATATAACATTTTAATTGAATTTGTAATTTTATTTATTTAACTTTTTTATCGATTTAGGAAGAAAAGAACCTTCAACTATAAAAGCTAAATGTTAACTGCATCACATTTCTCGTTTACAGATAACCGTCATTTTACAGCCTAACCCATGACATCCCGCATCAAGCAATCTATTTAATCGTCTGATCTTGTTTTCTTTTACTGTTTTTTCTCGTATTTTCAATCGATAGCGCGGAAACTCAGTGTCAATTTAATAAATAGTCTTTGTCGTAGTCTCGCTCTCCCCACCCCCTGTTTTTTCGCTCTATCTGCAACCAATGAAGGCAAATGGCGCAGTGACCACCGTATTAAATGAAAATATTTTAAGTCATAAAAAGGGAAGAGGGAGATAAATTTAAAGGGGAATGGAATTTTTTTCGCCTGCGTTACAAAATTAAATCATCTTGACATATACTGGGCTTCACTTCACAAAATTCTAGTTGACACATTTGCGTGTAAATTGGCAGTGCGAATTCCGGAAACTGTAGCTGTTTACTTTTTTGTGGAATGAATTGATGTTAAGAAAATATGGGAGAGGGGGAGAAAGAAAGAAAGAAAAGAAAAGGCCTGAAAAGAAAATATACATCATGTCTATAATTATAAACGACCCTCTTTTAAAGTAGACAAAACTATAGTTAGGAATTTTTGGAGGGACCCGCTCTTCTGGGGATTAAGTTAGGCTAAAATTCGTATTCTAAGAGTCAAATAACTAAAATTTGAATTTTGTTGCATGAAAATCGGTTATCTAAAATGCGAGATAGGGAGTTGGGTTTATTCATTGTTTAACATAGGGCTTTCTCGATTTTTTGAGAAATATTGGTGTACCGACTTCTGTTTTAGAGACTTATTTGTGGGGCCAAATTTGGTGATTTTTGGTCAAAATGCCGCCAAGCTTGGCGACACTTAGTGCAATTTTATTAATGGGCTCTACAATATTTGCTTCCCTGCATTAGTATTACGCAATGTACAATTACATGTTAATTACATGTTACAAAATATGATCAATTACATGTTTATTACACAAAAAATAACTGGAAACTTCTGGAATATTCTAGTAGACATGAGTAGTAGAATTTTCGAGCAACGTCGGCGGAAGATATAAAAGAGCACGGTCGCTCCGGAGCAGCCATTTTTCACTTGTTTCGTGAAGTTTAGTTTTGAATGCTATTTGCGAATACTTTCATTAGTCATAGGCGTAACTTACTAAAGGCAAGAGGGGTAAATTCCCTTCCCCCCTCCTCAAAAAAAAAAAATAAATAAATAAAAATCAATCATCACCTATTTCAAAAATACTTTTTATAATAGAAAACATTACGCCCCCCCCTCCCCCCCAATGTCACATAGCAATTTACATCAATGTTCATCGTTGTGTGCTGAGGAATAGATGACAGTTTTCCTCGAGAATTTCTCTGAATTTTAGTTTGTGGAAGGATTTTATTGTGTGAGAAATACAGCCTCTGAAAAAGCTTCTGTATTAAACTGACAGTTATAAGTCAAGCTACTGATTGTTAATTCCTGTGAAATGTGTGTAACAGATTTTTCGTCGAAGTTCTGGAATCAGTAAAGTTTGGCTGGACTATTTACTTGAATATTCCATTTACCCTGGAATTTTAAACTACGAACTGAAATTAAGCAGAGTTTCCTGCAATACTATTGACCAAAAAGTTAGGAAAGTTTTCTGTAAGCTGTTTGTAAAAGAAAATTTTTAAAATTTCGTTGCCGCATAAGCAGTGATATAAATTTCTTACATTTAAATTTTATTTTTTCAAAAATTTTGGATAAAACAGTGAAAGCTTTGCATTTTACCTTGTCATTTTCGTATGGAAGGCAGAGTATTTTATGAAAATACAACTTATTATCAGAAAAATTAAAATAGGAAAATAAAATAATGCTTATGTATTTTGGAACCTTTCTCGAAAAAGGACACTGGCCGTTAAAGGGTTCAAATTAGGTAAATTGCAACTGCTGCCAACAGTGGCGTAGCCAAGGGGGGGGGGGTTAGGGGGGTCACAACCCCCGCCCCCCCCATGAGGAATTTTTTGCCATACAAAATGTATATTATTCATTCTCTTATCACACACACACCTATACATATATATGAGTTGAAGTAGTCATAACGCCCCCCCTTTTGAACTTTTTTGACGCAGCTAGCTGTGCCGCACAGCCAGCTGAGTCAAAAAAGGGTCTCTCGATCTGTGGCACGTGATGAACGTTCCGATCGTCCGCCATCTTGCTGGTAGTTAAGTCGAGCGATGGCAACAGCTGCCCTTTTTTCAGCATTGGACAATCTATCCAGCTGTTCTCGCATTCTTCCATTTTTCAGCAGATGTCAGTGCAGTTAAAAATAATCGTGACATTTTTTGACGGGAAATGACGTGCTCAAAAGTAAAGGATTCTCGTGGAGCTATGTCACCCGCAACTATTTTTATAGGAATCAAATCTATTCTTCGTGACTGGCAACAGTCAAAACGTCAGCGTTAAGGTGTTCCCAGAGCGGGAACACTGCGCGTTAAAGGGTTAAGAAAATTTTTATTGTATTTCGTCACATTTAAAAGAAATTGCAAACCCCTTAAGCTTCCTCTTTGCGTGCGCCAATGTACTCAGATCCACTTACAACTACGAATTATCGAAGTTTCACTGAACCAGAAAACTTCCAATATAAACACGCAAAATTGCCAAGGAAACAAGTAAAAGAAGAAGAAAAATCCTCTACGTTAAAAATTAAACGATGTGACACAACTGATTCCTCATCCCGCGAGCTAAATTCGACACCTTTTCTTTCGAAAACGTCTGAAATCACTACACCTCCCCCTCCCGCAAATAAACAAGAAACCGAAGACTTCCAAAATGCTTCCATTAGTAAAAAAAAAAAAAAAAAAAGCACACACACACACACACACACACACACACATTAAAAAAAAAAAAGATCATGGCAGAAAAGAAAAAGGGGCGCATCTCTCACTAAAAGAGACAAAAGACAATCGACCTAAAAGGCGGGGGAAAAGCGCCTACGAGAAAGGAGGGAGGGGAGGGAAAGGGAAGTTTTGTGAGGCAGTCCGGCGCCCAACATAGGGCGCCTCTACGACGACAGGGCGCTCCCGTTGTATGTAATGACTCCAAATCCACCCACACCGCCCCCATTCCTCCGTTCTATACCTTCATAAAATTATTGACTGGATCAGGGCGTAGGGGGTTTAAAGTTTTGGTGTAAAACTGGAAGCCTTCGTCTCTCTCCCTGCTTTGTGTGTGGAGGGGGGGGGGGAGAAAGAGAGACGTTTTATGTAAATGCTTCATTGGGGGTGTAATGTATTCATTAAATTGGATGGTGATGGAGTTGGAAAATTCTATGCTCCTATAGGAAACTACCCGCTAAGGATTCCGGGACAAACGGGAGATTCCAGATAATTTCGTTAAGAGATTGCTGGGGTATGTCCGCATTGTGGTGTGGGGCCTAGCCGATAGTGACTTAATTTTACTTGAGAACATACTGCTGCTCTTACAGATCTTACTTAAGAAAACCCATGAGTGAGATCGGAGGACTTCAATGCTCATGCCATTTCATTGGGAGAAATATAACGCTGTCTTTCGTTTGCATATTAACCCTTTGAGACGCAACCCTTTCCCAATGCTGAAAAAAGGGCAGCCGTTGCCATCGCTCGACTTAACTACCAGCAAGATGGCGGACGATCGAAACGTTCATCGCGTGCCAGAGATCTAGAAACCCATTTTTGACGACAGCTGGCTGTGCCGGCACAGTCAGCTGTCGTCAAAAAAGGGTCTCTAGATCTGTGGCACGCGATGAACGTTTCGATCATCCGCCATCTTGCTGGTAGTTAAGTCGAGGCCACTTCACTTTTTTTGAAAAACACGTAAAATAGCCTAAGTTAATACTCTGATGTTTTAAAAACATAGTGTCTGATTTAAAATATTCTATTAATTTAAGGAAAATGTGGTAAGATCTTTACATTAAAGAACACTTAAAAATTCTTTATTTAAAAATACTAAGTTTCTTTATCGCACTTTACTTTATTTTTGAAAAACATGTAAAATCGATTAAGTTATAAAATTATGGAAACTGACTTTTTTAGCTAAGTTCATTTTATAAAAATTAGTACTTTGTGAATTCTCATGTAACACAATTTACCTATCCCACTTAAGTTTATGATTTTAATTAGAACATTTTATTTCTATGTAGTAGATTAATGTTTCCATAGTACATGCTTCAATAAATTTTGGTAAATTTGTAACTTTCTACCTTGTAGTGTATAAAAGATAAGTATAAAACATAACACGAGAACCTGAAATCTTGTAGAGCAAGACCCCGCGGCCGCCAGACCTTCGTCATAGTATAAAAGCTGAAACTTACTCTGCGCATATTCCCCAATAGAGGTAGGAACAATCGGCCACTATAAAGTTTGGATGATCGTGGCTTTGGCAGGTAACAGATGGCAAAGGTGTATAAAATTGTAGAAATTTTTCGTCATTTCATAAAGCTTAATTTTTTTATATGTTCTTCTTCGCAGTACTAGAAATCACTTTATCCCTTCCCAGACACTTTTCCATCGTGGCAAACCCCCGCCAGACAACCTCAAAGTCATGGAAAACGTAATTCTATTACGAGCGCGCTGCAGCATCGTAAGAAAGTTCAGATTGTAGCAGTATAAAATGTGCTTGGCAGAGACAGCTCGACGTACTTCGTCGCGGGAGTTTACGAACACAACAGTTTTCCATGACTTTGAGATTGTCTGGCGGGGGTTTGCCACGATGGAAAAGTGTCTGGCAAGGGATGAAGTGATTTCTAGTACTGCGAAGAAGAACATATAAAAAAATTAAGCTTTATGAAATGACGAAAATATTCTGCAATTTTATACACCTTTGCCACCTGTTACCTGCCAAAGCCACGGTCATCCAAACTTTATAGTGGCCGATTGTTCCTACCTCTGTTGGGGGCTATGCGCAGAGAAAGTTTCAGTTTTTATACTATGACGAAGGTCTGGTATTCGCTGGCTCTTAGACTATTGATTAAGTATGCTAACTTTACCACTTTTTGCTGCAGTAAAATTTCAGATATTTATTTTGCAAGTAATCAGCACTCACACATGAAGAAAACACAGAAAAAATTTCGTATTTAAACTTATTTATTTACAAAAAATGTATTTTGAATTACACAAACTATTTACAGAATAAGAAAATAATAACTTTTCAAAGTGTAATCCATAATTAATCATCCACAAGTCAGTAAAATTTTACTGTTGTAGAAGAAAGCATATCTTTTCTGCATAATCACAATGATTTTAATATATTTTTTACAATCGCAATACTAGTTATACACCAATAACATCACATAATTACACATGATTTGCCATCCTTGGGATTAGCAAAATCTGAAAACGGTTAAAAAAACATGAACGAAGAACTACATTTTGAACATACTCCATATAGTCTTCAAAGAAAATGTTTGAAAAAAATTCTCCATCATAATGACAAGTACATTTGTTCTCGCATATCTCTCTTGCGATATATGGCACGTCAAGCATAAACCATGCTTTACTACTTATAAGACCATCTCACTCATCAACATGTGTTCTATCCAAACAAGCATGTATCCTTTGTGAAGGATGATCCTGAAACCGGTCTATGCATTTAAACTGTTTCTTTGAACTTTTAAAAATTTCCTGATATTCTCTATCCATTAATTGCTGTTTAGCCTCACTATAATCACAATGGGGTTCACGGTTACATTTTAGCGGCTTTAATTTTAAAGTTAAATGAGGAAGGGTCGACGTATATAGCGTTTTTAGAATGCATTCCAATATTTCATTTCTCATTTCACAAAGTTTTAATACTTGGTCATTTAAAAGTATCAAGGAAATTGCATTTAACGTAAATGAATCGCCAGTTTTGTAAATTTGTTGTAAGATACATTTTCCATCATCATTAATTCAGATAATTGATTATCTATAATAATATAAATGAATGTTTGTAAATCTGTCTGTCTGTATGTGTGCGGTCTCCAGACAAACCTACTGCACGCAGAACTCTGAAAATTTGAATATATAAGCCCATGAGTCCGATAATTTGCACCTGAGAATCAGAATTTTAAAATTTTAATTACTTTTTTGAATTATTAATTAAAAACCGTTCTAAAACGGAAATTTTCTTACCCTGTGTTACGAATTTTGGGAGCAACCCGCTGTTCTGGGGTTTAAAATAGTTTAAAATTCGTATTCTATGCGTTAAATAGTTAAATTTTGCTTTTTGTTGCATTGATATGTAATGTTCTGGAAATCTCGGGTTCTATGGGTCGTAGATCTTCGAAAACCTAATTTTGGGGGACTTATTTTTAGCGCCAAATTTGGCGATATTTCTTTATTTGGCGCGTTTTTCCTAATGGGGCCTTTTCATGAAATTTTTTTATGATATTTAATACGTTTAATGACCTAACATTTCCTAATTTTCAGAAATTTAAATCGAAAATTGCGGATTTTGCAAGATAATTTGCTTAATTGATTGAAATATTTAATAACTCCAGCAATTTTAGTGCAAATTACACGATATTTCTGGGAGAAATATGTGACGACTACAGCAGTGAGTTGTCTTTAGTGGTGCGTTTGTAAGTAGGTACCAGAAACTCGGGAACTATAATTTGCACATTCTGTAAGATAATTGCGACCTAGAGTACTAATCTGTGTGGAGTTGCAGTTACATGTCAGATTTTGTAAATCGCATAATTTAAGGGGTTCACGGGCAACGCCGTGCGGGACTGCTAGTTACAAATAAAAGAGCTATTGTTATGACATATATTAAAATCTAATAGTTTTACAAAAAATTCGATCAATGTTGACGGGTTCATCATGACTCCCTGACTGTTTGGTATATAGTCTAATTGGTCGTTCTGAATAAATTGTCTAGTATGAATCTTCAAGTCAGTTCTTTTATCGTGAAGTGAAACGTAGATAAGTCTTTCCAAGTGCCATGTACCATTTACAGAAGCATATAAGCTATGGTAAAGATTGTCCATCCAATCGTCCAACTTTGCCCTTTTGTAGGAAGGCCCATAAATGTACATTTTGGCAAATGTTAGGTTAATGTGCGGATCTGTCACATGAGGTTTGGAAGGAATACCATGCGTTAAAAGTTTGTTGGTTGGGGGATATATCTTACACACTGAACCATGTTCTAATTTAATTGTAGTGGTTTCACAGTTCGCTGGTTTAAAATCCAAAGTTCGTTTAGATCCAAAACTTAGAAT
This sequence comes from Cheiracanthium punctorium, assembly GCA_038373885.1. Classification (NCBI taxonomy): domain Eukaryota; kingdom Metazoa; phylum Arthropoda; class Arachnida; order Araneae; family Cheiracanthiidae; genus Cheiracanthium; species Cheiracanthium punctorium. The sequence continues at coordinate 471,279 of JAWZYV010009895.1, read as the reverse complement.
GCATACACATGATGATACGTCCAGAGAAAAATCTTCGTAGTTACCGTCTTCAATTGAAGATTGGCCGTCAAAGGATAAGTTCACTTGTACCAAATTAAATTCATAATTTGTTGCTTTCTGTAGATCATCACGTAGTTTTTGCAAAATGGGTAGCCAAGAGGAAACAGAGACTGTCGCTCACGAAAAACTGTAATTTATTCCTTCATCTCCAAAAGTAATTACTTTCCGGGTCGAAGTAATTTTATTTTCACTGCTTTCCAGAGGCTTTGCGTCTAAAGTCAATTGCATCAATTTTTGCAGCAGCACATCAGCATCACTTTGAGTATAAAACTCGGGAGTGTGTTTAACGTTAAAGTTATTTTCGATCAATTCAAGCAAAGACATTTTTGAAACTCTGCGAAAAATCAATTAAAACTTAAAACATACGTCTGAAGTATAGGTGCACACAGTGTAAAGTGGGTCTCGCAACACAGACCTGGCCACTTTATCTAACTAAAATGTCTTCCTACTGGTTCAAAATAATCATGTGATCACACAAGCGCCCTCCACCTTAAAACTTTCTCAACCCTGTAGATATTGCGTCATCTAGCATGTCTTAGCCTGTTAGAGAGAGTTGCCATTAAATGTAAATAGTACATCCTACCAGCAAACCTACCGGATATTGAATCAACACAGATTTGTACACGTCACTATCACGTGTCTTCTGCGCATGTCACTTCCTTATCTCTTATCTGATCTATGACTCATGCCTGATAAGAGAAAACCAGTTCTTCAGTTGCAGTCAAATTTTTAGAGTTTGTAGGTTGGATAGGTAAACTCTCCTGCAACGGACCTTTGTCCATTGTACAGCGGACCTAAGATGCATTTTTGACCGCATGCAGCTAGAGGGTTGTCCGGTATTTTTGAGGTATTTAATTGCTTATATTTTTTTCTGATGTATGTTGTGATTAGCTATCTTTTAGAGTAAAAATTTTAATAAGTTTAATTTATTAGCTGGTTTTAATTAATAATTTCAGTTTATGACTTTATTAAATAAAAATTTTAGTTTATGAATTTATTAAAAGGATGTCTACATCTTTGTAAAAATTAAGCATATAAAAAAAAATTGAGTGCCTTTCATCGCAAGTGAAGAATCTTAACCCTATTTTTAATATTAGAATAATCATAATATATTTAGTACAAGTATAGCGTTTGTTCAATAGATATCCTATGCAATACTCCAATGCATTTGTCAAAATTAGATCATGTTTTTCAATAGTAAATACCTATTTTATAAATGAATACTCATTAGTCTTAGTATATTACAGTGCGTATAATTTATTACTTTTACTGCATTGTTCATCAAAATTTAACAAAAATAATGTGTTTTAATGCTTATCGTTCTATAGTATAATGGTCTTTGCTATTTGTTTAAGAGAAATTAATTTAATAATTCATTATTTTCCTAGACTATGCAAAATACATTAATTGTTGTAGCTTAACTTTGATATTTTAATTCTATTTTAGAATATAATGCCGATCAGATACATGTTTACCTTAAGGATAGGTTTGTATTTTCTGAAACAATGAAATGGCTTTAGATTAAGACAACCATATTTTTGAACGTAGAATTAAGCACATGTTCCCAATTCTGTACTGTGGTGTGCATACTCCCTTGACAGCCTCCTTGGTCTTACCGTATCGGCAAACTTGCCGAGTGATATTTAACCGGTTTTCCCGATCTGATTACACGTCGCGTGTTATGCATTATTCCTTATCTTATCAGTAATGTGCCGTAAGAGCTTGGGATATTGTATTCAGTAAGGACGTGTTTTTTTTCTGCAGTGAATTATATTATATTTGTGCATTATTTCAGTGTTATTATTATTTTTTTTTTTACCTCTCGCATGTGCAAGTCCAGTCATCACCAGGGTAAGTCGCCAAGTTTAACATTTTCTATGTATTATTTTAGTTGCATAAAAGTGCATCAGACAGTCTTGATTATTACCATTATAGCTTTTAGCCACATATAGGATGATATCATAATTCTAATTTGATTTGCCTGATTATCACAATTATTAATAAATTTCTAAACATAAATCATTACTTGATTATTATTAGCTCTTATTTACTTTGAAATAATTATATAGGTTTTATAGTTTGGTAAGTATATTTTACATTGGTCCGCATTTTGAGGTGCTGTAATTTTAAGTGTGATTTTTTATGTTTTGTTCTCTGTTTAAAGATTTTTGCATGCTTCCCTGTATTGTATTTTGGTGTTTTGCAAAATTTTGAGTTAGTATTCCAAAGAGTGTATTTTCCCTACTAGTGTAACTAAGCTCTATTAATAGCAATAGGCATTATCAGACGAAGTACTTTAAGTATTCATGCAGTTTGTATACAAAAACTGAGGTTTGAGGGATATATGGTTAAAGGGATTTCTCCAAATAGAAAATAAAGCCTGTGTGTAATCTGTATTTCAGCAAATGTCTAAATAATAAATTATATTAAATTTTCGCTTGCTAACTAAAGTATTGAATATTTTCATCATGCATAAAATGGTATTAATTTAATGTGAATCTGATAAATTTATTCATTGTTATAAGTATAAAGCGTTTAATATCTTAAAATTTGTCATTTTATTGGTATTTAGTCTCAAAATAATATCCCTATTTTTAGCCAATGTGGGTATAAAGAATTAAGAGTTAATCCAGATAATTACATGAAATAGCTAGTTGGAACGGCAAGTAGAGCTAATGTATTTTAAATCATTACTCTATTTTCCTGACTTGCTAGAATTTCACCATCATCCAAGAAATTTGCCTTAAAAGATTTAGCACGATGTGCCTTCAAGTAAGTAAAAACCTTGTATTTTTTAGTTAAAGTAATTTGTATTTATGGTAACTCTTTGCGATTAAAACTGTAATTTTATCTAAATAGTTGAAAGATATTTATGTAAATGCGGTATAAAACTGTACATCTAATTGTCTTAGTATGCTAAAACGGATCTTCAATTTTTATCTCCAATAGTTCAACTTTCTATCAATAGTATTATCCAGTCTAAAAAGCTTGTGCTAGTTAAACCTATAGTCACCTTTCCATGAAACAACATGTTTCATGGAAAGGTGAGTATAGGTTTAACTAGCACAAGCTTTTTAGTGCATAAATAAAATAGTGCATAGATAAAATACCACTAAAAATATTCATGCGTTTATAAAACTATGCTTTCATAGTAAAACTGAAATTAAGTGTTGCACATAAATTTAAAAATATCTAACTCGTATCGTATTGAAACTCTGTAAATCAAGTTGCAATACTAGCGATATACATTAAAAAAGTTTTGTAGGATTACTAAAAATCCAATTTTTTTTCTCTCTAATTGATCTATATAAAAAAAAATAACTAACAGTAGAAAATATAAACTAGTACAAACGCTCCCTAAAATCTAATCTATCAAAAATGTATTAAGTTGGGTACAAATCGCTGAAGAAAAAATGTTTAGATAAAAAAAGGTTCATACACTACCTAAATCTTTTATTTGTAAAAACTATAGGTACTAAAATATTTCCATGGTATAATTTTCTCTTTAAAGTTCCCCAACAGTAGAAATGTATTGGTATCCTAAACCCTACTTTAATATTCTAGTAAACTGTTACTTATTAAATATATGCTTTAATCTTAAATTCCGTGCCCATTTATTTTTAAAGAAACAAAAACAACAACGCATTTTCTGTGGTACGCCATGCTTCTATTTATGCGAGGCTAGCGCGATGGGGAAAAGCACAGTAAAAGAATTTACTACTTTCAGAAACGCAATCCCAAAAATTTTTCTAAGTCCCCATATTTGAAAAAATTCCACTTAAAGGAAAAAATTCTTATCAGCACTTCCAGCATCCGGTCTACTTCCTCTCAGCATCTGCTCCCCATCCGGTCTCAGCATCCTTCCTTAACACAGGGACAGCAGTTATACAGTTGCGCTCGGCTGCGCTTCTTTAACATGGGCTGCGCCTGAGCAGAACTGCCATTTCTCTACTACTCTCAGTACCTTAAAAAGGGCCTTTTGAAGCTTACTATTCTGGACCTTGAGATTTTTCGTTACGGCACAAATTAAAATCCCTCCTATTTTTTTTTCTGCCTACGCCACTGTTGCCAGTATCCGCTCTATCCAACGTAGAGAACCACTGGCTTCCACTCAAAGCATCCAAGGTTTCGTCTGTTTATGAGAGAGATTTCTTCGTAGCCTCGTTTAATTTCCGGTAGTCGACACACAGCCATGTCGATCCATCCATCTTCAACCTTTTAACAAGAATTAGGGTAGGCGGGGGGCAAAGGTCGGTAATTTTGAATTATAACTCATTTCTGAAATATTGCAACTAGTTATGAACCTAAACTTTTCATTAGAATATAGCTTAGACCTTTGTTAAAGGGAAAAAAATTAAAAAGTGGTCCACTTTTAAATGAAAGTGATTATTTAAAAGTGGTCATCTTAAATGATCACTTTTATTTAAAATATAATTCATAAAAACTGGGCGTGACTTTTACAGATTTTGGAATTTTCGAATATTTGCCCCATCTAATGGGGGTAAAGATCCGCGGTGGTGGACATTAGGGTGGGCCGAAAAAAAGATTTTCTTTTTCGAAATTAATATACTAATAGTGCGAAAAAGGTTCGCTCTGGGTTCAATAAAAACGGTGTAAAATATTATTGTGATTGGATAATATCTTCTGCCCCCGCATCGGACTTAAATTTTCTGAATTCGGATAAAAATAGACACTTTTTATTCGGCTTAAAAAACATAATTATTTCCCCCTATTCTTATTCTAATAGAGTGGGAAATGAGCCAACTCGGTTTAATAATGTATGTCTAAATTATTTTTCCGATCAAATAATATCATCTGCCTTCGTAGCGCACTTCAAATTGCGCAATTCTCGACGAAAAATGCACCTTTTCACGTAATGCCATATTGGCGCTTTGTGACCGGTACAGAAGAAAAGAAGGGATAGTTTAGGTCCTTCAATCAACTGTTGATCGCTGTTGGAATTTCATTCGAACAATTAGTACTGTTAATTCACGTTGGGCATCTCAGATTATGTATGCATGTACTGTTTATCATTTGTGCTATTAAGTCTATGTACATGGAGCACTAGAATTGATTCAATTATGCCTTAGTAATTTGGAGAATTTTCAAATAAATCATTACCACTAAAGCTTTTCAACAGGAAATCAAAGGATTTCACCAAGTAACATGCACAAAGCAACTAATTTCTTCCAACTTAACCGAACATTTTGAAGGGATTTGAAGAAATATTTCTGGACAGTTAACAATTGACTGTGACGTCATACCTGTTAATGCCTCATGGAAATGTGATATCATTCAGAATTTAGAAACTGAAACTTTGCTAGGCTTTTGCAGTGGACTGTATATCTCCTTCATTTTAATGTACAAAATGTAAGTCATCTTCGATCTACAAATGACGAAAAAACACATTCATGCAGTGCTGGAAATTTACGCATTATAAGCAAAACGTTGTTGGGGACCATTTTCGAAGTTACTGAAGTCAAGTTAGTAACTATTGATAAGAGTTACTTAAGGAAAGATAAAAACTACGTATTAGAAAATACTCCAAGCGATTCGATTGGGTGATTATCTTGGTGACCTGAAAAGAGTTATTTTGTACAATTAATGCATTCATATTGGTTGATCCCTGGGAAACATAGTTCTGACCCTATATATTACTTTTCCGATTGAAGGTGAAGCAAATCTCTGAATTTGTCATAAGTGTTTATTTTTCAAACTGGCTTAAAATAAACTCTAACCATTCGCTGAGGGATGCAGCTAAGTACAAATGGATACTGTTGCAGAATTACTCTGCTTGTTTCCGGGGTTCGTCGTTCTTAAGTCCAGTTGGTGTAGGAAGTTCCAGTAAAAAGTCCACTGGTCAGGATGGAACACAACTTTATTGCTTCTAGAACTTCGTAGAGAAATCAGGTGTACAAAATCCACAAGCATAATTAAGCAGTAATGTGCTTTTAACAGTCCGCTTAGGTCAGAAGCTTTCACAAATGCTGTATTTCTCACACAAAATAAATCATTTTCACAGGCAGAAAATTCAGTGAAAATATTCAAGGGATATCGTACACAATCCCTTAAGACACAGCAATGAAGAATTTACACACAGCACTTTAAAAACAGCTTCATAAAGCAGGCTAAAACACAGCTTCTATAGCACTATCAATTCACAAAACAAGCGTACTCCCACTGGGAGAGCTCTTCACCAGTGCTTCCAGAATAGTCTATTTCTCGAGGGTTCTACATAAAGCGTGAATTTTGATTACGTCATAGAAGAAAAATGTCAGGTATTATGTGTTTTTAATGCAGAAAAAGCAGCTTTACAGGCCCCATAGGGAAAATCGCGCCAAATGACCAAAATGTCACCAAGCTTGGCGACTTTTGGCGAAATATCGCCAAATTTGGTGCCAAAAATAAGTACCCAAAAGGGAAGAGATCTAAGCCCTAGGACCAATATTTCTCGAGATTTCTAGAAGCCCCATAGAAAAACATACGTTAACCCGAAACCTCCGTATCCCCGGTTCTAATTGGCCGATTTTGATGCAAAAAGGAGCAAAATTTATCTATTTGAAGCGTAGAATACGAATTTTAAACCATTTTAAGCCCCAGAGCAGCGGGTTGCCCCGAAAATTCGTAACAATACTATGTCTAGATTTAGATGTTGCCTCCGGATATCAAAAATGGCGTTCATGGTTGAGGTAGTTAGTCGAAATTAGTATTTTTCACATACTTAGAATACCTTGCTATGTATACTGACTAACAAACGACCACACAACTCACAGATCTTTCTGCGAGTTGTATAATGAAAACTAGTTACAGAGAGTCATCTTTCAAAGTAAAAAATCTTTTACTACCAGCTACTATTACTTCTCCACAATCCCACGTTCTATGATTTCTACAAACAAGAGCCCGAACTAAGACAACTAAACTAGGGAAAACCTAAACTAGGGCTTCGTTTACTTTCCATGTCACACTAATTGTTGAACGGTGTCTGAAATTAGTGACAAAAGCATCCGAAAAGAGTTGGTGGAATCAGACTTTAACGCTATAGGACTTTTTTTTCGATTTATTAGCAAAAGAAAATGTATTTGAGTGTAAGATAAATTTCCTAATACAGTTTTGTGAATAACTAATTAATATTATTTAATAACACAGAATTGAAAAGAAATATAAGAAATTATTATTTTATACATGATTAACTTCGCATGAAGAATAGTATTTTATTTATAAAATCGACTTAAGAAATTCGAGAAAGCTATAGATAGATCCAAAATAATGACATTCGAGTACTTTTTGTGAGAATGTAGATCATGTACACTTTGTATAGGTCAGGCCTTAAAGTAATAGACAACGTCATCATATCCGCATTTTTTTCTCGACCAATTATACCTGATTTAATCACAAGGAATTTTTTTCCCTCAAAGCTGTAGATTAAGTGCAAATACACTTTTCACATAGAAATGATACAACATTTTAGAGTTGCCACATACTTACCAAATATTGTATTGTATTGTATTGTAATTGTATTGATTTGTGGGGGGGAAAATGTCTTCCGTCCGAGGCATTTCCATTCTCTTAAGTTAGCGCTAGTGGCAGGGCCTGATTACCGAAAAGGCTCGGGAAGCTTGAGCTTCCCCTCTGAATTTGAAAGGGGCCCGAAAATGACTGAAAAACTTCAATAAGAATTCAAAATTTTGTGCATAAATGATCTTTTTATTGTAAAGTTTTCAATTAAAGAGAAGTTGAAAGCTATATTTAAGGATTTTCAGAAGTCATATACTTCATGTCCCAACATTTCTAAATTGGTTCAGTTTGCGATGTCTTTGCCTGGGACATCTGCTCTAGTTGTGAGATTTTTTTCTATTATAGGAACAATTCGTTGGCAGAAAGGGGTAGACTTTCATTATATAATGTTTAACATCTTCTAAATATCAAAATTAATTCTGAACTTTCATGCTGATTTTTGTAATGTTATCAAAACAAAAAGAATTTCTGGAGGAAAAAAAAAAAAGCATATCTAATGAAAAGTACTTCTAAAGTTTAATATTCCAGTAAGGTAATGTTTTTAGTTTATTTTTTAAAGTAATTTCAAAAATACTGTAAAATCTTGTTACAATGTACTAAACTATCATGAAGATTAATGAATAAAATATTTTTATCGAAGGAAAATTTCAGATTAATAAATAAAAATATTTATATCAAAGGAAATCATTAGAGCTAATTAAATCAATGAAATTTCATTTCGATGAATAAAATATTTTTATCAAAGAAAATCATCAAAGAACTTTACCCAAACAAAAAGGGGAGGGGGGGGGGCAAAACAAGACTGAGCTTCCCCTCACTTCAGAGATTAATCGGGCTCTGGCTAGTGGCCTTCGCCTTGACGAAAAAATAGCACTGGTAATTAGAAATTATTTGAAAATTCTCAAGCAAATGATTTTTTTGTATAGTAATTCATGAATAATGATTGTACTCTCTATTTTGCCTGTTTGATTGGCTTTCTGTAACACATGAAAAATGCATTTTTCGTCAAAAATTGCGAAATTTCAAGTGCGATCTGAAGGCAGAAGATATTATTTGATCGGAAAAATAATTTAGGTATACCTTATTAAACCAGTGGACTCGTTTCTCGCCCTATTAGAATAACAACAGTGAAAAATGATTAACTTTTTTAACCCAGTAAATGTGCCTATTTTTACCCAAATTCCGAAAATTCAAGTCGGATGCGGGAGCAGAAGATATTATCCAATCACAAAAATATTTTACAGCATTTTTATTGAATCCAAAGAGAACCTTTTCCGCACTATGAGTCACTTCAAAAAAAATTTTTTTTCGGCCCACCCTAGTGGACATGGCACAAAACGCAGAATGAAACTCCCTTGCAAAGTTGTCGAAGTTGTCTTTGCTGCAAAACTATTATTTATCGGGTTGTGAGGTTGAGTGTTATCAGCACTTTCAATACTGGCGGAGTATAATTAAATTCTCCCTTTTTTTTTTGGGGGGGGGGGCTATAAACTGCATGGAAAATTTTGGTTTAATATGATAATAATCTCAAAAGTATGTATTCTATACTTAGTTTAACAAAAACAGATCGCCTTAAAGAAAAAAATCAATGTTAGTTAAATTTAATTAGAGAAACTTACGAAACAAGAGGAAGGCAGTTGGCTGTTACAGAACTCAAAGGAACTCAAATCTCTAAGGGCCGTAGAAAAACTTATCATATTGCTAAAACGAACTGATGTGGACGTAAATGTTGCAATCACAAACCGAATCAGTTGCAAAATAAATAAATAAATAATAATAAAATAAAATAATAAATAAATAAATCTCGGCTATTCGATCCTCGTCGGGGAGACCCTCCTGAACCCCCCAAATTATTTAGTTTCATTATTGCCATATTAAAACAATATTAATTGACTATGTCATTTTATCGCTCATCTTTTGCGTATTTCGCCTGATAACCCTATGTTGAAATTTTTATGAGTGTAACCTATTTATAGAAAAATACACGGGATGCATATTCTGCAGCTTACGAAATATTGTAACAATAGATTAAAGTTGTTGTGAACTAATAGTATTTAAATATATGTAAAAAATACATGTGAAGAATATTCTACAGCTTACGAAATATTGTAACAATAGATTAAAGCTGTTGTGAACCAATAGTATTTAAATACATGTAAAATTATGTCGCTTTTTATGTCGCTTTTTTATGTCGCATTTTTGGGACACATTTTTCAAAAAGAGTGTTGAGAGATAAAATGACATAATCATAAATACATGCCTGGGGCTGAAAATTTTACGACCTTACATGTCGGACAATGGATTTTCCCGGCCCTGATATAAATCATCATTAGAAGGCCCAGAACTTAACACAGCATTCGGATCTTTACCCCAATTGTACATGCGGATTCTCGCCCCATTTCATGAAGATATGAAAATTGCTTTCCTGCGGTTTTGGTCAAAAGTCGTATCACTAAAAACACAGAATAATGAGATCATTATTAGATTTGCTTCGCATACAAAAAACCCTTAAAACATAAATCTGTAAAATTTTAAAAACTACATTAAAATACGCATAAAAGTAATTTGCCTCATAGTATGAAAACTGAAAATCGCACATCCGTGATTCTTTGTTTGCAAAACCAGGGCCATCTAGGGAACTTGTAAAAAAAATCAGTGCGGCTAATTTGTATTTTTAAATGATAAAAATATGGAGTGACTCCACTCGACTTTCCGAACACTTACGATTAAGATCATTTTCAAGCATTTAAATAAACGATAGCGCACTTTAAAGAATTTCCCCCCATAGGCCAAAATGTAAAAGAAATCTTTGTCGTAGCCCTGTAGGAAAACCATAAGTCCTATACACATCAAAATCAATACCGGTCTTACGATGGTGGTTTATAACATATATACCCAATTTGAACTCAATCGAATAAACCGTTTAAACGCTAGCGCACTTTCAAGAATTTCCCCCATATGCCATAATGTAAAAGAAATCTTTATCGTAGCCCTTTAGAAAAACTATAAGTGCTATACTCACCAAAATCAATACCGGTCTTGCGCCGGTGATTTATAGCATATATACCCAATTTGAGCTCAATCGAATGCCCCGTTTAAGAGCTATCGTGTTCACTCACGTACACACATACATACATATATCTCGTAAAAATAGCATAAATGAATTCAGACCTCAAAACGTGAAAATACACCAAAATCTCGAAGTCGAATTTTTTCATGATTACAATACTTTCCTTACATAGTATATGTTCGGAAAGTAAAAAGATGCATTCGGATTTTTGCCCCGTGCGGATCTATACCCCCGACTATATAGATGAGTCCCGGTCCCGAAGATTCCTCGATTATTCCACTGTCCATAATTTCTTTAACTAGACACTCAGCTTAATCTCTCTTTGCAAGAGCCAAACGTCTTGGATACTAGATAATCGCCTGTATTTATTTTATTTTGCATTACAATACAAATCAGCGTCACAAGTAGAAAATAAGTTTTAGAATTCATGAAATATAGTTTTTGCATTGCTATTCGCTGCTCTTTATCAAGTCCTTCAAGATTCTCCAAAATCAACTGAAGATATTGCCCATAGAAAAATTGTCGAGGAAAAACGAGGATATCCAACATTGGTTCACACGTCGCAATACCAGCTTCCTTTTCTACAGTCTTGGGTTTATTGTCCAAATTAAGAACTCGGATGCGTATAGCTTACCTTTTTAAATCAAGATTACGGCCGCCATGATTACACCTTTATGGGGGACCAATCTTGGAAAGTCCGTTAAGACAAACCGGAATTATCCAGAAATTTCAGTTCAATTTTAAAAGATTTACGTTCGAACCCGTGTCCCCAACTTCTCAAACAAGGGATACCACAAATAGATCCTTCCAAATAAAGTCTATTTTTCTCTCCGATAAGTGAGGACACTTCAGTTTCTATTCAAAAATGACATCCTCCTCCCCCCCGCAAGACGCCCATGATAGTTTACTGATTTGGGAGTAGCTACGTGGCACTACTCTCTCTGCAAGTGCCCCCTTTTGTTACATCTCCAATACGTCATGTTCGGATATCTACGAGGAGAGCTATTCGCCCCAACAACGAGACTATTCGATATTCTTGCAATGCCTTGAGTATACAGAATACAGTTTATCATCTTTACCTGTGTTCCCTTCTATCTCCATTGACCTTATACGTCTGAATGTTTTCGAAACGTTCTCCCAGCTTCATAATTCATGCTCTATGCCAGAGCTGACTTCGAATCCTTTGGGTCCTCCAGTCTATTCGAATGTTGCTTTGTCTTCATCTCTGATGGCGTCGACAAAATACTGGGCCGCTAGACATGCTCAGTCATCTAGAGGGCATTTGGCATAATCCAGACTAATCATTCTACATTGGCATAGCGGACTTTCCCCAGGCCACTGCCGCCTTGTTTTCAGTTCATTTCTGTAAAATTGGTTAAGACTGATATTTCCAAATCAAGATTCAAAGTCTTTTCAATGGTCGGTAAGCCGCTCAACATATATCAGTTGGTATTCCTAAGAAGACCTACGTCGCTGATCCATAGTGTGAGGCTACAAATTGACTTTCCTTAAAGCTATCCATCCGTCAGCTCATGACGTCAAACTGAGTCTTGAAAATTGCCCAAGATGTTTGGCCATCGAATGTCAAGTGTTTCACTGTCGGTCTAGAATTCATAATTTTTGTACTTGCCAGGAAATTGTTCAGCTTGATCTCAAGATCAGAAAATCTCTTCTCAATGTCGCTGATCTATTCTGCATTTCGCTCCATACTCCCTCAACCCTCTCTTCATTTTCCTCTACTTCACTTTTGACGACCTCTATTTCACTCTGAATTTCGGCCTTTACTTCTTCAATTTCCGTACGCACGTTGTATTTGAGTTTCATTCCTCTTGATATTTCACCTTTCTCTCCCGATTGGAACGCATCTCCTTTTTTCGACTCTTTTGTCCGGAGCGCGTCTTCTAGTCCGGAACGGATCTTGTTTTCTATTCTCTCTTGTCCGAAATGTATCTCTGTCATCATCATGGCCAACAGCTTTTCAAATTTCTCTTGCATGTCTCCTCTGGTCAAAGGCATTCATACAGATATCCAAATCTCACTTCTTGACACCAATGTTGCGAAAATTAAAAAGTGGGTGTACGTTAGAAGTCCGACAAGCTCGAAAAGCGAATATACCCCTTTATTCAACGAATCGAAGCTCTAATTCTATCAAACAAACAAAAAAAAAACTCGGCTGTTCGAGCCTCGTCAGGGAGAGACACCCATGAACCCCCCAATAATTTTGTTTCATTATTGCCATATTAAAACGATATTAATTGACTATGTCATTTTATCTCTCATTTTTCGTGTATTTCGCCTGGTAATCCTATGTTGAAATTTTTATGATTGTTGTAACCTATTTATAGAAAAATACATGTGAAGCATATTCTCCAGCTTACGAAATATTGTAACAATAGATTAAAGCTGTTGTGAACTAATAGTATTTGAATATATGTAAAAAATACATGTGATGCATATTCTACAGCTTACGAAATATTGTAACAATAGATTAACGCTGTTGTGAACTAATAGTATTTGAATATATATCTAAAACCAAAATTCATCATAATTCATTAAGCGGTTTAGGCGTGAAAGCGTCATGAACAAACAAACAAACAAACTCACTTTCGCATTTATAATATTAGTTAGGATAAATCATGTAGGACGACAGTTCTACTAGTGACGCAGCCAGACCCAACCAACCAACCGTAAAATTTCGCGGCACTTATATATACAGCTAACTTTTCTATTTTCAAAAGTGTCTCATCTGGATCTCGGAATCCGCTGTAACGAATTTTTTACAATTAATATATGATTTTAATCGGTGCCAAATTCGATGAGTGACGTCGCCGGTTAAGCTAGGAAAACTCGTTTTTTTTTTTTTAATTTAATCCAGTTCAAAGAGGGAACTATTTAACCCGCGTAAGGAAATACGGAAAATGATCTCGTTTTAAAGGCGGTAAACAAGGCAGGGAGTAGGAATACAGTGTTGTAGATCCGTGACAAGCTTTGTACAAGTTACCTTATATCGTAAACCAGTTTGGTCCTAGACAGCTGGTACCTTTCGCTCCCTCTTCCTGAGCAAATGACTTGAGTACTGTCCTCGATGTCGCACTTTTGCGAGATGAGCTTTGTGTTACTGTGGTTTTTCTTTTACTTCATTTTAAAAAATAACAGATTATTATATACTTTACTTATTTTTTCTGTAATTAATTTTGCTATAATTAATAATTAAAAATAGTTAAGACTTTGAATTAAAAAAATAATTAATTTAAGTATTTTTTGGTAAAACTCCTTCCTAACTTTTTCTTTAAGTATTTCGTTTCCCTAGTATTTTGATAGCTATTTCTAATTAAATTAAGTCTTTATTTTTCTAATATTATTAATTCTATTTGGAAAATTCAATATGTAATTAATATTTCAATGAATTTTTTTTCTCTTCAGAAAGCTCACATAATTAATTAATAATAATTATTTAGTATTCAAAGGAAAATAAATAGTAGTTTTACATACTAACTAGTTTTAATAATAATTCTTTTACTCTTCATGTATATATAAAATTTATTGAAATTATTGAATTATAATTTTAAAGCCAATATTTTTTCCAAATCTTAGGTTTTTCTCACTTTTATTTTGTATTCCTTTAAATACAAAGATTCCTTTAAATACAAAGATTCCTTTAAATTTTAAGATTTAAAATTTTGTTCAATACTTTTCAGATAGAAATTTGATTAATTAATCTAAATTTATACATGCAGTATATTTTGTATTAGACATTTGAAGGCCGGAGATGGCATCTAAAACAAGATGTTGTGCCCCCCCGAGCCGAGTTGATAAGATACCGAAGATGGTAGATAACTGAAGTATAAATGTCCAGGGTTCTGGTCTACCGGATGGCTGATAATCTAAAAATTCGGAGTTTTGGACGTTTTTTCTCACGATGTAACGAAAATACGCTTCAGAAGCACTGAGAAAGTCAACCGCGCAAGACCCTTATTCTTAAACTGGTAGTTCATCTAAACGTTCTCTAAAAAATTGAAATTATCAACTGATAAAAAAACAAACAAACAAACATAGTATGTAGTTTTCTAAAAAGCGACATAAAACCAATTATAAACAATAATTTTTTGAGTAATTTTCTATTTTATTAATGATTATAGTCATTAATAAAAACTTAGTATATCATAATATAGTTAAAAATTTAACTTAGAGATAGCTTTAAACTGAAAGCAAACATTGCATTAATAGATTACATTGCATTAAAATAATAGAACGAGTAACTAGATTATCATTAATTAAGAACGAGATTATTAAATTAATAATTTTAACGAAACTTAACTTACGGTGATCGTTAAACTGAATGCAAATTAATGAATCACAATGCATTAAAACAATAGAACGAATAGTTATATATTGTTGTTTTTATTCTAGAATTACGGCCGATTATAGCTACACGTAGGCTCTAAGCCGAGACGTGGGGTGCCCTCCGTCGGGGTCTTTCTAAGGGGTCCTAACCCGTATTTACGCTGTTATGGAGGAAACCACGGGAACTCCGAACGATTAGGTCTGTGGACGCAACCTGGTTTCGAACCAGGCACCTTCCGTCTCCCAGTTCAGAGCGCTATGCGCTCGGCCAATGATGTTATATAATTATATAATTATAGTAAATATAATTATAG
Source organism: Cheiracanthium punctorium (assembly GCA_038373885.1). NCBI lineage: Eukaryota > Metazoa > Arthropoda > Arachnida > Araneae > Cheiracanthiidae > Cheiracanthium > Cheiracanthium punctorium. The sequence continues at coordinate 455,976 of JAWZYV010009895.1, read as the reverse complement.
TTATATAATTATAGTAAAAAACAATAGTTATATAATTATAGTAAAAAAGTTAACTTACGTTTAGCATTAAACTGAATGTAAATTTATGAAATAAAATCAAAGGTGGTGGCAGAGATACTAATCTGTACTCGACCCAAATTATAAATAGAAAATTACTCAAAAAATTATTGATTATAATCAGTATTATGTCTCTTATTATAAAATTCTAACAAAAATATGTCAATTTTCTGTTACATGTTACAAAAGAACTTGCTGTGACTTTTTTAATCAAATACTCTGATACTGCATGAAAACAGGTTTGTATATTTATTTACATAACTTAGTGTCAAGCAAACTTCCGAAATTCGCCCTTGAAACTAATTTATTATCTTCTGACCATACCCTTAAAAAGTAATGATATCCCCATGCAAAAACCCTTAACTGGTTAAAAATTTGTGACGCAGCATTTTACTTTATAGATCTATGAATTTTAAATACGGGTCTTAAAAGTAATGATATCAAATTTTGAGTGACGCCCTGCTGAGAATTTTAAAGATTTGTTTTTAAATTCCATTACAGTTACTTTCGTTTTATTTTCTAAAGAAGATGTGCGCATTTAAGTAATGCTTTTAATTATGAAATACTCTGTCAAATATATCACACTTTCACTGAGTCTGTATAATGTATTCAAATGAATTTATTTCAATAATTTAATTTATCTTTTGCTTCACGCTATCCAAAAGGGCAAGTAAAATTTACGTAAATATTTAGTTAGTGTCATAGTAACCAAACTAAGTGCAATGTATATGAAAATTTTGCTTGCCCTTTTGGATAGCGTGACGCAAAAGATAAATTAAATTATTGAAATAAATTCATTTGAATACATTATACAGACTCAGTGAAAGTGTGATATATTTGACAGAGTATTTCATAATTAAAAGCATTACTTAAATGCGCACATCTTCTTTAGAAAATAAAACGAAAGTAACTGTAATGGAATTTAAAAACAAATCTTTAAAATTCTCAGCAGGGCGTCACTCAAAATTTGATATCATTACTTTTAAGACCCGTATTTAAAATTCATAGATCTATAAAGTAAAATGCTGCGTCACAAATTTTTAACCAGTTGAGGGTTTTTGCATGGGGATATATATACTTATACATCTTCCTTATTCTGAAATTTATTATTTAAAAACAAAGAGCTAACAAGATAAATTACCATGAATCAGAATAAACTCTTGCACTTATAAAAAGAAAACAAGTATAATAATGAGCCGTAGCTCAACGATAGGTCTCCCCTCAATCCAATAGGGGCGCAGTAGCGTAGCAATACAGTGGGTTTGAGGGAGGGGGGGGGGGTCAATATGTTTTCATGGATTCTGGACACTGAAAAAGACACCGATATATGGTTATTTTCTATCATCCTCCAAAGGTATCGGCTCGAGTCCCAAATCCCTCCCTCCCTTCCTACCATAGAAATAATACATACAATAATAAATACTTCCCTTCTTATTTCTAACGTCACTACAGGATCGTAACCAGGGAGTGGAATATCGGGATATATCCCCTTGAGAAACTTTCAAAATTAGTTATTAAGAGCTTTCAGATTTTGGTCGTCAATAAGAAATTAAATTTATCAATACAAAATTATATCTCATACAACCCCGCCGAAAAAAAAATTCTGGCTACGCTCTTTGCCTCATCGACTAGCATATAACGACTATGTTACATCACAAAACTATTAGAGTACTATTACAAGTGGCGTTTTTTCCGCTCACTTTTATTAGTAGCCTCCACATTGGGTAAAGATTCTTTTGACTTTGTCAAATCTTGTTTAACTTTCTGCAAAACATTGGTATCAGTTTCTGTTCTCGGCATTTTTATGGGTAACATATCAGTATCAGAATGCATTTTTTCTGGCGATCTTTTAGATGGAACTAAGAAACCTGAAAGGCTCGTTTCATTAATTGCGGGATGTTTGACCGATATATTTTGGTTGAAAGCGTTGATAATGCGTTTTCAAAAAAAAAAAAAAATTTTTTTTTAATTATATACGCATTACACCAAAAGCAACAGACTTTTTCTCGAGCTGACATCTTTACCGTTCTGTGCGTGTGTGTGGTGTGGTTCTTTTTTCGGGAACGTTGGGATATCGGAAGAGCGCAGACGGTCAGACGCCTTTTCGACGATAACTTTGAACAATTGTTCTCTCCGGTACCCCTCTTTTCCTCAATGTGAATGTTCTGCAGCGGATCTCTTAGTTCTGCGACACATGTCGTCGACTTGTACATGGTCTGTGCTGGGGTGTAGAGATGAGACGGGCTCAGCCCGAGCCCGAAAGCCCGAGCCCGAGCCCGGGCCCGACTCGGGCTCGGGCTCTGTAATTCACTATTGCGTTCGGGCTCGGGCTCGTGAAAAATTTCTCCTTTGTTGAACATACTCCTTGAAACAGATTTTAAAAAGTGATTCATGGGATAAATAGACGTAATTATTTCAAAACATAGCGGCACGGGGGACTAGAAGGTGTGTGAAGCTCCAAAAATTATTGTATCCTATTAATGAAGTAGTTAATTTTATTTGTCTTTAGCTGACATTTCGGGCTCGGGCTCCAACTTTAATAATATTGCTCGGGCTCGGGCGGGCTCGGATTAAAAGTCTTCGGGCTCGGGCGGGCTCGGGCTTCAAAAAATGAGCCCGAACTCATCTCTACTGGGGTGCTCTGCGAGCAAATCTGTGTCTGCGAGGAGGGGGGGGGGTTAATGGATCTCCACACATGCTTTTTCTATAGATAAGAAATTGTACTAGGGGAAAAAGGACCTTTTCGGAATCCATAAATGTGTTTTTCTTGGGCAATAATCACTTAAAGTAAGTCGTTTTCGTTTCTCCTTTCCAGTCTTTTTCCTCATCCATGATTGCTCTGCAGGGGAGTTCTTTGTTCTGCGCCCTAGGCCATGGCTTAGGTTGGCTTTATGGGAAATCCGGCCCAGGCCCTGGCAGTATTCGTCCGAATAACTGTTCAGTATTCGGCTTACCGAATATTCAGCAAAACAGCCTAATAACAAATAGTGGCCGAATATTTGTTACATCCCTATTTATGTATTCATGCATTTGAAGATTTGTGGCTGATGAGTGGAATTGTGAAATTGATACGAAAAACATTTTGCTATGAAATCACATAATTTTTACGATTTACTGTTCATTACAAAATCTAGAAGAATTAGCCAATTTTCTAGGGCCGTCGAAAATTAATAATTTTGATTCCCCAAAATGCTTAAGGGTAGAGAAGCCACTTGTAGATCCACACATTTTTTATGCCGATTTTTAAGAGAATTTCACTGTCGTTATGTAATTAATTACTGCAGGCAACTGCAAAAGCTACTGAATGTCAATAAAAATAGCTGTCTTTTAACGACTAAAAGATCAGTGGGTCTCTAAAGAATAACACAAAGGGATTTTTTTTGTGTGTATGTGTGTGAAGTTCTATTTTGATTAACCATCACGATATTCATATGAAAAGAATGTAATGTATTCTGTAATAAAACAAAATAATAACCCAGACAGCACATAAGCTTAAATCAAGCTTGACATTTCCTTGAATTTGACGTATTAATACAAGCTTGACGTGTGGTGATGGCGCCATCTGTGAAAGAGAGTGGACATTAATATTCTAGCGTTTCTCAAATTTGCTGAAAGTTCGTAAAAGATGTGTTTTATTTTATTACCAGTGCCATATTACCGGCAGGGCAAACGGGGCAACTGCCCAGGGCCTACAGATTTTAGGGCCCAAAAATCTTACATCTTACACTTTTGTAGTTTTAAAATAAAATTACAAAGGATAAAAAAAAAATTCAGAAGTTAAATAATTTTTTTAATTACAAAGTATGAACAATGAAAATAATTCAAATTTACATTTGTATAAATTAATTTAAACTCTTCGAAATGCCCTATATCGATATAGCATACCAATATGTAGGAAAATAACTAACCACATTTGTAAAGAGAATTTTTAGCGCTAAAAAATACCAAAATTTCTCAATTATTTGTAATTTTAAGAAATATTTACAAAAATGACTACAATGTTTGTATTCCATACATGTTAGCAACTGTGACAAAGCATTTCGAAGTAACGTTTAACTATCTGTTTTTTTGGTTTCAGATTACTTAACACAAAATTTGTGTTAAGTAAGTATGAACCGATCATATTTTTTTTTTTTTTTTGAGGGGGGGGGTTATTGCAAGGGGCCCAATGTTTTTCTTCTGCCCAGGGCCCACAGTTGTCTTGATCGGGCTCTGTTTATTACGCACATAACCTGGACATTAGAACACGCAAGGGGAAGGAATGAATGGGATAGGCCCCTGTGAAATGTAACAGGAGGGGAGTTTTAGTTTTATTTACATCTAATTAACATTAGTAATTCCATTAACTAATTAATTAGCCCTAAAAATAAATTTTAATATAATTAACACAATTTAGTTAGTTAATATACTTCACTTTATGGGTGGTTCACCATTGAATTTAAAAAAAAAAAAGATTCTATATTTCCAAATATGGAACTTCTTCAAAATAAAATGCAATTACACTACGAAATTGATTTCAAAATCAGTCGTTTGTCTCGATTTTGGACAGCAGTATTGCTCATGAGTGTTGCGAAAGTTTTAAAACGTGTGCTGCTCTTAAGTTTATATTATGTTTATTTCCCTATTAGTAGAGTCTCTAAATCACACATAACATTTTTTTAATTTTGATGCATCCCATGGAAAAAAAAAAACAACAAATAACATATCGCGCACTTATCAATCTGGCCAGAAAACGGCTTGATAATTCACTTGAAACTTTAGTCATATCAGCCCGAAGCTTAGTAGCTGAATGGCTAGCCCGCTCGCCTACGAACCGAAAGGTCCCGGGTTCTATTCTAGCCACGGGCACCCGATGGAAATAAATTAAATTGAAATTTCAGCGTAGAGGGGAAAATGCGTGGCAAAGTAAAATATGTGGGGCGAGTTCGGCGCCCCGTGTATTTAGGAAATTTTTTTTTTTTAGGAAAATTTTTTAAGCTTGAAATTAAGCTTGCTATGTCAAGCTTAATGCAAGCTGGGCAAGTGTAAACTAGAACACTTGATTCAAGCTTGCATTAAGATTACACGCTTGAAATTTTCAAGCTTAATGACTTGATAAATCAAGCTTGCTGTAAGTTTGATGCAAGTTTGCTGTGCTGTCTGGGAATACAGGGATGAGATTGGCAAAAGAGCAAAAAAGCTGAAATCATACGAGAGCAAAAATTTGTACATGTGATATTTATATCTAATTAATGTGAAAGAAGTTTTAAGAGAAGAAAAAGATAGGCGCATGCTAGAAGATAAAAATATGACACAGTTAACTAATAACTACAATCAGGAATTCACAGAAAAAAACAGAATTTCAGAGAAAAAAGACAGAAAAGGGATTTCCTTTTTATTCACAAAAAGCTGAAATCAGCTAAAAAGCTGAAGAATCTCATCCAGGGCCGGCCCAAGGGGGGTGTGAATGTAGGCGATCGCCTAAGGCCCCGCTCTTGCGCTTCGCCTGGGGCCCCGCACGCCCCTCGGGCCGTCTCTGACTCATCCCTGTAAATACAACTCAAAAATCGAATTCATGACTACAAAATTATTTGTGTCATCATTTGTTTGAGAATTCCTTGAGCAATCTTCGAGGATTGAATACTCAGTCACTCTGTGGACAGACGATTACACAGCTGCTTCTGGCCACAAGCATAATAAAACGTAAATATTACTAATACCATGACATTTTCGAACGGCAATTTTGATTAAGCCACTCGCAAGTTCAAAGCCCACTGTGTGGTCAACACATTTTACAGGGAAGTGAACTTTAATCGATTTCATTGAAATAGAACCTGCACCCGCTGCGAAAAATCTCTATGCATTCCCGTTTTCCGATGTTTACAAAAGAAAATGTTTTACGAGCGATTACGTTAGCTTTCCATAAAAGGTTTGTTTAATCCTACTCGTCAGTATGAGAGTCAGTTTCGTCGAATTAGGCCGAAAATACAGGCGTATGCTTTGGTTCACTGTAAACACCAGCACATGTGATTGCTCGTGATCTCACAGTCGTTGTTAAATTACAATCTAAGTAAAGATATTCGAAGTGAAGGACAATCAACATTATATTTGTAAGGTACTGATTATTACTAAGTGTGACTGGGAAGTTTATTGATGTAACTTTTCACATTTGTGAATAAATCTTCATTTATGGTGAGTGGATTGCGGCTTTTACGGCTTCCTGTGCAGTGACGTCACATGAGCGCCATCTTGTAGTAACAAGGGTGTGCCGAGAATTTCGGTGGAGTCGGGAAGGGTATAAGCCATCAAATCAAGATCGGTAAGTTTGTGACCATTTAATACCAATTATAATGAAATCAAGTAATTTTATATTTATAAGGGATTTGTTTATAAACAAAACATAGTTCTTTTGCATCATGCAGTAATTTTACCCATTGCGCTTGACAGGTGCAATAATGGTATAACACAGCTGATTGACATAGGCTTCTAATGACTTTCGTTTAAAGCACGCCGAGTAGTGCAAATGTTTCAATTTTCATCTGCATTGTTTTTTGTAGAAAGAGAGATTATTAAACCTTTTTCTTATCGTCTTATCAAATTTTCAGTTTTGCTAGCCGATAATGTATGCATAATGTGTTTTTCTGCTGCTTTTTATGAAAAATAGTACTCATAAAAGTATAGATTTTTGCTAACACTGTATTCCGCATCCTTCATTAAAAAAAGAAAAAGAAATCCCCTGGAAATAAAGAAGATCCCCGACAAAAAAATAAAGTAGGTATATTTATACAAAAAAAAATATTTACTGTATTGTTATAAAAATTAAATTATGATTTTGCAAAACATTTAGTACATTTAACTTTAACTAAAAAAAATAACTAGATTTTATTTGAATTTTAATAATCATGTTTTAAAGATATTTTGTAGCGTAAATAATATTGATTTGCTGGTTCTAATAAATTTCAAGCATGCATTTTAAATATTTTACTCTGTTTAGTTTTAAGAGTACATTTTGGAATAAAATCGATAACTAAATCAATACAGCAATTGGAAGTAACGCTGATTACGGCTTAAAAAAATAGATTCCATTTATATATTTTTTTAATGGGATGAAATCATACATGTATGAAATAAAATCTGTATTCTTTTATTTATTATGTATTTAATCCATCCTATTCCTATTCCTTGATCCCCCCCCCCGTTTTTTTTGGGGGGGGAACGATGTTATTTATCTATGAATTAAAATTTCGTTAGCCGACAAAAATCAAACAAAATATAATTTATTTGTATATAATCAGTCCCCCCCCCCTTCCTGTACTACACACATGATCAGTTTTATTTGAAAGATAATTTATCATTGCGTGTGAACTTCAATATCGAAACTACTATCTAACAACATTACTATCTTTTAACAGAATTGTTTTATTCATATAGTCCTAATATTATGCCGTTAATTAATGAGAAGAATTTATTGTTAAAGAAAAAATGGTATTTCAGATCGTTATTTTTATTAAATCAAATTCCTAAAGTTTGACAAATACTTTTAATCTCATTTTATATGTAATCTAAATTTAAGTGTGCATTTTTAGAAATCTATAAATAAAATCGATAAAATATATGTTCTGTATTATGGATAAAAAAATAAAATTTGAAGCACTGATGATATTGCTGTAATCTTATTTAAATCGAATGATTAAATTAATGTTTTTAAAAAAAATGTTTTCTTCTTTTGTGAGCTTTAAGATGGATGCAAATTGAATAATATTATTTTGTGGAATTAGATTTGTTGCCTGAAAACTAAACATCAATATATTCACATCTGTGTATTTATGTTTGTGTTTACTCATGCATAAGATGAACATGGTTCTGAATACAAATAATCTGTTTATCAATTTATGCATGCAGGACAGACTAATTTCAATTCTTAAAGTATATATTGATTTAAAAAAAAGCTTATACTTGCCCTTAAAAGTTTATACGTGTGAATTAGTTTATTATAGATTCCTGAATTACCACTATTCAAACATTCTTTCTGAAAATCAGAATCATACTCTTAATTTGTTGAATTCTGTAGAAGCCTGCATCAGTCAAAATATTACTTTTAAATTCAGTTATTTGTGAAGTAACTTATGAAAGTGTAAATTTCTAATTTTAAGGTGTTCCTTTTATGAACATTATAGAATTTTAGTTAAAAAAAAGAACTTTTAATGATAAAAGAATATATTTTTTCACATTATTGCTCTTTAGATGAATGATAGAATGTAATAAAATTGACATTCACAGCGTGTAATAATCCAAAGCTATGGAACGACTAACTGAGCAGTTACACTTGTATAAATCCCCTGAGAAATGTATTGGGGACTACATCCTCTCAACAAACTTTATATAAAACTTCGTCTTTTCACTTAAATATGTATGCCTAGGACAAGTTAAACCTAATATAAGAGAGTTCCCAACTAATAACGCTACTTAAAAAAAAAAAAAAAAAAAAGTAAATTCCGTTTTGTAAAAAAATAAATTGTACTGTAGAAAGAAATTGCCAAATTATGGCGATATCAAAGCATGAGAACCCAATCATTACACCAACAAGAACATGCAAGGATTTATAATTTATTAAGCATTGATAATATCAGTTTTTAATCGGTGATCTCTGCAGAAATTTTTAGACAGCATTAAGAAGCTGCAATGTGTAATTCTATCAAATTAAAATATTGGAAATGAAATTCTTGATTTTTCTGCTTGGCTGCCAGTAAAACCTGTTAGGCAATGAGCCCAGCCAGAAAGACCTGGGGAGAACCCTGTAAATGAATGTTTAACCCTTTGAGGCGCAACCCTTTCCCAATGCAGAAAAAAAGGCAGCCGTTGCCCTTTTTTCAGCATTGGGCAATCTATCCGGCCGTTCTCGCATTCTTCCATTTTTCAGCAGATGCCAGTGCTGTTAAAGAATCGTGGCCATTTTTTTTACGGGAAATGACGTGCTAAAAAGTAAAGGATTCTCGAGGAGCTATGTCACCCGCAACTATTTTTATAGAAATCAAATCTATTCTTCGTGACTGGCAACAGTCAAAATGTCAGAGTTTGGTGTTCCCAGAGCAGGAACACCGCACGTTAAAGGGTTAAAAAAAAAAAAAAAGAAAAGATGTTTTTGACAGTTTATCCACTTAAGTTTTTGACATAATTTAAACTTGATTAACCCCTTAATGGTATTATTTTCATGAAAACAGTAATCAAAGCATTTATTCTTTTATTCAAAAAATATTGTAAAAAAAAAAATAAAAAAATAAATAATTGTAGTAGGGGAGTAAAAAATAATAATTGTATGTAGGGGAGAGGTTGGCACAGTGGGAAAATTTTTACAAAATAATTTTCTTTTAATTAAAACTAAAAATGGAGTACAGAACAATATTTTGACAACTCTTAGCTTTAATTGCAATTTTTTTCAGAATTTATCCTTGTAAAATTCTTTGCTCAATATGTTTGATGAATTGAAAGTAGTAAAGTAACATCAAAATAAACAGTAAATAGTAACAAAATGCTTGCAAAATTTCATTTTATCATCAAATAAGATCAAAGTGTAGTACTGGAAATGAGAACTGTGTCAATCAATGCTGGATTTAGAGGTGTGGAAGCAAGAAGTGTCAATGACTCCCCCTAATCATTTTTTAAACAAAAGTTAAAGAATTTTTTCGACTACCTGTGTTGTGAAGTGCGCTCAGTGTTAATATAGCCAGATGGTCTAGGGTTTGATTTCTAGTGAAGGTAGATTTTATTTACTAAAAAAAGTCTTATTTCTCTATTTCTTGTCGGGTGTTAAACTCTTAACCGTTTGACTGCTATCCATCAGAATCCTCATACACCCTCCAATAAAAGTATTCGAGCAAGAGAGAAATTTTCTATTTTAGATTTGTGAAAAATAATCGAGTTTTTGAAAAACGCACAACTTAATAGAAATATGGAATGTCATATTTATGCACAGCCTAACTCATATTCTATGATAAAAATTTTTTAATGTACAAAACAAATGTAAGAAATTTCTCTCTTGCTCGAATGCTTCTTTTGGAGGGTGTGCATTCCAAAAGCGCAATAGCGCTGCATAGCAGTCAAACGGTTAATGTAACATTGATATAGCTTGCAACAGATCACATTCAGTGCCAGCAGTATGTGAAATGTGCGCAAAAACCAGTTACTTTGTATCTAAAAACTTTGTTAATAAAAATGGTGACATTACTTTTTAATTATTTGGCGTTCATGGGAAATTTTATGCAAAAATGTCTATTGTTGGGGTGCCCCAGGGTTTCAGCCCTGGCTGCTCTCCTCTAAATCCAGCCCTGTGTGTCATTATTCTTTTTATACCTACCTAAGCCATAGGTTTCTATACAGTGGGTCACTGTCCCCCTGTTTCCCAATCAGGATGTTTCACTGTACCCCCCCCCCCCCACACACACACACACACACACTCACACAAAGTCTTTTTAAATACAGACTCAAAAGTTGTACAAAGTTTATCAACAGAATAAAGATCATTACATGCACGTCATTAAGAAAGTTTAAGCTTAAATTAAGACAAAAATATTGATTATTGGATAATAATTTACTGCTCAAATCCAAAAAAGTAAAATTTGTCTGATTTTTCCAACAGTGATAGTAAAAACAAAAATGCCTGCAACTTACCTACAAAATGAATTGTAACTAGTTTCCACAGTGTTGCAATTGTGGTTAACAAAATTATGAAATTTTTTTCTAATGTTTGAGGTTTAGAATCATAGAAAAACATCTATTGTCCCACTGTGTCAACTCTCCCCACAATAACATGCATTCATTTTAAGGTTTTGGACATTTTGATAAAAAAAATTCTGTGCATAAGAATTCAAATACTTGTATATCTTTCTTGAAAATTTCTTTCTGTTGCACAACTTCTGAACTCTAGCCTGGAAACATCACGGGAGCGAGATGGAAGGAGTTAAATCATGGTTAAAGCCATCAAAAATTTGCTAATCCTTCTCTGTTGGAATATCTCAACAGTATCCTATTATTTCGGTTATAAAATAAAACTTTGGAAATAAAATAATTCGGTTATAAAATAAAACTTCTTGTTAATTCACTTTTAGAAGTATCCTTGAGGTCATTTTGACCCTCCATCCCAACTCTTCTGCTAAAATAATGTACATTATTATAAAATAATAAATTGGATTTTTTGTCTGTATGAAAAAATTAAAAAGCATGTGTTTTTGATAGATAAAACTGAAAATATGTTTTTAATCTGTGTCATTACCGCCCCCCCCCCCCCTAAAAAATATATACAGTAGAAGACCCAAAATACACTGATCCGAAATCTGCAAGACTCTAAAATCTGCACTGTCTGTTCAATGTAAACAGTGAAATCTGCCCTGGCAGCTGTACTTCATAAAACTGCAGCATAACCTCAAAGTAGAAACTAACTAAGCAGTTCCCACTTGGGGAAGGGGGGGAGATATTTAGAATTTGTGAACTCTGGTGTTTACATCGATAACCTTCAGATGACTGGATGACTGACAATGGCATAATTGACATTGAATTACACTCGCGATACAGACTCTGACACAGTAATAAGTGAGGATAATCAAAAGGTTAATAAAATTACATTTAATGAAGCTTTTGTTAAGCCTCGTTAATGCAGCTTTGCTGATCTACAAGCCTGAGAAAGAAGTAATCTCAGGTTTGTAGATCAGCAAAGCTGCTTTACAAAACAGGAAATATTGAGAGTATACAACAAGAAAACTATAATTAGAATATCCCAAAGTCTTAAATTATTACTAAGCACGTTTAAATCAGTTACACATAATCTTGTATATTGTATTATTCCTCAGTATTTTTATATCATGATTCGGATTATAATATAAGTAACATGATTTGTTTCCCTTGTTTTTTTTTTTTTTTTTTTTTTTTTTTTACTGTATTTTATTATTTTATGGATGGGAATGGAGGGAAATACAATAATTTTTCCTATTATGACACAAAATCTGCAAAGGAGCAGATCAGGAGCAGAATTATAATCCAGTGTTCTGCAACATGAACTCAAACAATTGCAAATGTTCTGCAGGCATTTTGTCCAAATCTGGCAGATCACAGTAAAAAGCAAAATAGATATGGAAAGCGTATAGAGAAGAGATAGCATAAAGAGCACTCTGCTTTAATTGTTCTCCAGAACTTATCATTTTTATTTTTTCTTTCTTTTAAAATATGAAATATTCTGAGAAGACTGGTTGTCCTGTGACGTATGTCAAACTTTTAAGCACTTTCTTTCGGGAAATTTGGTTACTTTTCCTCCTTCATCAATCAAAGCGGGACTTTATTTCTTTGCAGTAATTAGTTTACAAATTTAGTATTTAAAAAAAATTATTAGTGGATTAAGGAATTTTTTGGTAGCTGCATCACATACAAAGTTTGTCGAATTGCACACATATTCAGACTAATGTTTTTAAAATTCATATTTGCATATGCATTAATGGTTGTGAAAATAAGCCATGGGAATAGATTAGCAAACGTGAGCTGATAATTTTTTTTTTTTTTTTTTTGCTGCAAAGTTATGACTTTATATCTAATGCTCCCAGGCTATGCAGCTAGTAATATATACGAGGGGGTCAAAATTGAAACACCCCTACTCTGACCTTGTTATTCATAAAACTACTCAGGCTCCAAAATTGCTCAACATGCTATTCAAGACATGGGGCAAACGCATTGACTGAAAAAAAATTAGTTCCAGAAACATCGATAGCTGAAGATGGCAGTGTACAAAAGAAAATATGCTGAAACACACACACACACATACACGAAAATAAATAAATAAATAAAAATGAAAAATGTGATATCGAATTTTTCCTTTTTAATTTCAATTGCTGACATGAAAAAGATACAATGATAGCTTAAGTTTCTTCACTTTTTGTAACTGCAATTTCACGCTGTAAGCACAAAAATTTACATAAACTCTTGGTTTACAGTTACTGTTCTGGATGTAAAAGGGGATAAAACATGTCATTCTTATCAGCAATGGCTGTCATACCATCAGAATTCACTTTACTAGTGAAGTTGTTTTATGAAAACAAAGGAAATCCTGCAGCTGCATTTTGTGAGTTTCAGTGATTTAAGAATTTATACAAACAATCATTAATCATTACTTCCCCAAGCTCTCAGGAGAATGATCAATCAGTTCGAGAAAACTGGACTTTTTAGAGTTCAGCCAGGTCAAGGGTGCAAACAAGGCCTGATTAAAACTTTCTAATACTATAGGCCAGCTATCATTTCAAAGGCCCCCCTCCAACCTGTTCCTATCCCATTCCACAAGTATAAATAACAAATATTGTAGTTTTGAGGCCCCCTAGACTTTTTTTACTATAGGCCCAGGCCTTATGGGCCTATTTGGTAATCAGGCTCTGGGTGCAAATCGACTCACTTATGTGTCAAAGATGCTGCCACTGTTATTGTTGAACAATCAATAGTAACATTGTTGGCTGTAGTAGTGCACATGCAGTGTTATGACACTTGGATCTTCCCTAGAGTACAGTGCAGAATGTACTGAGAAAAATGTGGAATTTTTTCCACCATACAAAATTTTCACAATCATCAATTGCTGGCTATGGACAGAGACATACGACTGACCAGGGTTTTCATTGCGGGAAGAAAATGGGTGAGAATTTTTCACCCATTCCCCTAAACTGAGTGAGATTTTCAACAAAAAAGTGGGGGAGAATTTCTCATTATAGATTTGGGTTAGGTAAAATACACAGTGGGTGAGGTAGTAAAACCTCGCTATAACGACAAAATTCTGCTATCCTGCAGAATTTCTGTGCACTATAATCTCTCCTCGATATAACAGTAGGTCCCTCTAGAACAAAAATTTCAATTAGTCCCCTAAATATTGTTGTATCGAGGTTTTATTATATTTATAAATGGGTATTTATCCCTGCCTCAGGAAAACCCCAATTTTTAGCAAATTACCATTTTATAAAAATGGAAGAATGTGAGACATTTGAAAAAATGTCCGAATCTTTTGAAATGGGTGAATTTTACGCAGAATGAAACTGATTTGTAGGATGCGTTAATTTCTCGCAGTAATAATGTTTAATGCGAGAAAAAGGGAAAAAATGAGAGATTCTCGCGCCCTAGTGAAAACACTGACTGGCCTTTGCATTGACATTTCTGGTCTGAGTTGAAATGGATGCATCTTTTCCTTAGCAGATTCTATGGAGTGATTAAGCACATTTTATCTAAGTGGAACAGTCAGCACTAGGGCTGGAAGATATTGGAATTTGAAATATCGATATGGATACCATCTTATATCACGATATATCGATATTTTTCACACTTAATTTTAGTATTTTTGAAATGTAAGCAACCAAATAACAAACCATAAAACCACTTGCTATATTCAAAAATTAATTAAAATAGATTTTAATGAGTAATTATGGGTACTTTATTTAATTAAAATTAATATATGAAGGGTCCAGGTGTAAAACGACTTTACAATAAAATTTTGCTTCTGAGAAAAACGACTTTGAGGGCCCGCACTAAAGTGGTTTTCCCCATTATACCAAAACTTGACCCATTATACCATAGCTTGTTTCTTTTTCTTAATAGTGTTTCTACCCCAAAAATAATTAAAGTGGTGATAGTGCTCATTTAAAGCTATAAGATAGCACCTCTATCTCATTTTCGAAAAAAAGGCTGTAAAGGGGTTTTACCCCTGGACCCTTCATATATCTCAGTTCATATCATTTAATGGCAGATTAATATAAACATAGTTTTAAAAGTTTCAGTTTTTAAAAAAACTGTATAAATACAAATACTGTCATAAAAATCTCAACTTGCCATAAACAAAAAAGTCAACTGCTTCCAATTGAATGAAATATGCCGATCGACAGCTATGGATTTGCAGGCTCCATACGAATACCACAAAGTTCTTTATTCGGTATTGTAATTAGGCTCAGGAATGCTTGATTGACGTGTTAGTTTTTTGTAGCGTTGATCACTGCTGGAAAATTGACAGAATTCGGTTTCTGTATTTTTTTTATCTGCGGCTGCTATTTTTGGAACTTGACCGTTTTCCAAATTTCACTGAAATGAAAATGGAAGATCGAATTTATTATGCTGGAATAAATCAGATAGTTCGGTAAATATTGATTTTTGGCCCAGCCTTATGCCAACATGAGGAAATTTGCTCTGGGACGGTTTGCAGGCTTTGGAGATGCTGTCGGAGGGCGGTTCAAGTAAAACTAGTGTTTAAAACTGCCCGAAATGAAAATACAGGGGAGCTTCGTATGACCCCCCTGGGCCTGTAAGATTAAAAGGTTAAGTTTTGTTTCAAAGCATTCGAAATTTTATGTAACGATAGGGGTTTCTAAGGGCAGGTCGAGAATCAATAAAAACGCACTCCAATGGATAGTTTCTGAGAAATACGTTAATTATGGTAATTAGAGATGTAACAAATAGCGATTTGACCGAATAGCCGAATACCGAATATTCGGCCAATAGCTCAGGCCGAATATCGAATATTTGGCACATAGTTTAGGCCGAATACCGAATATTCGGCGGCCGAATATTAAATTTTTTAAAATTTAATTTTAATTGTACATAAAACGTCACTTTTCTAATTAAGTACTAAATAAAGACATTAAAATTCATATTATATTATTTGTAGGTACTTAAACACTCTACAGTATATCATCTATAAAACTAAAAAATCTTGGTCATGAAAAAATATCTTTTACATAGTTAAACACTAATAGCAGCATAATTATAATTTGAGGTATTCATAATTTAATAAATATGCTATTGTAAATATGATTAATCTGGTAACTATAAATAATCACATCATGCCTATGGTTTTACAGCCTCTGGGCAAACACATGTAGCAGCTTTTCAAAAATGTTTGTAATTGGGGATCTGAAAAGATTCCTCCTACCCCCATCCCATAAAGAAAGTAGCATACCAAGTCAAGAAGTGTCATCAAATAGAAAAATCTGAATTTCTGAAATATTATTAAATATAGTGGATTATTGTTGCAGAAACCTCTGTTAATTCCTGGGTTCTTCATTCTATAGTCCAGTTGGTGTAGAAAGTTCTAGAAAAGAGTCCACTTTTCAAGATGAAACTTTATTGCTTCTAGAACTTCGTCGAACAATCACAGCTGTACAAAATTCATAGGCACTAACGGCCAGTGGCTCGTTTATAATAGTCGACTCAGTCCCTACCAAAGCTTAAACCAATGCTGTAATTCTCACACAAAATAAAACACTTCCACAGGTAAAAATTCAGTGGAAATATATGAGGGATAACACTAACAGTCCTTCAAGGCTCATCAATGAAGAATTTACACACAGCCCTTAAAATCAAAGCTTCATAAACAAGCTATAACACCGCTTCTATAGTGTCAATGCAAAGCCTTAAGCTTTCACGGACATCTGCTCTTGGCGGAAGCAGAAGCAAGACTAGGATTATCGGGGTAGGCTTTTATTTATAGGAGAGTCTGAAGCTTCCAAAGAGCTTTCAGAAGAATCTATTTCTCGAAGATTCCACATAAAGCGGAAATATGCATGCTAATGCAGAACCATTGGGAAAAACGTGCCAAATGACCAAAATGTCGCCAAGCTTGGTGACTTTTGGCAAAATATCACCAAATTTTATAAC
Organism: Cheiracanthium punctorium; assembly: GCA_038373885.1. Classification (NCBI taxonomy): domain Eukaryota; kingdom Metazoa; phylum Arthropoda; class Arachnida; order Araneae; family Cheiracanthiidae; genus Cheiracanthium; species Cheiracanthium punctorium. Next base: position 439,281 of record JAWZYV010009895.1, on the reverse strand, counting down.
AATAAGTCCCCAAAAGTGAAGTTACCAAAGTCCTAGGACCAATATTTCTCGAGATTTCTAGAAACGCCAAACAAATGAATAGGGAAACACAAACCTTGGTATCTCCGGTTCTAGTTGACTGATTTTGATGCAACAAAAAGCAAAATTTAACTATCTGGCGCGTAAATACGAATTTTGAACTATTTAAAACACCCAGAACAGCGAGTTTTGCCAAAAATTCCTAACATTATGTTTCACTCAGCTTAAAATTCAATTATTCAGGATATTTTGTAATATGAAATTAACATATTGTAGTATAAACTAAGCAATATTATTTATAAATGGATTTAAAAATACATGTTAAAAATATTTTTTCTCTTGGTTCTGAAATTATTTAGCTGAATATGCAGCAATATTCGGCCAAATACATGTTCAGTATTCGGCCAACTTAATATTCGGCCTACCGAAAATTCGGCAAAACAGCCGAATACCGAATAGTGGCCTAATATTCATTACATCCCTAATGGTAATTAGACTAATTAACCATGATTAAGGCTTAAAAGGACTGCAAACATGAAGAAATTGGCTTTGTTACAGTTTCCAAGCTTTGTAATAGCTTTGCTAGCGTTTAAAATGCCCAAATTGAAAATACAGGGGAGCTTCGTATGACCCCCTGGGTCTGTAAGATAAAGTTAAATTTAGTGTCAAAGCATTCAAAATTTTATGTATCGATGGGGGTGTGGAGTCTAGGGGGTCAAGAATCAATAAAAACGTGCTCCGATGGATAGTTTCCGAGATGTACATTAATTAATTATGGTAATTAGGCGAATAAACCATACATATAGATTTAATGCCGAAGGCTGGCAGTTTGGATGACCATGATCTTCCTTTAAGCTATGAGAGACCTCCAGAGGTATCGCTCATGGGGGGACTTAGGAGCCATGACAGATTTTACGTGCACCAGCTTCCGTTAATGTATACAGTACCTACCACTCTTAGATTAAATTATTTCCAATAAAACATTTGCTCTATCAGATATTATCGATCCAACCAAATGTCAGCAGCTCTATTGTCTGTTGAAATAGCCATTTGTGCATCATAATATCCTTCATTCAAAATCATCGTTAAATAATTACTATTGCACCTAGATATCTTCCGCGAGCAGAAGGACACACTATACGCTACAGTCCCTTCAATATTAACGTTCCCTGCTTTCTTTCTGCAGAGCTCCGAGGGAGGGAAAAACTATTCTCTACGATAACAAACACGCAACCTTGTTCCTGTAGTGAAGCAGCTGTTTTTCCCGCGATCCGGTATCGTCATCATCGGAAAGAAAGCGGTAGCAAAAGCATCACAAGCTAGTATCGATCTCGGGATTTTCTTATCGTCAGCCTGTATTTTTTAACTTTATCGAATTCGAGATTTCACTGAAATGAAAGTGGGAATATCGAATATCTGATGTTGAAATAAAACCGATATGTCAGTATTTATCGATTTTTGGCCCGGCCCTAGTCAGCACCCATAACTGGCATTTGAGATATGAAAAACCCTTATTAATTCCAAGAGATTCCACTTCACTCATTGAAAATTACAGTCTGACGGTGTGGATTCACAGCCACACTTATTCTTGAACCTTTTGTTTTCAGAGAGGCTACTTGCAGTTTTGTTGTACTTCAAATGCAACAACTTTGATGTCTTGATTTAGTTACCTTTATGCAAGATGGGGCACATTGGATTCCGTGTAGAGCAGTTTCTTCAGCAACATTCTACTAATGATAGAGTAATTAGTCATGCGTTTCCAACAACCTTAAACTATACATTTTTCCCCCTTTACCAATTAACTTCAATTTAGCTTTAGCTTCCCCCCCCCCCCCCAACTCATTGGTAACTTTCAGGCATGTCTTTATTTTTTTTACGTTAAACCTTTAACTTTCCTCCTCTAAAATTAAATTACTACTCCAAAATAAATCGAGTATTTTCACTCCTAAAGAAAATATCTAGCAATATCTCTGGTGATAACTATTGCTTTTGACTTAGGTCTATTGCAAGTTGCAAGGATATCATTTGAAGATAATTTGCATTTATCTCCTGATATGTTACTAGTAAACTTAAGAAAAAAAAAAAAAAAAAAATTCTAACATGATTCTGAGTCTTTTATAAAAATCTAGTTTGTCGATATTAATTTATGAATTATTAATTGTTGAGTTTTACTAACTTTTGGATTGATAGACCAATTCATTGTTTTACCAAATGATTATTTGTTTTAATTTAATAATATGAATGTGTTTTATTATACAATAACTAGTAATTGGTTATGGATGATGTGTAAAGGTTTAAAACTTTCAGCTGATGATTTCAGTTTTAAAAAAAAGGTGCAGTGCTTGGCTGAAAAAAATGTGTAACAACAGAGAGGAAGTGTAATTAACTACTTTTATTTATTGTTAGTACACAGTAGTTGTTAGTAGTTGACACAGTATGCAAAATGAAACTACAAACACACACAAGTGATTGCTCATCATATTTTCTGATGATTATACTCTTTTCAAATAGTACAGTACATTTTGAAATTCAGATACTTTAAGAAATCAGTTTAAAGATCTAATGGTTGAAAATGTCAAACTTAAATTGCGAAATTCCCTTATGACTTACACATGAAGTAAAGTGTGTATTTCACATTTGCATTAATAATATTAGATAATGGTTAGTTAAAACATGTTACCATGGCTGAATATACAGTAAAAAGGCTGTGAATTCATTAAAATATTCTTGATGTATTATGGTGTTTTATGTTAACATTATAATAACTAGGCATTTTTCCAATAGGACATAAATTAAAAGTAACTAATTTTGAATTGATTTTCTTTTCGATGGCAACAGACGCCAGCAGACTTATCTCTCGCGATTTGCCAGTGGATACCTGAGGTCTCTCTCTTTTGAGCTGGGTTAGAAGGTTTTTAAGACTTGCACCAGTAAAATTGCTCAGGCTTCTCCTGAGCATATTTTAAATTGGACGAGGTGTTTTCAAAACCTCTTCTGTTATTAGACTTTTTGGAAGTTTTTGGGTTTATGGAGTTGGTTTGATATTGTCATGCCAACTAGGGGATCTGTAACAACAACAACAGTAATGAATTGATTTCCCCCTTTAATCTGTCGAATTGATCTGCTGCAAGGTTATGTTATTGGGCTGAGCTGCATCCTTAGGAGATGAGAATTTAAACAGTAATTTCTCCAGGTAATGCTGTGAACCTTGCAACAGTATGAGGCAGTCGTGTAATTAGGCCCAAATTAAAATCACTGGAAATGGTATTCTTCCCCCTTCCTTGACAATTGGTGAAACTTGATACTTGATGCATCTGGTTGAAAAAATCTTGGGAAGAACCCTCTTAAAATTGACATTTAAAGAGACTTGGACAGTGTGATTCTTAAAGAATACTAAATGTAATGAATAATAGTAGTACTGCAATAGTATGGTTGGTTTAATAACAGTAGTTGTTTTTCTTAATAGAAAAATTGTATTCCTGTTCTTTTCTCATTTACTGTAAAATTTTGAAACTGTGCTACATATCAGATGACTAAACTCATTTTTTCCTGTACAGAATTACATTTTATGTGAAGAAGCCAAGTGCTTATGAAAATTTACTATGAAAATAGTAATAGTAGTTAAGACAACTTTGTCTTGAGGCATATTGCAAGTTCTTACCATTTAAAGAAAAAAAAAAAAAGTCCTGTATAAGGACAGCTAGCTTTTAATGTTAAAATATTCTGCTTTGTTCAGTCACTCGTCCATAGGCTTCAATGTTACAGAAACTCATTTATTATGGCACTTCCAGAGCCTGATTATGAGCAACTGGGGCCCCGAGAATTGATGAATTTTGGGGCCCCCAATCTATGAAATTTGTTTTATTTTTCATAAAATTTTGATATAAAAAAGAATATTTCAGAACAATATTTGATATTGGGATCCCTTTCGAGCCGGGGGCCCTGGGCAAAGTCCCGATTTGCCCATGCGATAATAAGGCTCTGGGCACTTTGTTATAGCATCATACATTATTTGGTTCCTTTAAGGAATTAATGACGTAACAGAATTAAACTGCATTAGCAAATAAATCGAAATTTAAATGTATTAGATGTTTTAAATTTTTCAATTTTATATAAACTTTCTTTTTGTTTAAAAGATAAGCTTCATATAGTTTCTTGTACAGTAGCAGTTAAAACTTTTTTCAAAAAGAACTGTAAATATAAGCACTAACCATAAGATAATGCCATTTCTTGGAAATATGACTTGAGTTTCCTTAAAAATATATGTATTAGTAAACATAACTTACCTTTAAAGATTATGTGTTTATTTATTTATTTTTTTTTTCAGTTATTTATTTTCAATTTATAAAGTAGAATGCATTTCCGTGAATTAAAAATTTTCGCGAGGAAGTAAGCATAAGCACTTCTGTCAGCCGCCCGAAGGTTGAAGACCCTTATTCTGAGATTGGTTATGATTGAGCTTCACTTCCTTAACGACCAATTTGGTGTAACAACTAATTTGTAAAAATACGACTGTTATTCAGCGTTGCATCCGGAATGCTTGTACCTATAGAATAATATAATGAGCATTAGAATGCCAAGTTTTGAAACTTTGATGAAAAATGTTCAGTGAACGTCAGTAACATAACAACATAGTATATATTTTAAATATATCATTTTTATGTCAGATTTTTTGTACAATGTAAATATGCTTTCAATAGACTATCACTTTCTTGCTTACGTTAGCTTTTTGGAAATGTTTTAAAGTCCGAAAAATAAGTAAATAATAATATTGCATGGCGAAAGAGTCTCTTTTTGGCTGCTCGCCAAAGTGGTAGAGGAAGTAGATTAACTACTGTGCGTCCATCCATAGTCTAAAAAAATAATATTAATCGGGGCTTTTAAAATGATGAATTTTCCCACACAGGCGTTTTACAAATTTATTTTATTTGTAGCACTATTTCTTTCTAGTATATAAAGTGGTTTTCAAAAGTACTTTTCGTTCTTTTAATTCAAATGAAGCAGTCGTTATGTCACATAACATAGGTTTTTAAACTTAGCCTGAACTTGGAGTGATGATATAACTCCTTACTGGGTTGCGTTCTCTGGAGAAGGAATTATTATTAAATTCCTATATTTGGTTTGGTTTTTTCTTTACATTATTTTTATTGTGTTCTTCATTTTGTGAAGATTATTTAATTTTTAATTGCCAGGATTTTCTTTCGTGTGTGTGGTGGGGGATGTCTGATATATATGTATACTGTATACATAACTAGCTGAAGTACCCGTTCTTCGCACGGAATGGATATTGTTAAAACAACAAATACAAATGGAAAACAAATAAATGAATAAAAAATATATTTTGGTTATGATGATATGAAGGGGTTTGCTAATTATATGAAGGGAAATGTGAAAAGAACGTTTTGGCTCGTTACCCCTGTTTAGGTGCGAATTCTAAAAAAACCCTGAAAGCGATTTTTATTCCTTTGTGTTCATTATATTTTTAAAGAAGAATTTTACGGTTATCGCTTCCCCGTTGAGTATGAAGGAAAATGTGAGAAGAACTTTTTGTCCCCCTTACCATCGTTTGGGTGTGAATTCTACAAAACCATGAAAATGATTTTTAGGCATTCGTGTTAGCTATAAAATTCTTGCTTTTAAAATGTAGCTATCTCTGTTCCCTTCCAGATATGATGGCGAATTTGTAAAGAACGTTTTAGCCGCTTATCCCCGTTCCGATGCGAATTCTAAGAAACCCTGAAAATAATTTTTAGGGATTTTAATTACCTCTATCTTTAAACAAGAATTTTACGGCTCTCTTTTCTCTTGAGGATATGAAGGGAAATGTGAAAAGAACGTTTTGGCCCTCTTACCCCCGTTTGGGTGCGAATTCCAAGAAAGATTGTTAGATATTTCTCTTAGTTACATTTTAAAGCGGGAATCTTATGGATGTCTCTTTTTTTTTCCCCTCTGATATTTGAAGGGAAACGTGAAAACAACGTTTTGGGCCGCCACTGCACCTTTGTACGAATTTTTAAAAATCGCTTCTTAAATGACGCCTAGGGCACAAAAGGTATAATGCCCTAAAATTTCATGTCTGTATCTTCTGTAGATTTGGCTGGGCGTTGATCTTCAGTCAGTCAGGACGGGACTTCTCCCTTTATATAGAGAGATTAAAAAAAAAAAAGGGGGGGGGGATAAGATCCCTTTACCCGTGTCTGTCTCTGCAATTTATTTGTGTGTGTGCGTGTAGGAGGGGGGGGGGCTGGCTACGCCACTGAAATCATAGGAATGAAACTCAACAAATCCAAAAAATTTGAGCAATTAAATTTTAAGTGTGTCGGGGGAAAAAAGATTAGATATGTAGTTTATCTGTTTTTATATCAATTTTAATTCATTGAAGGGCTATGTGTGTACTTATTTTTGATTTGATTTTGAAACTTTTTACTCTAAAAATTTAAGTGAAAACTTGCGAAGAGCATAATTTTCAGCGATTGTCTGGAAATTCCTCAAAACAGATTGAAACACATAGGAAATTTTATTTTCAGCGCGAAAACAGCATTAATAACGCCATTCTGTTTCCACCAATTGTATAGTATTGATTGAAAGCAACCAAATCAACCATTTAATATTTATATCATTTCAAATTATGGCAGAAAGTAATTCAGTACGACGTCTTACATTATTTTATGTCACCTTATTAGAGAAAATTTCTGGTAAAAAGAAAACAATGATTTAAGGAAAAAAAAAATATGTCTTCAAAATAAAATTTAACAGAAAAATATTTACTAACAAACGAAAAAAAAAAAAAAAAAAAAAAAAAAACCTTTATCTATTGAGAGTTTGATTGCATTTAAAAAAAATAGATTGTAACTTTGATATCACCCATGGTTTATGTGGTATAATTTGACTACTTTTTTTTTTTTTTTTTTTTTTTTTTTTTTTTTGCTTGAAATATCTGAAACAGTAACAGCAATGGGTTTGATGTTACAGTCAAAGTCATTCAATGGTTTTATGTGATGAAGGATACAGGTTTTCTAAGTTCTAGTTTTAACAGAACCCGTATCGTATGTTTTTTTTTTTTTTTTTTTTTCTTTCCAATGTTTTCGGAATGGCAACATGCTAATCTGTTTCATTTTTTCTGTTTTCAACATAAAGATGACTATGAGTTAATAGTGTACTAGTTCTTCAGTTCAAGGGTGCAGTTTTCAATCAGGTCAAGGTGCGTTTGTCCGTGATTCTTTTTCCTTTCTACCTTAGTTACTAAAAAATCAAATCACTAACTGATAATGCAGTTTCATTAAATGCTATCGTTAAAATATTCTAGACTTTGTCATTCTTTTTAGCGAGTACACTTCAAAATATTTTGCTATCGAAAATTCAGTTGCATTTACTGGTTTTCTTAGGGGCTCTGGCTTTTGCCGTATACACCTATAGATACAAATATAACTTTATTTTGTATTCTTTCTTGCTTGTTAAGTCCAGACTATAAAGAATTCCCTCTTCCCAGTTCTATTCGAAACTTCACAAATTAGGAAAATTCGCAAAGATATATATATATTCTCGTGTCCAAAAATTTGATGTTATGAGTACTTTTTTGTATCGGAAATTTTCCAAGGGACCTAGTTCAAAATAGTCATACTTTCTGTACGTTTGGAGTGTGCAAGTTAAATCACCTTGACTCATTTCACGTATTTTAAAACGGACTGTCCGCTCCCCCTCCATTTCTCTGTTCCCAAATACATGCCTGTTTGACTATCATCAGCTACCCAGTATTTTTTTGGTTTTGAAGCTTTCATTCTATATTAAGATTCTGTATTATTTCCACCCCAGTAGTTCCAAGCTGCGCTTGTGCAAATTTTAGTGATTAACGTTTTCAAGTGATTTAAGTCTTGGAAAGCGCTGCGCTCTCGGAAACTATCAATTTCCCTGAGCACTTTTGACTGCTCTTTCTGTTATTGAGTTAACCCATTGCTTAGCGTCGTCGGATTTTTTTCTGCTGTTATTGAATTTTTAGCAGCTTTGACTCCCATATGATGTGTGGTGGGGACACTTTTCAGATTCTCAAACACTTTAGTGCTAAAATAATAACAAAATTCTATTAAACTGCAGATTTATCTGGCCAAAAGGTAGAGAGGGCTGCAAACCTTCCACTTAGCTACTTATATTGGCGATAATGATATTTATTCTCGTTAATTAAATGCTTTTCTTTCTTTAAATGGCTGTAGTGTAAGCCATTATTAATAGTCATTGTCTCTGGAAAGTTTTTTTTGTTTTCAAAAGAAAAAATGTTACGTGCTAAGATTTTTTTTAAAAAACTCTGCTTAACACATAGTGAAAATTGCAAATTTGTCATGCTAAAGTGTGACTATTCTGTAAATTCTATTGATCTCGTAAATTTTACTTCTCTTACACGCTTAGAAGATTTCTCTCTCATGACAAGTTTTAAAAATTTTTGCTCCACAAATTCAATCCGAAAGTTAGTATACGAAAGAATAACCCGCGCGTTATAAAATCAATAATTCATACCCCATCTGTGTTAAAAGGAACGCATCTATCACTTTATCACTATGGCGCCGTCTGTTTTATTTTTTTTTATATTTTCAATTTTTTTTTTTCAAAACGAACGATTGAAAAAGGGAAGTTCAGCCCACCCGGAATATCGTCTGTCGACGAAAGAGACGTCGCAGCGCCGAAAGACAAATTGGTGTCTCTGGGAGCCCCCTTCTCCAATTTTTTTTTTCTTTCTGGGAACCTGATGATGCCAGACCCACTCGAGTGTGGAATGAAAATTATAACTAACTTGTGATGAATCGGAAAAAAAAAGTAATCAACCCTGACATTATAATAGCATTCATATCAATAATACGGCAAACGCTCCTGTCGAATTTTATGACTACCGACGACGATCGCTTATTAATCTTTTAAATGTATTGGTTAGGCCCTGAAGTCCGTAAAAAGAAAATAATAAATTTATAAATAGTTAATTTAGGTTATTGGTAATTATCTTTTTAAAGTTAAATCTAATTTGAATCTCCCAAACTGTATTAATTTATTCCTCCTAAAAATTATATTCCCATTTTTTAAACTCGTATAAGCTTGCTTTTTAAATTTTATTTGTATAACTTTCAGAATTATGAATAAGTTCTTGATATTATAATATATTTATAATTCTTGTTATTATATTATAATGTATTGCTTGTCATGTGGACTATCTTAGTGAAATATTTTTGTCTAGCTATTGCAACACATAACAAAATTGGAGTAAAAAACACACGAAAGAAACTGGTGTTAAGATAAAATAAACTTAGTAAATTTATCAAACTGATATAGCACTAGATGCATGCCTTTTATGTGTGCTATTTTACAGTTTTAGTTATTTTATAACAAAATTGGTGTGTTTAAAATATTTATTTATTTTTTAAATACATGATTTAACTTTATATTAAGATATTGAATATTTATATCTATTTAACATGTTAAAGTTCTAACAAGACTGGTACCATTTTTTTTTTCTTCTGTAGCTGTACAAAAAATAAATAATGCTTGCCAAGTCTTTTTAAGAAGGGATTTGGAAAAGAATGCCCTCGCGACCGTAATCCATTCACTGTAGGCTGATATATTACACTAAGTTGCATTCATATTTGCACTCGTTCGGTTGTATCTGCCTTAAACTGCGATTAGAGATGCTATCTCCGATCAGATGGTGTGCATACGATCTTCTGAATGAACACTTCTCACTCCCTTTCTAGACTGGCGTGTATTTGTCTATAAATATTCCGCTTGTGTTTCTCTGCTGCACTCATCTCTCTTCCCCCACCTACGTTTGTTTCTGCTTATTTACTTGTTTATTTCTTAGTTTCCCTCCTTGATAGATAGAAGAGAGAGAGAGAAAAAAAAAAAAGGCCCACGCTGTTTTATCCACAACTTTTCCACCCAGTTCGTCGTCCCGTTTGTCGTGGTTTATCATGCTTTTTACGAAGTTTTACCGTTCTTCTTTTTTTATGAACTATCTTACGTAGGCAGCTACAACCCTTATATGGGCCTGGTTCACTCTTGGAGTAGGTCGTCTGACGCAAGGTCGGCCCGGCAGAAAAGGTGGGCCGGGGAATATTCTGTGCAGCCGGAGAGAGAAGACGCCGGAAGTTTCGTAATTTTTGTTTTAGTTGTTTAGTTTTTGCGGTTCAGACTTGTTTTTTTTTTTCCTTTTTAAATACCCTCTTACCTTTTATTTGTGTATTTTTTCGAATGCGTGGTGTTGGATTGGAATGCTTTCTTGGTCAATGTCACCATCTGTTGCTGTGTGTAGCAGGTTGATATATCCAAGCATTTGATGCTCTCAATTTGTTATTTATTGATCTTATCTTTGATTCTGTGTTGCCTTTAGAATACATTATATCTACAGCGTCAGCTTAATTAGAATGTAGTACTTTCCTGTTCCATCTCTAAATGTCTGGCGAGCATTTCAGTAGCATGTCTGCAGTTTTTCATTTCTGATGTTTCCAGGGTGTGGACCGCCGGACCTTGAAGCCTTAATTATTTTTGCTGTTAATTAGTGCCATTAACACCTTTTCGAGTGAAAGTGTTTCTTTTGCACCTTCTGGGCACCCATTTTTCTAGGTCTCTGTGATATAGTTTGTTCTACACAGTCTTAGTAACTTATTGTCATTAATATGGATTGTTATATACTCATAGCATATTGTTGGTAACATTAAAAAATGATTTTTATAAGCATTTCTTTCTCGGATAATCGCTCAATAATCGACAATAGAACCTTGCTATTTGGATATTCGTCGGAATTTACAGGGTTGCCCGGTAGCAGAAAGAGTGCAGCACTGCAGCAGGTTCTTGCAGATTATTTTATAGTTTGCAGAATAATTTAGCGTAATTTTAATTAAGATCGATTAGAAATTTTGGTTTGTGATATTGATGTTGCAGATTGATGCAGAATGTTCTGCTACCGGGCGGTGCTGTACCCAATGTTTCGTTGAAGTAGTTTTGAAAATTGAGACAAAACACTTATGACTGAATTACACGGAAGACAATCAAAAATAGAACTTAAACATTTTGTCTTGTCTGCCGGTAAAGTTGTATGTATCTGAACTAAATTATTGGCGTTAAAAAATGTTATATGGAAAAAGAAAAATTCTATTATGTTGTCTTGCATGGACGATATTTAGTTATATTGGTTTATTCGGTCCAAATTTCAATATTGCTTTATTGGAATATTCCTTCAAAACCAGTAAATAGCAATATAGCAAGGGCGTGTTGTCGACGTCGACTGTTCTAGCGTTTATTCGCTCAAGATAGACACATAAAAATCATTTTAAATCCTACATAGAATCTGCTTTAAATATATATTTCTCCTATACTAATAATGATTAAGTTGATTAAAAAGAAAATAGAATCTTTAAAGCTCCTTTAAAGATAGTGGTGGTGGTTGCACGTTCCTTACAGGGTTGGGCAAATCTCTCCATGAATGTGAGATTTTGTCAAAGTATTATTAGTCTTTTAACATTTTCTTTTTAACGTTTTTTAGGAAAGTGATTGAAGTTGATTGAATTACGTTGCCGATACAGAATTTAATCGTACGTGCTACTTTATTACAAAATGCCAAAAACAAATTTTATTCATTGCACTTGCCATCGATGAATGCTCGAATCGAATGCTTCAAGCATGGAATATACAGTATTACTGTTAACAACTGTTCAGGATCATTAATAACAGTCGTGAACTTAAGCCATGCTCATCAATTTCAGAAGTTGCCTGCAGTCTCATTCCACTTTCACCCAATTACCTACTTGCTAAAAACACTCTTGGTTTTTATAAAACGCCCTTAGGGGCTGTAAATTCGATTGAGTTTTAACTGTGGCTTATCCTGTCTGGACTTGGGCGTCACTGAAAGAGGACCAGAAAAATAATAAATACGTAAAAACTCATGCAAGCGCGCGGAACAATTAAGCTGGGATGATGCCTCTTTTTCCAAATGTTTGCTGTGTCGTGTTTTGTTCAAAATTATATTTTCAAAAATACGCCACTCATTTCGTTATTTCTGCCGACAGAAGTGTAATTTTATCTTATTTTGATCATTAAACAACATTGTGAAACTCCTTTTGATATGTACTATTTACGCAGACATTTCTAATTTTTGCTCAGTACTTGCTAAAGGTGATGGTGCTCATATTTAGATATTTATTTTTTATATTTGCCGACACTGTTTCCAAGTAGGCGAAACTGGTTCGCCAATGCCACACAGTTTTGACCACCACGACTTTAGGTTAGGGGCCGAATTTGGCCATCACTTTTAATAATAAAATATTACAATGTATTACAGTGTAGCCGGGGTATCTTGATAAATTTGTTTTCCTTGACAAACTGACTCCAGGCCGGAAAAATCTATTGCCCGACATCAGTGGCGTAGCCGGAAATTTTTCATGGGGGGGGGGGTTACGACTACTAGAACTCATATAAAATGTATACGTGTGTGTGATAAGGGAGTGAAGAATATGCATTTTGTATGGTAAAAAATTCCTCATGGGGTGGGTTGTGACCCCCTAACCCTCCCCCCCCCTTGGCTACGCCACTGCCCGACATGCCTGGGCATATAAAATTGTCAGCTGGGCAAGTGTTTCTTTTTTTCCGCTTGCCCGACTGGGCATGTGTGGGGCGAAATTCTTGAAAGTGCGCTAGCGTTTAAACGGTACATTCAATTGATCTCAAATTGGGTGTATATGTTATAAACCACCATCTTAAGACCGGTATTGATTTGGGTGTGTATAGGACTTATAGTTTTTCTACAGGGCTACGACAAAGGTTTTTTTTTTACATTATGGCATATGGGGAGAAATTCTTGAAAGTGCGCAAGCGTTTAAACGGTGCATTCGATTGAGCTTCAATTTGGCATATATGTTTGAATTATTCATCGATTAAAATTTATTTACATGCTTGGTAATGATCTTAATCGTAAGTGTTCGGAAAGTCGAGTGGAGTCACTCCAGATTTTTTTCTTATGAGGTCGCATAAATTTAATATGTTCTCTGTTGGTTGCTAAAGTACATAAGCGTTATTCTATTTTCTTATTTAATAATGAAATGGTTTTCTTAAAAATAGTTTGGAGTAACTGCAAGGCACAACGCGAATCTATCTTTTTTCTCCTATGCATATTTATTTTTCAGAAAAATATATGTTTTTCACATTATTTATGTTGGAATTGATGTTACTCAAGACATCATCACAAACCTAGAGAATGTAACAGTTATGAGTAAGCGTTTTTGGGGTTCAATGGGTATAACGCATTTATATTATATTTGGATGAGTCGTTGATATTTCTTCGAAATCCGCTTGAATTTTTTTAATCTTACAAGAACTAGTGGGATATCACTTCTAGATTATAAGCTGTTATTATTGATTTTACAAAAAAATAAAATAAATATGTATTGTATACATTTTTCCCGACTGGATTACGTTCAAAATAGTAAATTTATTTAGGAACGAACTGCGCTTGTGAATGTTTACCCGAAGAGGTTACAGAAACGTTTTTAAAGCGATCCAGTTCAAGATAAGTCAAACATTTGTTTCAGTATATATAAACAACTAAATAAACCGCATCATAAACCTAGGTGACGTCACTAGAAGCTCTTTCCCTTGCAAGATGCCTTAAAATACACATGTGCGAAAAGCCACTGACTGGTGAACTGTTTTAAAATAACCCGTTGACAGACTAGACAGTTATTAAACAAGAGGGAAAAATACGTAAAAAAGGTTATTACAGAGTTGAATCAGAAGGTCTAACTGAATAACGAACGATCGAGATAATCGACAACTGCTTATATCAGTCTCTCTTGTGATTTTGAGGTCAGTAATTATCGCAAAGTAAATATAAGTCGAGTGTCAGTAAGTTCTCAGCTTGTAATGAATTCACCTTATCTACTGTTTTTAAGGATGCAAATGTGACATCATGGCTTTCTTATTTTTTAATAAATTCCGAAATGATTTTAAGTTCAGCATGCCGAATCGAATACATCGTTGCAAGAATAATATGCTTTTCATTGGATTTAAGAAAAGACATCTTCTCTAGACAGTTCTTATTGCTGTGTTCATTTTATGGAATTTACCTAACTAGTTTTAACTCAAAATCGTGATTGAATTACATAATATGTTTGCAGAAATTTTTGAGAAATCGACTTATGAAGAATTTGATGTTCTACTAGTTCTGAAGATGGCGGCAGCGAAAAAGATTTGCTTTCTGTACAATGGACTCTTAGAAATCTTAAAAAGCGTTAGTATTAAAATGAAAGTTTTATATTTCTATTTCGTATAAATAAAGGTTTAACTAGGTTCATCTAATAAGGCGGTTTTACATACCTACTTTCACTAACTAAAGCACATCCCCAAAAGAATATATAACGTTGCTTTGGTAATTTATGCTTTATTTGGGGGGGGGATGTGTAACACGTCTGTCTACCCCTCAGATGATCCCCTAAAACCCCCTCCCATACCACTACTTTGTTATTCTAAAAACAGTGGGTGGGTGGGTGGAGAATCATATCATTTTGAATCAAATCAATTTTGAAATCATACAAATATAGAAGTCGTACGTTTGAAATTAATATTGTTTCATGTTAGTTTCTTCTGTAACATATTTCTCACTTTTTCCTATATTTTAGCCACCTTCCCTCTGAAAATTTTATTAATAATATTAATGTTGTTTTCGTCAACATGCTCGCATTTGATGCCATTAAAATTTGCAGTATTTTTGTATTTAAATGTTCAATGTATTTTTTTCCCCCAATGGACGGGCATTGTCCGCAAGCCTTTGTCACTACTGAGCTCCTAACTACTGGCCATTTTATTACGGGGGGCACCCAACAGGCGGCCAGCGTTACGCCCTATGAAGGGAAAGACAATTTAACGCCCAAGCCGGGAATTGAACCCGGCCCCAAGGCGTGATAGAATGGTTCTTAACTACTACACCACCTGGGCAGCGAAATGCTCAATATTTTAATCCTTATAGGGTAAGGGCACCAGTAAATGACACTTTAAGATAAGAGCAATAAAAAGCATTAACTAGTAATTGCTAATTACTAAAACTAATTAGAAACAAAGTTTTTGTTTTCAAAACGTAAATGACTTTGAAAATTCTTGTAAGGTATAGTTTATTACAGAATATTGGAAATTTCTATATTTTATATGTTGTCATGGTAGCGACATCAGTAATTGACACGAAGAGCAAAATTTTCGCGCCAGTGATTGATACTTCCCTCTCCAGTAATTGGCACCTAAGAAATGAGTAGAAAAACGTGCTGATTTAATTTTTAATGCTATGACTTAAAACTGACTCAAGAAAATGAAATGAAATTTGGAGACTTAATAGAAGGTCACTCAACATAAACTACGGGCAGAGTGTAGCCAGAAATCTTTCAAGGGAGGGGGTTACGACTACTGCAACTCACATATATGTATGTATACGTGTGTGTGATAAGGGAGTAAAGAAAATTCATTTTGTATGGCAAAAAATTCCTTGGGGAAGGGTTGTGACCCCCCCCCCCATCAACCCCCCAACTGGCTTCTGGCATTTAGAGTGTAGAAGGAAATTTAGTTACATGATGGTCAGTAACGACTAAAACAATAAATGCCTGATTTTATTTTATTTTTTGAGTTTACAATTTTTCAAAGTTTTAAAATTTATTCATTCTTTAAAAAAACGAAATCACTATAAGGCCTCTGGAGTTAATATATTAGTTATCTATTTACTTTTTTAAAATTTCTTCGATTTTTTTAATGTTTATTTGCCGTTTTAGATTTTTTTTTATATCTTTGTAGTTTTCTGGTGGCATAATATTAAAATATCTGTAGCCAATTAAACAAAATTTAATTATAGGAGAGGAATGTCCTCTTAACATTAATAGCTTTTCCACTAAAACAAAACGTTAATTTTGAATATAAAAGATTTTCACTATTGAGAATTTCACTCAGCATTTACTTACTATCTAACCTGGAATCATTTAACTCTAGACAGAAATTATAACTTTGCTTTCTATATTTTTTCCAATACTCTACATCCGTTCTTTATACTGCTGACGAAAAGTCGGGCTTTTTGGAAATCAGCATTACATGCTAATCTCTCAACGACGGGTACTTCAGACAATTATCTGATACAATTCAATTTAAAGTAATTTCTAAAAATAATATGCTTTAAATAGAAACAAGTTGATAATGAACTTATCTTAATTTCAGCATTAAGCCAGCTACTGAGAATCACAAACACTATATTTTTAGCACTAAGTTTAAAATCTCAAATTTTGATACCTAGAATCCCTGGAGATAAAGACCTAAAAAAAAAAAAAAAAAAAAGTAAAAAAGTAGATAAATGACGAAATTGTTTCTAGATAATACCATTTGATAAAAGTTTTATCAGATAAAGAATTAAAACCAGTTAAAGTTGTTATCACTTTTTTGGGATACCCTGTATATTAAAAATTATGTAAAGTTAACCTTCTCAATAGCTATTTACTGCATTTACTAGAAATTTTATGCAATCATCATGAAGTTGTTTAAAACACCAATAACGTAAGTGTCAATTAAAACCATTGGTGTAAACCATTTTCTCTTACTCAATAATTGACACCCCAGCTTAAATAAAATAAAAATATTTTTTTTAAAAATCTCTACGTATTTACTTTATGTACTATTATCTAATAAAATTCACTTTATACTGATTTCTAAAATATATGGGCTTCAAATAGAAAGAGGTTGATAATGAACTCTTAATTTCAGGATTAAGCCAGCTACTGATAATCACACTTATTTTTAGCACTCACCTATAAATCTCAATTCCTGATACCTAAAAACCTTTGACGGAAGAAACTTGCATAAAATTGAAGACAAATGTCTTAAATGAGTACAAAATAGCACCATTTGATAACAGTTCTGAAATAAAAGCTTATTATAATAACTCGGCTGTTCGAGCCTCGTCAGGGGAAACCCCCTGAACACCCCTAATTTTTTAGTTTCATTATTGCCATATTCAAACGATATTACATGACTGTGTCATTTTATCTCTCTTCTTTCGTGTATTTCGCCTGGTAAAACTATGTTAAAATTTTTATGATTGTAACCTATTTATAGAAAATACATGTGAGAGCAGAGCCTGATTATGACAAACTGGGGCCCCGGGCATTGATGAATTTGGGGGAGGGGGCCCTTCTATGAAATTTGTATTATTTTTCATGAAGTTTTGATATAAAAATGAATATTTCGGAACAACATTTGCTATTGGGGGCTCTTTCGAGCCGAGGGCCCTAGGCAAAGTCCCGATTTGCCCATGCGATAATAGGGCTCTGTGTGAGAGCATATTCTACAGCTTACGAAATATTGTAACAACAGATTAAAGCTCTTGGGAACTAATAGTATTTAAATATATGTAAAATTATATCGCATACTTTTATGTCGCATTTTTGGGACACATTTTTCATACAATTTTCAACAAAGGGGGTGAGAGAAATGACATTGTCATTAATAAATTATCTGGCAGAGTGTCAATTACTGGTGTACCTACTAAATTTTCTCTCGGTTTACTCGAGCTGAAAGTAGCTCAAAATTGAAGAACGGGGAATTTTAAGATTAAAAAAAAAATAAAAAATTTCCTGTATTTTTACGCATTTACCCAAAGTTTCAATCCGATTGGTAGATCTTTATGCGACATGGCCAAACAGATTTTCGTTTTCATTTATAAGACAGAACTGTGGATTAATTTTTAATACCTCACCTAGTAAAAATGTTTAACTGTTATTTATTAATATTATTATTATTATTTCAAAGAGCGGTTATTATTCATTTTTTTTTATGTTTGAATGTAGCTAGCTTATGATTGAAACAACTAACTATGATATTTAAAAACAACACACGGGTAAATGTTTTATGTTTTGGAAATTCATATTCTGGAAGAAGGAAAAAATACCCAACTTTAATACGAACTGTTTTATAATAGCTAAAAGTTAATTCCTCTGTACCTTGTATCAACCTTTTCTTAATTATCTTCTGAATAGGAAGCGACTAAAAGCCACGCAAAAGAGAGAGATACAAAAAAAAAAAAAAAAAAAATTAAAAAATTTAACAGCGGAAAAAAATGAAGTAAAATAAAAGTTGACCCATTCTCCAGAGAAGGAAATCCATTACTTCTGGAGTTTCAATATTAACAGCGTCATCCGCCTTTTCGTGACGTCACACGCTTCAGAGAATTTCTGGTTGCTCGAAACAATCTGCATTACTGCTAGGTTGGATGTTGCCGATCTCTTCTACAAAATAGAGAAAAGGAACGACCGAGAAAAAAAAAATCGGGTGGAAGTAGAATGATGTCATCATTGAAGCAACCGTTTGTTTGAAATGTACCTTCAGCAGTAGTGTGTTGAAGTTAGTTCTCTCAGGTCTGGACGCTGGTGTTCGGTGTTCAATTTTGATACATTTGGCGTTGCGAAATTACCTCTTATTTGGATTACACACACTTTGAAATATGCCAGCTTGCGAGTAAGTTTTTTTTTAATGCATTTTCCAAGTTTTGTTGAGAAAATTTGTGGAAGTCTACATCCCATAAGGATGCTCTGTGCGCAATTGCACATATGCAAAGGTCTTTGAAACTTTCTTGGAGGAAGTTAGAAAATGGCCTAATGGTTGAGGCGTCGTACTAGTAACCTGAAGGTTGCATGTTTGATCTCCGACCTACTACTCATAAAGTCACTGTACAAATGCATATGTGCACCCATCCGTAGCTCTGAAAGTCCTCTCAATCGTTTGTAATTTCTAAGGGCTATCAGTATTCAGAAGTCCTCCCTTCCTATGAAGATCGAAATTACGGAGAAAAAATTCTTCGAGAAGGGCACAAGTATCTGAACGGCACTCTCACTGATGTAAGCTGTCCTCTTATGCAATCACAAAGATCTCTATTTCTTATTCATGCGCTAGTAAATTTTTCTGAAGGATGTTAAAATTTTTCGTGTCGTGAGGGACTTGACTTTATATCTTTCAAAAGATATCTAAGGATTTTTTTTCTCTTTTGGAATCACGTGCACCGATATTGGTATCGTAGATACTCTTCGTTGCCGATACTGGCAACGAAGAGCTCAATATTACTTGACAGCATAAAGAAAAATTATTATTTTGTAATTTGTTTATTATTTTATTATCAATTATTTTGTAATTTGTGTTTGTTTGTTTGTTTGTTTGTGTGTGTGTGTGTGTGTGTGTGTGTGTGTGTGTGTGTGTGTGTGTGTGTGTGTGTGTATAAAAATACTTATACAGATAAATAATTCGCCGTTCTCTTTGATAATTCATGAAAGATACAAAGTCTGTTTTCGATTATTGGTTCTGGATTGTTCCCCGCACGGGAATATTGAATATTTTTACACATCAATTCCCTAAGAATTCCTCATTTTATATTTACACAATCAAAACTGTTTTTAAAATATTCCATTGGACTGTTAACTCTTCTCTATTGGAGGAATTTGAGGATCACATTGTAAAAATTTAAGAAAAATTAAGTTTTATTGAAAAATGTAAAATTAAACCTCGTTCTTTAGCCAAGATTTAAGACAAGATTTTCAGCTTTGGCATCATAATAGTTTATAGCTGTGTCCCATAAAGACAGTCTCGTCTCAATCGAAATTCTTAAACGAGTAAGATGCGGCCTCCTTTGATATAAGTACTCTAAATAAGTATGTCCCTGAATGTCTTCGCGTTAAACAGACTGTAAAATCAGCTGTTGATTATTTTATTTTATTTCTAGATCATGGTAAAAGATGTGTGGACTTAATGTGGGGTGCGCCTAATTACACAATTTGTACATAAACACTAACGATTTTTTTTTTCTGCGTATTTTTATTCTTAAGTGCTTAAGTAATTTTGAAATGAGTGTTTTATAGTTGCACAATTTATGTATGGAAATCATGATCAAGAATCTAAAATAGAACATTACTCTTTCCATATTTAATGACACTTTAATGTTATCTTCTTTTTTTTTTTACCAAAGATAAAAAACGAAGAAAGGACACCAGTTTCTAATCTGAATTTTTAATACACGATTTCTTCTCTAATCGTGTCCAAGCGCTACCGCAGTTACTATCTCTTCTGAATTATCGTCTGCTATCTTTTCCGCCAGTGCATAGAGCATCTCTCCGATCACAATTCGGGATCTGGCAAGCTTTCAGAACTGTTCAGATGGTTATCTTCTGCTTTTCAGAATGAATACTAAATGCTTTATAGGGGAATGGAGCGAGTGAATCAGGCACGGGTCGAACTTTTTATATTTTAGCTTTTTTTTTTTTGCCTATTGCGTTGAACGGGAGTTATTCCCCCCCCCCCCCTCTCCTCTATCCCGATTCATAAAGAGGGGTCGGAGAAAATTGCTTTGTATGAGGCAAGGAAATATGGCTGCGGATTTTAATTCTGTTTTAATAGTTCGGGAGAAGTTTACGACCCTTGCACTCTTAATAGTTTTAACTTTATTTGCATGGGAAATACATAACGTAGATAATGCTTTAATTCTTTGCAAAGTTATATTTAACTATTTTTATGTTGTGCAACTATTTTTAGTTACAGCATTGTTGTGCATGTACAAATATAGCTGTTATACAAGCTTCATTGATTTAAGCGTTTTCAGGGGTGCCGACTATGTGGGTGGTTCGGAGCTCAAACACCCACAGAAAAAAAAAAAAAAAAAGAAAAAGAAAAATACATGGATGTGGAGCACCCATAAAATTTTAGAACACAGTTTTAGATACTTCAGTAAAAAAAGAAAAATATATGTAGGGGATTTTTTTTTTTCGGAGGGGGGGGGGGGAGATCCAATAGTTTTCTCCAGAAAAAGGATAGTTATGAAATTTTTTCAATAAGATCTAAATTTTTCTCTGTTGTGTAATTGATCAGCATAAGATGATGCTCAAGTTCATTTTGTAATTCACAGTAATTCAGTTAAGTAAATAAATAAAAACTGATTTATATTTTGCGTAAGTTTTTTCCTCCTTCTGTGTATTAAATATTTAACGATATTGCAGGAAAAATTATCTACTGATCTACTGAGACTTTTCTAACAAAACATCCCCCCCTCGAAAAAAATATTATTTCTAGAGCATCCACGAATGTTTTGCCAAGTCAGCGCCGCTTGCGTTTATTGTGAAAATTTTTTAATAATTAGTATTTCAAAGATATGATTCCACAATATTTTGCTAAGTATGGTTTAAGGCACACTAAAAATGTTTTTATATTGTTATTTGTTTGTCTGAATAATATTCGATGATAAGAAGGCTTTCATATTTATCAATTTTTGCATGTTATGAAATATTTATGCTGATAGTCTTCAAATATTTTTTCATAGCCTAAGTTGACTGTTGTGAATGTTTTTTTTTTTTTTTTTTTTTTAAATCAAAGAAAAGTGAAAGTTGATTTTAACTCCATGAGCATTATGTTCAGGCCATATGTTTGAAAACTTCCCTGTTAAACGATCTTTTCCTTCATGACACTACTGTGTCGGTAAAACTAATTTACCGTCAGGCATTCTTTATGTTGAATCAACATAAAACCTTTTTAAAATTATTCTGCCATAAACTCTTTTTCATAATGTGTTAGGTAAGTTTTTCAGCGTGCATATGTGTTTCAAAGTGGAGCGTACCTTTTTTTTTTAAAGCATAACGAACGTTTTATTTATTACACAATAATACATTGAGGGATTAAATCTTAAAAAAGATCATTTACTGTTGTTGCATTTTGCACTCTCACACATACTGTGTATAAAATATACCGAGAACATGAAAAATTCGACACATTCCTTTGATTCAAATCTCGTGTATGTTTAAAGACAATGAATTGTAATATAATGAAGTTAATAAAGAAAGTATCCAATGTATTGAACGTATCTTTGCATTTTGCATACTCGCACTACCATGTTTGAAACGTTTCAAAAACATATCGATTGGAAAATTCGATACATTCCTTTGATTTATATCTAGTATTCATAATACATTATTTAAATCGATGCTTTCTTTATATGTTAAAAGAAAAACAGATTATCGTGTAAACAATAAAAATATTATCTGTTGGTTTCATGGATGGCCGATCGTTATTTAATTTCGATGCATAGCATAGTCAAATAAATATAGATGCACGCCGTGTGCAGATATATTCACGGAGAATTTCGAGGTCTCTCGGAGATTCTGAAATTTTGTGCAGATTGATTTTTGTAAAAGATGAATAGTTACCTAGAAGATGTATTCAAGTCACTAATAGTTCAAGCACATGCATACATGTGCTCATATACGTTTGTACGTGTTCATACATATGCACATTACATGTTCAGTTATCGCTATTATGAATTTGCAGATAGTTTTAAATTATGTTCGCAAATTGTTTATTTTATTTTATTTTTATCCTGCTATGATGCAAAATATTTGTCAAACGATATCTGTTGCCTGTTGCCTTACATTATATTTAAACTCAATAATAATCAGCGGTAAAACATTATTTTTTCACTTTAAAATTGTACGCTTAGTTTTTATTTATTTATTTATTTTTTATTTTTAATTCTACTTAGATTTAGTTTTTAAAAAATCTACTTTTATAGTTTCGGAAGCAAATATCTGGCAAGCAAAGTATTTTTAAAGTTACTTTTTGGAACTATAAAAATGAATCAAAACATTCGAAATTAGTATTATCTTAATATAGAAATCCGTTAATTTATAGCACTTATTTAAATTTGTTTGTGTATAGTTTTTCATGCTGAATTTCTATGTACCGGTTTATTTTTCCTTGACACCTTTTTCTTTTTTTCGATAATAGTGAATTTTAAAATTTTTCCAATATCAAATCAATGTATCAACTTAGAAAATATATTTTATATATTTTTTATTAAGAATTTACAATTATCAAATGTTTTAAAGAAAGAAAGAAAAAAAAAGTTCACATTTGTCATCTAGCATGGTGAATAGGCTTGCAGGAAAATTTGCATTTCGTATTTTCATGGAAATTGCGATATTCTTACAAAGTCTCGTAGTGAAAAACAGCTTTAAAAATACGTGCCTTCGGGTATTGCAGCATCTTAATGGCAATTTTTCAAATTCTTATTCCAATGTACAAAAACGGTGTTTCGGGTGTGATTTTATTTCGTTCATTTTAAAAAATCTGGAGGAGAGCTTAAAGATGAAAAGTAAAAAGATTATAAGAAAAGTCCAATTTTTTTTAAAATTTATTTATTTCTATTTATTTATTTATTTTTTTAAGAACTCTAATCGTTGCCATTTTCAAATTGCGTTTCCCCAAAATAGGTTGTTTTCTGTTTCGGAAGTAATAATTTCCTTTCTTTTTTGTTTCTTTGTATAGCAGAGGAGGCTCTAACATCTTTTTCTGCAATAAATTTGGTTGGCTTGCTTTATCCGTTGTTATATATTTTGCAGCTTGAGTAGGATTTTTTAGGCTTTGTGTTTTATTAGCACAAAGTGCTATTTCTTTCACTTCTGTATTTTCTGTCGACATAATTTGTGGAATAATTTGCGTGGACACGTTTCCATTGCATCTTTCAACAAAGTAACGGATATTCGATTAAGCTCAAATTTGGTATATTATAGACCACCGTCGCATGACGAATATTGATTAAGGTGTGTTAAGTCCTAATCGCCCGTAATTTCACGAAGTTTTTTTTACAGGGCTGCAAAAAAGTATTTCTTTTACATTACGTCTTATAGAGAGAAATACTTTATACGCTAGCTCCTAAACGGTGCATTTGATTGAGCTCAAATTTAGTATATATATTATAGTCCACCGTCGTACAACCATTATAGAATTTATTGTGTTTAGGATGTGTATTTTTGTTTACAGAGCTACAAAAATATATTTCTCATGCATTAGGGCCTAAGGAGAGAAATACTTTGGCAGATAGCACGCAGGGGGGGGGGGGAGAATAAAAAGTTAAAACTCGCCAAGGTTTGTAATTTTTGATAATTTTTCACCAAGATTGGCAAAAAACTGCCAAACTCGGCAGCTCATTACAAAGGAGATAGAATATGCTTGACAAAGATCGTAAAATAGTTTTAGCACGCGATTTTAATATAGATTTCGATTCCTAAGGGTTTTGTGTAACAGGGAAGACAAATACAGCACATTCATGAATTATATTAACTTTCCAAACAGTATTTACAAAGGTTAAGTATAGTTAGAATATGCCTGACGAAAATTATCAAACCGTTTTGGTAATACAGATTTTAATACTGAAATAGTGTTTTATGGAACAAGAAAGGTAAACATGGCGCACTCATGGATTATGATGCACATTCCAAACTGTATTTATAATGGTAAAGTACAGTTAGAAAGTGCCTGGCGAAGATTGTAAAGCAGTTTTAGTAGGCGATTTTAATATAGATTTCGATTCTGAAGAAGCGTTTTATGGAACAAGGAAGAAAAATAGGGGCGACATATGGATTATTACAGCTTTTTTAATATATAGCACTTTAATGCGTATTTGGAATGTGAAAGTGTTTCAGATTTTCCTTATTTATATTTTTCCTGTCAGCTGTAGTTTCATGTAGAAACTCACCATTAAAAATAATTAATTTCACAACTGATTTGCGTGTTCGTTGTCCTCGTTTATTGGTTTTAAGAATTTGAAATGTCTTGGCTTGGGAAGATTTTGTGTTTCCTCAAACTGTGTCTTATTTTTCACAAGTAGTTCCTGAAGATGTACTCCGCATTCTCTTTTTTGACTGTGGATACGTTTCGCCTTACAACATGTTAAAAAAAAAAAAAAAAAAAAGTTTAAATGAAGAATAATGGTGATAGGATTTTATTGTATAGACCCTTGCTCTCTGTGTGAATGCTTAGCAGTAAATATATGTACAACAAGTTTAAAAATTCTCAAAAAAGAAGTTTTACTGACGCATTGTTAAAATAAAAACCGAAAAAAAAAATGGTCATTATTTTTGTTCGTTAATTTGAAATCGTGTAAAAAAGAATTCAGTGTATTTACTTATAGAGAAGACTGGTGCCTAGTGGGACAAAACAGTTTGTATGCAAATTTCTATGAAAAGTTTGTATATCACTGAATTGGTACATTAATACTATACCTTTGAACAACAGATAAATCACTGCAGTTAGCACTAAGCCCGAGAACATCATTGTTGTTTCTATAGCACATCACCGGGCAACGACTTCGATATAAATAATTTACCGCCATTACTCCTAGAAGCTTAAAAAAGTCCAAAAAGATTAAAAAGCATAAAAAACGTAATAACATCTATATACCGTTTATACGAACCGCTTGAAAAATTTCATAATTATGTATAAAAATATAAAAAACAATCTGTGCTACTTAAAAAAATATGAAAATCCACCGGTTCCCTAATTTTTAAGCAATTTTTTGCAATTTTAGCTCCCTTCTATTTGCGACAGTAAAAAAAAGTGAATCATTTGAGCGACAAAATGAGCTGTTGCAATCGATATGACGTCTAATTCATCACGGTCATCAGGCTTTGAAAGGAAAGTTTGATTCCATTTCCTTTAAAATAGTTTTTCTAGATTACATAGTTTATTTATTTATTTATTTCACAAATAAATCTTTTGCATGGATATAAGAATGGCTGTGTACTAGAGATGAGACGGGCTCAGCCCGAGCCCGGGCCCGAACCGGGCTCGGGCTCTGTAATTCCCAATTGCGTTCGGGCTTGGGCTCGTGAAAAATTTCTATTTTATTGAATACACTCCTTGAAACAGATTTTTAAAAAGTGATTCATATGGAAAATAAAAGTACTTATTAAAAAAAAAAAAAAAATAGCGGCACGGGTGCCTAGAAGACGCGTGAAGCTCTTTGGGTATTTCAGAACGGCGGCTTATATTGCTTAGTCATGTGATGCGACATTATTTCATAAACATAGATATAAAGAATTAGAAAGTGCATTAAAAATTTGCAACTATATTTGTCTTTGATTTGCACAAACGGCAAAATTTATAGTATTATATCAAAGAATTACTTCTTTGAATTTTATTTATCTTTAGCTAAAATTTCGGGCTCGGGCTCCGACTTAAATAATATTGCTCGGGCGGACTCGGTCTTCAAAAAATGAGCCCGAACTCATCTCTACTGTGTACACAAAACGAAATCGTTCGAATTTCAAAAGTTTCCTCACCTTTCCAGAAGAGCATGAAATTCGATTTGGGTATATAATAAAAATTTAATGTAAATTTATTGAGTGTAGACATATTTTTGTCGAATGATTTTTCTAGCGCCCGTTGTAATTGTCTCCACAACGTGCTTTGACTTCTAGTTGTCAACAGATAATTTGACCATTTTATCTTCAAAATAGCTGTAAAGGTTTTTACCAGTACAGTGTTGTGTTTTTCTGACTTGGTCTTGTTTCCTTCCGTGGGTACGTTCTGAACTCCTTGTACTTACATTATGTTGTTTTGGTCTGAGCTTACACGTTTTTCGCCTCATCTGCCAGGAATTCACTGCTGATTGGGATCTAATCATGTTGTGGTTCACCCCTGTCTCATGTGAAATTTTCTTGTTTATTCTGCTAAAATAATGTTGTTTTGAACATGACTCGCAGATCATTGCAGTAATCGATTGCTGTTTTTATCCAGCATCGTGCACTTAAATTTTGAGCGAATGTAACGGAAATAACCTGTGTATGGATGGCTTATATCTCAACAGCTGAGATTTTAAAAATTATTTGCAGTCATGTGGGAAAATATATTAGCGTGCTGAAATTTAAACTCTCTTATGGTTTTGTAATTTAACTTTATTAATTAAAATGCCGTTCTTATTACGTCCAATAAAATGGTTATTTTTATTTTTGCATTATTTAATGATATGTTTGTGGCATATAAAATTGTTATTGAAATATTTGTAAAACAATTTTAGTCGGAAATTTTTCAAGCAATCATTAATATTTTTCTGAAAATGAACAACGAAAAAATAATATCACTGCTGTAGTAAATAACGCGATTTCGTGTTTAAAAGTCCATAAAGTATAAAGAGGTATTTTTAAAAATTATTTAATGTTTTTGTCACTCTTTGAAACAGTTATTCATGTAACCTTTAAACTAGCTATGATGAATTTATATAATGTTACAGAGTGCATGTTGCGGATCTGTAACCCTGTGATATTAAGGATTAAACTCGCATGTTTGCTACTTGTGCAAAATTATTCAATTAAATGGAGGATTAGCGTTATGTTTATTTTCTATCTCATAAATGTAAATTTTTTCAATTTATCCAAATATTTTCAGATTCTTAAAATATAATTGTCGAAACTATTTCCTCAAAATTTCAGGTTTTTCAAGTTTTTGCTTTAGAGTAAGAGTATCTAAATTTTTTAGGTTAAATCCCACTGACTTTTCCAACAAATCCCAAAGGCTAATACCTATCTAATTTATCATACCAACATACTGTTTTACCTATATCTTTACTGTAATTTCTCGGAATGCATCTTGTGCATTAATTGCTTAGCAAGTTCAGGTGTTGAATTGGTTTGTATGATTTATTTACATTGTAAAATTTATAATCTAGTCAAAGTAAACTGTGGCCTGCTTACTAGGCATTTCTTGCCTGGTACTGATTTTCCCATTGGTGGTACTCCCAGGCCGGTGTTGTCCCGAGACATACTTTAGAGATACCGGTTATAAACTAAGCCCTTTCTGCTGCCAGATACAAATTATTTATTTTTCCTTTCTAATTAGAAAAGAAGATATTCCAAGACATTTCGAACCGTATGAAATCTCGAACCGTATTAAATTCAGAAATCTGAACATTTTCAGTATTTGCTTTTTCAGAATTGAAGATCTTATTTTGTATTTCAAAAAATTCAGCTTTCACGAAACTGGCAGCTAAGCGATCCTAATTGACTGGTGAAATCATTTTTTCTTTGCCGAAGTATTTTTACCTTCATCTTTTATGCGTCATGCAATGAGCAACTGTATTTAGTAAAGCTTAAAATAATGTGCACTACTGTTTCTTTATTCGACAAAATGCTTTGCTAATCAAAGAAATATGTAATGCTTCTCGAACTTAGCCTAATTGCACTTTTATTTTAGCTCTCGCAGCGTTATTGATCTCTTACCGTATCAGTAATCTGAGCCGATCAGACAAGCTCATGCTGGCATTTAGAGTATTATGGAATTACGGAATAGTAAATTCTAACGAGAATTCAGAGGATAGGGTGTGTATATCTAAGCGGAGGCATTCCCAATTAACAGCTGTTGCTCTTGCTTGAGAAATAAATATAAAACTCATAAAATATCACCAGAAAATATTGATAGCTATTTAAAAGATCAAGGAAAAAGAAAAATGCAGTGTTAAATTCTACATTAGTGCAAAGAAAAAAATTCAACGGAAACCCCAAAAATGGAATAGAAATTATAATCGTGGTAAATAAAATAAATACGTGGAAAAGATTATGTTTGTTTGTGGTGCATAGCTGATTGAGGCGTAAAATAGCATGACATGCAATGAGAATTGTGGTCGATTATCATTAGAAAATCGAGTAGCATGGATTCCGAATGACTTATAAATTCCAAATCGACTTAAATTTAGAAATATCACAGAATAATCAATTTCGTGTGTAGCAAGGTCGAAATAAAATTAGATAACCCTATTAAGAGTTGAAAAGATCATCATAATCGATTTTTTAGAAAGAATATTTAATCTTTCTAATTTTATCCAAACGCAGTTAAATTTATTTCTGGGAAAAAAAAAGAAAAAAAAAACTCTAAGCAATTTTAGCGATTTTTGTAGAAATTTCGCAACTGTTTTCAACTGAATTTGACGACTTATGCCGAATTGCAATTGGCAACGACGGTTGTGAACTTGTAACCTGTTGTACGTTATCTTTGTCTGGGAGAAGGAGAGTTTCGGTTTCCGTATGTCACCAAACCACTACAGCTCTTATTCCATCCACTTGTGTTTACTTGCTCTCTCACCATTTCGCGTGTGCAGTGTGTGCGCTATTTTGGTCTCTGATTCACAGGCAACTTCCTTGCTCTCTCTCTGCTCAGTACACTACAACACACAGCCCTCTTCGTGGACTTGTTTTGTTTTTTTCCTTTTTTATTCCCTCTTTTCAGCTTACACCCACGCATTTCTCGTTCACCGATCTTTTATGTTTTGTAATGAATAGGACATCACATGAAGTTCCCCTGGCTTTCTTTCGTTCCTATCTCATTCATCTTTTGTTGTGATTTCTCGAAGAAGTAAAATGCTTTGCCTAAATTAAAAGTGCTAGATATCTCTCTCTTGGAGTAGTGTTGTTTTAATATCTGGGAATTACTATTCCGTTAGTAAAGTCTGTAGGAAACACACTTAAAATACTCTTGCCAACGACAGGGTTCTCATTGCATGACAGCATTGACACCAGATGGAAAAAGCTTGGCATTGTAAAATTTTCCTTTTTACAATGTTTTGAAATTTTTTAAAAATTGCATGCATATAACCAGGGACGTACCCAGAAAAAAAATTTCGGGGAGGGTCCAAAAATTTCGGAGGGGGGTCCAAACGGTGAAAAAGGGAGAATTTTCCACAAAAAGACTTCATCATTATTATTTTGCTAACAAAAATTGAAATTTCGGGAAGGGTCCGGACCCCCTGGACCACCCCCCTGGGTACGTCCTTGCATATAACATAGGAAATAAAAACTTGGCTTAAAAATTTAAAATCCACATTTGTAAGCATAAATCTTCATTTATTGCTTAAATTAAGTGGATGATTTCTCATATATTAAAATTAAATGAACGTTTTCTAATATATATATATATACAGCGTAGTAGTTTTCGTATCTACTGACTTATCATTATCTATTATCTAAACAAGTTTTGTAAAAGCATGCGCATGCTGTAGCATATTTGTTTTTTCATAATTAATAATATTCTCTTATTAATTATGAAAAAATCTTATGAACCCTATAATTCTCTTTGTAACAGATACAGGCCAGATGACTCAATCATTATGCAATAGATTGCTCTGAGTTGGCAGTTTTTAACTTGTACACATGCACCGACAGCATAGTCTTCAATTCTATGTAAAAAGGGTGTTAAAACAATGAATTTTATTTTTAAAATTAATATTGATACATAAGAGTTGCAGAAACACGGAGAAATTTGGATTTTTATTCTAAAACTCGAAAATATTACTTTAAACCCGAAGAAAAGCAGAGATATGACGAAACCTAAAAAAGGAGCACTAAATAATTTAAGAAACAATCGTTTGGATAAAGTGCACACATCACAATATTGTTTGAACATTTTACTTTAGAAATTATTATGAAATCCTTAAAATGGAGTTTAGAAAAAAAAAATAATAATAATCTCAAATACCAAGTCTTCTATTTAGGAACTCGTTAACTAATAAATAATATTTTGCTGTGCAACGTAGTGCAGCCCAGAAAAGTGCATTTTCCATTTTAAATCATTTGGTACACGAACACTTTAGTTGTATAGTTCTTTCGGTTTTATTTGTAGCTTCATATGGGGGAATTATGGCTCAAAAACAATATCTTAATATTTTTTAAAGTATGAACGATAAAATGATTTAATTTTGCACGAAGTAAGCTTAAATAATTTAGAAATTATTCAAATAATCACTTTACCCGAAATTGAATTATTAATTTTATTGTAGCTTTAAATTATTGAATGGGCAATTATGGGTCAGATATTGGGTAAATACGGGTACCCCCTTTTTATAGCAATGCATATCAAAAGTAAATAATATTCTAAATTATCATTATTTAGTTCACAAATAGATTTGTTTTATCTTATGTGGGTTGTATTTAAGAAGAAAAAAAATTTAATTTAAATAATAAGCTTATTTGTGAAGAATGAAATGGGGACAAATCGGCGTTATGTCCCCAGTTCTGAAACAAAATTTGGGAACATTTTATAAATTCAGTTCTCCTTTCAAATAGCTTCTATTTATTCAACTGGAGCATAATTAAACAGGGGTCGATACAGGAATTTTTCCAGGTCCCATTTTTGTGAAAATCGCTTCTTTTTGTAAATTAGAACTTTGTGAATTTCAACACTGACGGTGAGTGAAGGTGAAAAAAGTCGCGTGGATCTAATATACTAATTTTAAAAAAATCTTTACCAGGGTGCTCAACAAATAACATCCTAAATTTTAAAATAAAAAATCTCTAAAGTATAGGTTAATAAAAAATGCAGCAAGCGGTATGTTAATTATTTAAGCTGAGAAATTTTTATACAGAAGATTCACAGTAGTATTACAATAGCTGCTAACAAACGATGGCGTACACAGATTCCTTTTACGGGGTTATGGGCATATTCTTAATGTTTAAAGGCGTAATCTTTATGTCGAAAATTAAAAGTTTATGGATTTAATGTTAAAAAGTCTTCGACAAAGGGTGGGCGGGGGGTTAAAAACCAAACGCCCCTTTGCGTATGTCACTGTTAACAGATAGCGCTGCACGTCAAAATCGATCGACGATTATTATGATTAAGTATAAATATACTCTCAGTCACAACATAAGCTTTTTAAAGTGTCTACCGTTTGACATACAGAAGTGTTGCGAACGAATAATGATGTCATCACAGTCCGTAATGTCTCAACAGAACAGATTCACATGTCACACAAATCGACGATTCTAGCTTGTGCAGTAGACACTATTTTTCAAGGTGTCCTCCAAAGAACTGTCACAAGGAGTCAGATTGGGAGAAAAGGGAGCCCAATCCTTTATGAAGGCATGCGATTACAACTCCATAAATTACAGGTTTTTTTTTTTTTTTAATATCTATTCAAAACTTCAGTATCAAAATTTCCCAGCTTACATAATAAACATACAATTTGCTGGACCCTTCTTTGATCTTTGTTTTTGAAATTTTTAATTATGAAATCGAGGCGTTATTTGCTGGGCAACACCCAGTGATTGTATTTGCGTATTTAGTTAAATGTCCTGAAATAAGGGATTTCGGTAGACTTTCTTTTGAACTATCTTAAAAATGAATGAATTAATAAAGCAAAATGCTTATTTAATACGAACTACTTACCAAAGTTTCTTTTTTATACATTAAAAAAATAGCTCATTGTTTAACCCTTTCGGTACGGATGAGCTGGCCGCTGTTATATATTCGAGATACGAGGAAGTTTTCAACAAGAGTCAAGAGTAGTTGCACTGTACAGAAGCGTAAGCCGCGAAAATGTGTTTAGCATCCAGAAATCAAAAATTTTGCTATAACATAAAAATTACTGTTTACGAAAAGTGGGCTGCTATGGTAATCATGTCCACATAACTTTCCGTGTATGCAAATTTTTGGTGAAACTGCGGTAGTATTCAGAGAGCGTTTCGTACATGCCGCCATTGGACGGTGATAGTATACAGAGAACGTTTCGTGGATACCGCTAATAGGCAGCAGTAGTACCCCGAGAATGTTTTGTGGCCGCCACCAGTGTGCGGCGGTAGTGACGAAAGGGTTAAGTATCTTAAATTTTATGTTTTTCAGAGTTTGTCAAATTGTATGTTCAAGTTAAGAGGGCGTCGCATTTTGCTAGATCATTTACTAGATCTGCTAGATTTTGCTAGATTTCGTCCTCTGAATCCTCTTTTTATTAGAATCTGATAAAAATGAGATATTAGATTCGGAATATGCAATGATAAGTATGTTAATGCAAACAGAGAGATTGTTAGCTATAATGATAAGGCATTATCAATGTTTTAAAAATAACTTTTTTGACTTTGGATTTATTAAGAAGTATCTGTGTCAAACATTCTGGCATATTTTCTTATTTTTGGATTACTACTATTGGTTTGTTGATTTATGTAGTTCCAAGAGCCTATGGTAGGGATACCCTCAGAAAAATATTGAATAAAAAGTGCTTGAAACTTCGAATAGTGAGGTTACCTAAATTGGTCGAAGTCTATAATTTCCAAGGAAATTTTCTAATGAATGGCCACCATAATATTGGTCAGAAATGAGTTATTTATTTTATTAGTGAAAACATTATTTAAAAAAAAAATATGCTTTATTTCTGTCTAGTATATTAAAACTTTTGAATGATTATTTTGTGTTGATGTGTGAGAAAATTCCTGTTGTATATTCCGGTACAACTTAAACATAAGAATTACAAAAAAGAAGGTCTTAAAATTTCTGTTTTATTTGTAGAAATCTGTTGTGCCAAATAATAAATCCTCTTTTTCTATGATTTCATATCTTTCGTAATTTATAATTGTTCTGATCGCTGTTCATGCGTGGAGATCGGTTTAGCTGAAATGCCCTGAATTTGATTTCACCAAGTTTAGGTAAATTTTACAAAGATTTGGTTTTGTCTTTAGATGTAACATTAATACCAACAGTTTTCCATCAAAACATCTTAGTCTTGGGTTTACATTTTTATGTGCGTATTTGGCGTTCAGAAGTGAATCTTATTACTAAATCAATTCATAACTCGTTTTCCTCACCCCTTCTCTTCTCCCGGGAATTACTTTTTTTTTATGTAATTTGGTGAATTTAAAATTTTATTGGTTACCCCTGGTTTTAGTTCCCAAATTTTTTAATCGCATGTGTTAACCATTGCAATTAGCGAGGTATTGATGAATTTTAATTCCATTCTGTCTTGCTTGATCGAAAGTTAAAATAATTCTGAAACCACACGTTTTCACTGTCCGCTAGATGAATCCTGGAGCTCTGTTTGCGGGGAGTGGAATAATTCCGCACAAACCTCTTGTTTTGTATAAAAGGGATATTTTGTTTTTGTTTCGTTTAAGATGTCTGTTCTAAAGAAAATGGCTCTGGCAACAAATAAGATTGCAAAACTTTTTGACATCCCCCCTGTTCCATCACAAATCCTGGGATTCCATTGGTTTGTATCATTCCTTCCGTATACGGACAGCCGACCACTGGTGAGACTTGAACCCATGGGGGGAGGTGGTGGTGATTTGGGAGTAGCCGCGCCCCCTACTACCCCCTCTTCTGCGCGTGCGCATTTCGTCCTCTGAATCCGGAGTTCTCCGGACTCAGTGGCGGACAAGATTCTGGAGTGAGAAGATCACGCTTGGGGTTTTGTTTCATCCTTGGGCCCCCGCGTCTCATCAGATCATCTCCTTTCCGCATTCATTCCTCCTTGGCCTCCATCCCTTTTTGTGGTACTCGAAAGGTAGCGTGAAGTAAACCACCGTTGCAGAAAGATTTGCATAATGGTAAGATGGCTTTACATTTAGAAAGTCTGTATGAAAAAAAGATATAGTTTCTCTCAGTTGCCCTTTGATGTACATGTTTGAACCTATTTTTGTCCTTATTTATTGAACCCAGATTTCTGCAGCCACAAAAGTCGGGAGGGAAAGATCCAAATGTTGAGGTTTTCAGTTACATTTAAAGAATTTGTAAATTGCATTAATGAAGATCTGAGAAGCGGCCCTTTCAAATAAAATTGTTCACTAAAGTCGATGAATTCCACTCGGGAATCAAAATCGAATAAATACGTATCAAGATTTGTCATACACTGACTATATTCTTGCTATATTTATTTTGTTTCTTGAAACGATAGGATATTTTAATCGTGCATTATGCGTAAATGTTCCATTTTTGTATTTTAGAGAAAGTAGTTTCTCAGCGTTTTTGAAAGTGCATTTCCTACAATATTTTATATAGTTTTCATTTTAGTTACTTTCATCATGACTCTTGTTCTAAAAGTCTATACTATGACACTTCAATAATTTGCATTCTCTTTTCACTGTGCCTCTCCTTTAGCTTAGGGAAATTCACTGTTATTGAAAATTCTTACATTACTGCCAACATTTTAGCAATGAAGTAAAATTATCACTTGCTTCTGTGAATTATCAATGCGAGTAAAATTTAAATGTTATATGTACTTTTTGCTGCATGAAAGATTGTACAATAACTGCCTACGTTCCTGTGCATAGATTATAACGTAACTTTTTAAGAAGAAAGTATCGCTGTCTCACGAAATGCGCCTTTTTTTTTCTTACATTTGTCTGTTTTTTTTTAAATTTGAACTTCATTAATCTTTTTTGGATTTTTATTAGAAATATTACTAGAATATATTCTAAACTAGAATATATTCTAAAAAAATTTCTTATAAACTTATCGTCATGCAGTATTTTTAGGTGACTTTCATCTGACTAGAATCACCGCAATTTTTCCCTAGAAAGCGTAAAAAGCGAAAACAGTTGTCGAAATTTTCGTTTTTTTTTTTTTTTTTTATTAAAAAAAAAAAAAAAAAAATCCTGAAGATTGAATTTTTTTTCTTCCTCAAAATCCAATTTCATTCGGCTGGTCAATTCTTTTGATAGTTTTATATATGTTATTCGTACAAATGTGTGTCTTAAATTTATAAATTACTCTAACGTTTTGCAAAAGCAGAATAATATTTGTGCGTCAAAGGGTTAAACGTATACTCTCTCTCTCTGTCAGGCACACAGGTACATTAAAATAAAGTCTGCAGTTTGAAACATTGAATTGATCTTCACTCAGTAAAATGAAAAATGGACAAATTTATTGTATAATTACAGAAACTGTTTGCCAGCTTTAGGGACGGGTCTAGCGTTAAAAAGGACTTCGTTTCATTTTACATAAAGTACCGTTATATGATGAATAGGGTTATATAGGTGCGCCATTGTATACGGTAAATTTTGCCTATAAAATTAACAGATTTTTTTTTTTTTTTTGCGTAAATTTCATAATTAATTAGAGAAGCTCATTATGAAATAGTTTTAAAGGTGTTGTGATCTTTTTTCTGGAATACTGAGAGGGAAAAATACTCTGAAAGAAATTTATAAAACTAAGTAATATAGTGTATTTTATCGTTTTAATTCTTTAAAAACTTAATTGTACTTATAGCATAATGTTTTATGCTAGAATAAAATTTAATAATTTATCTAAGTGTGATAGTTTGTCTTGGAATAAATACAATAATACAAAAAAAGTATTGATTAAAATTTTAAAAGCATAAAATAATAAATTTCTTATTTATATGGCAGGGATTTGTTTTGATGAAACATATTTGGTGTAAAAGTGGTGTTAATGCGACCACACAGATTACTTTCGTTTGAATATAGATTCTTGTCTAGAATGGAAACAACCTGCTGTAGTAGTACTTTTAAATTTCTTTAGTTTGTATTCATGTCGGTCCCAAGCTTAATGATGTAATGCGCAGTAATTAGAACTAATATTGTTTGACTACCAATCTAAATAACGCAATCATCTTCTTCCTTTAAAAAAAAGTACAAAAGTGTTTAGTTTTATTGAAATCAGTCCTTATCTCCTTTTCAATTTTGAACTCTTCGAAAGCTAGAAATGTTCACAGATCGCTAGAAATGTTCAAATATCAGAATTCGTATCCTTTATACAGGTTTTTAGAAAATCTTTTTCCTAGTTGAAATTAGCTGTTTGAAGAGTGTTGCCACGCATTTTAACCAAAAAATCCGCCGATATATAAAAGGATTTAACCGGCGAAGTAAAAGCCGACCAACTCCTCCATTAACACATTTTATTCTACTGGGAGACTTTCTGAATAGGAAGTAAGGGATAGCGTAATTTAGTTTCTTTGTGGCATTTTTATTTTTCGTCTTACCATCTTATTAGAATTTCTCTGTAGAATCAGGTATTAACGTAATTCTGAAATAATTTTGTTTATTCTTGAAATTTACTCTTCTCTCCCATTTTATTCTTGAAAAATAAAATAATAAATTGATCTTGTGTTCTAGCTATTTCTTAGCTCTCTCTCTTCCGCTTCTCGGAGAAAGACAGTGGATCGATGAAGCTCCCTCTTTTACAGTTGCTTACCCTCCCCCCCCCCCCTCCTCTCCTCAACCTTTTGCCTTTGTCATCGAATCCTTATTGTGTATTTCCGACTACTTGTCACATGGTTTTAGTGCCGTGAGAATTAAAACGGTTGACAGTGCTTCCCTGCAAAGCAACCTTATATTTTGTTTTTTGCTTCCCCCCCCTTTTCTTTTTAAATGCTTTTTGAAATGTTACTGTCCTTGTTTTTTCAGGTCTTAAAAAACTTCGATACGGTTTTCACTGGGTGGGAAGATTTATTTTTCTTGTCACTAACCATATTTTAAAATACAAAATTCTTCTCATGTTCATTTTAAATATCAATTAAAAAGAATATATGAATAATATATATATATAATATATTATATATATAATATATATATATATATATATATATATATATATATAATATAATATATATATATATAAATATATGAATATATATATATATGAATATATATTATATATGAATATATAATATATATGAAATATTATATATATATATATTGAATATATATAATAGAATATATTATATGAAATATGATATATATATATAATGATATATATATATATATATATATATGATATATATGATATATATATATATATGAATATTATATATATAATATGAATATATATATATATGATATTATAATATGAGAATATATTATATATTTATTGTTAATTATAATATATATATGAATATATATATAGTATGTAATATTATATATATAGAATAGATCATAATACTTATGAATATATATTATATGAATTATATATATATGAATATATATATTTATATATGAATATATATATATATATAATATATATATATATATATATATATATATATCTTATAAATAAAAATGAAATTCTGTTTGTTTGTTTGTTTATTTGTTTGTTTGTTTGTGGATTTGATTCGTATACAAATCCACAAAAATGGACCTATCGGCCTGAAATTTAGCACAGATGTGTAAAATAATATAGAATAAACCACTGTCCACTTTAAAACTTTGAAAGTCCACCCGTTCCCGGAATTTAAGAGATTTTTTATGCTCTTCACGCAAAAATCTTTCCGTAATTGTAACCCCTGTAGTGAAAAATGTGTGAAATAAATATCGTGGTTGCCATGTGCGGCGATTTTGCCGAATAAAATGTCGTTCGTATACAAATCCACAAAAATAGACCTATCGGCCTGAAATTTAGCACAGATATGTAAAATAATATAGAATAAATTGTAGTCCACTTTAAAACTTTGAAAGTCCACCCGTTCCCGGAATTTAAGAGATTTTTTATGCTCTTCACGCAAAAAGCTTTCCGTAATTGTAACCCCTGTAGTGAAAAAAGTGTAAAATAAGGATCGTGGTTGCCATGTGTGGCGATTTTGTCGAACAAAATGTTTTAAATTCTCAAAGTAAAAATAAAAGAATAATAATGATTTTTTTTTGTTAGTTTATATTCGTAAGGTTATTTTTTTTTAAATTATAATATCGTGTGCATGGGAAATCAGAGCAGGAATGTAATGCTTTACACGCAAAACAATAAGAATTGAAGATTTCCGAGGCTAATGTGTAAACTTTTTTAGTTTGGCGAAAAAATAAAATGGCTGAAATATGGATTTTGAGTAAGTGAGTTCTAGCGGTTTGCCCAGTTTTCGGCTTGGCGCAATTTATTGAGAGCTTAAGGAAATAGATTTTTGAAAACAAGTGCAAAGGTTTTATTAGAATACAGCGTTAAATTTTAATGATCCGTGAAGAAATAATGCAGTTATTAAGGGATTTCAAGCGATCTAACTTCAGAATTCTCGCCAATTGAGTACATTGATTTAAGTTGGGGGAATTCCGCCAAATTTCAGAAAATTGAAATCTTCTCATTTAGTACATCGGAGTAACGATAAATAAAACACATTATAGTCGATCATTAAAAAAAAATCGGCTGTATTAAGGGATTCCAATTTTAAAATAAATGCGTGCTACTCTTTGGCGGTCGAACCATTTCCCATATTGATTGCTGCTAAGTCAATGCTTCGAATGATTCCCTGAAAAAACTCTTGCAAAATGGCGTATGTTGGCACTTTGGCGAGGCTTCGATTTAAAACTGGATTTTATTTGAGACTGGTATATATAATAACACTGGTTATAGATAAAAATGAATGTTGGTATGTGTTTATGAGGTTGAAAAACTCCAGCACCGTTGCACGATGAAATTTGGTTCACATAAGTCTTTCATCATGGAGAAGGTTTTTATGGTATCCGTTTTCCTTAACTTGCCACTTGGTGCCGCAACACAACGTTGAATTCTATTCCGTTTAGCCGTTTGCTATGCGAATATCGTCCAACCGATTTCGATGAAATTTGGTACACGCGAATATTAGAACACGGAGAATATTTTTCACTATCCATTTTGCTGTAACTTGCCGCTAAATGGCGCTGCAAAGCATCAACTTCTATACCGTTCGACTGACCAGCATAAAATTTTTTATACTTACACATTTGAGCACGAAGAATATATTCTAACTGCGTTCCTTTTGATGTTACTCACCACTAGATGACACTGCAATGCATTATTATTTTAACTCGCCACTAGATGACGCTGCAGCAGGCCAAATTCTTGACCATTCAAACGGTCGCTATGAAAATCAGTATACATAGCTATTTGAACAATGAGAATATTTTGGCGTTATCCATTTTGCTATAACTCGCCACTTGACGGCGCTGTAGCAAATCATTACTTTATTGAACCACTAGATGGCCCTGCAGTGTATCACTTCTTGACTGTGCAAATAATCGCTATGAAAATAGGTATACATAGATATTTGAACACGGGGAAGAGTTTGGCGCTATCCATTTTCCTATAACTTGCCACTAGATGTCGCGTCAACACATGAACTTCAGGACTGTCCAGCCGACAGTCATGAAAATTCGTATACATCGATATCTGAATGCGAAAAATATTTTCGCCGTATCCGTTTTGCTAAAACTCGCCACTAGATTGCGCTACGCCGCATGGCCTTCTGCACCGTA
The DNA here is from genome assembly GCA_038373885.1 of Cheiracanthium punctorium. Classification (NCBI taxonomy): domain Eukaryota; kingdom Metazoa; phylum Arthropoda; class Arachnida; order Araneae; family Cheiracanthiidae; genus Cheiracanthium; species Cheiracanthium punctorium. Next base: position 399,484 of record JAWZYV010009895.1, on the reverse strand, counting down.
CAAACGATTGCCTCGCAATTCGGTATGCATGATTATTGGACACAATATAACGCGATATCCACTTTGCTATATCTGTTTATTACAATGAATAGTAATCACCACAAATCGTAATATCAAAAAGTCCATTCATTCCCGTGCGAAGAACGGGTACTTCAGCTAGTATATATATATATATATATATTAGTTTATTTTTTTCGAATAAATAAGAAAGGCTGGGTACGAATAAGTGTGTGTGTGTGTGTTGTATTAAAGGAAACCTACACGAGGGGTATCTACTTTCGGGTTTGCCTGGGACTGAGGACTTTTTAAGGAGTTCAAATGCGCATTCACGTTACATCGGGAGAAAATTGCCCCAAACTCCTGACCGTTACATCGATAACCGTGTGGTAGGTCAGAACCCTGGACTTCCACAGTTCAGCTATCTGCCATGTTCAATGTCTTATCTACTCGGCCATGGTTGGTTATCAAATATACTGCTCTTATGCATTGTAATTGCAGGTTGTTATGAGTTTTATGTGACCAATCCCTTACGAAGACTAAATACAAATAACTTTTTATACCTTCAGTGCAAGTTTTCTATTTTATTTAATTTACGTAACCTGATCCACTTTATGTTTAGTAGATTCAATAACATAAATTTTACGAGCCAGAAATTGAATTAAGCCTAAAATCAACATGCTTATATCAAAAAGCTGTTTATTGAAATGTGAAAAGAAAGGAATTTGTCTCGGTGAAACCTTGTCAAATGGAAAGTGGGAAAAAAAGAAAATCTCTTATTAATTTTTATTTACTTGATTCCGCGTATAATAAGATAAGAAAAGTTACATTTTCTGGAATAGATAGTGGCAGATGCAGAAATAAATTGGAGGGGGAGGGAGAATTGAAGTGACGCAATCTTTTTTTTTTTTTTTTTTTTGTTTGTTTGTCTTCCTCGTGTAAATGCATTTGAATTTACAAAATACGTCAGTCTCATAAACTTCCTTCTTCTGAAGGAAAGGGGGGGGGGTGCCCATCCCCTCCGGATCCGTCAAATCGAATATAGATAAAAGTGAAAAAGGTCTCAGCCCAGAAATCTAGCGCTGAAAGTTTATGATGATTGCATGGGCCCTTTTGCAATGTTTTTAAGGAAACCCACGCGAAATAAGCCCATTTAAACAGACTGGTCGTTCATACAGTGGCTTTGGAACGGACCATAACGTCATATTGAAGTAGGCAGTGACGTGGGCGTAAGAACCTGTTGAAAAGCACCTTATGTATGTATTCTAATAATGTTTGCACTGTGAAATTAATTCGTTAAATTATCTGCTGATAGGTTCGTCTTTGTTAATTTTTGAGTAGATTAAAAAAAAAAAAAAAAAAAAAAAAATCTCAATAATTTAACGCGAAAAACTGCTTACTGGGTTCCTTAACCTTTCACGAATGTATATAGGCTACAGTTTCGGTGGAAATTTTGAACCAAAAGAAAAATGTGCTCTGGGGAAATATTTGGCCCGGAAAATTTTCTGCGTTCCTGCTAAAATCTTAATTCTGAAATACAATCTACTTACATAAAAAAAAAGGAAATGACTGTACATATAGTTTGATGCTACAAAAGTGTATGTTCTTGTCCGACTTTCAAGGATCACTTTAAAAATTAGCAAATATAATATCTCTCGGTGTTGATAGTTTGTATTGAGTTACAAATTCTAAAAACAACGGAGAAGAGGAAACATTTTTATGATGTGTGACAAGATACCAAAATATGTCGTATTAAAAGTGGCCCTTTTTTTCTATTAGCAGGTAAACTTTTTTATTGAATTAAGAATAACTCTTCTCAAATTTCGGATGAAATAATGTTTTTTTTTTTTTTACCCTCCGCTAAAGAGGGTAATAGTTTTGGGCAGACAAAAAAAGTCGTGGATGATAATTGATAGTAAATAAAATCTTACAGATCTCACGGAAATTTGAAACACACCAAGATCCGACACATGATTGGAATAATGGATACTTGAAAAATTTCAAAGTAACTTTCAAAGAGTCTATTGTGGTCAGTTTTTCCATGCCGTCTGTACGTACGTACATATGTTCGTACGTACGTACGTACGTACGTATGTATGTAACTCGCATATCTCAAAAACTATTGGTCGTAGAATGTTGAGATTTGATATTTAGGATTGTTCTATGATCTAGTTGTGCACCTCCCCTTTTGGTCGCAATCGAGTGTATAGTTTATGTACAGGACCGCCCAAAAGATTCGAAATACATTACGCTCTATGGGCCGAAATTCATTAAACTCGCCTAACGCAAAAACTATTAGGCGTAGAATGTCGAAACTTCATATTTTGGATAGTTGTAACATCTAGTTGTGCACCTCCCCTATTGGTTCCATTCGACTGGATAGTTTATCTACAGGACCGCCCAAAACATTCGAAATACATTACGCTCAATGGGCCGAAATTCATTAAACTCGCATATCTCAAAAACTATTAGGCGTAGAATGTTGAAACTTTATATTTAGGATTGTTGTAACATCTATTTGTGCACCTCCCGTTTCGGTTCCATTCGACTGGATAGTTTATCAACAGAATGGCCTAACAGATTCGAAATACATTAAGCTCTATGGGCCGACATTCATCAAAGCGTTTTTTAGAGGTTTTGGGCTATTTCAAACGACGCAGGAGTGATATATGCTGTAAAGAGTTAGAAAATGAATTTCTCCATTAAAAAAGTGTCTTTATCATTTACAGTTCTGCTACAGGAACACTCAAAAGATTTCCAATACATTACGGTCAATGGCAATTTTAGGGGCATTCATCCATTTCAAGCACAATACCGTCCTACCACATAAGTTAGGTAATGGTCCGACCACGGTCACGTGCCTCCCTCAAGAACTATGCCAAAAGTCGCCAAGCTTACTTACGTAAAGTGAAATCCCAAGATAATCCAATGATAAAGTGAAGAAAATATAAAAAATAAAAAAGTAGATAGCACATGGTGCCTATATAATTGCTGCATACAAAATAAGGCCCTCCATCGAAAATAATGTAATTGTCACAACATTGATGCGAGTCTCTAAAATACACTTTGAATAATGACTGTCCATAGAGCGTAGTGCATTTTAATTCTTTTGTGCGCTCCTGTAAAAGAACTATAAATTGTCTGTACACCCTTTTCAATATTGTTGTATTGTCATCGATTGTGTCCCTGTAAAATTTTAAGTTAATTGTATCTCGGGAAGTGGGTGGAAACTGAATTACATTCATACCTTACCTACATATAGGTGAAAGTAATAATAAAAGCTTGTTAATACAGTACCCCCTCGTTATATCGCACCCACCTCGATGCATCGCACTTTTTTATGTCTCCCAACTTTTTTTCTGTACTCCTTTGCTTCGTTACTTTACACGAGAAGCATGCGCAGTACATTTGAAAAATACAACTCGACTTACATAAAAGAGATAGAATTAATTTTCTCTCAGTGATCTTTGCTGTAAAACAAGTCATGAGAGAAAAATCAAATCAGAATGACTTTGGATAGTTTCTTCAGCAGGAAATGAAATATGTATTTCTATACAAATTTAAAAAGATAAATTAAACTTCTATGTTTGTTGTTTAAGTGTGATTATCTTTTATTGCAGTACTTGTTAATCTTATTACAGTTCTAGTGCATGTGATCATAAATGTAAAATTTCATCATATCACGCGTCACGCTTCCCCTACCCCTCCTTCGGTTAAATCGCGCATTTTTCTTGTCTCTCGACAAGAGCGATATTACGAGGGGCTACTGTAATAACAATAAAATAATAATATTATATCGAAACAATCTCGTGGTTTTGAGCTATTGTTATTCATGTCAAAGAGCGCTTATAATACGTACCGTTTCATTAATAATTTCATTTGAATTCCTGTGAAAAACAAAAATTAGATTCCATTTCCTGACCATCTTCGATTTCAGTAATCCGTTAACGGAGATGCTTGTCTGGGTAAAAGAGATTTTCTCGATTATTAACTACTTCCCCCAGTTGTAAACAGTTGCTGCTAAAGAAAATAATATCTTAACGATGTTTGACCATCGGTTATACTTGGACGTGCCCATCATTCCTTAAATGAAAGCCAATATCTATTTTTCGTAGAGTTTTGCTTGAACTTTCTGGATTTTTACTTCTATTGGAATGTTAGAAGTTTTGAAAGCCTAATGGGAAAATATTTCTTTATTTATGTTTTATTTTTTAGCTCCGCGAAATAACGAAAACATTGTCTGTTTTGACTTATTTAAACCCACTGAAGACTGTTGTTTTTCGTAACCTTAAACGATCTAGTTTGTTAAAAATTAATAAATGACAGACGGAATATTTGGAAAAAACGTATAGTATCTTATTTCCTTCAATATTTTGGGAATTGGGATTAATAATTTTCTATTTTGTTAAATAAAATAAAATACTTATTACTAGACTTGTTGGCTAACATTTTTACTTATAAAAGACAACTTTTGCTTTTTGTTATCAAGCTAAAGAAATTTGCGAAAAGAAGTGGTCATTTTTTTCTTCATTTTTTTCCACTCTTGACAAAAATTGCCATTGTTTGTCTTTTTGCCTTCCACTTCTTGAAAAATATGACCTTACTGGTTTTTGAAATATTAATGTTAAGGGTGTACGTCGAAGAAAAGAAAAACTATGTTTTTAGTCTTGGTACACAAATAGAAATAAACTAATAGCACCATGGTCTCCAAAAAATTCCAGATGGTTCTTCATAAGCTGCTTTACACACTGCAATAAGCGAAAAAGCTGTGGCTTTTGTGAAATTTTCAGAAAAAATTCTTAAACATGGATCTGAGCTGCAAGATTTTTCGAAGAGTGACACGCTTTGCGAAAAGTTCAGATTTTTAAGAATTTTTTCTAAAAGTTTTGAAGCTGATACAGATTTATCGATTATTACAGTACGTAGTACAGCTTGTAAAGAGACAGTTTCAAAATTTTGAAGTGCCTGGCATAATTAGTTTATTTGTACTTGTTTGAAAAAATCAAGTGATTTTGGTACATAACACCGTTAAATGCTTTTACACTTGACATCCGAAGAACATTGCTTATAGAAATTACTTCCAGCACTTACATAAATCAACAATAATCGAAAAAAAAAAAAAAAAAAAAAAAACGAATGTTTTTAAGTGTCGTGTCAGGTAATTTTATTTTCGCAAATTGTGCCAATTGATTTGATTTTGTTAAACTAAAGCCAGTCATGTTTCGATTCATTCCTTGCCGTCTGTTTGAAAAGGCGCAGAAAATTGTCTAACATTCCACTCTCCTTAATCACATGATTTGCATTTTTAAACTTTCAATTTTATGTTTTTTTTGAAAGAGATTTTGTTGTATGTGACTTCGTATCTTCAAATTCAACACTAGGTGCGAATTTCATTAATTTAATCTGGCTCTGACCCTAATGACGCCTGAGACCATAACTCATTAAATACGATTACCAAATTTATATCATATCGATTTCATATCTCAAAAAATAATGCAATTTCGGAATTAATATCGGATGGAATGGATTTTAAATGTACTTTTAACTGCTGGTAGTCGTTTGTCAGCCGGTATCTTCATAAGTATTTGTTCGAATATCAACCATCCTTCCAATAATATAACTTCTTATATTAGCAGTTTTATTAAAAGATATTTGCCTAGCTTGAAACAAACTCTAAAAACTACAAATTTTCTAAAAGCGCCTTTGTACCGAATACATCTTTTATAAAATAAATAAAAAACTTTGTGTAAAAAACACATAAATGATACTTTTAACAAGATAGATCGTTTCGACCGAAAACAATCATATCTTATAACGAAAACGGTCGGAACGATCGTATCTTGTTTTAAGTACCATTTTATGTGTGTTTTTTACACATTTATTTTATCTTTTACGCCAGTATTTTGAGTGTTTTTTCTGTACATCTTTTATAATTAAAACTTTAATTAAGTTACAGTTCACTTATTTCTCCATTTTCTGCAATTAAGTTTTTAACAATATCTTTACGAGCATTTCCAACTTTTTTTTTTTTCCATTCTCATGCAAAGTTAGGGTTATCATTAGTACACACTCTCACAACCCCTCCTCTCCCCCCCACCCCCACCCCAGAAAAAAGCTGTCATTGTTAATGCGTTAATAGAAATATAATAACTCTTTTGGAATTTGCCTTTAGAGTATTACAGTGGCCTTTAGAGTATTACAGTTGCCTTTAGAGTATTACAGTGGGGGGGAGGGGGGTCCGGACCCCCCTCCCCCCCCCCCCCCCCATCGGCTTTGATATATTTTTTTTTCGATTGATTATTATCCTACATCAATAGTAAAGAAAACAATTCCAAAAAAAGGTAGCAATCGTTTCAGTTCTAATAAATGAAAAAAGAATTTTTTTTCTCGTTTTCCTCAACTTTCAAAAACTAACTGAAAGCGAACATAAAACACCATCTTGTTTTCAAAACTGTACAACTATTACTTTCCTTCCCATTGTACTGTGTAGTGTATTCTTAGGGAACTGGATGGGACGAGTTTGGATAAATTCCATCTAATGAAAACGAGCTCTTTCATCACTGATTTTTGACAATCTGGAACATCCCTAAAAGTTGGACCCCCCCCCACCCCCCCACCCCCAGCCAAAAACATAGAACTAGGATAGATCTATGGCCAAAAATCCTGTGTGCGCGCCTGGAGTATTAGTATTATTTGCTTATCGTATGAATGCATATTTTATTTTCTCTCACTTACACAAACACACGCTCTCAGATTCTAGATTTACTCATTACCTTTAGCTCATTTGCTTGCACTCATTGCTCAGCACTGTTGCAAGCTCAGCCTTTTGCTCATTACCTTCAATCGTACGTCGAACAATTTGTCTAGAAATGCACACTTTATTATGTGTGTTTTGCAGAATTGCTTTGTTCGTTACTCCTACAGTATTTTGAAAGTTTCAACTCATGGTACTTACATGTACCCTTTTGGCCGGGGGAAAAAAAAAATCTAACTCCGCAGTAGATATCACGTCTGAAATACGTTAACTTGTTTAAATGTAGCTATATTAACAATTAATTACACAACTTCTTGAAACTTCCAAAATTCCATTACGCATCGAGTACTTCCAGCTCATAACCACAGCTGTGTAGTAGTCGGAAATAACTGTTGAACACCTCACGTGAATGGTGAGAAATGTGATCATGAATCCTTTTTAGGTTCTATTCCTCCATGAACGCAGTTCTGTCTTAAGACCGTTTACAAAATATGCTGCTTTACGCAAATTACAGGTGTTCGATAGTATTTCTCTTAAAATCCGGTTAGCTCATTGTATACCTCTCCATTCTTTGCCAAGTAATAAGTAGGTATTAGTAGTATTTCCAAGGAAGCATTACAGTTTTTTTTTCCCCAACCAGAAAAGTTCGTGATCATTTTTTTTTTTCTCCGTAGAAAGCACGCCATTAAAGTGGAAACAATTATTTACTTTTTATATGACAAAGTTTTTTGGTCATATTGAATCGTATTGTATATTAACCCTTTAACGCGCAGTGTTCCCGCTCTGGGAACACCAAACTCTGACGTTTTGACTGTTGCCAGTCAAAGAATAGATTTAATTTCTACAAAAATAGTTGCGGGTGACATAGCTCTACGAGAATCTTTTACTTTTTAGCACGTCATTTCCCATAAAAAAATTGTCACGATTATTTTTAACAGCACTGACACCTGCTGAAAAATGGAAGAATGCGAGAACAGCTGGATAGATTGCCCAATGCTGAAAAATCGGCAGCCGTTGCCATCGCTCGACTTAACTACCAGCAAGATGGCGGACGATCGAAACGTTCATCGCGTGCCACAGATCTAGAGACCCCTTTTTTGACGACAGCTGGCTGTGCGCGCACAGCCAGCATTAGGAAAGGGTTGCGCCTCAAAGGGTTAACATGTTCTGCTTTGAGAAGTATCTTTCATATGCAGCTCTATCATCGTTCATGAATAGTGGTTTCACCAATTAGTGGCGTACGGAATTTACTACTTGTGCTCCGTGCACACGTCGTAAATGATCCTCGAAGCAGGTCATACTTGAAAAAAATGAATTGCTATAGACAGGAGCCGATTTGACAAGTTGGGGGCTCTGGGCAAAATCTTCATTGGGGACAACTTAAAGAACAATCTGGGGGAGGGGGGGGGGCTTTTGTTGGGGGCCTGGGCGCTTGCCCCGAATGTCCTCCCAGAAATCAGGTCCTGGCTATAGAAGCGCATGCTAATAAATCACACTAAATATAACTCACACATAATAAACATAACTCACACTAAAAGACAGGAAGCGAACTCGGGATATTCTTTCATGATTCCTTGCTTAATTCAATTTTAATTTTCTGGTGTATCATAATTTGCGCCTTTCTGTTCTCATTCAAAGTCATTTATGAATAATTAATTTTAATCATTACATTTTGCGTAAAAAGTTATATATTTCTCTACATTTAGGGGAATTTTTTCCCTTTAAATTTTCGTTCTGTCTTCTCAACTCCCCTCCACCACTTCCAGTGGCGGATAAAGAAATTTTCTTTGGAAAGGGCTAATTTAAAAAAAAAAAAAGTTTTATTAAACTAAAGAAATTTTTCGGGTGGAGGGGATAATTTATATAAAAAGGGAAATTTCACCTAAACAAAGTGCACAATGGAGCTAAATGTTACCGTGGAGCGTTATATTTGGGGGGGGGGGGGTGAGGCTGAAACCCAGTAATCCCTGTCCTGAATCCTCCACTGAACTACGCTTTCCATTTTTTTTTTTTTTTTTAAACAGGGTACAAGACATGCTATATACATAAGAATCGTGCATTATAATAGTTTCCAAAAATAAAAATTAATGTTCTGTTACAAAGGAAGTCTATTCGATATTCTTGCTAAAGTATCACTTTTCTATCTATTTTTATTATTACAGCTGCGAATCATTAAATTTTGGGGAAAACAATTAGTACTAGCCAGGGGCGTAGCCAAAGGGGGGGGGGGTTAGGGCTAGGGGGCCCAACCCCCCCAAGAGGAATTTTTTGCCATATAAAATGTGTATTCTTCACTAGATTATCACACACACGTATACGTATATGAGTTGTAGTAGTCTTAAGCCCCTCCCCCCACATGAAAAATTTCTGGCTACGCCCCTGGTACTAGCAATTTAATTTTGTTTGCATCTGTTCGATTTTTAGCTACATGATAAAAATAAAACAGATTTTTTAGCATGTAGCTAAAAAAAGGAAAAAAAAAAAGAGAACCATTTCAATTAAATTATAAAAAGCTTGCACTACTTTCTTGAAAATTATTTTAAACGTGCAACCAGGCAAAACAGAGTGGGAAAACATGGCTGTTTTTTATTACCGGAATGCTCTTACGAATTGGACTGTAGTTTTAATATTTGCCTGGCTCTTGCCCACAAGTCTTTCAATTTCGTCCCTCCCCCCCCCCTTCCCCTCGATTATTAGACAGATTGTTTTTTTCGGAGGGGAAGGGGACGATTTTACAAAATGCATTTTTGTATAATTAATCTAAATTTCTTCACAGTGCAAAAATAAAAAAATCTTATGCTTTCATGGAAAGAATATAAATGTATCTCGTTGTTACTGTACGTGCCCCCTGCTACTGCCCTGTATATTTGTGTGAAAACTCGCCTTAAAAAAAATTATGAAAAAAAAAAAAAAACTGCACCTGAAATAAGCTTACCGAAATCAATAATTTTCCACATAAACTCTTCGTTTTATATTTTCCAAAATATTTTTTCCCCGGTGTTGAGTTTAGCTTGTCTCTTCAACGCCTGCGGAAGAATTTAATGTAACGTGAACACATTGTTTCATCTTCAGTCAATTAAAACCGCATTTTTAATAGGTGTTACATGCACCTTTCATAGGGGCTTATTGTTTGCCTCATGGATTGACTGACGTCCAACTGGTGAACATCTGCGACTCTTCTGAAACCGCCATCGTATGCCCAAATTGTTGATCGCGCTAGTGCCACTTCACTTCCTAGAATGAATATTGATCGAAATTTTATGTCGTTGGGGGGTTTTGCGGGGGGGGGGGGAGAAAAGAGAAGATAAAGTTGATTTTGAGAGTGCGATGGGGAAATGCGATATGCCGAGTGGAGTCCAAATAGATGCCACCACGGCTATTATTTTCTTAAGCGTTTTATCGCAGCGTAGCTTGTTTTCTATTTTTTAGAAGTTCTTTAACACAAATGTGGTGTGTACTCGCTTGTGTGTGTATTGATTCTGAAATATTCTACAGTAGAACCTCGATTCATTGCTTTTTTCCAACGCACTCCATGAAAAACGATGAATGTGGGAAAACCACAAATGCGGAATCAAGTCAAAATACGAAAGCAATCTTTCATTTATTGGTACACTGTCAAGCAGTACTCGCTATGACTGTGTACCAACAAATACTAATTTATAACAAAATCGTAAAACAAATAAATAGAAGATGAAAATTAAGTGATACTTATTTTTAAAAATCCGCAATTTTTCATCATTGAAACAGTATATTTTCAAGATTTACAATATTTTTCTGGACGTTTTATGTGATTTTATGCTTGTTTGAAAAAGCTCATACAGTTTCAGATACACTTATTACTTCAAACTTCGTACTAGTGTAGGCTCAGCCTCATCGGGATGAACATTATCCCTGCTTTGCCATTATTTTATTCTTTGCATCATCGCACATTTCTTCCATGTTTAGGATACTGCATGCATCACCGTCTTGATTAATGGAAATATAATCATTAAATTTCACGCTATAACATCCTCTTCAATACGCAACCACTGTTCATCTGATCATCAAGAAATCATAAAGAAGCAATTGCAGTTCATATGTCATATTATCCACTTAACGTTAAATTTCATTTTGGTCAGGAGAAAAATTTTAGATCGATGAACGCGAGAAAGCCGCTTTACATACATGCGGGTTTCTTTACGTTATTCAAATACAATTTGTACAGGGACCATAGAAATAAAACGATAAATGCGGGAACGACAGATCGGGGTTTCACTGTACTGGGTTGCCTCAAAAAAAAAAAAAAAAAAAAAAAAAAAAAAGTAAAGGAAAATCGAAATGAGATTGTGTAGACTAAGTACAGTGTTCGAAATTTTTAAGTGAACAGCATGGTCCTTTTTAAGCCTGTTTGAAGGCTGTCCTTTTATTATTAATATTTTTTTGTAATTATTTAAATTTAAAATAAACTTTACAAAACTGGATTTCTATTACATAATACAATACATCAAGTAATTTCAATGTGGCGAAGAAAATTATTTAATGAAAAACTGCTTTTTAGGAATTTTTACAAGTTAGGATAAATCAACTTCCTGGTTAGTTATGCTTTATTGGTGATCTCCCGCAAATTTTTGACAGCCAGGTCGAATTATGAAGGCGTCGTGTGTAATTGGATCCAATTAAGGCTCTTTTTTCTCTTTCTTTCTTCTAATAGAAAATATATTTAATTGCTAGCCAAAGAGAAAACCAATTTAAGATATTCTTTGCGTGAAAAATTAAAGTAAAAAAATATTTCCTCACAAATTCAGGCAGTGAAATGTGTGAAAAGAGGACGTGGTTACTTGGATTTAGCATAATTTGTCAGAAGTGTGGGGGAGGGGGACACCAAGTTTTAGATGCTACGTTTTTGGAGATTAAAAATTTTATTTTGCTCCCCTCTTTTGTCGATTCACTAGCCCCAAATTTAGATGTGAAATATTGAGGGCAATATCTCTTAGCTTCATTGCTCAAGACTGATACATATCAGTCGGGGGAAAAAAAAAAAAAAAAAAAAAAAAGAGCAAAATTTATTGATTATGGAAATTGCTTTTAATTAAAGGTACATGATATTCGCCAAAGTTGTTATAGTATTTGTATTGCTGCCTGAGGTTTTATTAATATAAGTATGTTTTGTGAAAATGTGCTTATAGCTAGTGTAGAATAAGCGGTGGTAATGAATATTAATTAATGGATGCCTAAAAGCTAATCTGAGAACTTGAAGATAAAGTTAATTACTTAATTTGAAGAAAATGTAGATGCGAATGTTTTCACTTTACAAATGAAACGACAGTTAATGTAAGGAATTGAGTTGCAGAAAAATCGAGTACTTATTATATGGAAAGCTGAAAATTACCTCCTAGTTGTTGAACCAAGGTGTTTGATTTGTGCATTCAGTTTATGAGGTATTTTAATTAGATTGTTTTCTGTATTGTTGCATCGGATTCTACTTGTACCATTTCGGTTTGTGAATCAAAGTTTCAAATATTTAGAAATTGCCGGGCTAGGCAACGAACACAATTAATTTTCCGTAGAATCTCTAATAAGAAAAATTAGAACTTTCTGGTACAAATCTATTTCCTGTTGTTATTTTAAGCTCTCCTCGTGAAATGAGAAGGGAAAGCATGAATTATGTGCTTTCGCTTGACACCCTGTTCTTTTCTTGGACCATCGATCTGCCTATCATGGCTGCTTTTTTTTGTATGAGTGTGGCTATAACTAATTTTATACTCTTCTGAACGTCGAAATATTAAATGAAAAGGAAAGAAACTGCAGTTACGAATTAGTTGATTATGAATAATTTTTATTATTTTTTTAGAGAATGATTGTTGTATTGTATGTAATTGCCGGAGAAAGTAATAAAAGCTCTTTGAATATAGCAAACTTTAAAAAGCTAGAGAGACAAAGATAGGCTCACATCATTAAGAGACTTATAGAACTTCTTGTGGCCTCCTGGAGAATTCGTAGTTATTTTAACTTCCTCTCATTAAGATATATTAATTTCCTCTTTTATTAAATCTAATTATTCGCGGTTAGACCTTAGCAGTTAACTTAATTACAGAATTTTTTTTAGTCTACGAAGTAATTTAATGCGAGGAAAAATAAATAAATAAATACTTAAAATATAACTTGTTTGGCTGTTATGCATTAATTACAATTTTAAATTACTGCTAACTTATGATTAGTAGGCAATTTTTCATTTCCCCATAGTAGGAAGAGGAAAAAGCAGCTTTTTATTCTAGGATCTTTATTATTTCTCTTCAGGTAAAGGTTTTTCAAGTTCGGGGTTCAATAAGTACTGATTATAACGAAAAATCGATTATCAGTAGAGATGAGACGGGCTCAGCCCGAGCCCGAAAGCCCGAGCCCGGGCCCGACTCGGGCTCGGGCTCTGTAATTCACGATTGCGTTCGGGCTCGGGCGGGCTCGGGCTCGTGAAAAATTTCCCCTTTGTTGAACGTACTCCTTGAAACGAATTTTAAAAAGTGATTTATGGGATAAATAGACGTACTTATTTCAAAAAATAGCGGCACGGGGGACTAGAAGGTGTGTGAAGCTCCAAAATTTATTGTATCCTATTAATGAAGTAGTTCATTTTATTTGTCTTTAGCTGACATTTCGGGCTCGGGCTCCAACTTTAATAATATTGCTCGGGCTCGGGCGGGCTCGGATTAAAAGTCTTCGGGCTCGGGCTTCAAAAAATGAGCCCGAACTCATCTCTAATTATCAGCTCATGCAAGTTTGACTGCCCCCCGTCCCCGCCCCCCTTCCTATTCTCTCCCATTTTACTGTTTGAATATTTTTTAGATTCTCCCCCCCTCCTCTATTTGTTGTTTTGAAATAAAATTACAAACACAAAAACTATATTGCAGTATCTAAGAGGAGGTTAAGCTGGTTAAATCACTAAGTTGGCATCGGGGAGATCCAGGGGGGGGGGGGGGGGTCAATTCCGGATATAGTGAAACTTCAGCTGTAGTGAACGTAAACCATTAGTCCCGATTCACTTACAGTATATCTGTTCACCATGGGGACACTTTGGTTTTAGTGAACTTCGGATATAGGGAACGAAATTTGATGGTCCCCAGAGGTTCACTCTAACCGAAGTTGACTGTAGTTACCTTTTTTCAATGGAAAGTATATGTATACTATACCCTTTTTTTATTATTTACCCCCCTCTTACTTGTATTCTAAAAACCTGTGCCTATAATCGAGTCGCCGATGCTTCTAAAGTGGAGTTTATGGGTGTGCTGCTGGCTGCCGCCTTTAGCTTGATATGCTAAATTGAATGCAGTAGAGTAATTGAGATGCACAGCTGGGATCAATCGATGCCACTGCGCGTCGTAAGTATGTGTGCTTTAACTCTGAATTGTAGTACGGAATGCCGAGAATATAACTGGGTTTGTAGTGGTGGCTTATGTGCCAGTGAAATGTAGGTTCGCGTTACATAAAATACTGAGTAGAAAAGGAGGATACCTAGCAGAATGCGGAAGGTAATTCAAGTTTGAGTAACATCTGGGCCTTTTCTGAAAATGCTATATTTTTGATGCCGTGAAATGGATTTTTAATCAAGACATAGTTTGCGAGAGCCCACGTAAATGTACTTAAGTATGGTTAATGTAATATTACCTGTACACTACAAAGTATGGAATCGCATTATTGTATGCGTATTACTGTTGTTTTAATTTTATGGCAGTCTTTTTTTTTTTTTTTTTCTTTTTTTTTTTTTTTTTTTTTTTGGGTAAGATACAAAGAGATACTATAATGTCACTCATAGGCGCACCCACAGAGGGGGCTGTGGGACCCTAAAGCCCTCTCCCCTCAACTAAAGGTGGAGATTTAGATCTGAAAAGCTTTGAAAATTGTCTCAAACGAATTACAATATTTTATTTTGTAAAAATTGGCTTCAAATTATTTCTAAAATATTTTTTAAAAGGATGGTGGTTTTTAAATAAATACTTAGTGTATGAAATACATTTTTTGGTTATAATATCACTGAAAAGATCAGATACTTATTTATGACTATAACAAGTTATGTTGATAGTGGGCTTGTGTTCTATGGGCAATTGGTACAGAATATTTTGACATGAAATAAAAAATTAAACTCTCTTATAACTATATATAATATCTCTTACAGCAAATGTAACTATATTATAAGTATAATTGAAGTGACTATAACAGAGTTCAGAATATTGTTTTTCTATAAAGTAGTTTTTTTATAAAGTATTTGTAGCTCCAGCACCAACTAAATTAAAATCCTGGGTGCGCCACTGATGTCATTACTTAAGGATTCGAAGTAATTCTTTCGCCTACTTTTTAATAATTTATCCCTTTTTTTGTGTGTGTTTCAGGCATGAAAGTTTTCAGTCTTTTGGCAGAATTCAGTCTTTTTCAACATCATTGATGCATTTGAGATTTAGTATTTAAATTAGTTTAATGAATTTAGTTATACTGAATACGGTGATGTAATGAATATTAGTTAATTTAATAATGAATACATATAAAAGAATAACAGGTAATGTGTTAAATGCATAATAATTTATTTGTTCTGTTTGATCCGCAGCAAAGTTCAGTCTTTTTAGCTGTTTCGTGCTTTCATGCCTGGTGTTTAAAAAGAAACTTGCTTCATATGCTTTGACATGTTTCCAATGCATTTTATGCATTTTCTTTTCAACCATTCCAATGTGAAATTATAATTTCTTTTAATTTATTCGTCATTCGTTCTTACTGCGATGACTTTTATAATCTCCGGTAAAGTTTTTAAAGGTAGCATAATCGACTATCTACATTAATTTATTAATTTAAAGATTGAAATTTGTATATATATATCTATATTTAAGTTAAGGACTAAGCAAATAATAATGTTTATATTGCTGCTGTTATCACAAAATCAGCTTTGCAGTTAAAAATAACATACTTCATGGTTGACGGCTGTGGAGGAGCTAGGGGGCTTCACCCCTTGTTGACAGGCTTGTGTGCTATATGGTAACATTTTGCTTCATTATACACTTAAAATCAAAAGAGCTCCCTTTTTAAAGTAAATAAACAAATAGACGACGAGTAGGGAATGCAATCCCGCGGGATCGGGATTGCATTCTCTACTCGTAGGGAAGCAGGGGCATAGCCAAGAAAATATTTCGGGCGGAGAGGGGTGATATATGAAATAAAGACAATTTCAGCGCGACTTAGTTAACTAATCCAAAATTTTAATGGGGGGGCTGTATTCCGATTCCTTGCCGGAAACGCACTTGGGGAAGTGTTTTATAATCCATGCTTTTGATATAATTTATCTTTCTCTTCTTTTTATTTAAAAATGAATCCCTTTTTGTAGTTTCAAAACTATATTAGGCAACGGATTAACATGTAAAATGCAAATACTTGCATCGCCTACGTTGGCACAAAAATGGATTCCTTCTGCAGAGACGGACACCTCCTTTGATGCTAACCTTGTGTAAGGGACGGATGTAGGTCAGATCAAAGTGTGTTTTGCAACCATTCTCATAATTGAATAGGATAACTTACCCATTTTGATCGTTGCAAAATCTTCCGACGCCTGATCTTTCTTTTTCTTTTTAACTTAAGCGCGTTATGTTCTCTCTTTCTCGCAATTATGATCGTGTAGACGGAGTAACTGGAATTTTGCCTTGAAAAGTTAGCAATTATGACTGTCGGTCATGTATGGTTTTGAGTGGAAAAGACCAAATGGCGTAAAAGAATTCTCACTAAATTCATTTAAAAATCTTGACAAATTCGATAACTTTTACAACTTATGTGAAGGAGGGGGCGCGGAGGGGAAAGCCTGAATATATAATATACACTAAAAATATTTAAACAATCTCAATACTTATTTTAATTTTGTCCTACTATGACCAAATTAAAATACAGGGAGAGATTTTAGTTATCTCCCAGAATTTTTTTTCCCGCTCAAATCTATGTATTTTTGAATAGAAAGAAAAAAGAAGAAACAAAATTAAGAAATATCTTTTTGTGATATGAAAACCAATATTAGCCAAAGGCGCTTACATAGCGTGGAATTCATGCTTAACTCCTTTTAGGAACTCGTCACTTAGCTTGTCATATGACACACAGCAGCAAGTTATTAATATTTTTGATGTATTCATCTGTATTTTTTGCGCTGACGTATGTATGACTAAGATTTTTTCTTTGCTGACACTTTTGACGTCTGAACTTCCGTCGAAGAGAGGAAATCCTTTGGTACAACTACTAAATACAAGAATTTTCGGGTTCTCGCTGTATATTTATTTATTTATTTTTTATTTATAAGGTTTAATAATATGTCATGAAGATTCTTTATTTCTTAATTTTTTTAAATCTCCGTAGTAAATGTTTTTTTCTTCCGTTCCCAGCATAGTGTCAATAATTTTAATCAGCTGATTAAAAAAAAGTTTATAAACTCTTTCCCATTAATTTTCAAATGATAGAAAAAAATATCAAAATTAATTTTAAAGTAATTTGTTAGCGAATTTGTTCGAAGAAACTTGTTATCTTTCAATTATTGAATGGTGAATATAAAAGTTCTAGATAAATATGCATTTTCTTTTTACATTTTTGTAATATTTTTATTTCTTAAAATATGACATTAGTTAGATCTACTTTGATTTACACTGGTCTCATTTTCTGAGAAGTCTAACTGACCTGCAGCTGATTGCAATCCCGAACAAACATTAATAATAACCAGGACGGAAGTTAAAAGCCCGGTATTCTCGGTCACAGTTATATTTCCTGCATATGATTTTGAATTAGATTGTTTCCCTTCCAATAAAAATAGGATTTTGACCCGTACCAATAGTTTCCATTTATATTATCTCTGATTTATCTAGTAATTTGTTAAAGCTCTCGTGTTTCTGCCAGAATATATTTAGAGATTTGATTAGTTAAAAAATCGTCTTTGCATATTAAAATTTAATATTTTAATTAAGAAAAAAAACTTTGATTTTCATTGTTATTATTTTTTTTTAAACTGCACATTTGTTTGGTCATTTTAAGTTAATGAATGTTATTGAAAAATTCTTCTGGCCCTTTAAACAATAAATATGTGTTTTTATAGATTAATCATATTCTCTCACATTTTTTACTATTTGTGAAAGGCTTGTTTTTCGTGGTATTTTAATTTATATTTCTTTATTCTAGATCAGAGCATATTTTAACATACAAAGTAGGTGGCAATAGTGCCACCCAGTGGAAATATAGTGCAATTAGTGATAATAAGTTCCACCTAATGCTATCCAGTCCCTGTCATTGCTCCCACCCACACAGCGGGAATCTTAAACAAAACTGAATTTTATTATTAAAGTGGCAGTAATCATGAAAAATTTCATGTTCCTTTTATCTTCTTCCCCGTAGTAAGCTTATTTTTTTAATAAATATTAGTGCTCGTTGACTATTTAAAATAATGTGGTGTGACGCTTTATGCAAAAAGAGAGAAATTTGAAGTATGTCATAGCCTTAGTGCCACCTAGTGAAAATCTCTTAATGTGCTCTATTCTAGATGGAAAATTATTTATTTACAATTTCTAAATACTACTCTTTTCTTAAGTGTAAAAATATTGATAGGTAGGGTACTCTTGCGGGAACCGCCTAAAGTGATTTACGGGTATTCAACCCTATGCTAATAGGTACGAGCTACGTGGTATACTTATAAGTGAAGCATATATTAATATAGTGAAGCTCACGTATGTGGCTCTAGTATAAAAGTTATCCTACTTAAAAAGTTTCATTCTTTTAGTCCTACTTCTGTTCTGTTCCTTTCAGTTATGTATATATAATTTCTCTATTAGATGTTTTAGTGTAATTATAGTTTCATTTTAGATTTTGCATTTTCCCAGTATTTTCAGTTCTTTCCGTTGAATACTGTAGTCTGTTGACAAGTATATTTTGAACCGATCTGCAGCTTTGATTAGATAGCAGGAATACAGATCAAAATTTTCAGTTTAATAAAAGTTTCCACTCTTGTTTGAGACAAGATTTTTTTTTTCCCTCGCATCATTTGATTATGAAATATTTATTGAAAATTATCTTAAGCAACAAAACCATTTAAAATTTACAAAAAATTCACGTGTAAAAATAATAATAAATAGTTTATTGCGTACATTTTATAATGCTTCTCGTGTATTATTTTTTTTTTTCCATTTTTCCAAATTTTAACTAAACATTTTAAGAACAAATTTCACTGTATTTAAATGAAGGTATGGATATTATGTAAAATTAATACAAACTTTGTATAATAACACCCATAAATGTACTGAAAAAAACACTCAAAATACTGGTGTTAAACGATAAAGTAATTAAAAAACTTTGTAAAAAACACACATAAGAAGTAAAAGGAAAAAGGATACGCGTTTCGTTCAAAAATTGTTTTGAACTTCTTCAGTCCAAGCCCTTCGACGTAAAGAACACAGGGAACTGAAAAGAGTTCCCTGTGTTCTTTACGTCGAAGGGCTTGGACTGAAGAAGTTCAAAACAATTTTTGAACGAAACGCGTATCCTTTTTCCTTTTACTTCTTATGTGTGTTTTTTACAAAGTTTTTTAATTACTTTACCCATAAATGTATTTATCAGTTTGTTGAAAAGTTCAATTGTGTGTTAGTTTTTATTAATTAGTTTAGTTTTATATACTAATTAGTATAGTTTAGTATTAATTAGTTAAGTTTTTATTAATTTTACATTCTGACACCAGTTTTAGAGTGTCTTTTGATAATTGATGTTATACTATGTTTATTGTGTGAGATCCTAAATTTCGGTACCTAACATTTTTACTGCGAATTTTTATTCACACTCTCAGTCAAGTGTTTATTCGAACTACCGATACTACTAGAAATTGCAACATTTTATTTGTAGGAAAAACTTGCATGGAATGCGGAAGTCTTGCGGAATTCGTTACTTTGTTTGCTTTTATCTGCTCTATCAGTGTTGGCATTTAAGAATATAAAAATGAACAATTTTCATCTGGTCACTTTGATAAGTCATATGTTTTGTTGGAAAATACTACTTTAAAACATTAAAAGACATTAACAGAAAAGCATGAAATGTCTTTCTAAACATCTTAAAATTAGTTATAACAAAGATTCTACGCTTAACAAATATTACATGTAAGTTTTTTCCCTCCTAAAATTCTGTGTCGTCGTAGCTATGGCTGGCCATGCGGCCTTCTGCCAGGGTTGCAAACTTTCAGGGGGACGTCTTTTGAAGTCTTTGTGCTATTATTCTGCTTA
This sequence comes from Cheiracanthium punctorium, assembly GCA_038373885.1. Taxonomy (NCBI): domain Eukaryota; kingdom Metazoa; phylum Arthropoda; class Arachnida; order Araneae; family Cheiracanthiidae; genus Cheiracanthium; species Cheiracanthium punctorium. Next base: position 379,492 of record JAWZYV010009895.1, on the reverse strand, counting down.
GGACACAAGTGTCTTGGAGGGGGGGGATAAAATTCAAATTTTGCCTTGTGCAGAATTTTAGATTATTAATCCGATGTATGTCAGTCACTATGTACTTTGACAGTGCCTGAACTTAAATTTTTTGGAAGTGAAACGAAATTATAAAGCTGCAGTCCCCCCCCTCCCCCCCCCAAAAAAAAAAATTGCTAAAGGGTAACGTACTGCTTTATTATCCACTTTGAATAGGCAAAATTATCTTTTTTTATATAATTCAGCCCTTCAAAAATTTTTTTACATTGGTTTAGACCAGTGGTTCCCAACTAGTGGTCCGGACCACCAGTAGTCCGAGAGCAAATTCTGAAGTGGTCTACGAAGCGAGTGAGTAATTGAAAAATAAGCAAAATAAAAATGAAATCTTGAAAAATAAGCAAAGAAATAGACTGAATACGTGAAGACGTATTAATAAATCACATTTAGCTTAACAATTTTCCTAATTAAAAAAAAAGTATGCATTTCTAATTTTATTAAAGAACCGTTTTTGAATATTTCATTTATCATTACATTTGTACATAAATGCATAAAGTTTTGTATTTCTTTTCTGTTTTTAGGTTAATGTTACGCCCCCCCCCCCCTTTCCCTTCCGGAAGGAATCATTTTAAGTGGTCCGTGGATAAATTGGAAATGGAAAAGTGGTTCGCGCGCTCTTAAAATTTTGTTGTATTGTGCATTCTGTTTGAGTGATTTTTTTTTCTTCTTCTAAAATTTAGCTGCTCTCAAAATACATTTCTGGATCCGCCCGGCACAGGGGCGCTGTGTTGCCCCCTCTCCCCTACATCCAGTACTGACTGACTTGGATAGATCCCCTCTTCCCTCCTTTTAAAACCGTTGATGGGGTTTTGAAAATCTCTTACATGAAATCTGTAACCTGTTACTTAAATCGGTATAACATTTTCCTGAGATATTGATGTATAAGGTACTAAATATTATCCGCTATAAATATTACTAAATATTATCCGCTAAAAGACTTCTAAAAGTAAACATTTTTGGTTTTAGCGCTGGGCTTTTTCTGCTTATCTTTACTTTTGAACTTCTAAATATGTTTATGAAATTTTAATTTTCGGTAACCTGTTTTGTGATATATGAAGTTAAAATACAAATTAATTTTAACATCATCTGTAACTGATGAAAACATTTTCGTTGAAATAGTTAATGCCTGCCGCTACATTAAGGTTATATCTATATAAATAAAATTAGACTTTTGTCTGTACATTTCTTGGAATTCAAAAATTTTGCGATTTCTATCCGTTTCAAGCACCCGGGAATCCGATGCGACCCTCAAAAAAAAGTTTGTCTGTCTGTCATTCTGTCGTTCTGTCATTCTGTCTGTGACGCTTTTTCTGTTTAAGCATCACGTAAAAACGGCTGAAGCGAATGATATGAAATTGAGTGTCATGATAGGTGGTCACTCAACTTAAAACATAGGCGTGGAATTTAAAAAAAAATCTTGATTGGATTTTGAGATTTTGCGAAAATCGTTTCAAACTGCGTAAATTTGTGTTCAAGCATCACGTAAAAACGACTGAAGCGAATGATACGAAATTGGGTGTCATGATAGGTGGTCACTCAACTTAAAACATAGGCGTCCAATTTTTAAAAATTTTCATTAGATTTTTAGATTTTGCGAAAATCGTTTCAAACTGCGTAAATTTGTGTTCGCACATCACGTAATAACTGCAAAGGTGAAAAAATGATATTTGGTGAAATGATAGGTGGTCACTCACCTTGAACTATAAGCATCTAATTTTAAAAAATCGATCCGATTTCGAGATTATGCGAAAATTGTTTAAAACTGAGTGAATCTTTGTTCCCGCATTACGTAATAACGACTAAAGCGAATGATATGAAATTTGGTCACATGATAGATGGTTGCTCAACATAAACTATAGGTATCCAATTTTTTAAACATTTTCATTAGATTTTGAGATTTTGTGAAAATTCTCTCAAAATACGTTTATATTTCTTCAAACATCAAGTAATAACAACTAATACGAATGATACGAAATTTAGTGATATGATAGGTAGTTGCTAATCTTAATTTATAGGCGTTGAATTTTTAAAATATTTTGATTACATTTGGAGATTTTGCGAAAATCGTTTTAAAATGCTGAAATTTTGTTCCAGCATCACGAAATAAAGACTGCAGGGAATGAAAAGAAATTGGGTGACAGGATAGGTTGTCACTCAACTTAAATTCTAGGCTTCCAATTTTTCAAAGATGTTGATGAGATTTTGAGATTTTGCGAAAATTATTTCTATATTCGTAAATATTCGTTCGCGCATCACATAATTACGACTAAAGCGAATGAAATGATATTACTTAGTGTCTCTCTTAACCTGTAATATTTTAACAATACATAAAAATTATAACTTTGCTTTCTTTACTTTGGCAACATACTACATCCATTCTGTGTACTCCTACAATGCTGACGAAAGTTCTTACTTTTTGGAAATTTGCATTCACTAACCCGTCAAGGACGGGTACTTCAGCTAGTTATAAATAAAAGTGAAAAAAAAATCAATGCCACTAATTTTTACACGAAGTGAAATATTGTATGAATTTTTCCTGTTTAAATAAAACTGATAATCCTACGACATCCTTTCTTTTCTTTCCCCCAAATTCATTCAATATTGTTCTAATATTTTTAATCTACAAATTTTTAATTGAATCGAATTTTTATCTAAGCAAAATAAAAAAGTCTGGTGTAATCTAACTTAATCAAAGTGCACTTCTCTTTACAGGGGTCGATCCAGGAATTTTTTTAAAGGGTTCTATTTTTGTGGAAATTGATTATTTTTGCGAATTTAATGCACATTTAATTGATTAAATTTTGTGAATGTTTATGCCATTTTTAATATAAGTTACCTTTTTATTAAAATAATTGATAAAACAGATTAAAATATTGTTTAAAATGCCATTTAAGAGCCGTTTTAATCGATTGTACTTTTGTGAGGGGCCGTTTAATTAGATTGTAATTTTTTAAAGGGTCGTTTTAATCGATTGTAATTGTGTGAAGGGGTCGCAAAAAGGACCCAATTTCCGTCTGCATCGACTCCTGCTTAGTAATTTAAAATTAACAATTGCGTTCCCACTTTTTAGTCGATTGTTTTTAAAATGGATGTTCCGTATGTTGTTTTATTAACAGTTGCTTATTTAAGCAATTATAACTTCAGTTCAAAATTTTTCTGAAAGGTTAAAAATTAGTTTGACCTTCATATGAAAAAAATTCAGTTGCGAATTTATTTTTTTATATTACTTTCAGGTTTTTCGTGTCTAACCTAAATCAACGTAGCAACTTTCGCAAAGTTTTCCTTCTTTCTTCTGGGGGTTGAAAAATAGTCTTTGCATTGATAACTGATTTTGCTTATCCCTAATGTCTTTTTTAAGTTCAATAAAAATATCAACGGATGTTTTTATCGCCAATTTAATATGTGGGTATTTATTTAATACTTTATAATTAGATATCACATATTTCATCGAAACCGAATATATGTATATAATAAAAATCTATATAAACTCCTTCAAAACCCAATGAAGTAGACGTTCTGCCGCTGCCGTTGTCATGACAACCAAACACTCCCGCCCAGATAGATTGAGTTGAGGAGCCCCAAGATCTGATCTGGGGAAGGTTATTTAACAAGGGGAGGGTGATATGTCGGCGCCTCAGTGGCGTAACTATACGTCTAGCTTGGGTTTCTAGAAATTTGGAATTCCAGCATCTCCCTACCCTGGTTTTGAGTTTCGCTAATGTGTTTGAGGGAAACCGTTGGTCAGTGATCTCTTAATACAGATCTGGTTTTTTGTAACGCTTCTCTTTTGCTATTGACGTGTGTCGGATAAGGGAGGGAGGAGGTAGGGGGTCTGTGTTGCTAGTGTTAGATTTCGACAGTAAATGCTCCAATTTTATTTTTCCTATTTCAAGATCAAAAGATTCGCTTTCGCAGGTCCCCCCCCCCCCCCCTTCCGTCCAGTTGACAACTTACAAACGCCGTTATCAGCGGAAAAACGTGTTCTTTGATATTGGACAAAGGAAAAGTTTACTGGAATGAGTGATGTGTCTTTCTGTCTTATTTTATGATTAATTATTTTATTATATAATGTTTGTTTGGGCAATGTTCAGGGGTTGATTTTATTTAAAACATCTAGCCCTGTTTTTATTAAATGAAATTAAAAGATTTAAGAAATATTTGTTTTAAACAAGACTGAGCAGCTAAAAAGTGAAAACATTATTGCAAGTTAAAACCAGAATTTTATTTCAAAGCAGTGTCCATAACCAAAATTGGATAGTTTGAATTAAGGCCAGTAAAATTTATTTTGTTCTTTCAAAACTGAGTGAAGATATACAATGATAATAGTATCTTTTATCTCCTTAAATTGAAATAAACTTAAATACTTATTAAAATGTTAAATGGACAATCGTGGAACTAATGAAGGTACAGTGCATGATTGAGAGCACAAAAATTTTGACAACTTCATACTCAAATTTTAAAAGGGAAAGAAAGAGAGGAAACATGTATTGAGTTTTTTTTTTTTTTTTTTTTTTGAAACACAGGGAAACGTTTATTACAAAACATTTATAGGAGAACAATTCACTCACTAACTGCTGTCCTGTCACGGTTTAGCTATCGAATCAAAGTGTAAAAAAAATCGTGATTAAAAAAAAATAATAATGATTTTCTTTTTTAAATCAGATTTTTTAACTGTTTGTAGATAGCTGGTAAATTTCTAGTTGTTACAGTATAAATCTGTTAACAAATATTTCTTTGATATGCAAATGAAATAATTTTGTCCCAAGTGGATGATTTTGGAAGCATAGGAAAATTCACTGATTATATATTGACTTACTTTGCATATTTAAAAGTGCAGATTTCTGAAATTAAACTTTACTGAAATGCTAATCGGATGCAGTAATAATATTATGCACTACCTCTTTCAGCTTGTGAGCCATCAATCAGTATTAAAGGCTAATTGATGGATGTTATGACACAATTCCAAATATGTATTAACGTAGGTTTCTTTGCACATTAAAGTTCTTGAAAATATGATGGCACACATAGGAAATGCAACATTGTGATTCTAGAGTACTGTGAGCATTTATGTCTTGCCCGACACAAGTTCAATTGATCATATCTAAATAAAAACTTAAGTTAGGTGAATGGTTTTCCTTTTTTATAACAGTATGCTACATTTTTTTTACCCCCCCCCCAAAAAAAAAAAAAAAAAAACTGTTTATGTATCTCAATTTTTTGTACAGTTATTAATATGGACTAAAATGCTCACAACACTGTGGAAGCATTCAATTATCAAATAAAAGTTCTTTAAAATATGATAGCCCATAGTGATAAAAGTCCATAAATCCTAACTGAACATTTTCTGGTGTCATGTTCATGCAATAAAAAAAAAAAAAAATTGAAATCGGTAAATTTTCACAATTAATTCCTATCGTTAAAAACAATTGATGGTTTCTGATTTCTGTTTCTCGATGTGCAACTGGGTCGGCGGGTAAGGAACAGGTGTCATTGAGCCAATAATGGCCTGTGGGCCAAAATTTGAGCATTCCCGATTTAAATCAAAGATTAAAAAAAAAAAAAAAAAACAGTTGATTTTAATCATAATTAAAATCACAAATCATTGACATCCTGCATCAAATAGAGGACAATTTTCACAAAAATGTTTATTACAGTACATATTTACATTTTTTTAATGAGACAGTAAATTTAAACACAGTTTAAAATTCATGCTAAACTCTTAACTCTTAGTGAAATCTCAAAACTCATTTTATAGTGATTTTCCTCATTTTGTAGTGACTCTATTATTAAAGTGAATTTTCTGGTGTAAATGTGCAAACTTATAATAATATAAACTTATTTTTTAAATTGTCTCGAAGACAGCAGCTTTTTTTGCTTTTTCTCATTTGATGCTTAAGTAATCAAAAACTGCATAATTACAAAGTGAAAATAATAATTAAAATTTGCACTTGCATCCCCATAACCTTATTCACATGCTTGGTGGGGAAATTAAAGATGCAGTTTCTGACAAGTGCCAAAACCTGCAAAATTGTCTTGCAGTCAGTCTCATTTGATGCTTAAGCAATCAAAAACTGCATAATTACCAAGTGAAAATAATAATTAAAATTTGCACTTGCATCCCCATAACCTTATTCACATGCTTGGTGGGGAAATTAAAGATGCAGTTTCTGACAACTGCCAAACCTGCAAAATTGTCTTGCAGTCAGCATGGGAAATATTGCTCTTTAACTGGGGATGCTGCAGATTAGGGATGCAACGGATATCCAGTGAACATTGTGTATCTAGCCAGTATGCTGGATAATTGGCAGTAGCTGGATATTACAAATATCTGGCAATACATCTGGCCTAAAATTATATACTGAGAAATAACATAAATAAACATAATAAATGAAAAAAATTCTAAAAACTGCAAGAATAAAAAGTTAGGAAAAAAAACAAAGTTGTGAAAATATTTTGTTTTTAATACATTTTAGAATATATTTTTATGTATAGAAAACAAATAAATATTAAGCACTTCTATCTTTTTTCTAAGATTGGTGAATTATGATACAAAAACACTAATTATTTTGCTTTCTTTGTAGGAATTTGGTTACTTTTTTTTCCACGAATTGATCCTGCTTATGAGAATAGTCTACTTGCTGTAGTACCCCCCCCCCCCCTCTTAATTTCAATGAAATAGGGAAATTTGTTACATTAATTTTCCAACAGTTAAATGGCGATATTTTTCTTTCAATAACTGATTTTATACGATATTTATCTAACTCTTGAGGAGAGCTGATTCATCAAAAAACATTTATTCACATAAACTTTAATTGCAGAATTGGTACTAATTTCATGGAAACAGTCTAAAAAAGATTTCTGATTTTTCAATCAAATGATTTAAAACTAATAAGAAATATAAAAAAAAGTAATAGCTGAATAATCCAAGAAAACTAGTGGAAATAAAACTAAAAAAAAGAAGGAAACACTGCTGCCGGATATCTGGTTGAAAGTTTAGCCGGATATCTGGTATCCGGCCATATTGATATCCGCTGCATCACTACTGCAGATCACTCAATTTCCAATGTTTGCATCTTTGAAAGGCAGTTTTCATAACACAGCAGCTGTGGTGAGTGTTGTTACCTATAAGTCTAACTCTGTGGTGCAACAATGAGCAAGTATAAATTGCCGGTAGTCTATATTCCAATGTTTGAAATAAAATGATATTGTTCTCCACACACAAAACTTCATAAATTATAATAGTGAATAATTAAAACCTTAGTAACTTTACATTGATAAAATAGCTCTGAGGGAATTGCATTTTATAATTGCATATTAAGTGTCTTAAAATTTGAAATCATTTGCATTTTTCATACCAACTAGGAAGAGTAAGTCTGGGGCACACTAAGAAATACTCTGCTGAAACGATGAGAATGAGCAGATTAAAAAGTTTTTAAATTCTCAAAGTTACTATGCATTATTTCTGATGACTTAACCTGTAGGCTGTTGTTAATAAATTGCATGTTTTCTTATATAAATGTAGAAAAAACTAAATATTCAGTTTTTGTTCCCCAATTTGTGTTTTCAAGTGTATTCTTGAACTGTTAATCAGTGAGAGTCAGTAAATATTCAGAAAATGGTTTTAAATGTATGGTATCTTGCTAAATGTTTTAAGTTTATTCCTTTTTGTGATGTAATTTTGTGTTTAAGAATCTTTCTGCAAGCTACACAAACTTATTATTCTGAAGATGAATAATGCAGCATACGAAGAAACATTTTTGAAATTTTAAATCTAACAATTTCTTTGCATTTGAAACTGTTCCTTATGACATTTTTTGCTTTTTCACGAACAATTTTTCTTTATTTTTTCTAAATTAAATTTTCCCTGTGATGATGTTATTATTTTTTGTCTTTTTAGGTAACATATCAAACACCTCAAAATGTCACTCTCACTGAAAGTGAGTGTTGTAGAAAAAAATGTAGTCAAAACATTACAGTTCGAACCTTCCACAATTGTCTACGATGCTTGCCGAATAATCAGAGAAAAAATATCAGAAGGTGGTGGCGACTCAGGCCTTGCCGAATGTAAGTGTTTTAATCTATTAATTATTTTTCAACAGAAATTATAAATATAATACTTTAAATCTAGAAGTTTCCCAAAATTTGAAAACACGCACATTTTTACGCTAATTTATGACATAATCTCAGTACTATATATTCTAATTGATTGTAAACATTTAAATTTGTTTCTTTTTGGGGGAGGCGGGGGGGGGGGGGGGGACTGAAAATTATTTACTGTCAAATTAGTCTAACGCTTATTTTTTGTAAGAAAAACTTTGTTTTATTTAATTCCCCAAAAGTTTCAGTCAAAAAACACTACTTAGGAAGCTGATATTTCTTAGGCCACTTACTGGTATTGCTGGCTTTTTTAATTTTTAAGTTAGTTTCTAGATTTGATTTAATTGATAGCCTGATCAAAATGCATGGAACGATAAATGAAAAAAAAAAAAAAAAAAAAAAAAAGCTTAATCAGAAATTTGGCTGAATCTCCCTAGGAATGACTCAAACACATAATTTTGACCTTTTATTTGCTTTCTTTGTTACTTTGTCCAATTTTGAGATTTGAAAATAGAAATTTTTGCTTACTTCTTGTCATTTGATCTAATTGAAACCTCACATGCTTATTTAAATCATATGTTCCTGAATACCTCTGAAAATATTAATTGCTTTCTTTATCTTTTTGCAGCAAAGAATTATGGTCTGTTTCTAGCTGATGAAGATCCCAAAAAAGGAGTATGGCTAGAACCAGGAAGGTCTTTAGAATATTATTTATTAAGAAATGGTGTAAGTATCTTATACCATATGTATGGAAGTAAAATAGGATCTTTTTCGTTAATTTTTTTGGGGGGGAGGTCCCCCCTCTACCACCCCCCCTTTAATCCGCCCTTGTCATTGTTGCTGTTTGTGTCAGATTCATCTAGGTTTAGCACCATACCACAAATTTCACCGTCCATTAGTATGTTCACAATTGGTGCATCTTTATCAATGTCCATCACTTCTTCAATGTCTTCATAATCAAAATCAAATGAATTTCTTGAACTTTTTGCCTATTTCAAAGTTGCCAGGAAATCAGAAACTTCGTTTTCAAAAGCACAGGCTTGAGAATTACGGAACACATCCAATTCAAAATCAGATTAACTTTTCTCATCAGTGAACAAAGTTACTGACCATGAATTGTTGTGCCTTGCATGTTTTAAAATGTCTGCTGTTCTACTTTCCCATACTCTTGCTAAACACCCAGTTGCATCTTTAAGATTGAACTCTTACACATAATTACATGCATCTCCCAGTCGTTAACAAAATTCATCAATTTGTTCAGAAAATTGCTCTTATATCCACATTTCAATAAACTTAGAACACCCATATCTGTAGGTCATTACATAATTCTAATTAAGTTTTATTTGGAAATAAGTGGTAGTATAAACTTCTACATGAAGTACTAATTTTATTGTTATTCAAGTAGGTACATTATTTCTCAGTAAAATTCAAGATTCATCTCTTGTAAGTTTATTGTCTTCTATTGTTATATTATTTAAGAAAAACATGACTGTGATAATATTTAGGTCAGCACTCTATTTTTAGAGTACTCACAGCTTAATTTGTGCATACTAAAATTTGAAATTTTATGTATTAACACTTCAAGGAAACACTTTATGAAATAAATAAACAATGTATGTGTATGTACCCAATTTTTAGTATTTCTATTCTTTCAGGACCTTTTAGAATATAAACGTAAAATGAGGCCTCTCAGAGTTCGTATGTTAGATGGAACTGTCAAAACCGTCCTAGTTGATGACAGTCAAGTTGTTGCTAATCTTATGGTTGTTATTTGTACAAAAATTGGTAAGATTTTTATCAGAATTGTAGCATCTTTTAAAATATACTATAAGAAACAAATTGTGGTTATATATAGACCTGCATTCTTTAAATTTGCTTGTAAATACTTCAAGTAGTGCCAGGAAAGGGGTGGGGGAGAGTCCAGGATCCCTTGTTTTCTGTATGCATTTGTTTATACTTTTATCAAAAATATGAATAATAAGTTCATATTAAACTGATTTAAAAGCAAAAAGTATCCGTCGTGGCTCCAAAGTCCTCCAAGTTGTTAAACGATACCTCTGGGGGTGCCGATTTCAGGGGGTTGGTCCCTCCTCTGGAATTGGTTCAAAATTACGGGACCCCGAGCTAAGACAGACTTCCTCCCACTGGGGCTCATTGAAATGGAAGCCGCTCCTTCGGCCCATCGCCTGCCTATATAGGGGGATCTGTCACCGCAACGCGGTTGCCAGAGGGCATTAGCAACAACAACACAACAAAAGTAAAAAGTTATTTTAATATATATACATCCCTACTCTTATGAAAGATGTCTGTCTGTCTCTGTTTCTTTGCAGCATTAAGAATAAACGGGTACTAATAGAATAACCAAATTTGGTAGGCAGGAAGTTTTAAACATAAAATTATGCTTCTTGAAGCAACTTTTTTTTTCAAAACTCTACCTAGAAAATTTTAATTCAATATTTTTTCGATTTTTGAGCAATTTTTTACAGATATTCAACAATAGGAGTAGAGATGATATCTACAAGAAAAAAGCCGATATATCAGATAGAAAAGAACATTTTCTTTCAAAAGCAGTTTGTTCTAAATGTTTAACATTATTTACCAATTTTTGAGATTTTTTCAAAGAAATTTCACATTTATTGGAAATTTTCGAGAAATAATTTTTAAATTGTTGCAGCTTAAAATGTATTCATCACAATGTTTTATAATTTGGTCAGATAATTAAGTACACATTCAACCTCTTTAACCCTCCATGCGGTTGGGATGTAAAATCCCATCCACTTTACTCCAGTTATCATTGCAATGCATCTATAATTTAAATTAGTTATAACAGTGAGATATCATAAAATATGTTTTGATATTGAAGCTTGTATGTAATTTAGGAGTCTTATTTTTTAGTAATTACAAATCTTACTCTTAAAATTTTAATTTTTTATAATTTAAAAGGTATGAAAATTTTACCTTGAAAACAAGATTATATTATTTGCCCATTTCCAAAATACTCGGAGGGTTAAACTTGAAACGAAATAAAAATATAGATTTGGAGATTTATGAATTTTAGGATGAAATAGCTTTTTAAATTCAATTAGCTGCTGCATAGGAATTTCATTATTTATGCATTATATTTTGAGTTTTGTTGCCTTGGTAACACAAATATGAAAATTTTACATTTGGAAAAAAGAGAGGGGGGGGGAAATTTCAAACGGGGTACCAAGCTTTAAATGGTAAGTTTAACCCTCCAAGCGGTTAGGATGTAAAATCCCATCCACTTTACTCCAGTTATCATTGCAATGCATCTATAATACTTATAACACTGAGATATCATAAAATATGTTTTGATATTGAAGCTTGTATGTAATTTAGGAGTCTTATTTTTTAGTAATTACAAATCTTCCTCTTAAAATTTTATTTTTTTATAATTTAAAAGGTATGAAAATGTTTTAAAAGGAACTGTGTGTTCAACAGTTCCTTTTAAATGAATCTGAACTACTACATCCTTTTGATTTCACAAGCCTAAACACTCATTGGAAATCCATTCAGATTTATAGATTCTGGGGAAAAAAAAAAAAAAAAAAAAAAAAAAAAAAACGCCATGAATGATTTTAGCAAATTCTCATTTCTAATTAAGTGAGGTGCAAATGATTAGAATTTAAGGTTACATATCATTTACAAATTTTCAAATTGTTGCATCCTGAAATCTTGCCAGATAATTCAGAGCTTTATTTTAACATATGGTCCTTATGCCACAGCACTAACTTTTTACGAAGAAACATTTACCGACAAATCCAGACCCTTTTCTCTAAGTAATGGTAGTCTGGATTTATTTCAACAGTTCCTTTTTAAATGAATCTGAACTATCTATTTAAAGTTCAGTTTCTAATTACAAGAGTAAAACAAAAGCACATTGGTTTTGATGTTGACATTGGTGCACACGATTTTCTTTGGCAACAACTCTCATTCTCCTTATTCAGATGTCAGGTTTTATAAAGATTATTTGATACTTTAAATCCCATTTACACATTATGTTTTTTAATTGTAAAATAAAATGTTTGTCCAAATTATGTAGTGTCTAAGGATTAATGCTATAACTTAAAATTAAAAAACTATGATGTAGAAATAAGACATTTTGAAAGTGAGAAGTTTTCTCTACAAACCATCAAGCTTTTCTTGTTTTGATCGCAAATGATGCTGATATAGTTTTTTGTCTCATGATATTGCAATGATCTCAAGTTAGTACTCATGATGCAAATTTTCCACCAAAATTCAAATAATTTTACTTTGTTTTAGATTCCAGATCACTGGAATCAATTAGAATTACACAAGTAAGAAAAATTTTTGTTTCCTACCTTGTGAAGAATGGGCTCCCAACTAATATATATATATATATAAATAGGCGGACACTTGCTGATTGGGCATTTGCCAATACAAAGGCCAGAAGGTTATTGGCCATTCTCTTATGGGGGCAGCCAGCATTACCCCCCTATGAATGGATGGAAGTTAACACTCAAGCCCAAGCCGGAAATAAAACCCAGACCCAAGACGTAATTAACCACTACACCACCTGGGCAGCAAAATGTTAAATGTATGTTTCAATAAATGCTCTCTCTCTCTCTTTAAAAGAGCGAAAGTACCTTAAAGAGAAGAATAATAATAAAGCCAGGCAAAGTCAATAAAATAAATATGAGTGAGATATTAAAAGAAAGGTTTAAATGTTGCAAAAGAAAACACATATGAATAATAAAACAAGTAAATCAGGTCATCATCGATAAGATAATAAAACTTAAGATTAAGTTTGAAGAGTAAAAATATGGAAAACTGTAATTGTTAAAAATATATATATAAAATAGTACAAAGAGGCAAAAAATCAGTATTGCTATTAACAAATAAAAGCAGCAAAAGTGTTATATAGAATAATTTTTAAAAAATTGTTATTTTTTATTTCTTATAAATCCTAATTGTATATATCATTTTAAAGGAAATGTTTTCTATAAAGATTATTATTTACAGGTATTACTAATCATGATGAGTTTTCTTTAATAAGAGAATTTCCAGATGAAAACAAAGAACCAAACACAGGAACCCTGACTCTCAGAAAAGTATGTAATGGATCTTACTTTATTTATTTATATTTATTTATTTATTATTATTATTGTGTGTGCATGTACATGTTTAAGGTAATTTATTTTTAATGTGTTTATTTTTTAATTCAGGAAAAGAAAGATAAAGACAAAGATCAGAAAATGGAGCAGTTAAAAAAGAAACTGAGAACAGATGACGACTGTGAGTATGTTGCTAAATTATACATTACTAGCTGCATAGCCTAGCTTTGCTCCGAGGTATTTGGTGTAAAAGCATAACTTGCAGGCGGGAAATTGTGCACTGGTGTCGGCTAAAAATTTTTGAAAAATGTAGTTAGCTCATCTACTTATGTGATTAATTTCCCAACTACACAAATGCCTTATTAGCAGAGCCTGATCATAGGAGGTTGGGGCTCCAGGGCTAGAGGTTATTTTGGGGCCCCTATACTATATCACAAGTACTTTAACTTATTTTTGTTTGCTGTTGCATTTTCCTGACATAAAAATAAAACATTTTTAAAGAATACTAAAATTGAATTAAAAATTACCTATTTATACTTATTTAGAACAAGACTATGTATTGAAAAGTGATAATATTTTTTATCCTGTTTGTATTATTAGGTGCGATAATTCAAGGAATGACAATTATGAGGCACGGGAGCAAAGTTCCTCACTCCAAAAAATTTTCTTCATACACCAAAAAGTTTGAAATTTTCTTTCCTTCATCATGAAATAAAAAATGTTAACAAATGGATATTTTGTAATAAGCATATATATATATATATATATATAGCCATACCATACGTTTCCAAAAACTCCTAACTTCTTGTTTATTCATCCATGAGTCTTAAAAACCATTGAATTAGAAGAACAATAAATAAATTAAGTCCATTTATTGTCAAAAAATATGCTGTAGATATTACAAAGGAAATTTAATTGCAAAAATTTTATTATTGCAGTATTTATGAATATCTAATAAATCAGGAAATTTGGGGGCCCTTATTTTTCCCGGGACCCCAGGCTATTGCCCCGCATGCCCCTGTGATAATCAGGCTCTGCTTATTTGAATATGAATTTTTAAAACATTAGTCTGCATATATATGCAACTCTTTAAATACTGTATATGCCACTACTACCAAAAATTTGTTTAATCCACAAATCAAAAAGAATTTAAATAAAAAGTAGTACTAAATCCATTTAACTAAAATAATATAGATCATTCACAAAGTTACCATTATCCTAAAATAAAAATTATAATACAAATCTCCCAAGTCTCGCAGCTTGAAAACTGATAATAAAATAAATCGTAATACAATTTCGGCAGAGCAGGTTTCTGAAGGCCAAATCTGTTCAAGATTTCAGCTTTGGAACAAGAAAAGAATGCAAGGAACCAAGAAATTAAATTTTTTTAAAGTATGTTCCATTAAGAAAAAACTGATGATTAATAGCACGTGAAATTTTAATAATCATCTTAGTTGTATAATCATTAACATTTTAAAATATGATGTGATAAATTTGTTATTATTACTTAATAAAGATTACCTATTCTAAAAATCAGAATTTTCTAGCAGCATTTTAATTTAATTTAATTTTTATTTTTTATTTTTATATTTTGCACATTCAATGTGGAAAGTGGTAAAGTTAACACAACATTAAAATAACTGTGGTAATAGGCTGAGATAACTAAACATATAAAAAAAACTATAATACCCTTGAAAAAGCCTGTATGTCTTTGTCCAAAAACAAAAAAAAAATAGAAATACATAATGCCTTACTTCAACAGAGAGAAATTGGCACAGTAAAACTATAAATTTCCTGCTTGGTGCCAAGAGTTTCATAAATAAAATTTATGAATCTTATTTCAAAGGACACTCGAAGCAACTAAGTTTAGTAATGATGAAAGGGGATTGGTGGCCCATTGTACCTGAATTAACTTGCATACTTAAAGGAAATATTTTGGCCTAAAAAACTTTATTACTGAGCTTAGTTGCTTCTATTGTCCTTTCAAATCAAAACAATAAATTTTATGCATGAAGAAACTAGCTAGCACCAAACAAGAAACTTTTAAGTTTTACTATACTAATCTCCCTGTAATGAAACTTGACATTACGTATTTCTATTTTCTTGTTTTTTGTTTTTAAAATTTTTTTTTTTTTTTTTATGGGTTTAAACACTTGAGCTATTATTACGCAGGTTTCATTATTAAGTGCCTGTTTAGCAGCTTCCGTAATTTCACCTATTTATGTTATGTTTTCAATTTTTCATTTAAATATATTATTAATACCAATAAATCTATCTAGATTTAATTTCAATAATACTCTTAGCAGAATGCAAACTTTAACTGAAACTTTAGCCATTCATAGTACATTAGTTTCCGAAATTTAGGACTGATGCTAATTTAGGACTGTTTTCGGAAACTATGTACAACAGTTCCATGGCAATTAAAAATGGGGAAATAAGATAGACGTAGCATGATAAAAAAAGACATAAGCCAAATTTGAGAATAAAATAGGTATGTTACTCTGTGGTTTCAAATTGACATTAAGGTGTACATAACCCTGATGTTTGTGTAAAAAATCATTAGCGCTGTGTTTTGTTAAATGCTTAAAAATATTTTTTCAGATATTTTGTTGTTACAATACTAAGCATCGTAGTTAAAACATTTCCATGTGCACTTTTATTTAAACTGTCCTTAAGAGAATATTTGAAATTAGTATTAGCAGTGCATCTACTTGTTTAAACATAGTTACTTAATGTAACATAGTAATATATATATATATTTTTATTGAGTTGCTAAGATCACCCAATAAAAAAATATTGTCAGCTAAAATCTCCACAATATTTTGCTGCATTCATTTATCATTGTTCATGCAGAGTGTTTCTTTTGTCAAGTATATAAAGGATAGATAAATGCATCATTTTTAACATTTAAACCATAATTGGAAATTGAATCATTTCATTAAGATGTCCTCGTCCGAAACTCAATTATTGCATTTCATACTTCGATCAAATACGGCATATTTTTAGCTGTTACTTTTCTGAATAATACTATCTCTTTTTTCCTTCTCAATATACCCTAGATATTCTTACAAAATCCCAATGAATGAAATTAATTCCATTAAAAAAATCATTTGTTATTATTATTTCATATTTTCAATTTGTTTTACAGCTTCACATTCCAATTTTCTTTCACACTAGGGAAAACTCAGCATTTTACTTTTGTTTTGATTAAACTCAAATAAAAAGTTATGTGAAATTTTCTTTCTCTTCTAGTAAATTGGGTTGATCACTCTAAAACACTCAGAGAACAGGGTATCGATGAAGAAGAAACGCTGCTTCTCAGGCGAAAATTTTTCTTCTCTGATCAAAATGTTGATTCACGGGATCCTGTACAGTTAAATCTGCTTTATGTGCAGGTAAGTTAATGATCACAGCAATACTGAATGTTTCAAAACTGACTGACTTATAAATTCTTGTAAGAAATTTTGAGCAGAGAGTTAATTCCAAAGCCCTGTTGCAGTTTTAATGTATGTACCTGTATATACAGTAACAGTGATCACTTATATATATATATATATATATATATATACCGGGTGATCCAAAAGTCAGGACAAATTTTAAAAATTAATAATTCGAAAACGAATAAAGATACAAAGATACGGTTTGCATCAAACGGATGGAAAAGAAACCGGGTTTTGTGTGGCAGTGAAACGAAAATAGTTCTGTTGGCATACAATATATGGTGCTATAATGTTTTATTTCACCAAAAGATGATTTACAAATTAAAAAATCGACAACTTACAAGTCAGCTTAATTACAGTGAATTGGTACTACAGTAAATTTTCAATGTGCTGCCCATCATTCAGAAGTACAGTTGTGAGACGAGTCATCACACTGTTCACAGCATTTCTTGCATTACGGCAGATACACTTTGGCGGATGGCATCTTTCAGTGCTGCTAGTGGTGCCGGCTGGTCGCGGTACACTTTTGACTTCAAGAATCCCCACAGCCAAAAGTCACAGGGCGTAAGATCGGAAGATCTTGGAGGCCATGATTGATTAAAGCAGCGACTGATAATGTGATCCTACCCAAATGTTGAGCGTAGCAGATGTTGCACAGGCAGAGCAATATGAGGTGGTGCTCCATCTTGCATAAAGGTGACTGTTTAAAGTGCCTGTCGCACTTGCAGTTCAGGAATAATGTTGTTCTGTAACAGTGCTGCATATCGCTGACCAGTGACAGAAACTGTTTTGAAACCTGTCTGTGTGACTTCCTCGAAAAAAAATGGACCAATTATGAAATCTGCAGTGAAGCCACACCAGACTGTCACTTTAAGCTGTTGCAAGAGTACCTCAACAAATGCATGTGGAAATCCTGTGGTCCACACTCGACAATTGTGGGTGTTAACAGTGCCAGAAAGTGTGAAATGCACCTCATCTGTCCAAAGCACAGTGTGAAGCCAGTCGTGCTGCTCTTCCATTTTATTGAATATCCAATTGTCAAAATCTCGACGAGAGTCGAAGTCAGGAGGTTTCAGTTCTTGGTTATGTTGTAACTTATAGGGATACCGTTTCAGGGTTATTCGCAGTGCTCTCCACACACTTCTGTACGATACTCCTGTCTGCCTCAAAACTTCTCGGGCACTGCTCTCCCCATGTGCAGAAATCGCCGACATGAATTGCACTGTCGTGACAACAGCAGCGGCTGTTAAGGGACAACCACTTCTTGCACGTGACGGAAAAGATCTGCTAGAATCAAATTTCTTCATCATTTTGATCAATGCAGAAGGCGTTATTGGTCCTTTTCTGCCTCGCATGCCCTTCATGTAGTGATATGCTCGCAATGCCACTGTGGCACTTTCCGCATTCTCATAATAAAGTTTGACTAAGAGGTCTTTCTGAACTATGGACAGCATTTCCATGCGTAAAAGCTTCGAATACCATTACCTGCTCCAGTTGCTTCCTTTTATATCACTTGTCGCTTTGCATAATCCTATATCAGAAATCCGACAGCGCCATCTGTTGGACACCAAGAGAACTATTTTCGTTTCGTTGCCACACAAAACCGGTTTCTTTTCCATCCGTTTGGTGCAAACCGTATCTGTGTATCTTGATTCGTTTTCGAATTATTTGTTTTTAAAGTTTGTTCTGACTTTGGATCGCCCGGTGTGTATATATATATATATATATATAGTAAAATGGCTTAACTTACGAATCAATGTAGCATCCACTCAACGGATACAATATTCGAATTAGCCATGGAATGTTAAATGTATTGATTTAGGGAAACAGTCACTCTTAAACAGCACATCTAAAAGAGCAAAATTATATGAAACCAAAAAAGAAATTCTATTATGTTGAACAATTTAAATATGATTATTTGATATATATAATAGTCTAGTGTAATTTTAACTCTTAAATTAGTTGTTGCTATAAGAAGCTAGTAAGTACCCCTTTTTTCATCAGAACTGAATGATTGAAACAGTGCTGTTAATTCTTATCCCATTGCTGTGTCCTGTTCTCAAATGAAAAACTTGCTCCACAATGCAAAATTTGCTCTTAACTGGTCCAAAACACTTTTTTTGCTTCATTTCTGTCTTCGAGTGTGCTTTTGCTATATTGATTTTTCATAAATTTGATAATATGCTCTTTTATTCAATGAAATCTTTTGCTTTCTGAATTTTATTGTATATAATTAATGTATTCAAATTGTTAATATTACATGAAGGACAAGATGCATTGTTCTAGTACAAATATTTCATTTCTGTAAATTTCAAATTTCTTTCTTAATACCTTGTACTGGGGAAAGAGAGGGGGGGGGGGAGTGATTGGAGAAAACCTTATTACACATTGAAAAAACTGTTACTTTTAGATTTTTTTTCAGTTATTTCCAAATAGCATTTGTGTTCACTTACAAAACTAAAATGTAGAAACCAATTTTTTAAAACTATTTTGGGCATGTTTGAAGGGCCTCTTTTCCTAAATACACCATTTCCCAAAAAGTGTGATGATTTAATGTTTTCTAAGATTCACTGTATGCAATTTTTTTTTTTAAATAGTATACTTTTTGTTGTAATTGTGTTAATTAAATACTTGGGAATAGAATATTCTGCTTCAAATCACAGTATCATCACCATTAATATCCTGCTCCAAAACCTTGATTTTCTGCCCCAACACTACATTTTCCCTACTTCCAAAGGTACTCCGAAATGGAACATTGAAGTTAGCATCACTGTGTTTAAGAAAATCACCTAATTTTGATTAAATCATTAAGTCTATGGAGAAAACATCATTAAGTCTATCCGACTAAAATTTTTGTGTGTTTCAAACTTTATCTACCTATAGGAATAGTTCTAATATGCATATATATTCTTTTAAGGAAAATTTTGATTTTTTTCATAATACTAATATAATTAAGTTTACAGATGCCCTTCCCCCTTGCTTTTTAATGGAAGTTTAATAGTATTTTAGAGATTATTTCATGCATATTAGAACTGTTCTAATAGATAGATAATAATAATTTAAGTTCTTATTAAAATTGCTTTTCACTGTAAATACTTAAATATTTACTTTTAGGCTAGAGATGCTATTATCAATGGAACTCATCCTGTTACCGTAGAACAAGCAGCTCAGTTTGCTGGTATGCAGTGCCAAATTCAGTTTGGTGATCATGTAGAAACAAAACACAAGCCTGGATTTCTAGAGTAATCATTTTTTATATTTCTTTTTAAAGATTTGTCAAAAATCAAAATCTACTTGCTTTAATGTAAGTGAGTAGTTATACTGAAATGTTTTAAATCATAATCTTCTTGCTATGGTTTTAGAAATTTATCAGAATGTGTGTATGTGGCAACACTCACACATCCAATCTTATTATCTCATGCCATGTGATCTACATTTTTTCTGTATGGTTGTCTGTTTTGCAGTGTTTTTCAATCATTTTGCTTTTTAATTATTTATGTATTTATATTTTTATATTCTTGGCCTACATGTGTTGAGAGAATGTCTTTTGATATGCCACACAACTGAAATCCTACTATTTTGTTGCTTTTAATTATAATCTTCTGGGTATGGCCCCTGATGAGTGCCCCAGAGATTATAATTTCCATTCCATTCATTTTGGATTAACTTGTGGTTCATTGTACTTTGATTTTCATAGTGTTTGGCACTCTGTTTCTGCTGCTATTCTTTTTTTCTTTCCACAGGGTATGTCATTTTTGCAGTAATATTCTTAGCGTTTTACTTATTATAATTATATATATATACACACACATACACTAACTGAAGGTCCCGTCCTTAGTACAGGAAAAGTGAAGAAAATCAAAATTTCATTATTTTATAATATTCCAGAAACTTTTAATTAATTCATCAAACAAAATAACATTGAGTTGCAGCAAACTTTTGCTTTTAAAAGAATTTAAAAAGTTAGACTAGAATTTAAAAAGTTAGTTAAAAAGTTATCACTTGCATGCAAGAAAAGAGACAAAACTAAAAAATAATAAAATTTTAAGGAGAGACAATTCAAGTAGGCGAAAAAAGGCTACCAGGTCGTTCCCCATCAAATTCAAAAAAAAAAAAAAAAAAAAAAAAAAACTCCACTACACCATTCAGATTTTCCTCAAATTTTTTACAGATGATTAATAGGCTAAGATAACCACAAAACACAATTTTGAAAGTTCTATGATAATTAAATACTGAGAAAATAATTATTATAATTTTTAAATTTCCGCATAAAATTCGCCATTTTTTTTTTCTTATTTCCTTGACTAACGCCTTATCTATAAAATTCAATGAAGTGAAAATTTGTTTACAGGGGTAACTTTCGAGATGATTCTAAAACTGTAATCAAAATTTGAGTATCTTCTATAGATTTTGCATAAACATTGCATTTGCCAAGAAGCATCATGAATTTTTTTTGACATGTTTGATTGGAAACACATGTTTTAAAGTTTTATATGTTAAGATGGTGCACTAACTACATGCCAAAAAATTTCATCTGGTCTTTTATCTCAGGAGCTGAGGGGAAAAAAAAAAAAAAAATCCTGGAACTTATACAATATATATCCTGCTCCTGCTAATATTATAAATCTGCAAAATTGCGTGTTTCTGGATGAAATTTGGAATGAAGATAGTTTATACCCCCAGGATTAACACATAGGCTACATTTCATGCATATAGTGTACATAGTTCTTTTACAGAGACACTCAAAAAATTCTGACACACTATGCTCTATGGACATCTTTGCAACTTCTGAAAGATTCTAGAGATTTTTCTTCCAATAGAAATCTACACTATCTATGAGTAACATAGGCTACAATTCATACAGCATAAATAGTACTTATATGGTGACACTCAAAAGAACTCTAATATCCTCTGTAGGCATCTCTGTAACTACTGAACCGATTCTAAAACTCAGTGGCGCACACAAGGGGGTCCAGGGGGTCTGGACCCCCCCCCATCGGCTTTGTTTTTTTTTTTTTCGATTGATTATTACCCTATATATCTATAGTAAATAAAATGATTCCAAAAAAAGGCAGCAATAGTTTCAGTTCTAATAAATGAAAAAAGAAATTTTTTTCTCGTTTTCCTCAACTTTTCAAAAACGAACTGAAAGCGAACATAAAACACCATCGTGTTCTCAAAACTGTACAACTATTATTTTGCTTCCTATTGTATTGTGTAGTGTATTCTTAAGGAACTGGATGGGACGAGTTTTGATGAATTCCATCTAATGAAAACGAGTTCTTTCATCACTGATTTTTGTCAATCTGGAACATCCCTAAAAGTTGGACCCCTCCCCCAGCCAAAAATCCTGTGTGCGCACCTGCTAAAACTTCTTTTCACTGAGAGAAAACTGTACTATCCCTGTATAATATAGGCTACTTTTCATGCATGTATCATAAGTTCTTTTTCAGGAAGACTCATAAGTATTTCATTAAGCTCTATGGGCATCTCTGTAACTATTGAAGATTATTCTAAAGATTTTTTTTTCATTGATAGAACGCTAAACTATTTCTGACAAATATAAGCTAAAATTCATGCATACAGCATAAATAGGTACTTTGCATGAAAAACTCTAAAAGATATAAACATTTTAAATTACAAAATTTAAACTTGAGCTTTATCTTTCATGTTTTACATTATGAATATCCCGTTTATTGTATGGATGAGTTAAAGAATTTTAACTGAAACTGTATTTTGGCAAATATCACTGTTACTTATTCTTGAGAGATTTTACATATTCATCTAAAACAGTGATATTCAAACTTTTAGCTGTAAGACCCTATTTTGGACATCAAGTAACATGTCTATGTGAAACCGAAATGTTAAGAAAAATATAAATTATTAATGCGGAATACATCTGTTTGTGTTTTTTTAATATCCAGTATATAATAAGCACCATTTAAATAAACACAACCTTTTATAAATAACAAAAATTTATAGAAATTACTGCTGATTTATAAAAGAATTATGGTAAGTTAATGTTAAATGTATAAAAAGGCAGTAATCAAAATTATTTAAAAAGTCTAGAATAATCCAATTTTATTAAAACAGTTATTAATTTTTGTAATTGTTCTAAAGTATGTTTGTAAATTTTGACATTTAATCAAATTTCAAAAGTAAAAATCAATATTTCTCTTCAATGTTAATGGTGAATTTGTATTTCACATTAAGTTTATTTGCAATTCCTTGTTACATCAAGGTAGGGGCATAGTCAGTAGGGTGGAGATATAGGAATATATCTTCAAACAAAATTTTCAAGTTAGTTAACATAAGCTTTATGACATGCATTTACTCAGGACTTAATTCATGTCACCCAAACCCTGGAGTAATTTCCTGTCTACGCCCCTACATCAAAATGATTTTTTTCCATCCTGAACAATGTTGACAATACATAGATTGAATACCATTGGTCTAGAAGGAAATCGTAATTAACTTAAATAGTAAAATAAAGTTAGAGAAATTAGAATTGATAACAATAAATAAAAATTAATTAAAACGTGGGAAGTTAGATTACTTCTGGTCCTTTCCTAAGTCAGTTTTCTCTTAAAATATTTTCAGCAAAAGTGATTAAAAACTGAGTCTTTACATAATTTTTCCAATAATCACAAAAATAAAACATTCTTTGAAAAAACTTACAGTAAAACTCTCTGTAATGGGTGCATTATTTGAGCAGAAGTTCAGTCAAAACTATGTTTTGTGCCACATGAATGAATAGATGTTAATTTGGGGGTTTTGTTCTGTCTCCTTTCTTGATCCACCCCAGTTACATAGATAGTCCTTTACTTAGCAAGCAAAAAGTATTTTTGCAATTCAAGATTATTGTGTAGTCCCTTTCTTGTGCTGCTTAGCTAGTTCTCCTTGAAGGTATTAATTTAAACCTATAAATGTTTTAATATTTACCATAAAAATTGAGTTTTATGGAAGAAATTTTATTAGTTTTAAGTATAATGTTGTGTTTTTGATCAGTTTAACTTAATAAAAAAAAATGTATTGAATTGTTTAAATTTAGCATTTCTTTTGGCATGAGCATAGAGCAAGCAATTTTATGTTCATAATTAGATTTGCGAGTTTTCCTTTTTTAGTGAAAGCATGCTGCTTGTATTTCTTTTATAATTTATTTATACTTATTTTTGATTTTTTTTAGTTTGAAAGAATTTTTACCTAAAGATTACTGTAAAATGAAAGGAATTGAAAAACGGGTGTTTGCTGTAAGTTAATACATATGATCTGTTTGCTTTTTTTTTTTTTTTTTTTTTTTTTTATGTGTGTGTAATTTTTTTATTTTATTTATAATGAATATTTTCATGCTATGATTGCAGGAACATAAAAAATACATTGGAAATTCTGAATTAGATGCCAAAGTAAAATATGTTTCACTTGCAAGATCTCTAAAAACATATGGTGTTGCATTTTTCTTAGTAAAAGTAAGATTGATTTATATTCTTATAGCTTTAATCATTTATGAGAGATGTTTTTTCTTTAATTATATTTTTATATCTATTAATTTTTGTAGGAGAAAATGAAAGGCAAAAATAAGCTTGTTCCAAGGTTACTTGGAGTTACTAAAGATAGTGTGTTGCGTCTTGATGAAAAGACAAAAGAGGTCTGTATCTTATTTAATAATTTATATGCAATTAAAAATGTTATAATGTTCAAAATCCTTGATGATAAAAAATGTAGTATAAACATCAGGTTATTTATAAAATGCTGTCATTATTTGAATTTCCATGACATTTTCAGTCTTGCAAGTTTTCTTGTGTTTATGAAGAAAGAAGAAAAAAAAAACATAAAAAGCACTTCAAAGTTTATTTATTATTTTTTTGTTGAACATATATTGGAATAATTTTTTCTTATAGATTTTGAAGACATGGCCTTTGACTACTGTCAAAAGATGGGCTGCATCTCCAAACAGTTTCACCTTGGTAAGTTTAATGTAAAAATTGTGATTATTAATAATAAATTAACACAACAGAAAAATTTTTGAATCCTATATTGAATGGTAATTTAAATTAAACAATTTAATATCCTTATTAAAAAACCATAATTATTTTTTACATAAAATTGCCAAAAGTTTGTGAACTTAACTTTTTACTGCACTAGCAGTGTTTGGCAAGCAACTTTGCAGGTTTTGTTTTGTTCCATAACAAATCCATTAGCATTGCTTTGTGTCAAAATTTTGTCATTTTGTAAAAATAAGCATAAAAAGAAAATTTAACAAAAGAAAATCCGTCACAAAATTTGGAAGGTTAATAATAAATGTTAACTTGTGAGTAATGAAAAATAATGAAGCATTAATGAAGTAATTCTAGGAATACATACTCAGTAGCTCCAGAAAGCTTTCAGCAAAGAAAACTAGTCTTGTAGAGATGTCATTCTAATTTAAATTAACTTTTACTAAAGAGCTCAAAGTTGTTCATTTTCAAATGGCGTAAATGAAATATATATAATAAATAGTAAAAAAGGAAAAAACTGAGTATTGTCAGATGTACTCCAAGGTAATAATTTTTTCCAGTTAGTGAAAGAAAATATGTAGTAATTTTTTGACAAATGTATTAATTTCTTACACTAGTATGGCAAAACAGTAACTTTTTTTTTCCCCCCAAACTGCAAATACATAGACACTGGTTTTGTTAATATAAATCCCTCATCCTCTCCCAATGAATAGTCAGCAAAGAAGCAATTAAAACAATTGTTACACTACTAGTCATTTCATGGTTTTTTTTTTTTTTTTTTTTTTCAACTCCACACTATTCCTTCTAGGATTTTGGTGATTATTCAGATCTCTACTATTCAGTTCAGACTCCTGAAGGGGAACAAATTTCACAGTTGATTGGTGGATATATTGATATCATTCTGAAAAAGGTAGGTGATGTCTATAACTTTCCTTTTGTATCATTAAATATTTTTTGAACAAAGAAAATGTAATCGCATGTTTAAAAAGCCCAGTCTGTAGTATGGACTTCAGGGGAACATAAGTGGGGGCAGGTAGCCAAGCTGGAATGGTCGGCAGCACTAGCGATCTATGAATATCTTGTTAACACGGCAACTCGGGCAGGTCATGTAATTCGAGACACATGATTTTTTTGTCCCTGTGCTGGTGTTGAAATTCTTTGCTGAAGTTTAAAGTTTGCAGGTTTTCAATAGTGTTTGTGTTTAGGAAGTGAAATTTCTGATTATTTGTATATTAAGTGTGGATAAGTTGTCTAGAACTGTAATGAATTCTCTTTATTTTAAGATGTATTGTTTGTTAATCATTGCTAGAGTGAATTTTGGTGAAAATCCAAAAGTGTTTTTTTGTGCAGAATAGCACGTTAGGCTTAAGTTCTTCTGCTTATTTGAATGCTCTTTGATGGATTAATTCTGTTAAAAAAGCATGCCACTCAAAAATAAAATTTCATATCAAGCCCATTAAATAAGGAATTAAAATGGAAAATTTCAACATTTTGGTTTATGGTTGAGAATTTAGTTTGTGGTAATTTTTGATTTTATTCTGATTTTACTAGAGTAAACGTTGTGTGTTTTTAAAGATATTAAAATTGATGAATCTCATGGAGGGGAGGAAGAAGTCAGTTTATTCTAGTGTTTTTCTTATTATTTGTAAACAGTGTTTTTAACATTTCAAAGGAATTTTTGCTGTATATTTTTCTGCCGAAATATATTTTGGTATTTTGCATAGGAATGCAAGGGAAATCCGGCAAATGTACTGCATCCATCCTATCCGGCCAATATGCCGTATATTACAAATATGCGGGAGTACATCCAGCCTAAAATTATATACTGAGATATAGCATTAATCAACATAATAAATGAATAAATTCTAAAAACTGCAATAATAAAAAAATGAGAAAGAACAAAGTTTTGTGAAAATATTTTGTTTTCAAAACTTTTTAGAAAGAATGTATTTTTATTATTTATAGAATTTTTTTTTTCTTTTGGGGGGGTATTTCTATCTTCTTTTAAGAGGGGGAAATTATTGTGCCAAAAAATACTTTTTCTTAATCTTTGTAAGAATTTGGTTATTGTTGAGCTTTGCCATTTTAATGCATATTCCCTATTGTATGAAACTGAATCTTAAAAAAGTGACCCTTTAATCAGGATGACCTTATATACAGGTGACCATATAAGATACTGGCAGTATTTTAGCATAATACAATCAGTATTACCTTTCATCCATGTGAAACACTTGAAAACAATTTATGAAATATCTGGTTTGTTAATTATTTTTTTAGCACTTTTTGTAACATAATTTCTCAGTAATTTAAATAAATAAATTTGTATATTATGGTAGTTTCCTCTTCTCTTTTCTAGAAAAAAGCCAAAGATCATTTTGGTATTGAAGGTGATGAAGGATCAACTATGGTAGAAGATAATGTTGCTCCTGCAAAGTAAGGGTTATATAAAAATTACCGTATTGGCCTGAATATGACGCCGTATTTTGTGACTGTTCATTTGCCGTTAAAGTCTGACTCATACTAAGTTCGAGGCCTAAATATAGGATTTTTCAGATTATCTTCATAAAAAATTTCAGGGTCGTGTTATATTCGAGGCCACTTTTATTCGGGCCAATATGGTATGTATAAATAAATACCTATTTTTAAACAACATTTCTACATAGGATTACTAAACTTATTCATGTTGAAATTTATTACATAAAAATTACAAGGTGTGTCCAAAAAGTTTGGTGAGTGATGTAATAAAATAAAGGAAACAAGAGTTACAAACAAAAAACCTTTACTGGCTTTCAGAGTAATCACAATTAGCTATAACATATTTTTGACATCAATTGTATGGCTGCTGGAAACTCAAAAAATGATTCTTTTGGATTATCACTAAGCACCATTGTTGCATGTTGTCAGATCTTATTGACACAGGTTGTTAGCAAAGCATAGGCCTTTCAAGAGTTCTTTGTGTGTGTGTAGGGGGGTAAGAAGTCTGCAGGTTACCTGATTTGGAGAATATGGAGGATGTACAGGAATTGGCTCAAGAAGCTTATCTTTAACAATTTCCTTTTAATCTCTAATCCATCTCTCCCTTTAAATCTCATCATTCTCTTCACTCATTGCTTCCACCCCCATACACTGTCACAGGCCCGGACTGGCCAGGGTGTCCGACTGTCTGCAGACGGGTGGGCCCCCACCCTCGGCGGGCGCTCCCTGCTGAGGGCGGGCCCCCAAACAGAAAAAAGAAAGAAAAATTTTTAAAAAGTGCTATACTGATAGCACTTGAACGAAGTTTGACACATAAATTTTTTGCAGCTGCAATTGTGCCCCAAAAGGCTTCAAAAAACTTTTTTAAATGTAGTTCTCAAAATTTTTTCAGTGAGAGTTCCCGAATGAACAAGGGATTAATTAATATGAATGACGCATATTAATTAATAGATCAATATTTTATTAATGCATTAATTATCAATAATTAGTTAATAATAACACCATACATCCTCATACCCCGAAAGTTAACACATCCTATTATTTATCGGTTGCACAATAACCCGGGTCCCCCCCCCCTTCCTTCTCTTGAGACGGGCGGGCCCCTCCCTCCCAGTCTGGGCCTGCTCTGTCATTACTATTTTATGTATCTTCGTTGCTGTTTCACCTATTTTGAAGTAAATTGAAGTAAAAATTTATGTTTATTCAGGCATTGCTCAATTTCGCTGTGACATGCCTTTTAAACTGTTTTAAATTATATCGTGGCACATATTTCCGTGTAACTGTCGTCATTTGGGTGCTAGGTAACATTGGTTACCTTGTCTTTCACTGTGTATGCTTGAGCTCAACATCTTAAATAGTGCAGTTTTTAAAATATGGGATTATTAACCAAACTTTTCTGATGCACCTTGTACATTACTTAGTAACTATTATAAGATAAATGATATTCATTATTCAATTACTAACAGTTTTTTGTTTTTGTTTATTTGAAGGTTAATGTATATGTAAAATCCTCATTATCCAGTGTCTTTAACCTGTTTAAAAACTTTTTAAGTCTTATGTGAAACTAATACTTTATGCTTGCTTTCATTACAAATAGTATATCTATGCCATACGTAAAAAAAGCAAGCTGAATTAAAAAAAAAGTCTTAAACTTAGCTGTTTATATTATAAAGCTTTCAATTTTTTTTTAAAGTAGGGTATGTTTTATTTGTAATCCAGTGAAATAGATATGTCTTATAAATTGCTAATGCATAAAAATAACTCACTAGTGTAATTTTAAGTATAAACAGTATTACTTTTAAAAATCAAAATCAAAATTTTGAATTTATAAAAAATTTCTTGGATTTTATACTTTTTTATATTTTTCATTGAAATATCTTTTCCTGTTACCAAACTTAATGTTTACTTTTCATTAACTTATTTTATTTTAGGGCTACCATTTTGCAGAATAATCCTGGAGCTAAACCTTCCCAAGCTAGTCTTGCTTCAGTGGCTATTCCATCTGTAATGAGAGCAGGAACCAATGGTTTGTTTCTATTTTTGTGATACACACTTATTGTCTTCAGTTCAAAGATACCTATATTGTTTTAACTTCACAAAACTTGCTTTACTTATAAAACTCTGTAGAAATTTTTATCATGACTGAGATTAAAGTAATCCTACTTTTTTTATTTATTTTAATTTTTGATTCACTGTGCAAAAACTTAAAATCTGTAACAATTAATGAAGAAAAAAGCTTTATGTAAACTAACTTCTCTGTTCATTTCTAATCAATATAATTACATTTTATTTACAATAAAGTTTACTTTTCCAGGGCCTCGTCCATATAGTACAGGTCAAACGCAAGGAGCACAGTATGGAGAAATCAAAGGAACAGCTCATAATGCATATTCAGCAATACAGGTACTTAAAAATTATATTCTAGCTTCTTTATCCATAATTTTTCCAGACTATAATCTTCTACTTTCAACAAGGAGGGAAAAAAAAAAAAAAAAAATACTGATCTTGCACTACAGTAGACATACATAAGTACTTGAGTATTTCAGCTAAAATACTGCTTTCTTCATCAAACAAATATTTTTATGCAAGTAAATGCATGGCTGAAGAAAAAAAACTTAAAGAACAGATTACAAAACATCTCCAAAATCAAAGTAATCAAGGTATTATTAAGAACTGTTAAAATAGCTTACCTTCCATAAAATGTATCATTATTGAACAGTGGCATACATGGAATTCCTGCATGTTAAGGTTCTTCCATTGTTTGTTTATCCAGTAAACATCTTAAAAATATGATTTTTAAAATGAAGCTGTCTGTTCTCAAGGAAGGGTTATTTATCCCCAACTTTATGCCACTGATATTTAGATCATTTTTACATTTATTGTAACAGTATTTTCACTAGAATGTAAGAAATTCACATTTTTTTCTTTTTCTTGTATTAAAAAATTATTACTGCGAGAAATTTGCACATTCTCCAAATCAGCTTTATTCTGCACAAAATTCTCAGATTTCAAAAAAAGTTGCACACACTTTGATTTTTCAGTTGTAAGTTTAACACAGAGTGTAAAAGTAGATTTTCAAGAACTCCCAAAGTGTATGGAAGAACAAAAAGGGTCCTGGGGACACAGTTACTCCTCAACTGGTTTATTTTTATTGCATGCAACTGGTCCTGACTTAAGGACTTGGAGGCCCAGTTACCTGCAATAAAAATCATAAGTACCCCGATTTTGGGTGTTTAATTGAGACAGGAGTAAATACCTTACCCAGTGAGTATTTATTTAAACCACACCCATATAGAATTTCTCACACATTTTTTAAAATCTCACTTAGTTTTGAGAAAAGGATGAGAAATTCTAATCTAATTTTTCCCGTAATGAAACCCCTGTTGTAAAGGATCGTAACATGTTTGACACTACGGAAAAAACACTCAAAATACTGTTGTTAAACAATAAAGTAAATAAAAAACTTTGTAAAAAACACACATAAGATGTTACAGGTAAGTAGATCGTAATCTACTACCTATAACATCTTATGTGTGTTTTTTACGAAGTTTTTTATTTACTTTATGTTTGACACTAGTCAGGTAATAATGTGAGAATTTCATTTTGACTGTAAATTTCAGGGAAAATTTTAGCTTGCAACCTGGAAAACTTCAAAAAGTGATTGATAATTTCTGTTTATTTATTCACCCGGGTTGTGAGGTAAGATTTAGAACAACAATGTAATTTGGTTTTTACTGTAAAAATTCAAAGGAAATTGTGAACTGGATCCTGAACTGATTTCCTGACCTGACAAAACTAGAGAAATCTTAATATTGGGCTTTATAATAGTTATCTGAAGTTGTCATAATGAGATTTTGAATGCTTTAAATATCTATAATCTATACCAGGTATTCCAAAACTTTGCAGACAAAATAACAAGACATTAAAATAAAAGAACAAAATGAATGCCTTTTTATTATACAAAATTATGATCACAAAAGGAGGGCTGCAGATTGTCCATCAGCAACTAAAAAGGCAACTTTTGCTACTAATTTAAAAATAAGGCAACATTTTAAAATTAAAAATGTCATTTTCATACTATCTTAAGTTTTCGGCTACTTGTACCTTACTCCAGGTGTCTAATTTAAAAGTCAGATTTCGTTTCTTGTGAAATCCCATTTATTTTCAAAGCTGCGATTGGTCATTCATCAAACATTCTAATCTGCTTTTTAAATCTTACTATAAAAATATGTATTATATTCTCATAATACATATTTTTACATTTCACCAAGATTTATAACTATAAATCTTATTTCATTTTAAATGTAGTTTTTCAGACATGAAGGCCATGTTCTTTTGGAAGCCTAGTTCAGGGTGGTAACACATCAGGGAAATCATACAAAAATCAGGGTTCTTTATTGATCTAGAATAATCATAGAAATATTAGGGAATTTTGTAAAAATATCCAAAAATCAGGGAACTTTCATTTTTCTTGTTAACAAGACCATTTTTAACCATGTGGATCAGCATCTGACTTGTGGGTTATATGTTTGTTCTGGATCATAATATACTGAACTGATGCAGACACTTTACGAATCTAAAACCAGGATATGAATGATATGAGAATATAGAAATATGAATGTAAATCAGAGACTCAAATGATGTAGGCATTGTACGAATCCAAAACCTCAAGTATTCAGACTCTTACAAAGATGTGAACCATACAGGAAATTAAGAGTTATGAATCATGTAGACGTGAATGAATCAGACATACAAATGCAAATATGGAACACTCTTTTTCGGTCAAAGCTTCTGCTTCTGGGGATCCAGTAGAGTCATATTCAAAAGTAGCGATTCGTTAACCATTGTGGTAGATTGGCGATTGCCCTTTTTGCCAAGAGGGTGGAATTTTATGGTCATTGTGACACCTGTCCCCTTATTTCACTCTGGAGTTTTCTAACAGTTGTCACAGTAATTTTGATTGTCATCGGGTGCACATGATGATCAAGAAAAAATCAGGCAGCAACTTTTCAGAATTTCTGTAGCTACCCTGTAGTTGTAGTTTTGCTAAAACTCTGGTACTTAAAAAAAAAGATTATTCCCTACTGTCTGAAAATGTTTCTACCCATAATAGTATTAGTGTATCTTGCTTGATTTATTATTTTCTATTATTATTTTTTTAAACCTTATTTTTTCCATAAAAAACACCCTTTTATAGAGTAAGCTTCAATACAATACTTCATAAAGCTAACTTACATGATTATTATAATGAAAGATCATAGTAACAAATTTTCTAAAGAATTTATTTCCATAAAAGTAGATATGCTGTATAACAGTGACTTGTGCGCATTTTATGATGGCCTGCAATAAAATTTTATCTTTCCTGTAATGTAGTCTGGAATGTTTCTAAATATCTTCTGGATTAGTCAAGGAATTTCATTCTATAAATTAGTAGTAAACCTTGTGAAATTCCTGTATTGAATGTATTTATTTTGGTGTGTTTTTCTTAGCCTCAACATCCAAAAGTTCACAGTACTATGTCTGAGCCGCAGAGAGCCCTTTTAAGTACAATCAATGCTGGCAGAAGTGCTGTTGACAAGGCCCAGAGTGATTTGAATGTTAAAGTACAGTTACCTCCATTGGGTAAAGATCCTGCCTCTGTACAGTGGAAACAAAATACTATGGATGTGAAAAAGCAAAGTGTATCATCTCAACTTGCTGCTATGAATGCTGCAACAGCTCAAGTTATTACTTTAACATCAGGTATTATGTTTGTGCTTTTTCTTTTAAAAATGCATATTGTAAAACCTTTACTAATGAACACAGGGTGTCCACCAGTAGCTAAAAAGGCGTCTTTTGCTACGAATTTAAAGATTAGGTGACTTGAGACTTTTTTGATCAAAAAACGTCTTTTTCATACTATTTTCAAGTTTTTAGCTAATTGTACCTTACTCCATGTGACTAACTTGAAAATCAGATTTCGGTTTTTGTCAGCAGTTTTCTTTTCAAATTCGCTGTTGGTCGTTCATGAAACATTCTAAACTATTTTTTAAATTGTGCTATAAAAATAAATGTACTACTATATTCTCTGTTATATAACACATGAAGTTTTTTAATTTATCATTTTATTCATTCCTTCTTAATTGAAACTAATGACCGATGTTTATTTCTTAATTACAAAATCATGCAAAAATCCTACTATTTTGACAACTAAAATTAAGAAAATGGCTACTAAACTGGGGACTTTGTCTGTGGGGCTGCTAATGATACAATTTTTGCCTCCTGACACTGGTGGACACCCTGTGAACACTTCTTAAAAATGGTCTTTGTGTGTGCATGAATACCGTTAGTGGCTTTTCAGAACATCAAAATTTTGTGATTCTAACCCTTTTTGGGTGTGCACAGTGCATATGTGGCAGTGCGAAATTTTCAACGATCAAGATCTCATGCAGAAAATCATGAATATGGAAAACTATGTGATTTTAGATTAATTTAAATAAGTTTAGTGCTGAAAATCTGATGTTCTCCAAAACAATTTGTGCATTGGCAGATATCGGAACCCACAGCAATTTCTGCAAAATTTTGATGACTCAAGAAAAGGTTAAACAATTCATACAGTATTATTCTTTAAATATTGTTAAATAATTCTCCCATTTCACAACATTCCTTGGAAAAGTTGTCTCATTTATCTCTAGGTTCTTGGAAGTGCTCTAAAAATTTGCCATTTACTTCCAAAAATCTCCCCCCCCCTCCTCCCATTTTCAAAGTCATTTTGGAATAATTAACTCCAGTTTGTTAGAGAAAAAGTGCATTCTAATGATATTTTTAAACGATTCTTCACTCTAAATATTGCATATGAGGCTTTTTTTATGTTATATAATTAATAATTGCAAAAGCTTATCTTTTTGCAATTTAACTACAAAGTAAGTGCCAGTTAGTATGTTATTTCTGTATCTAATCAAACTTATGGCTCTTTAACTTAAAAATATACAGAAACGTTTGTAATCAAAGGATTGAAAAGTTTATGAGTTTTATATTTTCTGTTATGATTAGTTTATTAGTTTTTCTTTCTGATCTTGTTATTGTTTTAAGGACCTCCTGAAGAAGTGGATCACCCTGCGGTAGGTGCTGCTGTTACAACAATGTAAGTTACCCTAGATATATTTTTATAGTTTATTGTATCAGAACTGAAACAATTTCTTTCTTTCCTATTTTTTTAAGTCAGTCAGCAGTAACGCTTGTTTACATTTTATTTTAAACAGTACTACAAACTTATCAGAGATGTCTAAAGATGTCAAAATGATTGCGGCTTTGATGGATGATGATCTTCAAGGTGAAAATTTGCTCGATGCAACAAGGAATCTCTGTGCTGCTTTCTACGATCTTTTGAAAGCAGCAGAACCCGAAACTAAAGAGGTAAGAGTGTTTTGTAAAAGTTTAATTAATGCAATGATTGGAAAAGTATTTTTCAAATTGACCTAACTGCACTTTATATTGTAGCCTCGACAAAACTTATTGAATGCTGCTGGAAGAGTTGGTGAAGCCAGTCATGCAGTCTTAAGAAATATTAGTGAAGAAGATGCTATTGACAAAGAAATACAGGTACTATACTTTTCACTAAATTGATTGTGGTACAGCTTGGGTATTTGCCACTATGGTGAGATGAAATATTTTGTGGTGCTAACTATTCCAATCTGCTTAGGATTATGTATAAAAATATATGGAGAACTGTTTCAATGTCAACCTTAATGAGAAGTAATTATGGATTATGCACATGCATAAATCAACAATCTGATAAATTCCTTAAGTAAACAATTTGTTCTCTTCTTAAACTTTTAGAGTTAAATAACCAGACTCTCTCACATTAATACTAGTTAGAGGCAATAAAAAGGATTTCAGGACAACTCGGTGAAATAAAGGATATGTCAAAGTAAACAGGCCTTTCTATAGTGAATCATGAAAGCCTATGTGTTTAACATGTGTTGCACATAATTTGCAAAAGAAACAACGATTATATGAATGCATGATACTTCTGCATAATGTATAACCCTCATAAACTCTGTTTAAACATCATCTATGAGCTCTTTTATGATAAAAGGCTGAAACTTTGTACATCATTTAATTAATGCACAGGACATAATTAAATTTCTGCACAGGACATAAATTAAATTTCTGAAGAAAATTTAGTCAATTTTTCAAAATGCTGCAACTTTTTAATGCAATATTGTAATGTCAGTATTAAAGGAATAAAATCCTAGGTCAGTGTTTTTGAAAGTGCCGAAAAGATGGTAACGTGCTTTAATTCTTAATCTAAAAATGTTCAAAATAAGGTAGGGAAAAAGACTATGTTAAGAAAAAATTCCTCTTGTTCATTTTCAATAAGTTACTTTTTAAATTTTATATAATCCACGTACAAAAAAATTCCCTGTTAGTAAAATGTACCCCATAAACACTAATGAGGTGATGTAAAAAAATTGAGCCCTAAAGTTTATCCCTAAAAGTGTCAGAGATAAGGAGATAAATGTATGTTGACTTAAGCCACTTTCCAATATTTCTTGAAAGGAAAAAAATCATGTCATATGATTGCATTTTGGGAGTTGTACTGAAAAATTCACTATTTTTACTTATTTATTTTCAATTCAAGCAATAAAGTTTACAGTCAAATTCATGTATAGCCACTATTGATTTTGTTTATAGATATCTGAGGCATTTTATGACAAAAGGCTGAAATTTTATACATCACCTAATTAGTGTAAGGGAAACATTTTAACCCTATATAATGTATGTGCCGTTTAACTTCTTATCATAAACTTTATTTATTGGCAGTTGAAAAGTCTTATTCATGATTAAATATTTTCTAGGATATTTTATTGGGTCTTGCAAAAAGAGTAGCTAATGCCACTGCCAATTTAGTTTTGAAAGCCAAAAATGTTGCAAGTAAATGTGATGATCAAGCACAACAGAATAAAGTCATAACAGCTGCAACACAATGTGCACTCACTACATCACAACTTGTTGCTTGTGCCAAAGTAAGTTTTAGTCTGCTTAAAAACATATATGTAATGCTCAAAATTCAACATTATTAACATTCCTTTTTTGCGTGTGTGTAAAGTAGTTACAGTATCTTACTTCACAATAATATTCCTTTTTTTAACTTATTAACTAATTATTATATTATAATAAATAATATTTCAAAGTTTTATTCAATTTTATTACCCATTTGCAATATATCTACATCATTGTACTGTTGTCTGATTTATTTATTTATTTTTTAAAGTTATTAACTGAATTAACATTTAAAAAGACTAGAAAGAGTAAAGGTTTCTGCAATCGGTCAAATCTTGTTTTTTTTTTTTTTTATGTTTGTTTGTTTGTTCATTAAGTAATTTACTTTAACAATCATTTGGAGTATTATTTATTTAAACAAGCTCTTCAGACACATTAATATGTAATTTCAAGATTCATAAATGAAATTACTGCATAATTTCAGAAATCAGATTTTGATTCACAATAATTCACTTTTATGTAAATAAATAAATAAAGTTAAAAAATGCAGTGTTGTTAATTTCAATCCTTTAAAACTGATCATGCTTATTTTAGTATGCTGTCATTTTACAGATATATTATTTAACCCGCATGTATGTTACAATACCTATGATTTGGGCTTAATTCTCCCTAAATTCTGTATTGCTAAATTAAAATCATAGACTGCATTTGTGAATTCCTGGAATTACCAATATTGCTTTATAAATAAATAATTCAGCTTTGGTTTTGTAGTTGTCTACATTTATAAAGTCTCCCATTAATTAAACAATTATCCTCTCAAAGAGTTGAATAATTTAGTTATAAGCATCATCCGTTCTGATTCCTGTTTTTAACTAATGTGAAAAAAAGTATTTTGTACCTCTGTAAATGCATATATACATGTTTGTCTTAAGACCCAGTCTTTCTGTGTGGTTTATTTTATTGATAAATTGTAAGTAATTGCCTTTTCTTTGTGGTATTTTAAAATATTTGTCAGATATAAAAATTTGTCATTGTTTTTCAAAATCCCCCTGGCCCCTCTTTTTTATTCTCCACATATTATTCAATATATTTTACTTAGTTAAGTCAATATTATTGTTTTATATCACTAAGACTGTATGCTTGCCTAGCAAGTTTGGTTTATTCTAAATCCACATACACTTTAATCCTAATAAATCATATTGCTGGGTTTTTCATATAAGCTAAGCAAACAATTAATCAATTCTACATATTCCCTAGCTTATCTGAAATGTTCACTCACAATTATATAAAAAGTTGAGAAAATATGAGAGAATTTAAAATGATAGTTTGATATTGTATATTTCTGACCTGAAATGATGTCAAATATCAGGGAAAAAAAATACTAAAAATATCAAAGAATGAATTTCCAAATGATCATTTAGTGACTTCAGACTCCTAATCACTCTGATCTGAAGGAATTTTTTTTTTAACTTTAGTATTAAAAATACTTTTTTTTTTTTCTTCCTAGGTTGTAGCACCAACTATTACTAATCCTAGTTGCCAGCAACAGCTTATTGAAGCAGCAAAAGAAGTTTCAAGAGCAGTGGAAGGAATCAACAAGGCATGTAGTGATGCTACAAGAGATGAAAACCTTCTTAAGGATATGCACATAGCTAGTAATCAGGTTGAAGATTCTTTAAATGAATTGATTCACCATATTAGGACTGTTAATAAACAAAGGGCACAGGCCTCCGTTCACGATGGAGCTGTAGATACTATCCTTGATGCTACCGATAGGCTGTTTAGCAGCACAGGTGATGCTGGAGAAATGGTGCGGCAAGCAAAGATTTTAGCTACGGTAAGATTTGATTTTACTTTGCTAGGAAATACCTAAAAAATATTCAGAATAATTTTAATATCAGTTTTATTAGTTAAAACTATAGACAGGTTCTCATGTATATATGATGTTACTACCCTCGGGAAGAACAAAACTGGTCATCATAAAAAGATGGTCAAGTGTGGTGGTTGTAAAGTGAAATGGCATAAAAGTGGTCACTTTAGGTGGTCACTTTAACAGGTTCTACTGTATATATCATGGAAATATTTCAAGCAATATGTAGCTGACAGTTCAGCAAAATCTTGCTTATTAGTCATGTCATTGTTCTGGTGTCTTTACTAAAGATTGATAGATAGCAATGCTTTACCAATAACTTCACTTTTAAAAATATCTAATACCAGTACATTAAAATTTTGAAACCTGCCAATGTTGATACATTGCGAAATTGTAGCTACAGCAAGTTCATTCCAAGCAGTTTTTCCTTCTCGTTCTTTGTTAAAATAAACTATGTCCTGCATAGGTCATAAATAAAAATTTGTACCCCATAAAAAAAATAAAATCAATGAACACAACCAAAAAACAGTCAGTCAGAATCAGTATTTATTACCTTTTCTTTTTGCTAAAATCTCTCTTAATCTTCAACAACCGAACTTAGAGATAATTCAGCGCACAGTTTACAGGCAGTGCAGTCTTCCTACTTTTTTTAAAATTCCTACCTTCTTCAAAATTTTAATGAAATAGCCTAATATTTCGATGGTTTGATATGCGAAACCTTAACATCTAATGGAACATTTAACAACTGTAGAAGAAGGAGCAGAGCATTTTAGTCTTTCATTTATAGAGGTAGGAATTAAAAAAAAAAAAACTAATGCATGAGTATATTTCAAGAACTGATTGTTAGTCACATGAAAATGTATAATCACCAGGCATCAATACTATTGGTTGATCTCTAGTCCTTATATCATGAAAAATATTAATTAAATTATCTAATTCCATGTATCACAGGCCACGGCTACTCTTGTTCAGGCAATCAAGGGTGAGGCAGATTCTCAGACTGATTCTGATATTCAAAAGAGGCTTCTAGCTGCAGCTAAGGTTCTTGCTGATGCCACTGCAAAGATGGTGGAAGCTGCAAAGGTAAGCCCAAACCAGTTATCTAATTAAATGTCAGAAATATCCAAAGCTATTTTTATTTCATATCTTCATTTCAATTTGTAAATTGGATGAAAAAATGTTTGGCAAGTTTTCAATTTCAAATTAATATTCAATAATTTAAGTTTTTGTAGTTATTATTTAAATGAGCTAATATGTAAGGCTTTTATAAATTCTGGCACAATAAAAATTTTTTTTTTTATACAAAATGTTTGGTGATAATAGTTATATGCATGCTGTGTATAAAATCATATCATTCATGTATCATATTAAAAGCATAAATTATGTTAGCAAGAACTTCGTAAATAACATAAAAATATAAAATAACTGTTTTATTTAATATTTATGTGTGTTATTTACAAAGCTAATTATTAATTTTACCCATTTAACATAAGTTTTGGGGTGTTCTTATTACAAGGTCTCAGATTATGATCTATACTTCGCTCGCACCTAACCTGATAGCACTGGGAAGGCTACAGCCGACGATTTACAGCTTTGCTAAGTTGTATCACTCTGAGAATTCTCTCTTTTACTTTATTGCTCTACCACAGCTGGCTGTTATTCCATTAGTTGGGGCAGAACAGCTCCCTTATGGTACAGGGGCTTCCTCTGCCTTCGCGACCTTTCTCTCCTACTCGCAGTAATTCGTTGGGCTATGGTCTAAAAAGTGCACTATTAGTGGTACCGTTCAAAACTTTCGTATTTGTATGATATTTGAATGCGTGGAAGATTTTTTAAAAGTATATTGCTTCTACAAGTTTGGCATTCCATGCATATTCAGGTTTTTGTGCTATATTTTATGCCGAACGTAAATTTCAATAGTATAGCTAAAATTTCATTTAATTGATGTTCTTCCAGTGATGTTCCAGTTCATGTTATTCTTCTTCGGATAACATTTTACAAATCGGAAATCAGGTTCTTTGACATTCACAGACTATTAAGTCCAAGAAAATTACTTCTCAAAAGCTCTCAAAAACTGGCAGCTAAAAGAAATTCTAAACTCAAAAGTACGCAAGAATGTACGTAAAAAGGAAACTTTCTTTTTTAAATAGTATGTATATATGTATAGTATATATGTGTATGTGTGCAAAAACAGGGTGTCGACAGATCAGGGAAATCATGGAAAAATCAGGGTACTTTATCGATCTGGAAAAATCATGGAAATATCAGGGAATTTTGTAAAAATATTTAAAAATCAGGGAACTTTCGTTTTTGCCTAGTAAACTAGATTGTTTTTAGTTGTCAATCAGCGTCTGGCTCGCTGCTCCATTCCGTATCATACGATACTCAACTGAGGCAAACATTTTAGGAATCCGAAAACCAGAATATAGATCATACGAGAACATAGAAATATGAATCACGGTTTTGAAAAAACAAGGTGCACATGATAAAGTTTTCGGATTTCGCACAAACTAGTCTTTATATTCAGATGACTAGATGTCGTCTTTTTTTTTATAGATAGGGCTCATTTTAAAGCCTTTTTACATATTTTTTTTTTTAATTTGAAACGATACATCGATAAATAAAATAAGTTATTAGGTGGCCAGTTTATTTTGATCAGTCATCCTTATGCTTAAAATTGAACACTATCTTTAAAAAACGAGGAAACTTTCTGCTATATTGTCTTTTAGTGTTCAGCTAAATTTTATGTTTGGATTTATGAAACTGAACTACAATTTTATTAATATTAAGCATTTTTGTGGTTTTCTATTATTTATTTCCCTATATGAAGCATTCACTTTCATGTGTGCATGATACACAATGGTGATTTACATGAAAGATTGTTATGTATATAATTAGTTCTGGAAATTTGATAAAGAAAGTCAGGGAAATCAGGGAAAAATCAGGGAA
Organism: Cheiracanthium punctorium; assembly: GCA_038373885.1. Classification (NCBI taxonomy): domain Eukaryota; kingdom Metazoa; phylum Arthropoda; class Arachnida; order Araneae; family Cheiracanthiidae; genus Cheiracanthium; species Cheiracanthium punctorium. The sequence continues at coordinate 338,520 of JAWZYV010009895.1, read as the reverse complement.
CTTTTTTCCTCAATTTCTGTAGCCACCCTGAAAAACCTGCCTTAACTGAAGCCTTATTAATCAGAATCTTGTTAGCGGAAATATCACTGAAACTAAACCCCTATTCAATAGAAACCTCTCTTTTAATGGTAATTTTTTTCAGCCTCTTTTGAAGCCATTTAAAACAGGCTTTACTACTGTATATGCATGTGAGTAATATTTCATATTTAACAATACTCTATATTCCAAGCTTCACTGAAAAGGGGATCAACCAAGCACATATCCAGAAAAATGTTTCGGGAGGGGTACAAATGGTAAAAAAAGCAGAAATTTTTACGAAAATATTATATAATTATCATTTTAGTAACAAAAATCAAAATGTTTTAACACCCCCCCCCCCTTAAATACATCCTTGGGGCCAACACTGTGAGATAATATGACCACATAAATTTGATGTTTCTGATCATCACATATAGAAGGCATTCCTTTTATCGATTTGAATTCGAATAAAATTCTCTGACAGCCAGAAAGCAAACAAACAGCAAGCAAATACATGACTCCACAATTAAAATTAGTGAAAAAGGAAAGGGTAATGCCATGCTCTGCACAACTTCCCTATATACTGGCCCTAAAGCAAGCTCAATAATGTTTAAATAGCAAGAGAGCATGAGATGCCTCAGATTGTTGTGTTGTGTATAGTAAGGCAAACCTGCACGAAGGATATTTGCCAAGGATGGGTAGTGCCTTGGTCAGAGGACTTTCTAAGGGATTCTAACGCCTTACATTACTTCTGCAGAAAACAGACCGTGCAGATTCACTGCGCTGTGTATACATAATAATCTTTTATCAGGCTGGATTTAAATCAGACTCCCTGCCAAATGAACTAAATCATTCGCATGTTATATATGCCGCACTTCGAATGTATATCGAAAATATAAAGAATGTAATGTGACTTTCTGTCTATAATTTTTAAAGCCCCATAGGGGGCTTTTTGTAGCCCTGAAAAGGACTGTTTGTAGTCCTGAGAAGGACTGTTATTCCTCTATACCAGGGGCTCCCAAACTTCTTTGGCTGCAGCACCCTTGTGAGGCTAAAAACTTTCGTGGCAGGTTTCCTTTAAAGTAATAGGAATATGAACGCTAAAATGAAGCAGTTTGGATGAATTTTACATACTTTTTTTACTTTGTTTATAGTGTTAACTATCAAGAAGTACTCTCTTGGGAAAGGGATATAGAATTTTTACACTCCCATCCCCCATTTCAGGGAATCCTGTAAAAGAGAGGCTACTAGACACAACTCTCTTTAACTTGACTGAAATATATTTGAGCCCACTTGGTCAACGGCTTGGCTAACTTTTTTGTGGAATACTGGTTCAGAGGAAATTATTTGATTATTCTCCACTAAAACACTTTTCTTGATTATCTCCACGGCACCCCTAGCATACACTCGTGGCACGCTAGGGTGCCGCAGCACACAGTTTGGGAACCTCTGCTCTATACGTTCAACTCCGCTAAGGTTACCATCGTCATCAGTGTACAACTCAGTATCCTCAGATGAATCCGAAATGCTGAATTGGATTGCTTTAACAGTGTTTGCCAGACCATCTAACTCCCACATTCTTTTTTTACGTGTTCAACGCAGTTAAAACAAGAAGCTTTTTCTATTCCCTCAGCAGTTAGCTTCATAATTTCGTCCATTTTTAATATCCGATTCTTTGCTGAAACATGGCCTTTAACCTCGCTCCACACTAGCTCGATTGGATTTAACTTGCAATGATATGGGGGAAAACGAAGTACTGTGTGTCCATGCAATGCAGCTATGTTGTCAATCTTGTAGCTTTCGTATATTTTTTTGTGATCCTTCACAATGCTAAGCAGTTCTGCCTTTAGCATGTCATCACTCCAGAGTATGTTTTTTTGTGCAGGCCATGCTGGTATATCTACTTTCTTGGTAGCACTTAATGGAATTTACTCTACATGAATCGAATGATATGGAGCATTATCCATAACAATTATACTTCGGAGCTGGAGTTCTGGCAGAACTTTTTTTTTTTTTCTAACCATTCTTCATAATGGTAACCATTCACCTCATTATGATAGTCTCCAGAATTTTTCTTGGCTTTAAAAATTTCCATGGATCCTTTAACAAACCCGTCTTCATTTCCAGCCCCGATTATTATTAATCTCACCTCTTTACCTGAGGTTGCTTTTAGTCCAGTTGACAGGCCATTTAAAAAGGCATGTCTCTTGGATTTCACACAAGTCTTGCCACACACGTTCCTTGATGTACCCTGCATTTACCCACATTTCATCATTATAGTAAATTTTTCAGCCTTCGGAACAGTAACGTAGCATTGTTCTCAAATACTGATTGTGCCATTGCTGTATATCATCATGTTCTATCAGCATCAAAGAACAGCTTCTCTTTTTATATTCAAATTCCAAATCTTTCAAGCTTCTGACGCATGTGAAAGGATCTTCATCTGGGAAGGAATTGGAAGATCTTCATCTTCGTTTATAGTGGACATTACTTTTTGGGCTGTGGGTTTTCTCATTTCTGAAGAAAAAAGAATGCACTTTTCCACGAATTGCCATTTTTGTGAAGCCATCATAAATTTGAATCCTTCGTTGTGTATACACTTTTAAAGGCCGCTTTTTCCCAGGAGTAGATAGAGTTCTGCTGTTCCATATTTCTGTTTTCATTCAGTAAATACCAACCGACGAAACACCAGTCAATTCAGAACAGAGTTGAACAATTTCATTTTCTGATTTCGACTGATGTTGCTCTCTGAGTTTAGTGTACACATTTAAGACAATAACCTTATCAGAGCTTCTTGAGGGTTTTCTAGCTTTATGAGGCTGGAAAGTGAAAGAAAACGAATTGGCAGAGAAAGCCATTACGAAAATAAAGTAAACGAGAAAAACGGCAACAATTAGAAATCACTGCTCCGCTCGGAGACAGGAGAAAAGATAAGAATGTAGAATTGGGTGGTGGGAGCACTTTGGAGGAACGGGGGTTACCAGGTCACTGTGAAAACCAGCGGTCAAGACTGAATTTTCTGCCAAGAGTGTGAAAGTTCTAATTGGAGGAATTCGTTGAATGGGAATGTACGAGCGGTTTATTGTTAACTCCTGAAAATTGCAAGTTTTTCTATACTAACTCCTTATACTAGCCATAAAATTGAGAATCATTTGAAGGATTTTAGACAAACAAATTAAATAACTAATGTCTTAAAATCTGCAAAAATGTGCGAACTATATATTTTCGCGGATTCACACTTCATTCTACCTTTGGTAGTGCTGTCAGGTTAGGTACAATTCTGCTATACAAACAAAATGAAATGGAGCATGCATTTTCAGCCAAATAAATTGTTTCCAGTCTTTTAGTTTTGGGGGGGTGGCATTCAAATTAGCAGTTAATAAAGCAGTGCTGTATGTGTATTGTTCATTGATGAACTGAAATACATGAATTTCTAAACGGTGCATTTTTTTTTATGTTTTATACTCATTGGAAAGTGTTGCCAAGTATGTTAAAACATTATTTATCATTTTTATTGTTTAAATTCAGGGATGTGCATCTAATCCTCATGATTCTGCATCTCAAGCTGCCCTGCAGAAAGCTGCTGAAGATCTTAGAAGTGCAACTAACGCAGCTGCTAATAATGCTTTGAAAAGAAAACTGATTCGCAGACTGGAAGTAAGTATTCCTTTATTGTGAAATTAGTTGCTAGAGAGGGTAACTAAAATAAAGTTCTTAAAATATTGTTGATTTTAGGTATGGATTCTGTACTTATTAGATATTGTTCATGTTTATTGATAAATATACAGAGTGTCCAGTGCTAACGGTGCCCAATGGATATTTCCTAAACCGTTAGTCAGAGACACATAGTCTCTATTGCAAAAATGCTTTAAATTGTGAAATTTAAATTTTTATATGGTCCCCCTGTTCCATCAGTTACATTTAGAAAAATTTTCTTCATACAATTTCATGCACAAAAAAAAAAAAAAAAAAAAAAAAAAAAAAATTGTCCTTCTGTGACCAAAATTCACAGAGTTATAGCTGCTTGAAGTACTTTGAAGCACTTTTCGAGCTGCGAAATAGGTGTTGTATACAAAATGAATTTGAGAAAAATTAATGTACATGGTTTTTAGCCTTTTAATATTTATTAGCAATTACCATGACTTCGTACAAGTACAAAGAATTCAAAGTTTCCGAAATAAAATGTAAGAAAAATTTAGAAAGTAAATTTTAAACAATTCCTTCCATAAACTAAACAGCAAATGGCCTATAGATCTTATAGTGGCTGACACGATTTTATAAAGTCAGTTCCCAGACTCAGTCGGAGCTAAAAACAAAATGGTGCAAGGACACCATGTAAAATAAAAGGAGAAAATAAATTAGAAATACTCTGATTACAAAATTAAACAAAATATTTATTTAAAATATCTAAAACATTTCAATTATAACCTTGAATAATAACATGCTTTTACATTACTTTTCCATTAAAAATTAACCTTCATTCTTAAAACATCCTCTTAACAATACTAAAAGATTACAGACCATTATAAGTGCACATGTAACATGCCGACAAAATATATATATATATTAGAAAGAAAAGATATTAAAGAAATAAAGAGGAAAAAAAAAAACTTATCATCATGACTATTAATTAGGGGGTCCCCCTGATAGCGTCTCGGTCGAACCATCTTTCCGTTCTCTCGTTTGTCTTCCATTGTCCACTACTACATCTTACGGCAAACAGCAAGGGGGAGAAAATCAAGCAGGTCGATCAAAAGATATCAAGAGAAGAGAGTGATTGCCACCAAAACGCAGCCCTTTATCTCCTTTGTGCTGGACAACCTCAAAATTCTTACGCAGCAATAGTTTGTCTGTGCACTTTATTTTTTCTTTCTTGTAAACTAAGATTGGTTTTAAAACTGACTTTGTAGGTAATAAAGTAAAAGTTGAATTTCAGTGGAATGTAAACTATTTCGTCTTTTTCGATGTATTTAACTCTTTCGTACACGTGGTCTTCTGTTGTGTTCCTCCGCCGCATTCGATGTCTTTCCATATCGAATCTTGATTCAATCAATTTATTTAAAAAAATGATGGGGTGGGAAGGGGAACAAAATAAAGGGGGGAAAATAGCAAATAAAAAAAACTTATGGATTCTGTTGTAGAGAAAAGAACGTTGGCATAAAAAAAAAAAAAAAAATTAAACCAAAACTTAAAATTAAACAAAGACATTACTAAAAAAAAAATACGATGTCTGCACATAAAAATATTTTTAAAAATTATCTGCATAAAGAAACGTAAAAGTTGACTCGATTAAAAAAAAAAAACCACATATAAACATTTTTAACATCAATTATTTATCAAAATATTATGATAATACCAATACCACATTAATTACAAAAGTTTTGTTTTTCCATCTGGCAACGTGTTTCGACGTTAGTGTGCAGAACAACCAAAACAAGTGGCCAAGATCGGAAATGTGTGCCATGAAAGGAAAAAAAAAACTCCAAAAGGATAAGTTTCACATTTCAAACACTACACAAAATATTCATCTGAAAATATAATTTACTAATCATAGATCGTTAGTACAAGAAGTGCATTTAAATTATTTTCAAATCATAACACAATTTCACTAACTATTTTATAAATGCAGATTGCAATAAAGAAGATTAATGTTTAACTATGTGTATCCAATAAATTAACATAAAAATATAGCTTATACTGAAAGTAGAATTTTTAAGTTTTTTGAATGAATTGGTGTTAATAACTTGAAATAAAACTCTTCAGTAAACATAAAATTAGAAAATGAAACATTTTAAAATATGAATATATGCATTTTAGAAACTTAAAATAATATTATCAATTCTGTTAGCATACATATGCTCAAAGTACCTTCCTTTGGCTGCAATACAAATATGCATCTGTGTAGAAAACTCTTCCTGTACTTTGCATAGCATACTCGGTGTTACACATCTGCATGCTACACATGTACAATTTTATAAGTCTAGCCCCGGATAGATTTTTACAGAGCCTGATTGTAATCCTCTGGCTTAAGGATTAGTATTCTAAAATTAGTTTTGCTTCTTTCTCCGCATTATGTCAGAAAATGAAATTGAAACCTATAATTTAAAATTTCAATATTTATATGGTCCCTTAATAGTCTACCATAAAGGGATATTTTTAAATGTAGAAAAATGACTTAAGTCAAAATATTTGCTGCTTCATAACTTGGTAAATTTAGGTCTTAGAAGGGCAATTTTTTTTTTTACATTGGGCATGAAATTGTATAAAGAAAATTTTTCTAAACATAACTGATAGGACCATGAGGCCATATAAAAATTTAAATTTCGTAATTTTTATAGGAAAATATCGGAAACAATTGAAGTCAATAAATATAATAGATTATAGAAATTAAAGCATTTTTGCAATTGGAATTATGTGTCTCAGACTAATGGTTTAGGAAATAGCCATTGGGCACAATTAGCACTGGACACCTTGTATGGAACAATAATAAACATTTCTATGCCATTGACAAAATTAATCACAACTAGCTCATTTTGAGATTTTATAACTTAACATACTAGCAATACTAATAAAGTTCTCTTATCATACCTAAAATGGAACAGTTTTTTGCTTTCTTTTTAAAATTTCTGTTTTTTCTTGAGATCAATTAACTTTGTATTACTTTGCAGGCTGCTGCAAAACATAGTGCTGCCATGTCAACTCAAAATATTGCTGCTGCTCAAGGTGCAAGTCAGTACAACCAAAATCCCCGGTCTCAAGAAGAGCTGTTAGAAAGTTGCAAAGTAATAATTTTGTAATAGCATTATGTATGTATTGTTATGAATTTCTAGGTTGTTGGTCCCTTGAAGGGTTAAATACATTCAAAATTTGTATTCTACAAATAAATAATTAAAACTTGCATTTTGTTGCATCAAAATCAGTTAATGACAATGAGGTTGTTTTGCATTTCCCTTTCCTCGAGAATTTCTGTTGAATTTTAGACTGGAATTATTTTATTGTGTGTGAAATACAGCAGATTTTTTTTTCTTTCTTCAAATGGTAAAATATATACCCATCTTTTGCAAAAAAAAAAAAAAAAAAAAAAAAAAACTTTCATAACTAGTCATTCAAAAATTTTAAAGGTACAATAATTCCTTCTTTTCTTGAATACAGTATCAATTTATGAAAATATATAATGGACGGTGGACACTCATAAATCCAAAATCAAAGGTTCTCAAAAAAAAAACTATTATTCTAACTAAACTTATAAAAACTATACTAATTTGAATTATTCTATCTTAACAGAAAATATAAAAATATAGCTTTTAAAGTGCATCACTGAAAAGAAAAATCTCCTAGTATGTATAATTAAAGAAAATATATTACACTATACTATCTAAAATTGAACATATTAAAAAGCAATCTCTTTAAAAAGTTTTCCACTTTAAGGCATCCCTCTTTTGACTGAAATTTCTTGTGTTTGCTTGGGGGGGGGGGGACATGAAACAGAAGATATGCAGTAGAAAGTAAATTTTAATTAAAAAATTGTATGCATTATACTTTTAGGAAAAACTGTAAAATGGATTTTTAGTTTTGTATATTATGTATATATTTTTCACTAGAGCCCCATTCACTATTCCCTAAGGATGATTTTGGCCATTTTCACCACCACTCCTACCCCCGTGTAAGAACGCATAAGATTTCTCGGACTCCCTTGCCCCCTTCTTACCTTACACAAGATTTTATCTGGTTTTAGAAAAGGATCAAGCGCACTAAAACTCATAATGTGACTCAAAATGTGTAAAAATACACACATTTAAGATTTTGAAAACATAATATGTAATAAAAAAATTTCAAAATAAAAAATATGTATTAATAAAATTGTACATTAAAAAAGAAAAAATAGTCTGAGTTTGTTAAAATTATTTTATTTTTTTTATTTGGGAATACCTTATTCCCCCGTAAACGATATATATTTCGGTTACACATAAACACATAACCATCATCAGTCGTTTCTGGATCTCACTCCAGAGACGACTGATGATGGTGAGATCCAGAAACGACTGATGATGGTTATGTGTTTATGTGTAACCGAAATATATATCGTTTACGGGGGAATAAGGTATTCCCAAATAAAAAATTTTAACTGATTAATCCGCCATATTAATTAATGTTTTATAAGTTTTTACTAGTCTGAGTTTTTTTCCCCAAAGCTTAGCTCTCAAGTATCCATCACACTGTTAGAAATCACACATTTCAGCTTGCAAAATATTATGTAATAATGGCTTTTACCTCCTGTCTCCCTGAAATAAGAGCATGTAGACATTTAGAGACCACCCCTTCCCCTTGGGACCCTTACTTAGCTTCTCGACTTGGAGTAATTTTTCTCCCTAAAATCTCTGGTGAAGACTGGTTTTCCTGAATTTTTAAGAAAATCAATTGATGATTCTCCTTCTAACCTCAATCCATTCATTAAGAGTAATCCAAGCAATCTAGTAAGACCACAGAGCTTTATTCGTTAAGCACTGATAGGAAATGGGCAGTAGGACATAAGCCACTAATGTTTAGTGGAAATATATATATTCTAGGAATGCAGGTATAAGCCTCTTTACGCAGAAAAAAAAATGCAGATGATTTGGCACATACATACAATTGTATTTTCTATGTCAAAAAGAAAAATAGTGGGTTTTCTTGAGGGTGGGGGGGTAGGGGTCACATTTATAGTTTGAATTAACAGGGGTGTTTGTGGTTCAGGTTATACCTGGAATTGTGGATATTTTGCTAGTCATTCCGAAATTCCTGTTGTCTTTTAGGTATGGGGAGAAATTGCATACAAAATTATGCTCAAGCATTCCTTTAATTTATCTCGTGTCTAGAATGTCCTAGAATAAAAAATTGACCTTTAATTTTTTGGCAATTTGCATTTGATTTCTAAAGTCAAGTTTCCTTAAAATATCTGCTGAGAAATATGTTTGCGAAACATTTATTGGCAGTAGCTAATGAAGGTTATAACATACTATTTCTCAGATTAAAAATGGCAGAAAAAATTATGATAATTTAGCTATTATTGATTAAAAAACAATTTTCGTTCACTTATTGTTGCAAACAAAAAGTTTAAAAATGCTTTTTTTACGATGTGCTTTCAGAGTTTTTGAGGAAGTTCCACAATTAATTTTGACTTGATGAAAGTCATAAAATTTAATTCAAATGAATGAAGTATTTTTAATGGTAATTTCAATGCAAGTTTTTGGGGGCCTTTGGGTTAGCTCGAATAAATGATTATCCACTGTATGTATATGAAAAAATTAATAAATTCACTTAAATAAAAGTTCTACACATTTTATTTTAAACCAAATTTTTTAACAACTTTTTTACTGAGGTAAAGTGCCAGAAGAATTCATTGTTGTTAAATGTAATTGGACTTTCTTACATTTCAGGAAGTAGCTGAAGTTCTTCCTAAGTTAGTTCAAGGTGTAAAAAGCACTATGATGGACGTAGATAATCCCTCTGCACAAATGGCATTGATTAGTTCTTGTGAGATGATGCTTCAGGTAACATCTTATTGTAGATATGTATTGCAAAAGAAACTGTTTTCTGTAATGGTAGACACACTAGTATCCAAAATTAACATTACAAACATAAAATCAGTAATAATTGAAGAAATATTTTGTTTTTTATAACAAATTGGGCACAGAAATATATGTATTATAATGGGAGAAAGCATATAGAGAACAGAAAAGTAGGGTGAATTGTTAGTTAATATACAGGTTATATCAAACAGTTTTAATAAGACAACACTTTCTAAATACTATGGACCCTTTTTAATGGTATGATGACTTGTTATGAGGTTTATGTAACCTTGCAGGATAGCTACCTCAGTATATTAGTTGGACTTTTCATGAGATATGAAAAATCATGATTAGACCATTTTTGATATAATTAGTATATTAACTAATTCACATTCATTCCATTGTTATCAAAAAACATTCAAAAAGAAACCAGTGTTAAAAGAATAGATGAATAAAACTTTGTATAACAATAAAAATGTACTTATCCAACTGGAAAATTATTTCGGCCAAAAAATTATCAGCTTTTTCATGTCTAGAGGAGTTCCCACTATTCTGCAACATTATATGTTGATTGCTGAAGAAGGCTGAAAATTGTTTTGGCCAAAATGATTGTCCAATTAGATAAGTACCTTTTTATGTGTGTTATACAAATTTTTATTTATGTCATTCCATTGTTATGCTGCTGTATAATAAAGTATCTCTGTACCAAATTTTGTTACAATAAACAGACTATTTCTTCAGTTATTACAGATTTTGTAAGCTTAATTTTGGACATGAGTATATTTTATCGCTCAGATAATAAATATTTTTACAAGACATACCTTCACAAAATAATATAAATGATTAAGTCAAACAAATATGCATATAAAATATGATTTATCAAAGAATTTTAAAAATTAAATTTCTTTTTAAAGGCCAGGGTCCACTCACGTGCGTTTCAGTATGCTAAAATGGGAACTCTGTGTATTTTTCAGTATCTGGAAGACGGATTGCGGAGAAAAGTCCCCCCATTGTGTGCTTGGTGTGCTTTTGTGGTTTCACGCGTTATCCTTTGGCGGCAAATCCCGACGGGTCATTAAAAGCCAATAAATTCTTTGCCCCTGCACTGTATCCCCCCCCCCCCTTGTACAATGCCTTGACCATTAAAAAAAAAAACCCGCTGCATCCGGAAACGGACGTGAGTGGACCCCGGCCTTAAGATGAAAGGCTCAGCTTGTAAAGCAGAAATTAAGCTACGGTCCTAGTTTTCACAAAATAGGAAAGAAAATCTTGAGTGTAAAAGAAATAGAAGCTTCTTTGGCTAAACTATTGTTGGTTTTAGCATTTTAAACCTCATTAAAACTGACATTCGAAATAAAATTAACTTTTACTATATTAACAATATTTTCATAATAATAAAACTGAAGTAAAAGAAAAGAAATTAAAAGCTTTCTAGAAATGGGTCAGGTTAAAAACAAAGGCAAATTCTGAGTTCTAAACATAAGTGGTTTAAAAATAATAATTTCTCTTCCCCCCCCCTCTCTCTCTCCTGTTAATACCTTTCTCAAGCTGCTTAAAAAATGCACTTAGCATTAACATTTACAAGTGAATTGCCATTTAAGCATTTTTCGAAAGCTTTTGGCCTCCATTTTCACTTTTGTTGAACGAATTTTTTCTATTGCTGTAACCTTAATGAAAAGTATGTTTCATCTGAGTATTCATCTGTAAAATTTTTTCAGCACCAATGGAATTTTTCTATTGCAGTTGCTTTAATCTTAATGAAAAGTATGTTTCACCCGAGATCCTTCTGTTAATTTTTTTAATCTCAAAAATTTGTATGTTTTGTATTAAATTATCACCTGAGTTAACCTATGCTGAATGTCGGGATTGCTTGTGTTATTCATGGCAAGATAAGAGTCCTGAGTTAAGATAGTGGATTTATCCAGACTATAAGACTTCAGCATAAAGTTTTATGACATTCAGCACAAAACTTAATGCTGAAAAATTTAAATAGTTTTGTGCTTTTAAGATTAGTTTCCTATTTTTCTTTATTGTGTAGCCTGGAAACAAAATGGTTGCAGCATCCAAGGCAGCAATGCCTACAATTACTGATCAGTCTGCTACACTACAGTTGAATAATGCAACAAAACAAATGACAAATGCATTGACAGAACTCAGGTCATCTTTGTTAAAGGTATGTGTTATATATTCCTGTTTTAAATGATTCTTGAATAATAAAATCCATTTTTTTTACTGTACTTTATGTTAATATGCTATGGTATTCTAATTAAATTTTGCTTTTCTATGTATGCTGTGTAATATAGTTAATTTAGAGTTTAATCTTTTATTAAATTACAATTTTTTTTTTTTTTCATTTTTGGGAAGAAAAATTTATATGTGGGGAAGGGGGAAACATTGATTAATGTGTAATACTTGGAGACTATAATATGATTCCTTTGAAAAAGCTGTGTTGTAAATTGTTTTTGGTACTGTAGCAAACAATTTGAGAACCTTAGGTATAAAAATTCAAGCAATTTCCAGACTGTAAAAAGGAGGATGTCAAAAAATAACTCTAAGGATAAGTGTTCAGTTAATTTTTTAATGGTAAACAAGACTTGCAGAATATTTTCTTATAATATTTGTTTTCTATACTGTTTTTGCATATAATATTATATAAAAGACAACATTCATTCTTACCGTTGTAAGCTTTTTTTTTTTTTTTTTTAGTTCTATTCTGTTTAGATGTGCAATGCTGTCAATTTATATTTTAAGATTAACACATTAAGTGTATTAAGATGTATAATATTTATGAAGAGTTTCTTACAGTATGAATAAAAATTTAAAGCTTTGGAATTGGTGTAGTACTGTTGAAGGTGTTGATGTACTTTCATTGCTCATTAGGCTCAAGAAGCCTGTGGAAGTCTTGAACTTGAAAATGCCCTAGATTTGATCCGGAGCTTAGATGATGAATTACTAGCTTTTAGAAAAGCTGCTGAAAATATGGAATTGAAGCCTTTGCCTGGTGAAACAGTAAGTGTATGCCCCTTTTCTTTGTGTATGCAAACAATAGTTTTTAACTTGCATATTTGTTGTGAAATAAAACAATTTTCCCTTTTAGATGGAGAATTCTGCTCTTCAGTTAGGTGCTATTTCAAAAGTTGTTGGTTCATCCATGGCTCAGTTGCTTACAGCTGCCTCTCAGGTATGGATTTTAAGAATATATCTTCTAGTTTATCTTTTGTTTATGAAACTAAATATAGCATTTCATGTTATTAGTGAGTGGTTTGTTTTTCTTCTCATACAGACTTGATTCTTTTAGATATTTATTACTATATTCCTAATGTTCACAAGTTTATTCTTGAGTAAAAGCGTATCTTTAAAACTTATATTACTCTTAAATTATACTTATTATAAATTTACATAAATGAAAGAAATAATTACTTCTAAATGAATTTTGATAAACAAAATATGCATATAAAGTTGTAAATAATATAAAGTAAAATAGAAATTAATAACAGATGTGGACCAGTGTTCTTGATTGGTGTATTTGACAAAATTTAACATTTTTTTTATTTAAATGTGAAAGTTTGAGGTAGAGATAGGAGACATAATGTGCTAAGTCCTACTACTGTTAATTCCTTGTAAAATTAGTGCAAGGCACTGTATTTGTTCAAACAAAAGCCATAACTATAAGTTTAACAATCCAGAATATAGAAATGTTATTGTTACTCTAAATTTTTCACAGAGAAATACTCCAAACAAATATGTATATCTCTTTTACTGAGTAAGAATGATTACTGTGTCTGCTCAGTTTAAGAAAAGAAATGCATATGTATTTTGTGAGCTTAACGGATATTTTAGAATAGCATTCACTGTTAAATTTAAATTCCTGAAATATATTTTTTCCAGAGTTATCTTTTTATACCACTAGACTGCTTGTCCATGAATTCATGGAAAACTTCCTATAAAAGGTAATTTTCTTGTCTTACTAGTGCTGTTAAAGTAGGCAAAAAATATAGAATAAGCACTAGTTGGTCTACTGATCCACTGGAAGAAGTAATTGTAGTTCTGTGGAATAAGCACTGGTTGGTGTACTGATCCACTCGAGGCAATGATTGTAGTTCTTATCTTATTCCAAAGGATATGATATATTTGGTTTCATATAATTATCAAAATTAAATTAGTAGTATTAGAATCTAGATTTGAGAAAGCAGTTGAAAAAGAATTGAATATGAGTAAAAGTGAACTCAAATTGCTTGTTACATTCATGTAACAATGGCTAAATCAGTGTAAAATGAGTTTTTTTAACCCTTTCAAATGTAATATCCACAATTGAGGACGCAAAAATTATCTATACTATCATATAGGATGGACGTTCCAATTTGTCTGTGAAAGAAAAACCAGTTTTCTTGTAAAATTTAATAATCAGAATTTTTTATGTATTTTCATTATAAATTTAATCTCCATTAATATTAGAAATATTTAATGCAACAAGAAATTATTTGGTCAGGCCTTAAAAGATTTTTTTTTTTTTTTTTAATCTCCAGTAAGTACAGAGTAAAACCTGTGTTTTTAACATTATTATTGATTTTATTTCTCAGGGCAATGAAAATTACACTGGTATTGCTGCTCGAGATACTGGCAGTGCATTGAAAATCCTCACTAAAGCAGTGCGAGGAGTTGCAGCCACCAGTTCTGACAGAGATGTTCAAACTAAAATTATCGACAATGCACGAGATGTCATGGATAAATCAACCATGTTGATTCAGGAGTCTCAGCGTGCCATGAATAACCCAAGCAATCCTGACATCCAGCAGAGGTTGACTCAGGTAATAATTTTTCTTAGATTTATCTATGTTCCATTTCTATCAACATTCATTTAAAATTTCTTGTTTTTGTTGTACTAAAAGTATCCTGATTATGATGAATAGTTGGTTTTATCCAAAGATAAATTTGTTTTAAATAATATTTCGGTACAAATTCCGATTCAGGATTAGAATGGGTGCATATGCATGTAAATGTATGCATCAGTATATTGAGAATTATTGTGCACCCATTTCAGTAAAGCTCTGTTAGTCAGTCTCTGTTAGCTCCTTGTTTACTCTTCCAAGCATTTTCATTCCAGGGGAAAGTAATTTAGTTAAATAGAAAGTTTTTTACAACTATTAGATTGAGAAACCCCCTAAAACCGTTAGTGAGTACATGGAATGGAAGTGAGCTCTTCTCCCTGAATTATAAAAGTAGTTGTATGGAAACAACCATTATATGAAAATTGTATCCATCTGCAAAGAAGAAAACGAGAAATCTGCTGGAATTCCTAATATCATTTTCAGAATTAAACATTTCTATTTGATAATGAACAACTGATTTATCTAGTTGAACTTAAGTTTCATTAAATAAAATTTAAGTGTTTACTTTTGTTGTATGTCTGTATTCTTAATGGAATAAATGTTTGTAAGATACAAAAATTATTATATTTCCCTTCAGCAGATTTTATTTATGTGTGTGTATGTGCTCATGAAAAGCATTAATTATTCAAATCTCGCTTGAAGTAAGAGATTATAATTTCTAAACTGGTAACTTTCTTTCCTTTATTTATTGTAGCTGTAGAAAGTTCACCACATAAAATGTGCTATGTTTTAAATAAACAATTTGATTATAGTATACTATAATATAGGTAGATCGTAGTAGAACCCAGGCGATTAACTTTTGTTTGTATTGTTCCGTTTGTTTGTGGGATTATGAGCAATTGTCTACACCAGAGTAGTTCTAGACCAAAGTAGGTGCCCTCTGTGGGGGGTCTCTCTAAGAGGTCGTAACCCGTATTTACCCTAAGTTTTGGAGAAAACCATGGGAAACCCTGGTTGACAGACGCAACCTGGGTTTGAACCAGGCACCTTCCATTTCCAAGTTGAGGGCACTATGTGCTCGGCCTCTAGTTAAGCACACTTGTTTACTATATACTTAAATTTTAAGAATAACCATACTTTAAAATTTTTCAAAATTCTTGTGATTATGAAGTTTCTATCTTTTATATCTTTCTAAAAAGTGAAAAGCATAGATGCCTACTTCAGATTAAATAAGAAATACATGTTTATTTTAATGAAAATTTTCTATATACTGGTATTGTACAATAACTTCTATTTGAACAATTTTATTTTAGGTTGCTAAATCAGTTTCTACTGCTCTCAATAATTGTGTCAATTGCCTACCTGGTCAGAAAGATGTGGATGATGCAATCAAAAATATAACTGATGCTAGCCAGGTCCTTAATTCTAGAGAGGTAAAAATACATTTATAATAAATGATGAAACATAAATGTCACATTGTAAATTGATATTTTCTTTTAATTTGTATAGAACAAGTAATGTGATCGCAAAAAAATTCTGTATCCAGATTTTGACTACCTTTAAATTTACTTTTAAGAGTTTTGTGAGATATCTCATCAAAGCATCTATGTGTTCATATAAGTGCATGTACAACCATTTTTGCTGACTGCAAGTCCATTTTGTTCAAATTTTCCCTGACCTCTGTACATACATACATATGTACAGAGTAGCATGATATGCAAGTATTTAACTTCATGCATGTATTTAACTGAGATATGCATGTATTTAACTGAGAGTATTTTATGAGATTTGCATATCTCAAAAACTATTGGTCATAGAATGTTGAAATTTTATATTTAAGATTGTTGTAATATCTTGTGTGCACCTCCCCTTTTTGGTTTCAATCAACTGGATAGTTTATTTACAGGTTCACCCAAAAGATTTTCCAGACATTAAGCTTTATGGGCAGGAATTCAATAAAACATATTTTAAAGGTATTAGGCTAGTTCAAACGAATCAAAAGTGATGTATGTTGTTAAGGATTACAACATGAATAACTCTATCGAAAATAGTGTCACTTATAGTTCTTTAGGAACACTCAAAAACATTCAAACATATTACGGTCAATGGCAGTTTTAAGACATTCAGCCATTTCAAGCACAATACCATCCTACCATATAGTTAGATAAGTCCAACAATGGTCATGTGCTCAAAAATTATACCAAAAGTTGCCAAGCCTGACAACTTTTGGTGTACGTATGTATGCATTTAACTCTCATATCTCAAAACTATTAGTCGTAGATTGTTGAAATTTCATACATAAGATTGTTGTAACATGTAGTTGTGCACCTTGGTTATTCGATCCTATCTACTTATTTACAGTAGAGTGTTTCCTGAGTTTATTTACAGGACCACCCAAAAGAATTTCATTACATTAATGTGTACATCTTCAATGTGCACCAGTAGATCTTCAATGTATTATGTCTGTAGTCAGTCAATGTTTGGCCCATGCTCAAAATCTCACCATTGTCTTCAACTTTGGCAAGTTTTGTTGAAATATCACCAAATTTTATGCCAAAAATAATTTGATATTTCTCAACTCTAAAACTTTTACCCATAGAATGTTGAAATTTTGTTTTTAGAACTATTGTATTAGAAGGATACCTTCAATTCATTAAAAGTCTGTGGTGAATCACTATTTCGGCTATTGTCCAAAATCTCGCTATCTCAAGCTTGCCGGCTTTTGGCAAAATATTGCCCAATTAAGTACCAAAAACAAAACTCTCAAATTGAGCCCAGCTTGCCGATATCTCTATTATTTGCCTAAAAATTGCTAAACCTTAGTATTCTTGGAGTGTTTTATCTTTTTCAAACAAAATAAGTTTAGATGAAGTGCACAGAAAATATTTTAGATTTAATAGACATTATTAAAGATAAGATTAAAGACAAGATATACATTTTCCAATCTTTTAAAAAATTTATTGGATTCAAATGTTAGGAGTTATGTTTCAATTAACTCCACAACATTGAAGTTTGGCAAATTCAGGGCTCCCAGTCGTCCTATATATCCTATATTTCCTATATATATTTTTTAATCGCCAAAAGCGTCCTATATTGTCCTATATTTTACATAAATCCTATACTGTCCTATATTCAGTCTGATTTACTTTTTTTTTTTTTTTTTTTTTTTTGTACATTTGAAAAAGGAAATATGGCAAACGAGCTGCAGCTAACTGTTTGTATATGTTGCTGAGTAACGGGTATTTCCTCCGACTTACACAGCCAATCAGAGCCTCTGTTGGTTGCTGGTAGGGAGAAATGTGGATCGTTCCTCCCACTGTTTCTTTCTCGCGATGACGTCAGTGCAGTCTGTACTCATTAGATTATGTTTTGGAAGAATGTTTGGGCAACTTTAGGCTGCAGTTTCGCAGCAGTGGCAGTGCGTTAGTGTTAGCTTACGTTGTTCTTGAACTTACGCGCGTGTCGCAAATATACTTTTCCATGCGGTGTGTGTGTAATAATAGCAGAATTTTTTTTATGTATGTTTGATGAGTAGCTAATTACTATTTTTTAAAAAAATGCCGAATCGTGCTACTAAATTTCGTCAAGATTGGTTATCTAATACGGATAAAAATGAAACTACGATTATTACATGGTGTACCAAAGGAAAAGATGATTATTCTGCATATTGTACGTTTTGTATTGCGACTGTGAATGTTGATAACAGTGGAAAGGCTCAGTTGCTGCAGCATTCAAATACTTCAAAACATAAAACAGTAGATGCTGCTCGCGAAGATTCTTCTCAATCTCGATTCGTAAACACTCTGGGGAGTGAAAACGGCATCCAGCTGAATATTAAAGAAATGGTTTAATCATCCCAGAAGCACCCATTTACAGTTCAGGAAGACAAAGTTTGTAAAGCAGAAATTTTGTGGATTCTTCATGCTGCAATGAATAATTATTCATTTTCGTCGTGCGATTCCATAAAACCATTGTTTACTGCAATGTTTTCAGATTCTGCATTGCTGCAATGTCTTCATTTAAGCTCATCTAAAATTTCTTATAGTATATCACATGGACTTGGTCCATATTTTCTCAAACAGATAACTGATGAGTTTAGAAAGGAATCTCCGTTTTTCACTGCAATGTTTGATGAAACATTAAATGAACAGAATGTGAAACAACTTGATGTATATGTACGGTATTGGAGTCTTAAAGAAAGTGGCATTCCAGAAAGATATATTGGCAGTAATCTACTTGGCCATGCTACTGCCACAGACATTTCAGATAGTATTAAATCTGTCTTAGGTGCTTGCCAATTAGACCTTAAGTACATGATTATGTTAGGGTCAGATGGCCCAAATGTCAACAAGGCAATTTTTCGATTGTTAGATTGAGATGTAAAGTTAGTGTGAGAATTTGGACTGGTTAGTGTTGGAACATGCAATTTACACATCATTCACAATGCGTTTGGTCATGGCCTTAAATTTGAGGCTTTCACTAATATGATTGATTTTTTGGAAAACATTCATTGTTGGTTTTCTAAATTTCCGTGTCCCGTCAGGAGGATCTGGAAAAAGCAATGGAGAGCTTTGGAAATGAATACTCAAAAACTTTAAAGTATGTCAGCAATCGATGGTTGTCTGTTGTACATGTATGTGAAAGAACTCTTGATTTGTTACCATCATTAAAAGTTTACTTTTTAGATGATCTGCCCAAGGAAAAGAATAGATAATAACTAAAAATGACAGATATGGAAATATATACAAAAGGCTCCAAACACCTTTAACTCATGTTTATTTGCATTTTTTGATAAGTGTTGGCTCTCTATTTGAGCATTTCTTAAAATTACTGCAGGACAAATCAACACTTATACATGTACTGTATGATGAACTATCCAAACTTATGCTGAAACTATGTAGGCGTGTCATAAATGAAGATGTTTTAAAAGATAAATATGGTGAAGACTTGCTAAGTATAAATGTACAACAAGCATCTCTTAATGCCAAGGACGTTGATTTTGGGAATGGAGTTAAAAAACTCATTCCATCATTAACTCCAGAGCTAAAAGCAGAGTTCTTAGCAGATGCCAAAGAATTTTATGTTGTCATTATAACATACCTTCAAGAGAATTTACCACTGAAAAACATACTGCTGAAGAATTAAAAAATATAGCATCCTCTTACGCGGAAAGAACCAATTAAAAGTTCTCTGCCATCCGTACGACGTTTGGCAAACATGTTGCCATCAGTAATTCCAGAAAATTGTGTCGATAAACTCACTGATGAGTGCCGTTTATACATTAGTGATCCTGAAAATAGTGATGAGTGGCATTGTGAAAATAAGAATGATATAGATTATTTTTGGAATAATGTGATGAAGTTGCGTGATAATGGGAATACTCCAAGGTACTTACTCCTCACAGTTTTGCTAAAGGCCCTTTTAACCTTCTCTCACGGTCAGGCTTCAGTAGAGAGAGGCTTTTCTGTAAACAAGCGAATGTTGACATTAGAGAGAGCATCCATGAAATTAGACACTATTAGAGGCTTACGATTAATTAAAGATGCTGTACAAGGAAAAATTGATAATGTGTGTATAACTCGTGAAATGATGCAGTTTTACAGAGATGCCCATTCGAAATATAAACAAGCACAAGAGGTATAAAGAAAAACAGAGCAGAAAGAACTAAAGATCCCAAAAGAAAACAATTGACCGTGTTGCTGAACTTAAAGTAGAAATTTCCAATGCTCAGTCAATGATTGATGAAGGTAACAAAAGGTTGAAAACAGGACTCAAAAGAAAGTCTATGAAAGATATAGAAACAGCCCATGCTCTCATAGATGCTGGCAATAAAAAACTGAAAACAGCTAATGAAGAACTTCTCAAAAAAAAATTTATTTGTAGCTAGGATTCCCCCCCCCTCTCATTAAAATATTAATGCAAGCTATGCATGAAACATAAAATCAATTGGCATGATTTCTATATTGTTCTATTCCCTTTTTATTTTCTTATATTTTTTCTAAAAATTATAACTGAATAATGTTTTCCCTTTTTTGTATCGGAATGTATGAAACTTTAAGACACTTCTCTGGTAAGTTAAATTCAGTGTGATGTGTTTATTATAAGATATTATTTTATTCACTTATTAGAAAAAATATGATTTTCAGTGCATTTACATTGTCTCTGGTTAGGATGTATATGTCTGCAACATTATTTTATTTATTTTTATTTTTTGTGTTGTTCTGAAGTTTCCATAGTATATATTACACACTACACACATAGAAGTATATGGTCTAGATAAATAGACCCTCAATACCATATATGTAAGATATTTTTTATTGTCCTATATTTTGCTTTAAAAAAAATCCTATATTTCCATTTTTTGCTGCTGGGAGGCCTGCAAATTAAGACATTTAAAAAAAATTTCCTTATGTTAACTTTGTAAGTTATGAAATTAATTAAAAATATTAACCTATTAGTTAAATAAGATGTGGTATTTGTTAATTGATTTTTTAATTAATTTATGTATTTTTCAAACCAGTTCTTGTGTTAAATTCTAAAAATATAAAAAATAAAAACATTTTAGGAAATAATTTTTTTATCCTTAAATTTTTGTATCAAGCTTCTTGATATGCCCTAGGCTTTTGTATCTTTAATTGTTAAATAAGATATATTTTAGCTAATTCTATGCAATAATTGTAGCAAAATCTTACTTCCTTTATTTAGTTATTATGTATAAAATTGGTTTCATTAAATGTGATATGTTTATTGCAGTTTCCTCAGTCCAACAAGCCTTATAATGAACTTCAGTCCAATTTGAGTAATGCTGCTGCAAGTCTAAATGTTGCTGCCACTGATGTGGTCGCTTCATCCAAAGGTTCACCTGCACATCTTGCTACATCTTCAAAAAAATTTGGTAAAGCATTCAATGAGCTTCTTGATAGTGGTGTTGAAATCATTGGTGGAACAAAGGTATGTATAGTATTTGTTATATTTTTATTTTTATAAAAAAAAATTCGTTACTGAAACATTTGCTGATTTTTGTTTTAGAGTGAATTTGTCATAGATTTTTTATTCTTTGTAGGATACAGAAGTACGAAGCAATATGGTAGTAAGTTTAAAGAATGTTTCAATGGTATCTAGTAAGCTCCTGGTTGCAGCGAAATCGGTTGCTGCTGATCCTACAGCTCCAAATGCAAAAAATCAGTTAGCTGCTGCTGCAAGGTACGATAATTTTTTAAAATTACATTTTACTTAATATATATGTATAAAATTATGCTTTGTAATTTATTTCATTTTTTTTTTCCCACAAAATTATATTTTGTAACTGTTTATTTTCAACTCTTAAACTTCATGATAAATATCATAAATGATGATTGATTTGAGATTTAATTTTTTTAATTTAAACTACTGTTTGCTTTTAAATTGCCTTATTAGTTAAGTCTTGGTAAATGGCAAATACTTTTGGACTATAAGTATACATGAAGTTTCTTTAATTTTTCTTGTAATGTTGTAGCCTTATCCTTTCGCAATTTAACTTGCATCAGTGATGACACGTTTTCCTGTGTGAAATTGATAAATGGTATCATAGAGATGAACCTTTAAAAATTGGCTGCTTTGACAGTCAGAGGTTTTTTGATTTCTCGTATTTAAATTTGATTACAATGTGAATTCCTTTCAAAATCGTACACTAAAGCATCTCTACCCTTTGCCTATATATATATTTTTTTTTCATTTATTAAAATCCTTTACAAAACTGTTCCAAAATAAATAAGATGCCAGTATCTCCTAAATTTATTTATTTATTTATTTATTTACTATGTAACATGATAAAGATCCAGCTATCAGAAAATACATAAAAATAAATGGAATGAATTTTATGCCCGCTTGATTTATTTAAATAATGACAATATTTAAAAAAATAAAAGTGCTTCAGTTTAAAGCCATTGGAACATGGGGAGGTCTGGGGTTAAGATGGTCTGATTTAGTAGAAGCAGATTTCCTGGCCATTTATGAGAGCTGAAGACAAAAATTAAAAAAGAGGTCATTGTGGAGAAATCTTCAAAGGAAGGCATAGACCCACACAGGGTTGTCTAGCCATATATTATGTTGATGTAACATTTTTAAATTATCTTTGTCTCCTGTTAAAGCAGGTACCGTTTTTAGTTTAAGACTGGATTTATTTTAGCATTAATGAAAACTTACAATCCTCCTATAAACTTGTTTCAAATTATTTTCTAGATGTACTAGAAAGTAATGTCTTGTTTTCAAATGTCAATATTTTGCCTAGCCAAAACTACTGAAGCTAATAAAATGAAATTTGGCATGTATTTGAGTTTTTATGAGTGTTAAATTGGACAACACTTTTTAAAATTCATAACCTATACCAGGGATTGTGGCAAAATGTTCTTTTAACATATCTTGCTAAATCTCAAGCAAAAAGGATATCCATACAATTCTTGCTGTAAAATATAGCACTCACAAATACCTTAAAATCAATTTCAGAACCTTTCGAATATTGTTCTCCAAGGAAGGTAGATGTGAGCAAAACAAGGGGGAGGCGCATTTTCCATGAAGGAAGAAGGAAAATAAATAAATAAATAAAATTCTTGCTTTAAAATTTAACAAATATGAATCCTATGTTCAGGCACTGCTTGTTTGTAATTAAATACTTGTTGAAATTTTGTTTATTTTAAGTAAATTAAGAATAACACTATTTTCCAATACACTTGATATTAGTTTACCCTATATATGTTTGGTTGTTTTCTTTTTTACAGATCTGTAACTGAAAGCATTAACAACCTCATCAATGTTTGCACATCAGCTGCACCTGGCCAAAAAGAATGTGATAATGCAATCAGAAATATTCAGGTATTCATTGCTACTAAAACTTTTTGATTGATTAATTTGAAGATTAAAGAACTATGAATTATATCAAGCAGAAGAATTAAGGGGAAAAGGGACTTTGATTTTTAAAAACGAGGAAGAATGTTATTGGAATAGTGTGTGTGTGTGTACAGTGGCAGATCCAAAGGAGGAGCTAGAGATCCCCCCCCCCCCAAAAAAAAGTGCTTATAAGACATTTCGTTCTATTATACTATTTGTGCAAATGAAATGAGGTTTTTTCTTCATTAATTAGCCCTTCCCAAAAAGATTTACATTTCTTTAGCATATTATTTTGTTTTATTCTATATTTTGCTTAGATCAGATAAGTTTTTCTTTTAAATTAATCTCTCCCCAAATAAATTTCTGTATCCTTCACTGGCTATGTACATGTTAAATAATTATTTAAAATAAATTTTAAACTTACAAAAATAATTTTTTATTTGTAATATATAATATCTCTTGTACCTATGCTGTTTTATGTACTTATAATGTCAGAATAATATTTTAAGGGTGTTAATAACTTTCTTTTGAGATTTAAATCTTGCTAATCAACCCATTGAAAAGAAACACTAAATTTACTTTTTTTTTTTAAATATTAAAATCAGAATTAAGATGATTTCAAAAATTCAAGTTTGATTATGTTTGGCTCGAATTTTTCAAAAAGCAAAAGAGTTTTAAATATAGAAGTATACTTTTAGAATTACAAATCATAATCCATAGTAAGATTGGTGTGCATACCTTAAGACTTATTTTTAAATTAAAATTTTGGTCTTGTTTGGGAATGAATGATTAAAATTTGTTAAAGATACGTTTCAGTTTACCCAGTTTAATAGATTAGCTTGGATTGCCAAACTATTTACTGTTATTTTTAAAAGTTGAACAAATAAATTGTTATTTTATATATGCTAATAAAAGATGGGCTATATAAAACTTTTCACAGATGTATCGCCCTAATATCTAGAAATAATTTGTATTTTTCTTATGATTTCAGAGCATGAGGCCTTTACTAGACAATCCTAATGAACCTATCAATGACCTGAGTTACTACGATTGCTTAGATTCAGTAACTGACAAGTCAAAGGTAAAAATTTTCATACTCCCCTGCTATATTTCTTGTTGCTTTTGCACAGTTCAACATAGTTCAAAAGTGCTTGACGTCATTTTGTCTGTTTATGCTCTAACTACCAAAAGTATGTTTGAATTGCTACAAAATTCTCTTTTTATACAGTTCTGAAATTACATGGTGCACCATTGTATAGCTCAATAAGAGTTGCACAAGGAATTTACAAAAATATTTTTCTTTCTTATAATAAAATTAAAATACAATGAACAGTGATGGTTATATATATATATATATATATATATATATATATCCTGAATAAATTTTGTATGAATGAACCTACAGACCATTATTCATTATTTGAGTATTAAGTATTTTTCCTGGTATTGTGCAGAAAAAAAAAATAACCATGTAAAAGGATGATTCACATGCCACTTTCAGTGTTCTCTATTTGAAGTTGTGTATGTTATACTCATAGCTCTTGCAAGGTACATAAGAATTCAGAAACATTTGGGCAGTGAATTGTAGTGTGTTTCAATTATAAATTTCAAATTTAAACAGACACAATATGCTGTATTGGAGTTATAACACTTTGTTTGACATTTTTAGCTTTTTTTCCAAGAGCATATAAAATAAATTATAAATTAAAAACTCTGAAAAATAATTAAATTAGATGTTTTTGTGGCCCTTTTTATGTAAGTGTGTGCTATTTAAATTATATATGTGTCTGAAAGTTTTTCATATTATTAATACATTTTCCATTGAGAAAGTTTTGTTCCTCCCATGCCCTCTTTCATGTCTAAATACTGTGTGATCATTTTAAAGGTTTTGGGTGAAGCCATGACTGGTATTGCCAACTATGCTAAAAAGAATGATCACGAAAACTTTGGGGATGCAGTCAATGATGTTTCATCAGCTGTATGTGGTTTGGTAGAAGCCGCAGCTCAGGTACCAAGCACACTTATTTTCTTCATTAAATTCACATACAAAAAAAAAAAAAAAAAAAAAAAAAGCAATCAGTGTTATACTGATTCAATTTTTAGAATGCACTGTTCATTATTTATTAAATTTAGTTTACAGGTTAGCTTAATTACTTAAATATTTTCGTACTTTCTGAAACAGTTCATTTAAAACTATGTATATATAAAATAAAGAGGTATTGCTTTTATGTAATGATTGCTTAATATGAGTTTTTATCAATGTCCTGTCTGTTTCGTTTGCATCTTTATTGTTGCCCAATGAACAATTTTTAAAATTGTGGGGGGGGAAAAAAACCTCTAACAACTAGAGTGAATTAGCTTCCTAAGGAATTATAAATCTTATCTCAAATTTTTGTATAATTTATGTAAAATTTATGGTATTATTCAAGTGTCTGCATATTGAATTTCTTGACAACTTTTATGTGGAATATTCCTTATTCTATTTAAAACAAAGTAATTTTGTGTTTGGAATATAAAAAATGCTCCTTATTGTAATTATTGTGTATTTAAAAAATGTTATCTTTTACAGGCAGCCTACCTTGTTGGTGTATCTGATCCTTCAAGTGTTGCTGGTAGATCTGGTTTAGTTGATGTGGCTCAATTTGCTCGAGCCAACCAAGCAATTCAAAGTGCTTGCCAGCAACTCACCAGTTCTGCAAGCAATCAACAACAGGTTGTAAAAAATTTACTTTGAAAGGCTATATATTTTATTCTCCTTACCTTTCAACAAAGCACTATAATAGAATTTTTTCTCTTTCAGATATTGTCTGCTGCCACTGTCATTGCTAAGCACACTTCAGCTCTTTGCAATTCATGCCGTATTGCTTCTTCTAAGACATCTAATCCTGTTGCCAAACGTCATTTTGTACAGTCTGCAAAAGATGTTGCTAATGCAACTGCAAATTTAGTTAAAGAAATCAAGGTACTTATTTTTCATTTAACTGCAACAATTCTTTTTTACTGTTAAACTTCAGTGTTTTTCTTTATTTCAAGTTGTTTGTGTGTTCAGCTTGTGAAAGATGCTATTTAGTGCAGAGTTCATACAGGTGAATTAAATCTATTTAAAATATCATTATTTTAAAAATTGATTTGTTAGGGGTTTTTTTTAATAAAAAGCTAAAGGGATTTTTATAATTAGTTTTTTGTATTAATCAAAACTCTATTTTGAAAGTAAAGTTTGATAGAAAGTTGTTTTAACAGGGTGTCTACCATCATGCAAAGGTCACAAAAGTCACGGAAAAGTCAAGAATTGGAAAAAAGGTCACGAAAGTCAAGAAAAGGTCAAGAAATGAAGCACTAGGTCACGATTAGCGACTCAACTCCCTTTTTCCATTTCATTCAAATTCTTAGTTGACGATTTTCGTAACTAAATTTTCTAAACTTTTGTGCACCATTTTTACAGTTTTTCTAATAAACGTACAGTTTACCGCATAATTCTATCGATCTTTGTTGTAGAGATATTTAATTTTGAAATCGGGGCTTATTCGCTGATCACCCTGTATATTAATAGTGTTAAATTTAAAAGTATAATTTTTCTTCATTCTATAAGTATGATGCAGGGGTGCAGAAACTGTTTTTATTCTCAACATTTCCCTCAATCCATATGCAAATTTCCCCAAAATTTTATGATATGTTTATTGACTTGCATAAGTTCTGTATTACCATAAGTGTAAAAATATTTGCAATGTACAAGCTACATACATGTTTCCTAAATAGCAATTGGTCCAAGTTAAGAGAAAGCAAACTGCTGATCGGTGAAAAAGTTGGGAAAAAAAATCGCTTTAAAAATAGGAATGGGAAAGAATAACTTAGAATTTTGTAATTCATTGTTAAAATCGAAATCAGTTGTATATTTTCAGCAAAACTTCCCCCTATCCTAGATTGCCGGATCGTACATATTCTGCATCCCTGGCAAGAATGTATTTTTGATATTAGTGTTTCGTATTTGTTATGGTCAAGAAATCAAGCTTACTTTATATGGTAGACGCCCTGTTTAAATACGTTATGCTAACTAACTACAAAAGTTTTTCAATTTATTAATATGTGGGTTAAAATTTTAATATTTTAAGGGGTTTTAAATGTATCATTAATCACATGCTGTATACTGTATATTCATGTGTCATAAAAACGAAGTAGCTTGAAAACATCAAGAAAACAAAATTCTTTCTAGAGTAAATTTGTTAAGTTAATGGCATTATGACTATTTATAGGATGAAACCGTAATATTATAAAATGAAGATCTACATTATGTGAGTGGAGATGGAAAAGTACAAAAAAGAAAGACCTGGATAATAAATCTTACATGTAGTAATGGTGTTAATTAAGCAATTATGCTGTAGGAAATGGCCATTTTTCTGTATTCTTATTGGAATAGAAATTACAGCAATTTAGTCATCTATATCATAGCAAAATATAGATTTTCACAAACAGTCCTCCTAAGAATTTTTTTTTTTTTTTTTTTTGTCTTTGCCATTACATTTTGTTGGTATCTCCTTTTTGGAGCTTGTCAGGAGGGTAGTTTTGTTGATGCCACTTTTAAAGAAAACAGTTTATCAAAGCTTTTTGTGGAAACATTACAAAAATGAGTTCTAATAAGAAATGTGTCCACTCCTAACTGCAATGCACTGGCGGCATCGATTCTCCTTGCTGCTAATTAAGTTGTCGGACACCTCAATAGGGAGCGAAGACCATGCACGGATTAGTCCTTGTTCCAGCTCATGCAACAATCTTGGAGGAGGACTTGAAGCAGCCACTTGTCTGCCAATGTAGTCCCAAACATGTTCTATTGGATTGAGGTCTGGAGATTGAGCTGGCCATTCCATTCGCTCCAAACCTTGACTTTCAAGATAATCCTCAACAAGCACAGCTCGGTGAGATCGGGCATTATCATCCATCAGAATAAAATCATTTGCCAATTGCACCGGCATATGGGCAAGCACATGGATCTAGGATCTCATCCCGATATCTCACAACATTCAGAGTTCTTCCCTGGAATGCATGCAGGTCAATGTGACCATAGAGTGAGAGCCCTGCCCAAACCAATATTCCGTGACCTCGGTAATTGTGAATTTACAGATTTGGATTGATGGTATCTGGTGCTTTGTTCCCTCCAGATCAGCAGATGTCCTGAATCGCTCTCCAGTGTGAATCTGGACTCATCTGTAAAGAGTACAGAATCCCATCGCTGTCTGGTCCAGGAAACATGCTCTCTTGATCAAGATAAGTTGACCCTTCTCTGTCGTCCATTGAGGGGGACACACACAACTGGTCACCTTGCACAGAGACCTGCAATGTGAAGACGCATTCGCATCATACCAGCAGATATTCTTCTCTCTGGTGCTACAGAGTGGTCTGCAACAAGTTGCGGCACAGAAATGCTTCTTCTTCGGACCAAAAGAGCTATATAGCAGTCTTCTGCAGGTGTTGTAGCTTGTGGTCGTCCTGGAACATGTCTTCTGGACACAAAAGCTTCTTTTTGATATTGATTCCAGAGATGCTGGACCACACTGCAAGACAGATTAAGATGCCTAGTAGCATCAGACTGTGACAACCCAATTTCCATCCATCCGACCGCCCACCACCTTAACGAATGGGGCAAATGACTTCTCTCAGACATTGTGTACATCCCTACTGCATATTGTCAACGAATCTGCTAACAAAAGTTACACGTGTAATTAGGGAAGCCTGATATTTGCATATTTTTCTCTCATTCATATATGCCTGTTCTTTTCTATTTAAAAAAAAAAAAAAAAAGTGGTAGCTATCATTTTTGTATGAATTTGCATAAAGTTCATTTTTACATTTATATAAACTAAAAATTTGATTGCTAGTGTTTTTTTTTTTTTATGGTGAGCTTCGAAAAGCATATTGTTCCTTAACTTTTGGAGGCCAGTGTATAAATCCAGTAGGAAGATTACTAACTGATTATTCCATTGAAATGAAGATTGCACCAAGTGACTATAAATATGTAATATCAATTATCAAAAAACTAAGTAATGAAAAGGAAATAAATATTTACAATAACTGACGAACTATTAATTCATAAGCTATAGTTTTTTTTAAATGAAAGGTAATTTGGTTTCACTTCTAATTCTTGTCAGTAACTTCTGCTCTTTTATCACTTAATATTACTTGAGCCCTTGGCGTTTAATGTCTTTACATTTAAAAAGAACTTGAAAGTTTGTGATTTTGTCATTTATTATAAGCATTCATTTTGATTTTAATAAGTTTAACAATTAATGGTTTATGGTTACTTTGTATTAAAGACGTCCTGCAATTAAAAGAATTGTTTCTTTTTATTTATGTTAGGCTCTTGATCAAGATGCAACTGAAAGAAATCGCCAAAATACATCTGTTGCCATAAAACCACTGATTGATGCTGTGGAAAATCTCACTACATTTGCTAGTTCTCCAGAATTTGCCAGTATTCCTGCTAAAATCAGTCAAAAGGTATTAGGGCTCCTTTTTCCTCAATATTTTTTTGTTTTTCTTTTTAGATTGTCTGTTAAGGCTATTGGCTGCTAAGTTTACAAAAGCTCAAATAGTTTGAATGCAACAATTTGTATATGCATTTGATCCTTCCATTAAATCTTAAATTTTTACTTTTGTCCCTTTTCCTTACGTAAAGATTTAGCATTAAACTAAAACAATTTACATTTTTACAAAGCTTAATATTTAAAATTTATTTATAAGGTAGGCACTCCCATCTGACAATATAACTGATAAACAAATTCAATGTTTTCTGTAAGAATTCAAGATTTTTTTGCTTATGCTGTTGATAAATAAAGTACACATTTTTGATTTTGTGTATTTTAATTTTTATTGTGTGTGCTATTTTTTAAATACTCTCTCTCTTTTATAATACATAAGGCTTTTTAAGTGAGAGGAGAAATATTTCTCTCGCTAGTCACTCTTACAAATTGATGCTTTTTGAGTGATTAGAAGATAATTCTTATTGTATTTTTTATTCATGATTAATATTTGCAAAATTGCACTATTGCTGAAAAATCATAAATACAATTTAACTACTTTGAATTAAGTAACTTTAGATGAAACATTTCCCTAAGATTCTGTTTGACTTTTTGTTATATTTTTGCAGTCTGTCTTACACATTTAAATTATATCATTAAATGTATTTGTTTAAACAAAATTCTTTAATTAATTATGGTGGACACAAATGTTGTATTTTATAGGCTCGAGTTGCTCAAGAACCTATCACTTCAGCTGGTAAAAGCATCATTGATGGCTCTTGCAACATGATTCTCTCAGCTAAATCACTTGCTGTTAATCCAAAAGATCCTCCAACATGGCAAACCTTAGCTAGCCATAGTAAAAATGTTTCTGATTCAATTAAAAAACTTGTTGCTTCCATTAAGTAAGCATATTCTCTGTGTTTTATTGTAGAGTAATAACCATATTTTTAAAGATTGACGTTGAAAAAGTTCCCCCCCCTCCCTCTCTCTCCCTCTTATATATGTATACATATAAATGTACTTTTGCATATATTAGAAAAAATGCCCCCCAGGCTAGCCATTGTTATCACAGAATTAATGCATACAATGCAATGTCTCGACAGAGGGAGAATTGCAAATCACCAAAACCATTTCTGACTCGCAACCTGAGGTTTTGCCAAGGAAATATGTTATAATTACAAGCCGTAATCAACAAACTTTATTATAAATGTGTTTAAATTGCTACAAATGTATTTAAATCTTTATGAGGCAAATAAACATTCACTTCACTTACGGCAAACCTCAGAGGTGTGATTCTCCCTGACCTATAGGGAAACAAAATAAAAATTTTACTTACAAATTAAAATTCGAAAAAGCCATAGCATGCAAACGTGGAACACAGATAAATAACAAGGTAATGATAGTTCCAAAATCCCAAGACTCATAGCCAGATTTCTTTCCAATCAGAACTTCCCAGAAGTTCTGATTGGAAAGAAATCTGGCTATGAGTCTTGGGATTTTGGAACTATCATTACCTTGTTATTTGTCTGTGTTCCACGATGCCATATCCAGATACATCATTTGAGAGGGCTGGGGCAGACTTGCTGTTTTTTTAAGTTCTTCGATTTTTGAATGTTTTGGTGGAAGTAAAGAACAAATTAAGTAACAGCACTATCAGTTCCCTCTCTGAGTTGACAGCTATTTTTCAGACTTATTTGTGTTGGGCTACAAAAAAGGATAGATGGCAAATAACACCCATTTATTGGTGGAAAGATTCTTATTGATATTTGCTCATAACATATTTTCTGTTATCTTTAGCACCTTGTTACTTTTTGAGTTCTGTTTAATTTTTTGAAATTTGTTTATAACCTGTTTTAAGTAATAAACTATCAGAAAACGGAGGGGAAAAAAATACTTGTCTTCTTTATTGCATTTAAAAGTAAGTGTACATAAAACTTGAATTAAACAATTAATATTTTCATCCATTACAACTGCATAGCTGATCTTAATCAACTTTCTAATTACAACTAAACATAATGGTTTAAAAAATGATAAAGAAAGTAGTACCGCATTTCTCACTGTTTAATCATTCTACTTATGAGCTTGACATATATTCTCATTGCCACTTCCATTCAGGAAGAAGTACAGAAATAACATTTTTAACTTTCCTCTGCCCAATATGAAACTTTTAAAGCAATACAACATTATTTTATCTTAAGATTTGTATGAAATCATTCAATTATTATTATAATTATTTGTTTATTCTTTTAAAAGGGTAAAATATGCTTATTAAAATCTGGAAAATTTTTCAAAAAATTATTAAGACCAACATGCATTTCAGTCCATTTGTCATATGCTCCAGGCGATGAGGGGAGTTTTTTAATGGTGAGTTTGCATGTGCAGCTATTGTGGGTTGAATTATTTATGGGCTTCAATGACCAGTCGGAATCCATGACAAAGGCTAACCCACAAAACTATGCCCGAAACATAATAGGGAGACTTTTCTCCACAGTCTGTCAAGGAGATACTGAAAAATACATTGAATTGCCATTCTAACATATGAGAACGGACTGATATGAGCATTAGCCTTTAGGAATACGAATATTTGAAAATATTTTGTACAATAATTTTTTTAATGCATAAAATATGAAATTACTTTTTTAGATAAGATTTTTACAAAAAATCATGTGCATAACTTCATTTTTTCCTTGTACTTAGCAGCTATGCATACTACTGTTTTCCTGTAATTACTGACAAACACACAGGCATATGTAAAGAATGTTCGCCACCTCTCTTGGTGATGCCTTTGCCACTCACCGAAATAATTACAGTCGAGGCTGGTTGAGGTTAATCGGGATCTTGATTATTTTTCATACTTTTTGGAGAAGGACAGGCAACCTACTGACACACTCCTTGCATGTTTTCTAGGCAGTTACTGTATCGAAAATCTTTCCAAATTTCTCACTCCTGACCTACATACCCCCTAGTTTCTCAACTTGTCGCTAGGCGCAAAGGGTACTACCTTTTCTCTGATTCGTTTACTAAAATGATGCCATTTACTTACTTAGCCCAAGAATTTTAGGTTGGTCAACCACAAACCGCAAATGCCTACAAATTTAGCTTAATTCACACTTTTGATTCTTAAGTGCTCTCAAAGCTTGTCTCTGAAAGTAATATTTGTCTGGCCCAGAAACAAACCTTTCAGTGAAAGTACTTGGTTTCACAGATATTAAAGATGGTTTTTCAGATGACTTTAAATTAAATTAGATAAAATTGTCAAAGGCTATTTTATTATAATATATATATATATTATTGCATAGAAACTAAATTTTTAACTCTGTTGATTTTTCAGGGATAAAGCTCCAGGTCAGAAAGAATGCGATGCTGCAATTGAAAAATTAAGCAACTGTATTCGAGAACTGGATAGAGCTTCTCTCAGTATTATTAGTCAAAATCTTACTCCACGGGCCGACTATAGCTTAAAGGTAACATTTATTTTTTGTAATCAGCTGTTCAATGAAATGAACATGTATGTTGTCACTTAATTCAGCATTTTTATTTTTTATAACAGCAGTGTTTGAGATTTAAAATTATTTTTCAATGTGAATTTCACAATGTGATCATATTTAAAATGATCAGTTAATATAGTGATTAATATAACATAATAATCATCAAATGTAACAAAGGTCATCAAAGTAGAATAAGGTATCTAATGTCTAATGTAATGTTGATGATGACACAATGTCAGTTTGTCTCAGGAGCTCTTTTATAAAGTCTCAACATTTTTAGTCCGAATCCAATAGATGTCACTAACACATTATTGATGCAAGGTCCTCTAGTTGATTTTAAATTGCCCTATTTTTCAGTTAAATTTCAAACAAAATGCTTAAATGTGTTCAGAGTTGCTTGTAACAAATTGAAATATAATTTGGAGTGCCAAGAGTTAAGCAGCATTAATTGAATCAAATCCTGTTTGAAACTATCTATTAGTGGAATAAATTAGCTTAGTGCAACACACAGGCATAAAAATAATTGCTCTAACATATATATGAACATTATGTAATTCTGTGATACAGTCAATCTTTTTGTTTCGAAAAATGAGTATATAGCATTTACTAGTTTATCAAGTTCTTGAAGGTCTATAACCTAAAAACAAATCGTAAATGGCACTTATTTTGCTTAATAATAGACTTCTGTGCAAACCATTTATGTTTTTACTTAAATGGTTTTGGGAGTTTCAAAACATTATGTTTTTACTTAAATAATGTATTATAATTTAAGCATGTTGTCAACAATCTGGAAAAATCAACCCCAATCATGAAAAAAGCAGTGAATCAAAGGAAAATATCAAGTATCATTATTGCCAAGAAACTCTAAAACCAAGAAATTCCCAAATTGTTAATATATTTAGTAAAATACACTCTCATTATGAATTTTTCTCCAGTCTTACAAATTTATTTGTCAAATCTTAAAGAGAATTTTACTAAATTAACACCCCCTCCCCCCCCCCCCAAAAAAAAAATAAATATAATTGGCATCGGAATTTTTTTTTTTTTTTTTTTTTTTTTTTTTTGTGAAATAAATGTTTGATAATGTAAATGCAATGTATATTGGTAATTTTTAGTTATGCTATCACAAGCAGGGAATTTGAAATGCAAATTTGCCCAGTTACACTGTAAAAGTTTATTAGTTATTATTTCTTTTGTGATTTCATGTATTTTATTTTTTTAGGGCTTCCAAGAACAGATGGAAAGTAGTGCTTCTGAAATTATGGATAGGATAGATTTTGTTAGAAATGCTGCTAAAGGTGAAGCAGAGAAACTTGGTCATTTGGTAAGTTAAATTTATTTAAAACATTCCATTAGTCTGTGTTGATTTAAACTTAAAACATTTATATGCTTAGTTTTTTATATTTCCCCCCCTAAAGTCTGAAGTTAATTCTATTTATAATTTATTTAATAAATAAATGTTTTTAAATTTTTCAGTACTGTAGTTTGATGTCCTATAATTATTTCATCCTAAGTAAAGAAATCCTTAAAATTTTAAGCAGTCTTTAGTGGGGTGAATGTAAATTTTTAATTTGATAAATTAAAATTACAGCAAAAGTTTATTACTCTTATAGCTTACCTATGATGGTTGAAATAATAAGGTATGGATATTATATAAAAATGAATCTTGTAATAGTACAATTTAAAATACTACCAATATTGTGATCAGTTTCTTTTTTAAATGTATATTTTTGATTTCCGTGTCAATTTAATGGTGTATTTTTCTTCTTCTAGGTAACTCAGATGACATCCTTCTTTGATCCTCTTGTGCAAAGTGCCATTGGCAGTGCTTCCAAGACAGTGAATTCTAAACAACAAATGGCTCTCCTGGATCAGACAAAGACTGTTGCTGAATGTGCATTACAACTAATATATGCATCTAAAGAAGCTGGCGGAAATCCAAAAGTGAGTTTCTATTATTTCTAAGTGGTTACAGAATGATGCTAGATATAAAATTTTACTTAAGTTTCCTTTGCCCACTTTTTATAACATAAAACAATAAAACTATGAATGCTGTAAAAGTTATCTATGTAAATAAAATTAGACTTTTGTCTGTACATTACTTGGAATTCAAAAATTTTGAGATTTCTATCTGTTTCAAGCACTTGGAAATCCACTACAACCCTGAAAAAAAGGTTTCTCATGCTGTCCATGATTTTTTTTTTTTTTTTTTTTTTTTTTTGTTTGTTCGCACATCACATTAAAATGTCTGAAGCGAAATTTGGTAAAATGGCAGGTGGCCACTCAGCTTAAAACATGAGCGTTGAATTTTTAAAAAAATTTTGATTAGATTTTGAGATTTTAAAATGCATAAATCTTTGTTTGCACATCATATAATAACGATTAAAGTGAATGAAATGATATTGGGTGAAATGATAGGTGGTCACTCAACTCAAACTATACGGGTCAATTTTTTTTTTTTTAATTTTGATTAGATTTTGAGATTTTGTGGAAATTGTTTCAAAATGTGTGAATTTCTGTTTCAGCATCATGTAATAAAGAATACTGGAAATGAAAAGATGTTTGGTGACTTAAACTATAAGCATCGAAGTTTTTTTTTAAATTTTAAATTGGCTTTTTCGATTTTGCGAAAATTATTTCAAAATTGTTTGCATCATATAATAATGACTATAAGGAATTCAATGAAATTAAGTGCATGGTAGGCAGGCAGTCGCTCAATTTAATTATAGGTGTTGAAATTTTAAAAAGATGTAATTATAATTACATTTTGTGATTTTTGCAAAAATCGTTTCAAAATGTGTAAATATTTGATGTGCATCACGTATTAACAAATAAAATGCATGAAATTTTGTGATATCATAGGGGGCTATTTAACTTAAACTATAGGTGACAAAGTTGTTAAAATTTTAATTTGAGATTTTCCAAAAAATTTTCAAAATGTGAAAAAAATTGCCAATTATGTATAAACCTCTCATGTGAATGAAATAAAATTCAGTATTGTTTCAGGTGGCCATTTAAACTTTAGCCATCAAATACTATAGTTGTACTTTAATATACTATAGTGGTACTTTAATATGCTATAGTGGTACTTTAAAAGTTCTTATAGAATTTGTGATGTTGTGAAAACTCAGTACATGTTTGTTCCATATGTGAAAAATAGCAATGGAATCAAATGAAATTCGGATTTATGTTAGACGTAAGCTATGCCAAAACTGTTTTAAATATTACATAGATTTTGAGAATTTTCATATAAACAGGGTGTCCACCAATACCTGGAGTCAAAAATAGTAGCATTAGTAGCCTCACCAACACAAAAAAATTGCCAGTTTAATGGCCATTTTCTCAATTTTAGTTGACAAAATAGTAGCATTTTTGCATGATTTTGTAGTTAAGAATAACAGGGTGTCCACCAAGACAAAAATAAGAACATTAGTAGCCTCACTGAAATAAAGTTGCCAGTTTAGTAGCCATTTCCTTAATTTTAGTTGCCAAAGTAATAGCATTTTTACATTATTTTATAGCTAAAAAATAACATGTCGGTTAGCTTCATTTAAGAAAGCATAAATAAAATGATTAATTAAAAACTTCGTATGTTATATAACAGAGCATATACTGCTCGCCCAAAGATAAAATATCGGCTTTGACGCACTGACAGAAATAATGGATGCTGCGATATGTTTCACAGGGAAGATGGGTTCAGATGTGCAAGGACTCTTAAAATTCTATACTGTAGTAGTGTTTTTAGAGTCATTCGGACTTTGCATTCCCGATTTACAAAATACTTCCGTATTGCCAAATAGCCAAAGTCTAGCCAAAAAGTGTCTAAATTGGCAGCCCTGTCTGCACATACTAGAGAGAGAATTTCTTGCACATCTGAACCCATCTTCCCATTGAAAAAAATTGCAGCATCTAATTTTGGCAGCGTGCCAAAGCCGACCTTATATCTTTGGGTGAGCAGTAGTATTTTTTTTTTTTAACACTAATTTAAAAAACTAATTAGAATGTTTGAACGGTCACTCGCAACTTTGAAAAGAATGGGGAGTTAACAACTTTAACTAACGTTAACTTCAAGGGCTTTAACTGATTTTCAAATTAGTCACCTGGAGTAAGGGACAAGTAGCCAAAAACTTGAAAATAGTATGAAAAATGACATTTTTTATTCAAAAAAGCCTCCCTAGTCACCATTCCTTTGAATTAGTAGCAAAAGTCACCTTTTAAGTTGTCAGTGGATACCCTGTAGAAATGTTTGTTCTTGCATCCCTTGAAAATGGGTTAAGAGAATGCAATGAAATTTAGCAGGAATATTTTTTAAATTCCCAGAAGTTTTAATTTTGCTTTCTATACTATTGCCAATATACTAATTCTGTTCTTTCTAGACTTAATGCTGTCAAAAATTCAGGCTTTTTGGAAATTTGCATTACGTACTAACCCGTCAACGATGGGTACTTCAGCTAGTACAAAATAATTCTAGCACACTTTTTATTATCTTTTCTAAGTATGCTACAGGGATGTGCCAATTGCTTGCCCTTTGGAATTATCATGCCAAATCAATGATAATGTCCAATCTTCTGCAAAATGATCATTTTCCGACATTATTGCACCAGTTTTTAATTTTTCCATATGCAGCAAATATTTGTAAATCTCCTGGATTTTTACAAAAATAATCTCACGTTCTAAGCATCTTAATTTCTATCTTTTTCCATCACTCTTAAAAATGAATATTTTACCTTTGAGATTCCTTTGTTTAAACCTTTAATGCTTTAACTGTAAAAATTGACCCCTGTTTTAAATTTAATACTTTTATCAATATTTTGATCTGTTACCCTGCCAGTAGCTAAAATGTTAATTTTTTGTTTTGAAATTGATGTTTTGTATTACAATTCAAATTCAAAAAATTATGCTCCAGAAAGATTAGAACATTTCATTTCTTATGCACAGAATTTTTTTTATATCAATGAAGCTTAATATTACTACTAATAAAATATAGTTTATTTGTATTTGTGAAGAATGTTTTACAACACCTACTTCTACATGTACATTTTATTTCTTTCAACTAAGATTTCATTAATTTATTGTTAAAAAATGTTTGATACCTGAAAACAGCTTGTAAGTTTAAGAAATAATAGCACTATGGACTAAATTCAATTAACAGGAAACTAGTTTAACATTCTTTTGAGTAGATTTAAAAACCAAATTTATCTAGTGAAAATTATCAAAATAAATAAATAAATAAATAGTGTATATATATTTTTGTTGTTTTCAAAAATTTTAAGCAATCCTTTATTTGTTTATTTATAGGCAACTCATATTCACTGTGAAATTGATGAGTCAGCTGATGGTATGAAAGATGCTTTGCAAGACCTATTGCAGACTTTAGAAGCTGCTGCAACAGAAGCTGGTGTTGTTACTGGCTTGGTCGATTCTATTAATAAATCGATCATAAAAGTAAGACTGTTTTTATGTACAAATATTTTCATGTGTATTAAATAACATTAAAATGATATATGAAGATTATTCATAGTTACATACAGTAGACACCGCTTAATGTTATCATATGTTTAATATTATGAGAATAATGAAGTCCTGAATTGACATGCTAAAAATATCTGTTTTTGTAATCTAATCCTTCGTTTACTGTTATCAGTTTTGCCTACCATTTTCAATCTCCCCTCCCCTCATTCTGTAACCGAAAGTGGGTGCCTTTTGTTGGCCGATGAAGGAATTTTGAGTTTGGGCATTTGGCAGGTGGCGATTTCCTTACCTTTCCCTCCCTTCCCTTCATTCAGTTTCCACAACTGATTCATCCAAAACCACGTGACCTTTCGTAGACTGGAAAAGCAGGTTCCACTGTCTCCTTATTCGCTCCTGTTGCTGTTCTGGTTCTTATAGTGAGCAAGTTGTCCAGCCTATTGTAAGTTATAGAATTTTTTCTCTTTGTCCAGTTAAAACTTACTGAACTTTCAAGCATTTTAGCAATGGAGAAAAAATGTAATGATTTAACAGCTAAGGACAAAATTGACATTTTGATGCACTTTGATAATTTACCTAAGATGAGTCAAAGAAATGCTGCTGCTAATCTAAACATTTCTCAGCCACTACTCTGTAAAATTCTAAAGAATCAAGACAAGATTGAAAACAATACAAAGTTAAACAAAAAAATTGAACTGTAAGCGAAAAACGTACTGGGAAAGATGAAGAAGTGGAATCCTCTTTGACACTGTAGTTAGCCAATGTTAGGCAGACAACTTTAGAAGACTTTCTAATTGTTCGTGGACAATTAGTTTACTCATATATGCTATCACTGCTTTTTTGTAGAACTTTTCTTTAAAGTGGTTCTGGTAGCTTGAACACTAATTGAATTCAACGATTTGTTTAACATACCATTTGAATTAATCTTTACTTAAATTTTTGTGTTTCCTTATACTTTTCGTTTATTGCAATCAAATATCATCTGTCCTAAAGTGATTACATTAAGCGGTGTCTACTGTAGTTAAAAGTACCTTTTCTCTGAAATATATTTTGGCACGCCTTCCTTGGCAGTCGTCAGTCGTCAAAAGTGAATCTATGTCTTTTTCTGAACATACTCTTTTAAATATGGTTTGGTTGAGTTGAATAGGGACCCAGATATGTTTCTTTATTACAGTTTTTGAGATACCTCCATTAATTAGAATAGTGTAATAAAATTCATTTTTTGCTTTTGTCCATTGTTAATCCTGTTGAGTTTCCTTTTCCTTTCTTTTAGAATTTTCTTGATGTTATTATTGGGATAGTTTGCTGCTTTTCATTGATTACACTAAAATTTATTTATTTTTTTAATAATATGGAATTGGAACTGGTATTTTAGGGACAATCAATATAGGATCTGATAGCTGCAATTTTATTATTGTAAGCTGTGTTAGATTTAAAGTGGACTATTTCTTTATTGCTGCTTGTATCTCTATAAATAGCTTGGTTCATATGCTCCTTAAAAACTCCTTAAAATTTTTTTTTTTTAATTTAGGGCCCTTAAAACTCCTTAATATTATGCGGGACACCTTAAAAACTCCTTAATTTTGCATTCACAGTGACAACCACAATTAACGAATTGTGCAACCTGTACTACCTTTCAGGTTACGGTGACCTTAAAAGCGATGAAAGAAGAATTTATATTTTTTTAACCAATTTAGAGTTTAAATATGTAATAAGAGAATAAAAATGGTGTGAAGTTTCGTTTTTGTCTTTCATTTTAAGATTTCTTTTGGACACCCCTTCAAAAAAGTATATTTTTCCATATTCAGTATCGGGGATCGATGCAAATGAAATTTGGGTCTGTCTTATGGCCCTTCACAAAATTACAATCGATTAAAGTGAACCCTTCACAAAATTATAATCAATTAAAACTCTTCTTCATAGAAATACAATCTGTTAAAACAGCCCTTCATTACCATTTTACATTTTCTTTTAATTTGTTTGTAAATTAGTTTAAGAAGGAAAAGAAAGTTACTTACAAAAATTGGTATGAAAATTCACTAAAATAGATGTTGAAAATCACAAAAATAAACAGTTTTCACAAAAATGGGACCCTGGAAAAAATTCCTGGATCAACCCCTAAGTATGGATTAAAATTTTTGTTAAAGCATGCTTGTAATGCACAATGATAGTTATGTATAAATTCTCCTGTTTACCTAAGATTTCTTGTTGTGTGATTTTTACTGTGTTCAGCTTTTGTGACACTCTATTTGAAATAACAATTATTACAAATAATTACATTAGTAGTCAAGAAAAAAGTGGACTCCTTAAAAAAATTTGCGGGTCCTTAAACACTTAAATTTCATTTTGAAAAAGGAGTATGAACCCTGAATAGTGGTTTGAAATTCATTGTGTTTGTTTCTAATCATTTTCACATCAAGGTAGTCTAATACATTATTCATTTCTTTTTCATGGGTAAATTTGACAGTTGGGTCTATTTTATTTATTCTTTCAAGAATTTATTTTTACATGCTATTAGTTTCCAAATCAGCTAAGATATCTCTTAGCGGAACCAGATTTTATCGTATTAGTATTAGTATTATTAGTGTTATATTAATTTTTGATTTTTCTTCAATAATTCTTATCTTTCAGTCTGCTATTATTTCATAGATAGGTGACACCATATCGCAGATCAGTTCATTTTGTATTCTACAAAAGTTTGTGCAATATTAGAATGTCTATTATATGCAATATTAGAATGTCTATTATATTTTAGTGTATTATTTTAGGTTGATGAACACAGCATTGGTAATGTCTCTGAAAGTTCTTTTGTTGACTTTCAAACAAGAATGGTAACTAATGCTAAGGAGATTGCAAGGCTGGCTCAAGAAATGGTATGTGGGATACATTAAAATTATAATTAATAATTTTGTGAATTTATTTATTTATATTTAACATTTAGTAACACATTACAGCTGTAGATGTAGTTGTTCTTTTATTATTTAGATTGTGAAGTCCAGTACAGATGCATCTCAGCTTGGGCCATTGGCTGCCAAATTAGCCCATCAGTTTTCTAATATAGCACATGATACAAGAGGAGCAGTAGCATCAACTTCTAATCTTGATGTACTATTTACTTTTTAAAAATATATTCTATGTAGCTATATGTATATATATGTATATATATAATTGATTTTGATATTTAGAAAGTAACTCTTTTGGAGCAAATTGTGCTTGCATTGCTAATTTAGTGAATATTAATCAAAGCAGAAAAAAATAATTAAAAATAAAAGTGACTCTAAGTAATTTCCCTCTAAGAATATTTAAAAACTTGTTGTGGGCAATGTAATTTGGAACTAAACCTGAACTACTATCAATCACTAAGAAACTTTTTGCTTCTGCAAGTGTTGCATACAAGTCTTGCAGTGATTATTGATTATTAAAAAAAAAAAAAAAAACATTAGAAAGGAAAAAGTGAAATCTATTATAGAAGCAAATGTCAAGACAGCACCTAACCTTCTTCAAAAAAGAAAAAGGATCTTGAAGCTAGTAAAGAAACTGAAAAATGATTTTTCTACTGCTTAAGAAATGCGGGCATTGTAATTACATTTGCTTTATAAAAAAAAATAATAATAAAATGAAACAGAAAATGACTTAATTAAAATTTTATTTTATTTTATTTTTTACAAAATTGTTACAAAAATTAGTTTCTACTAAAAGTTATATCCTTCTATTTGAAAAGTAAAAATTTTTTTTTAGATTTAGTTTTTGCCAACTCTTCATTTGTTACTTATGATATACTGTTTTGAGCTCAGAATGTGCAGTTCTAATCATGCACAAAACTTAGTATAGTTAACATGTAATTTAAAAAGTCTAATTAATGCATTCATACAAACTCAGCGAAAAGCTTTGTTTTATGTTTTCATAAAAATTGGAGATTCAAACTTATTTGAAAGGAGTACATGCAGTTTAATCAAAGTTAAATTTTCTTGATCTTTGTGAAAAATTCCTTTAATATGCCTTTATATATTAGTGGTTGCTCCTGTTTTCTTGTGAAGCATTTAAAATATTAGAATGTTTCAGGAAACTTGTATAAAGATTGAAATTGCCAAAGGGAAAAAATTGATAGCTAAAAACTTTTCTTGTTTTTCCAAATATTAAATAATTTCACTTTCATATTTTTAAATCATCAGCAGAATAAATGGCTAACATTGATCTTTTATAACAATTTTTTTCTAAAAGTTACAAACCTGTGCAAGCTTATAATTTGCTTATTTTGCATTATGTGCAGCTTGTCTTACAAATTTCAATATTCTTTCAATGAATTTCAGGTTGCCAGTAGAATAAAGACTAGTGTACAAGATTTGGGATCAGCTTGTATTGACCTGTCCAGGGCTGCTGGATCTTGTCAAAGTAACCCCACAGATACTTACAGTCAACGAGATGTATCTGATAATGCCAAAACAGTTACAGAGAAGGTACAAGTGCAGTTTGCCCACTTTTAATATTCTTATCTATATAACTTCCATTGACACTCCTGTTTACAAATTGATCATCCACATAGGTTGTGATATTCTATATCAGTGTTTCAAATCCTTTTTATATCTGCGTGGTGGGAAAAAAATATTTTACAGACCAGCAGCATCAGCCAAGAATGTTAAATATTATACTAACATGCATTTTATTTATTAAATTAAGTTTTATTCAGATACAAATTTTAGTTAGAACGACTTATTATTTTATAATAAATTTGATATCTGTAGACCAGCAGTAAGTCTCACAGACCAGTGGTTGAGATACAATGTTCTATTCAACAAATTGATGGTTCAGATACTTAGAAATCATATTATAATACTCTTCAGTGTAAATATCATTATGAACAATTTTAACCAACAATTAAATAGAAAAGTTTTATTAAAGGATTTGTTCCCCTGTAATTATTTGGCAATAGAGAAAATTCAGTTGTATCAAAAATTTTGCAATAGAATAAGATTCTCAGTATGGGATATGATGATCAACTCAGAGTATCTAAAGTGCACAATTAGTAAAACCTTTCTATATCATATTCAAATTTGTCATGTTCCTATACTATTATTTCTTTTAATTAAACAGTAAATGACTTTGGCTAATGAGCTATCTTTAAAGGATGTCGGTAAGTAGCAAGACATCTTTTTTGACTATCTTGCATGTTTTCACATCTCCTGGGATAAGTATTGTGTCATGTGATGATTCATGGAATCGTGCTTGTTTTCTCTCTAAAAAAAAAAAAGCGTAAAATGAGTTTCAATTAATTTGATTAAAATTAAATTACTGGAGTCTCTGAGCAGTGTTGTGTACCATACCAAAGCCATAAATCCTTATTCTAAATAGCATATATGAAAATTGACCATTGGGTTTTGCGTATTTACCTAATGAAGCATCGGAGCTTTGAAAGTGTTTTTCTTGATACTAGGAAAATACAGATTTGCATTTTTGGTGTGGTGGTAGCACTATGTTAAATCTAAGTATTTATGAAATATGTTACACTGATCTCATGATCTGTTCTGTTAAGAAAATCATTGAATTAATATTTCTCTTTTATATTTTTGTTTTAAAAGGTATCTTTTGTCCTTGCTGCTCTTCAAGCTGGTTCTCGTGGTACACAGGCTTGCATAAATGCTGCAAGCACAGTAAGTGGTATTATTGGTGATCTGGACACTACTATAATGTTTGCAACGGCTGGTACTTTACATGCAGAAAATGAAAATGAAACATTCTCTGATCATAGGTGTGTATAAAGACTTTTAATATAGCTTTTTGAGTGGATAATTTTTCTTTCAATACATTATATGTATGAAACAAACGTTTAAAATCTAGGTTGTTAAATTAATATGCATTCTTTAGTTTGAGAAATGGTTGTCTCATATATAAGTAAAAACAAATAAAACAATTTCAGCAATGTATTTCTCCATACTCCAATATTTACTTGTACTGCTTGTTAAAGGTGTTCATGTCTCAGGAGGTATTAAATCTTCTGTGCAGCTTTTCCCTAAATTATTACACAGTATTTTTATGCTAACAATTTTTCAACTTTGAAAAATTTGGAAGAAAAAAATGTTTTACGATATTATATGGAAATGCTTAGTAGTTAATGCGGGCCTGGCAATGATAATTACTGCTATTGATAGAAATCTAATATGAAAACAAAATGTTTATTTTATAGGGAAAATATCTTGAAAACAGCCAAAGCTCTAGTGGAAGACACAAAAACTCTAGTTGCTGGTGCTGCCTCAAGTCA
Organism: Cheiracanthium punctorium; assembly: GCA_038373885.1. Lineage (NCBI taxonomy): Eukaryota > Metazoa > Arthropoda > Arachnida > Araneae > Cheiracanthiidae > Cheiracanthium > Cheiracanthium punctorium. The sequence continues at coordinate 293,535 of JAWZYV010009895.1, read as the reverse complement.
AGAACAATTAGCTGTTGCAGCACAAAATGCAGTGACTACTATTATTCAGCTGGCTGAAGTTGTAAAACTAGGAGCTGCATCTCTTGGATCCAACAACCCTGAGGCACAGGTAATGCTGATACTTCACTATGCATCCATTTTTAGTTCAGTCTGACCTGTAAACCATTTTTAATTTGCAGGAGAAAACATCCAAAATAATGAAAATATTTTGACATTGAAATTATAAAATAAAAATTTTTAAGCAGCAGAGAACACTTGTTCGGAAATAGAATAAACTAATGCTGGGGTAACACTGGCACAGATCTTGCTGTGGATATATACATGTATCTGATGAATACTATGAGGATGACAGAGAAAGGTAACACTGACATGCTGTCATAGAATTTAATAATTAATGAAAATTGATAAGTCATTCATACTAAAGCAGGGGACTTCAGACTAATAAACTACTGATGCTTGAGGAACTAAATAGTACAAAATTTCTTCTTAGTGTTAAAGAATTATGATTTTCAGATCTCAACCCAGGACATTAAAATCACTTTTTAATTTGGCTTTTAATTAAAGTTTAAAATATTATTAAAGTCCTTTAATGTTTAATTCCTGTAATGTTAATAACCTTTTATGTTTTTGATATAGTATTTTAAAACATGTCAGCAGTGAGTAATCTCCTGACTGAGAAAATAACTATGATATTTAGCACTCAATAAGAAAAATTAATATTTAGGAAAAGTTAGATAAAATGAACAATTCTTAGAGCACAACGTTTCATTACAATTATGCCATAACTTTGCACATAGTCTGTGGCCAAATTTTGAGTGCTTAAAAAAAGGAAAAAAATATTCATCTGCAAAATTAATTTATTAAGTTTCATAGGCATAAGTTAAGAACATTGTATTTTTAAGCTTGATTATATGTTAATTATTAACATATTATCAAGCTTAAGTTTTTTTCAGGCAAATTAACAATTTTCAATATATTTTTTATAAGGATTAATTGCGTGCAAAAATATCACTATTATTGGCGATTGTCCTGCCACAGCTACAAAAAAATTGCATCTTTCTGAGAAGCTTTAGTATGCAAAGTTAACTAATGGTTAAGACGTATTACTGCCTTAAATAAAATAAATCATTTATAAAAATATGCATAACCAATAAAAAGCATTATCTATTACAGGTCAAGTCACATTAACTGCAAAATACTTAATTTACAACAACATTTAGTAGGTACTCATTCTGGATTACTAGCAACAAAATATAAAAATCAAAAACACTCATAATTAAAAGTTTGTGTGTGCAATTAAAACAAGGCCGAAAAATAAAAAATAGGCAGTTCCTTCCATTTTAACTTCTCAGCAGAATTTGCTCTCCTGCTCTGCTAGCTAGTGCACCAAATAGAAACAAGACATAAAACAAGCTTCTTTGATAGGGAAGGAACTCATCTAGCAAAACAGACGACGCGGTGTCGTGTCACACTGCGTGTTCGGCATGTGGCAGTACCTCGATCTGTGAAAGTGCACTTTCTCCCATATTAAATTTTGTGTACTTCAAAATTGGACTCTTCAGTATCAGATTGAAATAATCATCATCTGAAAGTTTGTCCGCATTGGTACTTCTGTCAGTGTTTTAATGGCATGATGAAAACAAAAATTGCAGCATAAGAACAGAAACTACTCATGGCATCAGACAGATGACTAGGTATTTACTTTGAGCCAAAGGACGTCAATGAGAATACATACGTGAAACGTCACATCGAAATGCTTCATGCCATGCTGCGCATGTGTGAGGGGTGACATTAGTGTTTTCATTTTGGAGGGGCCCAATCCAGTATTTGGCTTTTGATTGGAGGGGGGGGGGGTGCATTATCTGGCTGAAAATTATTTGAAAGCCATAAGACCTTTCGACTGTTTTTGAACCATCAGCAAAATGATACATTCTGTTATTTTTTAACTAAAGTGTAATATAGATAAAAACAATTCAACAATATAATTAAAAATTATTTTTCTGGGCTCAAAGTTAGTTTATTTTAAATCTTATTGTTACTAATTAATATAATTTTTTTAAAAATAGTTTTTAACAATTATTTTATATTTTCGGAGAGGGCTTGATCCTCCTCGACACCCTCTTTAAATATGTGACTTGTATACGCAACATGCTGACGAGACTTCCCTTGAACCACATTTATGTGCTTTGTTTTCTACAGAAATAAATTTGAGTATCAGCTTCACTGTAGCGTGCACGCTAACTTTCTTTCAAACTTTGGAACCAATCAAAAAACAAAACCAGTATACTAATTCTTGTATCAAAAATCTATTACTGGCAGATAGTTTGCCATAGTACCACCATATTTGTCCACATCTTCAAAAAAATATCTTTTTGACACACATAGTCTGCAGACTATACACATGAAATTATGGTAAGTATAAATTAAGTTTAAGAATCATGATCTTATTTAATTGAATCTAATGATTAGTGATTCTCAGTATTTTGAAACATAATTTTAAATTATTTATTTATCAGAAAGTTACTGTTAAATGTCAAAATAGAAAATATGTCATGGCATTTTATTTTAAACATAAATGTTTTCTTATAAATATTATCTGGTTTTTAAGAGTTTGAATGACTCATTTGTTAAAACATCAGTTGCTTTTCAGCATGAAATGTTTGTTGTGAGCTTCAAACTCCAATTTTTAATTTATTTTTATTTTTATTTTTTATAGGTACTTTTGATCAATGCAGTGAAAGATGTAGCTACTGCTCTTGGTGACCTTGTCCAAGCAACTAAAGCTGCATCAGGCAAAAGTATCCATGACCCAGCGATGATTTATTTAAGAGATTCTGCAAAAGTAAGTCGCATGCAAGACATTATGTTTCTTAAACTTTTACCTTTTTTATCCTCTCAATCCATTTCATATTTTATAAAAGTATATTCTTGCCAATTATCTTAATTTACAATTATTAATAAATGAACTATTATTCAATTAAAATATACATAATTTTCTTGTGTGAAAGTGTATCACTTTTATGGTGTAGTCTTAAAACATTTTATTGGGTTTAGTATTTATATAAAGCCAGTTTGATTCATTCCTTTACCATAATTTAAAAATTAAACATTAATGAGAATTCTGTATTTCCTCCTTTAATTCATAGTTCAAATAATATATTTGAAAATAATGTAATTTACATATGGTTGTTTTTTATGTAGTTTTTTTACTTTTTCTATATACTGTAACATAGAAATCCTAACTGTGAAATCTTGCTGCTTATAAAGATCTAGTTTTCAGCTTTATCATTTGAGTTTGTTAATACTAAAACTACCAAGAGGGGTCAAATGACCCCTTATTTCATTATTTTTGCCATTATTTAAAAAAAAAAAAAAAAAAAAAAAAAAAAAAAAAAAATGACCGGTAGTTTTAGTGTTAATTGTAGAAACTATTTTATCTGAAAAGCTTATATTTCCATTGTTATATTGCTGTATTTTCAACATGTATGTTGTTTAACTGTTGCTCTGTTGTCTGAATACTAATAATGCATTTGCATAAATGTGTTTTTGTGTATTATTAAACCTCCTTTTTAGAGCATGTTTTGACTAAAGCTCACCTGCATGATACCTGAAACTTTTAAAGGCAGAGAACACAGATGTTATATCACTGCAGCATGCATTTTCTGCTAGATTAACATTGGTTAATCTGCAAGTTGTGTCATTTTCCTAGCCCACCAAAAATGTTTTCCTTTTTGCATGCTTTTGGTGCATGTGGTGCTACCTACATTTTAAAGCTTTGAGCCTCAGTGGTGCGTGACATCTCTGTTCTCTGTCCCAATTATAGGTAGTGCGAGAGAGCTGTACATCAGATGAGTGGCTTGCATCTGACCAAGAGGACGAGCTCATACGTTTACTATCTGAACAGTCTGAAGCCTTGGATGACATAGATACCAACCCATTACTTGTTAACTAATTGCTGCTTGCCTGGAAAATATATCTGTATTGTTTACTAAAATTTATTTTTGGAATGGGAATCCTTTGGAACTGGAATCTCATGAATGTTTTGAAAAACTCTTGAAAACCTATTGTATGGACAAATTTTGTGGAATATCAACATTGTTTTTCCATTAGAAGTTAAAAAATGGGTACTTACTTATTTAACCCAACCAGGATGTATACTCAGGAATGAAATTGAAAAATATGTATTGTGTTAGATATCAACTTAAGATTTTCTGAAATCCTTCCCCTCTAAAAATGATAAACAAATAAGAAAAATTTTATGTATTTTAAATGTACTCATTCACGTTGTATGGAAGGTTTCCGCATTATTCCAAAGATCTGTGTGCCTGCAAGTATTCTTTTTCAGTTATGAAATTTTTTGCTCCTGGTTTGGTTAGCATGTATGTACTAAAAAATTTTATTTAAAAGATTGCCTGTGAATATATTACTGGAAGTTGTTTGTTATCCAGGGTTCCAAGAGATAGTTTTGTTATCCTTTCAGCGAACCATTGCCATAATTCCAACTTTATATATGTACAGGCTGCGATCAGTTTTTATTGATTCTTTATCAGTTTAACATGCTTCTATTAACTTCAATAAATTATGTCATTTGTATATCTGTTGCACCAATATTTACTAGCTCTATCATATGGTTTTTGATTACCTGTTAATAACATATTGCAGCTAAACTAAGGATGTATTTAAGCCCTATTCCAACTATTATTTATTTGGGAAACATAATCCTCTCACTTCTAGTTTAGAGCTATTATCTGTTGAAGACAATAGATATATATATATGTATAAAAAACTGATATTGGTCTAGTGTTAACCCTACTGTGTTACGCTAAATATGCTTTAAATACAAAATATGTGCCATTCTGAGATTTTTCAGCATAAAAACATTTGAAATTTTGGAATATTCATGTTTTTTTCTAAATTATGGATGCAAACTTAAATTTAAAAAGTGAAAATAAATGGACCTTCATTTGTAAATATTGAGCTTACGATTATATCTTTTGACAGCAGTAGAAACTATGTAATGCAGTCAAGAAATGTTTGTGTAGTGTCTCGATAATTCGAAGTGAATGGGACCGGGATCACCTCGAACTATCAAAATCATAAAATTAATAAACAAATAAATGGAAATAAAACAGTTTTTGCGATTTGAGTGCACATTTAAATGAAAAATGTACTTCCATAGTATCACATTACTGATGATTAGAACAGGTTATTTATATCAGAAAATAATAGTTAGTTGTTTTTTGTATTAACATGTTGACCTGTTTCTGTGTGGCAATATCATGGCATCACCAAAGCAGCATGTCAACACTGCATAGAAATGTCTGTAAGAAAATCTATAGGAAAAATACACCCATTTTCTTTGGGAGGGAGATTTCTGATGTGGCTTCTGGGTGCGCCAGGTTTTTTAATTTTGTGGTGCAATAAAAAAATTTTTGAGTGCTTTGTATGTGTTGGTCATTATTTGGGAGCTAAACCAAGTTTTTCGCTAACTTAGATTTATGGAAAACTTGGAGAACTGAGACTCGAACTATAGAGACTCTACTGTAATACCGTAAAATATATATCATAGGCATTCTTTTGAACAAATAGTTGTTTAAGAAAAGCTAAAATTCGTTCTTTTTGTAATGAGTTTCATAAATATTGCTATACATATCCACTGTGGACGTGTTCTGTATATGTGAAACACATCCATATGTAATTCTCTATTTTTAATCTTAAACTAAGAATTAATTATGTTCTAGATCTTGTGCTAGATCATTATCAGTTTTCTAGTACAGCATTTCCCAAACTGTGGACTGTGGCAAGATCTTGAATGTATATCTAGAAGAACCTTTACACAATTTGCTAGTCAACTTTCTGAAAAAATTCAGCTTGCTTAGGAAAAGTGGATCCTTATAGGATTCAATTTCCAAAAAATGGATTGCAGTGTTTAAAAGTTTGGGAACACTGTTTTAGCATATTGTTTAAGTTGTTTTCGCATCTATTTTAAATGCTATCTCTGGAGCTCAAAAATAAATGCCACTTCAAAAGTTTAGTTATGAGCTTTTCATGCATTTTGCTTACAGAAACTGCCAGCTTGTATCCTGCCATTCAATGTACAGTTAGAAAACAAAAGCAATGCTATTAAACTGTTGTGTGTGTTGAGCCAAGCCTAGTGCCGACATTTCCTGTGATTTTACTGCTATGCTTTTACATTTTTGCATCTAATGTATATATTTATAATCAAAAATTTTCTGCTTGATGTATTTCTAGTTTTGCTTTACTGCTTTAGTAGTTGAAGCATTTAAACAAATGTTGCATGTTGTATTATCAAATAACTATGTGCTTTAGATTGGCTGCCTCAATTTAAGCTAATTTTTTTTTTTTTTTTTTTTTTTACTTCCTTTTAATGTACAAATAGTAAACTCCCCAAATAAGCAAAGAAAACTTTGTCGGGTGAACGAAGTAGAAGGGAACAAATAGATTTTGGGAAACTGACTTTCTTTGAATGTTAATTTCAACTTATATTTTATGTATATCACTTCGAACCTGTTTCCTCAATGGTTTCAACTAGTGCATATTCATCTTACTAGTTAAATATTTTTACAGGTCTTCTGAAGAAAGGGGGGAGATGCATAAAATAAAATGCTTGTTTTATTTTTAGATTCTAAGATCTTGTAAACATACTTTTTATTTTTACAAAATTTCTATACATTTCTACTGTAAAGTTTTTGTGTGTAAGAACTTTTCTTGTTTAATATTTAATGAAAAAGAATTGTAATTTATGTAATTAATAAAACCTCCAGAATAAGTAGAATAACAGTGATATTTTACTCTTATTTCAAATAAATATTGCCTATAATTGTACTCCTTTGGACAAAAATTATAACTACAGTTTATGTTTGTTAATTTATTTTCCTTAAGAATGGGAAAAAAAAAAATTCTTTTGAAGTAGGTAAGTCCTTTTACTTTGATACCACTTAACAAAAATCTGTGTAAGTTGATACCTTAAAAGAGATGTTTAACCAATATTAAGAGTATTGATAATATAATATTGAGTTATTTACGAACTATTGAAAATGCACTGCCATGAGCATTTCATTCTAAAACCAGTTAGGCAAATATTAATTTGAAATATTTCATAAATATTTTTCTATACTAAACAAATATAACAGTTGTTAATACCCAAATATTGCAAACCAATATTTTTTTTTTCTTATGCGAGCCCCAGTTTGTGTCGTTAACAACTGATTTGTGTTATGAAATATTAAATCTGCTTAAGTCTTCCACCTCCCCTCAATGAACTTATGTGTGTATAAATAGATGGAATTTCTGCACGGCATAAATCTTGTCATCACTAATCCAAAAATTTCGGGGATGTGGGGGGGGGGGGGGAATATATCCAGATATCCAACTCCCTGGTTACGCCCCTGATCATTATGTATTCATTTATAAAATGAATGAAATTTCTAACAAATATTTTGTATAAATGTACTTGCTTATTACTTTAAGAAAAAATTAAGTTTTATAACTGGATTTCCTTAAATTTATGAGTGATTATTTGTGTAAAATATTATAGGTTTAGTTTAAAAATTTTCTAAATAAGTTTTATTAAATATGAAAGCTAATTTTTTCACTTTTATTCAACCTCAACCCCATTTCCACACACAAAAAAAAATAAATAATACAATAATATTAACAGCAGACCTTTTATTTATTATTTTGTTGTCTTTGTTATTTATGAAGGGTGAAAATGAAATTATAACTTTTAAGAAAATATTTGATTTGATTGTATTTACCATTATTATTATATATTTTTTAATGGTTTCATCAGACTCTTGTAAAATGAATTTCACCAAAATTCATTGGTTTAAAAATAAGCTAATCAATGTTTTCATCAATATTGATATGATGAACATTGTAGATGTAACAGAAAGGTGGCTTTTATAGGAACCGCATTTTAAATGAGATAAGAAAGGTGCAGAAAATTATGAAAATAGTTTTTCGATTGAACATTGTATTTCATCTTTGAACCTAGCGTTTGTTATGCCAGCTGAAGCCAAATCAGAACAGCATCAAATTATATTTATATAAATTTGTTTAACATTTAAGTATTTAGCATCTTTAAACTAAACTATTAAAATCCAATAAAATATGTCTGGATATGAATTTAGCCTGTAAAATGGGAAATGTTTTCTCATCAGTAAGTTTTCAATTTATCTTCAAAGAAAAAATAAGTCTTTTCTTTCTGTTTTCAATTAACTTCTGGATTTTTTCACATTTGACTTAAGCAGGTTTATACTTTATAGTTGGTCATGGACTAGAAAAATACAATGTTGCTGGCATACTGATAAAGAATAACTATGTTACAAATCCAACATCACTATCTGTTTTTGTTTTTACTGGTGACTCTTTTTTGTTTTTAATTTGAAACTACAGTAGCCCCTCGTTATATCGCGCTTGTCGGGAGACAAGAAAAGTGCGTGATTTATCCGGTATTAGGTTGGGGTGGGGGGGGGTTAATGTATAATAAAAAATTACATGTATTTAATGTTTAATAAAATTAAGAGTATAACTATTGTAATAAAAAATAACCACTTAACAGTAAGCACAGAATATAGTTTATTGAGTTGAATTTATGTACAAATACACATTTCATAGCCTGCTGAAGAAGCTATCTTAAAACATCTGCTTTGTTTTTCCTCTCATGACTTGGTTCCCAGCAAAGAACAATGAGTGAGAATTATTGAAGTAAAACTTCTTTAGGCGCAACTAAGGAGTAACTCAGATTTTTTTTTCTGACGGAAGTAACGCTCAGTAAAGGAAGTGACGTATATTTCCCCCCTACTTCCTTCATTTGCGGAACAACTCCCGGGGGTTCATTCCTGCGTACGTCAACTTTGCTCCCTGCGCGTTGACATTACTCCCTAACTGTTTTGAAGCAAGGTCTTATCTGATGATTCTGTTCAGTGGATAAGTGGACTGGCTCTTGTCGGAGCCACTGTGGGATGCCTTTCGCTGAACAGGTGGCAATCCTGCTGATTGTCTCACTGTTGTTACAGACGGCAATCCAACCCGTCACCTCCGATAAACAAGGCCTACGCACCGAATACAGAAAGTGGCACAATGGTGCATTCCGCTCCGTTGCTTTACTCACATGTTTTCAATGGCATTATTACAATATTTAATGGAATTATGAGTTAAAACTTGACATGATTGATTGCCATGATACATATATATTGTTTGTCTGTACTTAAATAGTATGTAATCTTGATTTTAATATTGCTCATGTGTTTTTGAGTTATTTATAATAATGAGCCAAATGTAAATTTTTAAACAGAATAATACTTCGAGCAAAACCAGCAGAGGAAAACAAAGGTTTAAGAACACCGCTATAGAAAAATGCAATAATAGATCCTACGTGCATTCGATACCAACCGACAGAAAAAAAAAACCTACGGGAAAACGTTTTAAGAAAAAAGTGAAAGAATAATTCAACACGGACACTTCCTGGATATTAACCCGATATCCAGGCGGAACAACGGTTTAAGAACACGAGTATGTAACACCAAGTAGAAACAAACACTGGATGCAAAGGGTTTAAAAACAAAATAAAAGAATAACAAATAGACACTCCGTGGATTCTAACCCAACCTCAAGACGGAGCAACGGTTTAACACGGGGATGGAACACCACAAAGAAACAGACCCATGCTGCAATCAATCCCAAACAATAGATAGAACCTGCCGTTTAAAAACACGAATACAGATAAATAATTCGAAACCTATCAGCAGCCGAAATCAACGCTTAAGAATACTGTGATAGAAAAACACTAAAAAAAATTTACACTACCTGCATTCGAACCCAACAATCAGAGGAAAACATCAGTTAAAGAACAGAGTTAAAGTATAATACTAGACTATGGACATTCCTCCCATTCAAACCCAAACTCCCGACGGAACAATGATATAAGAAAACAGTTAAAGAATAATACTACAACATGGACACTTCCTGAATTCTAAATAATTATCATGAATTACCGGTGATTCTTACTGGAGATTTTAATGTTAATTTTCACTACCAAGAATCTCAGCCATCAGTTGATTTTGAAAAAGAAAAAATTGGATCTAACTATGAATACTTCTCGACTTCAATCAACAACGCATTTCGGTACAATGATAGATGCTGTATTTTCAAGAAAGTTAGCAAATTTAGAGAGTAAAATTTATGTTTCACAGTATAGTTACCACAAACCTATAATTTCATACATAGAAAAATATGATGATATTAAGTTAAAGTTTAATCATTTCAGTGATATGTGTCGTAAACGTCAAAGAAGTTTTACTTCAATCGCGCATAAAGATTACGCGCGCACACATTTTAAAAAAATTATTGCAGCTCCTTGATGTTATTGGAGAAGTTCTACTCTTCAAATGCAGTGTGCGTGTTTTTTTTTAAGTCACAATAAAAAGGTAAAAGCTTTTTTTTTTTTTTTTAATTGGAAACATAGAAAAAGCACAATGTATATACGAATGTGCGATTATCAAGGTGCTATATAACAAGGGCTTACTGTATTTTTTTTATTGTTTACGAATTGAAAAAAGTTTTTTTCTCATATTTAGCTGTGCTTTGTGACATATCATTTAAGAATAAATTTTTTCAGTATTATTTATGCATCTGTAAGTTGTGATAATGTACAGTTTCCTTTTAGAATCTTGCTTAGTTACATGTCTCCAAAAGTTTACATCTTACTGTTGTGTAGTTTTGTTTTATCTTGAATAAAGATGTAATGCTATGAGTTTTAGCTTTTATTTTTTAATTTTGTGAAATTTTAGTATATAGTTTCATTATTAAAAACAGCTTTCAGTTTTATTTATTTTTTTTTTAATATAATTCTGTGTATGCGAAAAAGGTAGATAGTATTGGTAAAATTCAAACAAAAATCACTTTCTCTATTCAATGCATTTTTTTAAATTCACAATATAATTGTATTGCTTTTTCTTTCTCATTTATTTTTTTTATTTTATTAGATATTTTTAAGTGTGGGGAAGTAACTAAAAAAAGTTTTGGAAAAATCTTCCATTGTCCAAATACAGTTTTTTTAAAGAAAAAGAAAAAAAATTCTTTTGAATACTTAAAATTTCCCAAATTTTGAAGGGTAGGGGTGAGAAAATTAAGAAAGGAAGAGAAGGGGAAAGCTTGAGGTTTGTTTTTTAACTGGACAAAATGTTATACAAGAAAGTTTAAATTTTAGTGTTTCATCTATTCATTTAAAAGAAATTAAATTCATTAGTAACTGTAAAAGGAAAGGAATATAATTTTCATAGATGCCCAGTTAACTTTTTTGTACCAGAATAAACATTGCATTTATTTGGGAAAGGTAAGTTGTTGTTGTTGTTTTCGGGGGGGGGGGGGGATTGTTTAGTTTGTTTGCTTGAGAATTTATTTACTAACGTTTTCTCTAACCTCATAAGTTTTAAACTTTTTTCTTCATTGTCTAATTTTTGTAATGTTTATTTCTTTTATATTAATATTTCCATGATGTAAATTTTATTTTTGAATGGTATATTTTTCTCTTAGGTAATGGTCACTAATGTAACATCTCTCTTAAAGACTGTGAAATCAGTGGAAGATGAACACTCGCGTGGAACACGTGCTCTTGAATCAACTATTGAAGCTATAGGACAAGAAATTAGAGTATGATCCCATCTAAAAAGTTTGATTTTGAATCTTACTGTTTTTTTTTGTTTTTTTGTTTTTTTTCTCTCGTCTTCAATATATGTGCTTGAAATATGCTTACAGCTTCCCATTATAAGCTGTAAAGGGAATTTTTCTTCAGATTTCTTCCTTTTTTTAAGTTGTGTAGTTTTATTAAGGTAGAGTTTTCATTTTATTTTACTTTATTTTTTAGTGTTTTCTCCTGCGAAAGATGTTGGACTATGTCTTTTATCTATTTGTTACTCATATGTCCATAAATGTCGCTAAAAACTGGGACAATGTGAACGGATGACTATAAAAGTTAGTTTTGTAATTCACTGTAACTTCCTATAAAATTCCTATAACCCCCCCCCCCCCCATTTTTTAATTCTAATGTTGTTACAACTTTAAATTTACCTAACAATTCTGAGAAAACATGCTGTTTTAAGAATAAATTTAATTACAAAAAAACTTGAAAGTGAATTTTTTCTATTATGAACCGACCTTCAAAAAAGATGGTGTTGCTATTTGTTTTGATTTGTTGAATTTTTTACATAAAAAATGCATATATTTGAATGCTGAACATGCATTTATTATACATAAAAAAAGTATGTGTTCAGCATTAATTTTTTACCACAGAGAACAATTTCCATGACTCCTTTTTTTAAGGGGGTACCTAAGTAGTTTACATTAATTCGTCATATTTTGATGATGATATCATTTGGAAATTTGGGGGGGGGGTTAAACTATTGCCTAAAGGGTTGCCGATAGTAGTATGTCAAAAGTCACCAAGCTGGTTTCCCAGAAATAAGTCCTGAAATTCAATTGAGTTTTGTGTATCTTTTACATTTGATAAGAAATTGCCAGTCCTACTGTTATTCAATAGGGATATTCAGTCTTTTTTTAACCAATGTTTTTTTCTAATGTTCCTTCAATTATAATGTTTTACTATATTGACTAATTTCAGTAATTTTTTTAAATTGAAATTGGGCTAACTTAAGTGCAGTCCGATATTTGATCAAGTTTTGATGTTATGGCAAAATTATGGAACTCTGGGTTGTTTTTTTTTTTTTTTTTTTTTTTTTTTTTTTTTTTCCTTCTTATTTTTCTTCCTTTTCCCATTCTCACTAGCACATGCATGGTATTCAGAAAAATCTCTCATGGTATTGAGATGTTTGAGTTACCATGATGTTACAGTGAAGTAAATTAAATTTTTTTTATTTTAATAATACTTGTAATAGTTAAAAATTGGGTTAATTGACTGTGTACATGTGTTCAATCCTTTTAGTTACTATATGCAGTTTTGTTTATCCCAGGCTTATGACTCAAATGATCCACCTATGCGATCAGCAACAGCAGAAGATCTTGTAAGAGCAACAAAACCAGTGACACTGGCTACTGCAAAAGCTGTTGCTGCTGGAAACAGTTGCAAGCAAGATGATATCATAGTAGCTGCCAATATGGGAAGAAAAGCGATTTTTGATTTACTTATGGTTTCAAAGGTACTTTACATGCTGGAAAAAAATTATATTTTAAGATAACATATGCTGCTTGTTACGTACTGTGCTGCACTTGTAAGAAATAATTGACTTAAGGCTAGGGTAACTCACATTACTCAAGAATTACATCCTAAGCATTTATTTTTACAGTAGCCATGATAGCAAAATAATATACAAAACATTGAATACTTTATGTAGATATTTCTTTATCTATGATATCAACAAAATTTTTAGACCAAGTAAAATTTTACTGATGTGTTCTGCAAAATGACTGAGTATGCATCATTCATGCTTTTCGAATTAAAGACAAAATAGTTGCCCACATCATGTGACCTTATTTTAGAACTTCTGTAGAAATAAAATATTTTGGAAATGAATAGATTTGTTTGTAAAATACCTTTTTATGTTTTTATTGGATTGCAAGTAATGCTGACATAATTTTTGTCATCATTTTGCAGTTTCGCTATATGTCATCGCAATTTAGTATTTATAAGGAAAAGGTTATGTCCCAAGTCATATAATTTTACATTATTTGGGAGTCTGCCATGATGGAATTAATTTCTTTTAAATGATTCCTTCCACGTCAAGAATGCAGCTATTAAGCTTTATAAGAAACCAGATGAGCTGCTAAAAGTCATTGCGGTGTTAAAATTTATTATACATAATGTGTTGGTTATAATGTCAATTCAATGGAAAATCTATTGTTTCATCCAAACATATCCAGTCATCAGAATTAACTGGCTTAAATGCAACTCATAGATCTTTGATTACTTTTCAAATGCGCATGCTCAAATGAATTTCATTTTTCATAATAGACATATTCTCTCTTAGGCTGCTGCATTCACCTCTGAAACCATTGAACTGAAAACTAGAACTCTTCATGCTGGTCACAACTGTGCTGTCCATTACAGAGAACTTCTTCAAATGGTCCATCATGTAAGTTGAATAACCTAAACGGAACCTTATAAAAACTTACTTTTATATGGTTAAAAACTTACTTATAATAGGCTGAATGACTGACTTAATGTATATAAGCTATAGTAATTTACACTTGTAAATAAAGTATTGTAAACATCATTTTTATGTTCTGCCTTCATCGAGTAGGTTGATTTTAGGTATATTTGGTTTGAGAGTGAGATATTTATATATTTATTGACTGTGTTTTCAGCTATTTATAACATAATGATGGGAGTTATTGCTATTATGAATATAACTTTGGTATAAAATAGGTGTATTATCATAAGTTAATATCAATGCATTGAGCCCCGTCAATAACTAAATATTGTATCTGTTCTCCCTTGAGGTATCCTAGGAACTTGCATATAAACCTTATTGCTTATATATAAGTTGAATTATATATTAAATCTATATTTTTCCCTTTGCAGGTTATTCAGAAACCAACAACAGAAGGTAAACAACAGTTAGTAATAACATCTAGAACAATTGCTCAGTCTGTGCAGGATGTTGTTTCATGTGCTGAAGCAATAAAAGGTTTGTTGCAGTAATTTAAATTTTCAGAAAAAATGTGCAATGAAACTTGTCATTCTGTTTATGTATAAATAATGGGTTATTGTCTTAGGGTATGGTTTGGGTACTGACTGTACTAGTATAGTCAGTTTCTTAAAAAATGAAGTGAATCAAAAGTATGGAGTAATGAAAGAAGTTTATTATAACTGGTTTTTCATTCGAAATACAAATTATTCAATATCCCATTTTTTTTAACACTGAGAAATTTAATTTAGTAATCATAACAATTTGTTACTTTTTTAATAATTCCTTTTTACTTTTATTTTCCCAATGTTTTAAGAAAATATTAGGTCTTTAATTGGTATTGTACCTTCCTTTTTATAAAAATGATTTTTTTCAATATTTTAATTAATTCATAATTAAAGTTCTCCTCATCAATTTTTAAAGGTTTTGCTAAATGGTTAACTATTATATCAGTTCTTTCAGATGAAATTTAATCATGTATTTCACTTTCAAAAACACAGTCTCTTTTCAATACAGTAGAACTTCTCAAATCCCGACAAAACTCTGCCTTCCAAATAATAATAAATCACTATTAGCCCCCTCCCCCCCCCCCCAAAAAAAAAAGAAATAAATAAATAAATAAAATAACAACAAACAGGACTTTTGAGATTCAGCATTTTGTTAACTGTGTAACACATGCTGTAAAGGCTGAATCTACCTCTTGGCTGAAATTGCCAAGTGGGGGATTTAACGGTCAATTATGACCATTGTATGTAAAAACAATACTGAGTAATTTTTTTTTAATTCATTTTCTTTTTCCACTATTCAAGAAAGGTCAGTTATTTATTTTTGATAACTTAGGCCGGAAGCAAGCTGATTACATAATATGGCCTTGTGATCATACATCGAATTGTTTGTTTTAAGCTTAGAATGCTGTGGGAGGATGTTTTACTTTTATTTCTTTGGATATTTATTACATTTGGGTTTATTTTAAGAGCAATTGGAAATTCCTGAACATGTCAATTAATTGAACTTTTGCAAATAATACCTTAAAAAGATGTTTATTCAGTATTAAATGATCTACATAGATGGGGTGCTTTAGCAGCATTTTCTATGGTTTGATATTGCAGAATTTCTATAATCCGGAAATTTCTGGAATCGGTAAAGTCCCAGCAATTCCGGATTTTAGAAGTTTTACTGTGTTAAATTACTTCATAAAGTCTGATTTAAGGTAAATTGATTATTAATTAAAAAATAAAACAATTTGCTCTCTGTGGGAAATAAGAATTTGCACTGTTCGATTTAATGTACTTAACAAGGAACAACTTTTTTCAAATAATTTAAACTTACTTTCTTTAGTTAAAACTTACTAATTCTATCTACGCACTTAAAGTAGAAGTGTTGTAATTGAATAATTCACAGAATTAAACTTTTTTTTCCTGTATATTAGTATGTATATAATATGTAAAATATTGTATGTTTTATAAATTGAATTTTAGAGAAATCCATTCTCAAAACTTAAAAACACTAAACAATAAACAATTAAATTTATTAAACAATATGGAATTAAAAAAAACTGTATTGTGTGTGTGTTAATGCAATACCCGTTAAAATTAATCCCTGCATGTCTGAAATGTGCTTGTTTAATGTTTTGTATTTTCCGATTAGGGTCTGATTGGGAAGATCCAGATGATCCAATGGTTATTGCTGAAACAGAACTAAATAGTGCTGCCATGCAGATTGATGCTGCTGCAAAGAAACTTGCTAATCTCAAGCCTCGCATCAGCAAACACCATGTGAGTAAAAATATGCTTTGCATTCATACTTGGTATAAACTTGTCACTTAGTTTCAGCGTGAGTGGACTCTGGTTGTTTGAAGTTGAGCTGTTGTTCCCTTCATGGCTGTTAGATATGTTTGATATTCTTGGTTGTTATAATTAATTCAACCAAGAATCAGACATATGCTGATGGACATGAATAGTGTCTTCAAGAATTGAGTAGGTAGTTCGCTTGGTTGCTCTTCAGCCTGGGACCTAGGTAGTGACGTAAATCTAGTGGTAAATAGTTTTATTTTCTTTTTATATTGATATATTTCTCTTTATTGCCATATCACTGTCATTAAAGTATAATTTATGTGTATGTTAAGTTGATCTGAGCAGCTGAGACATTCTTTCTATTCATAAAGTTTGTTTCCTCCTCAACATTTTTTAGCTTACATTATACTACTATCCTGTAAGTTATCAAATAAACTACCTATTAAATATAGATGACTCTAAAACTTGGAAGTATTATTTTTGGGGTTTTTTAATTATTATTTATAAAAAAAAAAGTTTTCAAATTTTATAACAAGGTTCATGTGCTCCTTAAAAACTTCTTAAAATTCATTTTATAAAATTTAGGGCCATTAAAATTCCTTAATATTATATGGGACTCCTTAATTTTACATTCACAGTAGCAAAAACAATTAGCAAATGTGCAACTTTTGCGACCTTTCAGATTGCGGTATAGTTTATGTCTTTAACTAATTTAGAGTTTGTTACAAATGGAAGACTATGTAATAACAGAATAAAAAATAGTGTGAAGTTTAATTTATGTCTTTCATGTTAAGATTTTTTTCTGTCAAAAATTTATATTTTTCCATATTCAGTTTGGCTTATAAAAAATTTTTTGGAATCCTTAAACACTCCTTAAATTTCATTTTTAAAAAATGAGTATGAACCCTGTATAAATTTTTATCTATTGTTATAAATGCGGTAAAAACTATTTTAGGTGAAGCTATTATTGTACAGTAACTTGCATATAGCACAAAAATGCTTTGGTTTGATTTTGTTCCAGACAGAATTTTCTGTATTTGTAATAATTGTACAGTGAAAACAACTTCTTTATTTTTATACTCAGAGTTACAGTTTAATGTTCCTCTCTTCCATATTCTTTATGCTATTTATAATATATGCATATTACTTTCTTTGCATTAAGTTAGATTTAAAAGTATTCAGATCTAAATTATTTTATACAAATTCTGTAAAATGATGGAATGGGGGTACTCATGTTTTTTTTATCAAAAATTTCTAAAATATTTCCATGTCTAATGCTAATAAAATAGTTTTAGGTAAAATACAGCTTAAGCAGTACTACCTAAAATCGCTGTTCTAGTAAAAATCTTATGTGAGGTGAGAAACTTTTTTTAGGTCAATATCAGTTGAACTTAATTTTTAGTTTTGAAATTAATGTATATTTGTTGTTTTAAGGATAAAATAAAAAATAATTTGGAGTATATTTTTAAAATGCACTACATGTATAAAAGTTATTCATTTAAAAATGCTTGTTTAAATATGGATATCGCCTTTCCTTAGGAAACTGATGAAAATTTGAATTTTGATGAGATGATTCTTGAAGCAGCCAAATCTATAGCTGCTGCATCATCTGCCCTGGTAAAAGCTGCTTCAGCTGCACAAAGAGAACTTGTAGCTTCTGGAAAAGTAAGTTTGGTTTGTTCTACATGTATGTATGCTTATTGATTTTAAATGTGTCACAGACAATTTGAATATATTTTTTAAATATGGCTTTTAAGGCTGTTTTTGCCTTAAGAAAAAAAATAGAAAAATAATAAGAAGAAAATAGCAAGAGTTTTGAAAAGTTTTAAAAACAAACAAATTATAATGAGCTTTTGAAAAAAATACAAAATGTTTCTTAATAAAAAGTACTATGCTTTTTGTAAACAGTAAACTTATACGATTTTTAGAAAAAATTCTTAAGCATAGAACTCATTTTTCAAAATAGGCTGAGCTATTATACAGTGTACCTGCTAAAGTCGGTTATCACCCCAATAATTTATGAACGGCAAGAGCTACAGTCATGAAATTGGGGTCTAGATGTAGTAAAGTTACCATCTGCTATGCTAGGAAATCACTTACAGCGCTACCAGGCAGCTAAATTTGGAGTTAGCATTCTTATCTGCAAAACAGTATGAGATATGGAAAAATAGTCAATTACAAAGTTGTTCAGCATCAACGGTTTGGTAAGATGTTTTGAGCACATTAATGTGAAAAATTGAAGCCGTAAGAACATATTACTGATGCTTCTGTCTGTGTGTCACTAGCCATGTTGTACAATGTGCAGTTTTTTAATTACAAATCATCTTAAAAACATTTTTTTTTCTTATAATTTTAAAGCTGCATGAAAATTGTACTATGCAAACAACTTTGCCATTTGCCCATTTTCAAAGTGCTGAGAGGGTTAAACCTTAAAATAAAAGTTGTACTATTTCTTCGGGTGCAGAACCAATAATTTTTAAGCATCTAAACTATTTGTAATTCCGCATGTTAGTTTTCTTTTATTTACCTTACCTTGAGTAAAGCTGAATTTTATTCTGCATTATTTTATCCAGCTGTCAGTTATGACGTGAGTATACTGTGTGAACTTTACAAAATCTGAGTATACTGAATTTGAACTTTAAAATAAACAATTACATCGAGTAAATCATAAGATTTTAATATTATAGCAGGCAAGGAAATCCATGTATAAATTCATACATTTTGCAGTTTTTTGTAAAATTATCCATTTGAAACAACTATAATTTTTTTTTTTAAACACTTTCTATTAATCAATCTTTAATAATTTTACTTGAAAGTTTTTGTGTTAATTTAAAAAAATATATATTATTTTAAAACTTTCTCCTTTATTATTTAGGTTGGTGCTCATCCTGTATATACTTCAGATGATGGACAATGGTCAGAAGGTTTAATATCAGCTGTAAGTTATCAGTCTTCTATCAGAACAATAGTCAGAGTATCAGAAATGTGTTTTCAGAGCAATGTGTGTTTTTCGAAACGTATTTAGACTGCGGGTGTTATCAGATGTAATGTAATTTTTTTAATATTCTAATGCTTAAGCACAAAAATGAAATACTGTATTTATATCTAATCCCACCACCAAACTCTAAAAATAGTGCAATATTTTAGTAACTATCTGGCTGTCCATTCTTTGTACAGGTTGAACATAGTACTTATATAAATCTGCTGATAACATTATCTAGTTTTCCTGAAACCTTAAAAATAGCCAAAGCACATATCGGTTCATACATCTCCTGGAAAAATTCTGGATTTTGATTTTTAAAACTAAGCTTCTTGCAAACTCCTAGATTTTACTAATTTTATAGGAAACTCTTGAAATTATATTTATTACTCCAATGAATATCATGTATTTAAGTTTTCTTTTTGACACTTTAACTGCAAAAATGCTTTTTCATACTTGTGATTTGCACAGTTTGTGACAGTTTGAGATTACTAAGTCCAAAGTTTTCTTCAGTTCCTTAACACTACCCTGATCACATTTGTCCAATTTAGTTCTTGAACTCGACCAGTTATTGTTCTGATGCCGATTCCTGGTTGATGAGCTGACTGTAATTATCATTTCTGCAGTCTTTTTAAGAGAGTTGCAGCATTGAGTACTAATTTGTGAATTGAAGTTTGTTTAATTAATGTAAGATTTTGTAAATCACATTTAATTAAAGACAGTTAATTTTTAAAACTTTTACATTAAAGAAAGTTTTTTGAGCCTTGATTGGTTCATAAGGATTAGTTACTTTGTAGAATAAAAAAAATAATAAGATGAAAGGAAATGAAGAGAACTTCTGTAAAAATGTGAGCTTTACTGTGTTTAAAAATACCTGTGAGTATAGTAGGTTGTAATGTTAATTACTAAATTACATCAATTAATCAAGAAAATATAAGGCTTTCACATACTTACATGGTAGTTTTTGCATTAAGAGTTGATTTTCTGACTAAAAGAAAACTAATTTCCCTGTTCAGAGATTTTAATGAGTTTATTTTTAGGCCAAACTTGTAGCTGCAGCGACACACAGTTTAGTAGAAGCAGCCAACTCACTGGTTCAAGGCCATGCATCTGAAGAAAAACTAATCTCATCAGCCAAACAGGTTGCCAGTTCTACAGCACAGCTGCTAGTGGCATGCAAAGTAAAGGCAGACCCTGACTCTCAAACGATGCATCGCTTGCAAGTAAGTAAATGATATTATTACAATGTTGTCTGCCTTTGAATTAAAAATTGATTTTTTAATCTAAATAGAGAAGATGTGTTTAAATTGTCAGGGGTTCCATGAACACGTATTACATGTATTTTGCCCCTTTCTCAGAAAAGACTTGTTTTCTTTCAAATCATCAAGTCCCCCAGGACCTGCAATGCCCTTCCCCAGCCCAACTTTTTTTAAGGTGGGGGGGGGTGTCATATTAGAGAGCCCATTTTTATGTCTCTTTGTTTAAAATCATGTCTTTCATTATTTGCTAATATTCTACAAAAAGCATACAGAAAACTTACAAAATTAAACCTAAATAGCTAATCTTATGAGTCCCTGGAATGAACAAATTGAAGAAGCCATAAGTCCTACTCATAACTAAAATAGTGTTTTTCAGCTGTCTTGCTCATCACTAGTAGATATGAGTAGATTTTGTTTAGCAAATGCCTTCGTGTGCAATATTAAATACATGCTTATTAAATGCATTGCTTTTTATCGTATTAAATGTCTAACGTATTATTTAAAGTAAAAACATTAATAAATTTTGATAACCACCATAGAGATACTTAATAGAAAAATGAAAACATACAGCATCAATTTAAATATAAACTTATGTTTGCCTTTTTTTCTTCTAGCAAGCAGGAAATGCAGTGAAAAAAGCAACAGACAATCTTGTGAAAGCCGCCCAACAAGCTATTGAGCATGATGAAGAAAGAAGCCTTATCATCAACAAAAGAATGGTTGGTGGAATAGCTCAGGAAATTGTAGCCAGGGAAGAAATCATCAGGAAAGAACGGGAGTTAGAGGTGGCAAGAGAAAAACTTGCAGCCATCAGGAAAGCCAAATATGGAAACAGGTCACCTGATGAATACCAAGGCTATGGTTCACCGTGAAATTTATTTTTCTACAGACTGAATCAATCTATATTTCGCACATCAGGAAAAATATATCAAGACAAATCCTTCAAATATTTTTCACAGTTATCATGAAAGAAAAAATAAACATTTGCCTTATATAAATTTATGTTATATTTTAGTAAGGCTTTATCTTTTGTAAAAAAGGCTGAAAGTGAGATGAAAAATATTTATCAATTAAAAGAATTTATGAAAGTTTTAAATTTGGATGTTTTAATGTATGTATAGTTTTTAAATTGTGTAAATTCTTGTTGGAAAGATTTTGTAAAATTGAATGTATAATGAAATTTATTGCAAAAGAAATTGCACTTGTTAATTATTTATACATTGTTAATTGATCACAAGTCACAGGCTTTGTGTGACTGGGGTATTAGCAATCTGTATCTATAATGTAAAATGATGAAAAACATGACCTTGTACATTTTTTAAACTTTCATAATTCTTAAGTTGTATATTGCTTAATGAATTGGAGTTTTATAAATGACATTAATGTATTGTGCTGTCATTAATAATTAATTTAGCCTATTTTTAAGAAAATTGTCTAATAGTTGTGGAAAACTGTTTTTACTGCAATTAACACAGGGAAGTCGCTGAAGTGTTGAAAAGTTTAGACTGCTGGTTTATAGTAACATGAGTTTTACATTATAATTAAACTATGTATATCAAGAATTGCAAAATACTGCTTTATATACTAGTTGGCATTTTACTAAGTTATCTTTAAGTCATATAGCTATTTGTTACTATACATTATAAAAATTATTGCATTACTAAGATTTATCCATTTCTCTCTTTTAAAACAAAGTATCTTCCTAATAGCTAGGAAACCTGCCCGCAAGTTGTTCACAAAATTAGTATCTATTTAATCCACATTTATTAATTAAACTGCCTAAACATTGGCTTCACGAGATCCCTAGATTGAATTTTTATTTAAATTTAACTAGTCCTTTTTTCTCATACAGAAGTTGTATGTAACCTATCTTTGTGGCTTAAATACTAATGGTGCTATATTGATAAACTAATGCACATTTTTTTTTCTCCATATTTACTGTCAGGGATTTGCTACTTTAAAAGGTGAATATGTGTTATAGGGGAGTTTTTATTTACATTTAAATTTTCTGGTTGTAGCCAACATAGTGACATGCAAAATTCTTATAGTGATTAAAAATATAACCTGTATGAAAACTCAGTCCCCCCCCCCTCCCATCCTCATCACTCCTTTGAGCATTTTTATGATAGATTTTTAAAGTTACTGAAATTTTAAAGAAGCATGTTTTTATGCTTTATAATATTTCAACTAGAGTGTCAATTAAATGCAGTATTACAACTGAAAAAACAAATTCCAACATGGCTTTGCTTTGTAAATGCTGTTCAATTATCTTGTTTCATGTTCAAAGGTTTAGTAATTTAAATGAAAACTCCCCTGATAATATCATCTTCAAATATGTTATCTTTTTGTATTGCATTGTTAATAATTCAGAATTTTTAATATTAAACTGGATATTACTCAGATGCTTCCTAAAAATGTTTTAATGTTGTAACTTTTTTTCCCCCTCATCTCAGTGTGGGTTTCTTTAGTAAGTCTCCATGGCATTATTATAGTAAGGGTTATTTGCATTTATCAGTTTTTGATTTAGAATTTTTGTTTCATATCATTTTATGTACTGTTTCATTTTACTTGTTAAGTTTGTTTTGAGAAGAAGTGCCATTTATTTTATACTGTTTAATGTGATTTCAAGAACATTGAATACTTAATATTGCATTTTTTAAAAAGAAAAAACAGTCTTTAATGTTTTTGATCTCCTATCATAATGTGTATTTAATATTCGATCTCTGAGAAAAGCTCCTTGGTAAAGCCATTTTTTTTAGCTGCATATAATTTTGAAGCATTTTTCCCCTGTTTGTGAATGTCTATTCAGGTTTCATTAAATGTGCAATATGTTCTTACCATTGAAACATACATGCCCTGCTGTTTCGTCCAAAATAATACAGATGTTGTGAATATGTAACAGAATTTGCATAGGAAAAGTCTATATAAATGTTTTTTACAAGAACAGACAGTTGAATAAAGTGCTTTAATTGTTAAAACAGTGTTTTTATTTGTTTTTTACAAAAATTATAGTGTAACAAAATAGTCTAAAGATTTTCAACCCACTCACAAGAAATTAATAATAAATTTTCAAAAAATACTTGAGGGAAATTGGTCACTTTAAATAGTCTTCAAAACTGCTTCTGAATTCCATATTGTTAAATACACTCATGTCCATAAATTAAGGATAATTCAGAATCACACAGAAATTGATCTCTAAAATAAAAATTTCACCTGTGGAATGAGCACACACATCTTGAAGAAGAATATGCAAATTACAGGAAACCACCAGATGGCGTGGATGGTACGTCACAATGACGAGAGTGTAAGAGAGGGGTATATAAGGAATGGTGGCAAAGAAGTAAAATTGTTCATAAGCGCTGTGAAAGCCTTTCAGTGCAAAAACCGCATAGTTATGGCACAAAGGAGGCATTTGGATGATGTTTTACGTGGCAGAATTATTGGACGACTGGAATGTGGGCGTACCCAGCTGGAAGTATCCGAGGAACTTGGAATCGCCCAGAGTGTCATCTCCAGCCTTTGGCAACGATTCCAAGATGATGGTAATGTGAGTAGACGTTACAGCACAGGTCGCCCCCGAGTTACAACGCCGAATGAGGACCGCTATTTGGCAGTTACTGCCAAAAGAAACAGACGGAGTACAGCATCAGACCTGTCTCGTCAGCTCTCTTCAGCTACCGGTACGACAGTTTCAAGGCAGACCGCGTACAGACGCTTAGGGCACATTGGTCTATATGCTCGTAGGCCTGTCAGATGTGTTCCACTTATCGCAACTCACTGTCGCCTGCGATTAACCTGGAGTAGAGAGCATGCATTGTGGACACCGCAACAGTGGTCTTGTGTGATGTTTTCCAACGAGTCCAGGTTTAGTTTGGAGTCTGATTCTCGCCGGACATTCATCTGGAGAGCGCCAGGTACCCGTTACCACCAAGAGAACACCATTTAAAGACACCGTTACGGTGGTGCAGGATGGCTCGTTTGGGGAGGAATTATTCTTGGTTCCAGAACTGACCTGCATGTTCAGAGTGTAACGATTTCAGGCCACATCTATCGGGATGTCATTCTGGAACAACATGTACGTTTGTTTCGGGGCGCCATGGGTGCTGAATTTGTGTTTATGGATGACAACGCCCGTCCTCACTGTGCAAACATTGTAGGCGAATGCCTTCAATCGGAGGATATCACCCGTATGCATTGGCCAGCATACTCACCGGACTTGAATCCAATAGAGCATGTGTGGGATATGCTTGGCCGACGAATTGCAGCCCGTCAACCCCCTCCCACCTGTCTACCGGAACTTCGGAGTGCATTGCTTGATGAGTGGTGTAATATTCCCCAAGATCAGATTGATCATTTGATACTCAGCATGCGTAGGCGTTGTCATGCCTGTATTGCATTGTCCGGGAGACATACTCCGTATTAGCCATCCTACTAACCATGTTATACTGTTTTTTGTAAATAGGTTCTTTTTTGAAATTTGGTCAAGGGAGTAAAACTTGCAATTTTTATTAATTATGTCAAACATATAGCATCTTTTTTGCTCTTTACTTTTTTTTAATAAATAGACTTTACAAATAAGTCAAATTTGTTTTGCTTCTTTCTCTGCCTGAACTTCATTGTCCTTAATTTATGGACATGAGTGTAGAATTTCACACAATAGACCTCTTATAGGAAATATCAAAGCAATCATATATTTTGTTTTACGTAGTCAAATTCCCTTAGAGCAAACTATTTGCAAGATAACTATTACTGTTTCTCAAATTACTTACCTTCAGACACCTTAATAAACAGTCATCTAGCAACATATTACAAGAAGATTTGGTTGTTGTTACTGTGAGATTAAGGCCAATCATCTTCTTGTGGGATCTAGGCCGATGGGTGGGGTTCCCTCCATGAGGGGTCTTTCTAAGTGGGCCCTAACAGATATTTACGCTAAGTTTTGGAGGAAACCACATAAAACTCCAAGCAGTTGGGTCAGTGGACGCAACCTGGTTTTGAACCAACCATCTTTATAAGATTTGGAGGGTTGATTGATCATTCCACTTTACTGTCTACAAGTCTGCTGATAATGACACAAACAGCGCCAGTCCCAGAAGAAAATCGGGGGGTGAAGAGAGGTAAATTGCCGACTGAAAAAATAGATTCGCCAATTCAGTTCTCAAGTTGAACACCTCCCTCCCTATATTGGACAGTTTTCAAGGGAACAGAACATGACCATAGCATAAATACCTCTGTAAGTTGTACAGAGGATGCCGCAAACAATCGACTTTCAGAGGATTCACATTATCAATGCATGAATGATCAATCTGGTTTTTACATTAATAAATTGCAGAGGGGAAGTACAAAAAAGGCAGAATTTTTCACAAAAAGGCTAGATTACTTTGCTAATAGAAATCAACATTTTTGTTGGTGAGGGATGGTTACATCCATGAATCTGTTACAATTAAATATACTCTCTCCAGAATGAAGAAAATATTTTCCTATCTGTATGCTTGACAAAACTATCAGTGCCGTAGTTTGGGTTGGCAGAAATGAATTCGGGGGGAGGAGGGATCCTGAATGGAGTCTTTATATTAAGAAAAGGAAAGGTAAGCCATACCGAGAGCACTGATTATAAAACACTTTCCAACACTCTTATTTGTGTATATACTATTGCATGCCTGCCAACTGTACTGGATTTTTCAGGAGACTACTGGATTTGATGGTCTCCTGGTCTCCTGATTTTGCTTTAAAATCTCCTGGTTTTCTAACATGAAGCTTTAATAATTGACACATTTATTTCCCCACCATTTCTGAAAGATTACCACTCTCATGGTCTACTCATTCAATATGGACCAATATATTGTGGTATTTGAGTCCAATAATAAAGATTTGTGCTTATGTTGATGACTCATTTGTGAAGGATTCTTGAAAATTTCAGAATTAGATGGCAAATCGTTTAATTGTAACATTTTGGCAGTTAAAAGTCCTAAAATTTTACAACTTTCTTTTAGTCAAAAAAGCAGATATTTTATTTTATTTTTTATTAAAAGAATGCATCTATTTTTGAGCTCTTTTACAAATTCTATTTTTAATATCGCAACTTTATGTGTGATTGAAATTTTAAACAAATTGTTATAAAAAGAAAACTTTTCACTTTAAAAACCGTAATTGAGCCGTGTCATGTCAAATATTTTAAAAAAATGATCCATAAAATAGATGGTGAAATTTAATATGCGAAAAAATTTCGAGTGTTTTGTGACTTAGATAAGGAATTATGACGTTAAGATTATGCCACATAAATCTACTGGATTTCCTTCACTAGATGTTGACAGGTGTGCTATTGCATGACAAACAGTTAACTGTTTGCTCCCGACGTTGCTATAGACGCGGCATCCGAGATTCCTCCCTCCTGTGTCCATCGTTGCTTCCTAGCATGAGTGTTGGAATATTTCTGCTCTGGCCACAGCCTTGCACAAGCTCATGGCTTGTGCAAGGTTATGCCAGGGCATTAAAGACCCATGCTGGCAAGCAATGATTTACACAGGAGAGAGGAATTTCTGCTATTGCGTCTTTAGCAATGACGGTAGTGAACAGGTTAAAACCAACAAGAGACTAAGATATTGGTTTAAGTACTGCTCTTAAAGCCTAATCTACGTGTGTTATTTTGTTAGGCCTGTGTAGGTATTAACGCTGCACCCATGCCGATGGACAGAAAGCTCTCATAAACCTGAATAATAAATTCCAATTTTGTTTTGCTTGAAGTGGATGAACATTTCTAAAATGTACTCTAAACATTCTCTGCCCATAGGCTGAAATGCATTGGAATTATTTTATGTGCATTCTGTAAAAGAACTATAAATGGTACATACATGCTTTTCAATAGGGTACATGGTATGGTACTTTTCATTATATAAAAATTCGATCAATGAATTTTACAGCAGTTAAAGCATGGGGATTATTTTCATTAACCATAAATCTGTATATTTCATGCAAGATTAATAATAATTTAACTAAATTTTCCTTTCAGAATGACACAAGGCACTGTCCTTGTAGGGAAAAATTGCTTTATGCTGTATTTTAATATTTTTTCCAGCATTTTATAGAAGTAGTTGACTATTTCTAAAAGTATGTAATTCAGCTTGTGCAAAGACATTTTCAATTTATTAGTTTTAGTAAAGTGAGATTTTTAAAAAGCTGTTCAAGTGTTGCATGTTTTCTTACATGAACAGGCTGAAATTGAGCTAATTGATAATTTGTTTATTAAGAACACTCAAATTTCTCTAAATGTATCCTGTGCAGTCCTTAGTATAAGAACTAAGAAAAACAATACCTGACTTGTAGGGAAATTTTCAACCCCTTGGGCACATATTTATTTGATAAAATTCTTGCATTTGGAAGGGATATCATGGTCGGATCTAGTCATCACAAAGTGGCTAAATTGGCAAACCTGACTAGAAGAAACATCCTCCTACAGCTGTTATGAATCACTGGCCATGAACAAGATTGTGCATGCTTAATTTTGTTCTAGTTTGATTGACAAAACTTTTTTTCTCATTTGCAGTGCAACACGCAACGCAGTCGTCAAATGTATCCAAGTGGTTAAGATACTACACCTTTAGGAGAAACATAAAATCAGTTACTGAAAAGAACTATAAGTAAAACAACCTGCTCATTTGGATGTCTATAAATTGGTACTTATCTCTAACAGTAAAATGCAACAAACACTGAAGCACTACAAATTTTTTCATTTAAACCAGTGGTTCCCAACTTTTTTCTCCCAGCAAACCACTTCTAAAATCCAAAAGAAATTTGTGAATCCCCTATGGTGCTTGTATGTTATCTTTGCAAATCCCTGGTTAGGAACCAATGCTCTAGACCAAAGATGGAAAATACTTTGGTTGCGATTCGGTATTTTAAGAACAATCAGGCCCGGACTGGCTCCTACGGGGGCTCCTTACTGGTGAATTTGGAGGAAATAGAATAATAGGATATGTAATATTTGAAAATTAGGTTTACTTGCCATATTTAACTATTTTAACGCTGGGGGGGGGGGTGATTCTTCGGGGGATCCCTCGCGGCGTGTGGTCTGTGGGGTCCTTTGCAACGCCACTGTATCAAAGAGTAAGATTACAAAGAAATAAATAATCGAACTACTTTGGTACATTACTCGGATGTATATCAAATTACTTTGATAAGAAAGTAGTAGAGCCCTTGCTGGGGGTTCCTTTCTTATGCCGGGGCCCCTCGTCGATCGCCGAAGCCCATCAAAATATATATATTAAAACTTTCATTAAATTTTAATTATAGTTCTAAAATGTAGACATGAAAAGCTTTTTTTTTTGGGGGGGAGGACTTAATTGAGGAGACATCGGTTGGATTTATGTACCCATCCACAGTGTTTGATCAAACCGCTTTTCAACGGGGTAGGCTCGCTTTCTGATTCGTTACGCTGTGCTCCGTGCACCGCTAAAAGGTAAGTGATCGGTGGGGGCGTCATCTTTTGAGACAATTATTACTAAATAACTTTTATAATTTTTCGTTGAAGATCGGCCAAAAAAAATTAAAAATATCGTAAACGCCGCGGCGTTTCTTTCATAAATTACGGTACTATTACGTCACTCTAAAAGAACGTAATTGGCTCAGAACAAACCAGTCAGAAGAACGGAGAAAACAGAAAAAATGTCATTGATCATCATTTTATGGCCAGCACTGCACTCAAGATAGGGTTCCTCAGGAGGGGGGAGGTTGTGACCCCCCTTATCCCCCCCCCTTGGCTACGCCACTGTAATGGAGATAAAAAGAGAAAAGTTAAATAAAAAATTTGCAAAAGTTATTCATTTTTCATTTAATTTTTAATCTATAGTCTTTGTTATTATTATTATTCTGGTGTTAAAAATTACCTGTAACTTTGACAGTGGCGGATTATTGCAAGTTTGTGGTTTCCTCCAGATGTAACGTGAATACGCTTTAGAACCCCTTAGAAAGTCCTCCTACCAAGGCACCCCCCATTGGCAGATCGCCCTTGTGTTGCGTTGCCATAATAACACACACACAATTAATTAATTGCAAGTTTGTCGGGGGGGGGGGGGCGGTTAGTTAGAAGATTGATATATACATCCATTTTATGGAAGTAAAATAGGAACTTTTACATTAATTTCTTTCTTCTCAGGGGGGGGGCGGTCGCCCCCTCCGCCCTTGAACTTTGAATGTAGCATCTAATAATATATTAGGTTAAGGTAAGTTTATATTTTTCATTTTTAAATGCTTATTATTTATTAAAGTGGGCTTCTTTTATCTGAGTAATATTTAATACTCTCAAATTTACTAAAAGCTTGACTGTAGTTATATTTTTCTATCGATAGATTAAGAATGAAATTTGCTCCAATTTGTTGCTTCAGTGCTCCAAATCGTCAACACTGTTGCTCCAAAAAGCTGCTCCAAATCAGCCTTACCCAATT
The DNA here is from genome assembly GCA_038373885.1 of Cheiracanthium punctorium. Classification (NCBI taxonomy): domain Eukaryota; kingdom Metazoa; phylum Arthropoda; class Arachnida; order Araneae; family Cheiracanthiidae; genus Cheiracanthium; species Cheiracanthium punctorium. Next base: position 263,397 of record JAWZYV010009895.1, on the reverse strand, counting down.
CCCACTCCTGTACCAGTTTCAGTGGTCTCACCATGGTATTTACTGGAGGCGAAGAAAAGCCCACAGTATTAATGATGTCCTTTTTTTTTTTTTTTTTTTTTTTTTTTTAAAATGGAGGATCAGAATATTTTAAGTAGTAAAAAGTGCCTGTACTGACGTTTACTAGAGATGAAAGAAGGGGAATCAATCTGTCCTCATTTATTTTATTTTTTCTTTTATAGATGGCAAGTTAACAGTAAATATCTTGGTTAAAATAATATATTAAAATATCTTAGTTAAATATATGGTTGTTAGATTAGACAGCATTTTACATACTTCGCAACCTATAGGAAGGTAAAGGGGGAAATTTTCTTTACGTTACATCTGGAGAAAACCGCCCCAAACTCTAGACCGTTAGATCGACAGCCACGCGGTAGGCCAGAACCCTAGACCTTCACAGTTAATTTTCTACCAGTTTTAGTGATCTTACCACGGTATTAACGGGAGGCGAAAAGAAAAGCGCGCCTAGAAAAACATGCACCAAAAAAAAAAAAAAAAAGCGTACAGTATTAAAGATGTCTTTTTTTTTTCATGGAGGATCAGAATATTTTGTAGTAAAAGTTCTAAGTAGCAGATATTTACTGTTAACTTGCCATCTCAAACAAAATAATAGAAATAGAGGACAGATTAATTCTCTTCCCCCATCTCTAGTAAATGTCAGTGTAGGCACTTTTTACTAAAAATATTCTGATTGTTTCCAACAGATATTGAGAGCTGAAATATACATTGAGATAGTGCATTAAAAAGAAGAAATGTTGAAATTTTTATATTATTTATCTTAATTTGCTAATTTCAAAGATCCTCCCGCCCCTTGTAAAATAAGGTGACCACATTTTTTAATGTAAAATTGAGGACATGTTGCAAAATTGAGGACATGTCTCCAAATTTGAAACAAAATTGAGGACATTTTATAATTAATGAAATAATTAACAGTACAGTGGCGTAGCGAGGGGGGGTTTTGGGTGTCAGAACCCCCCCTAAAATTTAGCAGAGTTCTATTATTGACATGAAGAATGTGATCCATAATGTAGATTATCCGTTACATCAGTGCCTAAACCCCCCCCCCCCTAAAATTTTTTTCTGGCTACGCTACTGTAACAGTAGTCTAATTAAAAACAATAATAATTAAAAATTGTCTCTAATTGCATTTTTACATTTTGGGGGCAAATTGCAAAATAAAACCCACAGAAATTGGGGACGTATGGTCACCTTACTTAAGGTGACCAAACGTAATGTGCCCTTACGTCACCTTACTTAAGGTGACCAAACGTCCCCATTTTCAGGACGTTTTTCAAATTGTCCCCAGATTTTAAAAATGGAACTGGGGACAATTTTTAATTATTGCATTGTTTTTCAATTAAATTACTGTTAATTATTGCATTAATTATAAATGTTCCCAGTTTAGTAGTCAGAATCGGGGGCATGTCCCCGATTCTGACTACAAAAATCTGGTCACCTTACCTTACCTAAAAAGCACAGCTAATCCTTCAGAATAGGGACCGGCAAAAACCGCCGCAGCGCCGAATAAGCGAAACTTCTCTCGTACGCAGAGATCGTAAGTAGCCATGGTTTTGGGAAGTCATACTACGTAGTTGGTCCGATTTGAAAGTACGCCGATCGGGGGGGGGGTGGCTGATGGGGCTGCAGACATTGCCGAAATAAGTAAATATAAGGATATGGAGAAAATTTTGTGTTTCGCAATAATTTTAATGTAGAGAAAAATGTTTCTTTTTTACTTGATCTTTTAAGATGAAATCTTAGTTACAAAGCCCACCGTCCAAGGCACCCCTCCGAGGCAAAAAGCCCGTGTAGCTTTGCATTAGCGCAGCACACACACACACAAAATCTTAGCTACGCAATGACACTAATACCAATATTTTCCCATCAACAATAAGTTTCTCCACTCCAAGGCCGTAATAAACATAAAGTAAGACTGTTTATCAGGTTTCAAGGGAGAAAAGTAACTATAGTTTGGGTCCCTTACAGTTTTGATTACATAACATTTTAAAAGGGAACTGGAATAATTCTGGAAATTGTTCAGGGAAAAGAGGACGCGTTTTTATGTGAATGTTCTGTGGTCATAGGTGATTGAAAGTTACCTTTTGAGAAATAAGAGGTTTAGCTACGCGCCTTAACCGAACTTAAATTTTAAAAAATTGCTTTTCAGTATTCAGTGAAACGTGAAACTTTTATGAGCCATCCCCTCTGTTAAACGACCCCCTCCTCTCGATCGGTGCCTTAAAAAATTGCTCTAATGAGCAATTTTTTAAGGCACCGATCTATCTACTTAATGTTAAAAGATCCTCTATAAGAAACAACACAACTCTCTATCAGCGACCGGTCCCGGTTCTTGTTCAATTTTTTTTTTTTTTTTTTTTTGTGTGTGTGTGTTTCAGGAAGTAAAGTAAACAAAAACCACACTCCAAAATATTCGCTCTACTGCACATCGACAGCAGGTGCAAGTACAAGTACAAATCTTGTAGGTTAGAGAAGAGGCATGTCTAAAAAACGAGTGAGTTTAATGTTGATGTGATCGAGTCACACGAAAAATGAAATTCTGAGAGGAATTTGGCGATTACTTTTGGTCGTGAGAAAACCGAAAGGGCAAATTTTAAAGCCAATAGATTTTATTACCGTGAATTTAGAACGCACGAAGACTATCAGGATAAACGGTCTTTTGTCAAATGTAAAAACTGAAGTAGAGAGGGAAGCACTCTTGGAGAGAGAAAACAGAATGTAACAATCTGAAATTTCTAAATATTTTATTTAAATTTTAAAAATAATTATAATTATTTATGTATTATAAGCAATATCATAGATAGCCAGAGGAACAATATTTTTTTGCATTTTTTCCCCCTTGGTTACAAAATGTTTATATTTCTTTGAGAGAACAGAGGGCTCCCAAGAAGTATCACTATATGGTTTTTCCGATTGCAAAGATTTAAAACTTTTATACGCGAACACACTTTTAATCAAAATAATAATAATAATAAATGCCTCTCCCGTTTCCCCCCCAAAAGTTGATTTTTTATAAGTTATATTGCATTCCAGTTTTCAAGCTCTCTGCCACTCCCGAAAAAAAAAAAAAAAATCCTGGCTATGCTACTGGCGCCAATCTTCCTCCTGATTAGGTGACCAGATTTTCAGCGCTACTCTGCTATCAAAATCGAACAGGTTTTTTAGCGTCGACGCAATTTGTTGTGCCATTGGTGTATTTAAGGGGGAAGCCTAAGGGGCCCGGGCCCCTTCCGATAATGTATACCTTCCAAAAAAAGTATTCGAGCAAGAGATAAATTTCCTACGTTGGTTTCTTATATTAAAATTTTTTTTATCATAGAATATGAATTAGGCTATGTATAAGTATGAATTTCCATATTTCTTTCAAGTTGTGCGTTTTTCAAAAACTCAATTATTTTTCGCAAATCTAAAATAGGAAATTTCTCTCTTGCTCGAATACTTTTATTGGAGGGTGTATGAGGATTTTGATGGATAGCAGTCAAACGATTAAGAACAAGAGCAGTTTCAACCACGTGACCGACAATGGACTCTACCAATAAAAACTCGTTTTTGAAATGACGTCTGTCCACCATGAACCCCATGAACCGACCATGAACTGGCATGACTGCCCATCCCCCTGTCTGCGTCAAGCAGAAGTCGTCAGCCTGCTGTAGAGCCCCGCGATTGTTTTTACGCAGTGCGCCTCTCCTTCCTGCTCAATCATCCACTACACATCACGTGACATAGATAACACATAACTTATGACGTCATGTATGTCCTTCTACGTACTACAAAAAGTTTTGTGGCAACGCTACGCTGGTCAAAACAACCAAACGTCAACAATGTGGCATGCTAAAAAAAATTGTGTCGCCAGCCTGTAAATTAATTCGTAATTGACAAAAGCTTTCACATATATTTTCATCAAATTCTATTATAAATAGGTACGGAATTTTAATTAACTATTTAGTTTATTTTCTTAAATTTGAAATCTTTTTTTTTTTAAATTAGTCTTGTTTAGCAGTAGTATAAATAATATCCTCTTATAATATTAGTAGAATACTATAACGAAGCAGGTATTTTACATTCACTTTTGTGTTTCTTAGGCATTACCGCTGTATGTAAAATTTATTGAAACTTTTTACTCAAGGACAGGGCCCGATTATGACCAACAGGGGGGCCCTGGAATTGATGAATTTGGAGGCCCTCCATCAGTGGTGGGAAAAACTACTTTTTTTTTGTAGCGCGCTACAACTACCGCTACTTTTCGAAAAATGTAGTTAACTACAACTACAACTACTTTTTGACAAATGTAGTTAGCTACACTACTTTTGAAATGTAGGCGCTACTTCGCTACTTTTTCGCTACTTTTAAGAGACAAATTTTGCTAACAGATTCAATTTGCATTACATTCATATTTAAGGATATTTATATACTAATTAGAGAAAACTATCGATATCGAAAGCCTTGGTTTTCTACTCGCGTCCAGCGTGATTAATGACCTCAGCGGGTGTCTCTCGCGTCCAAAGAACGCGTTTATTAAAAGGTGGTTTCCTTGGAGCGTTGAGCGCCGCAGATTTGGTGGACGCACGAAAGACCCCGGGCACCTTTTCGCCTTTAATTAGAAAAAACTATTGCTCTAATAAACAACTACCAGGCGAGTATTTGAGCAGGGGGAGGCGGGCCCCCTCCGAAAATGTAAAGCAATTATTAAAAAGGAGCTATTTTGAAACATTTCTTTTAACTTTAGAACAATAAAGTTTAAAATACCGAATCGTCCCCCTCCCCCCGAAATGGAAGCCTATATATACGCTACTGGCAACTACTGCTAATTATTGAAGTATTGCTGAAACTAATTAAGTTTTAATACCTCTATGATAAAAATAAATTGGGAAAGTGAGCTCTGAAAGCATGAGAAAAATCATGAGAACTAAAAAAGTTTTTAAAAATATAATAATAAAATGGATGTCTGAACGGGAAAAAAGGCCCGTTTTGAGACCCCTTTCATGTTGTACAAACATTCTAGTTTCTTGAGCACAAATCAAAATTAATGAGTATAAAAGCCTTTTTTCATGACTTACCAAATTAGTGATTTATGACGAATGACCCGTGTGAACCATGTAATATTGTATAATTGTTTTAATTGAAAACATCACATATGATATGCATATTATAAAATAATGAAAACAATTACTAATTAAATTCATGATATATCTATTTAAAACATTGCATTAAAAAAATCCTCTATATATGTTAAAGAAATTATAAAAGTTATTATCATCAACACAACTTTTTCTTTGTGTTAGGTATAAAAGAATTTTATAGAATTATATTGTTATTTTAAGGCTAAGAGAGAGATAAGTCTCTAAGGATTTTACAAACTATTAATTATTAATAGAAATTCTCATATTTTCGTATTAAATTCTGAAAATTATTACACAAAAAACCTAATAATTTAAATATAATAGACACTTTAAAATTTTAACGAAAGAAAGAATTTCAACATATTCATGGAAGACTGCCATGCCTCTGGTATAAAATAAAAACCACATAAATTTATTCAAAAACATGTTTATTAAATTTTAACAAGAGCTGGATCTCAAAATTGTTATCCGCCAAACATGATCGTCGAAGAGAAAATGCGTCCGATGCAATCGAAAACAATCTTTGTACAGATGCACTGGACGGCATGCCAGTGTTAGTTTTTTTGAAGGCTTCTTTCATATACGTGTACGAAAGCGAAGATAGGGGTTTAATTGGCTCTGACAAGAACCTTGTAAGTTCTTCCTCGTAACTATTTCGAGTGCATGCGAAAGAGAAATTAAAAAAACCAGAAAAGTCATCATCCATGGGCTGATCCTCGATACTGATATCTGAAGTTGTCGGAAACATATTCTGGAGGTATTCCTCCATCCATTTTTTTTGGCTTCGGTCTTCCTCTCCTCCTCAATCCAGAATAGTTTGAATCTGGGATGGAAACAAGCTGAGAGAACAGTTTCTCTGTCCCACAGCAAATGACTAAATCTCGTTTCCACCTGACAACTGAAGATTTTGCGCCCCCTCCTATTTTTTAAAAATGCAACTAGGTAGCTTTCATATACCATTTAGCGCTCATATACCATTTTCTTTTCTTCATCATAATATTTTAAAAAATGCTAACTAATGGATATAAATTTTCAATAACGCCTTTAATTTCTATTTTATTGATCTAGTCTTAGAAACCATTATCATTGTGTTAGAAAGAACAGAAAATAAGTCTCGAAGCCTTTTTATTGTTACACAATTATGATATAGATAAAGGAAATTTAGCTTAATAAAAATTATTATTGCAGCATATATAAATTTAATATACAATAAATGGAGAGATTTGCGAGGCCTTTATTTTTCAGGGGCTCACGGGCCCACACGCCCGTGTGATAATGAGACTCTCGAGGCCCCATCAAAATAACCTCTGTTCAACTTTGGACCTCTCTTACCTTCCTTTTTTTTCCTCTTTATGGCAGATTGGTGATTCTACAAATAATACTGAGAACGATAAAAAGAAAAAAGATGCACAATGTCAGGCTTCCGCTTCAGGCAAAGCAAACCCCCCCCCTCGTGTGCGTGTGTCCCCTGGGAGGGGGGGAGGGGGAGTGATTGGGTGTCTTTCAAGCATCAAGGCCGATTTCCAGTTGCGTCTTTTTCCGGACACAGCGGGGTTTTTTTTTAATGGTCAAGGCATTGTACAAGGGGAATACAGTGCAGGGTCGAAGAATTTATTGACTTTTAATGACCACCGCCAAAGGATAACGCGTGAAACCACAAAAGCACGCCCACCGCTCAGTGGGGGCACTTTTCTCCCCAGTGCGTCTTCAAGATTCTGAAAAATATATTGGGTTCCCATTATAGCGTACTGAAACGCACTAGTTATGCTTGGAGTCAGAAGAGAGAGAAATTGCACCACGGGATCAATCGCCGGAAATGAGGACACGGCAAAAGTAGCTTCCAAAAATCGCTACAAACTACTGTTTTTTTGTAGTGCGCTACACGCTACACTACTTTTTAAAAAAAGTAGCGCGCTACACTACAAACTACAAAAAAAAGTAGCGGCTACTGTAGTTTCGCTACAAGTAGCGCGCTACTCCCCAGCCCTGCCCTCCATCTATGAATTTGTTTTATTTTTCATAAAATTTTGATATAAAAAGAATATTTCAGAACAACGTTAGCAATAGGGGGCCCTGGGCAGTCCCGATTTACGCATGCGATAATAAGACCCTGCTCAGGACCGAAGCTAAGAGAAAAGCCAGCTTGGTGCAAAAAAAAAAAAAAAAAAAAAGTGCTTGTTAAGATTCTGATTCGAATTTCGGGAACTAATAGTACTATTATTTCCTCTTAGTCTGACAAGTTAAAATATTAGATTTCATGAAAATGTTTAAACAGAACAGACTTTTGAAACGTTTTGATGCAATTGAAGGATTTTCAGCAAAAACAACACTTGTCCAAAAATTCCGAAAATAAACTTTCTTGTAGTACTCTGCCGATCCCTCATCGTCTTGAAACAGATTCACTGGAAAAAAAAAAAAAAAAGTGCTTGTTATGACGCAAGAAAATTTCAATGGGTATACAGCGAACAAGTATGGGCAAGTTTTTTTTTTTCAACTCTTCCATTGTACTACGTTCAATACTGCATTCAGTTGAACTACCTTCAAGCTCGTTGAAAATTCCTGTACCAAAAATTTCTTAGGAAATTCTGTTCATAATGCAGTTTTATGAAATGCTAATTATTGAAAAATATTTCAAACATAGAAAAAGCAAGTCTGTAATTCATTTTGAATGCATTAAATATAATCACTTTCTAACACAATTTTATTTGGATATGTCTTAGATGTTTAATGAATAGTTAACCTGTTTGCTCCCCTTTTCACAAAGAGATGATGTCTAAGATTCCCTTTGTGTGTCTATTTAGGTAGCCTTAAGCTATATAGGGAATTTTCCCTGCCCCATATCTTTAACTGCAACCCCTAGTATGTTCAAGGGCGGATTAAAGGGGGGGCAGAGGGGGCGACCCCCCCCCCTAGACAAAAAGAAATTAATGTAAAAGATCCTATTTTACTTCCATAAAATGGACGTATATGTCAATCTTCTAACTAACTGCCCCCACCGACAAACTAACCGCCCCCCCCCCCCCCCCCCCCCCGAGAAACTTGCATTAATCCGCCACTGAGTATGTTGCTAATAGGTTTAAAGTTATGATTGTCAGTTTCTGCTAAAGAGTGTTAAGATAAGTTTCACGAGTCCTAAGTGAATTTATATAAAAACAAAATCTGATTTTTTAACCCATTTGTGCTGCTTTTTGTATGACTTTCTCCCATGTTAGTTGCTGCTAGCACAATAATAGATAAATTTCTGACATCATCCGCCACTGGCAACATTGCTTTGAAAGCATAGTAATTCTGTAACGTTTATTCTTGTGTAGTTGTATAAATTGTTTTTGAATTTACATTTTCTTTGCTAACCTTAATTCTAGGCTAGCAAAGAATTGATAAACTAATTTTAAAATTAATGAATTTTAAAATATGTCATATGTGAACCTACATTGTCCAGTTGAAATATGCTTAAATTATGATTAAATATGCTTTTTGTTAAAATCCACTGGTGTCATATAAAATTTTGTTTAAATGTATTATTCATTTCTTGGGGGTAAAAGTGAAATATGAAAAAGCAAAAGAAAGTAACATTAAAAATAGAAACACAAAGTCCATGAAAGCATGCCGGATTAAGTTAGGGAAAATTAGTGAAGCCAGAGTTGGAAGTAATTGCTATTGCATCATAGTTTGCGATTCAGAACACAATACAATTTTGCAATGCAAAAGCATAACTTAAAAATTTGTTAAAATAAAAATTCTTTTTTCATTCAAATACTGAAATTTTTAATACCTTAATTAAATATTATGTTTTTAAAACTTGTTTGTTTTCTTGCCAAAAATGTAATTTAGCAAATGATGTCAAACTCCTCCACAGTATCAAAATTTGAGGAGCAGTATTGTTTTGCTCAAAGTAAAATATTTATTTCCAACATTGAGTGAAACAAAAGCTTTGACATCTGTACTAACCCTGAATCAAGCTGAAACTTTCGCCATTTCATTTTTAAGCCAATTGACAACTTTTTAGGGGTTTCCCCAATGTTTAGGGGAAGATTTGGAAAAAAAAAAATACCTTGCCTATATGATATAATATAAATAAAACTATATAATAACACACATAACAAGGTACTTACCTATCAGTACGATCATTTTGGCTGAAAAAAGAAAAATCTTCAGCCTCTTTCAGCTGTTAGCACACAGTCTCATATATATCTTGTGACCACCTTAGTGTCAATTCAGCGATTGCCCTAAAGTCTGATAAAAGTGGGTCACAAAGGCCCATATTTTTGAGAAATATGTGAATATTTTAGTATCACCGTCATTGAAATTTGGTTAAATTACTCAAAAATCTCTGAGTAAATGTGAACACTGGTCCATTGTTTCTTCCTGGCACTGGTCTTTGCCCAATTATGGCCCAACTTTACATAAGGCTGAAAGACTTATTCTGTTTAGGAATCATGGGCTCAAAGATAATTTCTTTTGTCACATATCAGCACACAGGTAAAATAACTAAAAATCATTATTATTATTATTAATTTTGATCACTGCCCATCGATTTAGAGCACGATCCAATGCTATGAGGAGTTATATGCAAAGAAAACATTTCACTAAGATTTTATTATAGGAGGAACCTTGATTAAATTATTTGATTTTTTACAGATAGTGAGCTTTCAGTCTTGAAAACCTAGAGAAAATCTGTCATACATTTTTACATGTTAAAACTTGTTTTTAAAAAATTGTAAAATTTTATTGTGACTTTATAAAGCAACTACAGTAGAACCTCGATCCATTGTTTTTCATGGGGAGCATAGAAAAAAATGGTAATGTGGGAAAACGACAAATGCAGGTTAAAGTCAAAATACAAAGAAATCAATGTTTATGCATGTGAAAAAACACTCAAAATACTGGTGTTAAACGATAAAGTAATTAAAAAACTTTGTAAAAAACACACATAAGAAGTAAAAGGAAAGAGGATATGCGTTTCGTTCAAAAATTGTTTTGAACTTCTTCAGTCCAAGCCCTTCGACGTAAAGAACACAGGGAACTGAAAAGAGAAAAACAAGCAAGATGTTGCCACAAGGGGCAAAGAAAAGTCGAACAAAACCACGGAGAGGGGAGAAAAAAAATTAAAAAAGGGGGATAAAAAGGAAAGGAATAAAGAAAAATAATAAAAAAGGGAACACACAAGTACAAACACACACACAAAAAAGAGAAAACAGAACAAACAAACAAAAAACAAATAGCACACGCTTTTTTTTTTTTTTTTTTTTTAAGTTTTAAGGAGGGGAAACGTATTTAAGGAGGGGAGTTTGAACTCTCCTCCTTAAGTACGTTCCTGGCTATATACCAACAAATAGTAATTTTTTACAAAATTGTAAAACAAATAAATTGAAGATGAAAATTATAAGTGATAATTATTTTAAAAAATCAGTAATTTTATGTTGGGTTCTTAGTATTTTTTAAGTTAAACAGCAAATTTTCAAGATTTACAATACTTTTCTGGATCTTAGCTGTGATTTCATGTTAGTATGAAAAAGTTCATACAGTTTCAAATACCATTATTACTTCAGACGAGCTTGGTACTTGCGTGGCTTAGTCTCATCGGCATGGACAATATCCCCTGCTTCACCATTATTTTCATTTTTTGCATAATCACACATTTCTTCCATGCCTAGGATACTACATGCCACAACTTCTTGATCAATGGGAATATAATCATTAAATTTCCCACTATATGACACCCTCTGCTACATGCCACCACGGTTCATCGGATTATCATCAAACCAAAAAATCATATCAAGAAGCAATTACAGTTTGTATACCATATGGGTCCACTTAACATTTCATTTCATTTTGGTCAGAAGAAAAATTTTACAATGATGAACACGGGATAGTCACTTTTTGACAAATGCTGCATGTGTGTTTATTTAACATTATGTAAATACAATTTGTGCAGGGACCGTAGAAATAAAACAATCAATATAGGAAAACAATGAATGTGGCAATGCAACGATAGATCGGGGTTTAACTGTATAACTTTTTTCTTTGTTGTATCAGAACTTACAAAGATCAGAAGTTAATAAACCTAATTATTTTTCTTTTGTAATTAGATTTAAAAAATATATTTATTTCCTATTATTCTTAATTACTTCACATATAAAATATAATTTAAGCTTGTTTGTATCTGTTAAATTATTTGTTCTATTTAGATTGCAACTGATCGGTATCATGGAAGACAGATCATTCAGTTCGCTGAAGGATAAAGTATCAGAGCTTACCTTAAAAGGTATAGCTGATATGGGATTTGAAAATATGACAGAAATTCAAGCTAAAACAATAACACATCTTTTGGATGGGTCGTAAGTATAACTTGAATAGTACTCTAGATCAGGTTAGAAATTGGGAAGAAAAGTCTAGGCGTCAATGGCACATAACTATTTGTTTTCCTTTGCCAAACTATTTCACATAGATGCAGTTTCGAAAAATTTTGGTTTGTTTATGTGTATAAACAGATGTTAATATATCAGTAAAACAGAGAGAGATAAAATATTCATAAAAAGGCATTTTAATCGATTAAATTTATTTGAAAAGATTGATTTCTTTCATAATGCTTTATGAGAGGGCGAGGGCCGTTTTAATTGATCATATGTTTATGAAGGAGCTCTTGAAATTGGTGGTATTTTTGAAGGAGACCATTTTAATCAATTTTATTCTTGTGATGGGCCACAAAAAGGGCTAAATGTGGTTGGCATATCCTTGTAGGAGAAAAAAAAAATGGTGAGTGTTGACAAATAAGAATAAAAATGTCAAGCAGCAAGGCGTGGGAAAAGGCCGTCAGGTGCTTTGCTCAGTGTATTTAAGGACAAATCTCTGTGGGTAATGGTTCAGTATCGGAAAATAAGTTAGACATCAAAATGACAACTGACTCTGAAATCTTCATTGTCAAAATGAAATTTAGAGCTGCAAAATACGACTAACGACTGCTAATTTCGAACCCTGCTCTAGATCAGGTATGGGCAACCTTTAGAAAGTTTTGGGCCAAACTTTAAGATGTTATTTAAGTTGGAGGCCAAACTTGAGAGTGTTAGCCAAGTTGGGGGCTGTATAATTGGGATTTATGAGATTTTGAATGGTTCACATGATTTTTTTATGAGGTTTTGGCTATGTTCGGCTGGCCAGATTAAAAAATGGGGTGAACCATATCCGGCTCGCGGATCGGTGGTTGCTCATATGTGCTCTAGATGATACACTGGATCCTTTTTCTTTAGAGATGAGAAGTCCGTCAATCCTTATTTTTAAAAATTTAATCAAGATATTTCTAAAATTCCACTTTCTGTTACGTGTATAATAGTGAAAAGTTAATATTTTGTTGTTCAGATTACAATATATCAATTTCTCATTTAATGTCTTTAAATTTCAGTTAGGTATTTCAAGGAAAATAAATTAATCTTATTAAATTAGAACTTTTTGAAATATTGTGCTGTTCTCTGAATACAAGACCTCTGCAAATTGTGCCATTTGGTGTTGAAATGCTAAGTTTGAGCCAAGTTGCACCAAAATATCGATTTTTATCAAAATAGCACCAATTATGTTCCAATTTACATTTTATCTTATTAATTGACAGAAATCAGAAATTTTCAAAGTTACCTTTTTATTTCTTATCTTCCATTAAACAGGTACTCTATCATGACCGCTGCTTTTTGTTCTTGTTATGCAGATGTTACATCATTTTTGGGTAGAATTCAATAACATGATGAAATACGGGCAATCTTTTTGCTGCCTTTTTGTTAAAAGTTATTTTTTCTTATGTTACATGCCATTAAAATAACTACTACAATAGCAATTAAATTGGCTACTATGTAGTGCTTGAAATAGCGCTATATACACCAAAGAGACATTACATTCTGACCACCACCTACTCAATAGCATGTTGTGCCTCCTTTGCCCTTCAAAACAGCTGCAACTCGCCTGGACATAGATGCCGTGAGTTCTTAGTAGATAACTGGAGAAAGGTTGTACCAAATACTTAAGCAGCGGTCACTCAAAGTCGAGATATTGGAACATGGTGGTGTTTGAGCTCTGAGCAGATGGGGCATTAGATTTATTCCTTCGTTCCTCCTTTTTATATTTGTCTTAAATGTTTAAATTTTTTAAAAAATGATGTGCACATTTTGTATTACCTGTTATGTTTGTGTGAATATCAAATTTCTCATTAACTATTCTGTTATTGAACTGCGTTTGTTTGAATGTTAGGGATGCGGTTGTTTCTGCAAAAACTGGCAGTGGTAAGACCCTTGCATTTCTTATACCAGCTGTGGAACTTATGTACAAGCTGAAATTTACACCAAGAAATGGAACTGGTGTTATTGTTATATCTCCAACTCGTGAACTGTCTATGCAGACCTACAATGTTGTAAAAGAACTTTTAAAATATCACTCTCAAACATATGGCTTGATTATGGGAGGTACTAGTCGACAAGTAGAAACTGAAAAACTGTCAACTGGAGTAAATATACTTATTGCAACTCCTGGAAGACTTCTAGATCACCTTCAGGTAATTTTGAACACAAAGTTTTAATTTCTAATGGCATGAAGACAGTGTACTATGAATACTAATAGCTATTAATATTTTTAATGAAGATCCACCATTTGATGCATAATAGCTGAATTTCTGAATATAAAAATGATAAAGTTCATTGGACTCCTCATTTTTAAAGTGTGGATCAAAGAAAAAGTTCATAGAATTTATCATTTTTTAAAAATTTATGTTTAATCTTTTTTTTCTTTTCATCTGTGACTTGTTTTATACCTTTCATTTTAAATGTTCCATTGGAAATAAATAAATACAATTGAATATTTTTATGTTTAGCAGGAACAGGATAGGTAAGGAAAAAGTAACTTCTGGATTGTACTAGATCTCTTCCTTTATCATGATTTTTTATATTTAGAGCACTTGTACATTGATATTATTGGTATTGTCTAACACCAGTTTTTAAAGCTGATTTTTTTCAGAAGTAAATTTGAACACAGTTTTTAAGTAAATCAAATTACATAAGAAGAAAAAAGTCAGAATAGCTTTTTGTAAGCTGTACTATGCACTCTTCTAAGTGTTTAAGCCTGTAAAAGTTGAATTATGAATTATTAAAAAAAATGTCTAAAACATTAGCTCCAAATATAAGGGTGGCTCCAGTGAGAGGGCCATGGCCCCCTCCAAAATTTTATTTTATAACTTTAGATTTGCATACTTGTGATTTCATGTTTAATTTGCATTTTGAATATTGTATAAAAGTTAAAGTCAAACATTGGCACAACAGTCCACTGCGGGGCCTAGGCTTGTTCTGCCCAACAGTGCCTTCATGACCATGGGTTCTGGAGTCCGGATGCATATCCTCGGCCAGATGGTCAGCCTGATGAGAAGCCCCCAATGTTTGACTCCCAAACAAGCTTGGTCTTCATTTTACTGACCCATTCAAGGGATGAAAGGCTGAGTGACCTTGTCCAGACCGGGATTTGAACCCCGGACCTGTGGTACGGCAATACGATGTGCTAACCTTTACACCAGTGGGCTTCCAGAACAATGCATAAACCTATCCAAAATGTTCAATGGGTGCCTCTGGAAGTTCAGTCTGGATCTGCCCTTTGCCCCAATATCTTCCTTAATAGATAGTGCTTTACTCAGTTATTGTTTACAGACGTTTTGTGACCATGAAAGCTTTATTAGTATTACTAAAATACTAATAATGGCCTTCGTTTTTTTGCATGGTTCAACCACAAATTTGAAAGTAGTTTTGGTTGCCATAATTAGCAGTTTTAAGGGGAGGGATGTAGTAATGCAAACTTTGAGTGTGTTAAATTATCTAGTAGGCTGTATAAAAATCCCTATAAGATTTAATCAGGCTATTTCTTCTTGCTTCACCTATGGGCCCCATAAGAGGCCTAAATTATAAGTGTGAAAAATGTTTGCATATTCAAAATTCTATTCACTAAAGGTGCCGCAGGATAAAAACATGACTTGCGCATTTGTTAAACTAGTTAAAGAACTCTATAAATCACTCACATGTATAAAAAATAGTGCAGTACATACATTTTAGGTGGTACAAAGAGTACACCCATCTTCAGCTGTAAAAGTTCCTACTTCCACACAGGCAAATAAGTGAGTCTTACTTACTCACTTATCTGATAGCACTTATCTTACACATATATTTTTCTACAATGTATTATTTCCAAAGTTCCTTTGTTTTCTCCAGATGTAATGTGAATACACATTAGATTACCTTAAAAAGTCTTCTGCCCTAGGTGAACCTCCTTAGGCAGATAGCCCTCAAGTAGCTTTGCCTTTATACGCAATATTCCAAAGTTCCTTCTTAGTTTTAGCCTTTCAATACAAGATTTTTTGAGTATTCTAGCCATATTTGTATTATTAGGATTTTTAGTTAAATACCTTTTACCAAAATAGGGAAGATTTCTATTTCATAGGATAACATGCATAAACTCACAACCTAACAATTATGTAATTATGTGGTCTCTCTTGTACTATGTTAGCCTACTGGGAAGGTATGAACATACATGGCTTTGGGAGGAAATTTACACTGACCTTCAAGCCTAAACTGTTTTTTGTAGGAGAGGCCTCAGCAATTTTATAGGCCTAAGAGATCTCTATAAAGTTTAATCGAGTGCTGAATTTCTCTTTTCTTCTTTTACTGAAGAAGGAACCTGAAAAGGAACCCTTACTGGGCTGACTGTTTCTCCAACCTTACTTTACTGATGAAAATATGTACATCTCCCAAAAATCAGATATTTAGTAGTTTGTTCTTGATTAATGCAAGCTACACAAGAGCTGTCTACCTGGAGGGGGACGGAGTGCCTTAGGAAAAAAGACTTTTTTAACATTTGCTTCAATGACCAGGTACCCGGGTACCTCTTAGGGCTGGGGTCATAGTAATTTCATCATTTCTAATTAAGCCTAGGTAAAATTGCTTTTAATCCTTGTTATTTACATGAATCTGAACTAAACATATAATTTTAACCCCTTTTTAGAAAAAAATTATTGTTGAGTTTTTATGTGTTATACTTTCCGATATCATTACTCAGAATACATTTCCTAAGGCAGCATTTCCCAGCCAGTAGGATGTGCCCCCTAGGGGGGGGTTGCGGAGCATCTACAGGGGTGTACTTGAAAAATAGACAAAGAGCAAGTGATAATGCAAGTTTTAAAAAATCATCTTATTTTTACTCAAAAACATACCCATTTTTGCTTAAAATGTTATTCAAACTTTACTGATAACATTTTTTTGTAACACAGGTGACTAAATGTCCATTGTTGAAAAATAAAAAAATGGAATGTATGGTGAAAAATGAGAGCGGGGCACGATGTTAAAAGGTTGGGAACCACAGTACTAGGTACCCATTATTGTCTCTCTTGTACATATAAATTGTAAATGATTATTATAACAAATATTAGCAAACATAATAATAATAATTTTTATTGTGAATTATTTATTTTTCTTATTTATCATTATTATTTATTATTTGAGTTGTAAAGTAAGTTATTACTTGATTATAAAATCGACAACAGGTTATGAATCAAACAGAGAGCATAGATATTCAATATAAGTGCCATGGTACCAGGTATTTAAAAAATATGGGGTGTGTTTGGTCATTCACACAAGGTTTAAGGGTGTATATTCATTGGTAAAAACTACCCAAAACTCCAGCTCATTAGATGAAAGGCCAGAACCCTAGACCATCACACATCCGCCATCTACCAATGTTCAGTGGTACGCAGTCAGATAATATAGACGCACACATGCATGTCGTGCTGGATGCATTCAAGCCACTATATAATGCAAGGGCATTGCATGTACGTATTTGTATATATATTATATATATATATATGTTTTCATATATGGACTATGCATTCTGTTATCATGGACTATTATGGGCTTGCATATACTTTTGGATTATGTGTGCAGATAGTTTATTTTTTTATTCAACTATTGTGGTATGTCTAATTGGCCATTGATCACTTACTAGATTACCTTTTACACTGATCACCTACTTAGTCTGTGGTCTAACAGTAATTTATGTACAGTGAAAAATATTTAACAGAAAATTGAGGGGAGCAAAATACTGTTTCGTGTTAAGTTTTTTTTATCCTACTTCAGGCAACAGCAGCATTAGCCACGTGCCTTCTTGCAACACAATAAAACTTATATAATAAACCTATCACAGTCACTTAGTCAAAGCTTCATTTCATCAAGTCTGAATCTATATGCTTGAATTCCTTCTATATAATTTTTTATTTTATTTTTCATATTAAAACATCTCATAATGAAAATGCATTTTATTATATTTATTAATTTCTTCTTTCAGAACACTAATATGTTTTTGTATAAAAATTTGCAATGCTTGATCATTGATGAAGCTGACAGACTTCTTGATATTGGTTTTGAAGAAGAAATGAAGAGTATTATACGCATGTTACCTAGTAAGTTTTGAGTATGAAATAAAGTTTATTACTTTAACACTAGCATTTTCTATATATTTTATCTCATTTACCACTCATCATAACTTAAGGATGGTGAACAGTCAAAAATACCATGTTTGAGAAATGTAAATGATCCAGTGTTTGAATTTAAATAAATGTAAAGTTTCATTGGGTTAGTCAGCTTTATGTTTTACTGTATAATTCAAAATTTCTGTTCTTGATATTTCAATTCAGTAAAAAGCATCACCTTTAAAATCATAAATTATATCATCTTAGCATTGCAGTTAATATTTTTTAAAATTAAATGCAATTTAAAAACTTATATACCTTTTTAAAATGAAAATTCTCCTCATTGTTTGTTGTATGAATCAAGAACAAGCTTGCTTTTTACCCTCCCTTTCTCTTTAACCCTTTAACGCACAGTGTTCCCGCTCTGGGAACACCAAACTCTGACGTTTTGACTGTTGCCAGTCACGAAGAATAGATTTGATTTCTATAAAAAATAGTTGCGAGTGACTAGCTCCACGAGAATCCTTTACTTTGTAGCATGTCATTTCCCATAAAAAAATTGTCACAATTACTTTTAACAGCACTGACATCCACTGAAAAATGGAAGAATGCAAGAACAGCTAGATAGATTGCCCAATGCTGAAAAAAGGGCAGCCGTTGCCATCACTCTACCTAACTACCAGCAAGATGGCGGCCGATTGAAACGTTCATTGCGTGCCACAGATCTCTAGATCTGTGGCACGCGATGAATGTTTCGATCGGCTGCCATCTTGCTGGTAGTTAAGTCGAGTGATGCCAACGGCTGCCCTTTTTTCAGCATTGGGAAAGGGTTGCGCCTCAAAGGGTTAAAATAATGTAATTTCTCTGTATATAATTTTAGGCTGGATATACTGCCAAGTATTTGTAATATCTGTCTATTGTTAATTATTCAGCATGTTGGATGGATGCAGTATGTTGCTGATTTGTTGCATTTTTAGTCAAAAAATTATGTGCAATATACTGTGCTTTTTGAAAAAAAAGAAAAAGTTTGTCTAGCTTAAACTACTAAGAGATGATTTATACTATTTCCTTTCAGAAACAAGACAGACCTTATTGTTCAGTGCAACTTTATCAAAAAAGACGGAAGATCTAGTTAGTGTTGCTCTCAAGAAAGAGCCTTTGTATATTGGTGTTGCTGACAATGATGATAAAGCTACAGTTGAGGGATTAAAACAGGTAAATCGAAACTTAAAGAAACCTCGAGTGCATTTGAGGTCTGAGACTCATCCACTTGTTTTACCTGAATTATGGATGGTCTCCTTCATAAGTCAAACTGGAACAAAATTAAACATGTACATTGAACATTCTTGTTTATGACAAGTGATTGGTATCAGTTGTAAGCAAAATTTTTGTTTCCCAGTGCTACATTTTATGAAATTTATGACAGTTATGAAGTTTTATGAAGTTTTAATGTGTATATCAAATTGGTCTGGTCAAACAGATGAACTTTCTCATAAAATTTACTGCTTTCATGTACCATTTTGCATATCGACAAATTAAATTCATTTTGAACCCAAGAATTATTTTCATCTGTACTCAGGGGTTAAATAGTGTATATTTTACTGTAGCTAAAATCCTAGTGTCCATTTAAAATTTTTATAGTTTTGCTTAGCTTGAGAATTATTGTACTTTTTTATGTGCACCTGATGAAAGAACTATGGCCAGAGTCAAAATCATCCTTGCTATAATTAATTCTAAAGGAATAATGTCAGTGATTAATTAGTTACTCTATCTTATACCTCACTTATAATTGTGTGCTAAGTTATATCCTGAGTAGCAAAACTAGTTTAAAAGGCATTCAAAATATGCCTTTTGAACATCAAAAAACATTTTTTGAACTAGTTGCACTACTAGGGATGAAATACAGGGTGATCAATTTAAAAGAGTCCCCAATGGTTTTTCTTATTACCCTTAAATCTGACGAATGTGGCAACTTTTCTAACACTAAAATATGTTTGAACTTTCTTTAAGTGTGGGAGACAATTCCCAACAGGGCCAGCCTAAGGCGTGTGCGGTCGCACACGTCCGATTTTTCGGAGGGGCTCCGAAATGAGAAAAATACAAGGGTCACTTAGAAACTTTTCAGGCACAGCTAAATGATACAAGTCAAACTTAGAAAATTTTGGAAGTATTCAAAATAACCCCTTCTTTTGTAGGAGAATTTCACAAAGTTTAAAAGCCTCAAACCATCCATTTCTGAAAATAGATGCAAAATATGCTTTTACAACTTCATCAATCTCATCTTCGGAGTAATAACGGCCACAATGCAAATTTTTCTTAAGCAAGGGCGACTATAGACTGAATTCTGGGAGGGAGCCATTGAGGTCTCTAAATTGTTCAAAATGCAAATTGAACGCATGAAATCGTGAAGTATTCGAATGTAAAGCTGTAAAACAAAATTTTGGAGGGTGCCCATAGCCCTCTCACTGAAGCCGCCCTTGATTAAGATAGCCAAAAGTCACACCTAGCAAGATCAGGGGAATAGGGGGATATTCTATCACTTTGGTATGTTTTTGTTCAAGAAATTCCACTGTCAATCTTGATGTATAAGAATATAAGAATTGATGTATAAGAATATCATTGTCATGATAAAACACGAGTCCCCTTTATTAACTTCTTGAAGAATTTCTGGAAGACATTTTGTGGTGTACAAGTTAGCAGTAACTGCCTTCTGCCCCTCCCTTAAAAAAAAAAAAAAAAAAAAAAAAAACGGTATACATTCCTACTTTCATTACTCGTTGTCTTTTCACCAGTGTTGATGTCTTCAAAGACCATACACTTCTACTTGACTTGCTGGAACGTGAAAAAACGGTATGTACCTTTCATTACCAGTTACAGTTTTAGAAATAAGGCGGCAAAGAATAATAATATTCTTTGCAGATTCACAAACTCCTGGTATTCTGTTAAATTATGGGGGACCCAACGACAAACTAATTTTTTCATATGCAGTTCTTCATGAATGATTTTTTGTATAACTGCGGATCCAATGTTAAATTGCTTGTTCATTATGCATAATTTGGTAAGTGCAGCAATTATCATTGATTAACGTTTTTTGTATAGCGAACGCTTTATCTGGGTCTACAGCTCACAAGTTCTTCCTGTGTGTTCTTCATCCAGGAGAGAACTTCAACATCTTCGAAATTCTGTAAGACAATTGAATACAGTATCATGAGATTGAGCTTTGTTTTCGAATGCTAATTGTAGACGTTGATTTAAGTTTGTTTGTTGATTCTTGTTTATTTAACCCCACTTTAAAATCACAGAAAATCCAAGTGCTATAATGCTCTTGCGTCAACTCCATTTTCCTTTCTTTCAAAATTTATTCTACTTCAAATAAATTGCAATTGTTGCCACAAATTATCGCCTGCGACCACAAGAGTTCAAATGTTTAACACTGTTTTTTATTTCCCCCATCGTCTGCCACTGTCTCAAAAATTTCAGAGTAACCTTCGCCGTATAGAAAAATAATATGCAAAAAAAAACTAAATATTTTATGTAATTTTTAAGGGAAATTATCCTTTTGAATATATTAACTTTGTTCAACTAATGTTACTTGAAAAGCATAGACTGACTCCAAGCATTTCCCTACTTTATTTTGAGAGAACTGAACAGTTGTAGTTAGCCATAATCATTATCGCATGTTTATTTCATTTATTATTCAAGTTGATATTTAATATTTTCATAAATCAAATAAATCTTCTGTTGTTGCTATGAAATATGCCTGTTATTTGCTACCTGCAAGGAGAAAGAAAAATACCGCTCTCATCTAGAACGAATAGATGGTTGTTTTCTGCTTCCCAAAACTAGAAAAATAGATCGTAGTATGATACGTGTAGGTGATACACACAACTTTTATCAACGAAAGGGTCAAGAATTTGTAATCCGTAGTGTTCTGGATAATCACAGCAGAATGACTCGTTTATGTAACGAGAAATTATCGTTAGGATTTTGGAGCACTAGATTGACCTTTTGTGAGTCTACCCGCTAGCGTATGGAACAATTTACAGATATTTTCATCTGGGTGCAAGCACAGAATTATAGAGGAGAGATCTAAAAATTGGGTAAGTGGTCCCCCCGAAATGTCTCGGTCTATGATCTAGTATTTATAGGAGTACATAGACTCATAAATTCTAGTTCTACCAATTATTTTCTACATGTCACTGTCATATTTTTTTCTCAGTGTGGCACGAGAATAAACTGAATAAAAGAATTCGTTTGGAATTTACTTTTACGCGAGTACAGTACATTACAACTATTAAAATTTGAAAAGTCAGTTAAAATAATTGCCGCTCGCTCGGTGTCCCCATAATAAAATGGCCAATGCCTCAGGCAGAGTCCGATTATGACCAACAGGGGCCCTGGGCATTGATGAATTTGGGGGTCCCATCCATGAAATTTGTTTTATTTTTCATAAAATTTTGATATAAAAAAGAATATTTCGGAACATTTGAAATTGGGGGCCCTTTCGAGCCGGGGGCCCTGGGCAAAGTCCCGATTTGCCCATGAGATAATAAGGCTCTGGCCTCAGGCCCTTCTGGTGGCAAATGCCAAATCGGTAAGTGCCAGCCTGTTATTAAAAATAAATAAATTAAAGAATCATTGCTCAAGTCAATCGTTAAAAAAATAATGATGAAGAGGTACTAAATACTATGATGTATACTATTTCTTACTGCTTTTTAGTTTTAGATTTCGGTTTTTATTCCTTTTAAAATTCCAAAATCTGGTATTAAGTTCTCTCAAATTTTAGTTATAGAGTACCCATACCATTTTTGGGGGGTTTCATTTATCCATTTTCTTTGTAAGGGGTGCCAAAACTCATTCTTGCACACGCTGCATTTTGCTCTTAGGCCGGCCCTGATTCCCAACACTGTTGGACTGTTATTACTTTATTTGGGAGGTAAAACAGAAATGAAAAAACACAATGTTACATAATCCTGTGATAATTTTTTTTAAACTAATTTTTTGTATGTACTTATAAGCACTTAAAAAAGGCAAATAGTTCTTGAAAACTCAACCATTAAAATTTGTCTTCTGTATGTTTTTACCCTCTTGTCTACTGTGAAAGGACTATACTCAGCTAACTTAGCAGTGGCAGATCTAGGGTTGAATAAAAGGAGGGGGGGGGGGCTTATCAGAGATACAATAATTTGGGTGCAATTCTCCAAGCATAATGACATTTGTCAAGATTTTGGAAACATGTGAGTTAAATGTCATTGGGAAAAAATTAACTTTGAAAAATTAATTTAAACCTTTCTTACTTTTCTGTAATGTGTACCCTTTTAAAATTATGCACCCTTAAAAACTATTAAAATCAGGGTTATAATAAAAGAAAAAAATCCACCCTTGGAAATTTCATTTTAAAAAATTGAATCAATGAAAAAAAGGGGAGGGTAGTTATTTTATTATTATTGGCATTATTATTAGGCAGTATTAAAATATATTCTATGTAATATGAATTCTAATGAAATTTATGCATGTATGCCAGTTTTCACATTCCTTTTCAAGAGGAACAGAGAAGATTTGGGCATTTTCTATTGAGAAAATTGGTGGATTTGAAAAATTAAAAAATCAAGCCTTGCATCTCGTTACTAGAGCAATGAAATCCACCCTTATCAATTATTTATTGTTATGCACGAATAACAGGCTTTTCAGTCTAGTTATTTCTCCAAGCATAATGACATTTGTCAAGATTTTGGAAACATGTGAGTTAAATGTCATTGGGAAAAAATTAACTTTGGAAGCAGCAAAGCACATTCCTTAATAGGAATGTGCCTTGCTGTTATGGGAGAAAATTTTTAGAACTCGATGGTCTCTATCGCGAACACAGCAGAATAAGATTCCGATCGGAATTTGGACTGAGTGACATCACAATTCCGGTTAAAGTCTGTTTGGCTTGCTACGAACTCTTGATTCTGCTCAGAAAAACATTCCAAAGTGGTATAAATGGCCCTTAAATTCCACCCAGCTGCGAGCAAGTGAAATCTTCATTCCATATTGGAATCTTTTTCTTCTCGCACAGTATGGCTTTGATTCCAATTATAACAGTAGCATTTTTGGAAGTGGATGATCGATACTTGCCTTCAAATTTGAAGAAGAATGAATAAATGTGTTTAATTTCCCTGAGAGTAAATTTGTAAACATTTTCAGGGAAAATGAATTTCATTCTTCATTTGTGTGGAGCTTATTAAAATTTATAATACTATCCTGATAGATTTTATATATTTATAATAATGCTAAAACTACTCTGAGAGTAATTTAAAAAGAATGTTATTAAAAAAATAGTAACAATTTAGGAAATCTTTTATTTTATAGAAAACAAAGTTTAAAAAACAGCTATGATATTTATCTAAAATGAGATCTTGTTATTAAAATTATTTCTTTCCAAGACTTCAAATCATTATAATTTTTATTAACACTATTAATAATATTGTACTACTCTGCTCTGCTGCTAAGTAAGATTTTAACTAGGGAAGAGCACTAGTGAAAACTGAGAAGCAAAAGGTGGATATGGAAAATGTGAAGCACTATTGTCATAGTATGACTTTCTTACTTAATAGTTTCATACATTTATGTTTAGGTTCTCTGCGTTTTGTGATTCTTTATGACAGTTTCAACTAACACGGCTACCTTGCAGCCATGATATTAAAAGTGTGTTGCTTATGCATGGCAAATGCATTTGCATTCTCTGATTGGCCAACTGAAGCCCCCTCCCATCAGAATTCGAAATTGTCTGAATTCACACCCCTATGGGCAATTCCGATGTGCTCACACTACTGATAATAGAATCTGCGGAAACACGTTTCCAACCAGAATCCACTCCGATCAAAATTTAATTCCGCTGTATTCATGTTAGAGCCCATGGTCTGACCATGTGGAATCATATCTCTACAAAGACTAATCTTAATCTAAAGACTCGGAAAGGCTTGCTCTGAGGTTCATCGATATGATTTCTCAACTTGACATGACTTTTGAATACAGAAATTTTTATTGTGCTCTGCCCCATCGAACCCAAAACATTTTCTATTTGCCTTGACTTAGTCAAAATGTATTAAAAGCAGAGGACTGTGATGAAATCCTAAGATATGAAACTTTGAATAATCATTACCCAATTTCGAATTGGCTCAGGATCTTTACTGTTGGTTCTGGGATGGAGGATTGTGCCAGTGCAGGAGCTAGTGTTTTTTGCAAGCTCTTTTCATTTTACTCTTCTTGTCAACTTTTGGCAGGGAAATTTTTGCTGTCTGATTGGTTCTTCTTCAGTTACAAAGCCATTGGAATGTTTTTCTAAAGTGGTAATTCTGTCGAACTCAAGAGCAGCTCTTCTGGCCATAGACTTGTCTGATCCAACCCTGTGAAAGATGTTGATGACTGTATATATCTTTTCACATGTTTATCTGATTATAATAAAACAGTTGCCTCACAGTGTTTCCCATCCCACTGCAGAATCAATGGGAACAAGACTGCTGATTTCCTGGCAAAAAAGGCCCTCCTGTTTTACAGTTAAATAGCCTGGAACCAGCCTACCAATCTATTAAGACAATAATTAAAAAGACACTAATGAGTTCCTTCTTGGGACGTTGCTGCTGGAAGTGGTCAAATGCTCTGGTTCAGTGATATTCAAATTCCTGACTGGCCTCGTGATAAATCGATGGCACTGTATAGGCTGTTTTTGGCCACAATTGTCTCCTGAAATACCTTTGTAGAATTACTTGGCTCCTAGATCTTGCATGCCCATTGTATGACTCTGGGGAGGATTTTGGAATTTCTCACCTTTCCTACTGTCCTGCTTTACTTACTGTCTCTTTATGGGAGGGCTATTGGATTGCCAGACTTAAGTTCACAGATTAACCAATATCTTTTTATCTTTATGTTCATCTCTTCCTATGTTCCTTTCCTTTTGTGTAAAGATGTCTGTTGTCCTGTGTATTTGCCATTGGAATGGAAAGAAAAAAAAATGGTGCATTTTGTAGAGAAAAAGGACAACTTCCCCAACATCCCTCTGGATTTTTTCTTTCACAACTAGCTTTGTTTTTATAGGGCATTTCTCTTACTTCCTGTTATGGATTTTCCCCAGCATTGGCATAGAATATTAGAACAAACAACTTAACGCAAAATATATTTTATCAAAATTTTTTAATTTTTTACTTTACCCAAAAGCTGTTCAATAAATTTAGATTTTTAAACTACAATGCTAATACCTAATTCAATATATTTAAAAATCACCTAAAGAAAATAAAATTTATAAGTTGATTGAAAATTTTAGTGGATTCTTACTATTGAACTTTGACAAACTTTGTCATCTACGTGAAAAAATATTTTACTAATATTGCTTTGTCTGATAATCTTTTTTAAAATAACAGTGTGCCAGTTTTTAACAAAAATCTATACAGTAAATTAGTTTTTAATTGCTCGAAAGGTTTTTATTATGAAAACTGATTTTACAGCTATAAATAATTAGTCTAAAATCTGTTACATATATCCTGCACACATTGACTTATTTATAAAGACAAAGTATTCTGAAAAATTGTTGTTATTCATTAATTTTTGGTGATCTGATGGATAGAAAAATTTGTTTGTGGTACTTGTCTCAAGTAAACACAGTAGCTTAAAAATTTGCACTGCCAATATCTAATATGTGTATAAAAGTTGATTTAAATAAAAGGCTAAAATTAATAAAAAATGGTCTAAAAAGTCATTTAAACGTCTTTGTCATGCATATATGTACACATTTGCAGTCAAAAAAGTTAGACAAATTTATTTGCAATTTTACAACTATCTTTTAGAAATCATTATCATGAATTCAGTTGTCAATATAATCAGTTAAAGTAATTTTTGCAGGGATATGTCGTTTGCCCATCAGAAAAAAGATTCTTATTGCTTTTCACATTTCTAAAGAAAAACCGCAAGAAGAAAGTGATGGTGTTTTTCAGCTCTTGTATGTCTACAAAATTCCATCATGAATTATTAAATTATGTAGACCTTGAAGTATCATGTATTCATGTAAGTTTATTAATTTAATTTCATATCTTATTTTTTTTTAAATGTCAGTACACATAATTTAAAACTCATAGTTAAGTTTTGTACTTAGCTCTCCAATCACAATTTTGTTATATTTGAATTCATGGTGTCATGTTGCACATCCAAAGAATTTTAAATAAATTGAATGATTTTAAAATTATTTATTATGCTTATTTTTGGAAACGACTGCAGTACATAGTTTTCTTTCAGTTTTATAATATTTGATATACTTGAATTAATAGTGTCATACTTTACATCCAGAAAGTTATAAATAAATTATATGATTTTAAAATCATTTATTATGCTTATTTTTGGAAATGGCTGCAGTACATGGTTTTCACTCAGTATTGTTATATTTAACAAAAGGAAAATAAAAACTTGAAAAAAATATCAAACTACTTTTAATAAGTAAAATATGCTTGAAGATCTCTTTATTGTTACATATTACTTATAGAAGAATATATATTTGTTACTATCTGGCGAAGAAACGACTTTATTTTAAGTATAATATACTGAATATTATAAGTATATTTGAACATTCAAAATAGAAATTAGTGTCTATTTTATTAATCATACTAATAGTCTGCTTAAATAAGTTGCAATGAAAGTATTTAATTTTGAATAAATTATAATAAATTTGTTATTCAAAGTTGTTCAGATTTATTATTTAAAATTTTTTTATCTTTCAGGGTAAACAAAAACAAAATAGACGTACAGTAACTTTCAATGCCTTTTGCAAAGCAAAATCTGGCATTTTATTGTGTACTGATGTAGCAGCAAGAGGTTTAGATATACCTCAGGTTGACTGGATTGTTCAGTATGATCCACCAGATGATCCTAAGGTAATTTGATGTTTCTTTACTTATTTTATTACTAACTGAAGCACAAATAGGGTAGATTGTTTTGTCAAGCTTTCTCAAACTTCTTTTAATGAGGTTCATCCAACTTGGTATTTTCAAAGTTTTTAGAATTACTTAAAATTGAAACTTTAACTAGTTCTTTAAAGCCCTTAAATTTTTCTCAGTAAACACCTGGAAAAGTGTTTTGTCCTATGCTTACTATACATATTTTTGTACAGTGAAATATTGATTTATATTTCTGCAATTTAAGACCTATCCCTCTTAAAAAAAAAGAGAGTTAAACTCTATTATCATATACTTGTGAAAATTCATCCTAGTTATAGCTTACAGAACTTCCTGATTTTTAATGCTCATTAAAGTATTTCTCTTTTGTAGCTTTCAGTTATGTATTTTATATAACCTCTTAGAAATTGACACTCGCTGAAATAAATGGGTGTATAGATTTGAACATTTTAAATCATGGTGAAGTTTAAAATTCTTTTGTATTAGAAATAAATAAATACTAAAACAAAAGTTATTGTTATTTCATTAAAGTTAGTTTTCGTACAGATAACTACATTTTTATGAATAGGAGGGGAAACTTGTTAATTATACAACCCAGTGGACTCAGTTTCATCAAGCATCCCAATGTAAATATGTTATAAATATCATAAATTAAATGCCAATAAATTTATAATCACCAATGTTATGTGAATCATAAAATTAAAATATTTTATTTTCAAGGATAATCATTACACGTCACTTTGAAAGATAGATTGGGATATAAATTTACTAAAGAATCATCGATGTTCAGTTAAAAGGATTCTAAAATGAAAGCAGATCTAAAGATTGTTAATCATTAATTAATGTATTGTTTGCATTCAAAATTCATGGCATACTATGCAGAATCATACATTATGAGGTGCAGGTTTTAGAGAATTGACGGTGTTAATTCTGTGTTTACTTTTGTAGGAATATATTCATCGTGTGGGTCGTACAGCTCGTGGGGAGAATCAGAATGGCCATGCTTTGCTTATACTTCGACCTGAAGAATTAAGTTTTCTGAAATATCTTAAACATGCCAGAGTACCACTACAAGAATATGATTTTAATTGGAACAAAATTAAGGATGTTCAACATATGGTAAACCTTCTCTTTCAAAATTATTTTTTTACTGTATGTGATATTTTTTATTAATAGCATCTTTTCTCTAATAATTAGTTTCTATTATGAATTACCATTATACATTGTTGTTAGTTTTTTTCCCTCCTTATCAGCTAGAAGTAGCTTAGCAGTAATTTAAAAGAGATACTGAATACTCATTCTTTTGTTGCTTTTTAAAATTTATTTTATTTTATTTTAAAATTCTGTTTTAATCTGAGGTAGTCAGAAAATCTAAAACCTATGCCTTGTTTCTTGCTTGCTGTGTGTTTGGGAAGTAATTCCACATTCTTAAATATATACCCAGATTAGAGAGATTTATATCTGATAATAAATAGACTATGACATCCTTTTCATGTGGAGTTTCATAAAGGGTAAATAACAAGCGATCTATCAAAAGCTAATATTCATGCAAGCTTTTAATAACAAAAACATTTTATTTATCTCAAAAACCCTAGAATTTATTCTAAATACAAATCTCAAAATGTATTTTGTCAAAGAGAACAAACAATCAGTCAAGTGCAGTAGCTTTTAAGAAAATTGCAAGTCAGTCATACAGAAATATAATCCCCTCACAAACAACAAAATAACTCTAATCAGATTCACAACTCTTCTCCAATAAACTGATTTTTCTATTGCCAGAACTGCACTCCCTCAACTTCAATGGCTCATTAACTGACTGAATTCCAATGATAACTAACAACAACATGAGTTACATAAATATCACCTGATGATCTTGACAACTTTTATGTAATTAACTAGCTAGCAGATTGGAGAAGGGGGGGAGGAGGAGAAAGGAAAAAAAAAAAAAAGATGGTGCATTTAAAATGACTTTGTGCAAAGGATTAGTTAATTAAGCCTTGCAAATATTTTCAATGACATTATCAGTTAAGGTTAACATTTTAGAATCCTTAAAATGCTATCTTCAGAAAAAAAGAAGAATGCACGAAAAAATAGTGACACAAAGCACTGGAAACATTGGCTTTCATGATTCTGAAATTGAACGAGTTAAATGTGATTCCCAAATCAGATTTTTTCTATTGTAAAAAATGAGTGATTCTGTCCTCAAACCAAGGCCTTACCCAGGGGGTGGACCAGAGGGTCTGGTCCCCCACCCCCTCTGAAATTTAAAATTTTGTTAACAAAATAACAATGATGAAGTCTTTTAGTGAAAAATTCATCCTTTTTCACTGTTTGGCCCCCTCTGAAATTTTTGGATCCTCCCTGATTTTTTTTTTTCT
This sequence comes from Cheiracanthium punctorium, assembly GCA_038373885.1. Taxonomy (NCBI): domain Eukaryota; kingdom Metazoa; phylum Arthropoda; class Arachnida; order Araneae; family Cheiracanthiidae; genus Cheiracanthium; species Cheiracanthium punctorium. The sequence goes on along the minus strand of JAWZYV010009895.1, from coordinate 233,447 downwards.
GGGTACGGCCCTGATTCAAAAGACAAGAAAAACTTTAAAATTCTTTTTACAATTATATTGATACCCTAATTACACATCATAATTTTCTTTATTTGTGATTTCAAAAGTGACTTACATGAACAATAAAAAATAAAATCGTCTGAGTTGAAAATGGTGAATTTCAGTTACAACTTTTTCAGAGAGTACTTCTGTACTTCTATCTATTAACGGAAAATGATTGAAAATGTAATTTATATGTATGTTTTATATATCAGAATCGGTACAGTGTGTACCACTGAAAGAAACGTACTGGCATTTTAATGTAACAATAAAATAAAATCATGTATCAAATATGGTACACTAAGCATTGAAAGGTTAAATGCATAGATAAAAAAAATATAGTGGTAGAAGTTTTAATAAAATTTTTAATCAAGTCAATTAAATTATTATAAGATTCTTGTGCATATGAGAATATTTAAAGTGCATCATTTCGAGATGTGGCTGATATGCTGCCATGGATCATTTGTTGGAGCATCATTTCGAGATGTGGCTGATATGCTGCCATGGATCATTTGTTGGAAAAATAGTGGTTGGCTGCCAAAAATAGTGGTAGTCCAATGTTCTTGGGGGTAGGCTCATATCGAAAACCTGTTGGTGACCTCAAAGATTATAAATAAGTCCCTCCTTATGCACAAGTATAATTTTGATTAAATCATGAACATTTCTCAAATTTGTTATTTATACATGTAAATTATTATTCAAAAATGCAATAGTATATGCAAGGTGTCCCATAAATACCATCCAAACTGTGAAAAGCCAGATTCCTCTTTGGGAGTACATAAAAAATGTCCAAATAACTATACCCCTACGGCGCATAATTTTTGGGAAAAAAGCAGAAATGTCATATCCAGTGTGCAAAAACAGCCTTTATTGGTAGGATGAACATAATTTTTTTGCATATGCTTTCATAAAATATGATATTCAAAATGTCCACTGTGCATATTGAGGCTTGCATACATGCGCTGTGTAATGGCTAACTGCTGACATTGCATCAGTTTGTTGTTTTATCTTTCTCATAATATTTAAGCATCCATTGGAGCCCGCTCAGTTACTTAAGTAAACACACAGTTAGATTCAACATCACAACACTTTATTTCAGAGCGTTCTTTTTCAAACTCGGGAATTCCCGCGGTTACAACACAAAGTTATGTTACAGTACATATCTTTCGGCGAGCAGACAGCTCGCGCCATCTATTGAGAGCTTGAAGATATAACATTTGGTGCCTACATAAATGCACACAGCTTGAAGGAAGGGACTACTCACTTTTTGTTATAATTAGGTCTTTATGGGTCAATTCTTCCAAACATTTTCATGGGAAGAAATCCAAAGGTGCCAGATCTGATGAAAGTAGCAGCCATAAAACTGAGTCCCCCATATCTCACCCAGTAGCTAATTAATGTTTCTATATGCTTTTTTCCTTTCACAGGATATGACATCATCATTTTCCATTTGCATTTTTCTTGAAAACTATGAGTTGTGCAAGTACAGTTCTTCGGGCATTTTTTATGTACTCCCAATGAGGAATCTGGCTGCGCAGAGTTTGGGCAGTGTTTATGGGACACGCTGTATTTATAAAAGCTAGTTAGAAATATCAGTAATATCAATAGTAATAATAACTGAACAGTCAGTAAATGAAATTTTGCATGCAATAAGGTTTCATGTTCTCCTCCTGGATGCTCTTCTAGAACATTCTAAGACATTATATTTTCTGAATTTTCAGATCAGATTCAGCATTAATTTTCTTTAATTCGACCTGGATCAATCATTAAATTCAGTGTGCATACTTTTTTTTTCTAAAGGGGGGAGGGGCACTTACTCATCAACCATCCCCACTCCTAAGGCCCAAACTACTGACCATTTTATTATAGGAGCACCCAATGGGTGGCCAGTGTTACCCCCCTATGAAGGGACGGACAAGTTAACACCCATGCCCAAGCTGGGATTTGAACCTGAACCCAAGGCATGATAGAATGGTCTTTCACCACTGCACCACCTGTGTGCCCTGTGTGCATACTTATGCTTCATGTATTACATTATGTTTCTTAGCATTGTTTTTGTAAAGAAAATATCGTAATAAAATAACATTGTCTTAAAAGAATAATTTGCATATTTTTCTTTTTCAGTTACAAAAAGTTGTGACTAAAAATTACTTTCTTCAAGTTTCTGCCAGAGAAGCTTTTAGAAGTTATATTCGTGCATATAAGTCTCACCATATGAAGAATGTTTTTGATGTGAACACCCTTGAGCTTGCTGCTGTAGCAAAGTCCTTTGGGTTTCCAGTACCACCTTTTGTTGATATATAAAGTAATGGATAATAAATATTTATTTTGTTTTAACAATTTTTGTGGTCAAGTTTACTAGTTTTCTTTTTTGCAATTTACAGTAATTTTTGATTTAACTAGATGTTTAATCAATGAATATTAGATTTTAAATTTTTCTAAAAGATAATGTGATTTAAAAACATTTTGAAACAAATTAACTATGGCATAAATTTGAAAATTGTTGGTTATTTTTTGTTTGTTTGTGGGATTACGGCTGATTAGCAGCTACGTGTGGGCTCTAGGTCGAAGGGTGGGGTGCCCTCCATGGGGGGTCTTTCTAAGGGGTCCTAACCCGTATTTATGCTAGTTTCAGAGAAAAACATGGAAAATTCTGAACAATTAGGTCGATGGATGCACGATGGGACCCGAACCCAGGACCTTCACACTTCACCTGTCTACCATTTCCAGTGATATAACCACTGCACCATGGTGAGGTCTGTACAAATCGTACTGTACATTGTAAGAAAAGTGAACCTATGTCAGTTGTATGTGAAACTTAAAAAAAAAAAAAAAAAAATTCTCATACATGCAGTATTTTGCTAAATAGGTTGCACTTTAAACTTTGCAATGCAATTTTAGAATTTTTTCAGAAAAATTTTGAGTATTTATTGTAATTCAAGATCAGAGTCTGCGTGAAACAGGTTTTTTAAAATTTTATTATTATTATTTAAATGCACTAGAGCCTTAATTAACAGAGTTTAAATGAATGTAGAAAATGTTAGAAATAAGACCTTGATGACACAAAAGCTTTTAGTAACTATTATCTTATTACTTGTTGTGAGATCATGTGTACATTATTTTTATATATGTAGTGAAGCATTTGAAAGCTCTTTTTTTTTTTTCATTTTTAACAAACTTTAAAAAGGAAGAGGTTATTAATTTGTTCAAAATCTCTCTCTTTTTAGTATATGTTCATCAATAATTTTTTATCACGTAAAGCAATTTTGATGATCCTTTTTTTATTGGAAAGAGGGTGCTTCCATATTAGTTTGGTTATGTTTTAATGATGTTATTCGGGAAATCTGACCATGATTTTAAACCATTGTCTAAAGGATTGACAGTAGTGGTACATCAAAAGCTGTAAAGTTTGACCACTTTTGGCAATTTATTGCCATGTCTGGTGCCAAAAAAATAAAGGCTACTTCCCAGAGTACCCTCACCAAAAGATCGCCAACTATTTCACCCCTCAAAAGAGGGGGTCAGCTGATGCACACCTTGTGACCTACACTGATGGGAAATACAGGTTGCGGTGAAAAGTATGCCCATATTTTGGGGAGTAATAAATAAAAAAAACTATCAAACGTAGAGGCTTGCAATTGTTTTTATTACTTTTGGTACTTCAAATAGTTTCTTTAGATCACCAGTCAAAAACGATATCCACAAGATGGCAGCTCCTGCAGCAGTGCACTGATGTAGCCGATTTTGGAAGTTTATCTTTAAGTTTAAGGCGCTAAGCACAGGTCTTCCAACTGGTCTTGCTATGGATCCAGTTTCTTCCAACGCTTGACTGTTTTTCCCTCAGGAACCGAAACTTGGTGCAGAATATGGAGTCGCAAGAACATTGCTCTCTGCTTCGCGATGACTGAACCATACCCTCCAACTGCTACAGATTATCCGTAGTTTATACGGATAAGTAGCATAAACTACGGAGCTCTGGATGGTACGAAAAAACTATGGAATTTAGCAAATGTTTACTTTTTTTAGCGCATTATGCCTGCACGGAGGTGCGGTTTGCAACCCTAGCTGCTTTGTTGTGAGTCAACACTCCTGTGTGTCGGCGCCGATCGTGAAAGGAAGGGAATTGAACATTCTCCCTCGGCGCCGGTGGATAATTTTTGACGCCGGCGGCCGTGAGCGTACTTGCGTCGGCGAAAGTAGCTTCATGGTGGTAGCATAGAAGTAAGAGAGGGAATTCTGTGTGTGGTGGTGGGGGGGGGTTGCCGTTAGCTGCTCCTCCTCTGATTACGTCACGTCTCCTCTCGCATTTCCCGCCAACCTATCCGGCTCCGTCGTGTGTTTGGATTTGGATGTTAGCTTAGCTATTTTGTGAAAGGAAACTGCAGCGCACGGGCACGTTGTTTTCTTTGTTTACATGGATCGTTTTTTAAAACGTGATAGTACTACTGATATTGAAAAAGCCTCTAATAATGATGTTGAGAAAACCTCTAAAAAGCGGAAAAATTTAAAGAAGAATACACCAAACAATGGCCTTGCCATTTACCTGGAAAAGAAGGATTTGCTCGGTGTACGGTATGTGCAAATGAGTTTTCAATTGAGCATGATGGCAGGGATGACTGCCGGCGGCATATATCTTGTAAGAAACTTGTGAATAATTTGAAAGCTCTGTCAAAGCAACAATGTGTTGAATCGTTTTTCGGAAAACCGGAAGAAGAACAGAGCATTATTAAATCGGAAACTTTATTTGTGCGATTTTTAATAGAGCACAATATATCCATTTCAACTGCTGATCATGCTGGCCCACTATTCGCCAAAATGTTCCCGGATTCAAACATCGCCAACAAATTTTCATGCGGTCACAGAAAAGCAAATGCTATTGCTATTTCTATAGCCGATATGAATAAAGGATAGTTAACAAACTCTGTAGCAGTTCATTCTCACTCTCTACTGATGGCAGCAATGATATTAGAGCTAAGAAGCTGTATCCCTTAGTTGTCAATTTTTATGATGAGGAAAAGGGTCATATTTCAACAAATTTACTATCCTTGTTGGAGTCTGTTGATAACACTGGAGAAGGAATTTATAAATTAATTGACTCAGAATTTTCAAAATTGAGAATAAAATGGAAAAACTGTGTGTCTTTCTGTTCAGATAATGCCAATACTATGCTTGGTCGATTCAAAGGAGTTGCAGCTTTTGTTACAAAAAATCAGCCTAACATTAAAATTATTGGGTGTCCATGCCACCTAATCCACCTTGCTGCTCAAAAAGGGACTAACACTCTTCCTGTAGATGTTGAATCTTTGGTGATTCAGATATTTTATTACTTGGAAAAAAGTAACAAGAGAAAAACAATGCTTGAGGAGTGTCAAGATATTTGTGGTGAAAAACCCCACAAAATTCTTAAGCATGTCAATACCCGTTGGTTATCTCTATAGTCTGTTCGCGGAAACGAGAGAACGAAAGTAAACAAACGGGTTACCAGAGAATTACATATTTTTTCACCAATCTCTAGTTTGGAGTTAGAAAGGTTAAATGCGCCTAACAGCGTAAATGGAAGAAAGCAGAAATTCATACTGTGTTTGGCGCTTTGGCAAAATGCCAGGTGCTTACTCTTCGCCAGTTTACATGTGTCATTATTTAGTTTCGTTCTCTCGACTCGGCGAACAGACTATAGAAACCTCATTAAAAAGAATTGTTGAACAATGGGAGCCTTTGAAAATGTTCTTCACCAATGAAAGGGAAAATAAAACTGATCAATTCATGAGGATTCAGGGTTTGCTTCTGTCAGATAAAACTAAGTTATATTGTTTGTTTTAGCTGTGCTGCCAGCATTTACCAAACCAAATGTTGCACTACAAAAGGAACAGCCATGCATTCATTTTTTGCAAGAACAAATATATAATTTGTATTTTGAGCTTCTAGTTCGCTTTACTACACCAGCAGCAATTTCAAAATGTAAATCTGTTTTCACTATTGACATAAGAAAAAGATGAAGATCTTATAATTGGGTCCTCTACTTGGATGTATTTGAAGGACAGTAATCTATCTCCAGCTGAAAGTGAAGAGTTTTATTCATGTGTAGGAAACTTTCTGTGTGTTGCATGTGAGTACATATTAAAAAGATTTCCATTAAATGATGAATTTTTAAAACATGCAACTGTCTCAAATATTCAAACTCGACATACATCTAGTTTTCAGTCAGTGAAATATTTTGCTGATTTATTGCAAGTTTGCACAGATAGTGATCAGCTGGAACTTGAGTTTGCCTTCTATCAAAATGATGCTTTTTCTGAAGAAATTCTGACCTGTGAAAGAACAGACACTGCTTGGCACAAAATCAGTCTGTTAAAAAATAACAATGGAACAAAGCGGTATTACAGGAAGCGTCTTCACTCCAATGGAGAAAAGATCGCGGCGATAGCTAGCGCCATCTATCGAGGTGGAACCAAACTAATTACGCGGGGTTTCTTTTTCGCGCATGCGCACTAGTCGAAGAACCTTGTTTGGAAGCGATGGCATCACATGGAAGCACATGCTAGTCGCCTAGTCTTCGGTTGATTAATTTCCCGGGATTTCTGTGAATTCTCCGTCAAGGATTTCTTGATCAGATTTTATTGCTCCAATTATAACCTTCGTTATATTGAATTGCTTTGAATTCGTTATATTGAATTTTTCAAATATTGAGAATAATGCCGTTTACTTGCGCATTCCCAACGTGTTGCAATAATTGGAAAAGCCGAGGGAAAAGATTCCACAGATTTCCCAAAGACGAAGAAAGGTAAGTTAATTTTATTAATTTAATTTTCAACATTATTACTTTTTGTTTATTTATAGTCCTTGTTTAACATGCCTTTGTAACTTTTATTTCGGAATCTATACTGCTTCTATTCATCACATGTGACATTTACTACTTTTCACGTTGATGTGTAGAAAAAAACAACTTTTATGATACTCTGTTGAACATTACTCGCTGAATTTGAGACATGCTAGAAATTAAAATGATTTATCTACTGCTAATTTTTTATATAATTTTGAAATTAAAAAAAAAATCTAATTATGCCCAGTTGATCATTTTGCTGTACTTAACATACAAAAATATCATTTAATTTTCACTAATTATATCTTCATCATTGAGTTTTATTCTGTTGCACTTTACTGTGTGTTTTAAATTAAAAAATCATTTAAAATTTAATTATGATCTATCAATTGACTTTTATTCATGAGTGGTATGTGTCATATTTTCAACAATTTCATAATTGTATGATTCCACAATATTTTGAAATTTATGTCATGTTCAGATTAAATTTGGCTCACCAAAAGTACACTTAAAATTTAGCTTGGTGAACAGTTTGTCTTTATATAAGACAAACTGTCATGTACATATAATTCCATTACAAAAAAACATTCACCTAACTCAATATTTTGTTTAGTTATGATCAATTATTGTGTGGCATAAATGCTCTCAATACTGTGGAATTATCCTGTCATCAACGTCCATCCCCAGTAGCAGATCCAAATGTAGTTTCAGCTGATACAACCGTGATCTTTTAAAATTTAGTTTTTTAATCAAAAACAAGTCTCCTGATTTTTAGAATAAAATCTCCTGATTTTTCACCTTGGCAGGTTGGCAACTCTGATATTGTTTTTACCTCTAAATATGTCGGTGCGTAATATTATTATTTTTATTGTGTGAAATTAACAGTATACTCTAAAGTATTTCTTCTAAAAATTTCACTCTGAAGTTCATTAGTCGCATTTACTGCACAATCATGCAGTTTCAAACAAAATAAATCCCTATTTACATTAAGTAGATAGTTATTTAAAAACTGCATCTCCAAGGTGTTCCATAGGTTTTACAAAATAAAAAGTTTAAATATTTATGTTCCAAGGAATATGTATCTCTGTATCTCTCGTTAACATTCTGTCTGATCCAACCCTTGGGTTCTGTGTGTGGAATGCCTTTTTTATAAATAAGCCTCATTAGAGGTCAAATGCCTCACACAACAAGCGAGCCCAGTGCCCTTGGTCCCTAGTAGTAATAGAAAATTCACAAGGGTTGTTTTATTTTCAAATTATGCATATGCCATGCTGGACTCAAAATGTTAGTAGGAGTTCTGCCCTTGGAAGGGATGCTATGCTGATAAGGTTTAAACTGCTTTTTACTCCTTATTTGTTCCACTGTACATTTTTCTGTCTTCAGAGTCATTTAAAAATTATTTTGCATTAACTGAGTAATAATTTTTTCATTAATTCTAATCATGTCATATTACTTTTACGTATTTGAATTTTAAATTTTGTTAATTGCAGATGCAAACAATGGATGAGGATTGTAAATGATCCTCCTGAAGCTCCTGATGAAAGCTCCTGAGTAATGCATCTTCCTCCTCAACAAATTAAGTGAAATTATAAGTCCTTCATTAATATCTTCTGCTGTGAATTTCAGAAGCAAGCTGTTCGTTTCGGCACTAAGTTCCTCCAAGCATTTAAAATTTCTTAATATATCTTATTCTTATGAAAGCTCCTGAGTAATGCATCTTCCTCCTCAACAAATTATGTGAAATTAAAAGTCCTTCATTAATATCTTCTGCTGTGAATTTCAGAAGCAAGCTGTTCGTTTCAGCAGTAAGTTCCTCCAAGCGTTTAAAATTTGTTAAAATATCTTATTCTGAGTAAAGCTCCTCAAAAATTTGGCAGCCTCCTCAACAAATTAAGTGAAATTAAAAGTCCATCTTATGCTGTGAATTTCAGAAGCAAGCTGTTCGTTTCTCAACTCTGTTCTTCCCAGCATTTAAAGTTTGTTAATATATCTTATTCTGATGAAAGCTCCTGAGTAATGCATCTTCCTCCTCAACAAATTATGTGAAATTAAGTCCTTCATTAATATCTTCTGCTGTGAATTTCAGAAGCAAGCTGTTCGTTTCGGCACTGTGTTCCACCCAGCATTTAGAATTTGTTAATATATCTTATTTTGATGGCAGCTGCTCAATAATTTGCTGGCTTCTTCAACAAAATAAAGTCCTTCATAGGTATCGCCTGCCGTCAATTCCTAAAGCAAGTTCTTCATTCTGCTCTGTGTTTTTCACACAGACTTTATCATATCCGTATTTTTTGTACAAGTCCAAGATTTGTATTGTCGTGTTTACCCCTTTCGGCAATATCTCATGAAAGTTTCTGATCGTGGCTGTTTCACATAGCTCTTATCCGTTGTACATGTGTCTTGTTTTGAAGACTTTTCTCATCGTATGGTAAGTATAGTCTCTTTTTAATTTTAATCTAAATATATAATTAAATAATTTTAATTAAGTTTTCTATTCTGAAGCATATTGTGGCAGCATACTTTATTGTTGTACTTTAGGAAAGTTCTACATGTAAAAGGTCAAACATAACCATATTCGCACATACGGAGGAGACTGGAGTGGCTAAAGCATCCCTAAAGTCGGAGCATTAGATGTGAAAAGCGTTAAAAATCGGTTTCGATCATCATCGGTTAAAAAATCAAAGTTTGTCGCTAATGATTTAATTTTTTTTTTTTTTTTTTTTTTTTTTTAAGTTGTATTCAAACTTTTTTCTAAAATAATCAAAAGAAAGATGTTGGTCTTTAACTAAGTAGTGTATGAAGTGCAGTTCAACTTGGTTGCAATATCACTGAATATATCACATAATTACAGGGATGTTAATTCTGCGTCGAGCTGCTCCAAAACGCAAATCTTGCGCCGAACTGCGCTTTTAGCCGATTTTTGCGCCGAATACGTCATTTTGAATCTTTTTTTTAATTTTTTGCCACGCTTGCAAACTTTGCTTTTCTTATCTGCATTTATTGTAAGTGTTGACTCTAGATTGATTTTGCAGGGCGCAGCGCCCGGCGGCCCTTTTATCGTCTTTTTAGCAACCTCCTGCTTTTACATTTTTATTATTATTGGTCAGCAATCGCCACTTTTTATTTCTTACATACCATTTGCGTCCCATCACGAAAATACGTTAATTAAAACGGCTCCTTCAGAAAAATACGATTGAGTACAATAACTCCATTATAAAAATAGGTTCGATTGAAAGCGGGCCTTTCACGAAATGAAATCGGATCTTTCCCACAAATGCCTTTTTCAGATATTCTATTCTTTCAGATAGAAATACTGTTACTGCCTTTTCCATTGTCTTTGCATTTGCGCGAGCTGAGTAACCCGAAAAGGAGCCTCTCTAGTATGTTTTGTTATCTATCTGTACATTCTCGTGGAACCCCAGAGTGCCCTTTTTGAGAACAAGGTGTCCTTTTTGAAATTTCCCCCCAGGCGGCCCTTTTTTCTAGCGTCAACACAAAATCTTCAATTTTATGCTCCAAAATCATGTTAATTCTGATCCCAAATCTTAGTTTTACTCGCGGAAGCTAAATTTTTTTTGTGCTCCCAAATGGAATTTTTCTGCTCCCGAGGTGCTCCCAAATGAAATTTTTTCTGCTCCCGGGGTGCTCCCAAATCGAATGTTGGAGTTAACATCCCTGTAATTATTAATGACATATTGGTGCATACAGCACTTAACTGGGAGACGGAAGGTGCCTGGTTCAAAATCAAGTTGCATACAGCGGTCTAACCATGCATTCAGAGTTTTCCATGGTTTTCTCCCAAAACTTGCTTAGACCCTCTTTAAAATATCCCCATGGAGGCCACTCCACTCCTCGGCCTAGAGTACACGAATAGCTAAAAGTAAACACAGAGAAAAAAAAATTAAGAATAGTGTATTGAAATTAAATAAACAATAAGCTTTGTAATTACTCGCATGGCCTTTAAAAAAGATATGCATGTTTCAAAAGCAACAAATGAGTGGTTTCTTCATCAGTATATAATAACCATAGAAACCGATCATAGTCCCACCCTTAGCTACGAGCCTGCAGTGCACATTGAATTAAGATTCTGTTATACATATTTTTTACAAACCTAAAAAAAAGTATCTTTTTCCACCTATGAAGGATGAGTTTCTTCAACTTTTTGTCTGATTTCAGCCTTTGTTGGACATCAATTATGAAAATGTTACAAAGGTTCTCAAAAAATAACACGAAATGAATAACTGTAAAATTTCCCACATTTTAAAAGTTGCAAAATGAGTGGCATAAAAAGGCATTTATATATAAATATTCTCTCACATCTGAAAGGGAAATACTGCAACTGAATCATGCATAGTCAATAAAAAAATTTTGTCTAATTCTAAATTTTCCAATACCCTTGATGGTGTCTTCAAACTTTGCAAACTAAACATATAATATAAATCATTGTCAGGATTTAATTTTCTTTTTCTAATTGATACTTACTGGATAGAAAATATAGATATTAAAACGTCTTTCACGTTTATGTCATATACAAATAGAATCACCTTTGAAAATATTTTGCTTGTGTGTGTCAGTCGATTTGCTTTTTTGGCAATCTAACCCCAGTCCCGTGTTCTAATTTACTAAGGGGAGAAAAAGGGAAATCTTGAAATTTAAAGTGTATATTTAAATTAATCTAATTTTGATATGATAACATCTTCTTTTATATTGAGGTACTATTTCAACACCATCCTCATTAGTATTTTTTCCCAAAATTGTGTGATTTAGCAATAAAGTACATACAATTTCTTGTTCTCCAACCATGTGTTGTTTGCCTTGAACAACTTAAAATAATAATCTATGTATTAGTACATGTATAATTACAGTACTATAGTAATTAGTTTTTTACAGGTATTATGTAATTAGTTTATTACAGTATTGTGTTTGTGTCATGTCCGCAACAAGTTCTATTAATGGTAACTAAGGAGTTTTTTTTTTTTTAAGTAGTGTTCACCTTCACCATTATTTCATTTAGTTTTGATTAGTCGCAAACATGATTACAGAATATGCCCAATACTCCGAAATCCCCCATGTATAAATAAGATTTGCATTGTATATTTATAGATATTCTGAGATACTGTGTATGAACTTCCAAATGCATCTGTGTAATTTTTTATAAGGAAATTCTGTATTTTTGGTATTTTATCCTTGTCAATAATAATAAAACATGTTTCTGTTATAAAAAGCTCTTTTCATAACAGAGTCTGTTGGTAAAGTTTTGTATGCTCTTAATTTCAATCAATGATTTATTATATGTGTGTATTAGATATTGGCTGTATGTAAAAATGTCAGTAAATAAAGATTTGTCTGTCTTTTTAAATCTGCAGTTTTGTATTTATTACTTTTTCACATTTAATTGTTGGTAAATAATATTTAAGATCCTAAAGTATGCTTCACCAAGAATACTAATATAAGATTTTGTAGTAGAGTTCATCAGCTGTAATTGTCTCCATTTTGTTAATGTTAAGGGCAGGAAAGAGATAAAGCATTATTAATAGCTTTTCAATACATAACATCACACATTCAAATGCACTATAATTAAAAAATGTGTTGAATTGTATTCCATTTATTAGATTTCTTGTAAGTTATTTAAACAATTTTTTAAAATGTAAGTATTTAATTATTTAAAGAAATACTTTTATTTTGAACTGAAGTATAATTGCTGTTTAAATATCGCTATTTAAAAATTAGCACAAAAATTAACTTGGATAAAAAAAATTGTCTTCACTGGTGAATGCTGGAAAAGCAAGTGCCCGCCCGTTTTTTTTTTTTTTTTTTTTTTTTTTTTTTTTGGGGGGGGGGTTAGGTAATTTAAACAATTTTTTAAAATGTGAGTATTTAATTGTTTAAAGAAATACTTTTTATTTTGAACTGAAGAGTATAATTGCTGTTTAAATATCGCTATTTAAAAATTAGCACAAAAATTAACTTGGATAAAAAATATGCCTTCACTGGTGAATGCTGGAAAAGCAAGTGCCCGGCTGTTGTTTTTTTTGGGGGGGGGGCGAGGGATTGTTGATCATTTTAGTAAGATTGCATTTTATTATTATTCTTATGAAATGCGGTGTCATATTATCTTTATTTATTTAAGTAATACGATCAGTAGTAATACTGCGAAAGCGTATAAAAAGGAAGTATCGGGAAAGAGAGCTCGCGTTTCAATAGCTCACTCACTCAAGGTAGCAAGCAGACGACCAGAAACCAAAACCGGTTTACTTACCGAAATAGTTCTGTACCACCTCGCTATGAAGCGAAGTGGCGCTAGTAGCGATGATTTCGGCGACCGGAATTTTACACTGAGTGCGCATGCTTACCGTATATGTGCTTTGCAATGGAACCTTAAAGTATGTTGCTTTGCCTAAATTAATGTTATCAATATTAGTGGTGTCACACAGTAATGCGGCAACAGAGAGGATATTCAGCATGGTACGAAAAAATCAATCTGACATGAGATCAACTATGAGCATTAAAACATTAGAGTCACTGTTAATTTCAAAGCTAAATATGGATTGTTGCTACAGTAAAAACTTTAGTGTTGATAAATTAAAAAAAAGCAAAAAGTGCATGTTACAAGTTATTACTAAAGTCTAATTAATTTAATCGTAATTATGTAAATAAAATTAAACATGAAAATGTTTATGTTCGTCAAGTTTCTTTTTAATATATGCATAATATGTATATAAATCACATAAAACAAGGTAAGTTTGAAATAAATGTATTTAATTTTTATGTTACTTAGAAATCACATAAATGTGTATCAGTGATACCCAGTGGAATAGCCAGAAATTTTTCATGGGGGGGGGGGGGTTGGTTATGACTACTTCAACTCATATATATGTATAGGTGTTTGTGATAAGGGAGTGAAGAATATACATTTTGTATGGCAAAAAATTCTTCATTGGGGGGGGGGGGCAGTTATGACCGCCATTACCCCCCCCCCCCCTTGGCTATGCCCCTGGCGATACCGCGTAAGTGCTACTGATGAGGTGATGGCCAATGTTGGAGGGTATGCTGAACGGTCGTTTTCCAAGAAAGTGCACACGGCAAAACCACAGTTCTCTCCTGTCCAAATCATAATGCGAACTGAAAATGGTTGAGAGTAACCATCTTACAGAGACCCTGTCCAACACCCTACTCAAGCCATCTGGTGAGCAACAGATTTTTCAAACTTGGGCATACCTTTTGCTGCACCCTGTATCATGAGGACATTCCCTATTATAGAGGAAGTAGGGAAAGAGAGCAAGCTATAAATTTTTTTAGCCAGAGTCTTACTTTTTTCTTTTGTTTGGGTAAAACTACACTAGGGCTATCTACCTGGGGTGTCCTTGGGAGGAGGAAGATTCAGCCAGTGTCAATGTCAAAGTCTTGCATGGGATTTCTTTTAAGGAAAAACATCCAAGAAAGAGATCTTAACAGTGCAATGACTTCCACATATTAATATTAGTAAAAGATGTCTAGAAAGGGTGTAAAAGTAAGAGTTCCTTTATCAGTGGTAATAGTTAAAAATTCTCTTTAAAACATCATACCTAGAAACACCATTTATGTGCTTTTCAGGGGCTAGGGAGAAAAATGTAAAAATAAGAAAAATGAAATTCTCAAAAGTATGTACATTTTCACAATGACCAACAATAAAAATCAGATTTAAATTAAAATATACTTCTTATATTACTACATGAAAACAAAATACACCAATAGGTATGCAATACTAACAGTTTTATTCTGAATTTAATGTACAGCTAGTACTTGTATTCATTTTCTCTCTACATGTACAAAACATTTTGTAATGTTCGACTGTATGGCTGTTTGGGAATGCACAGAAAAAAGTTCATCGTACATAGTTAAGGATAAAAAGCACCTCACCATGGCACAGTGGTTATACCCCGAAAATGGTAGTTGACCAAAGTGTGGAGGTTCCAGGTTCGTGTCCCATCACGTGGCTGTTGATCTAATGGTCTGGAGTTTTGGTAGGTTTTCTCCAGATGTAATGTGTATATGGGTTAGAACCCCCTAGAATGTCATCCTACCAAGGCACCCCCTATCCTTGGCAGATCGCCTTAGTGTAGCATTTCCATAATCACACACAAAAAATGTACATAGTTAAAAGTGCCTGTTAAACATTATCATTTAAATCACTGGAA
Source organism: Cheiracanthium punctorium (assembly GCA_038373885.1). NCBI lineage: Eukaryota > Metazoa > Arthropoda > Arachnida > Araneae > Cheiracanthiidae > Cheiracanthium > Cheiracanthium punctorium. The sequence continues at coordinate 218,411 of JAWZYV010009895.1, read as the reverse complement.
ATAGGTATTTTTTCATAAAATTAGAAGCTTGAAAACTTGTGTCACACATTTTCTCTCCTCTTCAGTTCTAAAAAAAATTATGAATGAAGTTTTTGATTTCAGGAAAATGTATAAATGAAGTTATTTAACATTAAAATCCAATGGATTTTGCCGGGACCATTCTGAGAAACAAATAAATGATAAAAAGGTATTAATGAGAAACATATAAATGGTGCTTCACTGTATTTACTATCACTTGTTTTACAATGCTGTAGATAGTTGAAAAAGGAGAAAATAAAAACCAAAAACTAGGGTTTCTAAAAACTTTTTACACAGCTTTTAAGTTGGCTGATTTTAATATAAAGTGTATGTTGATAATCTGGAAAGAAAAAAGACAAAAATATTTTTGAAGAAAACTAATTTAAAAAACTTTATTTGCAAACATTTATAATAATATTTACTTATTTGTTAGTTGAAGATGTAAAATATGTAAGTGATCCACATAAGACTACTGTCTTTAATCCCTTCTGAAATTTTTACGAACAAAATGTACCAAATCTTGTGAAATTAGTTATCTTTCCTGAATAGCTTTACATAATTTTTTTATCAATGCAAAATATGTAAATGACCCAGAGAAAGACGACTGTTGTGCAATTCCCTTTTGATACTTTTATGAACAAAAAGTACCAAATCTTATGGAATTAGTTGTCATTTACTAATAACTTCATATCATTTATATCAAAATAAGATTGATGCTCAACATTCGGTATTATCCGATGTTGAATAAAACGCATTGACCGATTAAAAAGAACTACCGCGGGAAAGTACTGTCTACAGTGATAGACAAAATTTATGACGAGCGAGACATGATTGGCAATTTGAGTTAAAGGCTCTAAAAACTGGAATTCAATACATTGAGCAACAAAAAGCTACAGGAATTTAAATATCGATACTGCAAAGATGGCGAGATTTGGCAGCGAAAAAACGGCACTCACCAGGACAGTGGCATAATCAGAAATTTTTCGTAGGAGGTTTACGACTACTGCAACTCACATATATGTATACGTGTGTGTGATAAGGGAAGGAAGAATATTCATTTTTGTATGGCTAAAAAATTCCTCATGTGGGGGGGGTTATAACCCTCCCCATCCTCCTTTGGCTATGCCATTGCATCAGGAAAACAGACTACCATAAGAAATTTCTTTAAATCCTCACAATACTGAACGTTAAGTGTGGCATATTGGCACGCGTAAATTCAGACATTTCATTATTCTGTAACTGTAGGTTCTTTTTCGCAATTAATTTTTTCCATTGTTTTCTTATATTTGTAGAGCATGATTATGATACAAGATAGTAATGTGGAATATAACACATGTATGCATGATGTTCCAACATACAATGTAGCTTAACGTTTAAGAAGCTTTGTCTTGACTCCTCCCTATTATCTGACATTTTCGCTTATCAGACATTGTGATGACCCCTTCATGTAAGCAAGACTCTACTGTATGTAAATGATCCAAAGCAAGGCGACTGTTGTAATTCCATTTTGATACTTTTATGAACAAAAAGTACCAAATTTTATGAAATTAGTTGTCATTTTCTAATAACTTTATATCATTTATATCAAAGTAAGATTGATGTTCCCAAAGAATTCCTTGAAGTATAAGCATTTTTAATGAAATTATATTCATTAATTACTTTTATTAAAATTATAGTTAATATCTAACACTGACAAATTTGAGAAGTGGTCGCCTTCCTAACTTGTTTACTTCCACTATTGCAAGGCCACTACAGCAGAGATTCCCCTTTAGTGTCAGTCACTGATAAAATGCACCGGTCTTAACCCTTTGAAATGCAACCATTTCTCAATATGGAAAAAGTGCAGCTGTTGCCTGTGGAGCACTGCACACCCGGTGTTTCAAAAATGTTCTTTAACTCTGTGGCTTGCACTGGGACTGGGCGATTCAATTTACTGTCATCTTGCTGATACTTAAATCATGCGATGGCAACGGCTGCACTTTTTTGACATTGGGCATCTAGATGTCCTCTTTAACACTAAACATACCAACATTTAATATATACCTATTTCTACAATACCCAATCAAATGACCGGTTGTGGTAGATAACGGTATATGACAAATATAACTCAAAAAACAGCAAAATACAAATAAAAAAAATAATAGGATATCAATTGTATATAATTAATAGAAAAAGTCTTGAAGTCAAATGTGCAAAAACGATAAGATTTTATGTGCATTTTTTATACAAAAGTTCATAATCGGTCATTTGACCACTTATGGTAGTTTTAGTGTTAAGTACTTAATTGAAATAAAATGTATTCTTTGTGAATCAAAGTAACCAAAATGTGAAAGTTGTGTCTTTACAGTGAGGACACTGCACGTTAAAGGGCTAATGTTTGCATTGGAATTTATTTTGTCGGACCATTATAGCACTAGAAACATAACATTAAAATTTGCAAAGTTCATGTCAATATAATCTATGAATACAGTATAATCTCGATATCTCAAAATTGAAGGGACCCTGAAAAAAATTCGAGATATTTTGTTTTTGAGATTACAAGGGGGAATATAAAAGAGAAGTTTGTAAGGGGAAACCCATTTATTCAAAATATCAAGGTTATCGAAATAAAAAGGTCCGAGGTATCGAGGTTACACTTTATAGATAGAACCTAAAATTGAAATTAAAGAACTCAAAAAATTTCATTACCATAGCTTGTTGAAAGATAAGTTTAGATGATAAAAGACTGATTATACTTTTGAGTCTGTAAACACTTTGTAAATTCGAGTACATGTATAAGACTAAAAGAAAGAAAGTAAAAAGTATGATCCCATCCCCACTACCCCCAGACTCTCTTCTTTGTATGGCCCTGTCATAGCTCTTATTTTGCAAGTCTGCATTGTATTAATAAGTATGTTTAAAATTGGTTTTTGTGTGTTTTGGTTTTATTTTACCTTTTCAAGCATTACATAAATGAAGAGTTATTACACGATTTATATCAATATATATTTTTTTAAAAATGTAATTAATTTATTTGATCTTGTATTTTAAAGGCAGCATAGCAGTATAAAACATATAGGAAGAAATTTTTTAAATAAATGATGTTGTATTTATTCAGCAACAGATTAAATGGTTGTATTTAGCTTCATTCATGCAATGTTAATATAAAATTCTAAATCACAAGTGAAATGAGCTTCTCTGGAAGCTTATTGCCATTCCTTCTAGCGTAATTCTTCATGATCTTATGCAATATAAGATCCTTAACTCAAGAAAGATTACCTAAATATTTACTCAATTTATTAGGTAACCATAAATCAGAAAACCTCATAAAGAAGAAATATTGACACATGAAAATAAATACATAAAAGAATAATTAGGATTGTAGTTCTTAAAAGAAAGTTATAGTTAAAAAAAGTTCCTTCCTATGCATAGGGCTTGATCTATAAAGAGATCTTTAGAAAGTAATTGTACTAAAGATCAGATAAATTCAGTGGTGTAAAGGAGGGAGAAATATTATTTTAACATAAAATGTTCATAATAGACTATCAAGAAACGAACACTTAATAAAAATCTTGAGTGACTTCACTTGACTTTCCAAACACTTGATCTTTACCAAGCATTTAAATAAATTTCATGCAAATCAATCGGATGTAGTTTTCAGACGCTAGTCCACTTCAAATAAATTGAGTGTATAGGCTGCAATGTATATTTTTTTGTAGCCCTGTAAAAAACTGTAAGCCGTTTACACACCAAAATGTATACACTGTGCAACACAGGCACTTATAATTTCCAAACTTAATTTGAGCTCAGTTGAATGCACCCTTTCAAAAATGTATTAGCAAAACCGTAGCCAGGAAAGAATTGCGGGAGAGGTTTCAGGTTTCAGTGTGGCAAGCCCACGAAGTTTAATAAATAAATAATAATAATAACTATTCCCTTTCTTAGGATGTACGCGAGACGGAAAATAGGCCTGTCTCATCTTGCAAAATCCCTACACAGTAATGATAAAAATGTCTGTCTCGTCTCATATAAAATCTATATAATTCTTTGTCTCGTGCAGTCTTGCGTCCAATTCTATCCATGCTTATCAGAATTTGAGAAATTACAGAATTATTTCAAGTGTGACGCAAAATTTTTTAATTACAGTCTCAACATAACTGGGTTTCTAAGTTGTTTTTAAACTCATGACATCGAAAATGACGCAATTTTACTTTCTATATTTATATTTACATAAAAAGAAATCTCATATTGGTCATGTTTTACTCGATAACGTATCGGAGAAACTTTTTAAGCTTGAAAATTCCTTAAAAATCTGAGAACTGAACCGGTATTTCGAAATTATAAAGTCACCTACGGTCTATTCCGTATCGTTTTACAAATCTGTGAAAATTTCAGGCCGATCGATCGAACAGTGTGGATTGGTATTTGTATCCAAAACAGAGAGACAAGCTTTCACATGTATACATTTGAAAATACAAATTTATCAAGAGCATATATAGGTATTTATAAGTATGATATCAGTGATTTATCTAAGAATGCGATACTATATTTATTTAAGGTAAGGGGGCTATCTGGAGTTCAATGGGAGAAGGAAAAAGCGTTTGGAAATCACACAGTGTAAATTTTTGAACGAGTCTTCTGTGTACAAATCTATTTTTTTTACTCAGTGCCTTATTACCGCACAGGCCAGTTAAGCCTCGGCCTAGGGGCCCCAAAATTAAAAAAATAGTTTAAGTTCAACTTTTAAAAGATTTAATATAAAAAATATCAATGACAAGAAATTATTTTTTGCACTTTTAGAACACATGCCGCGTTATGAAAGTGTTTGTTTACATTGTATTCAGGATAGAGCAGACGTCATGTTAAGGTCTAAAGCAGAATCGATTATAGAAATTTCATCTACGTGACATCATTTGAAGCATGACTTGTGTGCATTAAACATTTTTGGAGAAGAGGAGTATGCAACCTCCTCCCACTTATACATGCTACTGCGAACAAATATTTCCACCCAGTGGTTATATAGATCAGTAAGGTATGTCCGTGTAGGGGTCCCAAGCGCTGGGCCTAGGCCCCCGTGTCCCTTAGCCTCTGTTCCTACCAGTCTTTTGTAAGATCTTACAAAACAGTTTTTTATCTTTGTTGTTGCCTTAAGAAAAGTGAAAATTCAAATCTGTAAGTATTTCATTTTATTTTTAAAATACTTCATTGTGTGCGGGGTAGGGGTATGGAACCTTTCCCATAAAAAAATTCTACCCCTATTTTTTCGAAAGTTCCTCCTCCGGTCCGGGGGAGGGGGAAAAGGGGAGAGATCAGTTAAAAATTATCATGCTGTACTCAATTAACCCTTTGAGGCGCAACCCTTTCCCAATGCTAAAAAAAGGACAGCCGTTGCCATCGCTCGTCTTAACTACCAGCAAGATGGCGGACGTTCGAAACGTTCATCGCGTGCCACAGATCTAGAGACCCTTTTTTGACGACAGCTGACTGTGCCCACAGCATGTTTTTAAATGCCTGTCTTAAAAATTATCAAAGTTGTAACTAGTAAACAGAAATAAACAAATTAAAATATAATAAATTAAGTAGACACTGTGATTTTTAAGAACGGCGTTTAAAAATATTTGCAAGAAGCATGTTTAGCAAGTTACTAGCTTGCTATTTGTAAAAAATTCTAAGTCCGTTATCTTGAAAGAGTAACTGAAATGCACTAAGTTGAATAATCCAATGTTTCTAAAAAGACAATTTCACATATCTAGCACTTCAGAAAAAATGTATCAAGTTCGTAACATTCGAAAAATACCAAAGTTCGTCACTTCTATGAAATTTACAAAGTACAGATCTGTTAGTTTATTTCAAGAAAATATTCAACGACTTATCAGAACATAAAATATACCAATGTGCAAAATTTCTAAAAAGAAAAAAATTACAACTTTAGCTAATGCAATTTACTAAGTATTTTGTAAAATCCTTTACTTGGTAATTCTGAAAAATAGTCTAAGTCCCTCACTTTGTACAGACATAAATTGTATTAATTTTAATTAGTTAAGGTTTAAATAAAGATAAGTTTATACATCTATGCTAAAATAACTGATTATTTCTGTACCAAATTTAAATCCATTTTATCAAAAACATGTTAAGCATACTACTACTTCTACGATATTTACAAAGTTCCAATAGCTAAGTTCCTTTCGAGAAATAATTTCATAACTTATGAGAACTCATAAACTTATGCAAATCAAAAGTATACTTAGTTTGAACAAGTATGTATAAAAGTAAAAACATATTTATTTAAAATTTGTAAGTATAACCATCTCAATCAGTGAAATGTGTAACACGTGCGCTTAGTTGATATTTCTCATAAAAATGTTCAAGCCCATTACTAAAGAAAAATTACAAAAATAGCCTAAGTTAATACTCTGATGTTTTAAAAACATAGTGTCTGATTTAAAATATTCTATTAATTCAAGGAAAATGTGGTAAGATCTTTACATTAAAGAACACTTAAAAATTCTTTATTTAAAAATACTAAGTTTCTTTATCGCACTTTACTTTATTTTTGAAAAACATGTAAAATCGATTAAGTTATAAAATTATGGAAACTGACTTTTTTTTAGCTAAGTTCATTTTATAAAAAATTAGTACTTTGTGAATTCTCATGTAACACAATTTACCTATCACACTTAAGTTTCTGATTTTAATCAGAACATTTTATTTCTATGTAGTAAATTAATGTTTCCATAGTACATGCTTCAATAATTTTTGTTAAATTTGCAACTTTTTACCTTGTAGTGTATAAAAGATAAGTACAAAACACAACACGAGAACCTTAAATCTTGACTAAGTATGCTAACTTTACCACTTTTTGCTGCAGTAAAATTTTATAGATTTTTATTTTGCAAGTAATCAACACACACATACACATGAAGAAAACACAGAAAGGTTTTCGTATTTAAACTTATTTATTTACGAAAATGTATATTAAATTACACAAACTATTTACACAATTAAGAAAATAATAACTTTTCAATCAGTATTCTATATGCTATGACTAAAGCATGCATAAGTCAGTAAAATCTTACTGTTAAAGAAGCAAGCATATCTTTTCTACATAATTACAATGGTTTTAATATATTTTTTTTTTTACAATCGCAATACTAGTTATACACCAATAACATCACATAATTACACATGTTTTGTCATCCTTGGAATTAGAAAAATCTGAAAACGGTTGAAAAAATGAATTAAATAGCAAATTTTGAAGATACTTCATATAGTCTTCAAAGAAACTGTTTGAAAAAAAATATCCGTCAGAATGACAAGTACATTTGTTCTCGCATATCTATCTCTCTTGCGATATATGGCATGTCGACCATAAACCATGCTTTACTACTTATAAGACCATCTCTCTCATCAACATGTGTTCTATTCAAAAAAGCGTGTATGCTTTGTGAAGGATGATCCTGAAGCCGGTCTATGTATTTAAGAATTTCCCGATATACTATATCCATTAATTTCTCTTTAGCCTCATCGTAATTACAATGGGGTTCACGGTTACATTTTTGCCACTTTAATTTTAAAATTAAATGAGGTAGGGTCGTCGTATATAGCGTTTTTAGAATGCATTCCAATATTTCATTTCTCATTTCACAAAGTTTTAATACTTGGTCATTTAAAAGTATCAAGGAAATTGGATTTAACGTAAATGAATCGCCGGTTTTGTAAATTTGTTGTAAGATACATTTTCCATCATCATTAAATACAGATAATTGATTATTACAAATAAAAGAGCTATTGTTATGACATATATTAAAATCTAATAGTTTTACAATAAATTCGATCCATGTTGAAGGGTTCATCACGACTCCCTGACTGGTTGGTATATAGTCTAACTAGCAACATGGCCCGGCGTTGCCCGTGCAATGGAAGAGAAATGCGCATTGACCTTAAATATAGATTTTAAAGGGAAGGAATGTGAGTTCTCCCGCTGCCATGATAAAAAAAAAAAGAACATTGGACTTCCCGCTGCAACGAAAAAAAATGAACACGGCACCTGATAGCGTACAGAGGTTACCGGGAATGGGACGTAGCTAGGCTGGAATGTGAATCCTCCAGCTGTAATGATAAAAAAAGAACATGGAACTTCCTGCTGCAACAACAACAAAAAATGAACACGGTACCTGATAGCGTACAAAGGTTACTGGGAATTGGGCATAGCTAGGCTTCTCCCCTTCTAGGTGTCTGTATTCAGTCATTTATCGCTAATACCTACGCATCTACTAAAAACAAATAAGAGTCCAGTCGTCGGTATGAGATTGTACAGTAGGGTGGATCGAATTTTTTTTTTTTTTTTTAAATCTTTATCTCCTGAGGTCTCAAAAGTTGTACATTGATATAAATAAGACGTGTGTAAAATTTCAATGTTCTACGACAACGTCTTGGGGTTGCGCATCGAGCTTGAAATTTAAAAATTCTTGAAAAATATGACTTTTTTTAAAAATCGACCAAAAAATTATTTTCCGAATTATTAGGCTCCCGAGGTTTTAGAAGTTGCATATTATTATGAATAAGACGTATGCAAAATCTGAAGGGGCTGTGACAGTTTCAAGGAGTTGCACATCGAGCTTGAAATCTATAAATATATGAAAAATATGCGTTTTTTGACAAAAATATGTAGAAAGCAAAAATTGTATTTTTATTGAATTAGTCCCGTTGAAAAATAGTCAGTAACGTTCACAGCTCTTCTCTAGTACAACCACAATCGTAACTACATTACCCAGGACCTACCTTGTTTATTTGCCTGCGATCCGAGTCCTGCCTGTGCCAGCCCAAGCATCCAATTATTGGAGCATACGTTTTAATGAATAATGTAAAGCCCGACTTCAAATCAAACTGTGGCATTTTATGTCAAGTTTAATAATCTAGATCGTAAGAAACCATCATCTGATAGTTGGGTAGACAGCAAATTTCGGAGTGGCTGTTTGCTATGGTGTGACGTTGGCAAATGCAACATTGCAGAGATTTAGTTAGATTAAAGAACTGCGTTTCTAAATTTCGGATGGCGCCTTTGTTCTTTCCAGAATTCGATGATTCACCTCCACCCATGGGCGTCGCCAGAAAAATTTCCAGGGTGGGTCAAAATGTAAAAATACAAAGCAGTCCCGGGGCGGAGGAAAGAAGTGATAAAAACGATCTGAAACAAAATGAGTGGGAGATATACATTTCGTAGTGGGGATATAAATTCGTCGTGAAAATTTGGATCTCCAATTAAAAAAAAATTTTTTTTTTTTTAATTGGCAGAACTGCTTTTGTCCTCCCCGACGAAATGCGGCCTAGTTTCTAAAGTCCTTCCCCATAAGAAAACGGAATGTGAAGTAGCAGAGGCTTGGGAGGTTGACAACCTCTCTCGGCTGGACTGCTGTGAAATTGTGTATGCAATTGGGAGGTCGTGCACGTAAAATATGTTCGTGCCTCCAACGTCCTTCATGTTCAAACAATACCTCTGAGCCGATCCAAGTGCTAGTTCTCTTATCTGGTTTTTGTTCAACTCAACCTAAATCGGTCCCCAAACCGTAGATTGGAGACCACGAGCTAAACTGGTCTTCCACCCACTAGGACTCATTTAATTGGAAGCCACTCTCTTTCGACCATCGCCGTTCTATATGGAGAATATGGCTCCTTTCTGCGGTTGCCAGATGGCATTAGTAATAACAACAACAACGGTTGACTGTATATTAACCTAATAAGCCATGCTGATTACCCAGATGAAGGACCCGACTTAAGATTTGATGGCTATTGTCAATTAAATCACATTAAATTCAGTCAAATATATAAAATGTACCCCCTTTTTCTGTTTTTATTAAGGCAAAGCACATTAGGACTCTCTGACATAGGTGGGAATACCATGAGCAGAGGACATACTAATCGGTTCTAATATGTGTATTCACGTGGAGAAAACCGTTCAAAACTCCTCACCATTAGATCGACAGCCATGCGGTAGGCCGGAACTCGGGGCTCTACCACGATGTTATCGGAGAATAACAGTGACTGATAGTTCTCTCTCCCGGATAGTCCAATTCTTCCGATAAATAGCCGCGACCCTCCATTTGATGCTACCACGATGAGTGTCGAATAAAAGAAGTGGGTATTTTTTTACTTGCTAGGTCAATCTCGACACTGGGACCGATCAACCCATCAAAACGCACGGATTTCTCTCCTTTTTCTTAAACAAATGCATTATCTTCAGAATTTCTGAGGGATAGGGAGAAATCGATCAAGGAAGTGTGATTTTTAGCAGGGAGGGTGAGTCAGCCTTGCTAGGGAAAGGGTTTCTTTTGTGGGAGTGCTTAACACTCCATAATACACACAATAAAACACCCATCCATCTTCTACTCTTCTTTATCGGAATGCACTGGACTTTCGCCTTCATCTGACGTGTCGGAAAAAAACAGCATTATTTCCGATAGTGAATACGACATCGGAACGTTTCCGACACCTTCGGAATAAGGCACATCGGATATTTCTAGGATTGTGACGTCATGAGTCGGGAAGGCTTAATTTAGCCGGTACGGAAAGCTTTCCGATACTATCGTGGTAGAGTCCCTGGACTTTTCTACTTAAGCCATCTACCAGTGTCCAGTGTCTCATTCAATCGACCATTGGTAGCTCTTTATTTTACTTAAGAAATTTTTATAAAACAAAACAACAAAATTATATAATTATACTAAATTTCTTGAAAACTTTTAATTAATTTTTTCTGAAAAGTAACAGGACAACACATGCCTATATGTTAGAGTGAGTAAATTACATAATGTTATGCACGTTTAATTCAAACGAGCGAAATTTGATCAGTCGGAGCGAATTTTCGATCCTTTCCGTACTTGAAAGTGCACTTCTCTTTTAGGAGCGTTTTCCGATCACTCAGCGGAGCAAAATTTTCGGGGCGAACCAGTAGCGTAGCCAGAAAATTTTTTTTAGGGGGGGGGGTTAGGCACTGATGTAACGGATAATCTACATTGTGGATCGCATTCTTCATGTCAATAATAGAACTCCGCTAAATTTTAGGGGAGGTTCTGACACTCAACCCCCCCCCCTCGCTACGCCACTGGGGCGAACGTTATCAGTATTTTGGGAAACAGAAAGCGGGGTGTTGTTTTCGTGGAAAAGGAGTACTGAAAGCGCATTTTTGCGTTGATACTGAGGGTTTCGATGTCAAAAGGTCGAAACCGACAATTTTTTCTTTCAATCCCTCTTTGATCGTTACTTTCGCTCCTTTGAATTAAGTATGTGCTATATTACTTTAAAACACAATCGGTATTGGGTACATTATACGAAAAAAGTAATTTTAGTCTGTTCTTCCGTTATGCATGGGTCCTAGTATGGCCGAGTGGATATAGACACTGAGCATGGTAGATGGCTGAAATGTGAAGGTCCCTGGTTCGGGCCAATCGCGCTGCCATAGGTCTAACGGTTGCGTTTTAAGCGGTTTTCTCCATAAGTTGTATAAGCATAAGAACCGCTTAAAAAGTCCCCCACCCAAAACCGATCCTTAGTCCAATAGCCCTTGAGCACCTTTGCTTTAATAAACAGTACAATATAGTACTTGCATTGTGTATGCTCGTGCAGCGTACCTCTCTCCGAATTTGCACTCTAGAGGAATTCCCCGAATTTCGATTAAAAATAAAATAAACCTTCATTTATAGAGAAGTACATGTACAATGGGGATCAAAAGTAGCGTTCATAATACTGGGGTGTTCAAATTAGAGGATGTTCAGAATGCAAAGAGCTCATCTTATGTTAAGTCTACGGAATTTCACTGGGAATATCGGAATGTGTTCATAATAATGGGGTGTTCACATCAGAGAGCGTTTATTGTGTACTATTTGAAATGTGAAATGATAAAATTATTCAGGCGAAGAATAGAACTGTTATGTTAAAGTGAAAAATATAGAAGTTAATTTTAAAGCAAATAAGATTACAATTGTACAAAAAAGGTTATTTTTTAAATATATCGGTCAAATGATGTAAGGAGTTTTACATAATTTAAAGGCTGTGGTTTGAAAGTTTGATTTGCGTGATGCACATTGAAAATATGCAGTTGTTAGGTAGATACGTTTGATGATTGCTTGACGCCACCCTCTTTTTCTACCATCTCAGAACTTACGTCATAACCTTCACTGTAAAATAATAATAATAATAAATTAAAAGAATAATTTCGTGAAAACGCTGAAAATGTACTGGCTACTGGGACGCCATTACTATCCGTATATTTACGGAATTTTATTCCTGTAAATTCCATTAGAAATTTTGTACCAGTGAGACGCTGGCCCTTGATATATAGAAATTATCCTGTATTCAAGTATAAACGAGGAATTTTCGTAAAATTTTGCGGAAAGTTTCCAGCAATTGTACGGTTGAGTGTTGTGTGTGCTATTAGTTTTTCCCTGTTCTGTTCTGTCCGATATTGTAACATTTTTTTGTAGCGGAATGGGCAAGCACTTTTCCATAAAATTCTTGTAGGATTGAGAAGCCTAGAAATTCTTTAATTATCAGCAGTGCTGATTTGCCAAAATATACACAAAAGAATAATTGTTCTTTCACAGCAATATCGGCAGTCTCATCTGCCAGAATGGAGAATGTTGTATGCAGTAGAAATGTTAATTATAATTTGTTAATACATTGACCAATTCTTTTGAAATAAAGCATAAATGTATTTGCAGAATCGCGTGCATTTTAAAAACATGAAATGGCATGGAAATTTCAGTTTCAGAAATACCAGTTTTACGCAAAAAAAAAAGAGCATAAGAAAGAATTAAGTCAAACGCGTTTCTTGAAGTTCATAAATTTCCAAATCCTACTAATATTATAAATGTGTATGTTTGTGTGTTTGGATGTTTGTAACTCAATCATGCAAAAACGGCTGAATGGATTTGGAAAAAATTTTAAATGAAGATAGTTTATACCCTGGATTAACATATAGGCAACCTTTCATGCATGTAGCATAAATAGTTCTTTTACAGAGACATTCAAAGTAATTTCAATACATTACGCTCTATGGGCATCTTTGTAACTACTGAACCGATTCTAAAACTTTTTCACTGATAAAGAACTACACTATTCCTGAGTATTATAGGCTACCTTTCATGCATATTTAGAAAATAGTTCTTTTACAGGGACTCTCATAAGAATTACATTACGCTCTTCGGGAATCTCTGTAACTATTGAACCGATTCTAAAACTTTTTTCACTGATAAAGAGCTACACTATTCCTGAGTATTATAGGCTACCTTTCATGGATATAGCATAAATCGTTCTTTTACAGCAACGTTTCTCAACCTGTGGGGCACGACCCCCAAGTGGGGAGCATAGCGTTTGCAAGGTGGGGGCGCGAGAAAAACTAAAGAGCAAGTAGTGATGCATGTTTTTTAAAAAATATCTTATTTATTCTCATCTTTAGTCCAAAATATATCCATTTTTGCTCAAAATGTTCATTCAAACTTTACTGATAACATTATTTTGTAGAAAATTCGACTAAATGTTCATTGTTAAAGATTAAAAACTGAATGTCTGCTGAAAAATGAGAGGGGATGCGCCACCGTAAGTTAGCCTTTGTTGTCGAGGGCGACGTTAAAAGCTGCCGCTGTTTTACAGAGACACTCAAAATGATTCTAATACATTTCGCTCTATGGCATCTTTTTAACTACTCAACCGATTCTAAACTTTTTTACACTAACAGGAAACTGCACTACTCCTAAGTATTATAGGAGACCTTTCCTGTATATAGTATAAATAGTTCTTTTACAAGGACACACAAAAAAATTCTAATACATTACTCTATATGGATATCTCTGTAACTACAGAAACGAGTTTAAAGATTTTTTACGGTCATTTTGGTCTATAGTGCTAGTGTCAAACTATTTCTTTTTTGTTATTCACACATGCTTCATTTCTCTCTGGACCTAATTCTAAAGCCGACGCGATCGAAGTCGTGGGTAGAATCTAGTTTGTTGATAATCAATAGAAAGAAAATGAAAACTTAGTTCTTTAAATACGCTTGACAAGCAAATTATGAAATGTGAAAATAAAACTATAGAACTATGATGGTCAAATAAACTAATAAGAAACTTTAAATGATAAAAGTACAATTCAGGCGAAGAATGTATCTTAAATAGTAATGTTAGAGCAAATAAGATTACAAGATAAAATAGGAAAATGTCCTGATTTTCTGCCACGCATGTGTTGAAATCTGCGATAGATTGATGCAATTTTGTTTGTGTGTGTGGGAGGGGTGGGCGGAGGTTAATTCAAAGATTCACATACGCAAACACATCCATTTTATGGAAGTGAAATAGGGATTTTTAAATTGATTTTTTTTAACGAGAGGGCGGTCGCACTTTACGCCCCTCCCCTTTAATTCGTCCTTGGTTCAAATATGCTAGCAATTAGGAAAGTAAGCTTTTTTTTTCCACAGGAATTTTACAGCGAGTTGTTGTAGTATGTTAAAATACATAAATTACTTTACTTCCGGAAAAAGTGTAGGTGACATTTTTTGGATATGCTGCCTAATTTTTTTTAAAGTCACATTTTCCAGGGGGGGTCAAGTGACCCGTTTGACCCCCCTTCCCGACGCCCATGCCTCCACCGCCAATGCATATGAAAATCTCAAGATCAATGGATTTCGTGTCAAACTCTCCAAAATTTCCAGTGAAATTCTCAAAATTAGATCGTGATATATGGCCAAAGTACGTTGAACCACGTTCCATTATCAGCGAGATATGTTCTTTGTGACAAACACTTGGGTGTAATTTTGCCGTCAACAAATTTTTCTATGTATCTGGTTTTGTTCTTCCTATTATCAAAACACAATACAAAGAAAATTTTAAAGCCTTCTTCCGTTTCTTTCACTGCATCTCAGATTTCTTCTAACTTTATATGGGTCGAGAATCAGTTGAGAAGGTTTCTCTCCATCTGCATTCCTTCCGCTTTCTAGATTCTGAAATAAAGTTGATACCAGAGTTGCTGCTGCCCAGTCCGTAATAACTTTGCATCGCAGACTTGTGAAAACACTGAGATTTTTATTCTAACTTGGTCATTTGCGAACGCATCTCCCAAAGTGGCGGTAGATAGGCATTCAGCGTTTTCTTCAGTCTTTCGTACTTCTCTTTCGTTATTTTCAATTTCCAAATCATTGATTAAAGTTGGAGACTGGATATTGGAACTTTCACCTCTTTCTCCACGAAATTTCTCTTTGCAACCTTTCAACTTTTCTCTCGTTCTCCATAAATTTTTCTTATTTACAATTCCATCGATTGTCACATATCTAACTCTGAGCTACACCTGCTCCGGGAAAAGACAGGAAATTTGCAAGTGCGATATTCAATAGCTCGGTAAGGAAGGGCTTTTCCATCTTTCTTTATAAACAATTCCTTATGTCCGTCTCTAACGTATGATTTATTTAGCTGCTGAACTTGCTCATGACCTTTGCTAACTATCTCTTGAATTCCTTGGATTGACACAGTAGGGATACTGGCCTTGATTCACATTTGCTGTACTTTGATCGCCACAACTAAGGTTACTGCTCCGTCCGGTGAATCCTGCCCTTAATGCAGAAATTTTTCTTCTTATGTACAAAATAGTAATATAGAAGTACGAGTATGTCTTCTCGGAATTGTAACTTGGTACAAGGTAGTTCTTTCGATATTCCCAGCTCTTCTAAGAACACCGATTTTGTTCCATGTCCTGTTGCAGACAGTTTCACTCTATTCAGAATCGTAGCAGTGCAAGGCAGCCACCTTTTAGCTTTTTTGAGAGTAAACCGAAAGAACCATTTATCTGAAACGTTAAACTAAATGCCTGTTTCAATGAAATATCTCGTGCCTGGTTTAACCGAACGCCATGTTCATCGTCATCACTCGTCAGTCAAACCGGCACTAGTTGTCTAGAGCACAGCTTGCGTACTGCGCCCCAGACAAATCGACAGCATAACGTGTGCATTGAATCAAACTATTCGTAAAGCCATTTTTTTGTGATTTACTGAGCTACTCTGAACATTTCTTAACATATAAAAGGACCAAATTATTTTTAACAAATAAAGTTTGCTTTCTACATAATTTTTTCAAAAAACACATAATTTTCAGATATTTATAGATTTCAAGCTCGATGTGCAATCCCTAGAAATTGTCGTAGCCCCTCCAGATTTTGCATACGAGTTATTCATAACAATATACAACTCCTAAAACCTCGGGAGCCCAATAATTTGGAAAAGAATTTTTTGGTCAATTTTTAAAAAAAGTCATATTTTTCAAAAATTTCTAAATTTCAAGCTCGATGCGGAACCCAAAGACGTTGTCGTAGAACATTCAAATTTTATACACGTCTTATTTATATCAATATACAACTTTTGAGACCTCAGGAGATAAAGATTTCGAAAAATTTTTTTTTTCGATCCACCCTATTGTACAGGGAAGGGATGTAAATCCTCCCGCTGTCTTCTGCGCATGTCACTTCCTTATCTCTTATCTGATCTGTGATGCCTGATAAGAGAAAACCAGTTTTCAGTTGCCGTTAAATTTCTAGAGTTTGCATGTTGGATAGGTAAACTCTCCTGCAACGGATACCCAAGAATTCTTTAGCCGAGTAAACAGATGTTTTGTCCGCATGCAACAAGAGTGTTGTCCGGTATTTTTCAGGTATTATAATTGCTTATATTTTTTCTGATGTAGGTTGTGATTAGCTATCTTTTAGAGTAAAAATGTTGATATGTTTAATTTATTAGCAGGTTTTTATGTTATTTTATGTTTAATTTATTATTTAATTAATAATTTTAGTTTATGACTTTATTAAATAAAAATTTTAGTTTATGAATTTATTATTGTAAAAATTAAGTATATAAAAAAATTGAGTGCCTTTCATCGCAAGTGAAGAATCTTAACCCCGTTTTTAATATTAGAATAATCATAATATATTTAGTACAAGTATAGTGTTTGTTCAATAGATATCCTATACAAAATTCCAATGCATTTGTCAAAATTAGATCATGTTTTTCAGTAGTAAATATTTTATAAATGAATACTCATTAATCTTAGTATAGTACAATGCATATAATTTATTACTGCACTGTTCATCAAATCTTAACAAAAATAATTTGCTTTAATGCTTATCGTTCTATAGCATAATGGTCTTTGCTAATTGTTTTACAGAAATTAATTAATGATTCGTTATTTTCCTAAACTATGTAAAATACATTAATCGTTGTAGCTTAACTTTGATATTTTAAAACCTTTCATTTTAATTATATATTCTATTAAATGCCGATCAGATACATTTTTACCTTAAGGATAGGTTTATATTTTCTGAAACATTGAAACGGCTTTAGATTAAGGAGACCCCATTTTTGAATGTACAATTGAGCACATGTTCCCAATTCTGTACTGCAGCGTTCATATTCCCCTTACAACCTCCTTGGCTTTATCGTATCGGCAAATTAGCCCAGTGTTATTTAACCGGTTTTCCCGATATGAACACACTTCCTTATCTCTATTCCTTATCAGTAGTACGTTACAAACTTGGGATATTCAGAGTAAGCACGTGGATTTTTCTGCAGCGAATATATTATATTTGTGCATTGTTTTATTTATTTATTATTATTAATATTATTTTCACCTCTCGCGTGTGCAATTCCAGTCATTACCAGGGTAAGTTGACAAGTTTAACATTTTCTATGTATTATGGCTTTTAGTCACATAAAAGATGATACCATAATTCTTATTTGATTTGCCTGATTATCACAATTAGTAAAAAATTTCTAAACATGAATCATTGCTTGATTAGCTCTTATTTACATTTTTTCAAACTGCTTTAATTTAAAATAATTATCTGGTTATTATAGTTTGGTAATTATATTTTCCACTTTTGAGGTATTGTAATTTTAAGTGTGATTTTTTTGTTACTGTTAAAAGATTTTTGCATGTTTTCCTGTATTTTGGTGTTTGCAAAATTTTAAGTTGGTAATCCAAAGAGTGTATTTTCCCTAGCAATAGGCATTATCAACCGAAGTACTTTAAGTATTCATGCTATTTGTATACGAAAACTGGGGTTTGAGGGATATATGGTTAAGGGAATTCTCCTAATAGAAAATAAAGCCTGTATGGTATCTGTATTTCAGTAAATGCTTACATTCTAACTAAGATTAAATTTTCGCTTGCTAACTAAAGTATTAAATATTTTCATCCTACATAAAATGGTATCTATTTAATGTGAATCTGATAAATTGTTATAAGAAAAAATTACTTTTAAAGCGTTTAATATCTTCAAATTTGTTATTTTGTTTTTAGTCTCAAAATAATATCCCTATTTTCAGCATATGTGGGTATAAAGAATTAAGAATTAATGTCCTGATATTGGTCAGCTGGAACGGTATTTAGAGCTAATGTATTTTAAATCATTACTCTATTTTCCGGACTTGCTAGCCTTTTAAACATAAAGGTGCTGGTGCAAGACATGACTTCACGTAAGTAAGAACCTTGTATTTTTTTAATTCAAGTAATTTGTATTTATGGTAACTCTTTGCGATTAAAACTATAATTTTATCTAAGTATTTGAAAGATATTTATGTACATGCGGTATAAAACTGTACATGCAATTGTCTTAGTATACTAAAACGGATCTTCAATTTTTATCTTCAATAGTTCAACTTTCTAACAATAGTACTATCCAGTCTAAAAGCTTGTACTAGTTAAATCTATACTCACCTTTCTATAAAATATGTTAAGTGCATAAATAAAATACCACTCATAAGGTTGATGAATGTATAAAACGATGCTTTCATAGTAAAACTGAAATTAGTGTTGCACATAAAGTTAAAAATATCTAACTCGTATCGTATTGAAACTCTATAAATCAAGTTACTCTACTTGTGATATACAATAAAAAAGTTTTGTAGGATTACTAAAAATGCAAATTTTCCCCCCTCTAATTGATCTATATATATAAAAAAAACTAACAGTAGAAAATATAAACTAGTATACACGCACCCTAAAATCTAATCTATCAGAAATGTATTAAGTTGGGTATACATCTCTGAAAAAAAGGTTCATACACCACCTAAATCATTATTTGTAAAAACCATAGGTATGGAAAATTTTCTATGGTGTAATTTTCTCAAAGTTCCCTAACAGTAGAAGAAATGTTTAAAAACCCTACTTTAATATTCTAGTAAACTGCTACTTAACAAAAATACGGTATAATCCTTAACGATAATTAAAAAAATTAGCTAAAAATTAAAACTCTTGATTAAAAAAATATTTGTTGTAAAATTATTTAACTTAAAATTAAAACTCTTGGTTAAAAAAAAATTAATTCACTCTTGTTTAAAAGTACTTAAATTAAAACTCTTGATTTAAAAAATATTTGTTGTAAAATTAATTATTTAACTTAAAATTAAAACTCTTGGTTAAAAAAAATAAATTAACTCTTGATTAAAAGTACTTAAATTAAAACTTAAGTATTACTTTACGTGAATTTTTGATAGTTTATTAATACGTAAACCTGGTAAATGGTTTGATTTCCATGTTGCATTAATAATATTAAATCGTAGTAATTAATTAATAATTAATAAAATGATGTAAAATTCATCTTTAGCCTATGGGCATTACAAAATTTAATATATGTGGAAATTTTACCAAGTGAACAACGGTAGTACACTGTGTGGAGATTTCTTTTGTTCGTAGGCCTCCTGGGGATGTTGTACGTTTCTTTGCTCCACATAGTTTATTATTATTTAAAGAAACAAAAACAACAACGCGTCTGCTGTGCTACGCCATGCCTCCATTTATGCGAGGCTAGCGTGACGGGGAAAAGCACAGTAAAAATTTTTATTTGAAAAGTGAACATTCAAAATGAGGCGGTAGAAGTTCTACCGGGTGGATGGTGGGTCCTTATTTAAAATAATATTTTTCATTTCTGGTTTAATTCATAAAGTGCAGTTCTTTAAAAATATGTCATAGTCCCTTATTTTCATTAGAGAACCTGAAAATTTTTCTAAGTCTCCTTATTTGAAAAAATTATTCCACTTAAAGGAAAAAAATTCTTATCAACCCTTCCAACATCCGCTCCCCATCCTCTTTCGACACAGGGGCAGCAGTTATACAGTTGCGCTCGGCTGCGCTTCTTTAACATGGGCTGCGCCTGAGGTGAACTGTCCTTTTTCTACTACTCCCGCTTGAGAAATTCTGGCACCTCATCTGTTTACGGTGCATTGCTTACCTCAAACCTGATTTCAAAAATGTAGTCTATGTTTTCTAGGAAATTCACACAATAAACAACAAAGAGGGAGACAGAAGGAGGTAGTGAGCACAGTTGTTTGCTCCTTCACCTTTTTTCTCATTATTTACAACCCTTTTTCTTCCCATTCCCGGATAGATCTAGAGGAATAATTAAAATGGTTGATATGAATAAAAACTTTGTATAATAACACGCATAAAAGGACACTTATCAATTGATATGACCGACGTGAGACTGTGTGATGAAGACTGAAGATTTTTTCGGCCGAAATGATCCCACTAATTCATAAGTACCTTTTTATATGTGTTATTATACAGTTTTTAATTTATATCACCTTTTAACACCAGTTTTTTGAGTGTTTTTCGTAAATTAAAGTGGCAGTTCCACGTATGGTACCAGGTGCCTTGCAG
Organism: Cheiracanthium punctorium; assembly: GCA_038373885.1. Lineage (NCBI taxonomy): Eukaryota > Metazoa > Arthropoda > Arachnida > Araneae > Cheiracanthiidae > Cheiracanthium > Cheiracanthium punctorium. Next base: position 197,730 of record JAWZYV010009895.1, on the reverse strand, counting down.
ATTTAAATTAGTGTTCCAGACTTTTAACCCTTTGAGGCGCAACCCTTTCCCAATGCTGAAAAAAGGGCAGCCGTTGCCATCGCTCGACTTAACTACCAACAGGATGGAGGACGATCGAAACGTTCATCGCGTGCCACAGATCTAGAGGCCCTTTTTTGACGACGGCTGGCTGTGGGCACAGCCAGCCGTCGTCAAAAAAGGGTCTCTAGATCTGTGGCACGCGATGAGCGTTTCGATCGTCCGCCATCTTGCTGGTAGTTAAGTCGAGCGATGGCAAAGGATGCCCTTTTTTCAGCATTGGGCAATCTATCCAGCTGTTCTCGCAGTCTTTCATTTTTCCAGCAGATGGCAGTGCTGTTAAAAATAATTCTTTTACGGGAAATGACGTGCTAAAAAGTAAAGGATTCTCGTGGAGCTATGTCACCCGCAACGATTTTTATAGAAATCAGATCTATTCTTCGTGACTGGCAACAGTCAAAACGTCAGAGGTGGGTGTTCCCAGAGCGGGAACACTGCGCGTTAAAGGGTTAAGACGGTAATTTTTTTTTAAAACTTGGTCAAAAATGCAGTAATTATAACCCAATTTATAAACACCACAACGTGTCCCCCAGCTCCCCCTACTTTTACAAAGCTCCTACGTCACTGAGAGTTTTTATTCGTCCTCTTTCACTATTTCTATTCACACCGTGAAGTGACAGGTGATAGGACAAGTCATTTGGCCACTGTGTTTATATAATCAAGTTTGAAACAGCTATTTTATAAAATTGCCGTTAGTTTATGCTTTTTGTTTCAAGAAAGCGACGGTGGAGGGTATCTTGTTTCTGTATATTACCTTCCTAGAAAATGAAATCATTACAGTTTTCAATTCTCTTCATTAAATCATAGAGTTCTCACGAGTTTAAAAAGTAAAAATTCACATTCCAATAGTGAATGAGAGAAATAATTACATCTGTATAATTTTTATGAAAAAACTAGCTGAAGTACCCGTTCTTCGCACGGGAATGAATGGACTTTTTGATATTAATATTTGCTGTGATTACTATTTATTGTAATAAAGAGATATAGCAAAATGGATATCGCGTTAAATTGTGTTCAATAATCATGCATACTGAATTTCAAGGCAATCGTTTTTACGGTGCAGAAGGCGATGCAGCGTAGCACAATCTAGTGGCGAGTTTTAGCAAAACGGATACGGCAAAAATATTCTTCGCATTCAGATATCGATGTATACGAATTTTCATGACGATCGGCTGAATAGTCTTGAAGTTCATGTGTTGACGCGACATCTAGTGTCAAGTTATAGGAAAACGGATCGTGCCAAACTCTTCCCCGTGTTCAAATATCTATGTATACCTATTTTCATAGCGATCATTCGCACAGTCAAGAAGTGATACACTGCAGGGCCATCTAGTGGTTAATTAAAGTAATGATTTGCTACAGAGCCGTCATGTGGCGAGTTATAGCAAAATGGATAACGCCAAAATATTCTCATTGTTCAAATAGCTATGTATACTGATTTTCATAGCCACCGTTTGAATGGTCAAAAATTTGGCCTGCTGCAGCGTCATCTAGTGGCAAGTTAAAATAATAATGCATTGCAGTGCCACCTAGTGGTGAGTAACATCAAAAGTAACGCAGTTAGAATATATTCTTCGTTCTCAAATGTGTAAGTATAAAAAATTTTATGCCGATCGGTCGAACGGTATAGAAGTTGATGCGTTGCAGCGCTATTTAGCGGTAAGTTACAACAAATGGATAGTGAAAAATATTCTCCGTGTTCTAATATTCGCGTGTACCAAATTTCATCGAAATTGGTTGGACGATATTCGCATAGCAAACGGCTAAACGGAATAGAATTCGACGTTCTGCTGCGCCACCTAGTGAAAAGTTAGAGGAAAACGGATAGCATAAAAACCTTCTCCATGATAAAAGACTTGGGTGAACCAAATTTCATGGTGATCGGTGAAACGGTGCTGGAGTTTTTCAACCTCCTACACACATACCAACATTCATTTTTATCTATAACCAGTCTTATTATACGTATATACCAGTCTCAAGTAAAATCCAGTTTCAAATCTAAGCCTCGCCAAAGTGCCAGCATACGCCATTTTGCAAGAGTTTTTTCAGGGAATCATTCGAAGCATTGACTTAGCAGCAATCAAAATGGGAAATGGTTCGACCGCCAGGCATTTATTTGAAAAGTGGAATCCCTTAATACAGCCGCATTTTTTAAATTATCAACTATAACATGTTTTATTCATCGTTACCTCGATGTACTAAATGCGAAGATTTCAATTTTCTGAAATTTGGTGGATTTCCCCCAAGTTAAATCAATGTACTCAATTGGCGAGAATTCTGAAGCTACATCGCTTGAAATGCCCTAATAACTGCATCATTTCTGCACGGATAGTTAAAATTTAATGCTGTATTCTAAGAAAACCTATACACTTGTTTTCAAAAATGCTATTCCCCTAAGCTCTCAGTAAATTGCGCCAAAAAGCCTAAAACTGTGCAAACCGCTAGAACTCACTGTCTAAAAATCGGCCTATCAGCCATTTTTTTTTCCGCCAAACTAAAAAAAATTACATATTAGTCTCGGATATCTTCGATCCTCATTGTTTTGCGTATAAAACATTTCATTCCTGCTCTCATTTCTTATGCGCACACGATATTATAATTAAAAAAATAACCTAAAAAAATAAACTAAAAAAATCATTATAATTCTTTTATTTTTACTTTAAGAATTTAAAACATTTTATTCTGCAAAATCGCCACACATGGCAACCAAGATGCTTATTTCATACACTTTTTTCACTACAGGGGTTAATATTACGTAAAGCTTTCTGCGTGGAGAACATAAAAAATCTCTTAAATTCCGGGAACGGAAATTAAGAGAACCATTCAGGAGGAAAACATTTTTAAGTGGAGTTTCAAAGTTTTAAAGTGGACTATCATTTATTCTATATTATTTTACATATCTGTGTAAAATTTCAGGCTGACAGGTCCATTTTTGTGGAATTGTATACTACCCAAATCAACAAATTGACAAACAGAATTTCATTTTTATTTATAAGATAACCTACGCTTGTTTTTAAAAATACCCTCTCATTAAATTGCGCCAAGCGCTAGAATCATAGAAAATCTGACACATTTCAGATTTTAAATACGCACTAAAGTGCTATATATAAAAAGAGTTATAATCCATAGGTCTTCCCTATTTTCGTTCCTTATTTTATTAAGTTGGAAAGTGTATCATTATTCATGAGTGTGAGTAAACAAAATTAAAATTGATATTTCTAACATCCTTTCTTTCCAACTGAATGAAAATTTCAAAAACTTATACGCAGGTGTATTCATAACCCAAATAGCAGACGATTAAATTATGATAAATAGCGCCAAGCGAATCCTCCTCAAAATCGCGAGAATGCTGAAGATAGATCGCTTGAAATCCCTTAATAACTGCATTATTTTCGCACGGATCATTAAAATTTAACGCTGTATTCTAATAAAACCTTTGCAGTTGTTTTCAAAAATCCGTTTCCTTAAGCTCTCAGTAAATTGCGCCAAGCCTGAAACTGTGCAAACCGCTAGAACTCACACTCTCGGCATTTGAGCCATTTTATTTTTTCGCCAAACTAAAAAATTTTAACATATTAGCCTCGGAAATCTTCAATTCTTATTGTTTTGCGTGTAAAACATTTCATTCCTGCTCCGATTTCCCATGCACACGATATTATAATTAAAAAATATATAACCTAACGAATATAAACTAACAAAAAAAAATCATTATTATTCTGTTATTTTTACTTTGAGAATTTAAAACATCTTATTCGGAAAAATAGCCACACATGGCAACCACGATCCTTATTTCACACTTTTTTCACTACAGGGGTTACAATTACGGAAAGATTTTTGCGTGGAGAACATAAAAAATCTCTTAAATTCCGGGAACGGGTGGACTTTCAAAGTTTTAAAGTGGACTATGATTTATTCTATATTATTTTACATATCTGTGCAAAATTTCAGGCCGATAGGTCTATTTTTGTGTATTTGTATACAACTCAAATCCACAAACAAACAAACAAACAAACGAACAAACAAACAAACAAACAAACAGAATTTCATTTTTATTTATAAGATTAATAAACAAATAGAACTTTTTGCTTCTTATTGTTAATTCAGATTTATGTTCATTACCAAAAATCTAATTTGTTTAAACATTATGTATTTACTTTTTGTACATATTAAGGAACAATTATTAATAGTTTCTGTGAATTATTTTATTTATAGTCTATATTACAGTTACATACCTGCCAACTTTTACGGATTATCCGTAAAATATACGGATTTTAGTGTTAATTTACTGATGTACGGATATGACGAGTCATTTTACGGATTGTTTGGCAATTTTCGAAGTTCTCAATTTTTTTCAGTATAATCTTTTTCCATCCGACCAGAGAATATATACTTTCCCTTCAACACTCGTTTATTTAAATGTCCAATGCCGTAAGAATAAAAATTGATTCCTATTTTGATTTTAAATGTAATTTTTTACCTCCCCACCCCCCACCTTTCTCGAAGAAACCAATAAAGAAGAAAAAAAAAAAGCAGAATTGAATAGGGCAGGTTCAGATTTTCAGTTCAATCCTTTTCCATCCCTCTTGAGAGTAAATATTTTTCCTTTAATACTCTTTCATTTAACGCTCCAATTCCGTAAGAATAAAAAGTTATTCCTATTTTAAATTTAAATTTTTACCCCCCTCCGGAAATCAGTCAAGAAGGGAAGAAAAAAAACTTAAGTAAAGCAAATTCAGTTGTGAATGAAAATGATATTAAAAATTAAATTAAAGAGCATTTTGACAATAAATAAACTTAGTTTAACAAGTAGTAACAAGAACACTAGTAATTAACAAAAAATGAACTTAGTTTTACTGATGTGAGGTGGAAATTTACTGAAATGAGCACAAGATTTTACTGATGTTAATTTTCCCAGGTTGGCGGTATTCAGTTATATATTTGATGCTGGCCATTAAAATTGGTACACCAAGAAGACGACGCGCTAACACACGTGAAATTTACACGATAGGAAGAAGATGCTGTAACATGAGGGTGGTGGTGATTTTTATCATGACTTTATTTTCTTCACATGGCGCATTCTTCAAAAGAGGTTATTCAAATTTTTCGACTCGTTGCCAGTTGATAAGTTCAGAGTAATCCTCTGCTTTAAGTGTATTTCTGGTATTTGAAAATTTTTTACTTTTGATGATTCTCTGTTTTCATTTCTAGCACGAATTAGTTTTCATGCTCTCTGTTATCCGTGGGAATTCACCATAACAAGTTTGAAAGAAGACAAAAGAATTTATTTCTTTGGGCAACAATATCTGCTTTATTTTATTTTTTTGTTGTTGTTGTTCGATTCCAAATACATATTGCCTCACCTGTGGCCGAGCGTTTGCACTCTTAACTGGGAGACGGAAGGTGCTTGGTTTAAACCCAGGTCCCGTCCGTCGATCTAGCCGCTCGGAGTGGTTTTCTCCGAAATTTTGCGTAATTCCAATACGGGTTAGGACCCCTTAGAAAGTCCCCTACGGAGAGCAATGCCCCTATTGGCCTAGATCCTTTGAGCAGATAATTGGCCGTAATCTCACATTTTCCATTTTCATTTTTTCCAAATACATATTAGAAACAGGAAATGAATCTCCAATTATGCCACGATCTTTCTGCCATGAAAGGTTTTGCTTTAATAGAAAACCACATAGTAGGTGCAGATGCAGATACTTTCATAATGTACAATGAAAGAATGATAAAATGGTTTTCTATAGCCACATAGTCTTTATATTCTGTTTACAATCGCTAGTCACCTTGAGGAACTACTTGACCAGTTTTTTTTTCTTCTTTTTCTGATTTTTTAAATCTCAGATCAGAATTTCTTTCATCACGTAATATTGCCAGGAAAATATTTAAATACTACTGATCATGATAACAGTCACTCTACCACGGTATCTACGTTTTTATTTCTCACTTCATAAATAAATTATGTTCTAGCATTCAGCACTGAATGTTCTAGCATTAGAAACTGTTGGTAATATTTGCTCATTAGGTTCTTAAAGCGGTCTAAAGGTAGGACAATGGAATGTGCACGATAAAAAGTCTTTTGTTGAATTTAACAAAATCTGGTTGGCTAAATAGAGTGGTAGTTTTTCTTTTTTTTTCTTTTTTGTTGATTTAACATAAGTTTGATTCAATCAAAGACAGACAGATGTTTTCAAAGTGGAGCCAAAGCTCTCTACTTTGACAAAATGGCTCTGACTTATTCAAACAACAAGGAAAGGAAGGATGGGAAACAGGCCCGAAGCTAGGGTTAGTTTAATGAGTGGGCCCGAAAATATCCAGGGTGGGCATAATTTTTGAATCTGCAAACTAAAACAAAACTAAACTATTTAACGGCTAAAACAGTACTTCATTGCCAAAAATCTTTATTTACCAATTAGCAAGGCAGCCAAAGGAAATACGCTCTAAGGAAAGTAATACACACACGGAACATGTGGAATAGAACCGGAACGGAATAAATGCAGGAATAAGAACAGTGTCTTGAATAAAAATAAACAATAAACTTTGTAATTACTCACAGGACCTTTAAACAAGGTATGCGCATTTCGAAAGCTTCATCAGTATCTAATAAATGTACCATTCAGCAGACAGCAAAACATAAAAATGGATTTTTTTTTTTGCTTGCATTTTTATGTTCTGCTGTCCGTTGGATGGTACGCTTATTAAGTACTAGCTGCGTGCCCGTTCTTCGCACGGTAGGAAACGAAAAATTTCCTCACATGTGTAATTCGAATTAATTCCAGTGATGTGGAATCTAGAAAAGCAAAATTATTTCACTCTTGACTTAAAATTTGCGTCATATATGTAATAACCTGAGATCATTGCAATATAATGACACACACACACACACACACACACACACACAAAAACTATGTCAGCGTCATTCGGTATCAAAAAAGTAAAAATGGACCGTTTGCAGTGAACTTCTCACTTTCAAAATGTCTTATTTCCTCAGACATGCTGTCTTTTTGGTTCATGTTTTAGCATTAAATACCTCAGACACTACATGAAATGGACATTTTTTTTATTTAAAAAATACGTCACCCTCTCTTGGAACCCTTTACAAAAAGAAAAGAGATAAGAAATAAGACTGCGCTATTTATAAGGGCTTTAAAATTGTTTTTCTAGATTGTGCCGTTTAATTTTCTTCTCACAAATAAATCCAGTATTTATAAAAGGAAATCGAGCCAAGCAAAGAAATCGTCTGCTCGCGGGACCCGTTTTCATTTATTTTTTTCAACTGGCAATTTTAATCATTGTTACTGTATCCATGACAACCAAACCGCAAGATATCAAACCGAAACTCATAAGCAGGTACTACTGAAATGAAAGTCCTTCTTTACTTAAAAATTCGTAAAAATTCTCCTAATTTATATTTTCCCCCCGTTCTTCTTTTAAAAGTGGGCGAATTGTGTGCTCCGTCTTTTGTTCAAATATAAAAAAGTTATGACAGATAGAATTCAAGATGCAGCAGTTTTAAAAATATTTTTCGAAAGTCGGCGTCAAATTTAATTTTATTTGAAAAATTCCCAAAAATCTGCAAATTATGTTACACAGTCCGAACAAATAGTTTTTAAAAGAAAATTTTCTCCTCTATACGATGATGTAAATATCGTTTTCTTGCGAGCGCAATTACCGGCGCTATTATGTATTACGCAAGAAAAATCGCTAAAAATCGGACAAAACATAAAATAAAACATTTTCTAATTCGAATTTCGAAAAAATCGCTTCGAGGTGTGTCGAGACCCGTCTCGGACAATTTCCGTACAAAATTGGGTAGGTCTACGATCACCCGTTTCGGAGCTACGCGAGACACAGACAGACAGACAGACAAACGGACAGTTTACACTCTGTTTTATTTATATAGATTGATGAAGAAAGCGCCCTTTTGCTGCTTTCGGAAGGCGTATACCTTTTTTAAAGGTCCTGTGAGTAAAAAAAAAGTTTATTGTTTATTTATTGATTTTATCCTAGTATTTTTGAGTGTTTTTTATTAATAGTATCATGTTCAATAAAGCTGTAGACGTTGATTCTTTGCGCCATGTAACCGTTTTCAAAAGAGCTCACTGCAATGCTGTTTATGAGTTTATTTTCAAATGCAAGAAGGATTAAGTTTTTAACACAAACACACCTCTCTCTCGTGCAACATGGATGAACGAAATAGAATTAATATTCTTGAAAAAGTGCTAAATTACATCTCGGAGGTTGCTGTAGATGGTTCTATTGACAAGGCAGAAGCAAGAAGACAGTAAATAAAGGGAAATGCATCTCTGCAATTGAACATAAATGCTGTCATTTCATGCAATGTGGCTGAAAGTTTCAACTCTAATATTTTTCCTTCAAGAAAGTTCGTGTCGTTGCTATTTCAGCAGTTGCGCCATCCAAATCGATATTGCAGGAATTTGCCAGACACCTGAGGTGCTGCATGTTGAACGAATTGCTGGTCATGAACTTGATAACTTTCATACTCTCTTACAATTGTACGCTCTCTGGGCTGAAGCGTAAATTCAGTTCTGCTATTGTTTGATCAAAGGCATCCTGGTGCATCATTCAGAGTAGTTCTTGTTGCAACATTTCTTTTCAATGGTGAGAATATAAGTGTCGTCCTACAGATTCAGTCATGGTGAAATCTGTGAAATGGATTGGAACCACACATCTACGTTTTGGAGTCAGAATCGCTACAGTCTGCTGTCCAGAAGATAGCATTGTCTTAGACGATTTGTATAAGGTGTCAAAATGTTGAACATTTCAATGCTTTTCTATTTCTTCTACAATGCTGGCAACAATTTCACTCACTTGCAGCAGGTCGATAGCTTTAGACTGCAGTGCACTACTAGCGGAATCTAAGAAGGATAGAAGAGAGTGCAAAAGAGTTCCAAGAAATACAAACCAAGGAGTTTTAATTTGGGAAAGCAGTCCAGTTGCTTCCATTGAAGTATCACTAGAGTCAACACACTTCTGAAGAACCTTGATAAATTTTGAGTACTTATTTAGTATCGATACTGTATATCGGTAATGCCCAGACCATCTCTGAGGCAACAGACGATGCAGTGCTTACTCCTCACACACATTTTCATTCACTCGAGCCTAGCAACCAACTTCCGCGTAACAATTAACAGTTATCGTAATGTATTTCAAAAAAACATGATTTTTGGGTACTAGCTGAGGATTTCTGCTTACAAATGTACTTGAACATTTAATCACTTGTTACTTGAACATTTAATACTTTTCCAATAAATATCATTTTGCTATTTGCATTTTTTCCTTTTGTGGCCAGTAGTGTATACTATATTTATAGTTTTCTCGAAAATTGTGCATAAGTGATTATCAAAATTTTGTGTCGTGTAATATTACAATTTTCACTGATACAGGCATTTGAATAAAATGGTGTGATAGAATAAATTTTAATTTAGTTAAAGTAACCGTGCAAAAGTTACCGTACAAATTTGCGTCGTCTGAAATGTTGCTGTAATATATTTATCGAAACTGTAAGATGAATAAATGCATTTAATAATAAACTTTTTATGTGTTTGAGATATCGATAACGATGCAGATGCCTTAAGATTCAACGATTTTCCTTTCTTTTTTTAGTATCTAATATAGGCCCAGAACTCATTTTACAGCTGATTAAAAAAAAAAAAAAAATTCCAAAGCTGACCGATAAGAAATATTTCTCAAGTAATGCTCACAAGAAAAGCTAGTGTATACTTTATACTTGATTTTGATTTGATATTGGGAGTGGATAAGGCTGAATGCTAAAAGAGAAATCGTTAGCTGTAAACAAATCAAGATGCAATTAGTGATAGGCTGATACCAAGAGAACACTTGACAACTTTATTGAAGTACGTAAACTCATAGTCATACCGTTTGCCGAAAACGTTTTGAGAAAAACATAAAAAATCTGATGGTTTCAGTGTAAAACTATCGACCAGAGCTAATCAGTAAACGCTGTGTATAAATATGGCGAGAATACTACTCGTGGTCTTAATTCTGATCTCTTCAGTGCTTGTTTACAGCAGTGGTAATATTTAAACCTTTTTGCTATATCGTACATCCTTTGATAAAATTATAAGATGTAATTTCTAGAGATTTTGTTTTAAATAATTATAAGTTACAGAATGAGAACTTTTAAACAAATATATTTTCAACATTCACGGCAAAAGTTTTTTCCACACTGCTTATCATGTAAAAACTTAATATTATTGTTTTAAATATGCTTAATATTTTTAAATGTGTAATATTTATTTTTCCCATTTATGTGTAATTTTGACCTTAGATTCTTCTTAAAACTATAGAAATAGGAACATTCGAACATTTCTATTTTAAATAACTTTATTTTAAGTGTAATAAAAAGTAAAAAGTAAAAATTTTTATCTAATTTTCATAATGAAAGCCTTTTTCTGAGACCGTATTTTTTCCCTATAACGCGTGCTTTTGAAGAAATTTTATTTTTAAAACTATTATTTTATGGATTTTTCTCTAACTTACTATTTGTATTCATTTTTTTGGCTTATGATATAGGGCCTACTACTTAATTTCAGATGATTTTCTTTGAAATCGTGTACATTAATTTTAAATTCTGTTTCTCAAAATCAGTCTTTACATAAATTGAAATACACTGGCCTTCAAATGTTAAGGAACAATATGTTTTTTGAAGCTCACAATTAAAAGAAAATGACGCTAACAGTAAAATTTATAGTTCATATAAATGATAAAAATGAACTTTATGCAAAAACGGTAGCTATCACATATTTTTTTATATAGAAAAGAACAGGCATATATGAGTGAGAGAAAAGTATGCAAATTTATAATTATGCCGAGTTATATATATATATATATATAACTCGGCTGTTCGAGCCTCGTCAGGGGGAGAACCCCCCCCCCCCCCTGAACCTTCCTAATTTTTTAGTTTCATTATTGCCATATTAAAACGATATAAATTGACTATGTCATTTTATCTCTCATCCCCTTTTTCTTTTTCTTTTATTCTTCCTATACATTTATTTCATCGACTGGAAGTAGGAGGGTTTCCTGATCTTTCCTTGCAATTGCAAAGTGGGTCGATGATAACTGGAGTAACTTATATAATTTTTAGTATCTATCTTAACGCACCCAAAATTTTACTTTTCGTTATTTGATATTGTTGAGAGAGCTTTAGGTTTAGGTGTTATCTCGCCGCGTAAATAGAGGAAAGCAGTGACCCCTTGCTGGTTAGCTATTTCCTGCGTTCCAAATAAACCAGGCGAAAAGAGAGACCGCCATTTTCCCACACACACGAAACGGACTTGGGGAAAGGGAGGAAGAATATTTTCCCTGCTTATTGCTGTACTTTCAAGTGAAATAGAAAATTTGTCATGCAGGGCTTTCATAAGCTATTTATTTATTTTATTATTAGATAGGCCACTTTTCAGTGTTTTGTAACTTCAATTTTTGAAACTTAAGAAAAATTTATTTGGCGTGAACCATAATTAATATGTACGTGTTTTAAAGTGTCAAATTCCATGTAGAATTTTTCATTTACGAAAAAGCTGCCTTTATTTTCTTCGTTTATAAGTAAAATAATTTAGGAATTAATTTACATTAGGTATAGTTGTATATATATATATATATATATATAGTACTATTTAAAAAAAGGAAAAAAATGGAAACAATAAGAGACACACACGCACACGCACACATATATACGGTCGACTCTCAATATCTCGAAGTTGGCTGGACCGGCAAAAAATATTCGATGTAACAGAAATTCGAAATATCGAGATTCAATTGTAAGTATGAAGTTCACACCCCAAAACACGAATTTAATTCTAACCATACTGTCCCTTTTTAATAAATGGTGCCAAAACGCGACAAAAGTTAGCGATCATTTATCAAAAATTGCAATTCTTGTCCGACTTTTAACATTTTATTAAGGCCTCCTCCTCTCCACGTTATCTGGCAAACACATTTGAAAAGTTCATGTCTACAAGATCGCGTACACACAAACCATAACCGGTGGGGGAAAATTATCTTTGAATGGCTTTTCAGCAAATGAACAAATCAAATTATTTTAAGTGAAAATTTGCACAATGGTTTCTGCGTAGGAGGTTATGCCTTGAGCGGCGGACTTTTCAAGGGTTTCTGACGTATTCAGGTTACATCTGGAGAAAACCTTCAAAAACTCCAGTTGCTGGGCGCAAAATTATGTTGCATTGTGTAGATATAATACACTTGCAAAAGATGGGTGAAACAGGTCAAAACCTCCTGAAATTTGTTCAAAATTTTATATTTTAATTCGTGTTTGTTGCTGTCAACTTCACGTGTTCCCAAAAAACAATTTCTTTATATATCGCTTTAGAGAAGGTAAACGTCACTAAATAATTTTTTAGCGAAATTTCTGAAAATTATGTCATTCAGATATCATAGCCCATATAGGAAATATCTATTTCTTTCAAGGTATTAGCTTTGTATTATAGGTTAGGTGAATTTTTTTTTTAATCGTTAAATTTTAGCAAAACAGGTTTAAACTAAATAATGGTTGGGGAAACGTATTCATAAAATATGCGTTTAAATTCGTGTTTTGGGGTGTGAACTTCATACATACAATTGAATCTCGATATCTCGACTTCGTTTATCTCGATTTTCGATAATCTCCAAGTTTTTTTACAGCCTCATATTGACCTAATGCATAATTTAAGAGAATTTTTTTCTCACTATCTCGAAGATACTAATCTATCATTCCGCTTATCTCGATATTTCCAGTTACTTAGAAATTTGCAAGCCCTGTTAACTTGCCGGAAGATGTCTTTAATGCTTTGTATAAAAATAATGATAAGTATAATATGAAATCGAAGCTAAAAAATGTAATTGTGAAAAATTATCTAGTACCCCAATCCTAAATAAAATTGGTCAATTAATGCTTTGATTCTGTGTATTATCTATTAATTCTTCTGAGGCCGAACACAGCAATACATTTTGGAGGGGTACCAAACGGTGATAAAGGCCGAATTTTTCGCAAAAGGACTTCACATTATCATTTTGTTAACAAAATTTTAAATTTCGGAGGAGGGGGGGACCCCCCCCTGGTCCACCTTGGTACCGTTTTGATTCTTCTAACATTATTACTAACGATCAAATTGCCCACTTATCATCAGAAAAGTAGAAACATTTTGCTTCGTAGAGTTTGATTTAATGAGGAAGTGGCGTAGCCAAGGGGGGGGGGGTTAGGGGGGTCATAACGCCCCCTTGAGAAATTTTTGACATACAAAATGTAAATTCTTCACTACATTATCACACACACGTATACATATATGTGAGTTGTAGTAGTCGTAACGCCCCCCCCTCCATGAAAAATTTCTGGCTACGCCCCTCATTCAGGGGTATATTTTTACCGTGTGTTAAACACGGTAAAAACATGCCCCTGAATAAGATATTATGTGCGATTTCCGATATCTCGAATTTCTGTTATATCGAATATTTTTTACCGGTCCAGCCGACTTCGAGATATTGAGAGTCGACTGTATATATGTGCGCGTGCGCGTGTGTGTCTCTTATTGTTTCCATTTTTATTCCTTTTTTTAAATTGTACTATATATATATATATATATATATATATATATAACTATACCTAATATAAATTAACTCCTAAATTATTTTACTTATAAACGAAGAAAATAAAGGCAGCTTTTTCGTAAATGAAAAATTCTACATGGAATTTGACACTTTAAAAACACGTACAGCTCTCCCGTCCATGTCCGGTGTACGGCTCTGAAACACAAATTATGTTTCGATACATACTGTGCATATTAATTATGGTTCACGCCAAATAAGTTTTTCTTAAGTTTCAAAAATTGAAGTTACAAAACACTGAAAAGTGGCCTATCTAATAATAAAATAAATAAATAGCTTATGAAAGCCCCTGCATGACAAATTTTCTATTTAACTTGAAAGCACAGCAACAAGCACGGAAAATATTCTTCCTCCCTTTCCGCAAGTCTGTTTCGTGTGTGGGTGAAAATGGCGGTCTCCCTTTTCGTCTGGTTTATTTGGAACGCAGGAAATAGCTAACCCATAGATCTTTTAAGGACTAGATAGGAAATCGCCATGCTTTGCTTCGACCACCAGGTCATGTGATTCGTAATCCCCACCCTCGAGTTGAGGACTGGGTTAATTGGCGGTAAAGCCTCTTTGCGTAGTTTGAGTGACAGCTTGTTCAGCAAATAGCTTTCAAGGCTTTCAACCTTGCTGGTATGATTGATGGCGATTACGTGCGTTTGAGTTCGCAGAGCCAGCTGAGAAGGAGGAAAAGAAAAAAAGAAAAAAAAAAGATTATTTAGGTAAGATGCAAAGTGAAATGGCGTAGCTCGATGATAATATTTATGTAGGATAATAAATATTTCAATCATATTTTTTAATTTTCGATCGTAAATTTCACTACATATTTTTCAAATAAAATGCTGCAGAATATGTTTGTATTTATCACCCTAATGTTTATATCATAGTATTTATTTATAGTAACGTGACCAAAATTTCTATTTTGAGGCAGCTAGTTAATTTTTAAAAGTCAAATAAAAGCAGAAACTAGTGCAATACAGTATTCTATTTTAAAGTTTTTTTTTATAGACGAAACAGTTTTGTTTTCATTGAAGGAACAATTACTATTCATAGTGTTCTTGGGCGCGCAGTTCCTTGGCCAATCAAATAGCGCGAAAATTTCGGGAGGAATATACGGTGAAAAGTGAGCCAGGTCATCTCTAAAAAGATAGCATCCAACCAGCGCTTTAACACCACTAAGCGACTGAATTGATTGATTGTACAAAAAATATATAAATGCGTGTGCATGTGAAAGTTGACACGAACGAATTACAGAACGGCAATGTCTATCTGTGGGATGCGTTTAATTTGGTTTTAAATTAAAATAATAAAATCATTTTTTAAAATGATTTTTGAAATTAAATCATTTCTTGTCTCTTCTTACTTGAAATTCTTGCGTAATTTCTTTATATAATAAGAAAATGCACTGCTGTTTCATGTAACTTATTCTGAATATAATAAAATTACATGTTATGTTGAAAATATTTTGTTTGTTCTTTTGATAAATACTTTAATGCGAAAAAAGAAAAAAAATAAATTTCTATATTAAAAAAATGTCCTTTGCATTTGTAATTTGAATATCTCAAAAAATGGACTATTTGTCGGAGGCTAGAAGACCCATGCTTTAAAAAGAATTCACACATGTAAGAGATTCACCCAAAGTGAAAATCGGATGAGTAATATTTTTTAAAATGATTTTTGAAATTAAATCATTTCTTGTCTCGTCTTATTTTAAATTATTGCGTCATTTCTTTATATAATAAGAAAATGCACTGCTGTTTCATGTAACTTATTCTGAATATAATAAAATTACTTGTTGAAAATATTTTGTTTGTTCTTTTGATAAATACTTTAATGCGAAAAAAGAAAAAAATAATAAATTTCTATATTTAAAAAAAAATGTCCTATGCATTTGTAATTTGAATATCTCAAAAAATGAACTATTTGTCGGAGGCTAGAAGACCCATGCTTTAAAAAGAATTCACACATGTAAGAGATTCACCCAAAGTGAAAATCGGATGAGTAATATTTCATTGCTATCGATCGAGAAAGAAATGTTGGCATCCTTAAGACAAAGATTTTTACGACATAATAATCGGAAAATATTCATCCAAAATAAGAATGGATTTTATTTTCAAATAATGGATGAATATTATTCTTTACTGTTCTGATAAGTACAATATCTGTACATATCAAAAATGTCCCATTTCCAATTAATAAATTTCTAAATAAATACTACTAATAATAACTATTTAAGATTATTTTTCATTTTTAATTATTAAATCTCTAAAATTAATAAATAATACAAATAACCATTTAGGATTTTTTTTTTTTTTTTTCAAACGTTAGATTATCTTATTTGCTTTGAAGTACATCCAAAATGTTCTTTATTCTTACACCACCTCATTAAAGTATTCGAGTGTAAGACAAATTTACTGTGTTAATGTGTTCGATCTTATATATATTGTGTTACATAAAAAATAAATTATAGTCCAATGACAACGTCTAGTATTTCTTTTGAGTTATGTGTTTTTTGAAAAATGAATCAGTAATCAACCGAATCAAATAAGAAATTCAGCTTAGACTAGAATACGATTTTAAAAAAATATATTTTTGTACTAAATATTTAACTTAAATGTTGATAAAATATATGAACATAATATTTTTGACTATTTGCATCACACCATGATCAAAATTTTCTTTTCGTCGGTCGTTTCATTAGAACTTACAACACAGTGTGTGGATGTGTGCTTGCGCTGGCGGGGAAGAGGGGGATAAATCTGTAAGCAGCGATGACCATGGTATATATTCACGCCTCGCCCCTGTTACTCCTTTCAACTCTACCGCAGCTTTTGTGAATATTCTTTCAATTACTTTTAAGTAGACAAGCCAAACAGAAAAATCCACTATACTCTATTAAGTACATCCCATGTATTCATAAAAAAAGTACCATTTTAGTGCAAACCATAGAACAGAAGATCTATGGTGTAAACGTGCTATGTACAAAAGAGTCGTAGTCGTTTGTCAAACAACTAACACACGAAGCGGCAAAGATGTTTAACAAGTACTTGAAAGAGATCATTTTCGCGACCCGAAGGGAGATCTGGAAAACGGAAAACGCCCACCAGTAGGAAATCTATCCCTCCTTCCGCCCGTCCTCCCGTAGGTGTTGCGGTCGGAATCTCCATACTCATTTCTCTTCTACGTCCCTATCCTAGTTCTATGAGCTAACCCATAGAACTAGGATAGGGACGTAGAAGAGAAATGAGTATGGAGATTCCGACCGCAACACGTACGGGAGGATGGACGGAAGGAGGGACAGATTTCCTACTGGTGGGCGTTTTCCGTTTTCCAGATCTCCCTTCGGGTCGCGTATAGACAGCTGTCACGGAGTATGGATTCATTTATCACTAAAGGACTAGAAAAGCGCTCTTCGCCGCAAAAAGTGCATGGGATTAGAGGGATGAAGAAAGAAATATACACGTATTTTAGACATTTGCGGTTTTATACTTTTTGGATCAAATTAATAGTAGTAGCATGATTATTATTTTTTTTTTTTCTATAGTGATACACTGTGACACATTTCAGATCTTGAGATAAGACTCAATTTCTTTCATAGATTTTTCAGGAAAGGTAAAAATTTGACTTTTTTTTTTTTTTTTTTTTTTTTTTTTTTTAATGGAGCATTTCCCTATGCGCAGGAAAAATCAAATTTAAAATGCATGTATACTTATAGTTAAATATACTTAAAATTGCAAATGAAGTGAAATATATTTTTTACAGAATGAAGGATTTCTTTTAAAAATAAGTACATATCTAGTATTTTTTTTTTTGTTTGGTTTCAAATTGTAATTTAAAAGATCATGATTACATATGTATATTAATACATACGATTGTAAACATTTTAAACGTTTTTCTCGTCCAGGTTTAATACGAATCCATTTATATTAACACCAGTTACAACTTGGAAAGTTTCATTAAAATAAGACACATACAGAGAAATTTGGTTGTTATAGACAGTTTATGAAAAATTATTTTTGAGTAAGCACGGTTTAAAGTTACCTTACTGTTTTTAGCATAAGTTTCAGTAACCTAAGTTTAATTTGTACTTTTTATCTTTTTTTAAAATAAGAACTCATTTATTTATAACTTAGTTTTTCAGGATTGTATTTGTAAGGCGCGCTAACTTGAGCAGATTAATTTATCTTACAAATCTGCCTTTTTTAAACATAATTAAGCCATAATTTTTAAAATTTTAATTTTGAAATATTCCACTTTCTTGTTTACGACGCTTTTTAATTTTTAAAATTTTCATTAAATAAATTGCACATACTATATGATTGTAAAACTTATTTTATTTCATTACTAGCTGAAGTACCCGTCCTTGACGGCAAATTTCCAAAATTTCCAAATGCAAATTTCCAAAAAGTAAGAACTTTCGTCAGCATGGTAGGAGTACACAGAATGGATGTAGTATGTTGCCAAAGTAAAGAAAGCGAAGTTATAATTTTTATGTATGTACATTCATAATCACTTTTAAATATTTTACTGGGGTGCGCGTAAATTGATCTTTACATTCCTTTCCAAAATTCTGCACCCCCTCCTTATTCGGTTGGAGTTTAAAATATTATTAAAGAATGTTTGTCATGCAAAATATTATTACAAAAAAGAAAACAAGCGTTTATTTAACATTCATGAGATTTAATAAAATCTCACTCAACAAAAATCAGCTAATAGCAAGCATAAATCGACGAAATTTGACAACACATTTTAGAAAACTACAGTTTAGAATAGAGAGAGGGGGGCGCATTTTAGGTTGTAATTTAAACAATTGCACAAATTGGTGTCAATAAGCACAGAAGTAATTGAGATTTTCAATTGAATAAAAACTGAAAAGACCCACTCTTTACATCCTTAATCCTTTTATGACTCTCACCCCTTTTTGCAAATCTATAGAAATGTATATGAGAAAACATGACGCATATTATCTGATGAACATGGCTTGGAATACATATTTACAGTATTCCAGCTTCCTCAGTCGTCGATGGCCCACGACAATATGTTGGATTATGTCTACAGCAGTATGTGTATGTAAACCCTTGCTTGAACTTGAAGGTTTCCTTTTTAACAACTCGAAAACATATTGTACGGCAATCACATTGTGTTGAAGTGCAACTGTTTATGTCGGCATCCTATGTTGGCATTCAGCATCGCAGGGTGCAACGATACACTAGTGTACTGGTAATTCTTACCATACTACTTTAATGATTTTTATACACAATAGGCTTTTATAAGCTCGTCTTTGCACGTTCGTGTGTGCCTGCTTCATATTACCCTTTACTTAGGCTGTCATATGACTAATGATCTCTTTCAAGTACTTGTTAAACATCTTTGCCGCTTCGTGTGTTAGTTGTTTGACAAACGACTACGACTCTTTTGTACACAGCACGTTTACACCATAGATCTTCTGTTCTATGGTTTGCACTAAAATGGTACTTTTTTTTATGAATACATGGGATGCACTTAATAGAGTATAGTGGATTTTTCTGTTTGGCTTTTCTACTTAAAAGTAATTGAAAGAATATTCACAAAAGCAGCGGTAGAGTTGAAAGGAGTAACTTATCTGATTCTTTCGATTTATTCTGATCGTTCGGCGTTCTTGAAATAAATATTTTTCAGGCATTGCTATATTACAAAACAGCTTTAAGCACATGCAGTGTTGTAGTCCTAAGAAAAAAAGTGGGGGGACGCACATTTTTGACGAAATTTTACCTAAACTTATCGAATTCATTAAATGTAATTATTCCTTAAAGAAAAAGAACCAATAAAACTAATTTAACCATCATTTGTTTATTAGTTA
Source organism: Cheiracanthium punctorium (assembly GCA_038373885.1). Classification (NCBI taxonomy): domain Eukaryota; kingdom Metazoa; phylum Arthropoda; class Arachnida; order Araneae; family Cheiracanthiidae; genus Cheiracanthium; species Cheiracanthium punctorium. The sequence continues at coordinate 178,187 of JAWZYV010009895.1, read as the reverse complement.
ATTAAAATGAGCTTATTGTTAAATTATTGATTACTTGTTAATAATCTAAACTAAGTCTTTTTGATTAACCGTGTAAGCTACTTAATTTGTTGTTGCAAACACGTATATCGGATTTGTGTGCTTGGCTCGAAGTCCTCTTATAAATCCTCGTCAGAAGAACAGCACAAGGGGGGGGATGCCCTCCGTGGTGGTCTTTCTAAGGGGTCCTAACCCGTATTCACGCTAAGTTTCGGAAAGAACCACGAAAAACTCCGAACTGTTACGGACGCGCGATGGGAGCTACTTAATTTTTTCTATTTACATTTATCAACAATCCATTGTTGTTGTTGTTATTGTGAACACATATAGCGGATTTGTGTGCTTAGCTCAAAGCCCGCTTATAAATACTCCTCAGAAAGACCACACAAGGGGAGGTGCCCTCCGTGGAGGTCTTTCTAAGGGGTCCTAACCCGCATTTACGCAGTTTTGGAGAGAATCACGGAAAACTCCGAACGGTTAGTCGACGGACGCGCAATGGGACCCGAACCCGGGACCTTCACACTTCACCCATACCATTTACAGTAACATAAATACTGTGCCATGATGAAGCAACAATCCAATGTCACTCAAAGTGACAGATTTTCTTTAGGATTGGTACATGACTATTCGCTATCCCGATTTTCATATAAAAGGAACATATAAAAGGAAATAACTTTCTTAGTGGAGCAAAGTGAAGATCTCACTATAAATATAATGAGCAGATGTTCTTTATTTTCGAGGACGCCTTGACTACTGAAAGCAAATATTTAAATACCAAGAACACTATGAATAGTAATTGTTCCTTCAATGAAAACAAAACTGTTTCGTCTATAAAAAAAACTTTAAAATAGAATACTGTATTGCACTAGTTTCTGCTTTTATTTGACTTTTAAAAATTAACTAGCTGCCTCAAAATAGAAATTTTGGTCACGTTACTATAAATAATTACTATAAACATTAGGGTGATAAATACAAAAATATTCTGCAGCATTTTATTTGAAAAATATGTAGTGAAATTTACGATCGAAAATTAAAAAATATGATTGAAATATTTATTATCCTACATAAATATTATCATCGAGCTACGCCATTTCACTTTGCATCTTACCTAAATAATCTTTTTTTTTTTTTTTTTTTCTTCTACTCAGCTGGCTCTGCGAACTCAAACGCACGTAATCGCCATCAATCATACCAGCAAGGTTGAAAGCCTTGAAAGCTATTTGCTGAACAAGCTGTCACTCAAACTACGCAAAGAGGCTTTACCGCCAATTAACCCAGTCCTCAACTCGAGGGTGGGGATTACGAATCACATGACCTGGTGGTCGACGCAAAGCATGGAGATTTCCTATCTAGTCCTTAAAAGATCTATGAGCTAACCAGCAAGGGGGTCACTGCTTTCCCCTATTTACGCGGCGAGATAACACATACACCGAGCTTTAGGCGAGTAGGGTTGCTGTATTTCGCCTGGTAACCCTATTGGCGAGTCATCCAGAGTGGATAAGAATCCCAGGCTGTTAGGCTTATGTTTAAAATTATTCTTTTTTCCACTTTCACATTCGCTAGCCCAGAGCCCGATGCGTTTACACCTTTTACAAGTTATTCTTGGTGCATCCTTAATTTTATATGAGTCCGTGTTTTATGTTTCCATGCTACGTAATTACCTTTATCCAGCGTTTCAATTCGCCAAGTTCCAGTCGCCAAGTTTGAGGATGAATGATGCTGCCTTGAAACGAACGTTAAAAATCCGCAAACAAATAAATTAATCCGTCTGGTGTCCATAACCTTTTAGAAATGTTAGCAGAGTTATGGCACAAACATAGTAAGCGTGGGATTTTAACATAACATTTACTTTATTAAATTAGAACGGAAGAAACAGGCACATCACATAACAAGGTAACATCAAGAAGGAAAAAAAAGTATAGAAGAAGAAAAAAGAATGCGTGCGCGAGCACAGTTACAGTTAAGTAGATAAATGTTTATTGAGGGATACAGAATTCAGGAGGATAGGACATTGCACCGTAAAAAAATAAACAATTCAATACTCAACAATTTTCTTAAGCTGTTGAAATTTTTATGATTGTAACCCATTTATAGAAAAATACATGTGATGCATATTCTACAGCTTACGAAATATTGTAACAATAGATTAAAGCTGTTGTGAACTAATACTATTTAAATATATGTAAAATACTCAATATATTATATGTCGGATATTTTTATGTCGCATTTTTGGGACACATTTTTCGGACAATTTTCAATAAAAGGGGTGAGAGATAAAATGACATAGTCATTAATATATAACTATATATCTCAAGCTTTCGTAATTACGGCTCGTAATCAAGCTTTCGTAATTCGTAATCAAGTATTTCATTTCGTAATCAAGCTTTCGTAATTCGTAACTTTGGTTAGCAGATTTGTTGACAATAGACAGTAGGATTTCGCAGTGTCTGAGAGAAGCCGTTTGCCCTTTTCTTTTAGGTGGCAAACGGTCGGATAGATGGAAATGGGGTTGTCACAAGTTGATGCTTCTAGGCGTCTTAATGTGTCTCGAAGTGTGGTCCACCGTCTCTGGATTCAATTTCGAACAAAAGCTTCTGTGTTCAGAAGACATGTTCCAGGCTGACCACGAGCTACAACACCTACAGAAGAGCATTTATAGCTCTTTCGGACCGAAGGAGAAGAAGCATTTCTGTGCCGCAACGTGTTGCAGACCACTTTGTAGCATCAGGGAGAAGAATACCGGCTAGTACTGTGCGAATGCGTCTTCACAATGCCGGTCTCTATGCAAGGCGACCAGTGACCAGTTGTGTTTGCCCCCCCCCCCCCAATCGACGGCAGAGAAGGAAGGGCCCGATTATCTTGGGCAAGAGAACACGTTTCCTGGGGCTCTACTACCATGGTGTCGTAGAATATCCGTGACGGATATTTCTCGCTCACGGATAGTCAGATACTTCGAATAAATAGCCGCGACTCTCCTTTTGGCGCTACCACGATGAGTGTCGAATAAAACAAGCGAGTATTTTTGTGCTTACTAGAGGTCTATTCGACACTCAGAGCGATCAACCAATCAAAACACTAGGCTTTCCGCCCTTTTTCATAAACGTCTTCAGAATTTCCGAATTCACCTTGAACTTCAGAATTCACCTTGTCTTCAGAATTTCCGAAGACTCCGGAGACATCCATCACGAGTGGAAGCCCGTTTTTGACAGACCCAACATGCTAGGGAGAGGGGTCCTTTTGTGGAAGTACTTGACACTCCACGATTCACACAATAAAAACCCATCCATCTCGTACTCCCCGATACCGGAATGCGAGTTTTCGCCTTCATCCAACGTGTCGGGAAAAAACAGCAATATTTCCGATAGTCAATACGACAGTGAAACTATCACGATACGATCGTAGTAGGCATATCGGATATTTCTCGGATTGTGACGTCATGAGAAGAGAAGGCTCGATATATTCGCTAGCGAAAGCTTTCCGATACTACGGTGGTAGAGTCCCTGGACCAGACAGCGATAGGCGTCTGTACTCCTTGCAAAGGAGTTCAGATTCACACTGGAGAGTGATTCAGGACGTCTGCTGATCTGGAAAGAACAAAGCACCAGATACCATCAATCCAATATTCTTGAAAGGCACAGTTACTAAGGTAGTGGAATAATGGTTTGGGCAGGGATCTCAGTCGGTGGTCACACTGACCTGCATGCGTTCCAGGGAGGAACTCTGACTGGTGTGAGATATCGGGATGAGATCCTTGATCCATATGTCCGCCCATGTGCTTGGGCAGTTGGCAATTATTTCATTCTGATGGATGATAATACACGACCTCACCGAGCTGAAGTTGCTGAGGAATATCTTGAGGGTCTTGGTTTAGAGCGAATGGAATGGCCAGCTCAATCTCCACACCTGAATACGATAGAGCATCTTTGGACTATCTTAGTAGACAGGTTGCTACTTTAAGTCCACCTCCAAGGTCTTTAGGAGAGCTGGAACAAAGCTTACTCCGTATATGGTCTTCGCTTCCCATTTCGGTAAACGACAACTTAATTGACAGCATGGAATGTCGATGCCTCCAATGCATTTCAGCATATCCCTTATTAAAACTCATTTTTGAATTTTTATTATGTTTCTATGAAATTTTACCACATAAAACTGTGATATATTATTTTTTCCAAGAGTAGACTTTTCAAGGGAGATTGCTTTTTTTTTTGTTGTTGTTGTTGTAAATCATTTTTACGTTTTCTTATCTAAACTTCTATGTTGCAGTCAATACATAACTGTTTTGTGCACATTTCATCCAAATTTGGTGTTTCTACCTTCATTCATTTGCAAATTAGGCGCAAAAAACCGGGTGTTCCTTAACTTTTGGAGGCCAGTGTATCTTTGGAGCAAAGGCTGATCGGGTCGACAAAATTTTTGTTAATTCAACGAAGTATTTTGTTAATTGAACAAAAAAATTGTCAAAAACCAACAAAATTATTTGGTTGAAATAGCACATGAAATTTCGTTGAATTCAACAAAACAATTTTTTTCTCAGTGCAAACAAATGGTATTCCTGCACCGTCAGACCATTCATTTTCCCATTTTATACGGATGCATAGAGGAACACATAATTAAAGAGTCGTTTCTATTTTGAACGACTTTATGCATTTTTCTGTAAAATAACCAGTGCCGAATCAAGACAGCACGGGGTCTGTAGCAAATGTTACCCAGAGGCCCAAGGTTCAGTGGCGCCCCATAAAGGAGGGGGGGGCACCACTTTTACATTAAAGTTACATAGATAAATTAATTTTAAAAAATAGTGCTAATTAGATTATAAATGAATTTAGAGCTAATTAATTGGTAAGGCATGCACTTTTTCAAGGCCATACCTGGTGGGTATGGACCTCTCCCTCCTCGAAAATTATGATTTTCGTCAACAAAATGATTATGATTAATAGAGGTACGAAATTTTCGCAAATAAAAAATATAAATTTCGCAGAAAAAAATTAAAATTTCGGTAAAATTTCCATAAACTACTTATAAAACCTTTTTTACACACATAAAAATTTTTATGCAATATTATTTAAAAACTACATTGTTGTAATTTCAACATTTGACTGTTTTAGAAACTTCGTCTGTCCGTAGAGACGACATTATAACTACTAAAGTGTTCTGGCTTTATGCTATTATTTGAACTCCAAGCTCCCTATAAAAGACAAAGGTTAAGCAAAAATTAGAAAGAGCATTTATTAGCTCACAATATGTCCTTAACATTAGGATCTTCATTCCTGTTTATTGATGGTAACGTTAGGCGATGAAAGTTTGTGTATCTATCCATGAGCTTTGAGGAAGTGCTCTGAAGAAAAATGCCTGAAAAGCTTTCGAGCAACATAATTTAATGTGGTCATACTTGCAGCCTGGGGTCGAAATTTGCGGTTGCCCGCTTGCCCTAGACAATCAGATATTTCAATGGGCAAGTAAAACAAAAAATTCGGTTGCCCCTCGAGCAATCAAAAAAAATGTTTCTTCTTTTTTTTTTTTGCTTAAGATATGTTTTGCTATTTCACCAGTAGCAAGAAACATTCTTTATCAGGTACTGAAGAACATATTTAAAGATAGATCATTCACTGAATTTATGAACTTTTTTAATGTTAAAATTTGGCCCAGAAAGTAAGAAGAAACATACATGACAAAGAAATCATCCAGTGTATCACAATATTTGAAGCTGTTTTGCGAGAAAACAACTGTTCACTTGAAAGCATCGTATGCAAATGGATCAATTTTAAACAGTTTTTGTACATAAAATATATGGATGTTTCTAAGTGTAATTGGAATTCGTAAAAAGACATGGATATTGACAATTTTTCATTTTTGATAGACTTGCTTCTTAGTCTTCCAACTCAGAGTGCAGATTGGGAGCGGAATTTGTCTGCCATGAAAAGGATTAAAAATGATTGGCGGAGCGAACTACGCTCTGTTGTTACAAAAGCCTTAGTAAGAATTAGAATAACATTATCATCAGCAGATATCAAAGATTTTGATCCGGAAGAAGATATAAGCAAGAGATTAAGTGCGAAGCAGAGAAAACCATATTACAAACTTTAGAAAAAGCAAAAACTAGGATTCAGACAATCCTCTATGAATAAAGATATGGGTAATAAAGATACTGGTACAGAAGAGATTTGCTTTTCATTGTTACACTCAAAAAAATTGCTTAGCGAAAATTTAAGGACAACAAACTTTACTTGAGGACAACCAAAATGATTTGAGTGGTTGCCCAAGGGGCAACTTAAAAAAATCATAAGATTCTACCCTTGCTTGCAGCCACATATGGACAAAATAATTAACCAATGCGAAAATAGACTTCATTTGTTGTATTTAATTTCAAGTGTGAAAAAGGAAAGTTTTTTCAGGTGCAGCTTTTAAAGTTGTGTTTGGATCCGAATCCCCTGACCAAGATTTGTTTTCAAGCCTTCTAAGTTTCTCCACAAATGGTAAGCAAATGGGTATCTCGAATCTTCTAATTCTTTAATTAATTTCATTGATTTTTTGCCCAGCGTAAATATGAAACTTATTTAATTCTTGAGTTTACGTTTAAGAGATTTTTTAACGTAATTTTCTTTTTTTAAGCTAATTTTGCACCTGTTCACAAAAATAAGAAAATTTCGCTTCTTATATAGCGTCTATTCATAAATTGCTTATATTTCGCACTTATTGGCAATTATAACAAAATTTCGCTTAAATTTGCATCTATTACTTAACAACGAAAATTCCGTACCTCTAATGATTAATAAATTAAAGTCTTTTCTTGAAAAATTTTGCCTTTTGTACAGTTCCTTCCTTGCAATTTTTTCCTGGTGCTGCACTTTCTGTTCCAGGGTGTTTTAACTATGCTTTTTCGTGGTATTGCTATCTTTAGAAAACTCATGCAGTTTCGCGCAAATGATCAGTTGATTACAATGGCGTACCTAGGGGGGAGTAAGGAAGGGGCATATGTCACCTGGCCTCACACCCTAAGGCCGCCAAATTGCATGTAAAACTTCTCCTTTGCATTTTGGCAAATCGGAGGGGGGGGGGGGGGCTCAAAATCTTCAGTTGTCCCCTGGCACTCAAAACCCTACTTAGCTACGCCTCTGGCTGATTAGCTAATGCAGGCATGCAACAGCCACACTAAATTTATATAAATTCTTTGAGTTATCTGCAATTGATTCACAGTTCACTAGGCCCTACCATGGCGTAGTGAACATGGTAGATGGCTCAAGTGTGAAGATGCCGCATTCGGGCCCATCACACGGACAACTCTCTAACGTTCTGGAGTTTTGGGCGGTTTTCTACAGATGTAACATGATTACACATTAGAGCCCCTGAAAAAGTCGTACGTTCGAAGCACCAATCCTTAGGCAGATAGCCCTCGAGTAGCTTTATTTAGTACACAATATACATACAGATCACTAACATATTTACAGATGCAGATGCAGAAATTGTCTCAACGAAAGAAAAAATTACATATTTATCTTTTGATTAAAAGAAACAGTGAGAGAAACCTTGGTGAGGACGAGGAATTGAAAAATTTCAAGATAAGGGTGCGGGCCCCGTAGCCTTTGCTACTTCTGCTATATGGCTAATCCGGCACTGAAAATAACATTTCGAATTTTACCATTTACCTGATATTTTGGCCATTCTTGTAGAAAAACAAATGTAAACATCTTAGCTACCTTATACACTTGGTCCTCGATTCAAGCGAATTTTCACAATTTTCAATATGAAAAGTGCATTCGATGATTCGGCATTGATCCCTGTTGGATTCATAAAGATTTAATCAGTAAGTCATATTTTTCAACTTATTGAAAATTGTTTTTATATAAAGGTGTATCCGCAATCAATTTTAACCGTATACTAATCCCATAGCCTGTTCATATATGATAAATAACTTTTCTCCTTTTTCGAATTTCAGACACAAGTAGAAAACCTGGATTTTGTCCTTGGAATCCACCTGTCCGGTCCCCCATTTCTACTTTCCGCTGTTACAATGGTGAAATCATCAGTCGCAATCTTGTTTGCGATGGCAGGTATCACTGTACAGATCGTTCTGATGAGGGTTGCAGTAAGTACTCATATATATAGCATTTTATAAATTAAGCTTTTTCGAAAAAAAAGGACAAATAATAAACAATTTTTTTTTTTTCAAAATTCAATCGACTTCAAGAACTAACAATAAAACGTAAACTACATTACAATTGACAATTTTATAAACTTGTTTTTTTTTTTTTTGTTTTTTTCCTGTCATTTTCGATTATCTGAAAAAAGGAATGCTTAACAGCATAGAAAAATACATTGGCTACTCAGAATCTACCTGAATATAAAACAGTTTACTGATTCCAATTCAATTAAACCGTTCCTGAGAAATCGGTGACAAAATTTATATCGAGGAAAAGGTGTAAAAATAGGCGCAGCTGCAAATATTTATACCCCTCGCCAAGTGGCTATAGGAGATGCTGAAGACTGCCCACCAGGACTGTAAAAGGAGTCACTTATTGATGCATGATAATAGAGAGCAGTTGAAACCATTCTTACTTCCTTGTATGGAGTATAAGAAAGTAATGTGATCCCGAAAAATTTCGAGGGCCAAAATTCGACGAAAAAAATCTGATGTGGACAACACCTGACTTTCTTGCATGTCTATTAAATCAAAAATAGTTTCGGCGCACTTCATCTAAACTTATTTCGTTTGAAAGAGACAAAATGCAGCAGTAATACCAAGGTTTAGCAATTTCTACCCAACTATTTGGATATCGCCATCCTGGATTAAATTTGAAAGATATGTTTTTGGCACCTAATTTGGCGATATTTTGCCAAAAGCTGACAAGCTTGAGATAGTTTGCGAGATTTTGGTGCTAGCCAAAGTAGTCATTGACCACAGACTTATAATGCGAATGTAGGCGATCTCCTAAGGCCCCGCCCTTAAAGACTCCCCACTCCTGGGCCATTTTATTTTTATTTTTCTATCACATTAGACCGAGCTAGGTGGATGGTTGCGATATATCCCGAAAAAAAAGCCGAGAATAAAACTAATATGTACTAACTTACATAAGACATGATAGAAAAGAATCCCCGCTCTTGCGCTTCGCCTGGGGCCCCGCAAGCCCCCCTGGCCGGGCCTGTCGCCAAGCTGGGTTCAATTTGAAAGATTCGCTTCTGACACTTAATTTGGCGACATTTTACCAAAAGGCGACAAATTTGAGATAGTTTGCGAGATTTTGGGGATAGTCAAAGTAGGATTGACCACAGACATTCAATAAATTGAATGTATCCATACACCTTCATACATTTAAAGTCATTTGGCTGACCCTGTAAATAAATTATCCACTCGAGTGAAATGAAAAAAAGATATGCACAGTTAGATGTTACAATAGTTCTAAATAAAAAATTTCAACATTCTACTGTTAAAAGTTATGCGAAATTACTTTCGGCGCCAAATTTGGCGATATTTCTGCAAAACTCACCAAGGGTAACGACAAATGGTGAGATTTCGGGCATGGCCATAACAATTACTGTCTATCGCCAAAACTCGCCAAGGACGATGACAAATGCCGATATTTCGGGCATGGACCAAATGACTGATTATCGCTAAATTTGGCGATACTTCGGCAAAACTTGCCGTTATCTATGACAAATGGCGAGATTTTTGGCATGGACCAAACAATGACTGACTTCAGATGTAAATATATTTACGATGCCCATAGACATTATGTATTGAAATTCTTTTGGGTGGTTCTGTAAATAAACTCTAATGTAAATTGGAACCAAAAATCGAGGTGCGCAACTAGATATTACAAAAATCTTATACACGAAATTTCAACATTCTACGACTAATAGTTTTTTGAGATTTGAGATTTAAGTGCATACACAGTTGCTTGAGATAGTTTGCGAGTCGCCAAAGGCGCCAAGCTTGGCGACTTTTGGCGTATTTTTTGAGGGAGGAACGTCACCATTTTCGGACCATTACCTAACTATATGGTAGGACGGTATTGTGCTAGAAATGGATGGATGTCCCTAAAATTGCCATTGACCGTAATGTGTTGGAAATCTTTTGAGTGTTCTTGTAGCAGCACTATAAATGATAAAGACACTTTTTTTGATGGAGAAATTCATTTGTAACCCTTAACGACATATACCACTTCTGAGTCGTTTGAAATAGCCTACCTCTAAAGAATTTCTGCCCCTGGAGCGCAATGTATTTAAAATCTTTTGGGTGGCCCTGTATATAAACTATTCAGTCGATTGGGGCTGAAAGAGGAGGTGCACAACTAGAGGATACAACAATCCTAAATATAAATTTCAACATTCTGCGTTTAATAGTTTTTTGCGAGATGAGATATGCGACTTACATACATATGCACGTACGTACAGACGGGATGGAAAAACTGGTCAAAATAGACTTGCGGTCGGTCAAACTGGGTTGCACACACATTTATATGAACGTGCATGCTAGTTGCATCACAAAAATTCTTAAAAGTAAATTTATAAGTAGTCAAAATCGTTTTTCTTTTCGTCGAAATCTGGCACCTGAAAATTTAAGGGATTGTTGTAACATGTAGTTGTGCACCTCCTTTTTCAGTCCCATTTGACTGGATAGTTTATCTACAGGGCCGCCCAAAAGATTTTAAATACATTACTCTCTATTGGCAGAAATTCATTAAAGCGTATTTTAGAGGTATTAGTCTATTCCAAACGACTCAGAAGGGATATATGCTGTTAAGGGTTAGAAAATAAATTTCTCCATCGAAAAAAGTATTTTTATCATTTATAGTTCTGCTACAGGAACATTAAAAAAATTCCAACATATTACGGTCAATGGCAACTTTAGGGACATTCATCCATTTCAAGCACAATACCTTCCTACCATATAATGGTTCGACCACGGTCAATTACGTCAAAACTTGCCAAGCTTGGCGACTTTTGGTATACGTGTGTATGTATTTTAACTCTCAAATCTCAAACAATTAGTCGTAGAATGTTGAAATTTCATATATAAAATTGTTGCAACATCTAGTTGTGCATCTCGATTTTTGGTTACAACCTACTGGAGAGTTTATTTACAGGACCACCCAAAAGAATTTTAATACATTAATGTCTATGGACATCTTCAATATATTACATCTGTAGTCAGTCATCTGTAATCAGTGTTTGGTCCATGCCCAAAATCTCGCCAAATTTTTAGTGAAAAATAATTTCGTATTTCTCATAACTCTAAAACTTCTCGTAAACTGTCGACATTTTGTATTTCGATCTACTGTAACCGTAGATCGAAAACTGTGCACATCTGCACAGATAAACTGTGCATATCTTTTTTGATTGTAAACGCCTGGGTAATTTATTTACAGGGTCACTCTGATTTTAAATACATTAAGGTGTATGGATACATTCAATTCTTCGAAAGTCAGTGGTCAATGACAACTTTGGCTATCCCCAAACTCTTGCAAACTATCTCAAGCTCGTCGGCTTTTGGAGCAATATTGTCGCGAGGAGGTAGGAACAACTAGATGAAAGGAGAACTCAAATCGAGATAACGTAATTTATTGACAGACTGCTAGCAACTACACTTGGCTGTGAACTCCCTACAACTGGCGGGAGCTCAGCTTTTATACAATTATCGAATATTCGCGAAACAAATAATTTGCATATTAAAGAAACATGTAGAATAATCTAGAATTAACACGAAGAATAATTTAAAAAAACTATTTACAGGAACATGGCGAAATGGTTCCGAACCCGGGACCTCTCGCTTCGAAGCCCAGTGCTGTACCTCTGAGCCACCGGGACTCGTGAGAGATGCGGCATTATTGTCAAATTAAGTGCGAATTGGTATTTGTTCCGGATTTAAAACTTTTGACAGACATGTGAAATCGTTTTCTATGCATGTTCTTAAGGTTTGGTTAGTTTTAAATAATTTTACATTGATATTCCCAAAACGGAGATTCAAATCTACTTTTAGAAGCACGCCTTTACTCAAACGCACCTTTAGGTTACATGTAATAGTAGCCAACTTTTTTAGGTGCGGTTGGTATTAGTCAATTGCACTTGATATGATTTTCAATGCCCCGCTTCTTTTTCAATTCCTAATATTAGCTCACACTCTCCCTATATTTATCTTGTACAAATTTTCAATCGTTAATAAAATACTTTTTTATTCATTCACTGAAGTTCAAGTAAATTGTTTTAGACTTGTCCCAGACAACACAGCAAATTTGCATCAAACATGCAGTAAGCTTGGTTTATCAAGTCAATAAACTTGAATTAAGCTTGAAAATTTCAACCGTGTAAGCTTAATGCAAGCTTGAATGAAGTGTTCAAGTTTACACTTGCCCAACTTGCATTAAGCTTGACATTGCAAGCTTAATTATAACTTACTACACTCTAAAAAATTTTCCTAAATACTTAGGGCGCCGGTCGGCGAAATCGCCCCATATATTTTATTTTGCCACGCATTTTCCCTTCTACGCTGAAACTTTAAGTTATTTTAATCTGTTTCCGTCTAACGTCCGCGACTGGAATCGATCACGGTACCTAAGTCGTGGGAAGCCAGTGTCCGAACCACTTGCCAATCTGACTCCAGGCGACATGACAAAAGTTTGAAGTGACTGTTATGGTTGTCACGCCGTTTCTTGGTGAGATTGATCAGTATTGTCCATGCCGATCTACATCTTTTATTTTTCCATGGGATGAGTCAAAATTAAGATAATGTTATATTTGATTTATAGACTCTACTAATAGGAAAATAAGCATAATATAAACTTAAAAGCAGCACACGTTTTAAAACTTTCAATATCGCAGCACTCATGTTGGGCAATATTGGCCAAAATCGAGACAAACGACTGATTTTGAAATCAGTTTTGTAGTATATTTGTATTTTATTTTGAAGAATTTCAATATTTGGAAATATAGAATCTTTTTTTTTAATTCTATGGTCAAGTATATTTATGACTGATGATAAATTATTTATTATGTGGATGTGGCTTTCCAAATCAAGCAGTAATCAAGTTGTATTCAAGCTTGACAGTTCAAATGACTTAAATTCGGCGGGAAAATATTTGTTGACTCATTTTTTTTGTAATCTCCAAGTTTGCTGCAAGCTTAAAATGAATTGAACTGTCAATCTTGTATTAATACGTCAAATTCAAAGAAATGTCAAGCTTGATTTAAGCTTATGTGCTGTCTGGGGTAGTGCATGACACTGGATGTTAATACAGTTTTGGTTCCAATAGACTGCATAATTTATCTACAGGACCGCCCAAAAGATTCGAAATACATTGTGCCGAAATTCCTTAAATTCGCATATCTCAAAAACTATTAGACGTAGAATGTTGAAACTTTATATTCTGGATTGTTGTCACATCTAGTTGTTCACCCGCCATTTCGGTCCCATTCAACTGGATAATTTATCTACAGGGCCGCCCAAAAGATTTTCAATTCTCACTCAATTTCTCACCCACCCTCACTCATGGGCGCCCACAGAAATTTTTCTAGGAGGAGGCAAACTTGAAAATTTTTTTCTCTCGGGGGACAAATTTCAAACTTGTAGCAATTTCAGTTACGATTTTGCTTAGTGAAGTAATTTTATTTACATTATAGGACAATATGCTAAAACTGTAGGGAGAAAGCGCCCTACCTTGCCCTCCCCCTTATGGGCGCCCATGCCCTTACTGCCTTTGGAGCTGCCGCAAAAGTATTTCCTGTGAAAAAAAAAAAGCAGCTGCGAGAGGAGAAGTGAGCCTTGGGCGCAGGATTTTCTAGAGTTCTAAAGCGTATTCACGTTACATCTGGAGAAGACGAGCACGAACGCTATCACTGATATTAAAGTTCGTCATACTTCATGTGTATTTCAATTTTAGTTGTTTTCATTAACAGTTAGACTCTATACTGGGCATTGACATTTCTTTTTTTCTTTCAGGCAGTTCTTCCTGTTCATCGACCCATATATCTTGCGGAAGACACACTGGTAGATGCATTCCCGTTAGTTTGCTTTGTGATGGCATTCAAGATTGCTCCAATGGTTTCGATGAACAGGATTGCCCCAGTAAGGATCTGTTGAAATACAGTGAACTCTCATTTATGGCTCACCGGCCCAAGTGAAAATGTCCATTGAAATTCTTAAACGCAGCATAAATTGCAATGAGGGCACGAATAAGAAAGTTTTTGAAGATTACATGCTGATAGTCATAATGATTTGTTAATTACTGCAGCTATACAAAGAAATCAGAAAGTATAACATACCTTAGTTTATTTCCTTTCGAAATAATCCATGATAGATGTGTTTTTGGCGGTGAATTTCAAAAAACAGTTTTTTTTCCCCCCAAGTTCATACAATGAAAAGGGATTTTCTCGTTTGTAGGAAGGGGGAGTGTGGGGGTAAACAGATAAGATACCCCACTCGAAATTCATGTGTACTCTGAATGTCCTTCTAGAAACAGCAAAGGTCGAAAGGGTGCAGGAAAAATGAACTCTGGATCGGGCAGCACATTTCATTTCATACACGGAAAAGATTGTTTATTTGTTAAACCTTTCATTAAAAAGAATATAATTTTTCATTTCTATCTAAGGAAAGAGGATAAAAATTTTTACTTTGATTAAAAAAAAAATTTTGTGTATGTGAAGTATTTATTTCAGAGCGATGCCTAAACTAATTATAATATCATTATTTTCCTATATAATGATTGTGATGGTGTGATTACGGCAACGCTACACTAGGGTGATCTGCCAAAGGGGGGTGCCTTGGTAGGAGGACTTTCTAAGGGGTTCTAACTCGTATTCACGTTACACCTGGAGAAAACCTACCAAAACTCCAGCCCGTTAGATCGACAGCCGCGCGATGGGACCCGAACCCGGGACCCTCACACTTCGGCCATCTACCATTTTCAGTGGCATAGCCACTGTGCCATGGTGAGGCCCTATATAATGAGCCGGGAACACTTAAAAAAAATAGCGAAAAAGATTTATAAAAGCGGCGGTGTGTACGTGAGAGTTTACTGCACAAAAAATTTTAATAAAATTGTACTTTTGCTAAAAATATCTTTAAAAAATTGTACACTTAAAATAACTGTCCGCTATTCGGAGTGTGCGTTATTCGGAGGGGATGACATGGAATGTCCTATTTAAAGGGACTGGGACTCGCAATAACGTCCGCTAATTAGAGGTGTCCTGTATTCGAGAATGTCCGTTAAAGGAGGTAACACTGTATAATGAAAAGTCATTTATCACTTGCTGGATTCTCAGCAACGGTGATGAAAGCAGTGGGAAATCTTCGTCTAATTTGTTAATATTTTCTATTGGAACGAAATAAATTCAGCTTTGCGCGATATTCATATGTCCATGTTAGCTATGGTATTCCATACTCACCGGGAGTACGAAGTCATAGATATGGATATTTTTTTATTCATTCTCGAGTATGGACTAGAGATGTGTTATGTTAGGGGGTTCACTTTAAGACTGCCCTTAAGTCAGACAACAAGTTACAAAGTACGCCAGCGTTTCTCAACATGTGGGACCTCCAAGGGGGGCGCAGAGCGTTTGCAGGGGGGGGGGCGAGAAAAACCAAAGAACAAGCAGTGATGCATGTTTTTAAAAAAAATCTTATTTATTCTCAATTTTACTCAAAAATATATCCATTTTCGATTAAAATGTTCATTCACACTTTACTGATAACATTATTTTGTAGAAAATGCGACTAAATGTTCATTGTTAAAGATTAAAAAACTGAATGTATGCTGAAAAATGTGAGGGAGGGGGGCGCCACCGGAAGTTAGCCTTTGTTGGGGGGGGGCGACGTTAAAAGATTGAGAACCGCTGAAGTACGCCTCAATGCTTTAAAATGCATTTTCCAACCTTTTTGAGGCTGTTACCCATAAAATGTGTTAGGTATCACCAAATATCCAGCAAAAAGTTTAGCCTAAAAAAACGTTTTTTTTTTTTTTTAAGAGTTGCAAAAAATAAAAATAAAACATTTTAAATTAATTTTAATCATTCAAAGAAACAAAACAACTTTTTTTTAGCAATTTTTAATTAAGTAGTCAATCTGACGGTTGATAATACTTACTTCTAAGAATTAGTTCAATATTTGGTGCTGTTTTGGGCCTATGTTCATATCGTAAGTCGTGCTCCAAGCTCAATCGCTTCCTGGCTTTTCTTTCACTGTCACCAGTGTCGAAATTCCCTTTTCGCACTTGTAAGTTGTGGCGATTGGAATCAGTATTTTCAAGACGCTTTCCGATAATTATTGTATTGTATTGTGTATTAAGGCAAATCTACTAAAGGACTATCTGTCAAATGAAGGGTGCCTTGGGCGAAGGCTTTTAACCCTTTGAGGCGCAACTCTTTCCCAATGCTGGAAAAAGGGCAGCCGTTGCCATCGCTCGACTTAACTACCAGCAAGATGGCGGACGATCGAAACGTTCATCGCGTGCCACAGATATAGAGACACCTTTTTTGACGACAGCTGGCTGTGCCCGCGCACAGCCAGCTGTCACACGCGCTGTCACCGCGCACAGCCAGCACAAGGCAGGGAGCGGAGGATCCCTGCCTTGTCAGTCTAGCGTCAATGGATTTGTTTGCATACATTTTATAAAAAAGAATATTCTACAAAGAATAATGCAGTTTCACATATACAGCACACACTGGGGACTGTGTTACCTCTTCATAAACTAGGAAGAAACGGGGGATAGGACAGATGAGGTAAAGCATAAAGATGAAAGAATAGACGATAGTGTGCGTTGGTAGAGGGAGATTGTAGGTAATAATTCTGGCAGGTGTCTCTCTATTATAAAAAAAAGTAAAAGCCGCTGGCGCTGTCAAAGCTTGTTGTCCTATATCCTCCTAAACCGCGGGGATTTAAGTTTCGACTAAGGTGCCCACAGATTCGAAAAATTCCGAGGAACCTGCAAAGCTGACTTAAATTTCGAAAATCGAATTATTTTAGAAGATGTTAATAAAAAACTGAAAAAATAAACAGAATGGTTGCCAGATTTGGCATAAAATCATTCATTCCTTTGCAACAAAGCGTTTCCAAGTATCTAGAATCGCGTGAAATTTACAAACATGAGTTAGAAATACGCCCAATTTACGCCAAAATAAAAACTATATGAAATAAGTAACTCAAAATGTGTTACACAAAGTTGACAATTTTCAAATACTAGTAAGTTCGCTTAGACAACAGGAGTTTAGAATTAGCGATTATCCGTTTTTCCAAAACAGAATAACTAAGATCTTGAAAATGAAAAATAATTAAAATGCAGATTATTTTAAAGCCGGATTGGTCCAGCTGGATTATTTGCTACCAGTAGAAATATTTGGCGGCGTTAACTATGCTATTATAGCAGTTATAGTACACTTTGGATATTTGCTATCGCGACGAGATGGTATAATTCGTGGTGCTAAGTGCGCCAATCTGCAAACGATTATGTAAATGAAAATATGGATAAGGTTTTCCGGTAACCTTAAATGAACAGTAATTATAGGTTGTGAGCATGTGTAAATCGCCAAATAATGAAAAGTCGCCATTGGTGGCAAGCTATCCTATCCGTTCCGTAGCTTTTATTAACTTTACATGTACGCAAGTCGCCAAATAATGAAAAATCGTCATGGGTGGCAAATTCGCAAGGTGTCCAATAGGTTTTACATTATTAAAAATACAGCTGAAACAGATGTTCTGATTTTATTACGTTTTAGCTCCTAATTAATATAAAATTTGAATGGCAACATTAAATATCATTGTGTTTCTGAGGAGTGGAAATATTGGGTTGGCAACAAAGTAATTGCGTTTTTCCGTATGTCAATATTTCGCCTGGCCAAAACTACTGAAGTTAATTATGCGAAATTTGGCACGTACGTGAGTTCTTCAACATAGGTGCTAGATCAGAGAGCATTTTCCAAAATTCGCAATCTTAGGGGGGGTAAGGGGCCAAAAAGTTCTTTTCACATATCCCGCGTGATCTCAAATAAAAATAGAGATATCCGTGAAATTCTTTCTGTAAAATGCAGCAGTCACGAATACCTAAAAATTAATTTCAGGACATTTTTAATATTGTCCTCTAAGGAGGATAGAAACGGAAAAAGGGGGAGGGTGGCCATCTTTTATGGACGAAAAAAAATACTGCCAGTGAAATTCTTTCTTTAAAATGTAACAAATATGAATCGTATGTTCAGGCACAGCTTACCTGTAATTAAAAACTTGTTGAAAACTTATTTGCTTGAATTTTATACCAGAAAACGCAATTACTTTGTTGCCAACCCAATAATTTGGTTGATTCCTACTTTAGGACCCCACTTAGCGCGATTTCATAAAAACGCCATTTTGGCACGTTTCCCCGTCTGCAGTGTCTCCAGGAGCTGCAACGTTCCCATAGACACTACGGGAAAGGCACACAAATTAGCGATGAACATACAAAATAAACAAATTTTAAAGAATTTTGAAATATATATATAAAAGGATATTTTACTTACATTACCTGTTGTACAGCACTTTTTAAGTTAACTATTTTCCAGTTACTTCGCTATTTATTTATTTGGTCTATTCCTTTTTGATATGTTCAGATTTTAGAACGAATGTTATAAAACGATTTTTTAAAAATCTAAACGTTAGATTTTTTTTTTTTTTTAGCCGCATTCATATTTTCGTAAAAAATCATAACTCGCAAGAGTAAAAGAATTGTTTGAAATCTAAAAACGAACTTTTTTAAATCTAAAAACTTGAATTTATTTTTGCTGCAATCATATCCCAGTGCCATCATATTAAATCGTGGCACTGGGGATCAAAATGGCGGCTTTCATAAGGATTGCCATATATTCGCATAAAGCCGACAAGGTTACAACATTTAGGCATTTATCGTCAGCTTGGCGGAGTGGGGTCCTAAAGTAGGAATCAACCAATAATTTTAACAGCGAATATAAGCGAAGTCTGCACTCCAGGTGGAGTATAGCTCAGAACCCGTGCAACACGGATTCCCATAACAAAATATCTTCCATGTTATGAGGGGGAGGGGGGTCTACTGTGGTGTGAACTTTAAATTTTTATGTACCAATGAGCATGCAAGAACAAAGCAATGTGTAGCTCAGTAACATTCTATCTGATCCAATCTTCGGGTTTTGTCTGTTGAAATTATGTCTTTTTTATTAATAAGCCTTATTAGGGGCCGAATGCCCCATACGAAAAGCGAGCGTAGCGAGTCTGGGGGCCTTGGCCCCTAGTAGCTTACAAAATTCTTTATTAAAATCTTGAATTAATGATCTTTATTAAAATCTTGAATTAATGATCTGATTTAATAATCAAATTTCCTTAATTTAATTTTGAATTTAGGAATATTTTATATATTATTGAATTATTGAATATAGGGCAATATTAATTAATGTGTAAAATTTAAATTGTTAATTTAAATTAATCTTCCTCATGGGCTAACTTTCATTTCTCTGGAGGAAAATAATATCTTAATTTAGAAGAAATCTTATTTTTCCTCCTTAATTTACTATTTCTGTCGATTTTTTGGTTAGAAGGTTAGGTTTATCTATTTCAAATGTAACATCAGAGCATTTATATATAATTGTATATGGACCTAAATATAAAACTTAAATGATTTAATTATGGTATGTAAAAAAGTTTTAAAATGGTTGTTGGTCCTAAGAAAAGAATTTTTATGCAAACATCCCTTACAATACTACATATATATGTATACAGTTTATACATACATACATATAATATATATATACATATTATATATATATATATATATATATATATATATATATATATATATATATATATTATATATATATGTATGTATGCATAAACAACTGATGACCGTATTCACTAAGCCCGTGAAATAATTAAGCAGAAAGAGATACTCCCAGGGTTAGAGGGAAAAAAAAAAAAACAAACAATTATTCACCACCAGGGCCGGCCTTCTTTTCTTACACCGGTTGCAAAAAATTTTTTGGGAGCCCCAAAAATCAGAAATTTTAAATTTCATGAATGAATAGATAAGCGCTTATAATGCAAAGATTAAGACGAGCGCTTGGGAGGATGTCTCCTTCGGCTAGACTGCTGTGGGACTGTATACGCTAAAGGGAGCTGTTGCACTTAAAATCTGTTCGTGGCTCTAATGTCCTTCATGTTCCGATACCTCTGAGGGATCCAGCTGTTAGGTATCTCGTCTAGAATTTGTTTCATACTAGGAAATCATTTGAGACAGCGTTGACTTGATTACTAGGAGCCCCCATGATGAAATGGCCAACAAACCGCGTCCTCGTAGAGGTCAAACCTAGTCAGTGCTTGACCCTGTCATTAGAAAGAAAAAAAAAAAACTCTTTTGAGTGATCTCCAGACTTCATTTGATGTTTAAGAAACGATGATAAAATTGTTTAGTAAAACCAGTCTTCAACGGTATAGCAAAGAACAAACATTTTCTCCCTGAAAACAGATTTCTATATAATAAAATTTACGATAAATGAGTCTTTAATTTAGACTTGAAAATGTTTACGCTTTTTACAATTTCCCACTTAATGAGGGAATAAGTTTTAGGCAACTTTTACTGTATCAAAAGAATTAATCTATTCAATTGTTACCTATAATTATATTAACCTGATTTTTTCCTAAATACTAATTAACTAAAACACATTATGCTTTCTGGTTGACTTCCTTTTGATATTTCTAGAAAAAGTCGATAACAGTACATTGGTAAAAAGCCTCCAATGGTTATATCGTCAAAGTAAACCTGCCTCTGCAACACAAGTATGGGGTTCATTTGTAGATAAAACAGCCATTGCACTCTATTTTGCGGATCCAGTATTTTCGACAATCAGCAACGGAACCAGAAAAGAAATAGCGTACGAAGTTAGCATCAAACTGTTGTCCAAGATATTCAGGTAAGTAAGAGAAACAGTAAAAAATAAATAAGTAAAAAAAGTTCTGTATTAGCTGAAAAAAATCCGAAACTCTCATTGAATAACTTTCCGATGACTCAAATTTATTTTTCTGATCATTTGATTATAGTTTATTTGAATAATCAAATGATCAGAAACTTGCTAAGAAGACAAGCTAAGTTAGAAGAGAAGAAGAAAGTTAGATAACTTGCTAAGAAATGAAGTTATCATGTAGAACGGCAGTTTCTACGAGTGACGCAGCCAGCCCAACCAACCAACCGTAAAACTTCGCGGCACTTATATATACAGCTAACTTTTCTATTTTCAAAAGTGTCTCATCTGGATCTTGGAATGAGTTTTAAATATGGGTCTTAAAAATAATGATATCAAGTTTTGAGTGACGCCCTGCTGGGAATTTTAAAGACTTGTTTTTAAATTCCATTACAGTTACTTTCGTTTTATTTTCTAAAGAAGATTTTCGCATTTAAGCAATGCTTTTAATTATGAAATACACTGTCAAATATATCACACTTTCACTGAGTCTATATAATGTATTCAAATGAATTTATTTCAATAATTTAATTTATCTTTTGCGTCACGCTATCCAAAAGGGCAAGTAAAGTTTACGTAAATATTTAGTTAGTGTCATAGTAACCAAACTAAGTGTAATGTATAAGAAAATTTTGCTTGCCCTTTTGGATAGCGTGACGCAAAATATAAATTATTGAAATAAATTCATTTGAATACATTATATAGACTCAGTGAAAGTGTGATATATTTGACAGTGTATTTCATAATTAAAAGCATTGCTTAAATGCGTAAATCTTTTTTAGAAAATAAAACGAAAGTAACTGTAATGGAATTTAAAAACAAGTCTTTAAAATTCCCAGCAGGGCGTCACTCAAAACTTGATATCATTATTTTTAAGACCCATATTTAAAATTCATCTTATAAATAAAAATGAAATTCTGTTTGTTTGTTTGTTTGTTGGTTTATTTGTTTGTTTGTTTGTTTGTTTGTTTGTGGATTTGATTCGTATACAAATCCACAAAAATGGACCTATCGGCCTGAAATTTAGTACAGATATGTAAAATAATATAGAATAACTCATAGTCCACTTTAAAACTTTGAAAGTCCACCCGTTCCCGGAATTTAAGAGATTTTTTATGCTCTTCACGCAAAAATCTTTCCGTAATTGTAACCCCTGTAGTGAAAAAAGTGTGAAATAAGGATCGTGGTTGCCATGTGTGGCGATTTTGCCGAATAAAATGTTTTAAATTCTCAAAGTAAAAATAAAAGAATAATAATGATTTTTTTTTTTTGTTAGTTTATATTCGTAAGGTTATTTTTTTAAAATTATAATATCGTGTGCATGGGAAATCAGAGCAGGAATGTAATGCTTTACACGCAAAACAATAAGAATTGAATATTTCCGAGGCTAATAGGTAAATTATTTTAGTTTGGCAAAAAAAAAAAAAAAAAAAAAAAAATGGCTCAAATGCCGATTTTGTGAAAGTGAGTTCTAGCGGTTTGCACAGATTTCGGCTTGGCGCAATTTATTGAGAGCTTAAGGAAATAGATTTTTGAAAACAAGTGCAAAGGTTTTATTAGAATACAGCGTTAAATTTTAATGATCCGTGAAGAAATAATGCAGTTATTAAGGGATTTCAATTGATCTATCTCCAGAATTCTCGCCAAATGAGTACATTGATTTAAGTTGGGGGAATTCCGCCAAATTTCAGAAAATTGAAATCTTCTCATTTAGTACATCGGAGTAACGATGAATAAAACACGTTATAGTTGATAATTTTAGAAAATTCGGCTGTATTAAGGGATTCAACTTTTCAAATAAAGGCTTGCTTTACTTTTTCGCGGTCGAACCATTTCCCATATATTATTGCTGCTACGAATGATTTCCTGAAGAAACGCTTGCAAAATGGCGTATGTTGGCACTTTGGCGAGGCTTAGATTTGAAACTGGATTTTATTTGAGACTGGGATATATAATGACACTGGTTATAGATAAAAATGAATGTTGGTATGAGTGTATGAGTTTGAAAAACTCCAGCACCGTTGAGCACCGATGCACCATGAAATTTGGTTCACCTAAGTCTTTTATCACGGAGAAGCTTTTTATGCTATCCGTTTTCCTCTAACTTGCCACCAGGTGGCGCAGCAGAACGTCGAATTCTATTCCTTTTAGCCGTTTGCTATGCGAATATCGTCCAACCGATTTCGATGAAATTTGGTACACGCGAATATTAGAACACGGAGAATATTTTTCACTATCCATTTTGCTGTAACTTGCCGCTAAATGGCGCTGAAAAGCATCAACTTCTATACCGTTCGATCGATCGGCAAAAATTTTTTATACTTACACATTTGAGCACGAAGAATATACTCTAACCGCGTTCCTTTTGATGTTACTCACCACTAGATGACACTGCAATGCATTATTATTTTAAGTCGCCACTAGATGACGCTGCAGCAGGCCAAATTCTTGACCATTCAAACGGTCGCTATGAAAATCAGTATACATAGCTATTTGAACAATGAGAATATTTTGGCGTTATCCATTTTGCTATAACTCGCCACTTGACGGCGCTGTAGCAAATCATTACTTTATTGAACACCTGGATGGCCCTGCAGTGTATCACTTCTTGACTGTGCAAATGATCGCTATGAAAATAGTTATACATAGATATTTGAACACGGGGAAGAGTTTGGCGCTATCCATTTTCCTATAACTTGCCACTAGATGTCGCGTCAACACATGAACTTCAGGACTGTCCAGCCGATAGTCATGAAAATTCGTATACATCGATATCTGAATGCGAAAAATATTTTCGCCGTATCCTTTTTGCTAAAATTCGCCACTAGATTGCGCTACGCCGCGTAGCCTTCTGCACCGTACAAACGATTGCCTTGCAATTCGGTATGCATGATTATTGGACACAATATAACGCGATATCCACTTTGCTATATCTGTTTATTACAATGAATAGTAATTACCACAAATCGTAATATCAAAAAGTCCATTCATTCCCGTGCGAAGAACGGGTACTTCAGCTAGTAGAGCTATAAAGTAAAATGCTGCGTCACAAATTTTTAACCAGTTAAGGGTTTTTGCATGTGGATCTAACTTTCCATTTCTTATTTGAATCTTCGTTTAAGTCGTCTTCGTGTCGACTTAGCGACAAGGCGACCTCCTGTTAGCTATACTAAGAGGAGATCATCAGAAACAAGCCCAATGAAACTTCACCGAAAAATTCGAATACCTATAAAAATAGAGACTACACAACATAGTTCTTATATTTTCCCCCAAAAATTAGATTTAAGCGGAAGCAGGACCATTTTATGGCGGGAGTTCATGAATGACATTGATGAGTTAACCAATACTAATAAAATAAAATTCACACCCCTAAACGTTGTGCTTTTGGGATACACATGGAGTTCTTTGGTGTTTGATCATTGCAGGTGAAGTGATCTTTTGAGCAGGAACAATTTCTTACGAACTTGTATTTTCTTTTTTTCCTCGGTCAGAAAAAAGCTGCAGGACATCCCTTCAACTGAACTGGCATCTTTCGTAAACGCCTTTTTAGTGAGCTGTTTGGATCCCAGGAAATTCCACGGGTTAGATATCGTGCAGGAGTTAAGAAATCGGGCTGACAATCAGAGCTATACGAACCCTTACGTGTATCTAGCCCTCTGCAACGCTGGAGAAACTATTACAGAGTCCGATAAAATGAAGCTCATCGACACTTTCTGGAATAAGCGTCGAACGTTCTGGACAGGTAAAAAAGCACTAGACTAACTAAGTAACGTTTATCGAATTTATTGCTACCGTTATAAAATACTTAATTGTTGTTAAATCTATTTAATTGCCCTTGAACAGTGTGTATTTTCTGCATATTATTTCAGCGAAAATAATTAAAGCTTTGTAAAATAACGTATACGTAAAGTGATTATCAATCTGGACATGTGATTCGGGCGGAAAGTTTTCGCCCTTCAGCAACCAAAGTCTCTATACCGTGAGCCCAGACTGTGAACGGACTTCTGCTGATGAAGGACGGAAGTTTTTCGCCCGAAACACTTGTCCAGATTGATGAGTATATACCGTTTATGTGTGTTATTTTACAAAGTTTTCTAAAACTATTCAATTGTATAATACTGAGAATACCAAACCGGAGGGAATATTTATTCTTTAGCAGGTTTTTTCTTCTTTTCTGGTGCAGTTTTGTTATTCCGTACGGTGGAAGCCTTCTGCTTATACGGGCGAATTGAAGTTACTATGAGAAGAAAAAAAAAGTATTACTCCACTATGGTTGTGCTTTGCATGAAAAACAGCAAATTTAACAATAGAAATAGCTAATTCCAAGTTCTTCCAACATTTTATCAATGGTTTTTGATCATTCACTATCCATAATATTTGGGGAATGTTTTGAGCTGATATCATCATGAAAAGCGCCATCTACTGGACTTTTTTTAAATAAACTTTTTCAAAACGTCCTTGAGCGCATCTCGTACACAGTTCATGTACCAAACTTGGTGGACATGGGCTCAGAAGTTTCACCTGCTGAATTCTGCTCATAGAGGAAGTTATTTATATGTGCCCTGCATATTAAAGCTCAAAGCCCATATAAAACCAAAAGTTACACGTTTGCATTCGCCACTATCAACTTCTGCTATACGAGACTTAGTAACAACCTCCACTAATGTTTTCAGTAATTTTATATGTGATCACAATTATTTTACGCAAACTATTATAAACTTACTGAATAAAACTTTCTGCGGCAGGTGAGCCTATTTCAGTAGAGTTTGAACATCTTTTACATTTTTTATGAAGTACCAAGTTTATAAGTTTGGCACTTAATCAGTATACTAGTACTAATTCCTAAGCAACATGTAGCGTCATTTAACTGTGTCTAATGCCGACCGCATTCAGGGTGCCAATAGAGTTGTTATATTTTAGTTTTAGAGTTATATCATCTATATTTTCTTCGAATAAATAATAAGTTAAGATTTATTAATTTTAACATGGATAAAATGAGTCGAAACATTTTGGTACAGCTTCCACATCGAAATGTAGAATTTTTTTAATGCTTGTGAATTTTCAGACATGCAGGCTGTCACTGTATTAGCTTTAGCATGTGCCAGTCAACAGCCAGGAAACGGTGTAGATGTAGAGACACTCCACGAACTAACGATGGAACTAAAGCTACACCAGTACAGGAACGGAAGTGTAGAAAGTCTGCAAACAACCGCTTTAGTTATGCAGGTAGGATTGTTACTGAAATTTAACTTATTTAATTTTCTTTATGCTGTAAAATTGCCCTCCACGATTTCTTAACCGTGGTACTTTTTACTAATTTCCATGCAGCGTGAACATAGTAAATTGCATCCAAATTTGTGCGATCTTTCCAAAAAGAAAAATTGCTCCTTAGCAACGCCTCTTCCAACTTAAGGCGTGAATTTCTAGTGTCTGCAGTCTTTAACGTTTCGAATAACAAATCCATGGGTTGGATGTCAGCTTTCAAGTTCGGGGCAGATATTTCACAAAGATATCCCATCTTCTGATTTTAAAATTTCTTCGCGTGGATGACTATAGTACAACTTCTCAAGTACAGTATCACTGGGATTTTACCGATTCCAAATTCCAGACATTTTTGAGTCCTATGTTACAGAAACCTACACGGGGGGCGTCTGCCTACAGGGGGTGCCTTGTAGAGGACTTTTTAAGGGGTTCTAACACGTATTCAGGTTATACCTGCAGAAAACGACCCAAACTCCCGTTCGTTTGATCGACAGTCG
Source organism: Cheiracanthium punctorium (assembly GCA_038373885.1). NCBI lineage: Eukaryota > Metazoa > Arthropoda > Arachnida > Araneae > Cheiracanthiidae > Cheiracanthium > Cheiracanthium punctorium. Next base: position 151,473 of record JAWZYV010009895.1, on the reverse strand, counting down.
AGGGATAAGCCCGAACGCGGGTCCTTCACACTTCAGCCGTCTAGCATGTCCGTTTCTTATCCGCTCGGCCATGGTGGGGCGCATTTTGGAAATCCTGTAATACGAATTATAAGAAGTAGGAAAAGTAAAAGAAAAAACAGAGAGAATAAAAGCTGAACGGGGATGGGGTGACGTTAACAGAAAGAGGATCGTAAGTTAAAATTGATAAGAAAAGGAAAAAACCCAATAAAATAAACTAATGAGGGGAACAAAAGTATAGCAACATGAGATAATAAAAAGAAGAAATAAGTAGAAAGGAACAATAAAATAAAAATAACTTAAACAATAATATTTTTTTGAACAAACGACCGCCCCCCCCCAAAAAAAAAAAACTACTATTTTTTTCAAGAAATAAATATATACATATATATACATATACATACAACAAAACATGCATTAAATTATTTTTCTGACGATGAAGTGATTATAAAATTATTAATGCTCAAATTTTGTATTGGATAAGTTTTTATTGCCGTTTAACTCTGTTTTAATGCCCTTTGAATGTCCATGTTGATGCCCTGGTAATCGTAACTCTAATTATCAGGTTGTAACGAAAGTTTTCGGCCAGATTTGCTTGAGTCAGCTCACGCGGTACCTAGTCATTGACCTTATATGTCACGTTTATGCGATGCTTAGCGCGACTAATGGACATGGCACTGAAGTCTAACTCTTTTAGCTAGCTCTCGAGTGGATGAATATTTTATCTTCTTCCACGAATTCTCGTAGGCGGGCCTCATCAGCATCAGTAGGCCGGCCAGAGCGCTCTGCTTCTTTAATGTCCTAGTCCTCGTTTTTGAACTTTCGGTACCAAATCGTCATATGATACAACAGTAGTACCTTAAGCTGTACACATGATTCGGTGCCATCCTGTAGCTGACTTTTTGCACTGAGAGTAAATGATGGTTCAATCTGGTAGCATGATAGTTTCATTTCAGACACTTTATACTTAATCATAACGATATTGTTTTACACATTTCACAACACAGTGCTCTAAAACAAGTCTTTTCCTTTCAAATAACAAAAATCGTTTGGTAAAATATTGGCAAAGACACCAACGCGAACTGCTTGTGCAGGCAATACTTGCAGTAGTGGAAAACTTTCGTTACAACCTAATAAAATGTTTTTTGGGTTGTAGTAGCAATCTCTCTAAACAACAATTTAATTTATTTCTGAGGAAATTAAAACTCAAAATATTGCTTAGGTTAGGATATTTTTATTTATTTATTTTTTTACTGCGGATGCAGTAGAATTTTTTCAATCAAAAAATTAATTTTTAAAATGCCATATTATTTTACAAGAAAAAGTTATTAGTAAAGCAAAAGATAAATGATTGGTAAAATTCGAAACAATTTTACGTTTACAAATTATTTTTAGAATTTTTATTTATTAAAATGCAATACAATCGCCCATTTTATCACTATTCTTTTTAAAACACGTTAAAAGAAGGCTTCATAGATCGAATTATTTACTACTAGCTGCGTGCCCGTTCTTCGCACGGTAGGAAACGAAAAATTTCCTCACATGTGTAATTTGAATTAATTCCAGTGATGTGGAATCTAGAAAAAGCAAAATTATTTCACTCTTGACTTAAAATTTGCGTCATATATGTAATAACCTGAGATCGTTGCAACATAATGACACACACACACACACAAAGAAAAACTATGTCAGCGTCATTCAGTATAGAAAAAGTGAAAATGGACCGTTTCCAGTGAACTTCTCACTTTCAAAATGTCTTATTTCCGCAGACATGCTGTCTTTTAGGTTCCCGTTTTAGCGTTAAATACCTCAGACACTACATGAAATGTACAAGGACATTTTTTTTTAATTTTAAAAATACGTCACCCTCTCTTGCAACCCTTTACAAAAAGATTAAGAGATAAGACTGCGCTATTTATAAAGGCTTTAAAATTGTTTTTCTAGATTATGCAGTTTAATTTTTCTTCTCACAAGTAAATCCAGTATTTAAAAAAGGAAATCGAGCCAAGCAAAGAAATCGTTAGGTTGGACATAGGAATAACTTTGTACACAAAACGAAATCTTTGGAATGAGAAACTTTTTTCACGTTTTCAGAAGATCGCTCGTTGTAATTGCTTCACAACGGGCTTTGACTTTTAGTTGTACAATAACAGTAGAATTTGGCGCATTAAGACAATAAACAACAGATGTTTTAATTCGAATTTCGCAAAAAATCGCTTCGAGATATGGCGCGGGACCCATTTTTATTTATTTTTTTCAACTGGCAATTTTAATCATTGTTACTGTATCCAGGACAACCAAACCGCAAGATATCAAACAGAAATTTGTAAGCAGCTGCTACTGAAATGAAAATCCTTCTTTACTTAAAAATTCGTAAAAATTCACCTAATTTATATTTTTCCTCCGTTCTTCTTTTAAAAGTGGGCGAATTGTGTGCTCCGTCGTTTGTCGAAATATAAAAAAGTTATGTCTGATAGAATTCAAGATGCAGCAGTTTTAAAAATATTTTACGAAAGTCAGCGTCAAATTTAATTTATTTGAAAAATTCCCAAAAATCTGCAAATTATGTTACACAGTCCGAACAAACTTTTAAAAGAAAATTGTCTACTCTATACGATGATGTAAATATCGTTTTCTTGCGAGTGCAATTACCGGCGTTATTATGTATTTCGCAAGAAAAATCGCTAAAAATCGGACAAAACATAAAATAAAACATTTTCTAATTCGAATTTCGAAAAAATCGCTTCGAGGTGTGTCGAGACCCGTCTTGGAGAATTTCCGTACAAAATTTGGTAGGTCTACGATCACCCGTTTCGGAGCTACGCGAGACGCAGACAGACAGACAAACTAACGGACAGTTTACACATTGCTTTATTTATATAGATAGATAGATAGATAGAAGATAGATAGATGGACTGTATTTGAAATTGGGCTGCTTCTTTGCTTCAGGCTTTGTTAGCAACGGAACCTGAATCTGATACAGATAACTTTGATGAAAAGAAAGCCATGGAACAGATACATCAAAGTCAGAAGCCGGATGGATCCTTCGGAAGTTTGATGAACACATACTTTGTCTTGCCAGTTCTAACATGCAGAAGTTTGATCAACATCAGCTCAGATCACTGTCAGTCTGTGAGTGGTGATGGTAAGAATGAACATTTTCTTTCGATTAAAGATGAAGAGCAGAATTTTCATTTCTAGAAATGTCTGTCTGAATTACTTGCGGATCGTTGCATGAAGAGGGTCTTAGGGGACTCTACCCTGTTCCTGATTGCTGTATTGATCGGTGACGTGTTGCTGTTGTCGTATATCCTGAAGAATCCCAACAGTGTTTAAAATTTAAATATCGTGATGATTTTGAATAATTATGGCTATGCTGATCCCTAGATCGGAACAAATGTTCCTACGAGGGGAAGCCAGAGCTTAAATTGCATAGGAGCTCACTGGAGCTCAGCACCTGTACTTCTTTTTTGAGAGTGAATTTCTACATTTCAGGCAAAACCCAGGGGAGCTCAGGAATATTGCTCTCTGGCGCCCAATTGTACATCAACTCCAAAATTTCCCCCTTTTCACATCTAATTTTAGCGGCCGGACAAATCAGGAATCCTTTCGTCTCTTAACAATTTGACAGTCCTTGAGACGAAGAGATTTTTTGGGTCTTCTACTGAATGTTGTTTATATTTCTTTGTTATTTTCAGACTATTTCATTTTATTTTACTGCTCCGTGAAATAATGAAAATGTGTCCGATTCTATTATACGGGAAAAATCTTTCAAAAATCATTTAATTATTTAAATAGAATGTACTGCCGAATTCTGTATTGCAGGGGTAGCGGGGGTTTACAGTACGCCGCTGAGTATGAACATGAGCTCTAACGAATATTAGTGATCCGGCATTTTTTTTTTCGCTGGAAATTAAGCCATGAGAATAGTGGATAGATGAGAATGCCGTGAGAATAGCTGAAGATACGGAGTCAACTCGATGTCAAGGCAATTGCTGTACCTTTTCGATACTTTTTAGCGCCATCAGTAAAAATCTTCATGTTCTGGAGGTGCCTTATCCTTAACCTTGCCAGAGTAGTAGGTGTTTTTCTGTCGACATTAAGTTCAGTGATTTGGTATTTAGTTCTTATTTTGGGTGGAAATATGAATTAGGATTTTGCCAAGAATCTTGATCAGTGATATAGCATAATAATCATATACTACCCGCCAAGGCAGCCAGCTTCGCCTCCCCATAATGTACTTTTCTTTATACTCAGTGCAGTGTTGACCAAATTACTGAACTCATTTCAATGGACAAACTTAAACCAAACGAGCGATATTCGGTCAGCCAGAGCGATTTTTGGCGCAGTTTCAAAAATGCGCTTCTCCTTTAGGAGCGTTTTTCGATCCGAAGAGCGGAGCGAAATATGCGGGAATCGAACGTTATCAGTATTGAGAACAGGAAGCGAGGAGGAGAATTCTCAGAAAAAGTCGAAGCGAGGAGGGGAATTATCAGAAAAAAGACTTTTTAAAGAGCACTTTCGAGAAAATACTGGTAGGTTTCGATGCAAACGGATAGAATCCATGAATTTTCTTTTCCGCTCTACAATCCATCGTATTTTTCGCTCTTTGGGTTTAAGAGTGGATATTCTAATAATTTCTGTCATTAATAATGCTAGTAAATTTGAATTAGTTCTCGAAATTTTTGATGAAAAGGTTAGAGAGAGTAGGTTTCTAGAATTACGAGTCAAATCAGTCTAATCTAGCTCATAAGTTATTCCAACAAAAGAGCATAAAAAAGCGGCTGTTTTTCGATTTACTATCGGCTTTCGTCTAAAGAACCTAACAAAAATGGAAAAAAAAGAGGGTGTTATTAGCAAAAAAAAAAAAAAAAAAAAAAAAGAAGAAGATTTTTATAGGTATTCTAAACATCTAAAATGCAAAGCTAGTTTTAGGCACTTATAGATTGTTGCATCCCATATACACTAAAGGGATCTGTTGCGCATAAAATCTGTCGTGGTTTCAATGTACCAATGCCCTCCATGTTTAAATGCTACACCTGGGAGTACTAATCTAGATGCTAAGTCTCTCATATGAAATTGGTCCATAAATTAGGAAAAAATTGGAGAAAACGTTAGCCTTCTTACTAATCGTTCTCATAATGAAATGACAAACATATTCGGCCTTGTAGCGGTCATCCGCATAATCGACAGATGACCCGGCCATTGGAGTGAAGAAATTATTATGCCATTGCAGATCAAGAACATTAATTATATAATTTTTTATTTCTAGAAACTTCAGCTTTAGAGGACCTTTTCAATCAAAGTGAACCTAAAATACGCGTGCAGTATTCTATTTGGATTGGAAACAACAGAGATCTGGAAAGGAATTTAGCGCTCCGAATACCAGCCAACACGTCTTTCTATAAAATAATGGAAAAAGCAGCTGAACTAGATTCCAAATTTAGGTAACTGCTCTTTACACTATAAGATTTGAAAAAATAAAATGAATAGATGTTTTTTTTTTTTTTTTTTTTTTTTTAAGGAAAAAAAAAATGAGGAGCCTACGTGAGAAATTGCCTTATCCTTATATATTCTTATGATATATACAGAGGAAAAATGACTATCTCAATTTTAAAACATGTTTTATGTTTGAAATATCTTTTTGTTGATAATCTCATTTAAGTTATAAGAACCAAAAATATATTTAAATATCTAAACCTTCCATTCAATTGAAGCTTCAATCAAAAGCTTAATTGAATTGAAGATTCAATTTGCAATACATGATGCAAATTTTTGTGTGTGTGTATTTCTCTTTCGTGTTTTTTCTTACACTTTTATAAAACTTTCTTGTAATCTGTCAAAACTTTGTTAAAGCTATGACAAATGTATTTATGATTTTTGACGTAGATTTGAATATGTTGCTAAGGATCGTGTGCCATACATAAATGCCATATCAGACCTTCAAGACAACCCGGAAAAAGGCCAATTTTGGTTCCTGTACTCGATGAAAGATGGAAAACCCACACTCATCGAAAACAGTAAGATCTATGTTTTTATTAATATGATTAAATTCGGAACCTACCGACATAGAAGAACAACGGGACAAAACTGCCCGATGCTGAAAACATGAAGCTGATGTCAGTCGATTTAATAACCAGTAACACGGGGGCCCATCGAATCGCTAATCGCTTGCCACACAGCCAGCTGTGTCAAAGAAATTCTTTGGCTGTGTGTCACGTGATTGGCGATTCGATTGACAGACATGATGCTGGAAGATAAATCGATCGATGGCAACGGCTGCGCATTTTTAGCGTTGGGTCCATTTGCGCAAACTATATTGTAGTTCTTCTATATTAATGGTTCAACTTCTAGTTTCCAAAACATGTAAAGTATTGTTTCAAATCCATACCAGTGAAAAAATAATGTACGCATTGATTATAAGCTACGAAAATGAGGAAACTAGAGACGTATACCCATTCAATCACCATACAATAAATACATAGGCATTCATAATAGCTTACTCTTCATTTAAAAGTATGGGGGCAACATTTGTAGTTTTTTTACAGGGTGTCTCAAAATTGCAATAACATTCATTTAGTTTTTTAAGGTTATGCCGAAAGTGTCGCTACATAGGCGACAAATTTGACTCTAAAAATAAGTCAGCTAAACTGGTTTTTGCTTGGTGATGCGACATATTACAACCAAATCCTTCTGTGAATAAGTCAGAAATTAACTATCAATAATGGCGAACTAATTACCCAACGGTACTTACGTATTATGCCGGCGGTCAGCCAAGACGAGCGATTTTACGCCAAGGTAAGTGCCGGGACACATGAAATTATTGATGGTTCAGAATACGATTGGCAACAGTTTGCCAGCATATTTGACGCAAAAATAGTTTGACGGAAATGACCGCCGGTATAATACGTAAGTACCCAACGAACTTACATGCAGAAAGATAAAACTTTTACCTATTTCCCACAAGGACTATTCATTTTCTATACTATTAAAATCTGTGCGCGTCTGTGTGTGTGTGTGTGTGTGTGTGTGTGTGTGTGTGTAACATCATCTCCTCCTAAACGGCAGGGAGTTGAGTTTCGAACGAGGTATCCACGAATTCAGAAAATTTAGAGAAAGAACCTCCGCTAATTTAAATTTCGAAATTCGAATTAGTTTAGGAGATATTAATAAAAAAACCCATGAAAAACTCTAATTTTTGCTCTCCGCAATTCCGTGATTGTAACCCCTGTAGTCAAAAAAGTGAGAAATAAGCATCGTGGTTGCCATGTTTGGCTATTTTATTAAATTATTTAGACTCCTGCAGTAAAAATAAAAGAATAATGATTTTTTCTGTTTGGATTATTTACAAAGTTATTTTTTAATTAAAATATTGCGTTCATGTTAAATCAGAGCTGGAATTCAATGTTTTTTATGTCTAAAAGAATAAGGGATTGAGAGATTTCCGAGACTAATGAGTATATTTTTTAGTTTGGCCGAAAAAAAAAAATGGCTCATTTGGCGATTTTGAGAAAGTAATAGGTTCTACCGATTTGTACAGTTTTGGGCTTGGCGCAAATTACTGAGAACGTAACGAAATAGTATTTTTAATAACAAGTATAAATTTTACGGCGCTATACTTCGATTTTTCATACAGAAATAATGCAGTTATTAAGGCGATTTTAAACGATCTATAGAATTTTCACCAAATTAAGTAAACTGATTTAAGTTAGAGGAATTCCGCCAAATTTCAGAAAAATGAATGGTGTATGTTGGTGTGGTGTATGTTGGCATTTGGCGATCGAAGTACTGTGTAAAAAATAATTGATTCTTATTTGTTAAAGCAGCGCTACGGAAGTTTCTTTTACTAAAAGCTGTTAGAAAGGCGTAATTAATACTGTCTAATATATTTTTTGTTTTACAAATTGAAATGTATGTTGATTCCTACTTTAGTACATTTCTTAGCAAAAATTGGCGATAGTTGGCGAAAGTTGGCGAAAAATATTGAAATGTAGTGCAACTCTGTACATATTATTAATTCCATTCCACAATTGAGATGAGCCGATGTCACTAGCGTATGCATAGATATTTTTTTTTTTTTAATTCCGCCAAACAGGGTATTGCGAATTGCCTTTAGTGTCAAGTTTAATTTGTGATTTGAGCTATTTGGCATCGACTGGTGGCGTTATTGACACCAATATGGCAGTTCTAGCAAAGTAAACAAAAATAACTCATTTCATGTTCCATTTTTATAGTTTCCGTAGCAACGGAATCCATTGTTGCCACTTAAGTTATTAAATTTAACAATTAAGTGAAACCACTCATTTCTACAGCTTTTAAGACTCGTAAAAGTGAAAACGCATCAAATGTGAAACAAATAGAACTGTAAGAGGCATGCACTTTAAAAATAATCGAAGTTTTCATGTAATTCTATATACCTTTAATTTTATTTCCTTCGCGTGTGGGTGCCATTTTTATGTCAATTTTTGCTGCCTTGCTGGCAGATTATCCGGAGCAGTACACAAGCACTAATGTACATGCTCCTCCGGACATAAACAAGAGCGTTATGTCCGGCGCGTATTTGTGTAACCCCAGGCCGTACCCGGGGGGACCAGGGGTGTCCCCCCCCCCGAAATCTAAAATTTTGTTAACAAAACAATAATAATGAAGCGTTTTTGTGAAAAATTGGGCCTTTTTCATCTTTTATGAATTTATAAATTTAATTTCTGTACACCCCCCTCCCCCGAAATTTTTTTCTGGGTTGGGCCCATGGTAACCCCACTGTGTTAATCAGTTTTCTGGGGTCAGATTTTTTAGAACATTTTTTTTTCAATGGAGATTCTCATCCTGAAGTATATTGATCACTGATACATGAAAAGAAAATGATGAATTATGCGCTAGCAGTGATGTAGCCAGAAAATTTTCATGGGGGTGTTACGACTACTGCAGCTCACATATATGTATGTATACGCGTGTGTGATAAGGGAGTGAAGAATATACATTTTGTATGGCAAAAAACTCCTCATGGAGGGTTGTGACCCCCTATCCCCTCCTTGGCTACGCCACTGCACGCAAGCATAAGTTGTCACGTCATGAAAAACCGTCGTAGATGGTAAACACCGAAGTTTTTTCGAGGGTTATACAGAATTAAAAATTTTGTAAAGTTTACTTTTGATACAGTTCGGATATTTGCCACCAAGGTGAGATGAAATATTACTAAATACGGCAACCTAGAATTTTCTTTTGAATTTGACACTATGCAACTACAGTAGATTCCCTATAACACGGTAGATACGTTCCGTGTTATAGGAATCCGTGTTGTACGGGTCCTGCGCTATACTCCACCTGGAGTGCGGATTGCGCGGAATAATCGCGGCAAAACTTATTTGCACTCCGTAGAAATACAATGATGTTTGGTATTGCCATTCAAAAGTTATGTTAATTACAGGAGCTAAAGCGTCATAATATCAGAACATATGTCTCATTTTACCGTGCTGTACGAGTCTCTTTTAACGTGTTACACGAAAACGATCACAATTTTTTCGCCGTGTTCTACGAATTCGTGTTGTAGACCCGTGTTATGAAGGGGTCTACTGTAAATTGTTAAAAATAAAACATGAAATTAGTTATTTATTTAGCGCGAGTTGACAGTGAGACCAACGTCAGTTTTATGTAACAAGTGTGATACTGCATTAAGAGTTTAGTAAGGGTGATAAACTTTATCGCAGAAGTTACGTCACAAATGTTTTCATTTGAAATGGGACGATTTTCACGAAAACTGTGTGCAATTTTAGCTTATAACGTACGTGGTGCTTATATTATTTCATGTAGGTTTTGTTAATTTAGGTGAAATTCAATAAAGTCATCTGCAAAATAACTGCGCTAATGCATTGTCCACGCTTTAGGAAATGCAAGATAAAATAAAATAGTTGTCAACATCATGTAATTTATTCATCTGGTATATATTAAATGCTATAATTAAGCTTAAAAAACAAAATTATATGAAGTAGAAATCAGGCATTTTTCGAAAGAGAGAAGTTTCATTTGCATACCGTAAAGATCTTCTTTTTTGATCGCCAGTGACACTGACAAAGTTTTTGTGTCATCAGGTTGCAATCATCTCAGATTTGCACTCATGACGTCAACTTTTAGTCACGATTCAAGTATTTTTTTCACGTTTTGAGATTCCGTATTACTGGGTTTAATTCGAATTATATGTGTGAGGAAAATATTCGTTTCCCACCGTGCGGAGAACGGGCAAGCAGCTAGTAGGTTAATTAAATTTTGAATAGCAAATAAACCAGCAAGTAGTGACAACAGATCGCGTTATCATGGCGCTGATTTAAAAAAGTACCGTGAAATCTCTTTTGAATTTTTGTTTTAATATTATGTATGCTCATACAAGGTTATTGCACTTGTCATTTGTTTATGATAGATGCGTTTACTATGATTTATCTTTCTCGTTTTTTCCTAGGTCCCGCAAAAGTTATACCAAAGAACAATGATCACTTCATTATGTGGTATCGTAGTGGCTCTTGGGTGAAATAAAAATTACGGCCTCAAGCGTGACTCACAGACAAAGAGAGAAAATATTTTTTTCAGTGCCACACTGCAAACTTATATCAGTTTTTTTCCTATTATGTGTTTATGTCAAATGTTTGATGAGAACATTTTCTACTACTTTAATAATTTTGAAAAGCATATTTTGTATGAAAAGTAATTTTTTATTTCAATAAAAACAAACATAAAATGCTTTGTTATGAATACTGCATTCTTTTTCGAATAAAAATTTAATATACCCTTTACGTATCCAGTCATCCTTATAAAAAAAAAAACGAAAATCTGTTTGTTTGTTTGTTCTGATGAATCGTATACAAGTCCACAACGTTCACTAATCGGCTTAAAATTTTGCACAAGCACGTGAAAAAATACAGGGCAAATTGTGGTCTACTTTAAAAATCTGAAAATCCACCTGTACCCTAATAGTTTGGTGATTTTTCGCTGCTTTTAATATCGAGAGTAAAAAATGTAAATCATTCAATGTGACACAAACTTTTATATTTTAAGTGATATGATGTCATTTTGATGTCACATTAGATTTTTTGAAGGGAAAACTGTGATCTATGAGTGCGCGTACGGGAATTTTTCGTGGGAAATCGAGAAAAAAAATAAATCCTCCCTCCCTCCCATATTCATTTGTCTTCATTTTCCGAGTTTAAGAATTCGAAAAATGAAAGACACCAGTTTCATTGAATTAATAAATTAAGAAATTATGCGGCAACAATGGGTTATGTTAACTACGGAAACCTTGATGTTGAAAATAGAATATGAAAGTAATCATTTTTTTAAGTGAACAAAAATTAAATGCACTGAGTGTAATTTTCATTGACACAAATAAGAATTTCAGTACAATCTAACTATAACAAAGTCTCTCTATACTACAAATTTCTCCCTATAGCGAGATTTTTAATCAGAACTTAATTAAGGCTAAAATAACATTAAAAATTGTAAAAAATTACTCAGAAAAATGAAAAAGAGAGAAAATTAATAAAATGTAAAACAAAGCTGCACAAAAGATATCAATTTCTGAATTTAATAATGGCAATTTTAATGGAACCAAACCCTAATAATTTCTTCCTGCGGTTTAATCTTAAGCAGTTTTCGTACCGATTATATGACAGCAATTTCTTTGGAATTCAGATTAGAACTATTCTCAGAACTGACCAAAACTTGATACCCGGTTTCGTCAGATAGACCTGCATTTAAAAAGGGGATATTATTCAATTCCTACTATTAGGTCACACTCTTCCTATATATATATCTTTTAAAAATTTTCAATCGTTAATAAAATACTTTTTTATTCATCCACTGAAGTTCAAATACATTTTTACTTCCTTGTACGTAGTATAAGGAAGTAATGTGATCCCGAAAAATTTTGGGGGCCAAATTTCGACGAAAAAACCGATTTTGACTACCTCTAAATTTAATTTTAAGAATTTTTTCAATGCGTCTCATCGTAAGCTAGCATGCACGATCCTATAAACGCGTCTGCAACTCATTTTGACCAGCGGCGAGTCTATTGTGGCCAGTTTTTCCATGCCGTCTGTACGTACGTACGTACGTATGTAACTCGCATATCTCAAAAACTATTGGTCGTAGAATGTTGAGATTTGATATTTAGGATTGTTCTATGATCTAGTTGTGCACCTCCCCTTTTGGTCGCAATCGAATGGATAGTTTATGTACAGGACCGCCCAAAAGATTCGAAATACATTACGCTCTATGGGCCGAAATTCATTAAACTCGCCTAACTCAAAAACTATTAGGCGTAGAATGTCGAAACTTCATATTTTGGATAGTTGTAACATCTAGTTGTGCACCTCCCCTTTTGGTTCCCTTCGACTGGATAGTTTATCTACAGGACCGCCCAAAACATTCGAAATACATTACCCTCAATGGGCCGAAATTCATTAAACTCGCATATCTCAAAAACTATTAGGCGTAGAATGTTGAAACTTCATATTTAGGATTGTTGTAACATCTAGTTGTGCACCTCCCCTTTCGGTTCCATTCGACTGGATAGTTTATCTACAGGACCGCCCAAAAGATTCGAAATACATTACGCTCATGGGCCGAAATTCATCAAAGCGTTTTTAGAGGTATTGGGCTATTTCAAACGACTCAGAAGTGATGTATGCTGTTAAGAGTTAGAAAATGAATTTCTCCATTAAAAAAAGTGTCTTTATCATTTATAGTTCTGCTACAGGAACACTCAAAAGATTTCCAATACATTACGGTCAATGGCAATTTTAGGGGCATTCATCCATTTCAAGCACAATACCGTCCTACCACATAAGTTAGGTAATGGTCCGACCACGGTCACGTGCCTCCCTCAAGAACTATGCCAAAAGTCGCCAACCTTGGCGACTTTTGGTGTACGTGTGTGCATATTTAACTCTCAAATCTCAAAAACTATTATGAAATTTCATATATAAGATTGTTGTAACATCTAGTTGTGCATCTCGATTTTTGGTTCCAATCTACTGGTTTATTTACAGGTAAGAGTTTATTTACAGGACCACCGAAAAGAATTTCAGTATTTTAATGTCTATGGGCATCTTCAATATAATACGACTGTAGACAGTCATTGTTTGGTACATGCCCAAAATCTCGCCGTCTGTTCTCGACCTTGGCGAGTTTTGCCAAAATATCGCCAAATTTGGCGATAGTCAGTCATTTGGTCCATGCCCAAAGAATCGCCATTTGTCATCGTTCTTGGCGAGTTTTGGCGAAATTACGCCAAATTTGGCGATAATCTGTGATTGTTTGGTCCATGCTTAAAATCTCGCCAAATGTCGTCGACATTGACGAGTTTCGCTGAAATATCGCCAAATTTGTCGCCAAAAATTATTTCGTATTTTGTATAACTCTTAAAACTTTAACCCGTAGAATTTTGAACATTTGTATTTAGAAATATTGTAATATCGAACTGTTTTCAATATCTTTTTCGACAACAATCGACTGGGAATTAGGGTGAGCCAAATGACTTTAAATACATTGAGGTGTATGGATGCATCCAATTCATTGAAAGTCTGTGGTCAATGACTACTCTGGCTATCCCCAAAATCTCGCAAACTATATCAAGTTTGTCGGCTTTTGGTGAAATATCGCCCAATAAAGTGTCAGAAGGAAATCTTTCAAATTGAACTCAGCTTGACGATATCGAAATATTTGGAAAGAAATCGCTAAACCTTACTAGTATTGATATTTTATCTCTTTCAAACAAATAAGTTTGGAGGAAGTGCGTCGAAAATACTTTTGATTTAATAGACGTGCAAGGAAGTCATGTGTTGGACACATCAGATTTTTTAATCTTGTAGTGGATGACAATGGATGTTAATGCAGTTTTGGTCACAATAGACTGGATAATTTATCTAAAGAACCGCCCAAAAGATTCTAATACATTACTCTCTATGGGCCGAAATTGATTAAACTCGCATATCTCAAAATCTATTAGTCGTAAAATGCTGAAACTTTATATTCAGAATTGTTGTAACATCTAGTTGTGCACCTGCAATTCAGTCCATTCGACTGAATAGTTGATGTACAGGGCCGCCCAAAAGATTTTCAATACATTAGGCTCTATGGCTAGAAATTCATTAAAGCGTATTTTAGAGATATTAGGCCAGTTCAAACGATTCAGACGTGATATATGCTGTTAAAGGTTACAAAATGAATTTTTCCATCGAGGAAAGTGTCTTTATCATTTATAATGTTGCTACAGGAACATTCAAAAGCTTTCCAACACTTTACGGTCAATGGCAGTTTTAGGGACATTCATCCATTTTAAGTACAACACCGTCCTACCATTTACACTCATGTCCATAAATTAAGGATAATTCAGAATCACACAGAAATTGATCTCTAAAATAAAAATTTCACCTGTGGAATGATCACACACATCTTGAAGAAGAATATGCAAATTACAGATGGCGTGGATGGTACGTCACAATGACGAGAGTGTAAGAGAGGGGTATATAAGGAATGGTGGCAAAGAAGTAAAATTGTTCACAAGCGCTGTGAAAGCCTTTCAGTGCAAAAACCGCATAGTTATGGCACAAAGGCGGCATTTGGATGATGTTTTACGTGGCAGAATTATCGGGCGACTGGAATGTGGACGTACCCAGCTGGAAGTATCCGAGGAACTTGGAATCGCCCAGAGTGTCATCTCCAGGCTTTGGCAACGATTCCAAGATGATGGTAATGTGAGTAGACGTTACAGCACAGGTCGCCCCCGAGTTACAACGCCGAATGAGGACCGCTATTTGGCAGTTACTGCCAAAAGAAACAGACGGAGTACAGCATCGGACCTGTCTCGTCAGCTCTCTTCAGCTACCGGTACGACAGTTTCAAGGCAGACCGTGTACAGACGCTTAGGGCACATTGGTCTATATGCTCGTAGGCCTGTCAGATGTGTTCCACTTACCGCAACTCACTGTCGCCTGCGATTAACCTGGAGTAGAGAGCATGCATTGTGGACACCGCAACAGTGGTCTTGTGTGATGTTTTCCGACGAGTCCAGGTTTAGTTTGGAGTCTGATTCTCGCCGGACATTCATCTGGAGAGCGCCAGGTACCCGTTACCACCAAGAGAACACCATTGAAAGACACCGTTACGGTGGTGCAGGATGGCTCGTTTGGGGAGGAATTATTCTTGGTTCCAGAACTGACCTGCATGTTCAGAGTGTAACGATGACAGGCCACATCTATTGGGATGTCATTCTGGAACAACATGTACGTTTGTTTCGGGGCGCCATGGGTGCTGAATTTGTGTTTATGGATGACAACGCCCGTCCTCACCGTGCAAACATTGTAGACGAATGCCTTCAATCGGAGGATATCACCCGTATGCATTGGCCAGCATACTCACCGGACTTGAATCCAATAGAGCATGTGTGGGATATGCTTGGCCGACGAATTGCAGCCCGTCAACCCCCTCCCACCTGTCTACCGGAACTTCGGAGTGCATTGCTTGATGAGTGGTGTAATATTCTTCAAGATCAGATTGATCATTTGATACTCAGCATGCCTAGGCGTTGTCAGGCCTGTATTGCATCGTCCGGGAGACATACTCCGTATTAACCATCCTACTAACCATGTTATACTGTTTTTTGTAAATAGGTTCTTTTTTGAAATTTGGTCAAGGGAGTAAAACTTGCAATTTTTATTAATTATGTCAAACATATAGCATCTTTTTTGCTCTTTACTTTTTGTTTAATAAATAGACTTTACAAATAAGTCAAATTTGTTTTGCTTCTTTCTCTTTCTTTGCCTGAACTTCATTATCCTTAATTTATGGACATGAGTGTAGTTAGGTAATGGTCCGACCACTGTCACGTGCCTCCCTCAAGAATTACGAAAAAAAGTCGCCAAGCTTGGCGTCTTTTGAACGTGTGTATGTACTTTATTTTCAAATCTCAAAAACGATTAGCCGTAGAATGTTGAAATTTCATATATAAGATTGTTGTAACATTTATTTGCGCATTTCGATTTTTGGTTGCAATCTACTGGAGTGTTTATTTACAGGACCACGCAAAATTTCAATACATTAATGTCTATGGACATCTTCAATATATTACATATGTAGTCAGTCATTGTTTGGTCCATGCCCAAAATATCGCCATTTGTCTTCGTCCTTGGCGAGTTTTGCCGAAATATGACCAGATTTCGCGCCAAAAAGTATTTCGCATTTCGCACAACTCTAAAACTTTTAATCGTAGAATGCTGAAATTTTGTATTTAGAACTATTGTAAAATCTAACTGTGCATCTCTTTTTTTTTTTTTTTTCAATTTCTACTATTAGTCCACACTCTCCCTATATATATTTATATGTTATTCAAATTTTCAGTCGTTAATAAAATACTTTTTATTAATACACTCAAATAGTTTTTCAAATGTTAATTCCTTAATTAAACGTAATTAATTAAATTTAATAAAAAGTAACTAAAATAAAACTTTTCTTTGTTGAACTAAGTAGGAATTGACTTAATTTTTTTTTTTTTATATATTACTTGTTTTTGTACTAATATGCGTTATGTTCAGGAAATGAAAAACTATAAATAAGGAGACAAATTTTTGCATGAATAAGCCAGATCGTACTTACAGATTTTGCAGTATAACAGGGTATAAAGTCCTGGTGAAAAATGCTATTTCTAGTACCTTTAAAATGATCCGGAATACATGGCTTTAAACATATCCAGGAAAAAGGATTTGGTTGATTGAAATTTATTACTGGAGCCATGAATGCATCATTTTATACCCAGATCTCGGAGGTTTTTTTGAGTAATTAATTTATTAGTTCTAATAAAACTTAATTAATTTTAATAATTTATTGTATCGTACCAATATGATCTTTGAGTAAAACATATACTTGAAACAGTATTTGTATATCTATTCTTTTATTTTCGTAAGTGATGCAGTTTTTTTTAACACCACTGCACGAAGAAGTGGTTCAATGGCAAACTGAATGCGAAATGATTATCGATTATGCGCAGGCGTAAATGTCCAAAAAATAAAAAAGTCGCCTTGGGTAGTGAATATCCAAGCTGTCCCCCCCACCCCCCCCAAAAAAAAAATCAAAAACAAAATTCCTCCAGTTATTGATATAATTTTGAATTAATTTAATTTGTAAAATATAGTTTATTAACTGCGTGTCCGTTCTATCTTGGTTTCTCTCTTTTTAATACTCAATTTAAAGAAACAGCTTAGATATTGAAACAAATGGTTGCTTTTCTATGCTTCGGTGATTCTTTGCAATTTATGCATTAGCACAGACGATAAACATTTTTTGTAATGGTTGCCATTAAAACATCCCTTCATATATATTTTAAGCATAATTCTGTTCAGATTGGCGTAGCACTGGAAATATTTCATTTCGCCATGGTGGAAAATATCCAAGCTGTTTACAATCTAAATTATTTAAATCCTCTATGGTTCAATGTCGTGAAAAAAAGGAAACTGTGTAATCTCGACGAGCTATTTAGAATCGTTCAAATTGCGAATAGGACGGGTTAAACTGTGCTGCAGAATTTAATAATTTCACGCAATTTTTAATTTACGACGTCACGTTCTGACAAGAGTAGTTGAGTCTGGTTATTTCGCACAGTAGTTTTGATTTGTTCTCAAGAAACTAGAATGTCTGTACAACATGAAAGGAAAGGCCTTTCAAAACGGGCCTTTTTTTCTCGTTTAGACATCCAAGATTTAAAAAAAAAATCTTTTTAGGTTCTCATGATTTTTATCAGGTTTTCAGAGCTCACTTTCCCAATTTATTTTTATCATAGAGGTATTAAAAGTTAATTAGTTTCAGCAATACTTCAATAATTAGCAGTAGTTGATAGTAGCGTATATATAGGCTTCCATTTCGGGGGAAGGGAGACGGTTCGGTATTTTAAACTTTATTGTTCTAAAGTTAAAAGAAATGTTTCAAAATAGCTCCTTTTTAATAATTGCTTTACAGTTTCGGAAGGGGCCCTCCGCCACCCTCAAATGCTCCCCTGGTAGTTGTTTATTAGAGCAATAGTTTTCTCTAATTAGGATATCAATGGTTTTCTCTAATTGGGATATCAATAGCTTTCTCTAATTATGATATCAGTATCCTTAAATATGAAACAACCTCTATATGCAAACTAAATCTTTTAGCATAAATTGTCTCCTAAAAGTAGCGAAAAAGTAGTGAAGTAGTGAGTACATTTCAAAAGTAGTATGGCTAACTACATTTGTCAGAAAGTAGTTGTAGTTGTAGTTGACTGCATTTTTCTAAAAGTAGTTGTAGCTGTAGTTCGCTACAAAAAAATGTAGTTTTACCCACCACTGAGTCATGAAGCCAAGTGTCGAAAAACAACCGACGATGAAACTGCCTCAACCTCCAAGACAGACCAAATGAGACTTTGAATGCCAAATCTAGCCGTTGCTTGCAACAGAACGAGAGTATCGGATAGGTCAGCTGCTATCATTGCATCCTCTGTACCTTATGTTATAGGGATTTTATCCAAAGATACTCCATCTAAAGTTATTGACAGCCATATGTTGAGGAGAGAACGACGAAAGATACGATCACAACTTAATTCTGTACAAGTAACACAGTCCATATACTTCGATGGAAGAAGGAACAAAACTATAATGCAAGAAAAGTAGGGAAGTTCTTTATATTCGACTGTAGCTTCGGAAGAGCATATTGTTATGCTTTCAGAACCTGGTTCTCTTTACGTAGGACATGTGACTCCGGATTCAGGCTCTAGTGCTGATATTACTTGCAGCATCATAAGCTTCGTTACACAGAAATAGATTACATTTTCGGATCTTGTTCCCGATTGTGAGATGGGACGAACATCAACGTTGGGAAGAAAAACGGCTTAGAGAGACAGATTGAAATCTTGTTGGTCATAAATTACTCTGGTTATGCTTATTAACTAATGAACTAATGAACTACCTCTTCGCCACCTTTTCCATAAGATTGCTGGAAAGACATCTGAGTAGTGTAAAAAGGACAGTTCTGCTCAGCCGGAGACATGTTAATTCGCCGGAGCCTCCGGAGTCTCCGTTCGGATGCTTTCCCTATGCTGAGCGGGGAAGGGGGCGTGGTCGGAACGGATGTTGAGACCGGATGTTGGAAGGATTAATAAGAATTTTTTTTTCCTTTTTTTCAAATAAGGGGACTTGTAATTTTTTCAGATTTGAACCCTTAACGAATAAAAGAATTCACAAGTTAATGATCGCCGGCTTTAACCATTAAACCATGAACCCTTCAGGTATAAAAGGTAGGTGTATTGTGTTATACTTTAGTTTTCAAAATGAATTAGGACTTTGATTAATTTTTCGAAGTTTATTTTTTATTTATTTAGTTTTCTTTACCATTTAGTAATAGAACCAATGTAAATTGAATAAATGTTGCTTAATACATACTTCTAATGTTTAGCTAATTTTTGTACACTGATTATAGCATATATTTAATAAGTAACAGTTTACTAGAATATTAAAGTAGGGTTTAGGATACCCATACATTTTCTACAAATTTCTTCTACTGTTAGGGAAGTGAGAAAATTATACCATAGAACGATTTTAGTACCTATAGTTTTTACAAATAATGATTTAGATAGTGTATGAACTTTTTTATCTAAACATTTTTTTTTCTTAAGAGATTTTTACCCAAGTTTTAATTTTAAGTTAAATAAGTAATTTTACAACAAATATTTTTTTAACCAAGAGTTTTAATTTTAAGTTAATAATTTATTTTACAACAAATATTTTTTTAATCAAGAGTTAATTAATTTTTCTTTTATTTTTTTTTTAACCATGAGTTTTAATTTTAAGTTAAATAATTTTACAACAAATATTTTTTTTTTAATCAAGAGTTAATTAATTTTTATTTTTTAACCAAGTTTTAATTTTAAGTTATATAATTTTACTACAAATATTTTTAATTTATCAAGAAAAAAATTTTAATCAAGTGTTTTTAATTTATCAAGAAAAAAAATTTAATCAAGAGTTTTAATTTTTTGTATACCGTATTTTTGTTAAGTAGCCGTTTAACATTAAGGTAGAATATCAATACATTTAATCTACTGTTAGGGAAGTGAGAAAATTACACCATAGAAAGATTTTTACAAATACGGATTTATCGAAACATTTTTTCTTACCAACACATTTTTGATAGATTTTAGACAGCGATTATACTAGCTTATATTTTCTATAGATCAATTCAATAGATTCTATAGATCTATGAAAGCATAATTTTATACATGAATCAACCTTTTTAGAGGTCTTTTATTGATGCACTTAGCATATTTTATAGAAAGGTGAGCATAACTAGCACAAACTTTTAGACTAGATAGTACTATTGTTAGAAAGTTGAACTATTGGAAATAAAAATTGAAGATCCGTTTTAGCACAGTTGTATACTGCATGTACATAAATATCTTTCAACTACTTAGATAGTTTAAATTGCAAAAAGTTATCATTACTTGAACTAAAAAATACAAGGTTTTTACTTACGTGAAGCCACATCTTGCGAAATCTTCTAGTCTCTGGACAAAGTACCAACATCTATACGGCTAGCAAGTACGGAAAATAGAGTAATGATTTAAAATACATTAACTCTAAGTTCCGTCCCAGCTGACCAATATCAAGACATTACTTCTTTTTATCCTCATATGCTGAAAATAGACATAACATTTAGAAACTAAATACTAATAAAATAATACATTTGGAGATATTAAACGCTTTAAAAGTAATTTTTTTCTTATAACAATTTATCAGATTCACAATACTATTTTATGTAGGATAAAATTAGTTAGCCGCGAAAATTTAATCTTAATTAGAATTTACTGAAATATAGATACCATGCATGCCTTATTTTCTATTAGGAGAAAGCCCTCAAACCCCAGTTTTCGTATACAAACTGCTTAAAGTACTTCTACCGATAATGCCTATTGCTATTAATTACACTGGATTACCAACTTAAAATTTTGCAAAACACCAAAATACAGAAAAACATACATTAACAGTAACCAAAAAAAAAAAAAAAAATCACACTTAAAAGTACAACACATCAAAAGTGGAAAATATAATTACCAAACTATAAGAACTACATAATTATTTTCAATTAGAATTACGGTATCAACTTATATGTAACTAAAATAATAGAAAATATTACACTTACCCTGTACTTGTACACGCGAAATAATAATAAAAATACTTAAATAATTCGCAAATATATCCACAGCATAAAATCAACCACGTGCACGCCATATTGCAAACTCATTCGGCACATTACTGATAACAGAAATTGAGAGATAAGAAAGTGCCTTGAGGCCCTACAGAGTCGGCTAAATAACAGTGGGCCAGTTTGCCGATAACATAAAACCAGGAAGGGTGCTAGGGGAATACCGAATTGTGGGGACACGTGTTTCATTCTACGTTCAAAAATGGGGACTTATGGATTAAGATGTTTACTACTTAAAAACATGATCTAATTTTTACAAATGCATTGGAACTTTGTATAGGATATCTATTGAACACGTATTAAATACATTATGGTTATTCTTCTGATCGACATTATATCCTAAATTAAAATATCAACGTTAAGCTACAACGATTAATATATTTTACGAAGTTTAGGAAAATAATGAATCATTAAATTAATTTCTGTGAAACAATTAGCAAAGATCATTGTACTAAAATAAATTATTTTTGCTAAGTTTTGATAAATTACAGTAATAAATTATAGGCATTGCAGATGAATGAGTATTCACGTATAAAATAGGTATTTACTATTGAAAAACAGGATCTAATTTTAACAAATGCATTGGAATTTTGTATAGGATATCTATTGAACACGTATTAAATACATTATGATTATTCTAATATGAAAAACAGGGTTAAGATTCTTTACTTGTGATGAATGCCACACATTTTTTTTTATATACTTAAATTTTACAAACATGTAGGCATCCTTTTAATAAATTCATAAACTAAACTTATTGTTTAAAACAATTTTTACAATAATAAACTAAAATTTTTATTGAATAAAGTCATAAACTAAAATTAATAATGAAAACTTGCTAATAAATTAAACATATCAAAATTTTTACACTCAGTTTTTTTATATATATACTTAGATTTTACATAGAGATCCTTTTAATAAATTCATGCATGGTATCTATATTTCAGTAAATTCTAATTAAGATTAAATTTTCGCGGCTAACTAATTTTATCCTACATAAAATAGTATTGTGAATCTGATAAATTGTTATAAGAAAAAAATTACTTTTAAAGCGTTTAATATCTCCAAATGTGTTATTTTATTAGTATTTAGTTTCTAAATGTTATGTCTATTTTCAGCATATGAGGATAAAAAGAAGTAATGTCTTGATATTGGTCAGCTGGGACGGAACTTAGAGTTAATGTATTTTAAATCATTACTCTATTTTCCGTACTTGCTAGCCGTATAGATGTTGGTACTTTGTCCAGAGACTAGAAGATTTCGCAAGATGTGGCTTCACGTAAGTAAAAACCTTATATTTTTTAGTTCAAGTAATGATAACTTTTTGCAATTTAAACTATCTAAGTAGTTGAAAGATATTTATGTACATGCAGTATACAACTGTGCTAAAACGGATCTTCAATTTTTATTTCCAATAGTTCAACTTTCTAACAATAGTACTATCTAGTCTAAAAGTTTGTGCTAGTTATGCTCACCTTTCTATAAAATATGCTAAGTGCATCAATAAAAGACCTCTAAAAGGGTTGATTCATGTATAAAATTATGCTTTCATAGATCTATAGAATCTATTGAATTGATCTATAGAAAATATAAGCTGGTATAATCGCTGTCTAAAATCTATCAAAAATGTGTTGGTAAGAAAAAATGTTTCGATAAATCCGTATTTGTAAAAATCTTTCTATGGTGTAATTTTCTCACTTCCCTAACAGTAGATTAAATGTATCGATATTCTACTTTAATGTTAAACGGTACCTTAACAAAAATACGGTATACAAAAAATTAAAACTCTTGATTAATTTTTTTTTTCTTGATAAATTAAAAACACTTGATTAAAATTTTTTCTTGATAAATTAAAAACATTTGATTAAAAAAATATTTGTAGTAAAATTATATAACTTAAAATTAAAACTTGGTTAAAAAATAAAAATTAATTAACTCTTGATTAAAAAAAAATATTTGTTGTAAAATGATTTGGCCACACCAGTTTTCTGGAACAATAGGAAAATCTCTGGATACGTGCGAAACCCTTGCTGTGACAAATTTTGTTTCTATTCCAGTTGTTTTGCCTGAAACTGACAAAAAAGACCCCAATGTAGAGTAAAAGTACCTCTTCGATATTTATAGGGCAGTATGCTCGGGACTGTGCCATCCAGATTTAGCAAACAGAAGTCCAGGAAGGATGTCTCATTCAAGGTGGCTCGCTACAGCGAACAGAATACTGCGCCTGTACGTGTCGCCAGCCGAACCTACAGAACACTCGAAACTCCTTGTAGAATATGTGATTAAAGCTTACTTGCCATCCTGATTTGAAATAAAGAAAATCCCAGGAGCTACTCATGGAGCATGTCATCTGCACGGAATGATGAAAAGAAGTTCATTATTGCCAGAAGATTTTAAGTCAATCGTTCATGAAGTTATTCAAAGGAACTCTTATTTTGTTCATTCTGAAAACATTCTGTTGGCAATGCTGTTTGATGAACAATCACATATTCGAGAACTTGGCCAAAGAAGAATATTGAAAGCAAGAAAGCCTGAGTGGAAGGGAAAAATACGCCAATTTGATCTTCCAAATATCAATGGTCCAAATATAATGGACTCCAAAATTGAAGACTGATTAAAGTAAAGTGTTTTATTAGTCAATAATACTCGAAAGGTAAATTTGCTATCATTTCCTTTTCTGTATCAGTGTGCTTTTCAAATATTAATTGTCTTTAAAAATTAAGTAATATGTAAATATTTAAAGTAATATTAAGTAATATGTAAACATTTCCGAAGTGATTATGAACGCTTCAAAACGACGTTTCCAAACAAAACAACAAATTTATTTCGCGTAATATACCTTTTCCATTGATACAATAATTTGAATAGTATTGTTTTTAGAATAATTAATAATTTATTTTAAATAATTTAAAAAAAATACGTGGTCTAAAATGCTAGTACATTAGTAGGAAAAGTTATAACGTAAATAAATGCATTTTACATTGAATTTTTTGTTTGTGAGATAATGATAATGATTCAGTCGCATTAAGATCTGTCCGTTCAACGAAATTGTTAAAAAATTAATCAAATGCCGGTCCAGAACTCATATTACAGCTGATAAAAAACTTCCAAAGTTGGCCGATAAGAAATATTTCACAAGTAATGCTTACAAGAAAAGCCAATGTATACTTAATATTTGATTTTGATTTGATATGGAGAATGGATAAAGTTGAAAGTTAAAAGAGAAATAGATAGCTGTAAACAAATCAAGATGCATGTATTGATTGGCTGATCCTAAGAGAGTAGAGCCACATTCTTGGAGTACAAACACTCAAATTCATACGGTGCCTTTCGTTTATTCAAACGCATTCCGAGAAAAGCAAATAAATAAGTCTATCCAATATAAAACTATCCTGAGTTATTCAATATACTCTGTGTATGAATATGGCGAAAACCCTACTCCTGTGCGTTATTTTGTTGACTATTTACAGCATTGGTAATATTTAACTCCTTTTTCTTATATCATATATAATATTAGATAAAATTATTAGATAGAATTAAGATGTATTTCATTTAAATAATTAGAAGTTAGAAGAGTGAGAAATTAATAATTTTTTCCCCCACTGAATTTTTTTCCACTGCTTTTCATGTAAAAAATTGTTTTTGATTTTTTAAAAATATGTGTATTTATTTAAATGTCTATTGATTTAGATATTTTTCTCATTTATATGAAATTTTTTGTTTAGATTCTTAATTAAAAAAATAATGATCGGCACATTCAAACATGTTCATTTTAAGTGTAATAAGAAGTGAAAACTAAATATTTTCATCTAGCTTTCATCAAGATATTTTCATCCAATTTTCGATAGAAGAAAACACTCAGTATTTTTTCGGACTGAATTTTCTATAAGGCGTGTGCTTTTCTAGAATATTATTTTTTAGATTCTCTTTTTCTTATTTATATACAATTTTTTCTTTTCACTATACTGAATGGTTAACCCCTCTAAATTTCAAATGATTTCATTTGAAATCTTATACATAAATTTGAAGGTCTATTTGTTTGTCAAAATCATTCTTTATATAAATTGAAGACAATAGAGCCAGGACCCACCGGCTAGAAATTTGTCTTAATCAGGTATAGAAAAAAAATCTTAGCAACATTAAAAGTCTAAAAGCCTATTCGTTCCTGACT
Organism: Cheiracanthium punctorium; assembly: GCA_038373885.1. Classification (NCBI taxonomy): domain Eukaryota; kingdom Metazoa; phylum Arthropoda; class Arachnida; order Araneae; family Cheiracanthiidae; genus Cheiracanthium; species Cheiracanthium punctorium. Next base: position 126,023 of record JAWZYV010009895.1, on the reverse strand, counting down.
TTTAGCAATATTTCATAATTTTCAGCTCCAAAAGAAAGTGTTTCCTGCACCGCTAGACCTATTGACTACTAATTTTTACTCACATATAAAGGTTAAAGAAAAAAAGTACTAAAGTATACTATTATACTAGTAGTACACAATATAGCCAGAGGGTATTAGCAATAATAAAAAATGGTAAAAATATAAAAAAGAGATTTTTACCAATAAATATATTTCATAACTAAACCAGGAGAAGGTTTACCAACTGAAATTTAACTGCGTCACTCGTCTAAATGAGGAAGGGGGGGGGGTAAAATCTAGTATTGCTAAACATCTCGGAGTGAGTTTGATCAAGAAATCATCAGTACTACTTTTATAATGAAAGTAATTTTTCGATTACGGGATTTTCGAAATCTACCCTTAATCGTTTAGAACGGCAGCATAAGAGATACTTCGTGCGATTTATACGATTGGAGTAATGAAAATCGTTTGCATTTTGCACTAAGTTGGTAATTGTATTGAAAAATAAACATTTGGATAACCACATATAGCGGTTAAGGAATCAGGGTGTCACCTTAGCCACTTTGTGGCTAAGACACAGGCGAAGGCACTGGCGGATTAATGCAAGTTTGTCGGAGGGGGCGGTTAGTTAGAAGATTGAAGTATTGACGTATACATTCATTTTATGAAAGTGAAATAGGATCTTTGTTGCATCACCCTTAGACTTAATGACAGCTCTTAAATGGTTTGGCATATTACTGAATGAAGGTTCACAAATACTTTTATCAATATTTGCCCATATGTTCTTCAAACTAGAAATAAGTTCTTTTTTGTCTCTTGGTGCAATTTCTTGAAGTCGTTTTTACATAATTCCCCACAAATTCTCTATGGGGCTTAAATCGGGTGAGTTTGAAGGCCAAGGGAGTACATTTCTCTTGGAGCTATTTAGTTGTCGATTTGAAAGTGTGGGAAGAGGCTGAATCTTGCTGAAACACGAAATCGTCACCACAGAAATCATCAGATGAAAGTGTCATGAAGTGCTCAAGAATGTCTTGATACACTTCTGAATTGACTTTTGTGCTAACAAAACATGACCTGCCTGGGCGTTGTGCAGTCATGCAGCCCCATACCATGACAGAGGTCTCAAATTTAATTGAATGTTTTACACACTTTTTATCAAAGGCTTCTTGTTTAAGTTTCCAAACACGTATGCCTTGATTGCCATGAGATACATAAAACATGCTTTCATCGCTGAAGAGTACCTTTTTCCAGTCATCTTGACACCAGAATAGCCATTTAACTCTTGGAACCTTTTGCTTAGTTGGTAAGAGTGGCTTTGTCTTAGGCACATGCGATCTAGAACCTAATTTGTGAAGTCGTCGTAATGTTGTAGATTTAAAGGTATTTATAGCCACTTCTTTCCATTTTCTCTGCAAATACAATATCACACTTCGGAAGCGATGCTTCTTCACAATCTTTTTTAATTTTATTTCATCTCTTGCTGAAGTTACTAGCTTTCGACCACTTTTAAAGTGTTTATTTTGAAAACACTTATTATTAGAACATTCTCTCAAAACTCTACTCACACTTGTTTGAGAACATTTCACTTCCTTTGCCATAAACAATTGTGTTTTTCCTTCTTTGTGCAAGTACACAATTCGAAATTTTACAGCCTCAGATAAGTTGCTTTGGTCCTATACTAAGCAAATACTGAACTAAAATCAAATGCCAAACGATTCTTCATTTTCAGCGGAACACTTATAGTCCCGCCCATGTTAGTCTCGCAGCTGTTCTCTAAGCCAGTAGGAAAATAGTTGCATATTCTAATTTTTTTAACCATGGTATCCAGATATTCTAACTTTTTAAATAGTTCTATTATTTTTAAATAGCTAATTATTAGTGTGAAAAATCAAAATAAACATTTGTGTTATATTTACAACTGTACTGAAGATATTTATACATTTTAAATGTTTTTCAGAACTGAGTATGCAAATTAACACTCCATCAACAATAAACCCATTCTTTTTTACAGTATTCTGATTTTTTGAATCGGAGCTGTGTATTTGTAATTTTTTTCAACTTAATATTGATAAAATTTAATTTTTCAAAAATTTTTTATTTGGTGTTCTCAAACGGGAACACTGGCCTGTAAAAGGTTAAATGAAAATACTCTCTCTACAGATCTCTACGTTACGAAGTGGCTAAATCGCCCCAAAAAAGTTCGTTATATGGAAAATACGTTAAATATTCACCTTTTAATATACCTTAAACTAAAAGAAGCAGATTTGAAAATCACAAACGCTAAATGTTGTTTTTTAAAAAAGTAATTAATCACACATTCAGAAATATTTTGAAAAATAAGAATAAAAAATAGATCGCGAAAAAGTTCGTTAAATAGAGAACGACTTCGCTATTTGGAAGTTATTTTACATAAGATAATCGCAAAATGTTATTGGTTAGTAGGAAAGATTCACAAAACAGAGATTCGTTAAATACAGATCCAACTGTATTAATTTAGCGAGATTTTACCGGTACCCATCTTGGCTGTATATTTTTGTTGCTTGGCAATTGAATTTCGGGAAGCAAGTACAAGTAGAGGTAGATACTTTGAGTGAAATAATTTTCTCATGGACTTCTATATTAATAAAAATATGTCTGAAAATCTGTATGCGTTTTTTAATGTCCAGAAAAAACTACTGGACGCAGAGCTCTGAAAATTCGAACATATGAGCCCATGTCTTCGATAATGCGCACCTCGATCTCAGAATTTTAAAATTTTAATTACTTTTTGAATTATAAATTAAAAACCGTTTTCAGGATGCCATGCTTGGCGAGTTTCGCCCGCATGCTACTGGTTGAAACAAAATCGTGTGCATTGAAAAGCATGAAATGGCACGGAAATTTAGTCAGTTTTGCGCCAAATCTACACTAATAGAAGTGAATGACTGTGTGAGAAGGCCAGAAAAAAGTACAAGACGCAGAAGTCTGAAAATTTGAACATATGAGTCCATGACTTCGGTAATGTGTACCTGAGGCTCAGAATTTTGAAATTTTAATTACTTTTTAAATCATTAATTAAAAACCTATTAAGGTCAACAGTCATCTCCCTTCCATTGCACGGGCAACGCCGGATATGCTGCTAATACTAAATAAATTGAAGGTAACAACTACAGACTATAGCATGATGAAAGAGACTTTCCATTAGTCGGCTAAACATCATGTTGCACTGAGCAATTTCATATCACAATCTAAAAAGACGTCATTACATAAAGAATCACTAAACATAACACAGCTTCAGGTGTTTCATATTGTTGCAGAATACTCTACTAATTCCTGGGCTCGTCGTTATAAAGTCCACTTGGTGTAGAAAGTTCTAGTAAATAGTCCACTTGTCAGGATGGAACACGAACTTTATTGCTTCTAGAACTTCGTTGAAGAATCACCTGTAAAAAATTCACAAGCGCAAACAACTCGTAACGTGATGATAACAGTTCGCTTAGTACAGACGCTTTCACAATCGCTGTATTTCTCACACTAATAAAACACTTCCACAGGCAAAAATTCAGTGGAAATATACGAGGGAATATACGCAAACAGCCCCTCAAGACTCAGCAGTGAAGAATTTACACACAGAACTTAAAAACAAAACTTCAAAAAGGCAAGAGAAAATGCCGCTTCTATACATTGCCTCCTAGATGCAGAAAGCCTAAGCGCTGAAGCTTTGACGTCATCATTAAGCCTTCAAGTAATGACGTCACCACACTTTCATTCTCATAAAGTAAAACTATTTCAGTTTTCTGGTGAATGCTACAAATATTAAAAAGTAGTGATTATAGTATTAAGTGAAAGATAAAAATTAAAATACGTTAGTGACACAAAACAATTCATTGTGATCTACTCCCTTATTACATTATATAATTAGTTACAGTTAGAAACTGCCCTTTTTTGTAAAACTAAATTTTCTATTTCAATTCATGAAAATGTTATTATGAGAGAGTAAATTTACCAGAAATTTCAAATAGTTTTACTTTATGAAAATTAAACTGTGATTACGTCACCTTTAAAAGGTTAACCGATGCCGTAAAAACTTGGTGACGTAGCAGTGATTAGGCTTTCTATATCTAGGAGGCAGTGTTCTATAGCGTCAATACAAAGCCTTAAGCTTTCACCATAGATCCCTAAGATCCCAAATACAGGCTGTCCGAAAAGCTCCGTTTTTGCGTACGAGCAAAGTTTCGCCCCTTCGCCGATTTGTCGCTAGTACCTGGCAATATTAGTGTTGCCAACTCTGCCGGAGAAAAGGTGACTCAAATCAAAGTTAAAAGTAAGCCAGAAATGGCTAAAAATGTTATCAAGCTGAGAAAAAAAAATTCTTTGGCGTTTACTTTTAAGTGCTTGTACTGCTCAAATATGCTTGCCTGCAGATGCTTTTTGAGTCATTTGCACTTTTATTTCCGATTTACAATTTTATTTTTTTCTCAGCTTGAAAACATTTTTAGCCATTTCTGGCTACTTTTAACTTTGTTTTGAGCCACTTTTACTCCTGCAGAGTTGGCAACACTGATAGGGTCAGGTACTAGCGCCAAAACTTTGCTCGTATGCAAAATCCCGTAGGAGAAAATGGTTTTCGGTCAGCCTATACTTGAGATCTTAGGGAGCCATGCTTTCACGGACATCTGCTCTCTGATCAAGCAGAAAAAGAACTGACTGAACTGGGTAATTAGCGCTGCTTTTATAGGTTACGACGAACACTGTGGAAAGTTCCAGAAATAACTATCCGTGGAAAGCAAAAGAACAGACTCGATTATGATTGCGTAAAGGAGAGCAATATTAGGCTATTATGCATGCTGATGCAGAAAAACTAACTTTACAAGCCCATTGGGAAAATCACGCCAAATGACCAATATGTCAAAAGCTTGACGACTTTTGGCGAAATATCGCCAAATTTAGCGCCAAAAATAAGTCCCCACAAGTGAGGTTAGCGAAGGCCTACGACCCATATTTCTCGAGATATCTAGAAAATGATATAGAAAACAATGGAGAAACATAAAAATCCATATCTCGCTTTCTAGTTGACCGATATTTGATGCAACAAAATGCAAAATTTAACTATTTGAAGCGTCGAATACGAATTTTAAACCATTTCAAACCCCAGAACAGCGGGTCACCCCGAAAATTCGTAACAATATTTCTTCTCTGATAAAAACTCTGTTGTCTTTGTTGTTGTTACTAATGCCCTCTGGTAACCGTGGTGCGGTGGCAGATCTTCTATATAAGATGGCAAAGGGTGAAAGGGAGCGGCTTCCATTTAAATGAGTCCCAGTAGGAGAAAGACAGACTTAGCTCGAGGTCAGTGCCACGTCGACCTTTGGCAGCGCCTGTGTGCGAAACGAATGAAGCGCCCTTCAGGGTTTATTACCTGCCCATCTGCCTACCCCCAGCCTCCCCCTCCCCAAAAAATGGAGTTTTTAAAAAGACTTTTCCAATTACACCAAAAACACACTTTTTATTTTTAATATTGCTTGATCGTAAAAAGTGTAATTATTTGTTAGATAATAGTCGAACCAAATTAGTGGCGGATTACTTCAGTTTTGTCGGAGGGAGCGGATAGTTAGAAAATTAACTTATACATCCATTTTATAGAAGCTGATAGGATCTTTTACACTAATTTCTTTTTTCCCACTTTAATCCGCCCTTGAACCAAATAATGAAGTAAATAATACACTTTTTCAAGAAACAAATTTAACTAGAAGTCAAAGCTCGTTGTGGAGGCAATTAGAACGGGCGCTAGATAAAACATTTGGCGAAAGAATGTCTACACTCAATATATTTAATCTTCGTCCACTTAAAATAAATATCTTCATATTCAATTTTTAGTATCTATACTCAAATCGAATTTCATGCTCTTCTGGGAACGGGCGGAAACTTTTCGCATTCGAACGATTTCGTTCCACTGGGAACATCCCGAGGAAATAATTTTATTTGAGAAAAGTACATTTAACTTATAAATCTGGAAAAACTATTTTAAACGAATTGGAGTTGCAATTTTTCCTTCAAAGCCTCATAACTGTGACTTCAATATGACTTCATTGTCACTTGCAATATCTAATTTTGTCTCGCAAATGACTAACTTTTTTTACTCTCGGAAATAAAATGGAACCGAAAATAACGAAAAATCGCTTAAAAATGAGGGAATGGGGATGAATTTATAGAATTTTAAAGGAGCGCAGATTGTTTTCTATATTTTTATACATAATTATGAAAAATTTCAAGCGGATCGTAGAAACGGTGTAGATGTTACTACGCTTTTGGGCTTAACTTTTTTATCTTGGAATGGTTGCTCGGAATTGTTGGAGAGTCAGTGAGTCAGGGATCAGCGTAACTATATAGTAGGAGGGCTCGAAATAAGTCTTGGTAACTACTAAAAATGCTGTGTTACACGCCCAAATAGCCTCGATGTTCAACAGCTCTCGCGGCAAGTTTAGCCTACGAGTATTTAAAACTTTTTTACTTTGTTTCTTCCAACCTCAGATGTACATCAGAATTCTTACAAGAAAAGTGAAGACTTTTTGTTTGTTTGTTCTTATTGCATTATTGATTCCATTTTGTTAAAGTTAAGCGAAAAAACTGCAACTGCTATTTACCGATATTGCGAAAGTACGAAAATTTAAGATTTTGCCGTTACCTAAACAGTTTTTGCTGAAAGTTTTAAAATCTTATTTCGAGCACTGAATCGCAGTATACTACTTTTATTAAACGTAGTAACAAATGCACTTACGTCTCCACATTAGAATCAGGCTCATATACGTGTTCTTTCAATTCTCCCTCGTTATTAAGATATCTGTTCAGTTTTATTACCACTTCAGAACTATTAATTTCTGACAAGGATTTTTGTCTCCCCGGCGAAACGATGAATCACTTTTCAAGGATCACCGGAGAGATTAGTGAAATGTCAAAAGTCGCCAGGGTTGGCCATTTTTGGCAGTTTATTGCCATGTTGGTGCCAAAAAATAAATCACTAGAACTGAACCAAGTTTGGCAATATCTTCTATATTTGGCGAGATTTTTTTACAAACCCTACAGTTTATACTACTGTATAGTTAAGCTGATCCCTGACTCACTCACTCATTCTATAACAATTCCGGGAACCCACACCATGATAAAACTTTCACCACCATTACTCCAAAAAGATTAAAAAGTTAAGCGCAATACCATCTATACCGTTTGTTACGATTCGCTTGAAAATTTTCATAAATATGCATAAAAATAAAGAAAAAAAATCTGCGCTACTTTAAAAATCTGAAAATCCACCCGTTACCCAATTTTACAGCAATTATTCGCTAGTTTCAGCTCCATTTTATTTCCGAGAGCTAAAAAAGTTAATTATTTGCGTGACAAAATTAGCTATCGCAATTGACATGACGTCACATTGAAGTCATGGTCATCAGGCTTTGAAAGGAAAGTTGCGGTTTCAATTCGTTTAAAATAGTTTTTTCCAGATAACTTAGTTTTTTACTGCCTTGTACGGAGTATAAGGAAGTAATATGATCCCGAAAAATTTCGGGGACCAAATTTCGACGAAAAAAGTGATTTTGACTACTTCTAAATATAATTTTAAGAATTTTTTTTGATGCATCTCATCATAAGCTAGCATGCACCATCATATAAATGTGTCTGCAACTCATTTTGACCAATGGCGAGTCTATTTTGACCAGTTTTTCCATGCCGTCTGTACGTACGTATGTATGTATGTATATAACTCGCATATCTCAAAAACTATAGGTAGTAGAATGTTGAAATTTTACAGTTAGGATTTTTCTAATATCCAGTTGTGCACCTCCCCTTTTGGTCTCAATCGATTGGATAGTTTGTACAGGACCGCCCAAAATATTCGAAATACATTACGCCAGCATTTCTCAACCTTTTTAACGTCGCCCCCCACCAACAAAGGTGCCCCCCTCACATTTTTCAGCATACATTCAGTTTTTTTAATCTTTAACAATGGACATTTAGTCGAATTTCTACATATTAATGTTATCAGTGCAGTTTGAATGAACATTTTAAGCGAAAATGGATATATTTTTGGGTAAAAATGAGAATAAGTAAGATGAATTTTTTAAAAATATGCATCACTACTTGCTCTTTGGTTCTTCTCGCCTCCGCGCCCTGCAAACGCTCTGCTCCCCCCTTGGGGGTCGCGCCCCAAAGGTTGAGAAACGGTGCATTACGCTCTATGGGCCGAAGTTCATTAAACTCGCATATCGCAAAAACTATTGGTCGTAGATTGTTGAAATTTTATATATAAGATTGTTCTATGATCTAGTTGTGCACCTCCCTTTTAGTCTCAATCGAATGGATAGTTTATATACAGGACAGCCCAAAAGATTCGAAATACATTACGCTCTATGGGCCGAAATTAATTAAACTCACATATCTCAAAAACTATTGGACGTAGAATAATGAAACTTTATATTTAGGATTGTTGTAACATCTAGTTGTGCACCCCCCTTTCAGTTTCATTCGACTGGATAGTTTATCTACAAGACCGCCGAAAAGACTCTAAATAAATTGCGCCGAAAATTCTCTATGGGCCGAAATTCATTAAAGCGTATTTTAGAGGTATTGGGATATTCCAAAAGACTCAGAAGTGATATATGCTGTTAAGAGTTACAAAATGAATTTCTCCATTAAAAGAAGTGTCTTTATCATTTATAGTTCTGCTACAGAATCACTCAAAAGATTTCCAATACATTACGATCAATGGCAATTTTAGGGGCATTCATCCATTTCAAGCACAGTACCGTCCTACCATATAAGTTAGGTAATGGTCCGACCACGCCCTAATAGCACAGCAGTCCCCTGTGACTGAAATGCGACCACACAACACTGTCACAATAGAGTTACAAACAGTCGCCGCGACTCCGCAGCAAAGTCACGCCAGAGTCGCTATGTCCTCTCGCTGTGTATTCACATTGCGAGTGACCGTGACCGTTCAGAGAGGTCACTTTGGGACAGTTTTGCGACAGCGAAAAAATTCGGGGAAAAAGAGTTACCGAGAATATACACCAGATGGTAGCACCAAACTCTCAGGCAAGAAGAAGTTCAGGTCCAGAATCGAACCCTGCAGCGAATGGTTCCTAGGCCAGCATCTTACCTCAAGGCGGTGATTACCTTGCTCGAGATCCTTTAAAAGTAAACAGATTGCTGCAAAAGCTATTTATGGCATGGCTTCTTTTGGAAATTTAAAATTTTTCTGTGAGCATTTTATAAATGGAGAGAAAATACCATAATTAATAAATATAAATTAAAAATCTTGAAAATCTTTCTTTTTCCACATAAATTATTTTCAGGAGATAATGTGCTGTTTTATTTAAGTATTCATCCGAAAAAACTAATGATTTATTGAAATTTTTTATTCGGTTATGAGAAATAAATTTGTAATGTGCGACATGTGGGGTTTGATATATATTAAGGTATGAGGGATAATATTTATATTTTTGCTATATTTTGCCTAAAAGGGATTTCATATAAAAATAAATAAAATTAATTGGAAAAACATGCATTAGATAAAATAAATAAAGTATTTTTGACTTAGGCCCATAGTCACAGTGGAGTCACTGAGTGACCGATCACATACTAGTCACATGGTGACTTCACAGTGGAGTCACTTTGCGACCGATCACATACTAGTCACATGGTGACTTCACGGCGACGTCACCTGGTGACTGGTCACAAATAAACTTCACAGTGACCATACAGTAGAGTCACATCACTCACAAGCCACAATGTGACTAGTATGTGACAGTCCTGTGACAATTGTGACCCTCTATGACGTCACAGCGACTTTTTTGTGACCATCCGTACTATTAGGGTGGTCACGTGCTTCCCTCAAGAACTACGCCAAAAGTCGCCAAGCTTGGCGACTTTTGGTGTACGTGTGTATGTATTTAACTCTCAAATCTCAAAAACTATTAGATGTAGAATGTTGAAATTTCATATATAAGTTCGTTGTAGCATCTAGTTGTACATCTCGATTTTTGGTTCCAATCTACTGGAGAGTTTATTTAGAGGACCACCGGAAAGAATTTCAATACTTTAATGTCTATGGACATCTTCAATATAATACAACTGTAGACGGTCATTGGGTGGAATTCTGCCCCGGTGGTTCACGAAATCGTCGGTTGTTAGCTGTCAACTGGGCAGAACCAGTTGTTTGGTTACCGACTGCGCTAACAACTCCCTAGGAAAACGGGAGGTCTTTTAGCCAATCGCATGAACCCCTTGACGCTCCTCCTTAAAACTCCACCTCAAGGCGGGGCAAAGTTAACAACTGCGAAAAATTAACGACGAGTTGAGAATCCAGCTGATTGTTTGGTCCATGCCCAAAATCTCGCCGTCTGTCGTCGACCTTGGTAAGTTTTGCCAATATATCGCCAAATTTGGCGATAGTCAGTCATTTTGTCCGTGCCCAAAATAGCGCCATTTGTCATCGTTCTTGGAGAGTTTGGCGAAATATCGCATAATTTGGCGATAGTCTGTCATTGTTTGGTCCATGACCAAAATCTCGCCATTTGTCATCGACCTTGATGAGTTTCGCCGAAATATCGCCAAATTTGGCGCCAAAAATTATTTCGTTTTTTGTATAACTCTTAAAACTTTAACCCGTAACGATGGCACCAGGTGTTTCATCCAGTAGGGTTTGTAAGTCTAGTTCTCCGTCTACATAAGCTAATATTGGAAAGGCTATGGAAGTCTGGAATTGCCTGGGTTACAGAAGTAGACACTATTGGTTGGCTCAACGACCTCTGTCTTTTGTAAGAAATTTCATTAGCACGATAGGTGCAATGTAGTTAAGAGAATAAGAAGTTTTACAGCATCTACACCGTTGTGGATGCCAGTGGTAACGTCTACGTTTCGGCAGTGTTCTTGAGAATCCAGACAGCCTCGGGAGTGAAGTCCATGTATAGAGTGGCTGTCGTCAGACAGATTATGATTCCGCGTCTTGAACTGATCGCTGCCACGGAGGGAGCAAGTCGTTGCATGTGACTTATGACTGACTATGCACGTCCGTTTTAGAAGGTTTACAATGGCAGAACGGCGAACTTTCATTTTGGACAGATTCGACTGTTGTTTTATCCTGGATACAAAAAGAAGAGATTTGGACTGTTTTTGTGGCAAACAGAGTGCGAGAAATACGAAAACTAACAAACCCAAATTCACGGAGGTATATAAAACGGGTTGAGAATCCAGCTGATCTTCTTTCCAGGGTATACTCAGCAAAACAGTTACTGATATTGCGATGGTGGGGGTCCCAGCCTAGTTAAAGAACAATGAAGATGAATGGCCGAAATTCAATTTGGTGTTGAATGAGGAAGAAATTACTAAAGAGAGAAAAGGTACAGTGTTATAAGTGCTCAAGTTAACGTTGAAAAAGAAGACATGTTTCACAAAATTTGTAGTAACACTAGACTTGTTAGCGTTATTGGATAGATGTACAGATTTTATTTCAATTCGAAGTCGAAAGATTCAAAGTGCACCGGAAATCTAACCGTGAAGGAAATTAATAATGCTGAAAAATGTTTACTAAAGATTGTACAGCGGGAAGTAAAATCAAGTGTTTTCAGAAGAAAAGACAAAAAGAATTTTCGATTCCCAATCATTTTACCTCCGAAACACAGAATCATGATCATGCTTATTGAAAGCAAACACAACCAGCTTGGACATGCAGGAGTCCAAATTCTGATGAATCATCTGACAGAGAATTATTGGATTCTCCGAAAAACTGTTCGGCAAGCTATTTATAAATGCATACGATGCAAACGTTTCACTGTGACCCATTCAGAACCGAAAGCATCTCCTTCACTCGAAGACAGAGTAAGAGAAGCTGCAGTATTCGAGATTACAGGAACAGATCTTGCCGGACCCGTATATTTGACAGATGGAACTAAAGTCTGGGTAGTTCTTTACACTTGTGCAGTGTATCGCACGTGCACATAGAACTAATAACATGACTAACAGCAGAAGCTTTTTTCCAAGCATTGAGAAGATTTATTGCTCGGCAGTCATGTATTCCAATAATGGTAGTAATTTCGTTAAAGCTCACAACGAATTACGTAAGTTAAACTCGCAAAAAATAGAATCACAGCCTGCTCTGAAGAAAATAACGTGGAAATTCATACCACCTTCGGCTTCATGGTGAGAGAGGTTGATGGATACTATGAAACAAATTTTACGCTGAATATTGGGTCAAGCTTCATATATTTATGAAGAACTGAACATAGTGATGTACGATGTCGAGAGCCTAATAAATTCACGCCCATTGATGTACCTATCGGAAGATGTAAACGATTTGGTTGCACTCGCACCCTCTATGCTCCTCCAGGAAACCTGAGAATGCGGAGTACCGGATATCGATAAAGTAGATGTCGACCATATGCGAAAAATATATTTGTATTTAGAACGAATACGAGAAGACTTGCATAAGCGGCTTCGACAGGAATACCTTGGACAGCTCCAGCATGCTAGAAAATTCCCAAAAGATGCCAAGCCGTTTTCTGTCGGCGAAATTGTGCAAATCGGATCGGACAATCTGAAACGCTTACAGTAGCCACTAGGACGAATCCTTGAAGTCCTACCAGGCAAAGATGGCATTGTCCGAGTGTTGCGGATAAAGTCAAAATCCGGAATTTCCACACGTCCTGTCCAACGAATGTACCGTTTAGAATTGAAGGCAACTCCGAAAGCACAGTTTTAAGAGACAAAATACTTGATCTGAAGAACCAGGTGCCTAAACCAGTGATAACACGAAGTGGACGAATAGTGAAACTGCCTAAAAAGACTGGGCTCCTTTGTATATATGGAGTTTTCTACCTTCATCGGTGTAGAGCGCAAGGTGGGAGAATGTCGCCACTATGCGGCATTTTCCCCACTGAAGTGAACTGAACTGAGAACTGAACAGAACCAAAACAGACTGAAGAGAGCGCGGACGCATTTCGAACGATCTGAAACTTCTAGCGTACAAATGTAAATAGAAACCTTTTAATGTTATTCTTTTGTAATGTGTGATTAATAAAGTTTGCTGTACTTAATAGAAAGCCTGAAGACCCTCCCCTTAGAAGAAAATAGAAGCAGATACCCACAAAATGAAGCGGAATAAAGGTATGTGATACCTTTTCTTGTACTCAACGATCCACTTAGAATACCATTATCTAAAAATTTCAGAGTGACCCTCATATTATTGGTTAGTCCCTGTTTTGGACATAGGCATTTCTTTTTTTTTTTTTTTTTTTCAGGCGCAACCAGTGGATGTCAACGAGGCATGACAGACTGCGGAAGCTACACTCATTGCATTCCTACTACTTGGTTATGTGATGGCGCTAATGATTGTCCCAATGGTTTCGATGAACAGGATTGCCCCCGTAAGTTTCTACAGAAATGTATTGAAAAATCATGTGCACATGGTGGCTTTTCAGTCAAATGAAAGCAATTGGGGAATCTTTCATTTTAAGAAGTTTTATTTTTTCTCTAAGTTATTAATACTTTCTGCTGGACTGAAACAAGTTCAGCTCTATATGATACCCATACCAGGTGACCAAAAAGTCCGTATAAACTTTATAAATTCATTAAAAATGCTAAAGTAATGATTGTGGTTTATACAAATAGGCTTAGAGGATGATGGGACTTTTTTTTTTTAATGACAAGAAAGTTTGTTGTTCCAAATGTTACCGATAGGTGGCGCTGACATGCACAATGGGAACCAAGTTTTCAATTTAAAAAAAAAATCTCATGCATCCTAGGTGCATCAAAGTTTAAAAATTCATTAAAGGAGAACAAATAACGATGCAAAATTGCAGTTTGCATAGATCATTGCATTCCTACTACTTGGTTATGTGATGACGCTAATGATTGTCCCAATGGTTTCGATGAACAAGATTGCCCACGTAAGTTTCTACAGAAATGTATTGAAAAATCATGTGCACATGGTGGCTTTTCAGTCAAATGAAAGCAATTGGGGGAATCTTTCATTTTAAGAAGTTTTTATTTTTTCTCTAAGTTATTAATACTTTCTGCTGGAGTGAAACAAGTTCAGCTCTAGATGATACTCATACCAGATGACCAAAAAGTCCGTATAGATAAGGTTAGAGAGATTTTAGGTTTTGTTTAACTGGATACCTGGTTCCCATTGTGCATGCCAGCGCCACTTTTCGGTAACATTTGGACTACAAACTTTCTTGTCATTAAAAGAATCCCATCATTCTCTAAACCTACTTGTGCAAACCGCATATATATATATATATAACATATAAAATTAAACATCCTCTCCAAATTCAAAATATATATTTGCTTGCTTCAAAATTCTTTAGGGCGTAGTAACTTTCGTTTTAAACAAAAGATTTGTATCAAGATCTAAATCTAATTCAAACGTAATTAATATCTCCCTCTTTCTCACGATCTTCTGGCTCCATACCTCGCAAGAAATTCCCAAGGCTAGCAGACCCGCCCTGATAGCACAACCGTCCCCTGTGACTGAAATGCGACCACACAATACTGTCACAATAGAGTTACAAACAGTCGCCGCTACTGCGCAGCAGGGTCACCACACAGTCTCTATGTCCGCCCACCGTGACTTCACATTGCGACTCTTCAGAGAAGTCGCTTTGGGACAGTTTTGCGACAGTGAAAAAATTCGGGAAAAAGAGTTACCAAGAACATGCCCTAGATGGCAGCACGAAACTCTCAGGAAGGAGCAGTTAGTACCAGTATCGAACCCTTGACGCACTCGTTCATAGGCCAGCACGCTACCTCAGCACTGTGATCGTCTTGCTCTGATTGCTTTAAAAGTAAACTGACTGCTGCGAAAGTTAGTTCTGGCATGGCTTGTTTTGGAAACTTAAAATTTTTTTAGAGTATTTTATAAATGGGGGGAAAATACTATAATTAATAAATATAATAAAAAATCTTATATCTTTTTTTTCACATAGATTACTTTCAGGAGATAATGTGCTGTTTTATTTAAGCATTCATCCGAAAACACTAATGATTTATTGAAATTTTTTAATCGGTTATGAAATAAATTTGTAATGTGCGACATGTTTACGGGGTTTGATATATATTAAGGTATGAGGGATAAGATTAATTTTTTTGCTATATTTTGCCTAAAAGGGATTTCGTATCTCTCTATTCTAAAAAAAAGTAAAGGCCGCTGGCGCTGTCAAAGCTTGTCAGCTTATCTCCTTCTAAACCGTGGGGATTTGAGTTTCGACTAAGGTGCCCACAGATTTGAAAAATTCCGAGGAACCTGCTAGGCTGAGTTAAATTTCGAAAATCGAATTATTTTAGAAGATATTAATAAAAAACTGAAAAAAATAAACAGAATGGTTGCCAGATTTGGCATAAAATCATTCATTCCTTTGCAACAAAGCGTTTCCAAGTATCTAGAATCGCGTGAAATTTACAAACATGAGTTAGAATTACGCCCATTTTACGCCAAAATATTAATAAAACAATGTCTATCTATATCTATATTAATAAAACAATGTGTAAACTGTTAGTTTGTTTGTTTGAATGTGTCTCGCGGTGATCGTAGACCTACCAAATTTTGTACGGAAATTTTCCATGACAGTTCCCGACACACCTCGAAGCGATTTTTTCAAAATTCGAATTATTTTAGGAGATATCGATAAAAAACGTTTCGCAAAAGGCTAATTTTTGCTTTCCGCCATTTCGTAATTGTAACCCCACAGTGGAAAAAAAAAGCGACATTTAAGCTTATCTAGGTTGCCACATTCGGCAAGTTTATTAAATGATTCAGACTCTTGAAGTAAAAATAAAAGAATAACGATTTTTTTTTTTTTTTTGTCTAGATTATTTGTAAGGCTGTTTTTAAATTAAAATATCGTGTGCATGGGAAATCAGAGCAGGAATGAAATGTTTTATACTCAAAATAAACATATTTAGAAATTTTCTGAGACTAAAATGTGCAACTTTTTAATTTGACTAAAAATTAAACGGTTTTGTGCGATTTTGAGGAGATGATTCTAATGCTTGGCGCAATTTATCGTAATTTATCGTCTGCTGAATCGGGCCATCGCTAAGCAACGGGCCTGCTTATGAGTTGCCATCGCTAAAAATGAGTTTATCATTGAGGGCTGTTTTCCCCAGTTACAGTATTCTATTTTATTATTCTAAGTATTATAAATGTTATATTATTTTATTGTTTTAAAACAATTTTTTAATACTTTTGTCGTACTAAAGAACTTTAGATGTAGGTAATCGTTTGGTGAATCTTGCGCCATTTTCTTTCATGAAAATTTATCCTAAAATTCGAACATTTTGCTCTGAATGTAAAGGTAAGTGAACGCTTATAATGTATTTAGAAATTCTAAATATATGTATGTAAATCATGTTTGATGAATAATTATTCATGTGTTATTTATAAATAAATTATTTTAATCAGAAATCGTATTACTTGAGTAGTTTTTATTCTTGTAAATCAGCATGACGTTGTGATACTATTTAGACAATTTAATTTTGCCCGTTGAAAATGTTATTTATCAGTTATATATGCCTTGATTATGTGATTCAGACTTACATCTGGTACAGTGCAGAAATACAGTAAATTATAAATTATTTATTTTTGCCCGTTTATACAGAAACTTCAAATGTAGTTAATATTTTGTACAAGCGTTCATTATGCTTGCTCAATTCCTAAGTTCGATTGAGAAAGTGACAAAAGAATAATATATACTACATGAAATGTCTTTATTAAAGAATAATTAATTCGGGGATCGCGCTATAGAGCGTATTTTATCAATTTTCTCCAATATACAGGATATCCAGAAAACACTGAAATGCGCTTTAATACATCATTTGATAAAGATTAATCTTTATCAAATGTTGTCTTTATCAAATTGTTTAAAATAACGTAGGAAATACGACTACGTTCATGAAATATTCATTATAAAAATGTCTTTCTCATTTGTGTTTTTAGTTATTTTAAAGTATATTAAATATCCACTTGTGAAACTAAAATAAGCAATCGTGAATCATAAGAGTAAGCGCTACTTTGTTTTTCCTTCAAATTATACGCATCTATTTTCATTTTTCTGTGCTGATTTTCTCCATCTATTAATGACTATGTCATTTTATCTCTCACCCCCTTTATTGAAAATTGTATGAAAAACGTGTCCCAAGAATGCGACATAAAAGTATGCCACATAATTTTACATATATTTAAATACCATTAGTTCACAACAGCTTTAATCTATTGTTACAATATTTCGTAAGCTACAGAATATGCTTCACATGTATTTTTTTCTATAAATAGGTTACAATAATATGAAATAAGTAACTCAAAATGTGTTACAATTGTTGACAATTTTGAAATAGTAAGTTCGCTTAGACAACAGGAGTTTAGAATTAGCGATTATTCGTATTTCCAAAACAGAATAACTAATATCTTGAAAATGAAAAATAATTAAAATGCAGATTATTTTAAAGCCGGTTCGGTCCAGCTGGATTATTTGCTACCAGTAGAAATATTTGGCGGCGTTAACTATGCCATTATAGCAGTTATAGTACACTTTGGATATTTGCTAGCCCTACGAGATGGTGTAATTCGTGGTGCTAAGTACGCCAATCTGCAAACGATTATGTAAATGAAAATATAGATAACGGTTTTCCGGTAACCTTAAACGAACAGTAATTATAGGTTGTGAGCATCTGTAAATCGCCAAATAATGAAAAGTCGCCATTGGTGGCAAGCTATCCTATCTGTTCCGTAGCTTTTATTAACTTTACATGTACGCTAGTCGCCAAATAATGAAAAATCGCCACGGGTGGCAAATTTGCAAGGTGTCCAATAGGTTTTACATTATTAAAAATACAGCTGAAACAGATTTTCTGATTTTATTATGCTTTAGCTCCTAATTAATATAACTTTTGAATGGCAATACTAAATATCATTGTGTTTCTGAGGAGTGCAAATAATTTTTCCAGTGATTATAAGCGGAGTCCGCACTCCAGGTGGAGTATAGCTCAGGACCCGTACAACACGGATTCCCATAACAAAATATCTTCCGTGTTATGAGGGGGAGGGGGTCTACTGTAGTGTGAAGTTTAAATTTTTATGTATCAATGAACATGCAAGAACCATGAAATGTGTAGCTCAGTAACATTCTATCTGATCCAATCTTCGGGTTTTGTCTGTTGAAATTATGTCTTTTTTACGAATAAGCCTTATTAGGGGCCGAATGCCTCATACGAAAAGCGAGCGTAGCGAGTCTGGGGGCCTTGGCCCTTAGTAAAAATAAATAAAATTAATTGGAAAAACATGCATTAGATAAAATAAATAAAGTATTTTGACTCAGACCCATACTTTTACCTCAAATTTTTCTTAGCAGAACTTTCAAACATACCACGGACGAATTTAAAGGAGGGGGAGGGATCCCAGACAGCACAGCAAACTTGCAGCAAGCTTGATTTATCAAGTCAATAAACTTGAATTAAGCTTGAAAATTTCAACCGTGTAAGCTTAATGCAAGCTTGAATCAAGTTTAAGTTTACGCTTTCCCAGCTTGCATTAAGCTTGAGATAGCAAGCTTAATTTCAAGCTTAAAAAATCCCCCCCCCCCAAAAAAATAAACTTTCTTAAATACTCGGGGCGCCCGTTGACGAACTCGCCCCACATATTTTATTTTTCCACGCATTTTCCCCTCTATGCTGAAATTTCAAGTTAATTTAATCTGTTTCCATCAAGCGTCCGCGGCTGGGATCGAACTCGGGACCTAAGGGTTGGGAGACCAGCGTCCTAACCATTCCGCCAAACTGCCTCGCGCTGATATGACTAAAGTTGACTGTTATGGTTGTCACGCAGTTTTCTGACAAGATCGATCAGTGCCCGTTGCCGATCTGTTTCTTTTATTTTTCTATGGGATGAATCAAAATTAAAGTAATGTTATGTGTGATTCATATACTCTACTAATAGGGAAATAAGCATAATGTAAACTTAAAAGCAGCACACGTTTTAAAACTTTCAATATCGCGACACTCATGTTGGGCAATTACTGGCGAAAATCGAGACAAACGACTGATTTTGAAATCAATTTCGTAGTATAATTGTATTTTATTTTGAAGAATTTCTATATTTGGAAATATAGAATCTTTTTTTTTTTTAATTCTATGGTCAAGTACATTTATGGCTCATGATAAATTATTTGTTATGTGGATGTGGCTTTCCAAATCAAGCAGTAATCAAGTTGTATTCAAGCTTGACAGTTCAAATGACTTCTCCAAGCTTGCTGCAAGCTTAAAATGAATTGAACTGTCAAGCTTGTATTAATACGTCAAATTCAAAGAAATGTCAAGCTTGATTTAAGCTTATGTGCTGTCTGAGATCCCGGGCCTCATCCGAAAACTTAAAGCAATTATTAAAAAACAGGAATTTTGGGAGATTTGTATTTACTCTAGTAACAATAAGGTTTAAAATACCGGATCCACCCCCCCCCCCCCGCATCCGAAATTTAAACCTACACAAGCTATTGAAACATATACATGCTATGGGGATATGAAAGAAATTGTTAATTTTACTCACACATACTTAGTTTTCTCTCCATTGTGATTAGAACTCTGAACTCTAATACTTTTAAGAATAATAATTTTTTATAAATAATATCGTCTTGTTTAAATGAAATAATTTAAAAATAAATAAATTAAACTCAATTCCATTACTTCATAGCTGCGAGATTTTATTTAATTAATCGTTATCATTTTCGGATTCATTTATTAAATGTTTAAAGAAAGAAATTACCACAAAATATTAGAAAAAATGAGTTTGTTTCCAAAGTCGCAAAAGCGGCCAGTGTGACGTCATTTTGAAGTCCAAAAAAAATCAGCAGTCCCAAAACAGTCACACAGTGACTTCACAATAGAGTCACTGAGCGACTGATCACATACTAGTCACAAGGTGACTCCACGGAGACGTCACCTGGTGACTGGTCACAAATAAACTTCACAGTGACCATACAGTAGAGTCACATCACTCACAAGCCACAATGTGACTAGTATGTGACAGTCCTGTGACAATTGTGACCCTCTATGACGTCACAACGACTTTTTTGTGACCATCCGTACTATTAGGGCGGGCATATTAATAATCAATAAACGCACCTCTTTTGGAGCATGTGATAATTTATAGAACACGTGATCCGAGGTTATATACTTTGAAACGCAGCTCGGAGAGGGGCTCTTTCGTGACTTCAGTCGCCATGTAAAATTGTGTGAAAACTAAATAAAAATATGGAATCGTAAACCTGCAGGATCTCCTTTAGCTTGGCCCGACTACGAGTACTAGCCGCGGGCGGCCTGGGAAAACTCTACGCCGAGCCGCTCCGCCTCGCCTCCTGTCCAACGACGACGCTAGGACCCAACGCCGAGTATGGGTCTCAGCGAAGCCTCAACAGTCTCGCCTCCTCCGGTATACGAACAACAATATTACGCCACGTCAACTATTACGTCCTGTTTTTCTTACATATTAATGACTATGTCACTTCATCTCTCACCCTTTTATTGAAAATTGTCCGAAAATTGTGTCCCAAAAAAGCAACATAATTTTACATATATTTAAATGCTATTAGTTCACAATAGCCTAAATCTGTTGCTACAATATTTCGTTAGCTGTAGAATTTGCATCCCATGTTTTTTTCTATAAATAGGTTACAATCATAAACATTTCAACATAGGGTTACCAGGCGAAATACACAAAAGATGAGAGATAAAATGACATTGTCATTTAATATCGTTTTAATATAGCAATAATAAAGCAAAAAAATTAGTGGGGTTCAGGGGGGTCTTCCCCCGACGAGACTCGAACAGCCGAGTTTATATATATCTATTTATAATTAGTAGGTAAAACATAAAGTATAAACTACAAATACGACATACCCCGCGGGAAAAAAATATGACATACCTCGCTTGTAAGAGAAAAGATGTATATAACTCGGCTGTTTTTGATGGCAGCTGACTGTGCCGGCATAGCCAGATGTCGTCAAAAAAGGGTCTCTAGATGTGTGGCACGCAATGAACGTTTCGATCGTCCGCCATCTTGCTGGTAGTTAAGTCGAGCGATGGCAAAGGCTGCCCTTTTTTCAGCATTGGGCAATCTATCCAGCTGTTCTCGCATTCTTCCATTTTTCGGCAGATGTCAGTGCTGTTAAAAATAATCGTGACCATTTTTTGACGGGAAATGACGTGCTCAAAAGTAAAGGATTCTCGTGGAGCTATGTCACCCGCAACTATTGTTATAGAAATCAAATCTATTCTTCGTGTCTGGCAACAGTCAAAACGTCAGAGTTTGGTGTTCCCTGAGCGGGAACACTGCGCCTTACAGGGTTAAAGGAATTAAAGGAAGACCCGTAAAGTAATTTGTATGTCAAATTTTCGTCCTAAATCGGTTTCTAATATTTTTAAAAAAACTCGTTACAACAACATAATATCAATATCATTTTCGATATATACTTGAATTTGTGAGATCAAGAAACGAACTCTTAAATTGGAAGTGCATGCGACATGCCGCCGGGGGATGGATTTTCAGATTTTTTAAGTAGCATATTCGTTACCCTATATTTTTAAATGTATTTATTCAAATTTGCAAGACGATCCGTCAAATGGTATGGTATTAATTGAATTTCTTTAAATAAAATTTTTTCACAAATCGCAAAAATTGCGAACTAGCCCGTTTGAAAATAAAAGCATGACGAATATGCTAAAGCTTTTAACTTTTACAATGGAATAAAACGCTTTCATAAGGTTCAAAATGAAAAAAAAAAAAAAAAAAAAAAAAAAAAAACACTTTTGCTAAAAATCAGGGAAGGGGGTGAATTTTCAAATCTTGAAAGTAGTGCAGAGGATAACTTTCTAAATTTTCTACAAATAAAACAGCAGTCGGTATATAGCATGATAGTATGGGACACCTAAAGTAAATTTTTTGCCTGGGGCCCCATATAAGCACGATTACTGATTAGGCTCTGATTGTATACGCAAATTTCAGTCAACCTTTTTGTTTAGAAGATTTAGTGTTTCTTAAAGAGCACGAGAGCACAATTTAAAACAATTTAAATTAAAAAAGAAGTGGGTGGAACATCACACTACTTTGAATTACATTTTCTATGGTTGTCACTGATTTTAAATATTTAAATAGATTTTAATTTAATAAAAAAGGACGACACTAAAAACAGCTTATGTAAAGCTGCCAGCTGTTGATTTTGAAATTTAGAAAAATTTAAGTATATTCTATTTTTATATGCAGTAGCGTAGTTTTTAGTTTTTTCCTTTGTAGAATTATGCGGGAAAATAAAATTTTTTGTAAACATCCTTATTATTAATCGAAATAATCTATTATATAAATGCGAAAATTTGTTTGTCTGTTTGTTTGCTTGTTTGTTCGTCCGGGAACTCCTCCCACACCGTTCGACCGAAGGCTTGAAATTTTGCACATACACGTAAAACGACATAGAATAGTCCGTAGGCTGTTTTAAAATTCTGGAAATCCACCCGTTTCCTAATTTTTTACTTTTCGCAATTTTCAGTGTAGAAAGCTACTCAAATGTCCGATTTCAGCACATTCGTGAGCATAGTTAACAAAGATTTATTTATTTATTACTTTCAATAATTCAAGTGAGACTGACGACATTTTGATGTCACGAGTGTAAAATGCATTAAAAACCCTAATGAGGTTAACAAGTTTTGACAAAAAATTACACCACGAGCGAAATAATAAACTTCCATCCAGATTATCAGATGCTGTAGAAAATAAAATAACGTGTTTTTTTTTTTTTTCTTTTCTTCTTTCACTAATTCATGTTAGATATCGCAACTGAGAATGATGTCATTTTGACGTCATGAGTTTAAAAATAAGTAAGAAATCTAAGTACATTAAAAGGCTTTGACGCAAAAATTTACTATTATAAAAAAATTCAAAGTACTTTGTTTAAAGCGAGTGTTACCCTTAGCGATTTTCGAGATCTGTGATTTTTCAGCAACCATAATAACGAATTGAAACTTGCATTTTTTTAAATCGTGGGAAATTCAAAGTCGCCACAAGATGCAGAATACTAATTAACATAATGCATTATATTTGCTATCGGTTTGACGACGGTTGTTAAATGTATTCTCAAAAATAATGCAAAATGTCGCCAAGTTTGGACGACTTTTGGCGGTATATTATCCTAACTAATATTATAAATGCGAGAGTTTGTTCGTTTGTTTGTTTATGACGCTTTCACGCCTAAACCGCTGAATCGATTAGGATGCAATTTGTTTTAGATATAGATGGGACCCTGGAGATGGTTATAGGCTACTTAGAATTTTAGATTTTTAATTACTTTTAAAAGTATTAATTAAAAACCGTTTTTACGTTGCCATGCTTGGCGAGTTTCGCCCGTATCAAATGATTCATATTTTGAGCTAACAAGAATGCTATTACTTCAACAAAGAAGCACGTGCATCTGAAAAACATTAAAAACCACGGAAATCAAGCCAGTTTTATGCCAAATCTATCTATCTGTAATAATAAAAATGAATGTTCTCCAGACAAATCTACAGAATGCAGAGCTTTGAAAATTTGAACATGACTGAGCCCATAACTTCGGTAAAGTGCACCTGAGGCTAAGAATTTTGAAATTTTAACTATTTTACTAACTATTAATTAAAAGCCGTTTTATCGCCCACACAAAATGATTTATCCTTTTAAAATAAAGCAGAAATTCTATTTGCAAAATCACATGCATTTGAAAAACATGGAAATTATGTTGATTTTACGCCAAATTAAAAGGCATAAGTAAAGAATAGGGTACTTACGTATTATCCCGGCGGTCCGCCAAGACAAGCGATTTTTTGCCGAGATAAATGCCGGGCACATGAAATTATTAATGGTTTTGAATACGATTGGCAACAGTTTGGCATCTCATTTGACGAAAAAACAGTTTGGCGGGAATGACCGCCGGGATAATACATAAGTACCAAGAAAAGTCCAGATGTGTTTCTTAAAATTCATAGGATTCCAAATCCTACCAATAATATAAACGTGTACCTTTGTGTGTTTGCGACTGAATCACACAAAAATGGCGTAATGGATTAGGATAAAATATGGAACGAAGATAAATTATACCTGCATTAGAGTGCACAGGCAAACTTTCATGCATATAGCATAACTAATTCTTTTACAAAGACACTCAAAATAATTCTAATGCATTGCGCTCTATGGAACTTTTGTAGCTACTAAATCGATTCTAAAACTTTTTTCACTGATTGAAAGTTACATTATTCCTGAGTATTATTGTTTGTTTGTTTTTGGATTAAGACCGATTGACTGCACTAGGGTCCTAGGTCTATATGGCGAATTCATCTGGGGGGGGGGAATTTCTAAGGGATCCTAGCCCGTACTTACGCGAGGTTTTTTAGAAAACCACGGAAAACTGGGAGCGGCTAAGTCGACAGGCGCGATCGGGGTTTGAACCAGGCCCCTCCCGCCTTGCAGTTTTGAGAGCAGAACTTTTTAGACACTGGTGGCATCCTAAGTGTTACAGGCTACCTTTAATGCATATAAAAGGTAGCCTATAGTAGCCCTGTAATAGAACTATCTGTATATGACAGATAGTTCTTTTACAGGGATGCTTATAAGAATTACATTACGCTCTATGTGCATCTCTGTAAGTACTGAACCGATTCCTAAACTTTTTTTACTGATAGTAAGCTACACTATTCTTGAGTATTATAGGCTAAAATTCATGCATGTAGCATAAATAGTTCCTTTACAGGAACACTGAAAATAATTCTAATACATTACGCTCTCTGGGTATCTCTGTAACTACAGAACCGATTCTAAAACTTTTACACTAATAGAAAGCTGCTCTATTTCTGATAAACATAAGCTAAAATTCATGTAGAGATGGACGCGAGACGAAAAATAGAAGTCTCGCGTCTCGCAAAATAGCCTAAAAGCTTTGTCTCGTCTCGCAAAAATCCCTATATCGTAATGTTAAAAATGTGTGTCTCGTCTCGCAAAAAAGCTGTAAATCTCTGTCTCGTCTCGCAAAAAAGTCGTCTCGCGTCCATCCCTAAATTCATGCATATAGCATAAATATTTCTTTTACAAAACAGTTCGCAAATACTGTCGTAACTGTCTCTATTCGCCAAATGCCTGAAAAAATCTAAATTCAGTAACTCGTCATATTCTATTTTAAATGAAGTATACTACGATGCATTATATTTCATTTGAAACAAGTAAAAGCAAATAATATTTAAATGCAGTTTCTTTTGTCGCAACAATATTTGTTATTCACACATGCTAAATTTCTCTCGGGACCTAATTCTAAAGCCGACGCGGACGAAGTCGCGGGTAGCAGCTAGTAATATATAATAGATATACTTTTTTTTTGTTAAATTCTAGCAACTTAACAAGCTTATGCACAAATGTTACATCATTAGCAAAATAGCTCCGTAAAATATTCGAAGTACCGATTAGCTAGGAATTACCCCAACATCTTTCAAATAAACTTGAATTAACAGAATAATGTTCTGTTGCAAGCGAGACTTTTTCAACGTCGCATGTTTCAATATTACTCCATTTGAAAACTACTGCGCGAAATAAAAAAATTCGACTACCCTGGCCAGAACGCGATGGCATAAATTAAAAGTTGTCTGAAATTCATAAATTCTGCAACACAATTTAACGCCCTATTCGCAATTTGAACGAGTCCAAATAGTTCCTCGAGATTACACAGTTTGATGTTTTCACGAGCCTGAACCATGGTGGATTTAAATACTATTTAAATTGGTACAGCTTGGATGTTTTCCACCACCGCGAGATGAAATATTTTTCTGTGCTAAATAACGCCAATCAGACAAGAATTATGCTTAAAAATATACGGAGATCTGTTTTAATGGAAATGCATAAATTCCACAGAATCCCAAAAGTAGAAGTTCTACAAAGTAGAAATTTCCAAAAAGTAGAAAGGCATAATTGGTTTAAAATATCTAATCTGTTTCTTTAAATTGAGTATTAAAGGCGGAGAAATGAAGATAGATAATATTAATATAAGTAATAGATAGTATTCTCATTTTTTTACTCTGGCAGTAATAGTAGATTTGTTTGGATAATATGTATTAAAGCACAGTATACCACATTAATAACTATTTCATGAAATTAAAAGTGTTATATTCATTATTTTTCAACGATCGTCTTACAACTAACTAAACCATAATCCTACGTTGCGTAATATATCCCGCGGTAGTTTCAACAAAAGAACTACTTGAACTTTTTGACATTTTGTTTTCGCATAGATAGATACGATTATATTTTAGTAAAATATTCATTTCCTACCGTGCGAAGAACGGCCACGCAGCTAGTGTTAAATAAAAATGTTTTCTACTTAAACAACTGTCATCATACTCAAAACTTACAACTCATGATATTTTAAGTGTATACATTAAGAAGTACTCAATTCAGTGCTCCAATATTATTATTATTATTTTATTTATTTATTTATTTTTGAAGGATTTTCAGAAATAAAATCAGAATTCTCTTTTCTGAAATTAAAAAAGTGATTTTCCTCTCAAATTTCGTACTTACAATTAACTAAATTATCATTAGAACATAGTTTGTTTCAACATTTTTAAAAATTATATTAAAATTTCAATCATATCGGAACCTATTCTCGTTGATGAAGATTTTTTTAATGATTTTATTAGGACGAATACACGGCTAAAAATATTCATTTATATTTTAAATAGGGGTCAATCTTTGCTCATAGACTTTAATTAAAGAATCCTGAAGCACAGATATTTATTCTTAAGAAGGATGGAAATTCGAATGCTGAAGCATAATATATTAACGAAGTTTTCCCCTGCCAAAAAAAAAAAAAAAAAAAAATTAATAGAGTCAGCGGAATTCACTGATGTGAAGTAGAAATTCAGAAATTTACTGATCTGCAAAATAAACAAAACTACAGATACATTCATGCCTACACTATCCCCAAAGAAAAAACAAAGCAGTTAGTCTCTGCACAATGTGTGTTGGATACGCACGCATCAGGGTTGTGAAATATTTGCAGAAATGTATATTTTAGAGGTTTCAATGAAAATTTCCACGATTTCCTTAATCATTTGTTTTATCGTACAAACAATATAAATTTCGTACATTAAATGAAAAAATCGTTCAAGTTGGCAGGAATGATGTTATGTAAGAATCGGTCGTATTTAAATTAAAATCTTAAAGTATTACTTATTGCTATTTGAAAATATCTTAATAAATTTAATTCTAAATCTCAAAATAATCTACTATACAATAGATTTATTTTTTGAACGATGGGTACTCTTATTGCTAAATAAATGAAGTTTCTGGAACATTTTTTAATGAATGTGGGTAAGGGTACATGGTTCTTAAGCCTCCACCCCCCCCCCCATTCCCTTAAATACCACACTCTAATTCTGTGTTGAACTTAATCTTCTCGACTTATTATAAAAGAAGATGTCTGTGTGTGTCTCTGTGTCTGTCGGTGGCGTTATGGACAAACGGCTACACCTAGAAACAGCAAATTTGGTACCCAGGAAATTCTGAACATGAAGTTATGCACCTCGAAGCGATTTTTTTTTTAAAATTTGACCTAGAAAATTTTTTAATTTATGTTTTATGCGATTTTTTGCATTTTTTCTCCTCTAATTCGTAATAACGGCGGTAAATACGCTTGCAGCAAAACTGCATTTACATCATCGGATAGAGGAGAAAATTTTATTTTAAAAACAGTTTTTTTCTGAACATGTAACATAATTTGAAGAGTTTTACGAATTTTTTTAAATACGTAAATATAATTTTTGACGAAAATTTTCGTAAAATTATTTTAAAATGTCGCATATTGAATTCTATCCGTCATAACTTTTTGATTTTCGTAAATGCTAAAACATTCATTTCGTCCTCTTTTAAAAGGAAAACGAAAAAAGTGTATAAATTAGGTGATTTTTTCAAATTTTTTAATGACATAATATTTAGAAATGAATAGCACAAATCCGGAGAGTTTTTTCGCCATTACATTAATAAATCAGGGCACGAGAATTTATGTTAGATTGTCACAGAAAGAATTAGAAAAAGGTTTTCCAACCTATTTATAGAAATTTTAAATGGCTCACCGGATTTTCAGTTCGCAAGTGAGGATCTATGACGTCAATTGCTTTAAGATACGTAAAAATTATGCTACAATTTTAACGCATTTATTCCTGCTATTTTTTAAACACAAGGAAACGATATTTTGATTAAAACTTACTATAGAAATAAACTAAGAAATTCACGATTATTATTATAAGTGGTTGTAGTGTGACGAGGTCACGCATGAGACTGACAGGCTTTAAAAACAAGAATTACGACCACAGAACTGGCTGGAGCCAAAACTGGAGCTATAGCAACAATAGGGGTGACAGTAAAATTACCAAAATAAATTAAAAAGATTTATAAGGAGAAAGTGGCTGAAGGAGGATCGGAAATATTAATAAGTACCCTCCCTAAAGAATGAAGAACGAATCAAAAAAAGAAAAATTATTACGCGAGATCAGGCTGACTTCATGTTTACAGCAGCTTTTCACTGGTCAAAAGGAGAAAGAAAAAAGAAAAAAAAAAGAGTGGACTGAGGAGATTTTGCAGAGAGAAGAGATGGAAGTAAGGTTTCGAGAACAACGTTTGTAAAAAATTATCGTCCCCAGGGATGTAGTTTTAGAGTAAAAAGAGCGAATGAGGCAAGATGCTGCGAAGTCGGTGAATGCGAGCCGACATATATTTCTGAGCCGTGATCTGGATGCCTGGCGAGTCTTTTCCGGATGCTGGAATGAATGCAAACAGATGCTCGTATCCTAAGTTGCATATGAGAATCCTAAGGAGTCCATGCCAAGTCGGTGACGAATGGGCAGAATTCAGCGAAGATTAACCCTTTGAGGCGCAACCCTTGCATTAGGCAAAATATCCAGCTGTTCTCGCATTCTTCCATTTTTTAGCAGATGTCAGTGCTGTTAAAAATAATCGTGACCATTTTTTTACGGGAAATGACGTGCTAAAAAGTAAAGGATTCTCGTGGAGCTATGTCACCCGCAACTATTTTTATAGAAATTAAATCTTTTCTTCGTGACTGGCAACAGTCAAAACGTCAGAGTTTGGTGTTCCCAGAGCGGGAACACTGTGCGTTAAAGGGTTAAACTAACTGAGCCTAACGGAGCCAACTAAGACTACCGAGGACAGATGGAGACGAACCGACGTACCTAAGGAAAATGCCGGACCCTCAAATGGAAATTAAAGTTTTTTTTACGGGGTCTCATAAAATTTCATTTATAGCGATACTACAACAGTATCTTATCGCCAGTCTTAAGGAAAATGCATCGCCAAATTTGTCCCAAAAATATTCTTATGTTGGAAAGTGTTTTATAATCTATGCGTTTGGCATGGTTTATCTTCCTTGTTAAAGATTTTATTTGAGTTATATATGCTATCTAACAATTAAGTTTTCCTTCTAATGATTAATAATTTCAATTCTGTGTGCAATTTTGTAGGGAACAGAAGTGTTTCGTGAGTTTTTCTTGCCATATAATTCTCGGAAGTAATTATTATTGAGGCTTTAAAAGGTGCATTTTTCTATATTAATTGCATTATTTAGCTTTACATATATATCATGTGCAAAGTTTGAGGAGCCTTTTTTTAAATTTCCACCTTTAGTGTAGCCATTGTTGACAATATGCTGCTATCAGTTAGCTAATAATAAAAAACGCCTATCAACTAAATTCAAACTGGAATTTTATTTTTTTTTAATTTATAGATTTCCAGTTTATGCAGTGTTATTTTGCCTAAAAAATATTTTTCTTATGTTTCATTATTAAAACTTAAACGACACTCACGTCTTCGTTCTCCTATTTTTAATATATGAAGGTTTATAACTATTTATATTTTATCATAACATACTTTATAAACGGCAATTTTTATTTGACTGATTGTAATACACGGGTTTGAAAAAATAAAAAACCTTTATAATAAAGACAATCTTGGTGAATTGAGGAACAATAAATTGAAAGTTTTGAGCTACTTCGGTTGCTGCATGC
Organism: Cheiracanthium punctorium; assembly: GCA_038373885.1. NCBI lineage: Eukaryota > Metazoa > Arthropoda > Arachnida > Araneae > Cheiracanthiidae > Cheiracanthium > Cheiracanthium punctorium. The sequence continues at coordinate 95,918 of JAWZYV010009895.1, read as the reverse complement.
ACGCGATGCTCCTCAGAGAATCGTCTTTCCTCCCCCCCCCCCCGGCTTAAGAGCAAGGTTGCACCTTGCAACTGCCCGACCCAAAGTGTCGCCTTTGGCGCGAGTGATAAAGCGCAATGAAAAACGCTCCTCCTTCTACGGAGTTGCATCTAACGTCTCCCGATTCATTGGGGTCATCTGCCTCTACCGAACTTCGATTTCACACGTTCCCGTGAAATTTCACACATTCAGTTTGCGTTTTAAACAATTTAGGCCAATCTAAAAAGTCAAGTGGCCCCCTCCAAAAATTCAGCCTGAAGCCGCCCTCGGCTAAAGGCTCACTATGTTCGGAGTTATAAAATCACTTAAACCGTCGAATAATTGAACTGTACTTGCTGAGGCGTATCACTGACTATGTATAAAAACTTACTGCCTCAATAAATTTGCACTTTTCTCGAATGATTGCCCTTGAAATTTATTTACTGTCATCGCAAATGCTGGTATATTTGGAAATTGCGTTTTTTGAAAGGATATGATAAAATAGTATCAGGTATTGATGATATTTCATAAGTGTAATTAAAATTCTTTTATTGCCTGCCGTTCCAGCACAAACTTCGCAATTAATAGCATTATGATATATAAATTGATGCTCATTCTTGTTCCATTGACTAATTCTTTCTTTGTATTTAAGTTTCTGATTAGCATAACGATGCAATTAACTTTCAATACTAACTTATGTGGGTGGCAAACAATGGTGTTTTTCGGTTAGCAGGCGCAAATCCCGTGAACTGTTCTTTCTGGGAAACCTTTAAAGACTACTTCTGAAATACTGTCGTTCCCCAAAACAAAGCCAGAAATGTTAATCCGGTTACAAAATAGCATTTATATATATACAGAATTCAATATATAGAAAAATAAAATACCAATATACTGAAAAGAAATTTGTCTGCTTATTGGCTACATAATGTGGAATTGAGGAAAACGTGTGGAATTAAATTAAAATATGGATTTAAATTAAACTTCTAAAATATGGAAAGGGATAAACAACTATGTACTGGGAATCGCTTTAGGTTTGTAAGCATTTGGCGCAAATCACAATTATTCGGTAATTTTTCTCATGTTCTCGGCTAACCGAGGAAAAAAAAAACCCCACAAAAATGAAAGAATTCAAAAATTCTAGTAGATAGTTATTGATTTTATTGTCATCAAAGCAAATTATGTTATCGTAGCTATGGTCATATGTTCTCTGTTCATCAGGTATTCGATTAAGTCAGAATTAATACAAGTTCAATCATCATTTTTAGGTTGCATTATAACTGACTTCAATATGTTATCTGAGAGTATGTTTTCGGAAATATATTCATACAGTTCATTAATAATCTTATTTTCATTCCCTATTAATTGCTGAGGTATTTCTTCAATAATAAGTTTGGAGAAATTTGTTTTAGCATACTGCGTGGCGGGAGATTGTGAAGAAATTGTCGTATTGGCGCGTTTCTGTGGTGCGTCTCTTGGATTGCAGACTGCCCTGTTCGGTTCATTTTTCCACAACTTTAAAACATAGAATTTACAGCACTTCACGCACTTATCGACTGTCTAAAAAAAGCCACCAAGAACAGGGCTAAAGCACATTTTAGTCACTGGCGTTTCACCAAAATGGGGAATAATTTCGCTTTTCGCAAATTTTGTTGTAATACTATAATCCTATAGTACTGTTGAGACTTAGCGTTGTTATTTCAAAACTGACACAACAATGGAACCATCGTCTGACTTGACGCGAAATACTGAGTGCCAAAATACTTCTGTAATATTTTACGGTGCATTACCTTATTACACAAAAATTTTAACATTCGCACAACCACCTCCATTCGAACTTTAACTTTGCCGAATTTCCGTTCGCACAATGTGCTGCAAAAGGGACACAAATGTTTTCGTTAGCGTATTTATATATACATGAGATGATATTGAACTGAGCAATATGATAATAAGCCTAAAAAAGTCCACGTCCTTTCACATTTTATACTTCTTTATCTCTTAATTTTGTTTGAAGTTAATAAAATTTATTACATTAAGACAAATAATAGATCAATGAATATTCTGGTACTATTTCAAATACAGTGAATAATGTTTAGAATTTAAGACTTTTAAAGCATTTAAATTACTTTTCCTTAAAATTTCTATTTAGTGGTCAAACATTATGTTACTCTGGTCTTTCAATTCTCCAACTAATAAGGGAGAAAGTTTTACTGTATCAGATAAATGGATCTCTTTAATTGTTACTTATAGTTAAGACTTGATTTCTTATATTCTTCTTTCTCTTGATAACAAGAAACTATAAAATACATTAAGATTTTTGGTTCATTATTTCTTTTCATTCTAACCTTTATTTTCAGGAGGCTTACCAACCCACCCGCCACTATATACACGCAGTATCACCCCAGGTAACCACTTGGAAAATAGTGATAAAATTTCGGCATTGACAAAAAGTCTACAATGGCTATACCGACAAAATAAACCTGGTTCTGCGACTCAAGTATGGGGTTCATTAGTAGATAAAACAGCCGTCGCACTTTATTTAGTTCCCCAGTCACCCCAGTGTTCCAAGTAACCACTTGGAAAATAGAGATAAAATTTCGGCCTTGACAAAAAGTCTACAATCTTTTCATTCTAACCTTTATTTTCAGGAAGCTTAGCAATCACCCTGCCACCATATCCACCCAGTACCACCCCACGTAACCACTTGGAAAATAGTGATAAAATTTCGGCATTGACAAAAAGTCTACAATGGCTATACCGACAAAATAAACCTGGTTCTGCGACTCAAGTATGGGGTTCATTAGTAGATAAAACAGCCGTCGCACTTTATTTAGCGGATCCAGCATTTTCGGCAGTCTACAACGAAACCAGAAAGCAAATAGCGTATGAAGTTAGCATCAAACTGTTGTCCAAGATATCTAGGTAAGTAAAAGAGACTGATTAGTTAAAGAAAAAAGAAAAGAAAATATGAACTATCTTTATATTTTAAATCCACACTGAAGTGCTATATATTAAAAGCGTATTAAAATCAGTGTTCGGCCGCATTTGTCTTCCTTGTTTTATTGCATTTGAAAATGTACACTAATCCATGCCTCAGCCCTATCTGTCTTCCTTGTTCTATTACGTTGGAAAGTGTGTCATAATAACTGAATGTGGCGGATATATACTAATATTCCCTGAAACGCTTTTTAGAAATTGGAATCTATATTAAAATTGCCTTCTAAAAATGTTTTACAAATTTTCAGGCATGTTGAAACTATACTTCATTTTTATAAATGCTGTTTGGAATGTGCATTATATTTGAGTGTGCCTATTTGTCTTTCTTGTTCCATATAACATTACTTTGGAATTAAAATCTATATTAACTTCTTCACACCCGACAAATCTCACATCTCAAACTAAAGACAAACCTCATAATTGTTTTTTTAAAAACCTATTGAATATGAAAATTACAAACAGAAAACGTATTTTCAAATAATTTTTCGAATAAAAGCCCAATTCTCAATCTCTATTACACTAGTAAAAAGTTGTCATCAACCATAAACGAAGACTGTCAAGGCACTTTTAAAGGTAAACGTTGTACTGCAAGTTCTTTTCAGCATTATGAATTTCGAAATATATATTCACAAATTCAACTTAGAAAATTTCAATAACATTCAAATATTCTTTTGTGTAACGGCAAACAAACAAACAAATAAAAATAAATAAATAAAAAGATAACGACAAGCAAAAATAGAATCTGTGCGTCAGTGTGTAGGATTTACACATCCATGTGCATTAAAATCATTTATTCAAAATTAAAGCATCCACGCATATGTACGCCAATTCAGAACTGCAAAAAATTCAGAACAAACAGACATTTTATTTTATAGAAAGTAAAGAAGATCTCTTTGTCTGCTTGTCTGTTTGTCGACGGTGTTACGGACAAACGACTAGACGTAGATTTACAAAATTTGGTACAAGTTTTGGCAGTTCAAAATATGAATTTATGCACCTCGAAGCGATTTTTTTCAAAATTCGAATTAGAAATTTTTATGTTTTATGCGATTTATGCATTTCTTTTCATCTAATGCGTAACAACGACAATAATTATGCTTGCAGCTAAATGACATTTGCATCATCGGATAGAGGAGAAAATTGGTTTTTTTTTTTTTTTAAACATTTTTTTCTGAATTTGTAACATAATTTGCAGATTGTTTAAACAAATTTTACGAACGATCACGTTTGAGGAAACTTTTCGTAAAATAATTTTAAAACTGTCAAAAAAAAAAAAAAAATCCAGATGGTTCTTCATAAGCTTCTTTACACACTGCGATAAGCGAAAAGCTGTGGCTTTTGTGAAATTTTCAGAAAAAATTCTTAAACATGGATCTGAGCTGCAAGATTTTTCGAAGAGTGACACGTTTTGCGAAAATTTCGTATTTTTAAGAATTTTTTTCTAAAAGTTTTGAAACGGATACAGATTAATCGTTTATTTTAGTATGTAGTACAGCTTGCAAAGAGACAGTTTAAAATTTTTGAAGTGTCTGGCATAATTAGTTTATTTGAAATTTATCGCTGGGGCGGTTAGTTAGACGATTCACATATACATCTATTTTATCGAAGTAAAATAGGATATTTTACATTAATTTCTTTTTTCTCAATTGGGGTGGTTGCCCCTCCTCCCCCCCCCACATAATCCGCCCTTGTTTCGTGATACTGGTCATTCGGCGAATTAACTGCCCTCCCCCACCCCTGCCAAAATTGCATTAATCCGTCGCTGTCACGAAAGGTTCACAAATTGGACTTATGTGAAATAAAAATCGTAGCATTTCTTTCTCCAATAAAGTCAACTTTGTTGCTGTATTGGTAATATACATATACAAATATTGATTATATATATATATAATGAATAAGTAAAACACAATGAATATTGCTGCAAAAGTGACATACCCCAAGTGGGGAAAAAAAGGAAAGAAACAGAGCCAAACTAAATGATAAAAAAAATGAATGGAATGGAAATTATAACCTCTGGACCGTCCCCAGGAGCCATACCCAGAAAATTATAATAGTAGTAATAAACAAAATAGTAGAATTTCGGTTGTGTGGTACATCAAAAGAGGTATTCACTCCACACTTTTTAGGCTCGATCCTACTATTAAAAAATAGGAAAGCAATAAAAAATCAAAATAATAGAAAATCACAGAAAAATCGACATACCATTCTGGAAAGGTAGCAAGCACATGGAAGGCAAGCATGAAGTGTTGCCAAAATTTAAAATTGCAGTAAGTGAAAACCAGTGTTGCCACAAAATAAAAGTGTAACAGTGGAAAGAAGAATAATAAGGTGTTGACAAAAACTATAGGGTAATATTATTTAACATTATTAGTATACAGGTACAGTAATTAAATTTAAAAATATATAGAATGATGACGAATTTAAAATTATTGAATAAAATAGATAGTACAGTAGCCCCTCGTTATATCGCGCTTATCGGGAGACACTAAAAATACGCGATATATCCGGGGTGGAAAGATTTGGTAAAATATTTACTTTCATTAGCATTATATACATAAAAATTAAAATTAGCCATGTTTTATACCGGATATTTAAACAAAAAGCAACTTTAACTATAAAGACAGAAAATTTTCATCTCGTATTAACTTTATTTACAAATACATTTGTGCATTTACACTTTTCATTTTCTGCTTAAAACATATTGGGAGACATACAAAAAGTGCGATACATCCCAATGCGCGCTATATCGAGGAGCGATATAACGAGAGGTTATTGTATAGCAAATTAAATATAACATATTTTATTTACAACTATAATGATTATTAATAGTAACAAAGTACAAATAATAAGTTTGTTTATATCGAAAATTATTCCTCTACAAGATTTCTTGAGGACTTTTTCTGTAGTGTTATGGCGTTATTCGATGTAAAGTGTGTAATAAGCCTATAGAGAGCGCTGCAAACGCCGTGAAACGGCGCAGTGTGATGTAAGATGGAGAACGAGCGGGACCGTTCTGGGAACAACGCATGATGATTACTGCGGTGCGGCAGTGCAATTATAGTAATAATTATTGTAAAATACGTGTAAATAGTACCAATAAATTAGTCAAGAGTAATGCTGAGTTATTGTGTGAGTATTGTGAGATTATTGTGTGAGTAAGAGTAGTTGTCTGTAAGAGAAAGATGACAAGTGGAAAGTAACTTAAAATTTTATTAAATACAAAATTTTAGTTTTTTTTTTGTTTTGGGGGAGCTTAATAGCTATTTACTTGAGATCGTACAAAAAAATAATGAAAAAAAATCAAACACTGAATTTGTAGGAAATCTGGTACAGAGTTTTGGGTTTCCCCATTGATTAGTATAGCGTTTTCTGGAAATCTCAAGAGATATTGGTCCTAGGCCTTCGCTAACCTCACTTTTGGGGACTTATTTTTTGCGCCAAATTTGGCGATATTTCATCAAAAAATCACCAAGCTTGGTGACATTTCGCGCATTTGGCGCCATTTTCCAAATAGGGCTTGTAAAGGTGGTTTTCCTGCAATAGCATTAGATAATAGCCTATTATTACTGTTATATTACACAATCAAAATAGAGCTTGTTCTATTACATTTCTCGGATGGTTCTCTCTGGAACCATCCGCGAACCCACCTGGACTATAAAATCGGCGGGTTCCTCCAGTTTGAGTCAGTTTTTCACCGAGCATTCGAGTGTGCTGTATTACGCTGAATGAGTTCGCTGTATTACGCTGTGAATTGTGCTGTAGAAAGCTATATTAGCTTGCTTTCGAAACTTTGTTTTCGAGTGATGCGTGTAAATTCTTTGTTCCTTAGTCTTGAGGGTCTGTTTATGATTTCCCTCGTAAGTTTCCACTGAATTTATGCCTGTGGAAGTTTTTTTATTTTGTGTCAGAAGCACAGCATTTGTGAAAGCTTCGTACTGAGTGGACTGTTATAAACGAGTTACCTTCGTTAGTGCCTGTGAATTTTGTATAGCTGATTGTTCGACGAAGTTCTTGAAGCAGTAAAGTTCGTGTTCCATCCTGACAAGAGGACTCTTTACTAGAACTTTCTACACCTACTGAACTTTAGAATGACGGATCCAGAATGTAGCGGAGTTTTTTGCAACAATATTCTTGCATCGAAATTGCACGACTATTAGTAGTCGAATTATATCTATCACTGTGCTGCAATGCACTTCATCGTTCAATAAATGTAATAAAAATACATTTTAAACAAGGTAGGCGTTTTTTTGTTTATTTATTTGTTTTCCAAAAAGTTTTGTTTCAAGCTAAAGCAATTTTACTTCAGGAGGTAGTACTTTAATGACATTGCTGAGTTAAAATACAATTTTTAAAAACATGAAATTCAGGCTCCAAACAGGTTCTTTGTTGGGGCACATATAGCGTTGTTCAAATGTTTGTTCATTGTACAGGTAAGAGAACTTTTTTGCGTGAAAATTTTCTCATAGGAAGCTTATTCTTTTTTTCCGGTCAGAAAAAAGCTGCAGGACATCCCATCAACTGATCTAGCATCTTTTGTAAACGCCTTTTTAGTGAGCTGTTTGGATCCCAGGAAATTCAACGGGTTTGATATCGTCCAGGAGTTAAGAAATCGGGCTGACAATCAGAGTTATATGAACCCTTACGTATATCTAGCCCTCTGCAACGCAGGGGAAACTATTACAGAGTCCGATAAGATGAAGCTCATCGACACCTTCTGGAATAAACGTCGAACGTTCTGGACAGGTAAAAAAGCAATACATCTTAAGTTTTAAAAGTAACGCTTGTCGAATTTATTATAAATCGTTATAAAATACTTAACTGCTATTGAAGTCATTAAATTGCCCATTTTATGTACTTGTCTGTGTGATTTCTATATTTTTATTTCATTCATCCTCTCAATCAGGTCTCTTTATTATTTTATTTAAAGTATCAAACCAGTGTTGTACAAAATTGTACTGCAATTTTTTTAATTGTTAATGTAAAATTCCTGAGTCTGAAACTTAATTTCGTACTCGTGCAGTGTAAGTCTAGTGATTTTTTTCCCCCATCCCACATTTCCAATCTTCAAATTGTTGTATTAGGCATTTTGAAATCTACTTAATGAAATCTGCGATCCTAATTATTAATATTTTAACAAAAATTCTTTGCCAATGAATGAAAATAATTCTTACATCTTTCCATCTTCTAAATAAAAATTATCCGCTATCTAAAAGTTTGAAAATATTCAGTGTGTTGTTTTATAAGTATTAAGAGCACTAGAGTGGAATATTTATGATAAAAAAATATTTTTTTTTATTTTTACCCGAAGTAATTACATATTGGGAGGCTTTAGTGTGCGAACTGACGTTATTTGCAGAAGACAGTGTTATTTTGTTTCAATAAGGTTTTAACGCGAGGAGTTTACAAATAAATTTTCAATCATTCATTCAAGTATTGCATAACATACACTCATACATTACATTACATAAAAGCTTATTTCTGAGAAATTTTGAGGGTATATTGCTAATATAGATCGGAAATCTCCCTAAAGTTACCATTTTATTTTCAACCCATTTGAAAAGTATCATACAATTTAGGGTTAAATTTTTGAAGTAGTTGACTTTTTCTTAATGGATGTTTAAAAAAAACCCCTATTTTTCTAAGACCATTGAATTCCACAAAATGGGTGGGTGCATCAGTAGTTGAAACCTTTTTGCCGTTGAAATTACCTTCTCCTTTTCTTAGGTTAAAGCAATGGTACTTAATCTTTTGAAAATCATAGCAAGAAAAACTTAAAATTTTAGAAGATGTTTCCAGAACTCATGTTTATCATTCTTGTTTTCCTTCACTCACTCACTTTCACTCAGGCACACACACAAATACACATACACAAACATTATACGTCACTCTCACAGTAGAATAAATATCAATTTAAATTAAAATTTATAAATTATCTGGCAAAGTAATCTCGTTAATTTTCAAAAAGTTACACTTTTAAATTTTTATACCACCCCCGTACGAAACACTTCTCAATTAGTAAAATGTGCACATAAGGTGATACATAAAATTTGAGAACTATACCTTAAAAAGTGTCTGAGATATTAAAATAAATATAACGCTGACTTAAACCGCTTTTCAATGGCTCTTGAAGTGAAAAAATTACGTCGCATGATCGTATTTTTGGGGTCGTAGGAAAATTACAAAAGAAAATTTTTTTTTTTTTTCACTCTAGCAATAAACGTTTACATGTATAGTCCCCGATCATCTTTTTTTGAAGATATCTCTGCGACTTCGTATGATGAAAGGCTCAAATTTGGTACATCACCTCTTTAGTGTATGGGATACACTTTACTAAATGGTAATTTTTTGTACGGGGGTCGTATTCAAATTTAAAATGCGTAACTTTTTGAAAATTAACGAAAGGAATATTTTCTTAAAGGAGTCTTATTTCCGACCTTATTTTGAACTCTTTTTTCCGTTTACACTGTCCACTTACCTCTAATAGATAAAGAATTAACCCAGTGAGGCGCAACCCTTTCCCAATGCTGAAAAAAGGGCAGCCGTTGCCATAGCTCGACTTAACGACCAGTAAGATGGCGGACGATCGAAACGTTCATCGCGTGCCACAGATCTAGAGACCCTTTTTTTGACGACGACAGCTGGCTGTGAGGGTCTCTAGATCTGTGCCACGCGATGAACGTTATGATCGTCCGCCATCTTGCTGGTCGTTAACTCGAGTGATGGCAACGGCTGCCCTTTTTTCAGCATTGGGCAATCGATCCAGCTGTTCTCCCGTTCTTTCATTTTTCAGCAGATGACAGTGCTGTTAAAAATAACCGTGACAATTTTTTTTACGAGAAATGACGTGCTGAAAAGTAAGCGATTCTCGTGGAGGTCACCCGCAACTATTTTTATAGAAATCAAATCTATTCTTCGTGACTGGCAACAGTCAAAACGTCAAGAGTTTGGTGTCCTCACGGCGAGGACACCGCGCGTTAAAGAGTTAAAGCCCGTTACCACCTGTTTGGGACATCCTGTATAATAGCTCAAATCCCATAGTTAGGACTTAAACATTGGTTTAGGATACGCCACTCTTTGTTTATGTTAGTTGATGCTTCTACAAATTTTTATTGATGTGATCTCACGCAGTGATTGTTTAAGGTGACCAGAGGCATAGTCAGGAGGTGGATATCTCGATACATATCCCGCTCCCGAAATTTTCGAATTACTTAAAATGAGCCATTTTGCTTGTTTATTCACGATTTATTTCATATCCTCCCCCCACCCCCCCAAGATTTTTTTTTTCTTTTGACTATGCCTCTGAAGGTCCAGGTTACAGCAGATGGCATGTACAGGGTGGCTATAAAATAACGTGAGGTTTTCAGAGCCCTCTCGCGTGCAATTTATTGGACGAAACATAACCAAATTTGATGGACGTGCATTAAAGAAGTTACGAAAAGGACCGATAAGCATAAAAAAACTTATGAAACATAGCAACGGTTTGAAACTACAGAAACTCAAGTACAGCAACCAGACGGGGGACGTAAAGCGATTAGTCTGCAAAACTGTGAAGAAGTTGCCACGGTAAAAGCCAATTGGCCTCATAAAGGTGAGAATTCTCCCAGCCATTCTTTTTATATTAATAATCGCAAAAATTGACTCAATTATGCAAATTTATGCATTTTATATATCTATCTATCTATCTATCTATCTATCTATATATATATATATATATTAATCGAAATCCCATGGTCCACTATGTATGCCTATTGAATTTGATTAAGTTTTGTCCAGTACTTTACATGATATAGGGCTCTCAACAGCTCACGTTATTTTATAATCAGCTTGTATCTTAGGATTTCGATAATTTCCTTTTTAAGATTTTCTTTCCTCATCGAGAAAGAAAATAAAATAAAATATTTTTTCTATTTAAGAAAAGGAAAAATCTTCTTTATTATTGTTGTAATTATAAATGTTATTATTATTCTCTGTTATAGTAATAATAATTATTGTTTCAAATTAAGGATATTTTAGAAACTCGAAACAAATTTATATTACTTGACAATTTTTTTTTAACATTTTTAAAACTGTTAGAATTATTTTAGTTTCCTGTATGCATTGTGCGTTCCTGATGCCGGAATAAAAGGAGAAGGGCTTTTATATTGATTTACTGCTATTAGTAACCAACATTGAATAAAAATTTCAGACATTTTAGTGAATTTTTAATACTTTTTTCTTCGTACACCCTCATTTTGTCAAATTTTGACGTGTTTAATCTTGATAGTGAGTGATCAAAAGTGTTATTGGTACCTCTACTAATTTTTTCAGTAGTTTTATATAGGTAATCTGTGTGATCACAATTATTTCACGCAAACCGTTGTAAGCTTATTGAGTAAAACTATGATCTAAATGAGCAGAGAATTTTGGCACACTTAGAATATCTTTTGCATTTTTTTGTGAAATACGAAGTTTGTATAAGTTCAGAACTTATCAGTACACTAGCATCAACTCCTAACTGACAGATTTTGTCATTTAAATTTGTCTGATTTCGTATTCATTGTGCTAACTGCGAGTTGTTATTTATTTTCGTTGAACAGTTTTAGAGTCCCTGTTATCTTTGAGTAAACAATAACAAAATTTGATACAATGCATCGAATTTAGCATTGACAAAACGACTTGAAACAAATTGCTGTGACTTCCACATCCAAATTTATAATTTCTGGAATGCTTGTGAATTTTCAGGCATGAAGGCTGTCACTGTGTTAGCTTTAGCATGTGCCAGTCAACAGCCAGGAAATGGTGAAGGTCTGGAGACACTTCATGAATTAACGATGGAACTAAAGCAACACCAGTACAGGAACGGAAGTGTTGAAAATCTGCAAACAACTGCTTTAGTTATGCAGGTACAGAAATTTAACTTATTTGCACAGCGCATTATTAAGGCTTTGGAAGAGTGACATTTTGAGTCTGAACAGACAGAAAATTGCTTTTAATTTATGAATTTGTGCATTTGTACGTTTCCTAAGTAAAAATCCGAAGCAAAAGGAGATTTTTGGTTTTAATCGAATAAAACAAAAGAAATGCTGCAGTAGTTCTCTTTTATTATACAGTAGACTATCGACTGACCGGTATGATTAGGAAATGCTTCGACCCGGATGATGGGTAATCGAATGGATTCGAATCTTAATGAAAGATTTGAAAATTTTTTTAAAAAAATGATAGGAAATGTATAATTATTATACACTAAAACATTAATAATTTAATTAATACAAAGGAAACTGAATCAGCATAAAATTTATAGCTATTCATATTTCGCATTTAGAAAAATACCCCCCACCCCTCCCCCTTCAAAATGTTTACTTTTGTAGTTACTGTTTTGTGGAGAAAGAAAAGAAGGAATTCTGTGGAATTTTGTTTTTCATTTACTTTTCGAGGAACTTTACTAAGCACTTTCACAACCTCATTTTTTCAGCAGGCTTGCTTTTATCTTCTATCTCCAAGTAATTAAGTAACAACTCAGTGTGCGGTAATGCGTTACCAAGACTTAATTTTTCATGAGATACGAGATTTCCTTCATCACTTTCAAGGCATTCTCCAAAATGTCTTGTTTCTTCTGATTTGCATTGTTAATCTACTGCTGAACAGCTTTTTCATTCACATTTTAAGAGCAGATTAACTTTCTCAAGATTTTTCTACTGTGAAAATTTCATTTTCTTCATGAAGTAAAATTGTCCTTCATGATTTCTGTACTATGACTGGTACTTTTTACTAATTTCCATGTAGCAATATGATAGTAAATGGCACACAAATTTGTAATATTTTTCCAAAAATAAAGCAAAAATTGTCGTAGTCTTCCTTTACCAACTTAAGGAGAAATATATGCGGTACATAGTCTTGAATAAAACCCTAATCCATAGGTTGAATGTCAGGGAAGAGGTTGCTGTCACATTTGCGGACAGAAACCTTTCAAAGATATATACTTTCATCTTTCGATTTTAAAATTTCCTTGGCTGGGTGATTAGTTGCATTGTCATACAGAACAGCTTCTTTAGAAAGACCGATAAGTTCCAAATGGTTAAGTGCTGAGGGAACGAACTTTATTTTAAACCAATCAAAAAAGATTTCTAAAGCCATCCAAGCTGTTTTGTTGCTATAACATGAAAACAGTCTTTCTTCATGTTTGGACATGCTCACGATTTTCTTGTACTCCCAATAAAGTACAAATTAAAAAATCCAAATATTATTATAAGACAATATTGTTATGCATTGTTTCTGCTTCTTATATCTTGATGGATTTTTTTCGGCTTCCTATTATGATGTATTTTGTTTCAAACACTTACAATATCAGCCCGTTTCGTCCCCATTATATATTTTTTCGACACGTAAAAGTTGTTCGTATAACAAATTTCAAAATTCTAAAACAAAATTTATAGATATTTATTTATCACTCAAGAGTTTGTCGCCTTGGACAGTTAACTTGCCGTATACAATGCCTTTGTTTTAATCTCGTTAACCACCTACTCGAAGCATTGGAATCACTCGGTATTTTAAGCTCTTCGGGGGAAAAAGAGCTTCGCTTTAGCTGCACAATACAGGACTCAATGCAGAATTTCTGGTTCTTCGTTAAACCACAAGACACTATCTAGAAATATTTTTATGTTCAGGTTTTCATTGTGACTCATTCATTTTTACTACGTGAAGTTCCAGCAAACTTGAATGCATTTCTTCTTCTTTTTTATATCTCAGTTTGACAATCAATCTCTTCAAGGATTTATGATTTTACAGCACATTCTCCGATTTTTTAATCATTTCCAGCTTTTGATTTATTCAAAGAACGACTCTTTTACGATTCGACATATTAACGCTACGAACAGAATGTAAAGCACGTACGAAACTATTAATATAAATTTTGTTTTAGTTTAGAATCTAAACATAAAAAAAGAACCAAATTTTGAAAAATCATTGTGACCCTATCTTTTTAATTAGTATTTGAATTCAAAATCTCCAGTAATTTAAAAATCTAAATTTTAATTAGTAGAGATATTTTAAGCTTATATCCTTACACTCGCAAAATATTGGTTATATTTCATTACATTTTATTTCACAATAAAAATCTGTGAAAGCACTGTGATAAACTTTACTCGGATCTCTCTCCTCTGGATCGTATTCCCCCCCCCATATCAACTATGAAATATTACATAATATTAAAAAAAATTAAATGTTAAGAGCATGTAAACCAGATATGGGCAGCCTTTGGAAAGTACCTTGCCAAATTTCAGGATATTAAGCAGTAAAATTGTCCTTCATGATTTCTGAACTATGACTGGTACTTTTTACTAATTTCCATGTAGCAATATCATAATAAATTGCGCCCAAATTTGTAATATTTTTCCAAAAATAAAGCGAATTGTCGTAGTCTTCCTTTACCAACTTAAGGAGAAATATATGTGGTATATAGTCTTGAATAAAAGCCTAATGCATAGGTTGAATGTCAGAGAAGAGGTTGCTGTCACATTTGACGGCAGATATCTCTCAAAGCCATACTCCCATCTTTAGTCCCATCTACAAAAGGACTAAAATTTCTTCGGACTGTAGATAATAGGTAGTAGCGGGACTGTAGATAATAGGTAGTTGTGAAAAAATGAAAATGATAAGGTTTATTTTAGATATTTATAAAGTACTGTGCTCAAGTTACATGAATCAGAGTAATATTACATTGATTAATATCAATATCCTTGTTATGCACTTGTAATACTTCCTTGTACTTGAAGCCTGGTTCAATATTTCGATTTAATATAGTTTTCATAATGGGAAAGAACTGTTCACATTTACACGTGCTTCCAAATGCACAAATAATTTTCCTTGCAAATGCTCGAAACTGTGAATGCTTTATATGCGGTAATGTATTTTCTGCCGAAGTCGCTTAGCTCCGATGAAAAGAAAGAATTATTTTAATCGGGAGAATATTTGATTGTGGGCTGTTTCTTTGTTCTAGGCTTTGTTAGCTACGGAACCCGATCCTGATCCAGATAACTTTGATGAAAAGAAAGCTATGCAACAGATATATCGAAGTCAGAAGCCGGATGGATCCTTCGGAAATTTCATGAACACATACTTTGTGCTGCCAGTTTTGAGATCCAGAAGTTTAATCAACATCAGCTCAGACCACTGTCAGTTTGTGAATGGTGATGGTAAGAATAAAACTTGTATTTGGTTTACAGTTGAACATAAGAAATTTTATGTTTCATTTCTGGAAGTGCCCGTCTGTATGAATAGATGATCGACGGTGGAAGGGGGCAGTGGTGGATTAATGCAAGTTTGTCGGTGGGGGCGGTTAGTCAGAAGTTTGACATATACATCCATTTTATGGAAGTAAAATAGGATCTTTTACAGTAATTTTTTTTCTCGGGCGGGGGGGGCGGTTACCCCCTCCGCTCCCCCCTTAATCTGCTCTTGGGAGGGGTTTTAATATGGTTGAAACCTGTTTTTCACTTGGTTCCAACTTAAACAAATACCGTAAATTCCGGCGTATAACGCGCACGTTAAAAAAAAATAATAATAAGGTCGAAATTTAAGGGTGCGCGTTATACGCCGGTTATAAAAATGATAAATTTAAAAATAAGGAAAAGATGAGTATAAAAAAATGAGATTTCTACATGTAGGTGAATGTTGTTTATTTAAAAGAAATGACACACCTTATGAACTTCAATTTTGGTGATACCTTTGAGAAATTAAGTGATTTAATTATTGCAGATCAGATAAAACGTAAAGTAACACAAGAAATTAGAGATCATTTTATTGATGACTGGCCGAAATTAATATCGCCCGATGATTTAGTCGAAAAAGTGGACGATTATGAAACTGTGAGATCAACTTTCAAAAACAAACAGCCACGTTAAGAAGAGCATTTCGAGAAAAAGGGTTCTTTCAAAGATGATTTTGTTGTTTTGACCAACGAAAAGAAAAGATTATACAGTGCAACTCATAATGCGAGGCGAGATAGTGGTTTTATTAGAGCCATTTAAACATGCTACGGAAGATTTGGAAGCAGACACTTCGCCTACATTCCACAAAGTACCGTTATGGTACCACAAACTTTTACAAACCCAAACCAGGGAGAAATCTTTTGAAATTTGCACTATACGAGACCTAATGAAAAGATTATCAACTTACTTAGAAAAAAATTTTGTTCCAACATTGAAGCATAAAGTTGCCACTTTTCTGTGCCCGCGTTTCAGGCATTTACGCATGCTTTCCGAAGGGGGAAAAAGTGAAGTTCTTCAGTATGTAAGAAGTCAAACTGATATTGAAATCATAACCAATACAAATTCTTCGAGTACTGGAATGATGGATAGAAACCCTGAAGTTGAGCCACAACTTAAAAAAATTAAGAAAGACTTTAGTCAGTGGGAAGATAAAAGTGAAGCAGAAAAAACTTGTATTGCAGAAATAGATGATTATTTAGAAATGCAAGAATTTAATGACGAAGATGTTCTATTGTGTGGAAGAGAAACGAAAAAAAAATTTCCTAAATTGAGCAACCTTGCAAGGAAACTGTTATGCATTCCAGCTTCCAGTGCTGCAAGCGAAAGAAATTTCAGCACCGCAGGTCGTATATTAGAAGAAAGAAGAACTAATTTAAAGCCGGGCATACTAGACTCTCTTATTTTTGCATGATAATTTGTAATTTATTTTTAATAATTTAGTACGATGGATATTACTTCTTGACTACTGTAAGTATTACTTTTCCCTGTCATTTATTCGAGGTTTGGCAGAATCGAATTAATATAATGCTTAAAATTTACTTCTTTATTATAAAAATGCAACTAATCATAATAATTCTGTTATAAGAATTTAAATATTACGGTAATTTTTATGTTAGTATCATTCAAGTTTTGTTTTTTCATGTACTTTAGATTGAGATTTGAATTATTCCATGAATATTAATTTCATTAGTTTTATATTACTGAGAATATGTTAAATCAATTTCTATAAATGAATCTAACGTGTAAAAAACTAATTATTAAACTTTTTTTTCGGATTTATGTATTTTTATTGAAATAAAACTTTCCTCTGATTTTTTTTAAATATTTGAATATTTCTATTTGAATTAATAAGTGAAATTTCCACATCATTCTACTTTGTGAATTAACATCTAATTAAAAAATATTCCACTTTTCAGAATTTATATGCATATAAATGGCGGTTATTTTAATATTAGTATTAATTTAATATAGTAGTTAACATTAATAACTTTAGTTAATATAAAATGCCTGAAAAATATTTATTTATAGATCTATTTGCTCGTCTTTATATTTTTTAAAATTTGTGGAATTTTCGAATTTTCGTACTTCAATTATGGGCCCGTACGGGCCGGGCCTAAAAATTCAAGAATCTTCGGGCTCGGGCCGCGCTGGGACTCAATTTTCAGGCCCGTGCAGGTCTCTAATGCAAGTCCTGTCATATTGGTATAGAAAAGGACTGGCGAAAACAGATTAGTTGTTCATTATAGACGACATAATAATCAGACTGTAAAAGATAAATTCCCTTTACCTAAGATAGACGATTTGTTGGAGCAGTTACATGAATGTTGCTATTTTACTATACTGGACTTACCACATGAATATCTACAAATACTTTTAACCGAAAACGCAAAACTGAAAACAGCTTTTATAGCACCGGATGAAACAGGACAGTTTGAGAGGATGATATTCGGTTTAACAAATGCTCCAGCAGAATTTCAGCGTTTGATGTATCACGAATTAGGGCCATTATACAACAGAGGTGTATTATGCTATCTGGATGATATATTTATTCCAGCAAATACTTCAAAAGTTATGATCGAAAAATTAACTGAAGTATTTGAAGCACTCTTTCCGCAAATTTAACTTTGAAATTACCTAAATGTGAATTTGGAAGGAAGGAGGTAGAATAGTTGGGATTTCTCATCAATGAACACGGGATCAAGCCTGGGTCCAGAAGAGTGGAAGATATATTCATGTTTCCCTAACCTAGAAACATACATGATGCACGAAGATTTCTTGGTTTGACAAGTTTCTTTAGGCGATTTATTCCTAATTATGCTACAAAGGCAAAGTTTTTAACTAAACTTACGGCGAAGAGTGAAAATTTTAAATGGGAAAAAGAACAAGAAGAATCATTCGAGACCTTTAAGCGTGATTTGACAAATAAACCAATCTTAGCCCTCTATAATCCTGAAGCAGAAACGGAAATCCACTGTGATGTGCGCACGGACGGAATAGCTGGCATGTTGCTTCAACGTGGAAGTTATAACAATTTGCATCTTGTGTACTGCGTGAGTAAAAAGACTACAGAAACTGAAAATAAATACCATTCGAGTACGCTTGAATTAATGGCAATCGTATGGACACTTGAACGACTAAGACAGTTTTTGTTGGGTATGAGTTTTACAGTAGTAACTGACTGTCAAGCCTTGGTTTACACGAATGCTAAGAAATCAAGTAACCCTCAAATCGCTCGTTGGAGTTTCCTTATTCAAGAATTCAATTTTGAAATTCGCCAGGTGCTAAAATGTCTCACATTGATGCTATCAGTAGAGCTCTAGTTTCAAATCCTACGGATACACTAGACTCCTTGATAGAAAACAAGCTGAAGTATGCCTAACGTTGAGCATAGAAGACATTCCAAGTTCTTATGATGCAGCAAGCTGATGAAACTTTAAAAGAGTTAATAGCAATTTTCAAAAAAATGAGGATGGAAGAAGTCCAGGAGGAAAGAATAAAGTCGATAATTATCTTCTGAAAGGAAAGAGACTTTTTCGTGTAATCAAGGAAGATGGAAGAGAAAAAGTACGGATGTAAAATTTCATGACCTCATGGGACATTTTGCTGTAGACATAACAGTATCGAAAATCAAGGAACTATACTGGTTTCCATCAATGAAAAGATACATTCGATGACATATATTGTTATGAATTTTCGCGACAACCCGCTGTTCTGGGGCTTAAAATAGTTCAAAATTTGTATTCTACGCTTCAAATAGTTAAATTTTGCTTTTTGTTGCATCAAAATCGGTCCACTAGAGCCGAAGATACGGAGGTTTCGGTTTCCCATTGTTTTTCTATGGAGGTTCTAGAAATCTCGAGAAATATTGGTCTTAGGCCTTCGGTAACTTCACTGTTGGGGACTTATTTTTGGCGCCAAATTTGGCGATATTTCACCAAAAGTTGCCAAGTTTGGCGACATTTTGGTCATTTGGCGCGATTTTCCCTATGGAGGCTGTAAAATTGCTTTTACTGCATTAAAATCACATAATAACCTAACATTTCTCTTCTATGACGTAATCGAAATTCCCGCTTTATGTAGAATCTTCGAGAAATAGACTTTTCTCGAAGCTCCTCGTAGCTTTTGCCTCCTCTATAAATACCAGAGCGCGCTGCTCCGAGAGTTCAGTGTGGAGTGAAATCTCCCGTCCAAAGCTGATAGAACTGCCGATGTGTACGGTGCTTTGCTCTGTGATAGAGGCGGTGTTTTCCGCGTGCGTTTTCGAAGCTGTTTTTAAAGTGCTCTCTGTAAATCCTTCATTGTTGAGTCTTGAGGGACTGTTAGCGTTATCCCTCGAATATTTCCACTGAATTTTTACCTGTGGATGTGTTTTATTTTATGTGAGAAATACAGCATTTGTGAGAGCTTCTCATCTAACCGGACTGTTAGAAGCACATTGCTGGTTGATTGTGCTTGTGAATCTTGTAAATCTGATTGTTCGACGAAGTTCTATAAGCAATAAAGTTTTGTTCCATTCTGAGAAGTGGACTTTTTACTAGAACTTTCTACACCAACTGGACTTTAGAACGACGTACCCAGGAAACAAGCAGAGTATTCTGCAACATTATCAATGTGCTTCGAATGCTTAGTCAATAAAGTTCCAAGTGGTAAGAGATAAGGTCTTCTCCACCCTATTCCAACTGGTCGTAGACCGTTTGCTCTTGTACACTTAGACAACCTTGATCGATTTGTGACGAGCACTAAAAGAAACGAGCAGTTGCTTTTGATGATTGATAACATGACCAGATTTGTACGTCTTTATCCTGTAAGAGACACTTCGACCAAGAATGTTCTAAAATCATTAATGGACTTTATTCAAGATTTTGGATTACCGGATCGTTTAATATCAGACTGATGATCATGTTTCATCTCATACGAATTCCGAAAGTTCTGTGATAAAATGGTACTATGCACACATTAAATTCTAAGACCCATCCAGGAGGATTTGGAATAGTTGAGAGAGCCAATAGAACGATTTTGTCCACTATTATACCTTCGTTCGAAAATATCAATCAAAAGGATTAGGACAGCAAAATTAAGGAAGTAGAAAGAAACTTGAACAACACGGTGAATAAAACACTTGGAAAAACCTTTTTTGAAATACTTCATGGATATGTATTTAGATATGAAGATTGAATATTGAGTAGATTGGGTGATAAAAACATGCAAGTTTGGAATGAACCAGAAAAACTGAAATCTAAATGTAAGGAAAACATTGAAAAGGAACAACAGAAAATGAAATCATATTTCGATAAAAAGAAGTCTTGTACATTATCGTTTGATAAAGGAGAAATTGTTGTGGTAAGAAGAAATCCAAAAGCAACCCGTGAGACAACAAAAACTCAACCACGGTAACGAGGACCAATGGTCGTAACAGAAATACTTCCTGGTGACACATACAGAATATCGCAGTTAGAGGAAAGCGGCAGTCACCTTTATGCAACCACAGTTCATGTCAGTCAGTTAAAAGCCTGGAGGAGCTGGAATGAAGATGACAGTAGCTCGAGTGTAGATTCTGATGAGGAACTCGAAAGTCAAAGACCTAAACCAATTGTCCGTAAACCGGTGCGTTACGACAATTCTGTAGAGGACTGATAAAAATAATATAGTACAATTAGTAATGTTCTGATATAATTCAACAGAGGACAGTTGAAATGTCAGGATGGTCGAATGTAAACCTATTTTTATTATCAAATATTTAGAACACGAGCATGGCTTTAGGTGATTGCACTAGGAATTCAGAAATGACAACGAAGAAGCGATGAAATTTAAAAATGATTAAAAAGAAAGTGCGTTAAGGGAAGTGTTTTAAAATATATGTACGAAGTACGGTAATTGTAAGTTACGTTTTACGCTTTTGTGAAATAAATGTTTCGTTTTCTTAAAAACGTTGAAGTTAGTGTGTCGAACCTAACAGGTATATAGTTTGCGTCATCTCGCATAGCAAATGGAATAAGAATCTCTTGTCTCGTTTGATATCACAACTACCTGCATTTGTAGCCCTATACAGTTTATAGTTTATGACATGCTTTTACGGTTTGTAGCATAGATTTTTCAGACTGTCGAGTGCCAAAGCATAATTATATCACTTAATAGAAAGGAAGTGACTACACAAGATTGAGCTAAGTGATTCTTTGATGGTTTTCTGTGTTATAAATGGACATCCTAATGATTTTGGTCTTTCATACTGCTAGTAAATTTGAATTAATTCTCGAAATTTTTGATGAAAAGGTTTTGATGAAACGTTAGAGAGAGAAAGTTTAGGTTTCTAGAATTAAGAGTCAAATCAGTCCACTGTAGCATATGTTATTCTCCGCAAACGAGCATAAAAAAGTGGCTGTTTTTAAATTTAATATCAGCTTTCGTCTAACCTAAAAAAGAAAAATAAGAGAGTTATTAATAAAAAAAAAGATTTTATAGGTATTCTCAATATCTAAAATGCAAAGCGAATTTTAGGCATTTGTAGATTATAGTATACCGTACACTAACGGGATCTGTTGCACATAAAATCGGTCGTGGTTCCAATGTTTCAATGTCCTCCATGTTTAAATGATATACCTGGGAGTACTAATCTAGGTGATAAGTTTCTCATATGGAACTCGTCCAAAAATTAAGAAAACATTTGTTGGGGACAACGTTAGCCTGCCTACTAATCGTTCTCATGATGCAATGACCAGCAAAACAAACAGCACTCAAAAAGAAAAAGTATTAAAAGATGATATAAATAAAACTTTGTAAATTAACACACATAACAAGTTACTTATCTTAATCAGTACAATCGTTTCGTCCGAAAAAAATCTTCGGCCTCCATCAGCTGTCAGCACAGTCTCACAGAATACTGGGGGTGTTCTGATTCAGATAGGTACCTTGTTATGTGTGTTAATTTACAAAGTTTTAATCATATCAAATGACAAACATATCCGGCCTTTGTAGCGGTCACGCATATAACCGGCAAGTGACCTAATCATTGGAAAGAAAAAAAATATTATAGCACTTAAGATAAGTAAAATTGATTGCATATAATTCTTTATTTCTAGAAAAGTCAGCTTTAGAGGACCTTTTCAATCAAAGTGGACCTAAAATACGCGTGCAGTATTCTCTTTGGATTGGAAACAGCAGAGATCTGGAAAGGAATTTAGCGCTCCGAATACCAGCCAACATGTCTTTCTATAAAATAATGGAAAAAGCAGCTGAACTGGATTCCAAATTTAGGTAACTGCTGTTTGCACAATTTGATATTAAAAATAAAGTAAATTAATGCTGCCAAAAATAAATAAATAAATAAATAAAATAAAATAAATAAAAAGGAGCCCACGAGAGAAATTGCGCCATCCCTGAATTTTTGGATTGATATAGAGAGGAAAAATGACTATCTGAAGCTTAAATATGTTTTATGTTTGAAATACACTCGTGCAAGAAATTAAGAGAATTTGCAGACTTGATCGATTTTCTCTAGAACTACTGGACCGATTTTAATGAAATATGATATGTAAATACATTGATACAATACAAAACAAATAACCATTCATTAATTGTAATACACTCGCATGATCGTGCATAACACACGTTAGACTCGGAAGGTATGAAACAGCGGTTGCAGAATAAACAAAAAATGGTTTAATAGGGGGTATGGTGCCCTCTTACAGATATACAGGTCTCGCAGCGTGATTTCATACTTGAAATAAGGCAGTTTATTATTTCCTGTGGCAATTGGTCCCACTCTTTCAACGACGATGTTTTCATTCCCTGGATGGCTCTCGGAGGGGGTTTGCGAGTTGCAATTGCCTTCCCTAGAGCGTCCAAGACATGCTCTATGGATTTAAGATCTGGTGATCTGGCTGGCCAATCCATCCAGTGAACATCCTCACTGTCTAGAAACTCGTCGACCAGAAGAGCTCTATGTAGCCGCGGGTTATCGTCCATTAAAATGAATTCAGGCCTAACTGCACTCCTGAAAAGGCGAACATAGAGCTCCAAGACCTCATCCCTATACCTCACACCAGCAGTGCCTCTTTCAAAGCCATGCAGAGGTGTGCGGCCATCCAACATGACGCCTGCCCAGACCATTAAACCTCTGTCATAATGGTCGATTTCTCAGACATTGGAGGGTAGGTAACACGTCCCTGGTTCTCTCCATATGAACGTACGGCGAGAATCGATGTTTAGGCTGAACTGGGACTCACCAGTGAAGAGAACGGTCGTCATACTCCAATCTCTGAGTTCTCGGCACCATGCTAAACGAATTCTCCTGTTCGTAGAAGTGAGCGGGACGCAAACAGCAGGTCTTCTTGCAAACAACCCTCTCTCATGAAGTCTTTTTGAAACAGTCACCCTTGATACACGGGTTCCTGTGGCTGCATGCAAGTCGAGAAAGCTGAGAAGCTGTAGCACTCCTGTTACACCTCGCTATAATGGACAAACAAATGGCGATCTTCTCTGGGCTTCGCGGCTCTTGGACGACCTTGCACAAGCTTTCTCTCGATAGATCCGGTATCCTGGAACTGTTTCAATAAGTTACATACCTCGCTGGGCGTTAAATTGAATCCACTACAAATCTGGAATTGTTATTGGCCTGCTTCTAGCCTCCCCACAATTAGCCACCTCATTCCATCATCTAAAAGTTAGTGGTTACTCATTTTTACTGTTACAATTTGAAATTAACCGATTGCTGCAAAATAACACCAAGAAATTCGCCGAGGTATGCTGGCGAACGAAATGCATCTTAACTTACGCGCGCTTGTAAAGCCTGTTTCTCTACTGGCTCCGACTACACACACGGGCACGGTTACGTATTTGACTTACAAGATTTGCATTTTTGTTGTCTAGAAGCAGTGGTTTTACATTCAGTTCAGTTCTTTTCATGAAATTCGATAAAATACGCAAATTATCTTAATTTATTTCACCAGTGTATATTGATGCTGATAATGTCTTATAACTTTGAAGAACTATATATGCGTTTAATTAGCCTGGTGGTGCAACGGTTAGCACATTGCGCTGCTTTGCCATAGGTCCGGGGTTCGATTCCCGGGCTGGGCGGGTTCACTCAATCTTTCATCCCTTGAGTGGGTTGATTAAAAGAGGACAAAGCTTACTTGGGAGTTAAACACTGGGAGCTTCGCGTCAGGCTGACCATCTGGCCAAGGCATATGCTTTCGCACCTTAGAGCCTGTGGTCGCGAAGGCGTGGTTGGGTAGCGAAGGCCATGGCCCGCATGTGGGCTTTTGCGCCAGTGTTTAACGTTAACATGCGTTCAGATATCTAAACCTTCCATTGAATTCACACTTCAACCAATTGTTTCAATTGAATTGAAGATTCAATTTGCAAGACACATGATGTAAATTTTTGTATTTCTCTTTCATGATTTTCGATACTCTTTTATAAAAATTTCTTGTAATCTGCTAAAACTTTGTTAAAACTATGACAAATGTGTTTTTTTTTATGTAGATTTGAATATGTAGTTAAGGATCGTGTACCATATATAAATGCCATATCAGACGTTCAAGACAACCCGGAAAAAGGCCAATTTTGGTTCCTGTACTCCATGAAAGACGAAAAACCCACACTTATCGAAAACAGTAAGATCTATGTTTTTACTAATATAATTAAATTCTGAATCTATCTATAAAGAGCAGCAGGACAAAACTGCCCAATGCTAGAAAAGTGCAGCTGTTGCCTCATTCGATTTAACAACCAGAAATAGCGATGTCCATCGAATGACTAATCCCTTGCTACAGTGGTATTAAAGAAATTCTTTGGTTCTCTGTCGCGCGATTGGCGATTCGATTGCCGCCATGATGCTGCTAGTTAAAGCGATAACAATGGCTTTGAGTTTTCAGCGTCGGGCCCATTAAGGCAGACTATCTTGTTCTTCTATATGGATAGTTCAACTTCTAGTTTCCATAACATTTTAATACAAACCAAATTATTGTTACGAATTTTCGGTCTGTTCTGCTACCTGGCTGTTAAAAATAGTTTAAAAATCGCACTCTACGAGTCAAATAGTTAAATTTTGCATTTTGTTGTATCAAAACCGGTCAACTAGAACGCGAGATAGGAGTTTTGGGTTTCCCTATTGATTTGAACAGGGTTTTCTAGAAATCTCCATGTTAGAGCTTCGTTGGCCTCACTTTTGGAGATTTATTTTTGGCGCCAAATTTGGCAATGTTAAGCCAAAACGCCGCCAAGCTTGGCGAAATTCGGGACATTTCGCTCGATTTTTCTTATGGGACCTTTAAAGTTTGTTTTACTGCATTAACATCACATAATAGCCTAATATTACGACGTCCTCTTCTATTACGTAATCGAAACGCGATTGTTTGGAGTCTTTCTACACATCCCGATTTTTCTAGAGAGTACGTCGGAGGGTATAAAGAAGCAGACAGTCCTGGGATTGAAGTTAGTTGTTATCGAGCTTCCGATGAGTACGCTGCTTTGTTCTGTGAATTTTGCTATTGTTTTCTTGCTTTTTGAAGCCTTGTTTTAAAGTGCTGTATGTAAATTCGTTATAGCTGAGTCTTGAGGGACAGTTTATAATTTCCCTCGTAATTTCCACTGAATTTTTGTCTGTGGAAGTGCTTAGTTTTCTGTGAGAAATACAGCATTTGTTAAACGCTTCTGTACTAAGCGGACTGTCATCAGAACGTTATCGGCTGATTCTGCATGTGAATTTTGTACAGCTGATTGTTCGACGAAGTTCTAGAGGCAATAAAGTTCGTGTTCCCTCTTTTTAAGTGGACTCATTACTAGAACTTTCCACACTTACTGGACTTTAGAAAGACGAACCCAGGAATCAAGCAGAGTTTTCTGCAACAGTATTGTTTCACGTCCATATCAGTGAAAAATGAATGTACGCATTGATTGATTATAAGCTGTGAAGAAAATGAGGAAAACAGAGACATTGATCCATTCCAAACACCGTACAATATAAATACATAGATGTTTATAATAGCATACTCTTCATTTAAAGGGATGGGAGCAACATTTGTAGCTCTTTTACAGGGTGTCTCAAAATTTCAATAACGTTCGTTCAGTTTTTTTAAGGCTATCACGAAAATCTCTTCACATGGTCGCCAAATTTGACTCTAAAAACAAGTCAGCTAATCATATTGCTTGGTCATAAGACACAGTACAACAAAATCTCTCAGTTAATAAGTCAAAAATTTACTATCAGTAATGGCGAACTACTTACATTAACCAACTTATATGGAGACAAAATATTTACCTACTTCCCACAAGGACTATTCATTTTAGGTTAATTAAACATTTGAATAACAAATCAAGCAGCAAGTAGTGACAACAGATTACAGTATCATGGCGATGATTTAAAATAGTGTCGTAGCATCTCTTTTGAATTTTTGTTTTAATATTATGTATGCTCATACAAGGTTATTGCGCTAGTTATATTGTTTATATGATAGACGCGTTTACTATGATTTATCTTTCTCTTTTTTTTTTTTCCTAGGTCCGGCAAAAGTTATACCAAATAACAATGATCACTTTATCATGTGGTATCGAAGTGGCTCTTGGGTGAAATAAAAAGTACAGCTTGAAGTATACAACTCACTGACAAACAGAGGAAATATATTTACCAGCGTCACACAGTAAACATATATCAGTTTGTTCGCTACGTTGTGTTCATGTCAATGTTTGCTACTAAGTGTTAATGTCAAATGCTTAATTTTAAAAGAACATTTTCTTTTACTTGTAAAATTTTTTAAAAGCTTATTTTTTGTGAAAAGTACTTTTGTAATTCAATAAAACCATTAAAACATAAAATGCTTCATTACGAATACTGCATTCTTTTTCAATTAAAAACTCATGAAGTACACCTAAAAAAAGTAAGCAGAGTAAGAGATAAATTTCCTATTTTAGATTTGCGAATAATAATTGAGTTTTTGAAAAACGTGCAACTTGACAGAAATATGAAAGTCCTATTTATACATAGCCGAATTCATATTCTATGATAAATAATTTTTAATATATAAAACCAACGTATGAAATTTATCTCTTACTCGAATATTTTTTTTTTTGGAGAGTGTACATTTATTGAAATATATTTCCAATTATTTTTTATTTATAAATTTTCTTACTATTTTTTCTAGTTTATGATTTAAAATGTTTGGGACAACTTTTAATGAATTTTAGTTAAATTAATTAATTTTTGGTTAATGGATTCAAGCACCACCATCTGTTATTAAATTTATGAATGAACTTGAAATAATATTTAAAAATTAATTCTAGAATGGGACTTAGAATTTTTTTTCGTGGGATAACAAGTTTCTTTTTTGAAGTTGGCAACATTTTTCTTTTAAAAATAGGACTTGTAATTTTCTGGAAATAATTTATGAGTTATTTTAATTATCTTAATGAGTTTTAGGTGATTTTATTTAATTATTAATTATTTTTAATCAACGATTAACTTAATTTTAGGAAAATGAGAGAATAATCTGAATTCTTTTTCTTCTTTTATTTATTTACTAGCTGAAGTACCCGTTCTTCGCACGGGAATGAATGGACTTTTTGATATTACGATTTGTGGGATTACTATTTCTCTACTTATTATAAAAGAAGGTGTGTGTGTGTGTGTGTGTGTGTGTGTGTGTGTGTCTGTTGGCAGCGTTACGGACAAACGGCTACACCTAGAAACACCAAATTTGGTACTCGGGAAGATGTAAATATGTAGTTGTGCACCTCGAAGCGATTTTTTCAAAATTCGACCTAGATTTTTTTTTATTTTATGTTTTATGCGATTTTTGGCATTTTTTCTCACCTAATTCGTAATAACGGCGGAAATTACGCTCGCAGCAAAACGGCATTTGTATCATCGGATAGAGGAAGAAATTTTCTTTTAAAACCAGTTTGTTCTGAATACGTAACATAATTTACCGATATTTAGGAATTTTTTTACTAAACATCTGCTTCGCGATTTTTTTTCGTAAAATAATTTTAAAACTGTCGCATCTTGAATTCTATCCGTCATAACGTTTAGATATTTTGA
The DNA here is from genome assembly GCA_038373885.1 of Cheiracanthium punctorium. NCBI lineage: Eukaryota > Metazoa > Arthropoda > Arachnida > Araneae > Cheiracanthiidae > Cheiracanthium > Cheiracanthium punctorium. The sequence goes on along the minus strand of JAWZYV010009895.1, from coordinate 67,625 downwards.
CAAATCGTGAAACATTCTTTTCTCCCTCTTTTAAAATAAAAACGAAAAAATTATGTAAATTAGATGATTTTTTACGAATTTTAATGCAGCCTAATGTTTAGAATTTAATAGCATCAACGCGATCTTACGCCATTCATTACATTGCTATCACGGCACGAGAATTTATGTTCGGTTGTTGCCACAGAAAGGATTAAAAAAAAAGGGTTTTTTCAACCAATCGAGTTTTTAAATGGGATATCAGAATTTCAATTCGCAAGTGAGGATCTATGACGTCAAATGCTTTAAGATACGTAAGCAACTTAAGATCTCCCCGCCGTAATTTTAACTCATTTATTCCAGCTCTATTTTCAACACAGGGAGACGATATTTTGATTAAAATTTACTGTAGAAATAAACTAAGAAATTCACGATTATTATTATTAGAAGTGGTATTTTAATTCGGCGCTTATTTAAAAATTAAAATGTTTTCACGGCGCTGAAAATGTTCATTTTAAAAGTTACAAAGTTCGTTTCAAAGCGCGATATATTAAAATTTTTCTATTTACTATTTTTATTTTTGGCATTTAATTTAGCGCAAGCGTTGCCTAACATACGCATGCAGGTTGCGAGTATAGTTTTATTTTAACGTTGAATTACGTTCCTCCATAAAGGTCCAAAGCAAAGTTTTAATGATACCGTTTGAAAACAATTATGCGAAATATCGAAATTAACCCCCTCAATCTACCGGGGTATCCTTTACGGCAGTCAAACAGTGACGTCATAAATTAAAAAAAATGCGTGAAATTTGTAAACTCTGCAACTCTAACGCCCTGTCACAATTAAAATGGGAATAAGTAGCTCCTCGAGATTACACAGTTTGATGTTTTTCAGGAGACAGGACTATGGAGGATATAAAAGATATTGCTATATTAGATACATGGATATTTAAAATGGCACCCCTTGGATATTTTCTCCCCACAGTAAGATGAAATGGTTTGCGGCGCTAAATACGCCAATCTTATAAAACTATGTATAAATTAAATATATATGGAGAGTTTCCTTAATGGCAACCATTATGTGAAATGATTATTATTTATGCTAATGCGTAAATTGCAAAGAATCGCCACAGAATCACAAGATCCCATTGAGGCCAAATAATCTAAGCTGTTTCTTTTAAGGGAGCCTTGAAGAGGGAGAAGCGAGTATAGATAGTATTAATGTACGTAATAGGTAGTATTATTAGATTTGTAAAGATAATATGAATAAATCGCAATGTACCACGTTAATAAATATTTCATGAAATTAAAAGTGTTTATCCTTTTTCAACGGTTGTCTTACAACCAACTAAATGAAAAGTAATTCTAATTTGCGTTAATATATCCCGCAGTAATTTCAACAGAGGAGATTACTTGAACTTTTTTAAAAATGATATTCTGTTTTGTCACATGCAGATATGATTTTAGTAGTAAAATATTCCCTTCTTCCCGTATGAAGAGCGTTGCGCAGCTATTTTAAAAACATCTCTTGAAAATAGCATAAATGAATTCAGAAGACCTCAAAACGTGTAAATACACCAAAATCTCGAATTGTTTCATGATTACAATACTTTCCTTATATGGTACATGTTCGGAAAGAAATAAATGGTGCTCCATTTCATGTAGTGTCTTAGGTATTTAATGCTACAACTTGAGCCTAAAAAACAGTATTATGTAGAAATAAGACATTTTGAAAGCCAGGAGTTCTCTGCAAACCATTAAGATTCCCACTTTTTTGATAGTGAATGACACTGACGTAGTTTTTTGAGTCATTATACTGCAATGATCAGGTTAGTACTCATAACACAATTAAGAGTCAAATAATTTTGCTCTTTTTTTTTTTTTTAATTCCACATCACGAATAATTTCGAATTACACATGTAAGGAAAATTTTCGTTTCCTACCGTGCGAAGAACGGGCACGCAGCTAGTATTGTAATAAAGAGATATAGCAAAATGGATATCGCTTTATATTGTGTTCAATAACCATGCATACCGAATTTCAAGGCAATCGTTTGTACGGTGCAGAAGGACATGCGGCGTAGCGCAATCTAGTGGAGAGTTTTAGCAAAACGGATACGGCGGAAATATTCTTCGCATTGCCAAACTCTTCCCCGTGTTCAAATATCTATGTATACCTATTTTCATAGCGATCAGTTGCACAGTCAAGAAGTGATACACTGCAGCGCGATCTAGTGGTTAATTAAAGTAATGATTTGCTACAGTGCCGTCAAGTGGCGAGTTATAGCAAAATGGATAACGCCAAAATATTCTCATTGTTCAAATAGCTATGTATACTGATTTTCATAGCGACCGTTTGAATGGTCAAGAATTTGGCCTGCTGCAGCGTCATCTAGTGGCGAGTTAAAATAATAATGCATTGCAGTGCCATCTAGTGGTGAGTAACATCAAAAGGAACACAGTTAGAATATATTCTTCGTGCTGAAATGTGTAAGTATAAGAAATTTTATGCCGATCAATCGAACGGTATAGAAGTTGATGCGTTGCAGCGCCATTTAGCGGCAAGTTACAGCAAAATGGATACTGAAAAATATTCTCCGTGCTCTAACATCCGCGTGTACCAAATTTCATCGAAATCGGTTGAACGATATTCGCATACTAAACGGCTAAACGGAATGGAATTTGACGTTCTGCTGCGCCACCTGGTGGCGAGTTACAGGAAAACGAATAGCATAAAAAGCTGCTCCATGATAAAAGACCTAGGTGAACCAAATTTCACGCACGTACCAACATTCATTTTTATCTATAACCAGTGTCATTATATATCCCAGTTTCAAATAAAATCCAGTTTCAAATCTAAGCCTCGCCAAAGTGCCAACATACGCCATTTTGCAAGCGTTTTTTCAGGAAATCATTCGAAGCATTGACTTAGCAGCAATCAATATGGGAAATGGTTCGACCGCGAAAAAGTAAAGCAAGCCTTTATTTGAAAAGTGGAATCCCTTAATACAGCCGAATTTTTTAAAATTATCAACTATAACGTGTTTTATTCATCGTTACTCCGATGTACTAAATGAGAAGATTTCAATTTTCTGAAATTTGGCGGAATTCCCCCAACTTAAATCAATGTACTCATTTGGCGAGAATTCTGGAGATAGATCGCTTGAAATCCCTTAACAACTGCATTATTTCTTCACGGATCATTAAAATTTAACGCTATATTCTAATAAAACCTTTGCACTTGTTTTCAAAAATCTATTTCCTTAAGCTCTCAATAAATTGCGCCAAGCCGAAATCTGTGCAAACCGCTAGAACTCACTTTCTCAAAATCGGCATTTGAGCCATTTTATTTTTTCGCCAAACTAAAAAAAATTACCTATTATCCTCGGAAATCTTCAATTCTTATTGTTTTGCGTATAAAACATTTCATTCCTGCTCCGATTTCCCATGCACACGATATTATAATTTAAAAAAAAAATAACCTTACGAATATAAACTAACAAAAAAAAAAATCATTATTATTCTTTTATTTTTACTTTCAGAATTTAAAACATTTTATTCGGCAAAATCGCCACACATGGCAACCACGATCCTTATTTCACAATTTTTTCACTACAGGGGTTACAATTACGGAAAGCTTTTTCCGTGGATAGCATAAAAAATCTCTTAAATTCCGGGAACGGGTGGACTTTCAAAGTTTTAAAGTGGACTACGATTTATTCTATATTATTTTACATATCTGTGCTAAATTTCAGGCCGATAGGTCCATTTTTGTGGATTTGTATACGAATCAAATCCACAAACAAACAAACAGAATTTCATTTTTATTTATAAGATTTGGATAACCATGCATTACATGCCAAGAGTATGAGATACATGAATTTACTGAAACAATCTGCTATTTTTACTTTCCGAACATGTGCCATGTAAGGAAAGTATTGTAATCACGAAAAAATTGGACTTCGAGATTTTGGTGTATTTACACATTTTGAGGTCTTCTGAATTCATTTATGCTATTTTTACGAGATATATGCATGTATGTGTGTGAACTCAATAGCTCCTAAATGGGACATTCGATGGAGCTCAAATTGGGTATACATGTTATAAACCACCATTGTAAGACCGATATTGATTTTGATGTGTATAGGACTTACAGTTTTTCTACAGGGCTACGACAAAGATTGCTTTTATATTATGGCCTATGGGGGAAATTCTTGAAAGTGCGCTAACGTTTAAACGGTACATTCGATTGAGCCCAAATTGAAAAAAAAACTAAGAATTTTTTGATGAAATATTCATCGATTAAAATTTATTTAAATGCTCGGTAATGGTCTTAATCGTAAGTGTTCGGAAAGTCGAGTGGAGTCTCTCCAGATTTTTAATTTTATGTTATAAAATGTTTCACATTTCTTCACAGTACTTTTTGTAATTTGGAGTACATTCCCAGACAGCACATAAGCTTAAATCAAGCTTGACATTTCCTTGAATTTGACGTATTAATACAAGCTTGACTTTAACTTTTGAAAGTGTGCAGTGATGGCGCCATCTGTGAAAGAGAATGGACATTAATTGTCTAGCGTTCCTCAAATTTGCTGAAAGTTCGTAGTGGGTAAGATGTGTTTTATTTTATTACCAGTGCCATATTACCGGCAGGGCAAACGGGGTGACTGCCCAGGGCCTACAGATTTTAGGGCCCAAAAATCTTACATCTTACACTTTTGTAGTTTTAAAATAAAATTACAAAGGATAAAAAAAATTCAGAAGTTAAATAATTTTTTTAATTATAAAGTATGAACAATGAAAATAATTCAAATTACATTAGTATAAATTAATTTAAACTTATTTTTAATTCTTCGAAATGCTGTATATCGATATAGCATACCAATATGTAGGAAAATAACTAACCACATTTGTAAAGAGAATTTTTAGCGTTAAAAAATAGCAAAATTTTTCAATTATTTGTTATTTTAAGAAATATTTACAAAAATGACTGAAGTTTTTGTATTCCATACATGTTAGCAACTGTGATATAGCATTTCGAAGTAACGTTTAACTATCTGTTTCTTTGATTTCAGATTACTTAACACAACATTTGTGTTAAGTAAGTAACCCATTCTTAACACAAAATTTGTGTTAAGAATGGGTAATAACGTATCGCCCACTTATCAATCTGGCCAGAAAACGGCGTGTTAGTCACTTCAAACTTTAGTCATACCTGCGCGATGCTTAGTAGCTGAACGGATAGCGCGCTCGCCTCCCAACCGAAAGGTCCCGGGTTCTATTCTAGCCACGGACACTTGATGGAAACAAATTAAATTGAAATTTCAGCGTAGAGGGGAAAATGCGTGGCAAAGTAAAATATGTGGGGCAAGTTCGCCGACCGGCGCCCCGTGTATTTAGGAATTTTTTTTTTAGGAACATTTTTTTAAGCTTGAAATTAAGCTTGCTGTGTCAAGCTTGATTAAAGCTTGAAATGTCAAGCTTAGTGCAAGCTGGGCAAGTGTAAACTAGAACACTTGATTCAAGCTTGCATTAAGCTTACACGCTTGAAATTTTCAAGCTTAATTCAAGCTTATTGACTTGATAAATGAAGCTTGCTGCAAGTTTGATGCTAGTTTGCTGTGCTGTCTGGGTTTATTAAAATATATTTCCTATTATTTTTAATTTATAAATTTTCTTACTAATTTTTCTACTTTATTATTAAAAGTATTCTTTTATCTGTTTTTTTTTCTATTATTAATTTATTCATTATTTGAAAAAGTTTTTTTTTTCTTAAATTCTATTTTGCTGTTTTGTTTTTCATTTTTTTTTTAGTTTTACAGTTTTAAATGCTTTCTTTTTTCTACACATTTAATTTTTTCATTGATTTGCTTTTTATTATATTTAGATTTGCTTAGATTATACTTAGATTTTATACTTAGCTTACCTGATAACTTTTTGTTAAAATACTAGATTATGTTACAATAGGATTAAACATTTTATCTTAGTTTTCTACACTTTCTCTAGTTTTCACACAGTAAATATCACGTCTAAAAATTTAAATAAAGTATACCCAGACACACTTCACAGATATTAACACTATTAACACACCTAAGGCATTTTCACATAACATTGTTGCAGAATAATCTGCTAATTCCCGAGTTCGTAATTCTAAAGTCTAGTTGGAGTAGAATGTTCTAATAAAGAGTCCACTTGTCAGGATGGAACACGAACTTTATTGCTTCTTGAACTTCGTCAAACAATCAGCTGTACAAAATTCGTAAGATCAAACAGCTGGAAACGTGATGATAACAGTCGGCTTAGTACAGAAGCTTTCACAAATGTTTATTTCTCACACTATATAAAGCACTTACACAGGCAAAACTTCAATGGAAATATACGAGGGATATCGCAAACTGTCCCTCAAGACTCAGCAATGAAGAATTTATACACAGCACTTAAAAACAAAGCTTCAAAAAGGCAAGCGGGAATACTGCTTCAATAGCTTCAATAAAAAGCCTCGAGCTTTCACGGACACTACTCTCTGATCAAGTAGAAACACGACTGGGGACTGAACTGGGAAACCAACGCTGTTTTTATAGGTTACGACGAACACTGGGGAAGCTTTTAGAAATAACTATCCGTTGAATGTAATAGAACAAACTCGATTATGATTGCTTAATAGAAGACTAATATTAGGCTATTATGCATGTTGATGCAGAAAAACTAACTTTACAAGCCCCATTGGGAAAATATTGCCAAATGACCAAAATGTCGACAAACTTGGCGACTTTTGGCGGAAAATTGCCAAATTTTTCGCCAAAAACAAGTCCCCAAAAGTGAGATTAGCCAAGGCTTACGACCCATATTTCTCGAGATTTCTAGAAAATGCTATAAGAACCACTGAAGAAACATAAAACTCCATATCTCGCGTTCTAGTTAACCGAGTTTGATGCAACAAAAAGGAAAATTTCATTATGTGACGCGTAGAATACGAATTTTAAACCAATTTAAACCCCAGAACCGCGGTTTGCCCTGAAAATTCGTAACATTGCCCCCTTCCCAAGGACTGTACTTCCCGGGCACTACCGTCCCCATTTAGGAGGTCGCACAAGTATTTACAATATAACCTTCAGCCATAGATCTTAACAACATAATTTAGCACAATAACAAATACACACTAATAAAGAAATAATAAACATAATAAACAAATGCACACTAATAAATAATAAACCTAATAAACAAATACACATTAGCACTATGCCGTCCAGCGACACCACAGTGATGTCGTATGTAAACTATCGCTAAACGGCCGTCAACACCACAATGGTGTACTAGTATTTTCCATTTATTTAATCACTAGACCAGTTTCTGACGCTTTGCTAACAGAATTCCAAGGTCAAAAACAGAAGGCACGGAAGTCTACAAGGAGGGCAAACGCAATGCTGTGAAATGGGCCAAGCTTAATTCACGAATGAGTGATATATAAGTCTGATGATGTCATCTAGCGGTAATAAGTCAACTAAGTCCTCTGAATTAATAATAAAATTATCTCATAAATTTTATTTGAAGTAATTATTTCTTTTATGTTTCAAAACAAAACAATTTATTATAACGCTTTAAAAATTAATAAAAATAATAATTTTTAAAGTTATGTACTCAAGAGATAAAATCCATTTGATAAGTTTTGACTCATGCGCTATGAAATATGCAGAAAATGCATTTATGTCTACATATTTAAACAGTTATTGTGACATTCCACAAAGTTATGCAGCTATTTTACTTAATGCAGCTATTTTACTGCGTTTTAAAGAATTGCATATATAGAAACTATTTTTGCGTCTCACCAGAGTCCACGCCTCTTTTTTCTCTCTGGTAAATTTTGGTATTTTTTATTTATTTTTATAATTTCACTATTTTTGTACTAGATTACTATTAAATAAGTATGTATTAAAAAATGATATGTTAAGTTTTCTCATATTTCATGATAATAACCCAAAGAAATGATTTTAATAACTCATTTGTAACTAAGAGTTTTTGAGAATACATAAATTTTAACAATTTCATTGTTGCTGCCGAAAAAGAGGTAAACCTTGTATTCTATTTCCCACAATTATTTTTAAAAATAATAACCTTTAATTTTACAAAACACTTAAATCATACATTTCATTTTATTTTTGAATTAATTATTATCATTACCTCTGTCCATATTTTTCTGAAAAAATAATTATTTTTACTACTGATGTGGAAAATTAAGGGCGAGATTCAAGTGAAACACAATTCGAACGTAATCAGCATCGAACAGGGGAAACTTCGAAATCTATCAATGTTTCTTATTCAACTGAAACAAAACAGTCGTGTTTTGATCACGTGACAGCGCGATAGGTTTGTTCATTGGAAGTATTCTGGGGACTGAACTGGGAACTGGGGACGGAAAAACATTCGATTCGAACTCGATCGCGCGCTTTTCACTTGAATCTCGCTCTTATTCATCAACAGATGTATCAGCACAAATTATTAATATACTAGCTGCGTGCCCGTTCTCCGCACGGTAGGGAACGAAAATTTTTCTTGCATGTATAATTCGAATTGGTTCCAGTGTTGTGGAATCTAAAAATAAGCAAAATAATTAGACTCTTGGCGTAAAGTTACTCGTTAGTTATTCGTTAAGTTAGTATAAGTACTGACCTGAGACCATTGTAATATTATGACACAAAAAAACTATGTTGGCGTCATTCGCGATTAGAAAAAGAAAAGCTTGACGGTTTACAGCAAAAATTTCTAACTTTGAAAATGTCACATTTCTACATCATATTCTTTTTTAGGTTTAAGTTATACCATTAATACCTTAGATACAACATGATGTGGAGAACCGTTTTATTTTATAATTAAATAGCTGTGTACCCGCTCTTTTCAAGGCAAGAAAGAACATTTTCCTAAAATGTGATCATAACTACTTGTGACGGAACAGATTCTCCAAGAAAGAAAAAAAAAATGTTCAGGTACAGTCTTTTTTGTTGAAACTACCGCGGGATATATTAACCCATTTGTGCCTGGATATTTTTGCGACTTTCTTCGATTTTTACTGATAACAGAAATAATAGATAAATTTCTGATGTCAACTTCTTGAACAAGGGATGATTTCTTTTAAAATCATTATGCATAAAAATCGAAATATCAACATCCTACTGGGTCATGTTAAAATATTTTGTAGAGTTGAGGCTCAATACACATGAACAAAGGCTAGGAAAAATAAATAACGTTTTCGACTCATAGCGAAAATGCCGTCCCAAAAAAGGGACACTAGGCACAAATGGGTTAACGCGACGTAGAATTATTTAACGCTTAGTTAGTTGTGCTGTAAGACGGCTATTGTAAAACGAATATAACACTTTTAGTTTCACGAGATATTTATTAATGCGGTAAATTGTGCTTTGATCAGTACGTCTACTAACTATGACAGCCAAGTATATCTACTATTACTTATACTATCTTTTACTGATACCAATACTATATATTTTCGTTTTTTCCTCTTTAATGCTTAATTTAAAGAAACGGTTAAGATATTTGCTACGAATGTAGTCTTTTACTGTTCGGCGATTCTTTACAATTTAGGCATTAGCAAAAACGATAATCCTTTCACTTTATCGTAAAAGAGCTCTCCATACATTTTTATGCATAATTCTTGTCAGATTGACATATTTACCACCGCAAAATATTTCTTGCGATTCTAAAACATGTCCCGTTTAAAAACTCAATCGGAAATAATGCTGGGTAATTTATTGTTGAAAAAACAGCATTTAATTCTTTCTCTGGCAACGTAAAATAAAACATGGAATTATTTCGTACGTGCCATATGTTTTGCTTGTGACTCCGTTATTCTGATTGAGTTTCGAAAGGGGTTTTAAACTCGTTACATCAAAATGACGTAGATTTCGCATGCAAAATTCAATTATTTTAAAGAAATTTTATTTTTTTTCCAACTGGCAGCTATTCAGTTTTAATTACCATGACAGCTAAATTTGCAAGCTTAATATCAAACGAAATCTTGAAGCAGCTATTATTGAATTCAAAATCCTTCTTTACATAAAAATTCGTAAAAACACTCCTAATTTATATTTTTCTTCCGTTCTTCTTTTAAAAGTGGGCGAAATGTATGCTCCGTCTTTTGTGTGAAATATAAAAAAGTTATGACAGATAGAATTTAAGATGCAACAGTTTTAAAATTATTTTACGCAAACGTCGTCAAAAGAGAAATTCTTTTTAAAAATTCCCCAAAATCGGCAAAATATGTTACATAGTCCAAACAAACTATTTTCGAAAGAAAATTTTTTCCTCTATCCGATGATTCAAACATCGTTTTACTGCGAGTGCAATTACCGGCGTTATTACGTATTATGCAAGAGAAATCGCTAAAAATCGGAAGAAACATAAAATAAAACATTTTCTAATTCGAATTTCGAAAAAATCGCTCCGAGACGTGTTAGGATCTGTCCTAGCGAAACCGTATGCAAAATTCGGTAGGTCTGCGACCAACCGTCTCGGCGCAATGCGATCGAGAGACGCGCGCAAGAACATCGGTGGTCACAAACTTACCTACCTACATAGCTACATACAATGTTTACTCTCGGATTTTATTATATATAAGATTAATGATACTTTGACACTAAATAGCTGGCTTAGTGAATATAAATTTTTATGCTGTCTAAATGTTCGCAAAATGCTTAGTACGCAGGGAAAGGACATTTTAGATTGAAAAATAAATTCAGCGAGAGGTTGTTCAAAATAGTGCGATTAAACCTCTCCACCATGCCGTCGGATTGTGGATATAAATGCGTTGTCTGTGTTTTATCGATTCCAATTTGTTCGATTTCATGTTTTGTCGATTCAATCCACGTTTCCATGAGATGGTCCTTTCAGATGACGTATTTCTATGTCTTATTCTTGCGGTCTCTGTATCCACCTGGCTATCTGGCCCTCCGGATTCTTGAAATTTAAAAGCCAGGTTAAAGAGGCATGGTCCGTTCGGAGCAGGAACATTCACCCGCACAGATAATGATGGAAATGCTCCACGCCCTTAACGATAGCAAGGAGTTCCTTTCTCGTAATACAATATAATTACGTTCTCAATTTGAAAGAAATTTGCTCCAGTATGCAATGACATGTTCTTAACCATCTATGTCCTGGGACAAAACGGCTCCGACACTCTCCTTAACTTGCATCTGTATCCAGGATAAATGGCTTGTCAGGATGAGGATACGGCAGGATCGGCGAAGATGTTAGGGGCGTCTTGAGTTCGTTGAACGCATCCTCGCATTATCCAGTCCATAAAAATTTTTGTCCAGTCTCGGTCAACATGTGAAGTGGCCTTGCAATCTAAGAAAAACCCTTCATGAATTTTCAATAGTAAGTACATCGTCTGAGAAAACTTCGTAAATGATGGACATTTTCAGGACGACTCCAGCTCTTGACTTCGGACGTATTTTCGGGATCAGTCTTCGGACGTCTTTTCTCGAATGGACTCCGTGGGCAGATATTATGTGCCCGAGATAACGTACTTTCCGACAAAACAAGTTGCGCTCAGATGGACCCAGTTTCAAGTTTTCCTGCTTCAATTTCTGTAGGACCTTTCGGATGTTCTCCAGATGCTGTTCGAAAGTCTTTCCAACGATAATGATGTCCAAATACACGAGACGTGCTTCGTAGGAAAGTCCTCTCAACACAGTCTCCATCAGACGCTCGAATGTAGCCTGTGCATTGCAGAGTTCAAAAAGCTTTCCTTTGAACTGCCACAATCCTTGTCCTGTAGTGAAAGCAGTCTTTTCACGGTCATCGGGATGAATTTCCACTTGCCACTCTGGATCAGAAGAGTAACCACTCTTCAGATCCAGAGTGGAAAACCATCCATTTCCCAATAAAGTGTACAAAGTGTCGTCTATTCTGGGAAGAGGGTAACTGTTCTTTTTGGTAATGTAGTCATCGCAGTCTATAGTCAGCGCAGAACCAGGTGGAACCATCCTTCTTTCGGACCAAAACAATCAGCGTTGCCCAAGGACTAGTTGATGGCTCGATGACGTCATCACGCTGCATCCCCTCTAAAAGTGTGCTGACCTCTTCTTGCTTAGCAAACGGCAAAATGCCTAGGATGTATCTTGATGGGAGAATGGCTACTTGTATCTATTCTATATTGCGCCAACCTCGTGCGACCACATCACCTGAAGTACGAGAGAAGAGTTCTTGGAATTGTATTATTATTTTGTCAGCAGCTCTTCTCTGTTCTGCTGTTAACTCCACATCTTGTAATAATTCCTTCGTCAGACACTCAGATGATTTAGCTGTCGTTGGGTTAATGCTCTTATTAATGCAGGTAACAGGAGTGCATATTGCCAATACTTAATTTTCTTTATCACCTTCGTCTTGTCCGTCATATTCGCTACTCTAACTGAAATGTTAGTGATCGACAAGTCCACAAGTGTTGCCCTCACAAGTACTCCTCTGACAGAATAATTATTTCTTGGGTGTTCAAATAAACCGAGCTGGAATTGATTTCTTTTACTGTTTCAGATATTATAAATCAGTTCTTTGTGGTAGAGTGATATCAGCCTGGACTATTATTTGCTGAACAGGTAAAAGGGTTTCATTTTTAATGTCGAAAGCAGCTATATCTTCCGAGTCTCAACGAAGCTTATTATTCTTAAAGTCGAAGTTAAATTTGTGCGATTTTAAAAAGTCCAGTCCGAGAATGAAAGAGTCCGTAATATTGGCGACATATACCACATGGTCGTATTTGCCATTTACAAATGTGACAATCACTGTTGTTTTTCTTCCCACTTCGATCTTGTAACCTATCACAGTCTAGAGGGTCAGCGAGAGGCCAGAGTCCAGATAGTCTAGCAAAATTTAATTTCTTAGCCAGATCAGTTCTTATGATGGTTACATTCGCTCCAGTATCAATCACAATGTGGCACGGAGAACAATTTGCAGATACTAGTACAAAGACTCCATTGGTGAGGCTTCTGAATATCTGGCAACCTCCGCCCTGAGAGATGGCCACCTCCTAATTTCTTTTCCGTTGTAATTGTTCTGTTGCTGATCATGGGACTTTCGACCACACTAGTTTTGTACATCTCCCTCGACGTCACACTTCCAGAATTATACTTTCCTTGGATTATCTCTCATTCCACCGGATCTTGATTTTCGTTCCAAGAGATCTTCCAGTCTCATCATCCTGTTCTCTAATCTCTTTGTGTCTGTATCAGCTCGCTCTTGGATCGTCACCGCTCTAACAGCACCTTCAGGGTGGCTACAGAAATTGAGAAACAAAGTTCCCTGATTTTCCTGATTATCTGTATCAAATTTCCGGAACTAATTATATACATACCATAATCTTTCATGTAAATCACCATTGTGTATCATGCACCAACAGGTGAAAGCTTCATATAGGGAAATAATCTATAAAATGCACTATCTATAAAAAAAAAATTGTCTTGCGGGGGAGCTTTGCAGGCATCACTCAAATGTCCCATCACTTTAAAAAACACAACGGAATAGTAGAAGACTAAATCATCTTTTACCATTCATTTAACCTATGACTTTATTCAGAAAGCAATTTACATGCCGATATCATTCGCATAACTGGCTTCTTGTATGATCCGCATCTTAGAACGACTCCGAATACATGCGCTTTTTCGGATTCGTATAGTGTTAGTGCCTATATCACTTGAGTCTCGGATTCATATTTCTGTGTTCTTGTATGATCTGTATTCTGGTTTCGGATTCGTAAAATGTCTGTATCTGTGCATCAGTTGAGTATCGTGTGATTCAGAATGGAGCCGCGCATCAGATTGACAATTAAAAATGATCTAGTTCACTAAGCAAAAACGAAAGTTCCCTGATTTTTAAATATTTTTGCAAAATTCCCTGATATTTCCAGATTGATAAAGTACCCTGATTTTTCCATGATTTCCCTGATTTCCCTGATCTGTCGGCACCCTGACCTTCCTTGCGGCCCGCTGAGCTGTCTCTAGCTGCGTGGTGAACACGAGAGCAGACTTTAGATCTTGATAATCCTCCAACATGAGTGCCTTTTGGATATCCGAATCTCGTACGGCTTCGATAAAATGCCGCACGGCCAGTTCTTCTCGGACATCATCAAGGTGGTCTATGTAGGCTAGATGACACAGCCTATCTATATCCGAAGCCAGCTCTTGAAGGGTCTCGCCACTTCTTTGCATCCTTGACTTCAGTTGTATTCTGCTGTACTCTTTCTGACACTTCTCTTCGAATTTCAGCTCCAAGACATTGGCAAGGGTGTCGAAATCTCCTATCTTTGTCACTCCAGTGGTTTGCAAAACGTTAATTGCGTCTCCGCTAAGGGATGCGGCCAGTTGGTTCACTTTCTTGGATTCGCTCCAATCATTGGCTTTGGCGACAATCAAAAATTGGGTCTTGTACGCTTCGCAGGGAGTCTTTCCGTCACAGGTCGTTTTGGTTTCATTTATTAAACATATAACTAACATACTTATACATATATACTGGAGTAACGAAATCTATTTTAAAATCTTCACTGAAATCTATTGAATTTGACTTCCGCGCACAAGGGTCGGTCACTTTGCTTTCCGGAATGTCATTTAGCTAAGGAACTACTTTCGGACATATGTTTCAAATTACTCCCAGACCGCCCCCAGCCACAGAACTTGCCAGAGGGTAGCGATCTATCATTTCCACCCCTCCATATAGGGGAGTACTTTGCGGTCATTAGGAAAGATAGTCGGATCACAATTTTTGTAGAAATATACTCTATATTTCGTTTTAATTATTGATTAATTTATTATTATAAATATTATATCTTTCATTGAAAAAACAGTAAACAGTCTGAGCAATCGTGACTAGTTTTTAAAAATAGTGTACCACATAATTAGCAACTATAATACAGCTGCTCAAACACAATATCAGTATTTTTTCAAACTTTATTTGAATATTAAAAATATTAGCAAAATTAATAGCAAAAGTTTGGAAAAGACATTAAAAACATCGTGTCACTCTAGATAGAGGAAAAAAATTGAGACTGAGTGTTGATAACTATCGATGTTATGAGAAAAAGAGATTTTTTCATAGGATTCCATGGGACTTTACCGCTTCGTTTTCGTTGGCCGAGAATCACCTTAACAGTTAGCAATACTGATCTTCTTGTGTGAGGAATTTTATACCAGTGTACACGTGGAGTGTGAATTTATTTTAACCGCCGTTATTATGGATCTCTTATACATGAGGTAAGATGTTACAATTCACATGTTTATTTAATATTACATTTTTTCAATCATCTGAATACTGAGAAAGCGGTTAATACGTACATATAAATAATTAAAGATGGTTGTGTACATGCTGAATTCTTTCAGTAACTCATCATTTCAAATACGTCTTAACAATAGAATACTTAAATAAGTCATCTTCCTCTGAATTACCTTACTGTACTGCTACCTTTTATTTTTGTTGCATAAAAATCTCCTGGCCAGACCACCATCAACTTGTAACTATATGCATATTTTACATCAAAATAAAAATGTTCGTTCCTACAACGCGAAGGATAAATTCCAGCAGTTATTCAGTGCTACAAAGCTTAGCTTTTGCTATACAGTCGAACTCGTTTAATGGAACAGCCAGTTTGCCACGAAAATGTATATCTTAAGTTTGTCTACATGCAGTTTGATCCGTTATCCGGGATCACATCGAATAATTATTACGTTTCTTATATCGAAAATTTATTACAATAAGAGAGATTTTCCTTTAACTTAACCGATATCTATCAATCAAGTTCGACTGTATTTATAAAATTAAGTAAATATACTACTTTTTCATGCGAATATCGATATATGTATTGAATAAGCAAGCGGAGGGAGAAGTATAAGTCCATAAAATTTCTGTTGAAGTGTGACACCAATGAGTTATTTGATAAACTGGGAGAGAAAAATTTAATTCGATGATAAAGTACTCTTTTGAGAATATGAATGGAATTGCGCACTTTCTATCAATGAAGATTTATGTACGAAGTATATGATAAAAAGTAATAGTTTTTGTGTATATTTTATGCATGAAAATATAAATAAAAGAATAAAAAATATGTATAAGTTTATTCACTGGCTATCTGTTTGTCTACATGCATTACGTTTTAGAAACAAAATTGACTTTTGAAGTAAAATTTAAATTAAAGTGATTTCGGGTTTCGAAAGAGTTTCTTTTGGTTGTTGCCTGCAAATATAATCCTCAAATAGTGAAACATCATTCAACCCAAGATCCACTTCGATACCACATTACAAAATGGTCATTTTCCTTTGGAATGACTTCAGCAGGACCTTAAAAAAAGAAATAATAATTATATAATCATACTAAATGAACAAGAGTATAACTAGAAGAGGAAACAAATAACTTTTTCACATAAGTTAGTTAAAATATTTGAATTAATCTTGCAGTTAACTGTAAAACATAAAGTTGAAATAGGTAGATGGGAGAGTGTGAAATACAGAGGGTTGTCACACATTTTTGTAACGATTTTGATTTTCTCCATGAAGTTAAATATTAATTTGAAAATAAAAATGTGATTGGCATCAAATTGTATCTCTCTTATCAGTCTTATTTATCGTCTGCAGCATTAAAAATATTCTTTGCTTTAAAATGTCGCTGAAAAATAAACAATGGATCGAAGGCTATATTTTTGCGCTATCCGAAGAGAAATACTCTTATTTAGTTATTAAAAAATCTGATGTGTCCAACACATGACTTCCTTGCACGTCTATTAATTCAAAAATGTTTTTTACGCACTTCCTCTAAACTTATTTGTTTGAAAGAGATAAAATATCAATAATAGTAAGGTATAGCGATTTCTAGCCAAATATTTCGATATCGCCAAGCTGAGTTCAATTTGAAAGATTTCCTTCTGACACTTTATTTGGCGATATTTCACCAAAAGCCGACAAACTTGAGATAGTTTGCGAGATTTTGGGGATAGCCAAAGTAGTCATTGACCACTGACTTTCAATGAATTGAATGCATCCATACACCTTAATGTATTTAAATTCATTTGGCTCACCCTGTTAATAAATTCCCAGTCGATTGCTGTCAAAAAAGATATTGAAAACAGTTAGATATTATAATATAGTTCTAAATACAAAAGTTCAAAATTGTACGGGTTAAAGTTTTAGAGTTATACAAAATACGAAATAATTTTTGGCGCCAAATTTGGCGATATTTCGGCGAAACTCGTCAATGTCGACGACATTTGGCGAGATTTTAAGCATGGACCAACAATGACAGATTATCGCCAAATTTGGCGATATTTCGCCAAAACTCGCCAAGAACGATGACAAATGGCGATACTTTGGGCATGGACCAAATGACTGACTATCGCCAAATTTGGCGACATTTCGGCAAAACTCGCCAAGGTCGAGGACAGACGGCGAGATTTTGGGCATGTACCAAACAATGACTGTCTACAGTCGTATTATATTGAAGATGCCCATAGACTTTGAAATACTGAAATTCTTTTCGGTGGTCCTGTAAATAAACTCTTACCTGTAAATAAACCAGTAGATTGGAACCAAAAATCGAGATGCACAACTAGATGTTACAACAATCTTATATATGAAATTTCATAATAGTTTTTGAGATTTGAGAGTTAAATATGCACACACGTACACCAAAAGTCGCCAAGGTTGGCGACTTTTGGCATAGTTCTTGAGGGAGGCACGTGACCGTGGTCGGACCATTACCTAACTTATGTGGAAAGACGGTATTGTGCTTGAAATGGATGAATGCCCCTAAAATTGCCATTGACCGTAATGTATTGGAAATCTTTTGAGTGTTCCTGTAGCAGAACTTTAAATGATAAAGACACTTCTTTTAATGGAGAAATTCATTTTCTAACTCTTTACAGCATATATCACTCCGGAGTCGTTTGAAATAGCCCAAAACCTCTAAAATAACGCTTTGATGAATGTCGGCCCATAGAGCGTAATGTATTTCGAATCTTTTAGGCGGTTCTGTAGATAAACTATCCAGTCGAATGGAACCGAAAGGGGAGGTGCACAACTAGATGTTACAACAATCCTAAATATAAAGTTTCAACATTCTACGCCTAATAGTTTTTGAGATATGCGAGTTTAATGAATTTCGGCCCATTGAGCGTAATGTATTTCGAATGTTTTGGGCGGTCCTGTAGATAAACTATCCAGTCGAATGGAACCAATAGGGGAGGTGCACAACTAGATGCTACAACTATCCAAAATATGAAGTTTCGACATTCTACGCCTAATAGTTTTTGAGTTAAGCGAGTTTAATGAATTTCGGCCCATAGAGCGTAATGTATTTCGAATCTTTTGAGCGGTCCTGTACATAAACTATACATTCGATTGCGACCAAAAGGGGAGGTGCACAACTAGATCATAGAACAATCCTAAATATCAAATCTCAACATTCTACGACCAATTGTTTTTGAGATATGCGAGTTACATTCATACGTATGTACGTACAGACGGCATGGAAAAACTGACCACAATAGACTCGCCGCTGGTCAAAATGAGTTGCAGACGCGTTAATAGGATCGTGCATGCTAGCCTACGATGAGATGCATCGAAAAAATTCTTAAAATTATATTTAGAGGTAGTCAAAATCGGTTTTTTTTGTCGAAATTTGGCCCCCAAAATTTTTCGGGATCACATTACTTCCTTATATTACGTACAAGGAAGTAAAAAAGGTGTCAAAATCATGGTCTTAATATATTTTCACGTAAAATAAGTGACATAATTAATATGAAAGGAAAGAAACGTCAAAGTTTATATTTCACTGGGGAACAGGTAAAAAATGCATACCCAACAAAGGTACGTACACCTCTTATTAAATCTAAAGTTGCGTCTCATGTTTTAAAGGCAAATCCAACTACCCAAAAAACTATCACAAAATGTTTAACATCCCTGTAGGAACTGTTAACAAAATTATAAAATCCGATTTAAAGTTAATCGAAGCAAAAAAACACCATGTTCATCGCCTAACGCCGAAACATGTTTCTCGGCGTAAGACTATGTGTAGATTGTTGTATGAAAATTATTTGACAAATGAAAAATGGAAATATGTAGTTAAAATTGATGAATATGGGATACATTTATCCGACTGCAATAGAAAAAGATCGATTTACTACCGCAAAAGAGGAGAAAAAGACTTAATAAGTTGGTTTAGAGAGAACAAGGAAAGCTTTTCTAAAGGTTTTATGGTTATTACTGGATTTTCTTACAACGAAAAACTTACAATAAGGAAAGCAGAAAAAAATGTCAAAATTAATTCGGATTAGTATCAGAAGTATGTTCTAACACCTATTTTGAAAGAAGAAATTCCATCCCTTTAGCCAAACAATTTTCACTGTGTTAAGTTCCATCAGTATAAATCTCCAAGCCATACCTCTAAATCTACTGCTCTATTTTTTGATAAAATGAGAAATGGAACTGGAATTGAAGCTATTCCCTTTAAATGCATCCCACACAAGTCCCCTGACGTGTCTCCTATGGATTACTGTGCATTTGGACTTTTAAAACAAGCTCTTTATAAGCGTGATACCGAAACATTGGGTGGACTCTGGAAGATTGTGAAAGAGAAGTGGAACAATATCAGCCTTGATGTTTTAAGAAAAGGACTTTTATCTTGGAAATCAATATGTAATATGATAGTTCAAAGAATGGGCTATCAGACTGAACACATTAGAAAATAAAATTCTTATATTTATTTCTATATATATCTTAATCGTTACATCGCAAAATCGTTACAAAAATGTGTGAACACCCTCTGTATGTAGTTGAAATATGTAAGTATTTGAGGGAAAAACGATATTAAAGAGTAACTTATAATAATTTTTCAAATGTATGTTCCTCAAAAAAAAAAAAAAAAACTGATGTGCGTATAAAGAAATGTTCTTGCGTTGAACGATAGAATAATTTAACGGCTGTTGAAATACATATACAAATAATGCATGTTTCTAAAAATATTCACTGAACTAAATCCTAATTTATTCTAAATATATATATATTTCTTAGTTCTCCAAGTTTCTTTTTATTTATTTATTTTAACCATTTTAGAAAAATTCTGCTTCTCAATCTTAAGTTTATTATTTCAGATTTCAAACATTCCATTGAAAATTTCGACATTTTTTTCAAAGACGTTTTAATTGAAAGGCCATAATAAAATGTAGCTGATCAGGGAATAATAAATTATTGTCGATTGTTTCATTCGTTGCATATTCAAAATATTGTCCGTTTAGAATACGTAACCGAGTTTACCAAATTTCGAGAATTCTTTAATAAAAGCCACCTCTAATAAAATTATCCGAAAAGTAATTTTTTAATCGTTGCGTCCGTAAATTCATTTATCGGAACCATCGGAACACTACTTGTAATTTTGACAGATTATGAAATGTAGATTACGTCCTCTTGTAAATTAAAAATTAAAAACATGAATTAGAATTTTTGAAAGATTTTTATACTAAAACTTTACAGTTAAACCTCCGACACGAGGACACTTGCATTCTCACAAAAAGAGAGGTGTCGCAGTTGGGAGGTTTCACTATATTTTTGGATGGGGAGTATAACATTACACATATATAAGGCAATAAACGGATATACTGTTGTCATATTAACGCATCAAAAGCATGATAGCAGTGCCATGCCATAACTTTACTTAACGAGCTGCAAGTCAGTACAAAAATTCAGTGCTGTGTAAATTTGTATTAACAATGAACGTATGCATGCTCTAAAATTGTCCAAGCGTTATAGCGAAACAATTTTCAAAACCTGCATATGATCTAGAAATTTAGATCTAAGAAACTACATATTATGATGAAAATTAATGCTTTATTGTGCATGATACTTTTAAGTTAAATGAAAAATTCCTCTATTAAACGAATTTATAGATATGCAGTAAAAATTACGAGAAACTTTTTTATTACATGAAGAAATCAAATTGTTTGGCTTGCAATCCGCATTCTTCAGAAAATGACAGGAAATTAACAATGCAGGATACGTTGATAATACTAATGCGATTTTTTATAAATTGGATTTAGGCATAGAATTGGAATATTTAGTAGTTTAAAAAAAGGTCTGTTCACTATGTGCATCCTCTACTCCTAAAATATCTTTACTTCCAAACAAGTTTAACATAGTATTCATAAAATTTATTATGCCTTTCAACTTTTAGTCGTATGAAAGTTAACAAGCAATATTTAAAAAAAAAAAAATTAAGTCAATTCCTACTTAGGTCAACAAATAAAAATTGACGAAATATCGCCAAATTTGTCGCCAAAAATAATATCGCATTTTGCATAACTCTAAAACTTTTGCCTCCCGCAAGAATTACGCCAAAATTCGGCGATATTTCGGCAAAACTCGCCAAGGTCGACGAAAAATGGCGATATTTTGGGCATGGACAAAACAATGACTGACTATCGCCAAATTTGGCGATATTTTGCGCATAGACCAAATGACTGACTATCGCCACATTTGGCGATATTCTGGCAAAACTCACCAAGATCGGTGACAAATGGCGAGATTTTGGGCATGGACCAAACAATGTCTGACTACAGATGTAATATATTGAAGATGTCCATAGATATTAATGTATTGAAATTCTTTTGGGTCGTCTAGTAAATAAACTCCCCAGTAGATTGGAACCAAAAACCAAGATGCACAACTAGATGTTATAACAATCTTATATATGAAATTTCAACATTCTACAACTAAATAATTTTTGAGATTTGAGAGTAAAATACACACACACGCACGAAAGTTGCCATGCTTGGGCGACTTTTGGCGTAATTCTTGAGGGAGGCACGTGACCGTGGTTGGACCATTACCTAACTATATGGTAGGACGGTATTGTACTTGAAATGGATGAATGTCCCTAAGACTGCCATTGACCGTAAAGTGTTGGAAATCTTTTGAGTGTTCCTGTAGCAGCACTATAAATGATAAAGACAGTTTTTTCGATGGAAAAATTCATTTTGTAACCCATAGCAGCATATATCACTTGTGAGTCGTTCGAACTAGCCTAATACCTCTAAAATATATTTTAATAAATTTCTGCCCATAAAGCGTAATGTATGGAAAATCTTTTGGGCGGCCCTGTAGATAAACTATCCAGTCGAATGGGACTGAAAGGGCGGGTGCACAACTAGACGTGACAACAATCCTGAATATAAAGTTACAACATTCTACGTCTAATAGTTTTTGAGATATGCGAGTTTAATGAATTTCGACCCATAGAGCGTAATGTATTTCGAATCTTTTGGGCGGTCCTGTAGATAAATTATCC
This sequence comes from Cheiracanthium punctorium, assembly GCA_038373885.1. Lineage (NCBI taxonomy): Eukaryota > Metazoa > Arthropoda > Arachnida > Araneae > Cheiracanthiidae > Cheiracanthium > Cheiracanthium punctorium. The sequence goes on along the minus strand of JAWZYV010009895.1, from coordinate 45,328 downwards.
AGTCGATCGGAAGCAAAACTGTATTAACATCCAGTGTCATGCACTACAAGTTTAAAAAAAATGTATTTGAACTTGAGTGGATGAATTAAAAAGTATTTTATTAACGATTGAAAATTTGTACAAGATGAATACAGGGAAAGTATGAGCTAATAATAGGAATTGAAAAAAGAAATAATCTTGCTTACTATCATTAGAAGGTGAAGGCTTTCCATCTTTAACAGTAAACAGAAACCAAAATTTTCCCTTTTCCGGATTATCTCTCAGTCCTGACAAACTGTAGATGTAAGGTTTACCATTCTTCACAATGTATTCAAACCTATAGAAAACATGTATATATTTATAAATTAGGATTAAAATTATCTAGTCATTTTGAAATTATCATTTGTTTTTTCGAATTTCTGAGAATAAAAAAACTAGACAAATAATTATCTAAACTTTAGTGGCAATAAGATCATGTTTGAATTTACAATTTCCGGTTAAATTTTCATTATTACTGTAATTAATAGATCAAAGTACCGCAATAAAGAACTCTTTTGATAATCTTATTATCATAAGAAAATTAATTTTTTTTGAATAAGAAAATATACTTATCTGCAATGTTAGTGTTAATTATATAAGTATAATAAACACGAAAATATCTGTTGTTCTCTTCTTAACACATTTCAAGACAGTGCAGTGTCGTCTTGATATGTACGTTGTCTGGGTATTTCACTATTTTTTGACTTTAGCACTATGACAGTTGAGTATACAACTTTTAAATGCCTTGGTGAAAAAGTATTTTCAGCCAACAGGTAAAATAATCCTTTCGAAATTGGTCTAAAGCAGATTTAAACATATGGATGACTGCTATTATTTGTACCAAGTCGCTTACTTTTCCATAATTTTAATTTTTCGGTGGTTTAAACTATTAATTATATGCAAGAAAAACAATAATTGACCGTCATCTTATTGTAATTTTGTTAATTTATTTGGAGATCTTCTGAAATTCTTAACTTGGAATTTATATCTATATAAATAAAATTAGACTTTTGTCTGTACATTTCTTGGAATTCAAAAATTTTGCGATTTCTATCCGTTTCAAGCACCCGGGAATCCGATGCGACCCTCAAAAAAAAGTTTGTCTGTCTGTCATTCTGTCATTCTGTCCGTGACGCTTTTTTTGTTTAAGCATCACGTAAAAACGACTGAAGCGAATGATATGAAATTTGGTGTCATGATAGGTGGTCACTCAACTTAAAACATAGGCGTCGAATTTTTAAAAAATCTTGATTAGATTTTCAGATTTTGCGAAAATCGTTTCAAACTGCGTAAATTTGTGTTCAAGCATCACGTAAAAACGACTGAAGCGAATGATGTGAGATTGGGTGTCATGATAGGTGGTCACTCAACTTAGAACATAGGCGTCGAATTAAAAAAAAATCTTGACTAGATTTTGAGATTTTGCGAAAAAAATTTCAAACTGCGTAAATTTGTGTTCGCACATCACGTAATAACTGCAAAGGTGAAAAAATGATATTTGGTGAAATGATAGGTGGTCACCCACCTTAAACTATAAGCATCTAATTAAAAATAATTGATCTGATTTCGAGATTTTGCGAAAATCGTTTAAAACTGAGTGAATCTTTGTTCCCGCATTAAGTAATAATGACTAAAGCGAATGATATGAAATTTGGTCACATGATAGATGGTTGCTCAACATAAACTATAGGTGTCCAATTTTTTAAACATTTTTATTAGATTTTGAGATTTTGTGAAAATTCTCTCAAAATACGCTTATATTTCTTCAAACATCACGTAATAACGACTAATACGAATGATACGAAATTTAGTGATATGATAGGTAGTTGCTAATCTTAATTTATAGGCGTTGAAATTTTAAAATATATTGATTACATTTTGAGATTTTGCGAAAATCGTTTTAAAATGCTGAAATTTTGTTCCAGCATCACGAAATAAAGACTGCAGGGAATGGAACGAAATTGGGTGACAGGATAGGTTGTCACTCAACTTAAATTCTAGCCTTCAAAATTTTCCAAAAATGTTGATTAGATTTTGAGATTTTGCGAAAATTATTTCAATATGCGTCAATATTCGTTCGCGCATCACATAATTACGACCAAAGCGAATGAAATGATATTACTTAGTGACTCTCTAACCTGTAATATTTTAACAATACTTAAAAATTATAACTTCGCTTTCTTTACTTTGGCAACATACTACATCCATTCTGTGTACTCCTACAATGCTGACGAAAGTTCTTGCTTTTTGGAAATTTGCATTCACTAACCCGTCAAGGACGGGTACTTCAGCTAGTTGACTAATAAATTTCACACAAAGTTATCCATGATACATAGAATATCATAGTTTGAAAGAATATCATAACCTTATAAGCTTAAAATATTTTGTCTTTATAATTGAAAAAATATATATAATATTAGATGTGTATTTGCTAAATATTGTTCTGAAAAATTAATTTAAAACTTTAAGGAATTTTTAAGCTGAATTTAGTTACTTTTGTCGAAGAACATTTAGCATCACTGCAAATATAGCTTATTCCTCTTCTGCCATTGACTCGAAACATTCGATGAGGATGAGAAATACACAAATCCTCACAGATATCAATATAATATCGAATTCTCCCTTACTTATTTTTCTGTCCAGTCTTAGTAAGTATAACGTGACCATTTAATTGTTTTTTTCAACTAGCGGCCAAGGCCCCTAGACTCGCTATGCTCGCTTTTCGTATGAGGCATTCGGCAACTAATAAGGCTTATTCGTAAAAAGGCATAATTTCAACAGACAAAACTCAAAGGTTGGAACAGATAGAATGTTACCCAGATATACATTCCCTGGTACTTGCATGCTGCTTGGACCATAAAAATTTAAACTTCGCACTATTTCTAATTATGTGAAACCCATGGAACACCTTGCGTATTAGCCAATTGTGGCGAATTTTCATAATTTGGCGACTTGCGTATATGTATCTATAATAATAAAAATCTGGAGTGACTCCACTCGACTTTCCGAACACTTACGATTAAGATCATTACCAAGCATTTAAATAAATTTTAATCGATGAATAATTCAAATATATATACCAAATTTAAGCTCAATGGAATGTACCGTTTAAACGCTAGCGCACTTTCTAGAATTTCCCCCCCATAGGCCATAATGTAAAAGAAATCTTTGTCGTAGCCCTGTAGAAAAACTATAAGACCTATACACACCAAAATCAATACAGGTCTTGCGACGGTGATTTATAACATATATACACTTTTTGAGCTCAATCGGAAGTACCGTTTAAACGCTAGCGCATTTTCAAGAATTTCTCCCTATAGGCCATAATGTAAAAGAAATCTTTGTCGTAGCCCTGTAGAAAAACTATAAGTCCTATATACACCAAAATCAATACCGGTCTTGCGACGGTGGTTTATAACATATATACCCAATTTGAGCTCAATCGCATGCCCCGTTCAGGAGCTATCGTGTACACTCACACACACACAAACACACACACACACACACACACACACACATACACACATACATACATACATCTCGCAAAAATAGCATAAATGAATTCAGAAGACCCCAAAACGTCTAAATACACCAAAATCTGGAATTCGAATTTTTCATGATTACAATACTTTCCTTACATGGTACATGCTCGGAAAGTAAAAATGAATGTTTGTAAATCTGTCTGTCTGTATGTGTGCGGTCTCCAGACAAACCTACTGCACGCAGAACTCTGAAAATTTGAATATATAAGCCCATGAGTCCGATAATGTGCACCTGAGAATCAGAATTTTAAAATTTTAATTACTTTTTTAATTATTATTAAAAACCGTTTTCAGGATGCCATGCTCGGCGAGTTTCGCCAGCATGATACTGTGAAACAAAATCGCATGCATTGGAAAACATGAAATGGCACGGAAATTTAGTCAGTTTTGCGCCAATCTATATCAATAAAAATGAATCTCTGAAAATCTGCATGCGTGCGATGTCCAGAAAAAACTACTCGACGCAGAACTCTGAAAATTCGAACATATGAGGGCATTCCTTCGGTAATGTACACCTGAGGCTCAGAATTTTGAAATTTTAATTACTTTTTAAATTATTAATTAAAAACCGATTTTAGATCGTCATGTTTGGCGAACTTTGGCCTCATGAAAAGATTTATGCTTGAAGTGAGTGGTAACCGCAAAAGTAAAAAACCGTTTTTTACGTTGCCATGCTTGGCGAGTTTCGCCCGAATGCTACTATAAAACAAATCGTTTGCATTTGAGAAGCATGAAATGGCAAAAATTTCATCAGGCTTACGCCAAATCTATCTATCTCTATAATAATAAAAATGAATGTTTGTAAATCTGTCTGTATGCGGTCTCCAGACAAATCTACTGCACACAGAACTCTGAAAATTTGAATAAATAAGCCCATGAATGCCGATAATTTGCACCTGAGAATCAGAATTTTAAAATTTTAATTACTTTTTTAATTATTAATTAAAAACTGTTGTAAAACGGAGATTTTCTTACCCTGTGTTACGAATTTTGGGAGCAAACCGCTGTTCTGGGGTTTAAAACAGTTTAAAATTCGTATTCTACGCGTTAAATAGTTAAATTTTGCTTTTTATTGTATCAATATGGAATGTTCTGGAAATCTCGGGTTTTATGAGTCGTAGGTCTTCGAAAACCTAATTTTTGGGGACTTATTTTTAGCGCCAATTTTGGCGATATTTCGCCAAAACTCGCCAAGTTTGACGATTTTTCTGTCATTTGGCGCGTTTTTCCTACTGGGACCTTTTCATGAAATTTTTTATGGTACTTTTTATGATATTTAATACGTTTAATGACCTAACATTTCCTAATTTTAAGAAATTTAAATCGAAAATTGTGGATTTTACAAGGTAATTTGCTTAATTGAATGAAATATTTAATAACTCCAGCAATTTTAATGCAAATTACACGATATTTCTGGGGGAAATATGTGACGGCCACGGCAGTGAGTTGTCTTTAGTGGTGCGTTTGTAAGTACGTACCTGAAACTCTGGAACCATTATCTGCACATTCTGTTATACAATTGCGGCCTAGAGTACTAATCTGGAGTTGCAGTTTACATGTCAGATTTTGTAAATCGCATAATTTAAGGGGTTCACGGGAAACGCCGTGCGGGACTGCTAGTAGTTAATAATTAGCTCTAAGAAAACAGTCAATGTTTTCTTTGATAAAAACTACGGAACAGCTAGGATAGCTTGCCACCAATGGTGACTTTTCATTATTTGGCGATTTACACATGCTCACAACCTATAATTACTGCTTCTGTAAGGTTCCCGGAAAACCGTTATCCATATTTTTATATACATAATCCTTTGCAGATTGGCGTATTTAGCACCACGAAGTATATCGTCTCGCCGCGTGGCAAATATCCAAAGTGTACTATAACTGCTATAATGACATAGTTAACGTCACCAAATATTTCTGCTGGTAGAAAATACTCCAGCTGGATCGAACCGGCTTTAAAATAATCTAGATCAGGGGTTGCCAAACTTTTTTTCCCCGCGGCACCCTTGTCAGGCTAAAAGCATTTCGCGGCACCCTTGTCAGGCTGAAAACATTTCGCGGCACCCTTTTCAGGCTAAAAATTTTCGCGGCAGATTTCCTTTAAAGCAATATGAATATGAAGGTTAGAATGAAGCAGTTTGGATGCATTTTACATTATTTTTTGTTTGTTTGTTTACAGTGCTAACTATCAAGAAAGTACTCTCTTGGGAAAGGGATATAGAATTTTGACAACACCCCCATTTCAGGGAGTTCGTGTAAAAGAGGGGCTACAGGACAGTGTTGAACTTGACTGAAATATTTTTGTTTGAGCCCACTTAGTGATCGGCTTGGCTCACTTTCTTGGGGATACCGGTTCAGAGGAAATTATTTTATTATACTCCAGCAAAACAGTTTTCTTGATTATCTCCACGGCACCCCTGACATACGCTTGTGGCACCCTAGGGTACCGCGGCACCCAGTTTGGGAACCTCTGATCTAGATCCACCCTGCTTGGGAAGATACCATTTTGCCGGATCGTACCTAATGCCAAGACGCCGCTTTTAAAATCAGTTACAATTAGTTATTCTGTTTTGGAAAAACGAATAATCGCCAATTCTAAACTCCTGTTGTCTAAGCAAACTTACTATTTGAAAATTGTCAACTTTGTGTAACACACTTTGAGTTACTCATTTCATATACTTTATAATTTGGCTTAAAATGGGTGTAATTCTACAACTTCACGTTGTGGTTAGATGATGGCACCACCTGGACTAGCTTTACTTCGTTTTCGCGTAGGCTAGCTCGAATTCGTTTAAGCTGAATCTTTTCTAGTAAAACAATGTAAAATAATAAAATTTTTCGCGAACTTCTTAGGCTCTAGTATAAAGTTAAAATATAGTTAAAAGCCTTAAAAACTCCGTTAAAAGTTTAAAAACAAACCATTAGCGCTTTCAGTAGCACTAGGCCGCTGCCATCTTCAGAACTGGTGAGCTCGCTCCCAGCTCCAGCACTTCGAGCCATGTATCCTCTATCTGAGTTTGCGTCGTGTCGTTGACGGCGCCCTCTTGTGTTATTATTTCTAACGCTTCCCGTTTTAAACTATAACTGTGGTTGTTGTAGTTGGCTATTTTCTTAACATTTACGAAATTGATATCAATAGTTTCTTTTAATGCTAGGTGGGAGAGGGCAGTACTTTGTCTATTATATTTTATGTCGCTAATGTGCTCTTTAATCCTATCCCTAATTTCCCTTTTTGTCACACCGATGTAATGGCCGGGAAGGTTAGATTCTTTATAAGTAAAATTTATTTTATAGACGCCTGCCGTTTCTAAAGGATTTATTTTGTCTTTGTCGGATGGAATTCTTTGAAAGATATTGCGATTAGGTTTAATTGGGATTCGGAGGTAAATGTTAAGAAAAATGAAAATATTGATATTGATTTCGTAAATGTTAAGAAAATAGCCAACTGCAACAACCACAGTTATAGTTTAAAACGGGAAGCGTTAGAAATAATAACACGAGAGGGCGCCGTCAACGACACGACGCATGCTCAGATAGAGGATACATGGCTCGAAGTGCTGGAGCTGGGAGCGAGCTCACCAGTTCTGAAGATGGCAGCGGCCTAAAGCTGCCGAAAGCGCTAATGGTTTGTTTTTAAACTTTTAACGGAGTTTTTAAGGCTTTTAACTATATTTTAACTTTATACTGAGATATCTCCGTGCTTGATTTTAACTATACTTCTTAGACTCTTTAATAAAACTGCTTAACACTGAAATTCCATTGTATTTCCTCGTATTTTAAGGAACAAGAAATCCAGCTACTAAGCCTTTTTGGATCCTTGGCCCAAAGATGGCGGGAAAATGTTCGAATTACCCAAAACGATCGCGCGAGAGTGTTCGAGGCGTCACATGATCAAAAAGCGTTCGGGTTCTTCTGTTAGAATACGAAACTTTGCTTTCATTCGAAGTTTTCGTTTGAATCTCGCCCCATATTGCTCTAATTTTTCTTTGTGTAATAAGGCCTTAACCAGAGCCTTATTATAGCATGGGCAAATCGGTACTTTGCCCAGGGCCCCCAATATCAAATGTTGTTCTGAAATATTCTTTTTTATATCAAATTTTATGAAAAATAAAACAAATTTCATAGATGAGGGCCCCCAAATTCATCAATGCCCGGGGTCAACAATGCCCGGGTCATAATTAGGCTCTGGCCTTAACTGTAATAATCGGAGCTCAGAACGATGCAACTAAGAAATATCTGCAGAATTATGAAAGGGATAAATACCTGTATCTGGAATCCACCTCGGCCGCTATTTCCATTATTCCATACATCGACATATTCGCAGGAACCCTCAGTACTAAATTTCTTTCCAAATCTCTTCCGTTTCCGATCCAGAGAGAATACTCTACGCGTATTTTGGGACCGCTACGTGTCACCAGGTTCTCTAATGCGGTATTTTCTAGAAATAAAAATACATGCATCAAGTATTAAAAATTATTCAATGCAAGTGTTGAAAGTTGAAAATAATTTTTCAAAATTTATGCTTCGGAAGCAAAGTTCAGCAATTTTTGGAACATTATCCTTAGCGGGTCTACATAAATAGAACGAACTAAATTAAAAGAAATCTCTTAGATTTAAAACAACTAATATTAATTTCTTATATCATCCGAAACTTGAGAGATTGAAACATGCTCTTTCAAAAACAATTCCAGTGTAAATCGGTTTCTCAATCTAGATTTAATGGGTTTTTTAATTAGTCGTTCAAAAAATGCACAGGTTAAAACAAATTCGGTACATCATATTTATTTTAGAAAGCAATTCTGCATTTCTGAGAGAAAAAAAATATTATTGCTCATTCTGCCTGCAGTTCAATTTGGTGTTAAGAACCCCTAAACGTACAAAAATATCGTTGCATTACGCATGTAACAGACGAGTGCAGATAATTGGAGTAAAGTATTTTACTTAATGCCGCGTCCTCTTGCTGTGGGTGATTACTTCTTGGTGTATTCTCTTTTGATAATTTTATTTCATATCTGAATACCAAATACATCTTTTTCATATTCAGAGTTGTGAAATAAATTCAATCTAAATATGGGTTGCTTTCGGGATGCTTTTGGTAAATATTTTGCTTTAATGGACATAGTTTCTTACAATTGGATTATAAAAAATCTCGTAGCTGGTGTAAAACAAATGAAGTTATGATATCTCCAGTCAAAGTGAGTAAGTACTATTTTAACCTTTCCAAGTAAATAAATTTGGTTGCTGCTTTAATTAATCTCACAGCTGGTTTAACCATGATTGCATTTCTGTATTCCGACTGTACTGTGAATTCATTTTATAACTAGAGACTATGAAATTATATTCTGTTTTTTGTGTAGTGTTTTAAGACATATGTAATGTATTTGCCTTGATTTAAAATTTATTTTCTCGGGCTACTAATCATAGATTACAGCTCTGATAATAAAAAATGAAGAAAACGAATGATTCAAACATATTTTTAATTGTGCACTATTTATAACATTATATGTACATGTATCTACACTTTTTTAAAACAATTCTGGTTTTTTACCACCAGACCACCTTCACCCCTCCTCCCCCCCAAAAATATTATTATTATTGAAGCTGGTGGTGCAGTTACAAAAAAATTATTTTATATTTTAACAACTAAGAATGCGTAAACACTTTGTTAACGTTGTGTATCCATTTATCTAGACACATATCTATATGGAAAAGTTGGACTAGTACAGCTTTTTCTCACCTGTAAAATAACTATACATGAATAAAGTGCTTCAATTTCTATTTGAATGTATTACAATGTATTTGAATGAATTAGAACGTTGTTTTCAAAAATGACTATTTTTTAATGTATAAAAACTATATTCTAGGCTCTAAGGTAAATAAATTATTTTTTGGAAGTATGTAGGCACCCGGTTTTATCCAATAATGTCGCTTATTAGAAAATAAGACATAATATCTTTCAATTGTGATACAAGACCTGATTCCATAATTTTAAATAATGCTTAAAATCCTTCTTTGTGATATAGGAAAAAAAGAAAAATACCTTTCTCTAATAGGGAAAAAAAAAAACGAATTTCCTGCCTGAAAATAACGGAGAGAAACCGTTTCGTAAGATAACATGTGAACGGAAATTAACCGTTTTCTCCTATAAGTTCCTGAAATAAACGGTTATTTCCCTGCAGTATTGCTGCCGGACAATGACCGTTTATTTCAGGAACTTTTTATAACAGCGTAGGCTTTAATGTAAAAGAAATCTTTGTCGTAGCCCAGTAGAAAAACTATACACACCAAAATCAATATCGGTCTTGCGACGGTGGTTTACAGCATATATACCAATTTGAGCTCAATCGAATGCCCCGTTTGGGAGCTATCGTGTTCACTCATATACACACACACATACATACATACATACATCTCGAAAAAATAGTATAAATGAATTCAGAAGACCTCTAATCGTGTATATATACCAAAATCTCGAAGTCGAATTTTTTCATGATTACAATGATACAATACTTTCCTTACATGATACATGTTCGGAAAGTAAAAATGAGGAATAAGCGAGGTGGCAGTTAAGTTTCTATATCCCTCCCCTCAACTATACCCGGGGAAGCAAATTAAAGTGTATGGAACTTGAAGATCGGCAGTCTGGTGTTTTTACCCCATCTCTGAGAAATTGCCCAAAACAATGGGTCTTTTTTAAGATTCATCTGTACAATTTCACAATCTAAAAAAACACTCTCTTCTAAACTTTCTTATTTATCGGTAAATTTACAAAAATCTTTGACACTCTTGGAGGATGGGGGTGGGGTGGGGGTTAGGAGAGTTTAGGTAGGTTTCAGCCCCCGTAGGTTATAGCCGTGTTTTCTAGAACGAAATAAATTATGGTTTTCTTGTTATGAAGACGGAATTCAGATTATATGGATAACACAAAATCAGAAATTTTCGTCATTTTTGTTTGAAAGATTCAACAAGTAAATAAATCATGCAAACGCATGGGTTTTAAAACATTTTCCAACGCCATTATGAAGGTGAATGCTGTTCAGGGTGGAACGGCACGCTATGACCAGGGTGGTTGAGTCTGGTTATTTCTCACAGTAGTTTTCAAAGAGTAAAATTGAAACTTAGGACGTTGAAAAACTCACTTGCAACAGAGCTTATTCAAGTTAATTTGAGATGTTGCGGTTATTCACTAGATAATCGGTATTTCATGCATTTTTCGGAGCTATTTGGCTAATGACGTAACTTTTGCGCAAGAGTTCTTTAATTTGCAAGAAATCAGCCAAAAAAAGTATATCCAATATATACGCCAAAAATCAAAACTTGGCAACAATTTGTGCGGAACCCATATGACGACCGTCATCAAACCTACTGCGAATTCTATGTACTCCGTTAATAAGTATTTTCCAGCTTTTGGCGACTTATGATTTTCCCAAAATTTTAAGACATGTAAGTTTCCTTTCGTTATTACGTTTGCTGAAAAATCATAGTGCTGGAAAATCGCCAAGGGTAGCTCGCGCATTAAGCAAAATACTTTGAATTTTTATAATAGTAAATGTTTACGTCAAAGCCTTTTAACCTAATTAGATTTCTAACTCATTTTAAACTCATGGCATCAAAATGACGTCATTCTCAGTCGCGAGATCTAACATGAATAAGTGAAAGAAGAAGAATTTAAAAAAAGAAAAGAAAATCTGAAATACTTTCGGATTTTAGGTACGAACTAAAGTGCTATGTATTAAGCGTATCATATGTTATGCGTCGTCCCTATTTTTCTTCCTTATTCCATTTAGTTGGAAAGTGTATCATTAGTCATGATCGTGCCGTATTTTTCTTTCTTGTTTTATAAAACCCATCTTTGGAATCGAAATGTATCGTAAATTCGACTTCTAAAAATATTTTACAGTCTTAGCCAAGTATATTCAAGCTATAATTCACCGTTTTAAATATTGTTTCGAATGTGCATGATAATCCATGAGTGTGCATTGTTTGTTCTTTCTTGGGTTGATTCCTACTAATCTCGTTGACTCTCGCCAAGGTGGCGATAATTAAACATATGCAGTTACCATGATTGTGTATTTATGTGGCGATCGTAATTTAGAATTTTGCAATTCTAAATTACGATCGCCACAAGTAAGTAAGTGTCTTCAAATTTTATTAAGTAAGTGTCTTCAAATTCTTTAACTGTTTATCGCTAATTTGCTTACTTCATCTAGTTCTTTTGGGAGCGCTGAGACTTGTTCACAACTCCTGGAGACCCATGACTGCAAAGCTCGCCAAAGTGCGGCGAATTTTTAGGTTGGCGAGAATGGGAGCGTTAAAATAAGAATCATCTCTTTCTTGTTCCATAAAACACGTGTTTGGAATCAAAATATAGCTTAAAATTGCCAACTGAAACTGTTTTACAATCTTCGACAGGCATATTTCAAATATACTTCACCATTTTAAATACTGTTTGGAATGGCCATCATAATCCATGAGTGTGACGTGTTTGTCTTTCTTGTTCCATAAAACACATCTTTGGAATCGAAATCTATTAAAATCGCTTAACAAACTGTCTAACAATTTTTCGCCAGGCATACTTAAACTATACTTATCCTTTATAACTACTCTCTGGAAAGTGTATCATAATCTATGAGTCTACCGTAATTGTCTTCTCTGTTCCATGAAACACTTCTTCGGAATTGAAATCTTCATTTAAATTGTCTACTAAATCTATTTTACAATATTTGCCAGGCATTTTCTAACTATACTCGTAATGCATTTATAATGAATTGTCGTGTTTCGGCACCAAATTTAGCAATCAATTATCAAATATTGCAAACCTTGGGCGACTTTCAACATTTTATTAACGCGCCCGCCCTCTCCCCTTCATTTTATCTGGCAAACACATTTGAAAAGATATTCACCGTGATAGTTCATATCTACAAAACTTGTCTACAAGATAGCCTACACAAAATTCTGGGCTTGAGCGAACTAGCACCCTAGTGCTTAAAAAAAAATAAATAAATGTGGTAATCAAGAGGCGCAACCCTCCAGCAGATGGCATCGCAACCTCACGTCTACAGCAGACGCAGGTTATCAGAGCTTAGGAGCTCATGGCAGCAGATGCGAACGAGACCACGCTCGCGTAGGAGCGATGTCGGACGTAGCTCTCTGATCGCGCGTAGGCGATTCGACTCCAGAACGACCACGAGAAGGTGGCCAGTGGCTCTTGTGTGATAGGAAACCTATCCCTGTTAACGAATCCACTTATTCATGTTCTGCAAAATCTCTCCTTTCCTTTGTAAATAGTTCTGTTATATTTAGCCGAGCAATAAACGTGATTGAGAACCGTAGGAGTGCTTCCAGTCTTATTTCGACGTCGCCTCCTACAACCATGGGGGCTCAGGTACTGTAACTTTTTCGTTCTCACAATAGTACTACTTTTTGCTGTTCATATTTCACTACAATATGAGTTTCTTAAATAATTTAAATAAAAGTGATTTAAAAGACCTCGCTGAAAAAATAGCAGCGAAAGTTCCAGATAATGCTAAAAAATCTGATATAAGAAAAATTATTGAGAATTCAGATATTTTTAAAACCAATCCTGAACATGTTCGAGGCGTCTTAAAATCGATCACGGAGGATCGAACGCCTAAATCCACTAACGAGGAATGTTTGTTAGAAATAGAGCGCCTTAAATTAGCGCAAATCGAGAAACAGATAGAACTTGAAAAATTAAGAAGTCAATCAATGTCTGGCGAAAAACGAAATGCGCAAAGTAACATTGAAAATTTGATTAAAAGCATAAAAACGCTCACAATCTCTGTCCCTGAAAGGCCAGAGGCATTTCATTTGTTTTTCGCTTCCTTGGAAAAAGCGTTTGCAACAAAAGATGTCCCACCAGATTTAAAAGCAAAAATACTCATTAATTTGTTAGGGGTCAAAGCTAATAATCTTTTAACGTATGCAAATCAAGAAGAATTGTCGGATTACGAAAAACTTAAAGCTTTATTTTTAGCTGAATTTCAGCCGACAGCTCGAGAAATTTTGCACAATTTTAAACACGCTCAACGCTTAGCAGACGAACCCCATGTTCAGTTTGCATCAAGATTAACGGCAACATTCGAACATTATTGTCAGGTTCGAGAAATTGAGAAGGACTATAAAAAGTTATGTGATTTAATTGTTGCAGATAAATTATATGAAACGCTAGATTTAAAAACAAAAGAATACATAAGTGTTCGCGAAGGAAAAACATGGTTCAATCCGACCCAATTAGGACGAGAATGCGATTTATTTTTCTCATCCCGCGGAAAATCATTATCGGAAATAAATAATCCTAAATTTCATTCCCACGAAACGAAAGTACTTCATAAGGCGCAGCAAGCTGAAGCTTTAAAGAGTGAATCATTCTGCGGAAACAAAAATCTAAGCAAAAGCGAAAAGCAATCTGTATCTCTGTCGCCGAAATCTTGCCACGTGTGTGGGGCGACTGGAAGGGGCTTCCATTACGCTCGTAACTGCCCAAGAGGTTTTAATAAACAAACCGAACCAGATAAAGAGACGGGACTGAAAAACAAAACAAGCATTAATACTGTCAGTTTTATTCGCGAGTTGCAATATGCTGATGTATTCATTGACAGTCAAAATATAAAGGCACTTATTGACTCAGGCGCACAAATTCCGGTTATAAATTCATCATTAATTGAAATAAAATCACCACTGGAGGGTAAAATAATACTTAGTTCATGTTTTGAAGAGAAAAAAGAGGCAAATATTGCTAGAGTAAATTTATCTTTGAAGCGAAATTCGCCTAAGTTAGAAATCATTGTGGCTGTGGTAGAACAACTATCTGTTCCTTTAATTTTAACACCGAATATTTATTCTCAACTTTTGAAAGTCAGTCAGGAAGAAAAAATTGTAACGCAAATTCCTAAAAATGGAAATGATTTTCAAAGCGAATCACCTGTGGAAGAATGTTTTTTATTAAATGTTGCAAATGTAGTTAATGAATATGATCTTGATTTATTGCATGTTAATGATGTAAATATTAGAAAGGATTTATCACTATTGGTTAATAATTATAAACCGAACAAAATTAAAGACACCAATTTAAAATTGAATGTTGTGTTAAAAGATGACATTCCAGTATCGCTACGATCTCGGAGATTATCATTTGCAGAACAAAACATTGTTGATAAACAGATAGATGAGTGGTTACAAAATGGAATAATTAAACCATCCTGTTCTGAATATTCATCCCCAATTCTGTTATGTAAAAAGCGCGATGGTACTCACAGATTATGTGTCGATTTTCGACAGCTAAATAAAAAAGTTGTGAAAGATTCCTTTCCTATGGCTCAAGTTGAGGAAGTCCTAGATCATTTAGGGGAAGCGAAAGTGTTTTCAACTTTGGATTTGAAAAATGGCTTTTTCCACGTGCCAGTTGAGGAAAAATGCACAAAATATTTAGCATTCATTTGTCATGCAGGGTTATATGAATTCCAGAAAACTCCGTTTGGTCTGAGCACAAGTCCTAGTGCATTTTTAAGATTTATTCATCAAGTATTCAGGGAATTAATAAGGGACAATACAATCGTAGTTTACATGGATGATTTCATCATACCTTCCCATGATGAAACAGAAGGTTTAGAAAAGCTTAAACGAGTCTTAAATTTAGCTTCAGAATACGGATTAGAAATTAACTTTAAAAAGTGTCAGTTCCTAAAACGAAAAATTGAGTTCCTCGGTTACATAATTGAAGAAGGTACGATTCGACCATCTCCAAATAAGACGACTGCAGTTCAAAACTTCCCTCAACCTAAGAATGTCAAGCAACTGCAACGCTTTCTCGGTCTCACAGGATATTTCAGAAAATTTGTACCTGGTTATTCTAAAATAGCAAAACCACTTAGCGATATGCTTCGTAATGGTGTAGAATTTACTTTTGGGCCAATGCAAAAACAGGCTTTTGATCATCTTAAAGAACTTTTGAGCCAAAGCCCCGTTCTTCACATCTTCCAGCAAGGAAAACCTTTAGAATTACACACGGACGCTAGCAGTCATGGGTTTGGTGCAGTGTTGCTTCAACGCGCAGATGATGGGCAACTCCACCCAATCCATTATATGAGTAAAAAAACATCACCACAACAAGAAAAATTGTCAAGCTATGAGCTCGAAGTGCTTGCGATCGTCGAAGCTCTTAAAAAATTTCGAAGTTACCTCTTAGGGACGAAAATTAAAATAGTCACCGACTGTAACGCTTTCCAGAAAACAATGCAGAAGAAAGACTTATCACCGAAGATAGCCAGATGGGCTCTACTACTTGAAGAGTTCGAATATGAAGTCATCCACAGACCAAATCAACAAATGAGACACGTCGATGCATTGAGTAGAGCTGCTGTGTGCATGGTCACCCGCTCGCAAAGTGAAATCACCACTAAGATCGCAACAGCGCAAGATGCCGATGAGCGTATTCAGTTATTGAAAACTCTAGTCGAGAAAGGACTCAGAGACGACTACCTGCTAAAAAATAATGTGTTATATCTGCAAGATAACGGTAGAGAACTTATCGTTGTGCCGGAAGCAATGGAGTTAGAGATTATTCGAGGCATCCATAACAAAGGACACTTTGCTGTACAGAAAACTGAAGATCTTTTGAAGAGAGATTTCCATATCTCGAATGCTAAAAAGAAAATAGAGCAAGTTATAACGAACTGTGTGGAGTGCATCCTCTGTAATAAAAAACGAGGCAAAGCAGAAGGTCTATTGAATCCCATCCCAAAGGACAATATTCCACTAAGCACATACCACATTGATTTTATAGGTCCCCTACCATCCACAAACAAGAACTACCAACATATTTTTACAGTGGTAGATGGTTTTACAAAATTCAACTGGTTCTATCCCGTCAAGACCACATCTACGGCAGAAGCTCTAGCGAAACTCAAGTCCCAACAATCTGTTTTCGGAAATCCCTCGAGAATTATTTCCGACAAGGGATCTGCCTTCACGTCAAAGGACTTTGCAGATTACTGTGAAGATGAAGGAATTCAGCACATATCGATCACAACTGGAGTGCCAAGAGGCAATGGCCAGATTGAACGAATGCATGAAATTCTCATCCCAGTTCTTTCGAAATTGTCGATTGAAGATCCTACAAAATGGTACAAGTTCGTCCCAGATGTCCAACGAATCATCAACAGCACTGTTAGTCGATCCACCAAGTTCACTCCATTCGAATTGATGATAGGTGTGAAAATGAAACAAAAAGAAGACCAACGTATCAAGGAAATCCTTGAAGAAGAATTCCTGAAATCCACAATCCAGGAGAAAGAAAATATACGTGAAGAAGCTAAGAAAAATATATTAAAAATCCAAGAAGAAAACCGACGGCAATACAATCGACGCCGCAAAACCGCTCCTGTCTATAAAGTCAACGACTTGGTAGCAATCCAAAGAACCCAATTCGGAGGAGGTCTGAAACTACGACCCAAGTTCTTAGGACCGTACAAAGTCATAAAAATAAAACCACATGACCGCTACGATGTAGCAAAAGTAGGATCTCACGAAGGACCAGAAGCAACTTCCACTTCAGCTGACCACATGAAACCCTGGTCTACTGGAACTGCAATTTGAGATCATCCTACTACAAACTTTTTTTCCCTTTTCTCAACATCTCTTTTTGTTTTTTTTAATCATTATTTTCTTTCTTTTTCGTTTTTTTTTCTTTTCATTTTAAGTTTCAGGTTCGGAGGTCCTCACACGTCGATGGCCGAGCGTTGTGGTAATCAAGAGGCGCAACCCTCCAGCAGATGGCATCGCAACCTCACGTCTACAGCAGACGCAGGTTATCAGAGCTTAGGAGCTCATGGCAGCAGATGCGAACGAGACCACGCTCGCGTAGGAGCGATGTCGGACGTAGCTCTCTGATCGCGCGTAGGCGATTCGACTCCAGAACGACCACGAGAAGGTGGCCAGTGGCTCTTGTGTGATAGGAAACCTATCCCTGTTAACGAATCCACTTATTCATGTTCTGCAAAATCTCTCCTTTCCTTTGTAAATAGTTCTGTTATATTTAGCCGAGCAATAAACGTGATTGAGAACCGTAGGAGTGCTTCCAGTCTTATTTCGACGTCGCCTCCTACATAAATAACCTCACCTTATTTTATTTGTACAGCATCTGATAACCTAGAAGTTTATTATTTCGCTCGTGTTGTAATACAAGGTGTTCCAAAAATAACGATCCATTTTTATGAAAATACTAATGTATTGATTTCTTTCACAAGGGTTTAAAGAAATGCTCTCTTAGAAGAATGAATAGCCGTTGTTTCTTGGAAACAGGGCAATAAAACATATGAAGAGGTGCATCAGCTGTACCATTAAAAATAAAGAAAACAGCCACCAACAAGAGCCAATATCAGGCTACTGGTGAACAAATTCAAACGAACCGGTAGCGTGGCGGATAAAATCATCCTGGACGACCATCAACATCTGACACAACGGTGAATTTATTCTCCAGTAGCCTGATATTGGCCCTTGGTGGCTATTTTCGCCATTTTTGATGATACAGCTGACGCACCTCTTCATATGTTTTATGTCCCAGTTTCCAAGAAACTATGACTATTCTTTCTTCTAAGGAGGGCGTTTCTTCATTAACCAGTGAAAGAAATCAATGCATTGGTGTTTTCATAAAAATGGATCGTTATCTTGGTTAATTATTCCTGTATATTGTCAAAGCATGGTAACCTAATTAAGATTTCTAATGCATTTTTACTTCCTTGTACGTAGTATAAGGAAGTAATGTGATCCCGAAAAAATTTGGGGGCCAAATTTCGACATAAAAACCGATTTTGACTACCTCTAAATTGAATTTAAAAAATTTTTTCGATGCATCTCATCGTAGGCTAGCATGCACGATCATATTAATGCGTCTGCAACTCATTTTGACCAGTGGCGAGTCTACTGTGGCCAGTTTTTCCATGCCGTCTGTACGTACGTACGTATGTATGTACGTACGTACGTATGTACGTACGTACGTACGTACGTATGTATGTAACTCGCATATCTCAAAAACTATTGGTCGTAGAATGTTGAGATTTGATATTTAGGATTGTTCTATGATCTAGTTGTGCACCTCCCCTTTTGGTGGCAATCGAATGGATAGTTTATGTACAGGACCGCCCAAAAGATTCGAAATACATTACGCTCTATGAGCCGAAATTCATTAAACTCGCCTAACTCAAAAGCTATTAGGCGTAGAATGTCGAAACTTCATATTTTGGATAGTTGTAACATCTAGTTGTGCACCTCCCCTTTTGGTTCCATTCGACTGGATAGTTTATCTACAGGACTGCCCAAAACATTCGAAATACATTACACTCAATGGGCCGAAATTCATTAAACTCGCATATCTCAAAAACTATTAGGCGTTGAATGTTGAAACTTTATATTTAGGATTGTTGTAACATCTAGTTGTGCACCTCCCCTTTCGGTTCCATTCGACTGAATAGTTTATCTACAGGACCGCCCAAAAGATTCGAAATACATTACGCTCTATGGGCCGAAATTCATCAAAGCGTTTTTTAGAGGTATTGGGCTATTTCAAACGACTCAGAAGTGATATATGCTGTAAAGAGTTAGAAAATGAATTTCTCTATTAAAAAAAGTGTCTTTATCATTTATAGTTCTGCTACAGGAACACTCAAAAGATTTCCAATACATTACGGTCAATAGCAATTTTAGGGGCATTCATCCATTTCAAGCACAATACCGTCCTACCACATAAGTTAGGTAATGGTCCGACCACGGTCACGTGCCTCCCTCAAGAACTATGCCAAAAGTCGCCAAGCTTGGCGACTTTTGGTGTACGTGTGTGCATATTTAACTCTCAAATCTCAAAAACTATTATGAAATTTCATATATAAGAATTTTGTAACATCTAGTTGTGCATCTCGATTTTTGGTTCCAATCTACTGGAGAGTTTATTTACAGGACCACCGAAAAGAATTTCAGTACCTTAATGTCTATGGACATCTTCATTATAATACAACTGTAGACAGTCATTGTTTGGTACATGCCCAAAATCTCGCCGTCTGTCCTCGACCTTGGCGAGTTTTGGCGAAATATCGCCAAATTTGGCGATAGTCAGTCATTTCGTCCATGCCCAAAGTATCGCCATTTGTCATCGTGCTTGGCGAGTTTTGGCGAAATATCGCCAAATTTGGCGATAATCTGTCATTGTTTGGTTTATGCTTAAAATCTCGCCAAATGTCGTCGACATTGACGAGTTTCGCCGAAATATCGCCAAATTTGGCGCCAAAAATTATTTCCTATTTTGTATAACTCTAAAACTTTAACCCGTAGATTTTTTAACTTTGTATTTAGAACTATTGTAATATCTAACTCTTTTCAATATCTTTTTTGACAGCAATCGACTGAGAATTTATTTACATGGTGAGCCAAATGACTTTGAATATATTGAGGTGTATAGATGCATTCAATTCATTGAAGGTCTGTGCTCACTGACTACTTTGGCTATCCCCAAAATCTCGCTGACTATCTCAAGTTTGTCGGCTTTTGGTGAAATATCGCCAAATAAAGTGTCAGAAGGAAATCTTTCAAATTGAACTCAGCTTGGCGATATCGAAATATTTGGCTAGAAATTGCTAAACCTTACTATTATTGATATTTTATCTCTTTCAAACAATTAAATTTAGAGGAAGTGCGTCGAAAATATTTTTGATCTAATGGACGTGCAAGGAAGTCATGTGTTGGACACATCAGATTTTTAAACTTGTGACCAGGCCCGGCCTTCTATTTGAAGAGACCCGGTTGCAAGCATTTTTTGGGGGCCCCCAAACTGTCAAACGATAAAAATACACGAATGAGTTATTGCACATTTATATACAGAACGTTAAACATAACACACATACATATGCAAACCAAAATCCCTTTGGTAAGATTTTAATGGTGGTGATTATATCGGGTTCAAAGTTCGAAATAGAATTAAGCGGCTTCTATCGTGCTAGTAAAATCTTTGGGTGGTATGTCATCAGTTTTTTAAGCTTGCTGTTAAAAGAGGGTATAACAGGAATGGCTTTTCTTCAAGGGTAGTAATGAGAGTTGTGAGAAACTATGAATCTATCCGCTCTAGAATGCCGATCTATCCGCTCTAGAATCCTCTCTGTAAATGATGTCAATTGCTTTAAATAGTCAATGGAGCTATGATATAAATCAAACAACTTTTTAATGATCCATAATTAAATAAATGCTCTTTCGACGGACATCATATTTAATAGTAAAAAACAAAGTCCACATTGAAAGGGAGTGGGAGAAACACATAGCTTATGCTAAAGCTTTTCTTACCAATTTAACATAGAATCAACAATTTTATTTTTCTTCCCAAATTAATTAAAATACTAGCGGGGGTATGCAACCAGTGTTTTTCAGGGAATCAATCGAAGCATTGACTTAACAGCTTAATAGATGGTCACTCAACTTAAAATATGGGCGTCGAATTTTTTTTTTAATTTTGATTAGATTTTCAGATTTTGCGAAAATCCTTTCAAGCTGCGTAAATCTTTGTTAGCGCATCAGGTAATAACGACTAAAGCCAATGAAATGATATTAGGTGAAATGATGGGTGGTCACTGAACTTAAACTATAGGGGTCGAATTAAAAAAAAAATTTAATTAGATTTTGAGATTTTGCAAAAATCGTTTTAAAATGTGGAAATTTTTGTTCTAGCATCCCGAAATAAAGACTACAGAGAATGAAAGGAAGTTTGGTGACATGATAGGTGGTGACTCAAGTTAAACTATGCGCGTCGATTTAAAAAAAAATTAAATTGAGTTCTCGATTTTGCGATCTTTCAAAATTGTTTGTGCATCATATAATAATGGCAGGTAGTCACTCAGTTTAATTGTAGGTGTTGAAATCAAAAATAATTACAATAAACTCGGCTGTTCGAGCCTCGTCAGGGGGCGACCCCCCTGAACCCCCCTAATTTTTTAGTTTCATTATTGCCATATTAAAACGATATTAATTGCCTATGTCATTTTATCTCTCATCTTTCGTGTATTTCGCCTCGTAACCCTATGTTGGAGTTTTTATGATTGTAACCAATTTATAGAAAAATACATGTGACGCATATTCTACAGCTTACGAAATATTGTAACACTAGATTAAAGCTGTTGTGAACTAATAGTATTTAAATTTATGAAAAAAATACATGTGATGCATATTCTACAGCTTACGAAATATTGTAACAATAGATTAAAGCTGTTGTGAACCAATAGTATTTAAATATTTGTAAACTTATGTCGCATTTTTGGGACACATTTTTCATACAATTGTCAATAAAGGGGGTGAGAGATAAAATGACATAGTCATTAATAATTAGATTCTGAGAATTTGCGAAAATCGTTTAAAAATGTGTAAATATTTGATGCGCATCACGTATTCAGGACTAAACCGTATGAAATGCAATCTGCTGACATGACAGGTGGTCATTTAACTTAAACTATAGGTGTCGGATTTAAAAAAAAATTTTGATCAGAGATTTTCCAAAAAATTAATCAAAATGTGAAAAAAATTACGTATAAATCACTGAAGCGAATGAAATAAAATTTAGTAGCGTTACAAGTGGTCATTTAAACTATGGGCGTCAAAGTTATTTATAAGTTTTTATAGAATTTGTGATAATGTGAAAACTCAGTACATGTTTGTTCCATTCCTGAAAAATGGTAATGGAATCGGTTGAAATTCGGATTTATGTTAGATGTAAGTTAATTCAAATTCTAAATGCCAAAATTGTTTTAAATATTTCATAGATTTTGGGATTTTGAGAATAGTCGTATAAATGTTTGTTCTCGCATCCCTTAAAAATGGATTAAGAGAGTACAATGAAATTTAGCAGGAATCTTTTTAAAATATACAGAAGTTATAATTTTGCTCTGTATACTATTGCCAATATACTAATTCCGTTCTTTCTACACTTAATGCAGCCAAAAATTCAGGTTTTTTTTTAAAATTTGTATTACGTACTAACCGGCCAAGAGTACTTCAGCCAGTGATAAGCTAATTTCTTTACAGTTATGTCTACTGCGCTGCCAGCATATAGATGATATGTCACATTATGAATTTTTATACAATGAGAAATTGGGAAAGCTTTCTAGAGGTTAAAATTATCGAAAAATCGGGAAAAAAATCGTGGAACGATTGAGTCTTCAAAATTTTAAAGTTTACTATGGAATATTTATTCTATGTCGTTTTACATATATGTGCTAAATTTCAAGCCGATCGGTTGAATGGTGTGGAAGAAGTTACCGGATAAACAAACAAACTTTTACATTTATGTAATATATTTCTAAATTAAAATATAATGAACAAATGAAAGTATTTAAATTATTTCCTAGATATTTTTAAAATGATGTGGGGCAACATGTGTTTTTTCGTATGACAAAGATTTTTTCTATTATGTTTTTACACATGGTCATAATTAATTCACTTTCAAAAATAAAGGGATGGTTATGAGCCTGAATTTTAAAACATTTCACAATTGGAAAAAATAAAAACACGTTCGAAGCTGTTACATACCATTACAATACATTTTTTAATACGAATTAGTTTGCCTGAACAGATTTCCTCTTTGAGTCAAATAACTTTGCACATCGAGTCATAAAATCTGTTTATATGCTGTTGGTTTTAGAATTGTTACCAAGGACTGACTATAACATTTTTTGTGTCCAGGACAATTTTCAAATTTTATGCCTATTCCTGAATATGTGCCCACGGTGCGGGCTCCAAGTGCACGTGCCATAATCAAGGCCTGATTGCTACCGCCTTGAAAATACTTGAAGTTAACTATGAAAGAAACCTATCATGAAAAGTTCATTATAAGATTCATGCCTAATACTTTTGAAGCAACTTTATAATATTAAAAGAAAAAAATGTTGGAACCATATTTGCTCAGTAGTAGTCCAAAAGTTACCTCAATCTACTAATAAAATAAAGAGCAAAATTCGCTGGATTTTAATTTTTCTTGGTCAATTTAGACATTTTTTTCAGAAAACTGAATTGAATGGCACATTATTCAGAATCGTAGTTCCAAGAGAAAATAGCTCATTTCAATTGCACATTGGAAATACACTTCTCTGTTGCAACGTCATTCTCAGCAAACGTTAGAGTTTTTAAAGTACAACTGATGTAGCGCTGCTTTTAAAAATGGTCCAAAAGTCCTCTGCGACTTTTTGAACGGTTTAGGGTCGTTATTTAACAGGTGTTTTATGGATGTCATCGTTGGGATTGATGGTGAGCTTATTCAAAACGCTATACTTTTGTCGTTTCACATAATGCGAAGAGATACACAATCAAAGTGAGGGAACTATACTGGTCATGAAGTTTTTCATATTGTTGTCTATTCATTCAATCAGATTTCACGTTATCGGCTTATGTAGTTTCGATATCTGACTCACCGTTGTCAATAGAACGATCAAGAAAAAAAATTCATACGTTCATGGTGAGTAAACTGACTACTGAAATAGGCCAACCTTGACGACTAGAACCACTAAACATCGAGTCTTACAAATATCAACTTACCATCAGTTAGTTCATAGTGACAGTGATCTGAGTTAATGTCTACCAAGCTCTTGCAGGTCAGAATCGGGGTGACATAATAAGTATTCATTAAATCTCCAAATGAGCCATCCAACTCTTGATTTCTCAGAATTTCCTCCAGAGCTTTAATTTCATCGAAATGATCGGGATCTTTGTCAAGTCCAGTTGAAAGCAAAGCCTACGTGGCAAAAAATCATAAGGAAATTGCGGTAAAAAGCTAATAAAAATGTTCTTGAAATACTAGAGAGTCTCAAGGAAAGAAAAACAAGTAAAAATAAAAGTCGTACAAAGAATTATTCGGTGATTTAATTAATAAAATAAAACTTTCCCTATAGGTGTAATAGACAATGAAATAAATTTTCGACAAACTAGCGATTGACCCCTTGCGTACCATGACGAATATGCGTACGTCATGAAACTCTCGCGACCTAAAACCTCGATGTACATGTGTACGTCATTATTGTATTTTAGCACACTCGGTGTAATTGATGCAATGTTATTACACTATCCCTGAAAATTTTGTTGTGGTAACGTGAGCTGTATCATATGTTGATTTATCTGTTCTCTTTTGTCCACTAGATGGTGACAGTTGTCTATCAAAATCACAAGGAATTTACTGGTTTTGAGTGTATTTAATGCTGAAGTTATCGTGGTACGCAAGATTGATTTGAACAGGGATCAATTGTTGAATTATAAAGCATGAGAATGCAAAGGCTATTTACTAGCAAAGAATTTCCATGTAAGTGAAATTTGTCAAACTATTAAAGTTTACTTTCCGTCTATTGATTTAGCTCTTAGTGACTGTTTCCCACGGACATCGGTTATTAGTATGGAAAAAAAATCTATGAGTTTAAAGATTTTGCTATAAACTTTCATTTAAAAAATTGGTTTGTGTGTTGCATACAAGTCACTTGCTACTTTTCCTCTTCTTAAAATTGTCTAATGGATACTTTGCTGCTCATATCATACCTGCATGACGAGGGCTGTCGTTTGTAGGTTTTCCACGCTCCCGTTTCTGTAATGGTGTTGCATCAGTTCCCGCGACAACTTCCCCGATGTTTCCTGGTCCATTCCACACGTATTTTATAGCAAGAAAAATCGTTAATTCAATTTTACTGTACTATGCGTCGTTCATATCCGATAATTCCCAAGCTTTCGTCTCAAAAATGAGTGCCATTTGCATCCACTTACCTGTGTAAAGTTGGATTTTCAACTCTTTTTCAGATTAAGACAAAAGCCAGGAATAAATTAGATGTTTAGATATCGAAGATGACATGCAGTTGGCTCTGACCAATAATCATCCAAGAATAGTAAAACTTGTCAGTCAAATGCAACCTTAATCATCCCATTAGTAATTCATACGTTTTAAAAATATATCATTTTAAATCAAAAGGTATATTTTTTCATTATTAATTTTTTTCCTTGATCAAAAATGGCGGATGGGAGAGCGGTGGGGGAGAAGGGGAGAATCGCGAACAATTTTGAAAAATCTAAAAGGGGTGGCGATTAAAAAGGTTGGGAACCACTGGTCTAATAGATACTTTGCTGCTCATATCATACCTGCATGACGAGGGCTGTCGTTTGTAGGTTTTCCACGCTCCCGTTTCTGTATTGAAGTTGCATTAGTTCCCGCGACAACTTCCGTAATGTGTCCTGGTCCACTTCGTTTCCTGGAGTCTTGCCAGCGCAAGATAAAGCCATAATAACGAGAGCTTGGGTGTCTAAAATTGTACAAGATATAGGAGAGGTAAAAGTATCGTTATGAATATTGAGCAAAAAATTGAAAAGAAGTATTATAAGGGTCAGTCAAACGAAAAAGATGGAAAAAGTAAATAAACTATTAATTATTCAAAAGTAATCCCTCTGTGTGTAACTTTTAATACATTTAACTCACTTTGAGACAAAAACTGTCAATGTCTTCTCTTGCCTTTTGGAAAAGTGTTTAAAATGAACAATGGAAAAGTGTTTACTCTTGCCTTTGAAGCCATAATTGTACCCAAGTGTGTACCTCTTCGTCCAAAGCAAGTAGACGAGTGTCTTTCTCGAGGGCTCTAAAAATACGGAAATTGGAAGATTTTGACTGTATAAAGCGAGCACAGCGAAATTTATGCAGGACCAAAGACAGGACCGACAGGGTCTTTACTCGAAACAGAATAATAGCCGTCCTTCAACATTCCTGGCCGTTTGGACACGACGGTGTCTGTTTGCTTCCGTCGAAGAGGTGCACTCTTGGGTGCCATTATGGTACCATAGCCAACCACAAGCGTTTCTCTATGAAGACACAAATCGTTTTGTCTCACAGTGGGTTAAATATTTGAAAACTGAAATACGGAAATAGGGAGAGATTTTGACTGCATAATGGCTTCTTTGTAACTTGTTGTAACTACAGCAATTACTTTTGAAATAATTAAAAGTTTATTTACTTTTTCCTATCTGTCTCGTTTCCATTTGACTGATCCTTATAGAATGTTGAACAATTTTTTTTTTTTTGCTTGGTTGCAGAAATATTTCATTAGTTTATCACAAAAATCTCATAACTATTTGAAATTTCAAGGATCATACTTCATACTGAATCACTCAGACTCGCTAACAAATGATTATTTGTGAAACCAAATTAGAAAATTGAATTATGCTAGAATGTTTTTGTGAATGTGTTCGAAAGTGTTATCTTTAATTCTTAAACGTCGCTGAACTAGTCACGTGGCCAGAAAAGAATAGAGGGGAGATTTAAAATGAAACAGGAAAACTTCCTCGTAAGAACGCTTTAGTTTTTAAAGATTTTGTTTAGTAGAACTTAAATTTTGGGTGAGAAACCAGCCCTCCCTACTGTTTTGCTATACACGTTCCACTTTGAAAATAATGCGTTACCGCTATGTAAAATTGGAAATCTTTTATTTGAAGAATTACAAAATTTTAAATGCAATTCCAAAATAATGATTTCCAAGAAACCTGCTCATCCAAAATCAGGGGA
Source organism: Cheiracanthium punctorium (assembly GCA_038373885.1). Lineage (NCBI taxonomy): Eukaryota > Metazoa > Arthropoda > Arachnida > Araneae > Cheiracanthiidae > Cheiracanthium > Cheiracanthium punctorium. Next base: position 18,199 of record JAWZYV010009895.1, on the reverse strand, counting down.
GTTATTAATATATTTATAATTAATTGACTTTTGATATAGTAATTTTAATAATTAAAGAAGCAGTGCATCCCGACCAAACATCTATTATAACTGACTAATATTATAGCAACCATAAAAACATGTCTATAGACAGTAGCCCTTTGTTACATCACGGTTGTCGGGGAGACAAGAAAAATGTGGGCTATATCAGGGGGGTTGATATACCTAGCAGATGGAAGGGTAGTTGTGATATGATGAAATTTATGAACACATGCACTTAGAATACAATAAAACTAATAGTACAAATACTGAGTACTATAATAAAAGATAATAATTTGAACATAAATATAAGTTTAATTCCCCTTTTTAAATTTTTGTACAAATGCACATGTCATTTCCTGCTGAAGAAACGATCCAGTCACCTGATTTGATTTTCCTCTCATTACTTGATTACTACTTGCGGTTCAGCAAGTAATGATCAGTCAGCAAAAAGTAATTGGTTGTATCGAATCTCACTTATGTGATTGAAGTTGTATTTTTCAGATGTGGTGTATGTGCTTTCTCATGTAAAGTAACGAACCACAAGAGTACAAAATAAATAAATAAAATTGGAAAGAAAAAGAGCGATATATCCGAGTGCGCGATATATCGAGGGGATATAACGAGGTGGTAGGGAGTAGTCTATTAATATTTAAGATTTTTTATTGCCTTTTTAAAAAGCTATTCATTTCGCTTAGAGGACATAATCTCATGCGTTTCAGTCCCTTACACATTATTTTTAAAAGAAGTTTTAAGTGTTGTCAAAGGAAAATTTTTAACAAGACAAAGGAAAAATATTCATTATTATGCCCTTTATTAATCAATTTAATTATCTTGGAGGACATTGTTCTGAGGCTTTTAAAATCAGTTTTGACTGTTACTATTATAATTTTCTCTAAATATTAGTCATATTATTAGATTATCCTTAAAATAGAGTTTTTAATTATACAATGTAAAAGAAAAATGTCTGTGAAAATATGAAAAATATGTTGGGAAATGTGACGCCCAGGACTATTTTTATTTCTTTGCGGAATGGTATTCTGGTAAATTTTAGAAGAAATACTATTCCATCGAGGAGTTGACCATTTATTTCTGGAAATATCCTACATTCAAATATAAATGGAGAATTTCCATAAACTTTCTCTGAAAGTTTTCAGTAAATATGCAGTTCTTTTTAAGTCTCTAAAGATTACAAATTTGTAATATACTAGCGCCTTTTAACAATTACATTTTTTTTTATCTGTCCTAAAAGTGTTTTCATTTTACTTTTCTTGATTGAAGTATATTATACAGCTGCATCAGTGTGTAATTTAAAATAAACTTAATATAATGCAAAAAAGGTCCCAAAAATGGGCTGTAAATTGTATTAAATATTTTTAGTGTATCACTTTTTACAGTTTCGCTGTAAATATCTGCATAATTGCCAACTTTTCCGATTTTATCAGCGAATTTTCCACCACTAACTTTTACTTATCAATTTAAGTTTAAAATAGGTCCACATTTTTAATGCAAAATAATATTTTTAAAAAATTGTGGTGGAAAATCTTCCGATAAAATCGGAAGGATTGGCAGCTATGTATCTGCACAGGCAGTAGAAATATAGAAAAAACTCTTACCATGTGATTTTACTGGGAGTCTAAGAGTTAAAATACGAAATAATTTTTATATGGTTTAACATCTATATTTTGATCGAAAATTCCACAGTTAAACAACGGAAATTTTGTTTCGTAGCTTCAACAGTTGATAATTTATTGACTTTGTAATTTTGCAGTAATGGGTATTTTAGTTCAAAGCCTATTAAGAGAGGCGAGTTAGCACGTGAGCAGAAATCAATCACATTTATGTGAGGCTCGAGTGTCAAGCATTACTTTTATTGGGATGTGCCCACAAGTGAATATATATACCTTATATGTTAGTAATGAAAATTACCAACGGAGCACAACAAATTTAGTGTACAGAAGTACATTAATCCCCCCTATAACACGGTAGATTTGTTCCGCGTTATAGGAAAACGCGTTGTAGGAGTATTCTCGTATAACACGCTCTGTGACCCCGTATAACACGTTATGTACAAATTATTCAAGTAAATCGAATATTAAGGAAAAACTAAATATGTTCGAAATATGTGCATCTTATTAAAATCAAACTAATAACATTTTAAATAAAACACTTACACATATATAACTAAAAAGCAGTTAATTTTTTAAAAAATTGCATAATTCCAAAAATAGTTATGTTACATGTTTATTCGCTGTCGGAGCTATCTGAAATAACGTTCCGCCGACATCTATTTTTAATAAAATGTTTAAATATTTCACAATTTGAAGCTTTTTTATTCTCTTTACTTAAGAGCATATCTTCTTTTTCGTCTATATTAATTGAAATTTCACTATCTAATGATTCTTCGCTTTCTATTTTATGTTTTTTCTGAATTTTTACATATGGTGCAAGACAGTATTGAAGATTTATTTTAAATTGACTAGATCGTTCCGCTGAAGAATCACAATTTGTAACAAGTATGTACTATAACGTGGGAAATCCCGCGTTATATGGGGAAAACACGTGTTATACGAGTGACATGAAATCGCGTAATATGAAAACGCGTTATAAGAGTACCGTGTAATAGGGGGGATTACTGTATAGCTTATTTTGTGCTCTATCATATTGTTTATATGAAATTGAAAAATGTTTTTGACGGGAGCTCTAAATTGACAAAATTGCCAGTGTTCCAAGTTGTGCACCACCTCTTTTCAGCTTGTCTCGCTATAAATGGTACTTTCGTGTTACTAACAAGTGAGTTTGAAAACTTTCTTCAAAGTCACTCTCTAATGTTTGAAAAAATAGTTTAACCTTCAAATTTAGACTACACCTGAGAGTAAATTTAAATTGCATTTAATACCTTTTTACAAATAAAAGGCGTATAAAAAAGTATATAGAGCAATATTCACATTTCCTTTCAAAACGGATAGAGCAAATTTATTAAAAAGTGCACTCTCTGTTGAGAACAAAAGGCAGATTTTCCGACATCCTACTAGACAAGCTGCAAGACTTATTTTTTCCTTTCAATAAAGGGAAGTGCTCATGAACAGGAAAGCAAAAAGGACAGGGCGCTCAGTACTAAGAAAAAAAAAGGGAAGGATGCATCAGCCTTAATAAAAATGGGCGCCCTTTGAAAATTACGAAACGTGAACCCTAGGGTGCAGTGAAAAAAAAAAGATTTTTCTAAATTTTATTATCCAATAGCGACCAAAAGTTGTCTTTTGCAGTCAATAAAAAAATACAGAATTTCGAAATTTTTGAAATATATCTTGAGGGTCCACTATTGCTCCAAAATGTCACAAAAATTCGAAAATTTATGTATTTTAATATTATTTATAAGATAAAAAGGAATATGCTTTTTCTAATATCCAACTGTGAAAAGAATTTGGGTCAATTACTTTTTAAAGGATGTGCAAAATTTTAGAATTGTCAGAAAATACCTTAGAGGTCCACTTCTGCAAGCAGAGAAGTACAAAAAAAAAGGGGGTGTGATCACTTTTCATTTCAAATAATTGTTTACCTTTAAATGGTTTTAATTGTCCGAATTACAACCAAGTTTACTTAAATAAACTATTAAACACTTGACAAAGTACATGTAAAAAGAGAAAAAAATGTGAAAGTTTAACTTTTTTTTTATAAAGGTGCAATTTTTTGTTTATCTGAAATTAACTAACTGCCATCCTTTGAATGTTCTCCGTAGACTGCGGCTACTGTTTCCGTAGCTAATTCAGCAAATCTCACTGTAGCTTGAGAGTGGCATGGTTGTTTGAATGTCGAAAAATCGTGATTCTTATTCCATTCCAGGGATTTCTCTCAGTTCATCCTTCATAATTCCTGAAATAAGCGGTGTTGCAGTAACTTGAAGGCATATCCAATCAATCAGATAAATGTAATTTTGCGCCTTGAAATTCAGCTTTGGAACACTGAAATTCCATAAACTTTGGATTTCATGTTGCTCTCGAGCTTTCAAAATTCTACGTACTGCCAACTCTTGGATGTGTTTTCTTTTATCTTACAGCATAGGCAAAAGAATATTTTCAGGGTGGACGAATGTCCCATTTCGCTGAATGGCAGGATTTACCACTAGTTATTCGCTACGGTATCAGGACAGCTTGATCATAAATGGATAGCTCCATCCTTGCACAATGGAGATGCTTTTATCATAAACCAAACTAGACATTAGACCCTGACAATATAGGATGTTAATAGTATTTCAGAGATCTGTTTGTTTCCTGGGTTTGTCGTTCTGAAGTCTAATATGTATAGAAAGTTCTAGTAAGGAGTCCACTTGTCAGGATGGAACACGAACTTTCCTTAATTGCTTAGAACTTCGTCCAACAATTAGCTGTACAAAAGCTCAATCAGTCAGTATAACGTGCGCAAATGCTGTATTTCCCACACAAAATAAAACACTTCTACTGGCAAAAATTCAGTGGAAATATACGATGGATTTCGTAAATAGTCCCTCAAGACTCAGCAATGAAGAATTTAGACACAGCACTTAAAAACAAAGCTTCAAAAAGGCAAGCGAAAATACCGCTTCTATAGCACAATGGAATTCACAGTGTAATACAGTGAAAACACTCCACCCTGTCTGCCTATTTATACCCTCCGACGTACTTTCTAGAAAAATCGGGATTTTTAGAAAGACCCAGGACACACACACACACACACAATCTCGTTTTAATTACGTCATAGAAGAGAAATAGAGTAATACTCGTTTTAATTACGTCATAGAAGAGAAATAGAGTAATACTAGGCTATTATATGATGTCAATGCAGAAAATCTATCTTTACAAGCCCATTGGGAAAATAGCGCCAAATGACAAAAATGTCGTCACGCTTGATGACTTTTGGCGAAATATCGCCAAATTCGGAGCCAGTAATAAGTCCCCAAAAGTAAAGTTAGCGAAGGTCTAGGACCAATATTTCTCGAGATTTCTAGAAACACTATACTAATCAATGGGAAAACCAAAACTCCACATCTCCGGTTCTAATTCACCGATTTTGATGCAACAAAATGCAAAAGTTACCTATTAGACGCGTAGAATACGAATTTTAAACTATTTTTAACAGCCAGGAGGCAGAACAGACCGAAAATTCGTAACAATAGTATAATGAGATTCAATGAAAGATTTGGTTTAGCAACATATAAGCGCAAGATTTGGTTAGCCTGTTTGTTGTTAAGCACATCGAGTGGGACAACTTCCTATGATTTCTGCCAGCTAAATTTTCAGAGCAGTCCCTGGCAGTAACAGCCTGTAACAGAGTGACTAACAGCAAGAGAAGTGCTTAAACTTTTAGATCATTCACTTCTGATCAGTGCTTAAACTTTTAGAAGAAACCTCTCATATTTCTGACTGGATATCCAAGATCTAATTTTTCCGCATCATTATAATAGTTTCGGTCCTATCAATATTGCCAATAATCAATTCTCGTTCGCCACGCTCATAATACAGAAAATCCTATTCTTTTACGGGAACCTTATGGAAACGTCCACATTTTCAGTCAGCAATATCAAGCAACTTTTTATACTCAGCTGAAAAACTTGACTTTTTGCAGGAAAGTCTTGCTCTGTTTTCTGTTACCGCAAAATGACCTAATCATTTGAAGAATTATTTCTCTAGAAACACGTGGAACTGAGGCATGACTCCAAATTAACTCTAATCTGTCTGCCATAATTGCAGAAATTTCGCTGATTGTAGCTTTCTTAGAATTCTTTACAAGTTTCAAGTTATTCTGTGCAAACAAATAAAACGGCATAATTTCTTTATATGGGTAAAATATAATCACTCAAATGGTTTGATTTCAAAAGTCGGGTCTTCAACATCACTTCTAGTTTTCATGCTCAAATTCAGGGGCGTAGCCAGGGGGGGGGGATATCGGGATATATCCCCCCCCCCGAAAAATTTTCCAGGCGCATATCCCCCCCCCCGAAAAATTAGCCTAGCTACGCGCCTGCTCAAATTTATACTAAAATGCAAAATCAAAGTAAGAATAAAGCGCTCTGTTACCTTCTAAAAAAAATTCACTCTTTTTTCTTGTTTTTTGTTCGCTGCAGTAGACCCTCAAAATCTTTTTTGACTATTCTAAAATTTTGTACGGTCATTGAATAGCATTTAACCCAACTATTTTTTGTTACTCGATATTAAAAATAATTTATTAAATATACATTACATAAATAATATTGAAATACTCAATTTTCGAATTTTTGTTCACATTTTGGTGCAACAGTAAACTTTCAAGATATATTGCAAAAATTTTGAAATTCAGTACTTTTCTTTCTGAATACTAAACACAACTTTTGGTCACTATTGAATTTTGAAATTAAAAAAAAAAAAACTTTTTTCACTGCACTCTAGCGAACACTCCTATAGAGCTTGAGACCTTCTCTAATTTATCCGATTTTCACGTTTTACATACACAACAGTGTAAACTTAGACCCACAAGCTCAATTTTGTTCATAAACTTCACATTTATGTTTAGGATATGTTTTAAATAAATTATTAAAAATATGTTTATTTTATGCGTTAACAGTTCTAACTGACTGTGCTAACTTTCCGTTTGAGTTATGCATTACTTGTTTTTATGCTAATTTCCAGAAAATATTTTGATATTTATAGGTCTGTATTAAACGTACCAGAATCGTGTTCTCGTTTATAAGTCCCCTTCGAAAAAAGTTAGTATTGATTTGATAATTACCATGAAACTTGCCGATGAAGTGTTCATTTATTGCAGATTGTACCATGTTCTGTGTAAAGAGCAACAAAATTCATAAATACCTGTCCAAATTGGCCGGCGTTTGTTATGGAAGGTATCTATCAGTTTCATCTTCTCATACTCCATAATCGGGTATCCAGCATTGCAGAGGGCTAAGAGCACATAAGGATTAGTATAATTATGTTCTTCGATTCGGCTTTCCAACTCTTGAACTAAATCGAATCCATAGAATTTCCTTGGATCCAAGCATATAACCAGAAATGCGTTCACATAAGAAGCTAAATCAGCCGTCGGGACATCCTGAAGTTTCATGCTGAAAACGAGGGAAAGAGTACTTCATTATTATTATTAAGAGCCGTTGCAAAAGCAAATCGGGCAGGTCAATAGAAAAAAGTTCCCATCAATATCTTAGAATTTCATGATTTTCTTTTATTGTGTTGCCTCACCCAAGGAAAGAACAAATGTGAAATATTTTTGATTTACCTCTTTTACTTTTGGAGTTATGGGGGTCAAAGTACCCCAGAATGAGCAGCGTCCAATTAATTTAGGGTCATTTTTGCCACTTTATTGTCTCGACTGTGACTGGCTCAAAGGTGCTTCAGAGAATTTTTTCATTTTATACTATGAAATGAAATATTCATTTTATACTAGATGTTAATATACCTTGTAAATTAACATCTCAAATTGAAAATTCATTCGAAAATTGCCAGAGCCCCAAATTAGGGCCCCCCAAAATACCCCCAATTTCATAAAAAATACAGTTTTAAGAATGCTTTAAATCTTGGCTCTGACGTGATACAGAAAAAATTTTTGCACAGTGCAGTTATATATCTTCATATAAAGTGAATCCAATGCTAAAAATTTTTGAGGGCCCAGGGCCCCCCGGTACGGGGCCCCAAACATGGTCCTAGGCGCCAATTTACGCAATTTCGAAGCATTGGTACAGCTGAAGCCGACTTCCCACAGGAGAACTATTGACATGGAGATGTAGTGTCAACATAGTAGTTTGATATTATGAAAAAACATTTCTTGAAGGTACAACTGTTTCCAAGAAAAATCCCAAAAATTACCTCCCTATTTGGGACATTCCACTGGCACGCATGGGGGCATTTCGGCGTTATTTTTAGAAGTTTAATCGACAGTAGAAATATTTAAATTTAACTAATTCTTCATATATCTCAAATATATCCTCCATATATCACAAATAGTTAATTTACAGGGGCACTCATAAGAATTGCATTACTCTGAATGGGGATCTCTGCAACTAGTGAACCGATTCGAAAATTTTTTCACTGATAGAAAGATACACTATTACTGAGTATTACAAGCTACCTTTCAGCATACAGCATAACTAGTTCTTTTACAGGATCACTCAAAAGTATTCCAGCAGATGACGCTATATGGACATCTCTGTAACTACTGAACCGATTCTAAAGATCTTTTCACTGAAAGCTACACTATTCCTGAGTAACATAGCCTAAAATTCATGCATGTAGCATAATTTACAGGAACACTCAAAATGATTCGTAAACATTGTAGCAACTGTCTCCATTCGCCACTCACATTTATTCAAATTTTATTAAACTCCATTAAAATTTTTGAACAGTGCAGTTATATATCTTCATATAAAGTGAATCCAATGTTAAATATTTTTGAAAGCCCCCAGCTCTGCGGCCTTTACCTTCCAGTCATTTTAAGAGGCATCGCAAGAGCAAAACAGGTAAAAAAAAAGAAGAAAGTTTTAATCACCATCTCAGAATCTCATGAATTTTTTTTCTTGTGTTGCCTTACCCAAGGAAAGAACACATCTGAAATATTTTTGATTTAGCTCTTTTAGTTTTGGAGTTTTGGGGGGTCAAAGTACCCCAGAGGAGTGACGAATTTAGGGCCATTTTTGTCACTTTACCCTCTCGACTGTGATTTGCTCTGAGATGCTTCAGAGAATTTTTTTTTAATCTGACAATATACCTTGAGTATTAACATCTAAAACTGGAAATTCATTTGAAAATAGGCAGAGCCCCCAAATAGCCCCCCCCCCTTAAATATCCCCGATTTCATAAAAAATACAGCTTTAAAGAATGCTTTAAATATTGGCTCTGACGTGATACAGAAAAAATAAAAATTCTCGTTCCCCCAAACAAGGTCCTTAGCGCTAATTTATGCAATTTCGAAGCATAGGTACAGTTGGCTCTGACTTCGCACATGAGAGCTATTGGCAAGGAGTTGTAGTTTCAACATAGTAGTTTCATATTATGAAAAGATATATTTTTTTATTACTGTGTTAAATTTTTCTTGAAAACGGTGATGCTTTAAAAAAAATACCGCGGGGGGGGGGCCCTGGGGGCATTCAAAAATTTTTAACATTGGAGTCACTTTATATGAAGATGTATAATTGCACTGTTCAAAAATTTGAATGGAGTTTAATAAAATTTGAATAAATTTGAGTGGCGAATGGAGACAGTTGCTACAATGTTTACGAATTATTTTGAGTGTTCCTGTAAATTATGCTACATGCATGAATTTTAGGCTATGTTGCTCAGGAATAGTGTAGCTTTCAGTGAAAAGATCTTTTGAATTGGTTCAGTAGTTACAGAGATGTCCACATAGCGTCATGTGCTGGAATTCCTTTGAGTGTCCCTGTAAAAGAACTAGTTATGCAAAATGCTGAAAGGTAGCTTGTAATACTCAGGAATAGTCTAGCTTTCTATCAGTGAAAAAATTTTTCGAATCGGTTCACTAGTTGCAGATTTCTCCATTCAGCGTAATGCAATTCTTATGAGTGCCCCTGTAAAATAACTATTCGTGATATATGGAGGATATATTTGAGATATATGAAGAATTAGTTAAATTTAAATATTTCTACTGTCGATTAAACTTCTAAAAATAACGCCGAAATGCCCCCATGCGTGCCAGTGGAATGCCCCAAATAGGGAGGTAATTTTTGGGATTTTTCTTGGAAACAGTTGTACCTTCAAGAAATGTTTTTTCATAATATCAAACTACTATGTTGACACTACATCTCCATGTTAATAGTTCTCCTGTGGGAAGTCGGCTTCAGCTGTACCAATGCTTCGAAATTGCGTAAATTAGCGCCTAGGACCATGTTTGGGGCTCCGTACTGGGGGGCCCTGGGGGCCTTCAAAAATTTTTAGCATTGGATTCACTTTATATGAAGATATATAACTGCACTGTGCAAAATTTTTTTTCTGTATCACGTCAGAGCCAAGATTTAAAGCATTCTTAAAACTGTATTTTTTATGAAATTGGGGGTATTTTGGGGGGCCCTAATTTGGGGCTCTGACAATTTTCGAATGAATTTTCAATTTGAGATGTTAATATACAAGGTATATTATAGGTTGAAATGAAAAAATTCTCTGAAGCACCTCTGAGCCAGTCACAGTTGAGACGAATAAAGTGACAAAAATGGGCCTAAATTAATTCGACGTTGCTCCTCTGGGGTACTTTGACCCCCCATAACTCCAAAACTAAAAGAGATAAATCAAAACTATTTCAGATTTGTTCTTTCCTTGGGTAAGGCAACACAAGAAAAGAAAATCAGGAAATTCTGAGAATGTGATGGGAACGCCCTGCCCGATTTGCCCCTGCAATGCCTCTTAAATGATCTAAGAAAGGTTGAAGTTAATAATTTGTCTTCCCAAAGACTTTTTTCAAGCTTCACGTCTTTGTGAAAATTTCACTTGCGATTAGAGGTCTGCGCCGCGCGGAAATCCGCGGCGGCGACGTAAAGACCTCAGAAACCCGGCGGCGGCGGCGCGCCGCGGCGTGAGAATATTTTTGAAAAAGAGCATAATGAAAATGGGTGTATGCGTACAGACACACACAAATATGTATAAATTGGAGCTAAAATGAGATCGTTTAAGACTAGAATGAAGACTAGAGTTATTATGAAAACTAGTCTTGAGTATGAGCCGACCGGATTGTATGGTTTGTAAAGCATCGTACTACGGTTTCGGGTTCAACTGCCGGCGGTCGAGGTTCGATCCCCGACTGGGCGAGGTTGCCGTTTGTCCGTCCCTTCATACACGCTTAAACCAAACGAGCGAAATTCAATCAGTCGGAGTGATTTTTGAGCCAGTTTTTAAAAGTGAGCGTCTCTTTTAGGAGCCTTTTTCGATCACAAGAGCGGAGCGGAATATAACAATAAGCGAGGACGAAAATTCTCGGAAAAAAGAGAAAGCGAGGAGAGGAGTTCTCAGAAAAACGAGTACTTAAAGAGCACTTTCGCGGAATCTTTCAAAAACTGTCTTCGAAACCTTCTCGGTAGGTTTCCATGGAAACGGATCGGTCCGCAATGTATCGTTTTTTTTTTTGTTTTTTTTTTTTTTGCTCTTTGGGTTTAAGCGTGTAGGGGGCGACGTTGGTCCACCTAGTAGGTGCCCCCATAATAAAGTGGGCAACAATTCCGGCCCGTTTTGGCTAAAGCCTTCCAAGGCAGTGGCCGGCCACTGGAAACAAAAAAATAAAAGTCTTGAGTATGATGTTGTGCGATTACGGCCAATTAGCTGCACTTGGGCTCTCGGCCGAGAGGTGGGGTGTAGAGATCACTATTGTGTTCTGGCTCGGGCGGGCTCGATTATATTTGTCTTTAATTTGCACAAACGGCAAACTTTATGATATTCTATCAATGAAGTAATTGTCTTTTATTTATCTATTAGCTGAAATTTCGCGCTCGAGTTTAAATAATATCACTTTTGCGGGCTCGAATTAAGTCCTCGGGCTCGGGCTTTGAAAAATGAGCTCGAACAAATCTCTAGAGGAGTGCCCTTCCGTAGGGGTCTTTCTAAGGGGTCCTAACCCGTATCGACGCTAAGTTTCGAAAGAAACCACGGAAAACTAAGAACGATTAAGTCGACGGAAGCGACCTGGTTTTGAACTAGGCCCCTTCCTTCTCCCAGTTCACAGCGCTATGCGCTCGGCCACTGTTGGGCTCCAGAGTATGAGCTTGCCGTTAAGGTACATTTTAAAAAAATATTTCTTGTGCAAAACTGAAACAATAGATTTTACGAAAATCGGGTAGGTTTATTGTTTTTATATGCACATTCACAATACATTTAGTTATCAATTTACAAATGATACATTATTTGCTTTAAAGCATTTTTTTTTCTCCATAACCTTCTCATGAACCATTTCAAACCTATAATGTTCTTTTGAGGTATAATGCCATGTTTAAACAGTTTTTAAAGATATCAAATTACGCCATTGACTCATAAAATTTAAGTTGTATCTCTACAAGTTACTAGCGTTAAGAAGTATCCAAACAAAAATAAGCAACTGAAAGTTTAGGTACAGCTTTTTCTAAGTTTTGTAATGGTGTAAAATCAGCGTTCTTCGACGGCCCGCCGGCCTAGACCTCGGCGGCGCGGCGGCGCTGACCTCTACTTGCGATGCACATTGAGATTTTAAAATGCTCTTTCGGTACAGTATACAATAAAAAATAATGCACCTCCTCATTCTGTCAGGTGTTCCATTAATGGCCTTATTCGCGTAACATTTGACGGGCGTGCTAGCACGTGAACATGGGCTACACCAAGAGTTAGTTGAAAAATGCTATTCGCCACGCCAAGCACTAGGATTGGCATCAGATCTGAGTCTGATCAAGCATGGGAAATCTGATCCTCACGTGCCGAATTCGGGGCATTAACATCCAAAAATAGTGCTAACGCCTGCTCTGTGAAGTTTAACTATGGGTTCAGCAAAGTCACATCTTTGCCACATTGATTTACTGCCACTGCTCGCTTTGTACTTTAGTATGGCGAAGAGCGAGATTGAAGATATGGAAAATTTTGAAATTTTGGAATACCCCGAAAGACATATTTGCATTATACATGTTCGTTGTGTTTGTAAACGAACAGTAACGATTTAAAACATTAGCGAACATACCGACTTTGTGAATAGCAGAATACTATTCTCTGAAAATATATATCTAAAAAGATGTTTAGAGTGTAAAATTCAATTTTGATTCATGATTAGATGTACAGAATTTTCCTTTACACGAAATAGATGCGAATTTAAGCAAAATTGTCTAATAATTGTGAAAAGATGCGAAATATAAAGAGTTTGTGAGTAGACACGAATTTATGCAAAAATTTCTTATTTTTGTGAATAAGTGCAATATATAAGTTTTTTTTTTTTCTAAGAAAGAAAATTACATTAAAGAATCTTCCAAACGTAAAGAATCAAATAAGTTTCATATCTGAGCTATGCCCGAAATTAATGAAATCGTTCATCATTTGTGGAACAAATTAGAATGCTTGAAAGCAACTCTTGAATAAGAAAGCCAAGTGATTTGGATCTAAACACAGTGCTAAAGAAAGCATCAGATAAAACTTTTAATAAACTTTCTTTGCACCTGAAATTGAATACAATAAATGAAGCCTATTTTCACATTGGTCAATTATTTTGTCCATCTGTTGCTGCAAGTAAGACTACATTAAATTATATTACTCGGAAGATTTTCAAAAATTCCTTTCTTTAGAGCATTTCCTCAAAATGAACTCACTGCTGGGTACACTCACTTTCATCACCTAATTTTATAATCCATAAACATGAATGGATATCCTCATGTTGCGGACATATTGTGAGCTAATAAATTCTCTTTTCCAACCTTTGCTAAAGTAGCTTTACAGAGAATTTGGAGCCCGACTAATAGCGTAGATGCACAACACTTCTTACGGACAGAAGAACGACTGAATGTATAACAGTCAAATTTTGAAATTAGAACAATGTAGCATTTAATTAACATTGAATATAAATTTTAAGTGTATAAAAAATGTTTTATACGTAAGTTTATGCGAAATTTCGCGAAGTTTCAAAATTTCGTTTTTTTTTTTTTCCTACAAAACTTCTGTTATATATTTGCGAAAATTCCGCACCTCTATTGATGATTTTTATGGAACAAGAAATATCTTTAAGTAGATCAAGATAGAAAATATAACTAATAAATATTTTATGGTTATTATTTAAATGAACATAATAATGCAAAAATGTACAAATAAAGACGTCTGTGAATCCGCTGCACAGAAAGCACTAATCTGAAAAGCAGTAAAATAAAAAACCCTACACGTGCAGCACAATGTATACAGCTACAGCATACGCCAGAAATCAACTGTCCATCAGCTTGGATCTCTTCAGTGTTGCCAAAAGAAAAACATTTATTAATCTGACCAATCATGGACAAGCCAAAAAAAAAAAAAAAAAAAGACTGTGTCAGTTGACGAATTAAACTAACACGTGGGCAAATTTTTTGGAGAATACCATTCATTTTTAATCCGAGCACTAATCCTGTGACTCGTGCTACTTGATTCTCGTGCTGACACCTAGTTGGTGAATGAGGCCGTAAGAGCCCGATTCGTGGTTACGTTTGCGAAGGAAATGAGCGTTTGTTTACATCTAAGTTAAGAAGGAAATGGCTTGCGAGTGAAATACAATTCTGGTGTTAAAAAACACACGGAAAAGGATCTTAATTATGACGGAGATTTCTGAGAACTTTTTACCCCTCGCAACTTTATCTGCGAAAGTACCAAATGACGGTTAGAGAAATAGGCAATCCTGCAATGTGGTTCGTTGACGCATTCGGGATCCTTCGGAATCCTGTTTACGCCACTTCACTTCCATAACATCTGAATTGCACAAAAACCTTCACACGTATCCTCCGTGGGTCTCTCGATTTACGAGTGCTTTCCTTCGCAATTTTTTTCTCGTAAAGCGTAATACATTAATCGGACTCTTAAAAATGATCAGTGATTTTAGGAGTCCAAAAATATTATATTATCCATTTACAGTGGAGTAGCCACAGGGAGGTTAGGGGTTTCCCAACTCCCCATGAGGAATTTTTTGTCTTACAAAATGCATATTCTTCATCTCTTATCACACATACTCGTAAACATAAATATGAGTTGCAGCAGTCGTAATCCCCCCCCCCCCATGAAAAATTTCTGGCTACACCACTGTCCCCTTTTAAAATTTTACAATTAAACTGCAAAAGAAAAAATCTTAAATTTATAATATTTTTGGATTATCAAGCACGAACAATGAAAATAATTTAGATTTTTACTCGTATAAACTGATTCTAATCCATAAAATATTTTTTTCAATTCTTTGTACTCAAAGGAGCATTTGGTGTGCCGTTTCACTGGCATCATATATATTCGTATTTCAGACTAAGAATAAAATTTGCTTTTCAATAGGGTGAAAAAAAGATGTTTAACCCTTTGAGGCACAACCCTTTCCCAATGCTGAAAAACAGGGCAGCCGTTGCCATCACTCGACTTAACTACCAGAAAGATGGCGGACGATCGAAACGTTCATCGCGTGCCACAGATCTAGAGACCCTTTTTTGACGAAAGCTGGCTGTGCGCTGCTGGTAGTTAAGTCGAGCGATGACAACGGCTGCCCTTTTTTCAGCATTGGGCAATCTATCCAGCTGTTCTCCCATTTTTATTTTTCAGCAGATGTCAGTGCTGTTAAAAATAATCGTGACAATTTTTTTACGGGAAATGGCGTGCTAAAAAGTAAAGGATTCTGGTGTCAGGGGCGTAGCCAGAAATTTTTCATGGGGGGGGGTTACGACAACTACAACTCATATATATGTATACGTGTGTGTGATAATGTAGTGAAGAATATACATTTTGTATGGCAAAAAATTTCTCATGGGGGATTATGACCCCCCTACCCCCCCGTTGTCTACGCCCCTGTGGTGTATCTATGTCACCCGCAACTATTTTTATAGAAATCAAATCTATTCTTCATGACTGGCAACCAGGCCCGGCCTTAGAAATTTAGCGGCCCTAGGCAAAGTAGGCGGCCCTGGTCAAAATCAAGATAAGCGGCCCTGTACACATTTTCAAACATTAATGCCTCCATACACACATACGTACATATACATAAATGCATTGATACATGTATAACAGGTTCACTCATTGTGAAAAAATATTCACACACAGTTTGGAAACCTCTGATTTATACAATAATTTTTTTTTTTTTTTTTGCTTATTTGTTTAATTTATCTTGGTTAGGACCAATATAAAATACGGTTCTTGATTCCTTTAGGACACATTAAAATAATGCAAACAAAACATAATTTAAAAAATATGAATAGAAATTATTAAATTTTAATAGTAAAAAAGAAGTGTACATTTCTAAAAATAGCTAATTTACAGTTGATCGTGAATTGGCAAAAAAGATTATTTGCTAGTTTGTTTTTAGGGTTTATATCAATCAATCGTGTTAGTGTAATGGATTAGTGTAATATCAGTCAATGGAAGAATCTTCTGCTGGTTGGTGAAGACTCATTCCCAGAAATAATTCGAACTATTGGCTTTTATATTTACTCAGCTGAAGAATCAAAAACCAAATAATGCATTAAATCTTCTTCGGTATTGTTTAGTGGCATATTTTATAACGGGATTTTTCGGGCCTTTTTATTTGCAAATTCATCAATTAACTCCGTGTAATTGAGTGAACGCGCAATGTCATTTTCAATTGATATTAGAGACAATCCAAGTAACCTTTCTTGAGACATAGTTGATCTTAAGTAAGTTTTAATGAGCTTTAGTTTTGAAAAGCTGCGTTCAGCAGATGCAACAGTCATGGGCATTGTTAATAAAATTCTCAGTATGATGCATAAATTCGGTAAAACTTCATCCAATCCTGTTTCAAGTAAATATTTTAAAGTACTTGCAGGAGACATATTATCTGCTGCGATGTTTATAAAAGTACTGAGCTCCGTAAAAAGGTTCATTCCATCAATATCTTTTTCTGTGTTTTTATTTGTAAGCAGTCTTTCTGCATTCATACATTTGTCTTTCAAGTGCTGATCACTATTATTTGATAAATCTTCTGCATCAAAAATCGACAAAAGAAACCCCGATTAAAAAAATTGTGAAGGATGTAAATTATTTCGAGATCGTTAAAGAAGTTTCTTTCAAGAATCAGTCATTAGCGGCCCTAGGCAAAAACTGGAAACGGTCAAAAAAACATGCATTTAGATTTTTATTGAAAATTATTTGATCGGCGGCCCCCTTTAATGGGCGGCCCTAGGCGGTCGCCTAGGTTCGCCTAATGGTAAAGCCGGCCCTGCTGGCAACAGTCAAAACGTCAGAGTTTGGTGTTCTCAGAGCTGGATCACTGCGCATTAAAGGGTTAAGACCACAGACTAAGGATTAAATAGACCGCTCGCGCAGGGTTGCAAAATGAAGCAAGCACCTGGTCACGTGATAAGTGGACCCGACCGATCCAGTTCATGCGGGAATCCATTGATATTTCAATACGTGAGTGAGAAAGACCTATTGGAAAACCTGAAAATTTATTCAAAAAGGCGAAATCCTGCAGTGCATATGGATGCAATGAAAAATTTACCAAAGATAGAACTGTTACATTTCATCGGGGGAATAAAATGTTTATAAGTTTTTTGCTTTATTAATGAAAAATAGCTACACAAAAATACTTCTTAGCTCCTAGCTGTGATGTTTGTCGCAATTGAAAACGGTGTTATTCAATTTGTTGTGTATGAAATTCATCATTTTCTTAAGCTAATTGTTTATTATCCTTCATGAGAGCTATCTATATATTTTAAGTATTTATTAAATGTTCAAAATTAGAGTTGAATCAAATACTACGTGTCTTGATGCAAATTGGTATATTTGGAGATGTGTTGGCGAAGTTGTTTATATTTTGAAATTTTCATGTTTTTAGGCTATTATTTAAAAGAAAACAAAACTTTATGATTATTAATTAAATGTGGAATGTTTCACAGTATGTAACAAATATTGTTCTTTTCCGTACAAATTCACCTGAAATGTTTATTTAACATTTTCTTTTTGCATACAATTAAAAACTATACTGTCATTAAGATTTAGAACTGAATAACATCTTTTTGTTTAATTTTCGTTTATTTATATACATATGAGATGTTCGAAAATGTATTTAGTTATTTTATTTACTCTCGCTTTTGTTAATGCACTTACTGTTTTCCAAAACGAAAGTATTTGGAACATATCCTGAAAAGATTTATCCGATTACTTTTCAGATTTCCAAGAAATCAAGAAAGGAGATTATCTCTGGAAGTAGTTAACTGGGCTTTTTAATTTAAATTTATTGCCACTTTTGAGCTAAAATAAAATACAGCTTCATTTTATTTCAAGCAGCAAATTTGAAGAAAATGATTCCCTTCTTTAATAAATTTTCACAGAAAAACAACTTGAAATTTTAATGATGATCATGTTTTTTTTTCTTCCCCGTAAAAAAATGCGTTGTTTACATTGTCTCTAAAAACAATAATAGCACGATAAAAGTATTGCTTTTTAAAAAAATGATTTTTTTATTTAAAAAGTTTAAATGTACAATTTATTTTTGCTGTAGTCAGTTGCTAAAGTATTACATTATGCGAGGTTTAAATCCTATT